>OU015464.1:12866330-15277992 GCA_907164805.1 Brachyptera putata
TGAAACACTTAAAAAGTAAAATACCACAAGCATCGAAAATATATCCTGAAAAACGGCACACGATAAAGTGATAAATACAAATAAACTCTCAACTTCACACGATGAAATACAATGGAACGTAGATTCCACTTTCCTAAAAACTAGATTACCACACGCATGGAAAATATATTCTAAAAACGGCATTCGATAAAATGATGAATTAGATTAGCCTGTGAATTTGACGTGATGAAATAAAATAGAACGAAGATTCAGACTTACTCAAAAACTAGATTACCACACGCATTGAAAATATATTCTCGAAAACGGCACACGATGAAATAATAAATCAAAATGAACTTCAAACCCCACACGATAAAACAAATAAATCGTAGATTCACACTTCCTTAAAAACTAGATTCCCACACGCATTTTCTATAAATTCTAAAACACGGCACACGATCAAATTATGCATCATAAAAAGACTGTGAACTCCACACAATGGTATAAAATGAATCTAGATCTACACTTCCTAAAAACTAGATTACCACACGCATTGAAAAAATATTTTCAAAAACGGCATACGATAAAATTATTAATTAGAAAAAAATGTAAACTTCGCACAATGAAATGAAATAGAACGTAGATTCACACTTCCTTAAAAACATGATTACCACATGCATTGAAAATATATTCTAAAACATGTCACCCAATAAAATAATGAATTGAAAAAACTTTCAACTTCACACAATTAAATAATATAGAATGTAGATTCACACTTCCTTATAAACTAGATTACCACACGCATTGAAAATATATTCTATAACATGGCACACGATGAAGTAATGAATTGAAAATATCTGTAAACTCCACACGAATAAATAGTATAAAAAGTAGATTCACACTTCCTTGAAAAATAGACCAACACACACATTGAAAATATATTCTGAAACACACGGCACAGGATAAAATGAATGACAAATGAAAAAAAAACATAATTTCACAAATACAAATTTTGATTCATACCACAAATAAACTAGATCAATACAATCATGCATTTAATGAATTTCTCAAGTTACTATCCTTCAGCTTTGCTGTCCAGTGTGGTCTATACCCTATTGCTGACATCACATGAGGATAATCTAGTACTGATGATACAAGCAGGTTTCGAACCCATCTATAGCATTATGTAGCAGCTATAAATTAGCGGTGATGGGTCTAACTAGGAAAACGCCATATATGCGTTGTTAGACGAGCGGATAGTAATAGTATGGGTGAAAATGGGTAAAAACTGCTTCGAGTGGTACCAATTTAGCACATTTTATGTGTTTTCGTCAAAATGACTGACCCGATCAAGCTGAAAATTTCCAGAAATGTGTATCAAAATGTAATTCAACTTCACGCAAAATTTCATTTTTTTGTAAAATATTTTTTTTTTTCCGCTGTGTTATTGTAATGGGTATTTTTGAAATTTCTAAAATTCATAAAAAAAAAAGTCACCACCTAATAATGCCACAAAACTATACAGATGTGAGTTAGATGAGGAACCATATTGAAAAAAAGTTTGAAGTTGATAGCTGTAGTCGTTTGACCTGTGGAGAACCGACAAAAAAACATGAATAAAAAAAATAAATAAATAAATAAATAAATAAAAACATAAAAATGAACACCAATTTTTTTCAGTATGTGAAATTGAATCCTCGCTAAAGCTCGTCTAATTAATTGACCCGGTACTTTCTCAAGGGTATGATGATATACTAAGCAATGCTATATTTCTAAACATTAGTAATAATATAGAAGTTATGGCAGTTCACATACTTCTGTTCATTGTTACTGTCAACAAAAACAATACATAGGCCATAATTATATTGTGTAATTCATTATATGTATGAGTTTAATGAATGTTACCGTCCTTGTTGATCTCAGCAGCTGGAATGTCTTGTTGTCACCTTCACTTGGACTTGGAATGGATGGGCTATGGTAGGCCGATTGCCAACACGATATGGTACAGGAGCAACGGCTCATGAAGTATCGACAGTTTCTGCTCACGTGTTGGTAAGTGCCTCCTTAGTTAAAACTGGCACGACAAACCCTGGAAACAAGAGAAACACAATATTAGAATCATTGTGTACAAGGTAAGGTATACAGTTGGTGTGAACAAAGAATATTTAATAACAATATTACAATTTAATGTTATTTCACGCCGAGTATATCATTAAAATGCAGATTTTTGAATAAATTCTCATCTAACTACCGTACGTTGACTACAACTCAAAATGATTGAAAATATATGGGAAAATCAAAATCAAATGATAATTGTAGGCCTATATTTGAAGAAACGACATAACCTGATAACTATGGGCCATGTTGTACACATGATATATAGCCTAATAATATTAAAAACTCGGATATTTTATTCAAAGAATAAAAAATCTTCTCTGACCGTTTTCCAAACCTTTTTTTCCCGAAAAAAAAATGAAAAATACCATCAGTTACCAATAATTGTGCATAAGAATTTTAGGCCAACTCTAAAAGTTTACTGATAATAATACATTATTCTGGAGAAAAAAAATTACATTTTTGCCTCAATCAAATTTCTAACGAGGTTCTATTCAACCTTAACAAAACCATCTTACAAGTTAGTAGTCATAGTCATCCTGACAAAATATTTTGAACCTAAGAACAACAGTGTCGATAAAGCCGAGAACTGCTTTATCGTCTCTGCCAGCTCTCTACAAGAGCTAATTTATCACACTCAAGCTTTTGGTTCAATGGGGGACTTTGATAGGTACACTTATCAGCGGGTATTTACTGTTTAGGATGCAACTATCACGAAATATGTCCACTCATGTAAACAAGAAATAATGTCAAAAATATATAATATAATGGAATAAAACAAAATATTATCCAAGTGGATTAAAACAAAATATAGTCTATGTAAATGTTCTACAAGAAAATATAAGTTTATATTGGCATTTTCTTATTGAATTTAGCTTGTTAGCCAACACTCAACTCAATGGTTTGGTGGCGAAAAAACAGAAGCGGGCGTGGGTTCGAGTCCCGTATTAGCCATGGGGATTTGTTAACACCATTCAATCGCATTTATTCGCAACCCTACTCGGCCTAGCAGTATGTGGGGTTGTTAAGTGAACATTAAAAATTATGAAATAACTGGAGAGGAAACATCAGATCAACTAAATAAATTCAACTCACATTACTTCAAGTTGTATGGTACTATGGTACTATCTTCATTGTAAACCTGTCATATTCGTCATATTGTCATATTGAAACAATATTAATGAAGATGTTAGGCCTACTCAAATTGGGCAATCTCTATTTTCATGCAGCTAATGATCTAGGGTACATCCGAAATAATAGGCTTAGAAATAATTCTGGAATCGCAATTCCGAATACAAGAAAATAAATGAAACGGTCACCCATAAAATATATTCGTTCGAATATTTCACTGATCTAGTAATTTTCGATAGCATCTCACAGCCTAGCCAGCCTACAACTAGAAAAATCGGAACTCGATCCAGAACATCGAATGAGAACTAGAACTCGATCCGCCTCGATTTCCGAGCCGAGAAAATCAGTACGGGGACAACAGGTCTCGAAAACTAATTTGCGCGCGGCTAACATGGCGACTAGAAATAACCAATCTTCAACCCAGAAACTTTAGCAAGCCGAATCCCATTTCCATGATATAAGATGCCCCATCTATGAGTTTTACATACTTAGGCATATAATATATATATATTTAAAACTATATTTAATATAGTCAATGTGTTTTTAGAACCCGTTATATAAAGATAATGTCTAAATGATCGAACTTGGTGTCTTAGCCAATCAAGGTCAAGGGTGGCTTACCGGGGCAGTTGTAAGTAGTTTAACTCGAGGAAAATTGATGTAATTCCGAAGATTATCAGTTCAGAACAATTTAATATCATTACCACACATAATTCAGACGATTAAAATAATGCTTTTGGATATTTTACTGAAATTGTGCCATTTATCTCGGACCGTTGGACCGCACGTCTGACCACAAGTCAATCTATGCGCCGAATGCAAGAGACGCGCTTCTTGCCTAACGACGGTCAAAGACGGCAGCTCTGATTGGCTGGCCATGGTCATTTCCTGTCCAAGTATATCCCAAATAGAGCTCAAATCTACCATTATTATTGGACATTTTTCACATAATTTCCAGATTACGATGTTAGAACTTATTTAAAAATAAATAAATTATAAAATTATTTTAATTTAATTTAATTGGTACATAGTCGCCTATCGGTATGATAAAAACGGTGATTAGGGTAGTTCTAAAAATAGTTTTCTCGTTGATTCACGTAGTTAGCCGTCGATGATGAAGCAAAATGATGAAATAAATAAAATGGAACGTTATGACAATGAATTTCTTATACTTCCACATATCAATGTTGAAATGTAATCGCAAAATTTCGATTCCTGATCCCCCAAAAATTTATAGTTTTTCGCACTTTCATCGAATAATGTCCATTGGCCTAACCAATTATGGCTACACTAATTTATTGCATCACAGACAATATTATGCACATGGGCCACGAATAGGGAATGCGATTCCGCTAAAATAGGCATATCAAATGAGCTGAGAGAGAATCAAGATGGATTCATTGCCATTATTTTTTTCCAACACAGTTTATACCAGACTCGGCCCACGGCCCACGGGGCCTGTTCCAGCCTTATTAGGGGCCCCGGCGTTATCGTCATTCATATAGATTTATAGGCCTTTATGCACATACATAGTCCTACTATGATGTAAATTCATTTTTCTGAACATTGTTTTGATTTCTTGGCTGTGTGTAGGCCTAGTCCCTAAAATATTACCAATACAAACATCAAATCTTTTGTGGGAAAAGCGTCCGTTTTCCTTTTCCAGCTGGAATCCTTGCAAGAATGTAGGCCTATGCAAAGCAAAAGCCAGCAATAATTCTCAAAACAGAACTACATAGGCCTAAAAATATTCCGCCTGCTAGGTTTCAGCCACAAGCCTCTCGCCTTCCAATAATCATTGACAATTGATAATCAATGTCAATAGGCCTACAATACAATGATGACAATATGACAATAACAATATCCTAGGCCTACAATAAAATAATGACAATAATGAATGACAGTAATAAGACATTAATCGAAGAAATGCGTACTGAGCAACAGGTCATCCACTGTTTGCATGGGAATAGAAAACGACGCAGTCGAGTTTCAATAGCGATGACACATTCTAATAAATATAGCCTACATTCGGGCCGCCCCCCACCCCCAAACGACAACCGCGATCTTAAAAATAAATCCTCTCAGAAATTCTTAGATCTATTATATGTAAGATTTATTCGATTCAATAGAACCATCATTCAGGAACGGGAGTTCGATTCCCGCCGTGGTCGACCATCCGACTGAGGATTGTCGTAGTTTCAGCATATTCTACCTATTTGTAAGTTTCAGTTACTTACTACTAACTAGGCTGTATAAATTACGAGCACAGCCGCCCCTGTGGCTCAGTCAACTATCGCTAGCGGTAGAAACTGAAGTCTGAAGTCAGGTTCCTTTCACCTATTTCACCTATACTTCATCGTTTCATCATCAGCCGAATCATTCGTACCCCCGTATAACCCAGCTGTTATTGGGGTCATAAGCAGCATTAATTAGGAGCACGTTCTTTTCCCATGGTCCCAAAAACATAATAAAATAACCTCGAAAATAACCTTTCGTCCCATCTTCCCATCACCTCTTCATTTCAGAGAGGCCTATATCTTATTATCACTGGTGCCGTTGGTGTGCCGTTAAATCCAATACTAGAAGGATCCTATCAGCTGTTGTCCCGTGTACTTTACTATCGCTAAATTGTGGAACACAAAGCATGCATTGTGTGAATTGATAATTCGCTATGATGAGTATCGTATTGCAATAATAGTGTTCGAGATCGAATGAATTCGAAGGAACATGTCACTTGCTATTACCTAGAGTCAGATTTATTTGCATAGAAACCAACCTTGTATTTGTTTATCATTTCTTCTAGGAAGTGTAAAGAAGTACTGATTCATACTAACTAGGCAAACGCAGAATATGCGTTGTAAGATGAGCGACATGTCTATACTGAGTAAAATCGAAAACGACACACCTTGATCATATAAAATATATTTTATTCGATTCCAACGAGTCTAGGGAGCCATGACTGCAACATTTGTCTGCTATTATTTCTACCTATTCGATGAATAAAGAATATGTATTACATTATTTTCTTCGAAATGACTGGTTCTAATTGCATACACATTTTTAATTATGTGTATCACTTCCGTGTTTACATTAGAGGAAAATTTGAATTATATTGGAAAGATTTTATTTTTTCAATTTTTTCGCTCAGCCTAATCTTATAGGGGTTTTAGAAACTTTGAGATGATATTTCTCAAAAATGGTCCAACCGATTTGACCCCAAAACTATACAGACCCAAGTTGGATAAGTTTCAGTAGGCCTATAAAGAGAAAGTTTCATGTCGATTGGTCAATCCCTGCGACCTGTGCAGTGCTTACAAACAAACAACAACAAAAAAACAGACAAAACAGTAGGATGGAAATCTTCGCTAACGCTCATCTAATAAGTAGTAATATTTTGTTGTGTAGGTAGTATTTATTGGTAGGACAACACACATTTTTTTATATAAATACGGATAAATTATTATTGGCAGGGCGTAAATGTCGATTGTTGGGACGCACGCCCCCTAACGACGTTCCTTTTCAACTTTTATTTACTTCCGTACCGGTACTATATTTATTCACGTATAAAAAAATATTAAGCAATAATCCTACTTATAATATAAATATAATTGATCACAATTTCAAGTATTGAAATACTAGACATCGACCGGCTCGATCAAGAAATTGCCCCAAGACGCAGAATAAATAATAAAACCTAGCCGCGGGACGGAAATTGTCGCGAGAGATGTATGCGAATAAAACCCAAAGCGGTTACAAAGCATGAAATTCCACGAGTCCATATTCGGTCAGATATACCATAGTCGGCCACGTTGAAGGATCGAATCACCTAATCGTCAAGTGCTAATTTATGGCGTAGACGGTGGATAATTCAGTCGGCTAATATTCCGACGGGTGCAGACACGTGCAAAGCCAGACCTCCCCCCACCCCCTCTTTCTCTCAATCTATCTCTCTTCTTCGTGTCCTCTCTCTTTCTGGATATTTGCTGATGTGGAAATTAATAAACTGTTTAAAATAACGCTTTACAATAATAATTATTATATAAAAATTATTTATAAAAATTATAATAATAATTAATAATACTAATGTTTTTATTAGCACCAAAGCTATATATCAAATACAAATCCCAACAATACACGACAGTACACGATATAAGATTGGAATGATCAGGTTAAAATAGATTAGCTAGTACAAGATTACAGTTAAATTGAAATTGAAATTAAATTAGATGAGGAATTTAGGTAATTAGAATATACAATTAGACAGAAAAACCTATCAAGTCTCAACGTGTAGGCCTATTGAATTTGTCTACATGTGCCGTACTAACTACATTCTTTTTTACATTCCTTAAATTCCTACAAATAGTTGATATTAATAGTAACATTGTATCAATAAAAATTAATTTATACTATCACTGCACACGAATTGTTCATTCTATTATAAGAGATGTTTCACTGTATATCTGCATTGATTTAAAATATAATAACTAAATGGTTGGTCAGATTTATTAGTTATAGAGCCTATCTTAGATGATTTGATGATGTTCAATTTTGTTTATAAACTATTCGGTCTTCATTTATCTGGCGTTCGCATTACACCAAGCCATGAAAAAAACTTGACTATTTTTTCAAACAAAATTATTTCATTTTTCAACGGTGTTGAAGCTACCTCACCAACGGTTAGGTCATGGAATATTATTTATGGGGGTTATTTCGTTTTTTAATTATTACCTATTATTGTTTACGTAGTTTGGATCTCGACCCCACCAACAGCTAGGTATTTAGGGGTTACGAATGAGTGGTTGACAGCTAGTTGATTGTTGAATGATATTAGAAGCAAATATAGGTTAGAAGTAATCAATCAGCAGAAACATTGAATCTTATTATTCTGTAATAGTTCTGTAGCGTGTGCAGACAAAGGGGAGTCATCGTTCATCCATAAAATAATAGGTGCTTTTTAGCATCTGAGCTGCCACTTCAAACCCCCTCTCCCTTTCTCCCCAAGCCACAGATTGTCACTACACCTTTCACACTTTATTACACACACACACACACACACACACACACACACTAATAAAACGCAGTATATGCGTTGTGAGATGAGCAAATATGAAACTGTAAAAAAATCTGACAGCTCACTCGTCATTAACAGTCCTTGGATTTCTTCGAAAGTGTGAAAACCCCATACCTGCTACTTGTTGCCAAGTGTGCTATTGGTTATGCAACCTGTTGCTCTTTTGAACCTGATATTCAACCCAGTGAATTATAATTGGGATTTTTTGTATTGGGTTTAACGACGCTCTATAATGATAGCGAAGATCTATTGGCGTCGGATGGATGATTAATGAGATGGTGGGATGATGAGATGAAGGTTTCTTGGAAGGATAGTGGAAAGGTTCGGTTATGGTCTATATTATGGGAACCATCCCGGCATTAATCTAGACTACAGAGGGAAACCACGAAAAAACCGTCAATATGGACGGAGAATTCTTTGCTATCAATACGGTCCGTCGGTAAACCCAATATAAAAAATACCGAGTTCTGCAGGTTTCTTCAGGATCGAGTTCCACCCGTCTACTGTTGTTGGCGACGTAGCGTGGAGGATTTTTATGAACTTGGTTTATTACCTCATTGAGTAGGCCTAGTGATGTATGAGGGTCCCAGACATACTGGAGCAATAGGGGCGGGGACTTCGGAAAAATGTTGCGGGCGATGTCGGGGTGTCCGCGGGCGAACCCGACTTGAGATCGCCCGCAAACTAAAAGTCGGGGACTTGGTGAAGAATGTTGGCGGCGATGTCAACTCAAGTTTTGGTCTGGGGATTTGGTTTTTTCGTAGCACATTTCGAATTACGCATGATGATATGTAAATTTATTTTCTCATACAACTTACTTGTTATTTTGGAGATGTGATGCTTCCAGTTTCAACTTGGGTGATATTTACTCCTGCTGGACCCTTATCGGGAGTCGGGACTGACACTCAAAATTACGTCCTAGGCTAGCACCAAGAGTCGAAGGATTTTGATTGGATTTAGTTGTCTTGGAGAGCTTAATACAACGACAGTACAAGATAATATCACGGTCTTTTTGAACGCAAAAATATGAACTATTTTTAGCCCACCTGATGAGCAGGGCTAGGATTTTGTGCTAACACAATGGAAATATACAAGAACTGGACATGTTGTTGTAATAAGTACTTATCTCCAAGTGCTAATCTGTTCCTAGTCTAGTTCCTTCCTTTTCCTATTTTCTAGTTCTCGCACTTTTGTTTGAAATACCGATCGCTGCTCTACTAGTGTTGTTTTTTAGAATCTTGATTTCAAACAAAACGCAACCCTCAATGCATCGTGCTTTGGGATTTGGTTTTCTTCGTAGCACATTTCAAATTACTTATGGTAATATGTGTAGATCATATATGATAATATATATATAAGTCATTATTAAGTCATCATAAGTCAACAAAGTCACCATAATTATTATGTTAATGTTTATATTTGATGTGCCATATATTTTATCACAACCTATTTATAGAATGTAAAAATCAAATTGGCAAATAATGCATTGAAATTGAAATTGAAATTTCTTCTCTCATACTTACTTGTAATGTTGGAGATGTAAGGTTTCCAGCTGTTACATTGTTTTTACGTAGTTACAGTTGTCCATTGTTACCCCTGGATATTTACATGTAGGCCTATGTTATCTGATCAGGACTGTTCCACTCAGAGAGTAGGCAGTTTTCAAACTTTTTTTATACTTAAATTTATTAGTGTTGTTTTACTGACATTCAGCATCATCCCATTATGTATGCTATTAATTCGTTTTCTTTGTTATTTCTTATCCTATTTTTGTGAAAATAAATTAGACTATAATTATAAAAAATGAACACTAATGATTTTACATTTCTTATTTCCCATCATTTTATAATGTTAACTTTAGGCATTCAAATTCACTCATACATCCTACATCACATACATCATATTCACTGACTGCATTCCGAATAAACTACTGCATAGCACGAATGTGTTCAGGATGTTAAACTGATAACATCACACTTAAAATATATAATATTGTGAATAATTATGAAAATAACGTTATTGGATGAGCGAAAGCAAATTCCATTTGATACCTATCAGAACATTCTCTCTCGATTTTAGTGGATGCTCCACAGATTGCACGGCAAAAACAACCTTCATGAAACTTTTTCTAGGTATGACTCATCCTCTAACTTGGAATCGTATGAATGCATATTGAAGTTTTAAAGCACGTCAGCAACAAAATTGGGCTTGGAATTGCAGCAACGTATAGTTGATGGTAATGATTGAGGAACTAAATTTTGAGAAATTCATCAGTGAAATTTTGATAATAGGCATCCGCATACGCAAAAGAATAAGTTGTGAAAAAAATGGAAAATTGATGTCCATAAAATGTAAATTTTGAGATATTGTGAGAATAACAATTGAAGATAATAAATTTGACAAGCTTTATCAAAATCAAGTAAAAAGTTTCAAAATCAAAAGGTGTAAAGTTCTGCCTCAAATCTTTTGAATATTGAATATCTTATAAGCAACGTGCATGCTGCAGTTTTGTAGTATTGTCAAGTATCAGCTATACATTAGTAAATATAAGTTTCAACAATTCTAGATGGATATTAGGAACTTGATTCTTGGTCTTAGCTAGCAACTCGGCAATAAAGTTAAAACCATCAAACAATTATTCAAGGTACTATAGTAATCAAAGTTCTGTTTTATTTGTGAAATCAAGGGTAAGGCAAACAACTGTTATTTCCTTGGTAATCATCTTCCAAATTAGAATATGTGAGTTATTTTTACACCTTACAATCTCAAAGTTGAAACGTGTAGTACTATAGTAGGTATCGTATTCAACTTGGTGTTTTAGGTTTGATTTATTTCGTTGTAAGGATCATTTAAGTAGGGCCTTTCAAATAATTTTAATTGGTAGGCCCTATACCAAATTGAGATCATAATGATGACGAGAGATAAAAGTAGCTTGAGCCTAACCACAACACTGTGGGGATGGATAAGCCATTCAGTTCAGGCACATGATGTCCAGCATAGGGTCGAGTGGGACCAAGATGTATGAAAGGGTTGGTTCATTAGTGTAGTATATTATGGTGTCTCAGCAAAAAAGAAAATTTGAGATGTGTTGGACAACAATGACATATATGTTAGACAAGTTTTATGAAAATCAGGTAAGCATATCAGAGAAAAAATATGTTTGAGCTTTTCTCCACACTAGACTTCCTAGACATCAACTGGGTGAAATTGATTTGCATATAAATTTTTCTGAGCATTCTTGTTCTATACACTCAATACTTACAAAACTAAAGTGTATAGATTCCCAGTACATTTCATACAATTAATATCTCGCTCATCTAACAACTCATACGGTTCGAGTTCGTAGTGTGGAACCAATCATTAGTTTTACCTGGTAGGTCTATACGACTAATTACTGATTAGAACTAGACTATTCCTCATAATTCATCAATATAATATTGTATTTTATTCGGCAAGAATTAACTATAATTGTATTCGATTCATTAAAGAACTGTAATCATTTAGTATGGGTAACGGTTGTTTGAGAATTCAGGACTAGATAAGTGGTTAGCAAACTAGAGTACCGTATTTGTTGTTATAATCTGACTCCTTGTCTCATTTGTCTAGAAGTCTACAGATGTTTTCAGACAAAGAATATTTTACCCCAAGAAGTAGACTCTGTCCTAGTCGTATTCCAGGACCTGCACACTATCCTCGTAAGAAACTGTTCCCACGACAACACATGTTCAATAATAACGATGACGCTATGAGTCTGGAAGATGATGAGATGATGAGAAATGTATACATTATTATTATATTCAGTTCCGGCTTTTCAGTAGATCGTTTCAAGTTTTAACAATTGATAACAATTATTGTTTTCTGTCTTGGCTACTCACGTGAGCCTCAGAGCCTATATTATCAACTACTCTGATGATTAACCTACGGACTATTCAAGTGCGGATAAAACGGCCCTTACACGAATACTTACTTGGGCGAGTACGAATTCTGACCCGTACTTCTCAAATTCTATAATATGTTCTATCAGCTGATGTAGGCCTACAATTGAAATGAATACAGTAAGTAAGAATAATGTGTAGCCGTTATTGTCAACTCACTGTACGGTAATAAAGTAATAGTGCACAATTGTCATTCAATCCTTATACACTCCTCGAATGTGACGTACGTGCTGTTTCTTAGTTTTGTTATACATGAATGTATTCAAATCGGATGTTTTATCTTTTGAATAATATAGAGACTGCGTATTTAGGCCCTCTGTTTAGTCAAAACATTTTGAAATAGGTAGATTCATTCGTGTTTGGTCATTTGCTCAACAATGGACTTGGGTTACATTCACATCTAAGTACACTGTTATTAATAAACCTTCTCTACTAAGAGTTGAATAGATCAATTGTTGGAAAAAGAATATGTAGGTCTATGACAAATATGGTAATTTAATAAAAAGTGAGTTATTAATCATTGTCTATAAAAGAATGTGACTGTGATGGATAGTTCTTTCTATCTTTCAATGGTAATAAAATGATATAGATTATCAAGTACAGAAAAAATGACGGGTAAAAGCATTGAAAGTGCAGAGAAAATACATCGTACAAGCCATTGAAATTTCCAGAGGTGTAGATAATAATTAGTAGCAGTAAACATAGGAACTTGAGATGTGCAATAAACAACACATTACAACTAAGAGAGTTATTGAAAATTAGGGTTGCGGTTTGATATAAAAATTGTAAATGATATTGAAACTTTTAATATCGAATATTGATTGAAATATATCAGAATGTAAATTTTTTCAATCGATTTTGAATAGAAATACCCAAGTGTTGACCACGTAATATGGCCTGGGTAATACGTGCTGGGGGCACAATCGAGCTTGTTCTTCTACCATGCCCAAGGACTGAAGCCGACTGACTGTGATAGTAATATAACACATTTTTCAAATTTAATTCATTTTATGGTTGTTACTTATTTTTATTTCACTTCTTTACGTTTTTTTAAATCAATATTGATCATTATTTTGATATAGAATTATCCAAATATTTCAATTTAATATCGAATCGGAATCTTGAAATATCGATCGATCGAAAATATCAAAATCGAACAGTAACCCTATTTAAAATGCACAATTGTGTGTTTGTTTTACGTTATTATTATCTTTGGAAACCCAGTGTTGTACTTGCTAATACATTATATTGTTAGTTGTACATTACACGTATATTGTTCCTGGTAGCAAGTGCAGAACTTAAGTGTTGTGTTGCTATCGTAGCACAACTATGCACAAGCTCATGACTCATGAGTAAACAAAAATTATGAAATTGTGAAACAAATACAGAAAATCGTTTCTACCTGGAATATTTGTACTAAACATGATGTAAACCTGATGGATGTGTGTAGTACATGAGTATGATGAATAATAAATGGTTTATATGTGTATGTGAATCTCAACAGAATAATGTAATGATCAATAAATCGTACATGAACAGTTCAAACTAGTAACCGCCACATTATTCACCAGTCAGTTATGTCGTCACCCCAAACAATGTTGCGCAACTCTTTCACCCCTTCGATGAATGTTGTCGCTGACTTTTCATATGCTACTTTCTTTAGAACAGCATCTTCTTTGTCCACGTAAACACCATCAGGGTCTTGAAGACAGATCTGGAATATTGAAACATTCTAAATGAAGTGAATCTAAACTTTGATTTACGTACATGTTTACTGTTGAAACTCATCAAGTTCTCATTTTGCCGTTCTCATTTACACTGATATAGGGAGAAACAGTTTCATACAGAGGACAATGAAGGATTGGAACAATCTTGAAGGAAGTGCAAGAACTGCAAAGGAATTAATAGTATTCAAGAAAATAATATAATATAATGATAGAAAGATCTTGCCACCGTGCATATAGCACATCTGCAAGAGTGTTCAATAATACAAATACAAATAATGCATACCAATGATCTGCTCACTCATGAGAAACTATTAAACATTATTGCCCATCTTTGAGTTTTTTGTATGTAATACATATATTATATAATAATAATAATATATGATAATACATATATTATTAATTTACAATTTATCATGTACCATCAAGTTGGCTAGTAGTTACTTTGAGAATTATGAAAATTGATTACCGGTATTGCTTGTATTGGATATTCGGATGACGGTTGACCGGATTGGCGGTAATAAATGTCGATCATTGTACTACACACAGCCAAGCCATTGTCCCAAGCACCGTGCTGTTTCTGGCCGCTGTCCAAGTGATAGAATATTCCTCGACCCTGCTTTATGTCATTGTTCCATTCACCTTCATATCGGTTTCCATTAGCTAGAAGAGAATGTTAAATAATTAAATTAGAATTAAATTTCATTAAATATGAAGATATTATCTGCTATGGAATAATAACCACTTCTACAGCAGATTAAGTACTAAATATTTAGTTTCAACACTTGAAATATTATTGATGAGATCATGAGCAATGAATGAGATAGATTATTCACAAAAACAATCATGAAATCCTATCAATTAGGCTTATCCTATTATAGTATTATATTTCTTATATATTTTTTACTTTGAACAAAAATTCCTAATCCATGGAATTTGTCTTTTGCCCATTGTCCTTCATAAAACGATTTGTCTGCGAACCACATCTTGCCGTGGCCATGCCGTTTCCCCCGTTTCCATTGGCCTTCGTAGAAACCTCCATCTTCGTAGAAACACATTCCATAACCTTCTCGAAAGCCATTACGCCAGTCACCAAGGTATTGTGATTTGTAGCTCTGATTTGGTAATTTGGTGCTCAGAATTCCAAACCCATGTCTATAACCGCATTCCCAATCCCCTTCATATAGTCGGTCTGATCGTGTATGCAATGCTCCCTTACCTAATGAAAATAAAATGGAACAAATATCCACTATTATTACGTTGACTTCCACTAAACAGTGACAAACATTAATGTTGAATGCAAATTTGCTAGTACGATGATATAGGATCTGAGAAGATGTTCTGAAGTGTTACTCTAGCTCCTGTTCATTATACCACGATACGAACAAGGTAAGCTGTTGGTTTCATTTGGCAGGGAATCAGTCTGTTCTTGCATGACAAACACTCATCTCAATTATTAATTATTTTTGATGAGCAGATATGGGTACCTCATTCAACAGAGCATTCAGACTCATTCAACATTCAGGCAACAGAGTAATAGTACAGGTTCATCATGGAATATTGTATTGATTACCCTCTTTTTTATTAGCTTTCCATTCTCCAATGTATTTATCACCAGGAACACTGAACACCGCTTGTCGAAGTCCATTCTTCAGAGTCGATAGTTCTTGTCTTTTTGAGCGTGGTAGAAAATACTTGGATTTATCTGTTTTCAAGAATGGCATTTTAGATACACAATTTAATTTTGATACAAAGCAAATGACATAACCTATTAATCGTAATTACGTATAAATTTTCATTTAATTGCACCGAATTGTTTTAGAGTAATAAGAAAACGGGGAATTTAGAAACACATTTTCCAAAAATTAGGCTTAATCCTAAATGACTATAACCTCAGTAACTTTAATTTAATTATTAGGTCTATCATATTTTCATAGTTGCCATGGCTACAGATGACTGGATATTTAATCATTATTATTGAGATAATTTTAATGATTTTTCTTCTGTTAAAATGAACCAAAATGGCATAGAATATACATTATCCAGTACTGTACTGTTTTTAGTACAGGAATTGTCCTGTATCAAAGATTTACCAAAACTATGAATAAATAATACCAACTGCTTGTTTTGCTTCGTAGAATTATCATCTACTAACAAAAGAGAAAGAGCTAATCTATTCAATTTTACAGCCAATTGGAAATAATTTAATGGGGTTGCCATTAGGATGAAGAGAATAGCTGCTAGGACGGGCCTAATGTGCCTAGCAAAGGCTTCCATTTCACTTACCGAAAAAAAAAAATGTTTTTAATGCTGTTATTTGCAATTATGTGCGATGCATACAGATCAGGCAAAGTACCGGTAACCAATCGATTTAACACTCTCTCTGAAGATTAAATTCGGAAAACTTGGAAAATCCCCATGAGAATAGCATTGTGCTGAATTTTCCATTCTTCAATTTTATCCAATTGAAACAAAATTTTCAAAGAATGTTAACATTATTCTATGCATGTTTTTACTTATATATAGTTACAACATGAGTTTGAAGAAATTTGGATTAATGATATTTGACAAAATGAATCATTAAATTGGAAAAATGTCAAATATTTAGTCAAGGTTTGTGAATGAAAATCTACAGGTTGCAAGGCTACAAGTTAGGTATTTATAAGAACAAAATGATATGGAACAATGAGTGAATGGAGGAAAACCTTTTAATTCTAAAAAGGTGTGTCTATTCTATACAAATATCTCGTTCGTCTCACACCACATAGGCTATGTATTCCTACTTGAATACATGTTACGGTAGGCCTTAGATATTCTTCATGGGAATGTATCTAATTTTAAAACAAAAACATTTTAGGTGTATAGTATGTTAATATTTGTTCATCACATCGTACAGAATATAACAATAAAAATATCTCTTATTGATTATAAAATACATGGTTATCATATCTTACACTCAAACTATTTTATCTAATGGTACTATTTTGGTAACTTATTACTTCATCTTTATCGTCCAACTTATTACACTCAAATTCAAATTACCCACTTCTCAAGTATGATTGATAACATAACATAAACCAATAACTTACAGAAACACTAACTGGGCTATATGCGAGTCGTGTCTGAAGATTCTGGGTTTCAGTACTGGTTATCATTGTTAAACACTTGAGTTTTCAAAAGAAACATCTTCAATAGGAGATTTAATGTGATGAATATGCCTATACATATTGGAATAGAATTGTAAAAATTAAACAAATTATTATGAGACAGTGCTAGATTAGCATTAAAGAATAATTCTGTTTCACACCAAATGAAACGTATCACAGCTGGCAACTCCATGCACTAGACATGACGAGAAGTAAAGTACGGTTACGACAACTCGAAACCGGTGTTGCTTGAAACAGCGTAAAGCAGCTTTTCGCGTAGCGTACTCTTTTTCTGATAATTTGGTAATTTAAGAAGATTGAAACATGTTGACGACGTCGGTAGTCGATTGAGAGGATCTTTCTTTCTGATAGTAAAGAATCCTCGAATAACGCTGCCTATCGTGTCTCCCGTATCTTCGTCGTCGCCTACTTCAACGCAACGGATGGAAAACGGAGGTTCCAGGTGCGCGAACCCTAGTAGTGGAGGTTTGGAGCAACTGGTGATAAACTGAAATGGCAGAGAATAATGTTCAAAAATTACTCAAAACAAACAGTATCAATTTTATATTACATATTCAGTGAATTAGCGACTGATTCAACGATCTCAGCTACATCAAAACCTGACTGAGAAATGTAAAATACTGAATAAATCATTTTGGCATTATTGCATTAGTCAAGGGCTCCCATATGCTGATTGGATCAGATAAGTGTCATTTTAAACATTGCCAAAAATGTATACCTTTAAAAAGAGTCCTCGTTCTACGTCATTAAAGTCCTTATCAAGGATGTCCCACAGCCAGCAGACAACACGATGAGAATCGTGGAATCCGCCATAGTACTGCGTATGTCTTCGTAGATCTCGTAGATCCAGCGGTACGTTGTCTCCCGAAATTAACCTCTGCAACTGAATCATCAACCACACATCAGCACACAAATCAAAAACAAAACATCGATAAGATATTTGCTATGATGAAGCTAAACTAAAAAAGATGACGTAAGAATATTACCTCGGGTGTAGAGAAGAGCGAGAGCCCCTCGTGGTTGATAATGGAACGAAAACCTCGGACAAATGAGGCCGTCTGCTCTTTGATCTGAACATGCATCCGGAAGTGTGCCATTAAATGAATATAGTTGATTCTGCAACAAAACACAACAACACTGAAACCTTGAAACTGATAATTTGAGCAAACAATTCCTAAACAATGTTAAACACTATTTATTCAGAAGAAAAGTACGTTTTAAAATGATAATTCTCGTAGTACTTTCTCCAAAATACCACAACTGAGAGTGAAAATGAATAATGGCCTGTATATCAAATTGACTACAATGTACAGCTCTGTTCTATCAAATCCGCAAATAAATCTGTTTGTTTTTAAAAACAAACATCTAGGAACTAAAAGAAATTTAGTTTCCAGTTGATAATTTATTTCTGAAGAGTTGTCAAAGCATTGTGTATTTTGAAGGCTATATAATAGTTTTGTTTGTAATTCACAGCATTTGACATGTGGATAGAACAAAAATTAGTATACTCAAAATTATAGTCAAAATAATTCACTACACTTGTCCTAACCATGTCAGGTAGATTAGTTTTACAGATACGTACTTGTTTTCATTAGTAACAGGAATGGCTCTGCCTCCTGGAACAAGTTCGTGCGTGACTAGTCGACCCATGCAGTCTTCGTCGACCGAGAATGTCAAGTCTAGATCTTGTACGTCACCCTCGTGATGTTTGATGAAAGTCAAGCTGCGGTAGAGGTCGCGGTCGAGTGAAGGCAACTCGTCCATTGAGCTATACAGAGCTTGGTGTTGCTGGCCGAGTAACTGCGTCAGGAAGAATGACGCAAACGGCACATCAACAACAATACCCTGAAAAAATACAATTTTCCTCACTTAAACAGTGTGCGGTATATAAAGTTGGTTCCGAGAAACAATGGATATCCAAAATAAAACTATCGTTACTTCTAACTAAAATTGCCAATCTGCTAATCTTATGAAAGTACTACAAGTTATAAGTTATAACTTATAAGGTTATTCTTGGATAGGTAGGCCTGTAAACTGTTATTTTTACTACTGTAATTGGTTTTGTTTTCAAGGAAAAACATAATGACAATTTTGAACTTGATGTTGTAATTTTGGGTTATGTTAACGTAACTTGGATTCATCATGAGAAGGAAACTATCTCAAAGAAAGTCGTACTTCACTGCCTCTTTTGTCCACCTAACGTAGTTGTCTTCCGATGACAGTTTTACAATAGGAGTACACTCAGTTCAACTACAACGCACATCCTAACTTCTTGTGTATATTTCGCTTATCTATCCATGACTTATAAAGGACAACTACATGTAAAGGGCTACTACTTTCTGGTTATAGATTGTACTAGTATCTATTAAAATATCACTATGATTCTATTCCTAATTAATAATTAATGATAGGCCTGAACCACTGTGAGTCTTGAGAGAAAAGTTGTGAAGAAATACAATGGACCAGCCAAAAAGAGATCCAGTGAACTTTTTTTCCCTTCCTTCTATGGATCCCACGTTAGTGACATATTCGATAGCCTTTGCGACAAATATATAAACTTCCATCTCACTTCGTAAACAGCTTTCCCGAGCATTCTTCCGACAAACTCGAACAGTTGTAGGTGATTGTCTTGCATGTAAGACGTTGGAGAGGGATACAGACGTTCTTCGCTTGTGACTCGAAACAAGTTCAACGAAGGGTCGAAAACTCGTTGTATCGACTCTTCTAGGAATTCTTTGAATACTCCATCTTGATCGATACCAGCTTCGTCTAGACCTTGTTCGTTAATGAACCGGACACGGATTACACCTTTCAGACCTTGCGACGGGAGGAGTGCGAGTTGGCGGTAGCCGTCTTCAACAATGCGAGACCTTTAAAATAATACGAATTTGATTTTTCTAGTGAGATACCATACATTCATTTGGACACATTTGTAGCATAAAAGTAACGTAAATTTGTCGTTCTCTGTAGCAGAAAGTAGGCTATACACTTGAAGACAGTACGCACTTGAAATGTTAATACCGGTATTTATTCTGTTTGTTGACATGATTTTCAAAAGTTGGAAATACAGTATAACAATTTCAGTAATATAATTAGCTTCAACTTGCATGAATCTGTCAAATATTTGAGAATAGTTGACTGAATATGTTGGTTGCATTGACAAGTTTCATGGAACACAGCTTCAATTAAAAAAAAAACAAGGCAATCCCAGTGGTGAAACCACAAGCTTACCTAGATGATCATTTTGTTTGGTTTTCTGTATTGTTGAGTGTGAATTGTATGTTCATCTTATCAATGTTATCGACTTTTTACTTACAATTATTAAATATTAATCTAGTCAGACTCAAGGTCAGAGTAGCATTTTGTAGCCAAATATTGTTTCAAATTACGATATTCAAAACAGTGGGCCGACATATTTTCCCAAAATTTTGTCAAAAACATTTTTGAAAAATTCTGTTTTCGATTTATCTACGATGTCAAATAAGTTCACAGATGCATACCTGTGAATAGTTATAAGTGTAGATTGAGGAGAAGCACACGCTGACTCTGTTAGACCGAGGACTACTTTCTCGTTGGCAACATATTTCCTGAACAACTGTACTCGTTCTATGTGCGGTATGATATGGGGCATCTTCTGCAGTAGAACCTGAACGTTCTTCTTGCTTTTATCAAGATCATTGATAAAATGACTCATTCGAATATCTTTTATCAGCCAGTGGTTGTCGGGCGTATAGCTTCTTCTGCAGTCTCGTCGGTAAAGAACCATCAACAACGTGTGCGCCATAAGAAACAATCCATTGGAGTTTAAACTCTTCAAATCTGAATGAAAAATAAATATTTATAAAATCTCAAATATGTAAATATATGTATAGTATGTATGTGTATAATATAATTAAGAATATAGTAAGATGAAAATCATACCAAAGTGATATGAAACCACTCCTTTGTATAAAAATTGATTTAGAAAATGTGACATGTTGACATAGTCGGAAAGGCGAAACGGATTCTGTTGTTCATACATTTCCAAATCATCGAGAATTCTGTGGAAAAAAATTATATTTAAGTAGTCTTAGTCTATAACGTGGAGAAAAAAACACTGACATGAAGTGAATAAGAATGTATAGAACTTACGTAACGTAGTGGGTCATACAATCCGAGAAGAGGATAAGCATTTGGAATTCAGGTGATGTACACTTGGGGTTGACGGTGAGCAGATCGAGAAAAGATTTAAGGCCACACTGTGGCCCAAGACTACTTATAAACTGCCAGAGATTGAACAAAATCTTGTCTTTGAAGCATAAACCTGGTCAAGGAAAGAGTTATTATTTTGACATTTTCTCATATTTTCTGACATTTTAGTGAAACGGACCTTCAAACGATCTCACCTGTTAGAATATCTGGTTTCAGTTGTGTAAGTGTATTGAGTGCAGTCTGATAAAGTGAACATATCATTGCAACTTTAGTACACTCGGGACTACCGAGTTTACGGGTGTACTTCGCTGCATTGGCCGCCCGGTTCGATCTGTGATCCAATGCCCGGCGTATAATATTACTACTGGGCGCCTGACTCGTTCCCGGGCTGTTTTCGAGCCCGCTCGTATTGTCTACGAGCTCTTCCAACGTTCTTCCCAGAAGAACGGACACCATTGAGCCGGACCACAGGAGATATAGTTGAGTCTTAACGTGTGGCATAGCCTCGTGTAAAGGATAGTCCATGCTCTGAGCAAACCATCCTAACACAGGATGCCAGTGTGTAAGGTTGGATTGTTTTGTAACCACGTAATGTTGGCAGCTTTCCAGAAGTCTAGTGATAACAAACTGAAATGGAAAGTAAATTTGATTGTGTTAGTATCTTCGCTATTTGCCACAGTAAACTTGGGAAACTTTTTTTTTGTTAATAGCTGTATGTAAGCAACACACAGCATATGCATTGTAAGATTAGGGAGTATTTTATACGAAATATACTAGAAAATTCTACACACCTACGCTTGAAGAGCATATACCGGAATAAAGTATACTCGGTTGTGTGACAGGCTTGAGTGTCAAACCTTACCTGAATCCCTGACCACATTTATAACCATCCATTCAAAAGACGTTTTTCAACAAGGTAATAAAGTAAAAAGAGCATCTGATTTGTAGCCATAGAATATTGTACCTTGGATTATATAGCTATCATACCGATGGATAAGCAACTGTGTCGTCACCCGTGGATGCTATTTCTGATCCAACTCTCATTAGAGCTACGATAACTGATATTTGATGGTACGATGAACGATTTTTTTTTTTAATTTTTCCGTTTTGCATGATGGTTAACCCTCACAGTATATTGTGAATTGGATCACCTGTAGGTGATCTTTGACTTGTAATGGTTTGACAAGTAGGACTACTTTCCGATCTATAGGAGTAGGCCTACCCATAAAATACTAGGAAAACTTTATGTAGACAGAAGAAATTCTACGTGGAAAAAATTATGTGAGTACAGTACGTATTTTTTTACTATTTGTTATGAAGCTATACATGAAAAAGTTGAAAAGTATCTAATTGAAACCCAAAGTTAGATGCGTATTGCATTGCACAACTTGACACAAGTTGAAACATGGTAACAGCACATTTTCGATTTTGTGGTATAAAGCTGGTTACATAGCTCTAGAATACGCTTCAACACTGTTGCTGATCGATCTATCAATACGATAGCTATAATCCACGAGTGTACACTGAAGCATCAACTTACTGTAAATGATGGAAAGTAGACTTCCTTAAGTGCGTCGTCTCTTTGAATGTAAGCCATCTGGATGAGATTTGCCAAGAGACATAAAGCGTAGTTTCCTTCGAGGGCGTTGAAGACGATTCTTGTGTTCTGCTCGGCACTCAACAGTTCGAGGCTTTTCCCAAACAGCCCGTGACTAACCAAAACTGTTATACACTGAAACAAATTATTCAGAAATTATTCAAAAATAGAAATAGGCCTAGAAGCACTTCGTAGTTTGCCGCAATGTAATTTAATGTCGGATTTTTTAAATTTTTGTATAGGCCTAGGCCCAAGTGGAAATTGTGTCTACTCAGTCTAGGCTACTATTTTCAATTTTAATGAATTTCTCAGTCTTTTTCAGGCCTCTACCACATGTTAAAAATAAGTATATTACATTTGTACACAAACGACAAACAGTAATATCTAGTTCCACCGATCAAATGTGTTGTTATTCCAACATTCAAATTCGTTCAGCTATATTCCACATGAACAATAACAATGGACATACCTCTGGAGCAAAACTTTGTAGATGAAGAATAAAAGCAGGTACACTTAATATATGGATGAGGAACATTGTCATTAGTTTCTCGCTGAAACCAGAAGAGACTAGAGGTCGTAGCGCCAGCGTTAAAATGGCCGACAGTGAAATAGGTTTGAGGGTTATTTTCGCTCTCCCTAATCCACGAAGGAGAATTGTCTGGAATAGATTCAAGAATATGTTACACTAATTTACATTTGTAAGGACGAAACTGGTACCGGGAAGGCATTAATGAGCACCTAGAAAATCTGGTAATTTGTTCATATTTGAATATGATGTAGGCCCTATATAATACATACTGTAGCATATTATGTTTTTAATATCATCAACGTACAAGATGAATCTGTCGGGAAGCAGGACTATTATAGAAATATAGATATTATGTGAATTCAAGTACTAATACTTTAGTACATACTACTATCTATAATATACTTTACTATAATACTTCACTATATATTTTATCAATACTTTACTATCATACCTTGAGTGTAACATAGAATCCTTTTGTAAATAGCCGACCCATAATATTTGCACAAAGTTGATTCATTCCTGGTTTCAGAACTTCCATATTTTTTGCTTTTAAAATATTCCATGTGTTTGTTGCAGTGAAAGCAACAAGTGTATGCAAGTACAACAGCATGATTTTCATATCCGATGGGGATTCACGACGCAGGTCTTCCAAGTAAATACAGCATTTCCAAAGTACATCCTTCATGTGTGAGATCCAAGCTAGTGAATACTCTTTGTTCAATGCGACTCCTATGTAGCTTAGTTTGACCGAGTCAGATTCAATACTAGCAATTAAATACCTGGAAACAATTTGACGTAATATTCATATTTTCATTGTATCTTTAGTAGCGGCTATTTAAAAAACAATGCACTCTTGTCTGCTAGCTTCTCAGCTTGACGTGGGATACAGAATAATATCAAAACAGTAGGCCTACTTAAAGGCGGTATCCTAGGCTTACTTAATAATCACAAAAATATTGGTGAGTACAGTAAATGTCATAACATTCACAACATTTTCACAATTCAATATGAATTACTTTTATTTCTCGTTAAATCTCTTATTGAAATTTTTGCAGAGGCTGGGTCTCCTCCCTGCTCTCTACCGGCACTATACACTAATCAGTACCTGCAAAATCTCTCGAATCGTTCCTTGTCTCTTTCTTTTCTCCATACCAACTGGAAACGACACGCCGCTTTGTATACTTGTATGGAAGGGATGAGTTCGATATTATCTTCTGTTGGTATCAGCTGATCAAACTCTTTGCTACAAAATAGAAGTACGTAGGCTAGTTGAGTTGTAGAACAAATCAAGTTGAAAACAAATTTGAAGCAAGTTCACAAAAGCCGGTTTTACCAAATGAATCTAAAATTTTGCTTGATGAGTTTTATTTAATAAATATACCACAAAATTATCTATCAGAAGTCAAACTGACACTTCCTATCCCAAACTGCCATTAACTTCTAGTACTGAACCTTTTTTTAAGTACTTTCTTCTTGTCTAATATTCAAAATGCTAGGTTTGCCTTATGCTAGCATTAAGATGGGCACATCACCTTCATATGTTTTTAAATTAACATGACAATTGATTGACGACTAGACCAATGAATGCCATCTTCAAATAATTCCTTCAAGTCAATATTGATTATAAATGAACCTTGTTCACTGTTCAACTAAGCCCACGTTTCAAGTCTAGGATAGACCTTGATTTAACAACTCTGTATGTAACCCACTGTCAGTTTACCTTTGTCAGCATAGGCTTAATATGACATAAAATATGAATAGTAATACGTTTTGTCACTTGTGGTCTAGGTGAAACTGCAGAAAGCGTCAAGCCGATTATTGTTTTCTCCTTGGAAATGTTTTTTTTTGGTGTAGATATTGAATGAAGTCACTGCATGTAAGTATTTATTGCATTTATAAATTTTCATATAAATTGAAAGTCTAGACTCCTCCGCTTGAATATTGTTAGGTTAGATTTTGATTCGCTATTACGACGTGAAACTATTACTACACAGCCCACTAACCTAATCTAACCAAGAAGTCTGCTAGTATTAAGAGAGTTAAAAAGCAATAAAAAACAAGAAATTCTTACATGAAGTGGCTTCGTTTACTGGAGGGAACCAAGATCTACAAGAAAACACCATTTCGGTCTACAGAGGAGAAAACAACGGACTAGGCCTACGATGCTATTACCGTACTACTTGCAATATTGACCAAGTCTAAGACTAAAGTATTGGGCCGCAATGTCAAGGCGGAGTAAACATACATGATACTTTCAGCAAATTTTTTTCGAGCAAACCATCCACGGATATGAGCTTGAATTGTTGTCGCAGCTGTTTCTTTAGTTTTTTCATGTGCTCGCTCCTCCCGGGCAGCCTTTGTCTGTTCGAGGAAACTGCCTTTGCTTGATTCACCTTTGTCAGTAAACATCCTAAAGCAGAGTAACTCAAATAAAACAATACCTATAGATCAGTGTAAATAGGCTTACGACCAGGGCTAGGCCTATTATAATCTAAGCCTAGGCCCTAGGCCTATAGGCCCTACCATTCCTCTTGATAATCTAGCATCTTTTCTCCTAGGCTAGATCTACTTACGTAAATCACAGTTAAATTGTATTCACTAACACAGTCTGGACATTAGTACAAAAAATTAAATCTAATTTATTCAATCACAATGTAATTTCAATGATTACCTTCCGTGACAGTTCGCTCTTATGGTTAAGACGACATTTCAGCTGTGTTTGACAGTTGGCGTTAACACTGACAGTACTGACAGCTCCGCATGGCTGCCAATATAACGGACTGAAGTGATGTGCAAAGAACACACATCAGAGGGCAGTACTTGTTTCAAGTTATAATCGTTGAGAGGTTGGTACATTATCGTGAAGTACTTTCGAGTTTTGAAATAACATGGATCAAAGACCTATATTTCAATCAATGTCTTTGTTGAAAATATGCGGGTTCGAATTTGCAACTTTTCACTAGTTCCACTTTTTACCATGCTCACCTACAACTTCTGTCGAATTCAAATTTTGATCGTGGAAATAGAATCAGACTTTATATGAAACCTTCTAGACAAAAGCAGCATTATACCATGATTATACATGGTAAGATGAGCCTGATATTTATACGAAATGTAGTAGAAAAGTGGTAAATGGTGACCATTTAGCTAATTTTTATTAAACTCGACAAACATGTCTGTCATTGTTGTTAATCTCAAAATTTATTTTTTATATAAAATTTTAAAAAATCTCTTTTTTGCCATGCTGCTTAAATGCTTGTTTTCAAAAATGCACACATCACACTACAAACTAAGTTCCGTGTGTATTCCTTCAACATTGCAACTAGAGGCGCCAACAAGAAAAATGAAACAGATCGTAATGTGACCGAATTCACATCTAGTAAATATATAGACATACATTTGCAATACCGGTAGATGGTAATACATTTACGTTTAAATCACAAGCAGGTCTAGGCCGATATTACACAAGAAAAATCATTCTTTCATATCCCACTTTTATTATTTACAAATTTTACAAATTGTATACAAAATGTTCAACATAGTACAATAGTCATTGTTATGAAGTCCAGCCATAACACAAGAGAGAAGATTACAGCTAGTGTTTATGAAAACTGAGATCAATCAAGTGCTGCTGCTCCATGGTACTTGGCGGAGGCACAAGGGCAGGTAAGTGATAAGGCATTGGGGTGAAAGGAAATGGAAATGGCAAATGAGGAGAGGGAGGAGTAGGCACCAAATAAGGATAACGCCACAAACGATAAGGGTAGAGAAAGTCAAATGAAGGATACCCGAGTAAGGATCGTGTCATTGCAAAGTGATCCCAGGGGAATTGTGGCGGAACGGAGATTGGCGATTCGAGAACACAGTCTCTTGGCGACGAGTAAGTTACAACATGATCGTGAGCCAGGGAGAGATCTTCTGCTGCCGGCGACATAGATCCGAAAGAAGAATGACCACTGTCGTAGGATGAACTACTTTGCACTGACGAAGCTCGTTTTAATGGTCGTTCAGACTGTTCTTCTTTAATAGCAGCTTTACGTTTAGAACGATCCTTGAGTTCTTTCTCACGAAATCCCTTTGCAAATGGATTGTTTTCAATCTTCAGTTTTGTTATTAATTCGTTCTGAAAATATAATTCAATAATATTTGTTATTGCTATGGTATGAGGCAGGGTCAGTAGGCCTAATAGAGATAGTTAGGACCCTATTAAAAATGTAAAATCATTAGAAAAATTAAAATGGAAAAAATAATTATATAATATAATGGAATTGATAGAAGTCATGTTTAAAAAATGGTTGAAATATTATGATTAATGTACTACTAGTTTGTCCAAGTTTGCACATGACCTGATAGCTAGCTACTAACCGAGCAAGTACCAACCTGATAGGCAGTCACCCCAATGAACTGGGTCTCTGGGAAGACGAACGTTGCCATTGGAGTCCAGTCCATACGCAATCCCTCGGTAGCCTTAATAATATGAATCCTCGGCTGATATTTATGCATTGACGTCAGCACAATATTCCCATCAGTCTTCATTGTATTGTTGGTGAGTTTTGCCTTCTGCATGGATACGAAGTGGCTCATCCACTTACGTCCCGTGGACGGCGAGTCCGGATGTATGTAGAGACGAGAGGCGCTCGGCAAGTATTCTTCAGACCTTCCGGAAAAAGACCAAGTACTCCCGGAGAACTTCATACGGGCATCCACGGCTAGTTCCATGTCCATCACGATGAAGTAGCGGGACTCGGGTTCAAGGCCCTCCAATGTCACTTGGATGGACGGAAACATACGACTGTGAACAGAGAAGAATAGATTTTGTTGATCACATTGTTCTGCTATTTGATTTTTTAGAATGTGCCATCTTATTCTAATGAGCGAATAGGAATCTTGATAGTCACACTTTCTAAGTAATTAATTTATTGTTATTTGACATTATTCGATTAAAATGCTCTACAGGTCATGTGCAAACTTGGACAAACTAGTAGTACATTAATCATAATATTTCAACTATTTTTTAAACATGACAGCTATCAATTCCATTATATTATATAATTATTTTTTCCATTTTAATTTTTCTAATGATTTTACATTTTTAATAGGGTCCTACTACAATGAATTATAGCTGCATAAAACGAAGGCAGTGAGTGAGCGCCTTAATAATTTCAGGCCAACCAAGGTTGTAGCTTTCGATTACATTTCTTGTAAGTTTTTCGTTTTTTACAGTGTATAATAATGCTGAGTTTGCGTAGTAATTATAAATACTTCGGAATTTGAATTGTCCAAGAACTTAATTCAGACACATTCAGTACTCATCTGAAAGCTACCTGAAAAACTCGAATCCGTATTAAGACATTTTAGTTTTAAGTTTTATACACTCTTATCTGCGCTATGGTTGATTGAATACCTTGCTGCGAGATTACAGTAGTGTATAAATCACCATTGATGAGTTGACAACAATACTCTTCAATCACAATGATATCCATCGAGTGGATAGTAACATTCAAGTTCTTTCTTTATTAGAAAAACATAAGAAACTAAACCTAGAAGAAATTCTTGAAAAATATCGGATTTTTTTTTATCAATATCAATATCAAAAAGGTAGCTTCCTTCATCTCTGCGCATTCACAAATCGGTTTTCAACTAACAGAGTGCTAGGGTGAGTTGGAGGGGGGGGGGGGTAGAAGCATCAGATGCGTTCATAGTTATATAATATGCAATCATACTGTAGTAATAAGATCATAAATTACTTGGCACGTGATTTATAGACAAACCAGTCATCATATATCCAGTACTCGACATGACTAGACATTTAACTCGAATGTATGTAGGCCTACTACAATACTATGGTAGAGGGTAGGCCAGGCCTACTACTATACGCCTAAGACCAAGGAGTATTTTAGGCTATATTAGTGGTGAATGAGGTGACTTTAGTTAATAGTGAGTATTTTTTCCCATTATTATACGTTAAACAACGCATTGTAATGAGTGAGTGGCTACTGACTAAGATCTATTGGCGTCGGATAAATCATGATTAATGTGAGGTTTTCTGACGTACCGGTAGTGGGTGGAAAAGGTGCGGGCTTAGCCTCTATTGTGGGAACCATCACAGCATTCATCTATGCTACAGATAGGTACAATGCGAAAAACCCTCTGTTAAGATGGTCGTTGGCGGGGATCGAACCTAGGCCCCATGCCCGATCACATGGACAAACGAGTTAAGAGATAAGAGAGCCAGTAAGAGATAGTAAAAGTGAGGTCACAAAGTTTAGTATATACACCTATCTCTCTCTTTAAAATTATGACCAATATGTTCAATACCGTACAGTCTGGAGTCGGGACAAATATCGTCCAGTACACCGTCGCCAAAGTCACCTTCGTCGATATATCTCGGAACGATATATTACACTTTTTCATTCAATTTGGCTGGTTCGTGAACATAGAAAAATATAGTCAAGGCGAATTTCTCTATTTGTATGAAGCATCGTGCATGCTCCCCCTCAATCGTTTCGGTACCACCATAGACTAAATCGAAGCACATGAAGGGGATCAGACCAAAGATGCACGTTGGTTTCACTTTCATGAATCAGCGTCGGGAATCGAGATCTATTTATTACACGAAGTGTATGTATCTATGCTATTTATTCCACTCCCGGGACGAGAAACGAAAAGACATATTCTGATTTATTGAATCAAACAGAAGCGGAATGTCAACCTCGCACTCCGGTATATGTTATGTGGGCATTGAATAAAGATATAGAGAATGCGAGAATAAAGTGCGGAAGATTAAACGGAAACCATATTGAAGAGTGAAGACGACACATGTTCTGTAGTACTGAAGGAGAAAGGAAATAGAGAGATACATGAATTGTCCGTCCTCTCTACTCTCTCCCTCTACGCTCGCTTTGTTGTATCCGCCAAAGAAGGCGCCGAGCGTTCGTCTCCCTAACCCAAACCAAAAGCGCGCGTGTGGTTCGCACCTTCTTCTTTCGTGGATGCACGTATGGTACACAGTCCTTCTGTTATTGAATCTGCAGCTAACGTATGTCTACTCTGGCTACAAATCCATCAAACTGGCGTGACATTGACCATTGGTCTAGTTTGATTGTGTAAATTGGACCGAAGCCGTTAACAAGATCCATATGGGGCTGGGCAGAGTTGAGTTTGTTTTACACATTCAATGGTATGGGTTAGCTCAGATCAACAGTGTAAGTGTACGTCTTTTGGGGAATAGTTTCCTATGTGGAATAGGCATGGTAAACGAGTTATAAAATTGAAAATACCAATTATAGCACGTATTATTATTAAAATAATAGCGACATCATAGCAAGTATTCATCATTATATTAATTATTTCTCCACCGTATCGTATCCATCAACACCTTGGGACTGCTGTCAATAATGAAGTCTATATAAAATGCCCCATTGTAGGGAGATTTACATACCGTACGCCAGTGCCAGTTACTGTATTATTGTGTATTAGTGCATTTCGGTAATTTTAATACAAACCGAAGCTAGTCAACAATTGTCAACAATTGCATGTGTATATATATATCTATATAAAAAATACATATGGTTCCCGAACACATAATAATAATAATAATAATCAAAAGACACATAATAATAATAATCAAACAATTATTAAATGAATTGAATTGAATTTATTAATGAATTGATAAGATAAAAATAGTAATATTGATGATAACTTGAATGTTATACCGTAATAAAAAAAAATACTCGTCGTCTTGCGCTTGCTTTCCTATTCAGAAATACAATTCATATGAAAAATGAGATTGGATTTGATTTTGAGTTAAGTCTCATTCATTTACTAACCCCACGATGATGCCAAATATGTACATCAGCGCCACCCTGGACTTCTGGCGCCTGTCCATTCATTCATACAACCACCAAGTCAACAATCCGTCTGACAGTTGCAAGACTCGAGAGTCGAGAGTGAAACTGTGTTAAATCCACAAGAACTATTTAGACAAACAGTGACATTTGACCCTAGTCGAGAAGATGAAACACACACTAAAGGCGTGTTACCATTTCAATAGACTTTCAAAGGCAAAAAGTGTCAAGTGGTTTTTGAAAGGGATGTTTTTATTTTCTTACGGGAGTTTGGCGCCATATGGCCAGTAGCTCGCGTGTCTGTATCCTTGGTCAGGGTTTGTTTGCCATTGTCTATAAATACCACCCTGCCTGGTGTTTGTCAAAGCCTCTGTGAGTGCTGTTGGAAATTGAAGCGGTGCACACAAGGGAGACTGGTGCCGCTAATTATTAAGACGAAATGAATGAATGAGTCTTTTTACTATAAGGCGCCAATAGACTGTGAACACTTCAGTGATGGACTACACAGACACTGTTAAACCTCTTGTCTCGGTAGCGGAGACGTCGTTAGTATTGTTGTCGAGTGAGAATATAGGAAAAGATGATCCTTATGGGGACAATTACAACTAGAGCGTTATTCAGTTCAGTTAACTTACAAGAGTGCACTAATTTATTCTCGTAACAACAATCTCATTTTAGAAGTATACCATAATAATTAGTTTCATTTTTCATTTAGATATTTTATCTTTAGGTTAAGGATTGTTGCTGTGTGTCTTGTTGATTGTTAGTAAATTATCGCAAGTAATGTTAGGTTAGTGCGATCGATTATATCGTACCACAAAAAAGTATTCATCGCTATATTCACCATTACCGTTTTCACGTTTTGGTTTATTTAGACTGAGGTTTTTATGAAAATAGAATCTGTTAATTACGCTGTACCTATTAATCAAGGTATCAAAATAGCATTGGTAACCAAAGATTAAAAAAAGGTTATTCCGCTAACTATCGCATGTCCACTAATTTATATTTCGTAAAACTGGGTACCTCGTCCATTTTTATTTGTATTTTTCCATCATTTTAATTTAAAAAAATTAAATGTAATATGGTAACTCACATCGGCAATAAAATATAGCAATCAATGTATTTTATACCGGCGCAGGTGAGTGGCATATCGGGCCTTGTTTCGACCCCCCCCCCCCCACCACCGTTTATCTTTACAGGGGTTTACGTGGTAATTCCCTCTGCAGTCTAGGCAAAATGCCGAGACGGTTCCTACAATAATATAAACCACGACCACTTCCTGTTACCTACAAAGCCTTCATCCCATCGAGTCATCTCATTAATCATTCATCCGATGCCAACAGATCTTTGTTATCATTACAGTGAGTCGTTAAACCAATATAAATAAATAAATCAGTGTGTCACTCACCGTCCAGATTTGGTGATAATCATTTCGGTGCCCAACTCATCGAACTTGCGCCACAAATCCTCGCTGTGTAACGTCGCCTTGACGCCACTGATGTATTGTGGCTGGGGCGGCATGTTTGACGACATCGATATACTTTTATATCGAATTTATCGCACTTTTACTTTCTGAAATCAATGTAATTCATTCAGTTACACACAATATGCGAATGTTGTGGGTGTCGTTGTCAGATGAGCCAATCTAATGGTATCTTAAGTAACGAAAATTTCATAAAAGATTATAGAATGACTGGAGCGAAATGGTATCCCTGGATTCTGTGGAAAAATCTTCTTTCCACATTAGTTTTTAAAAATCATCATCATTTTTTCGAGATGAGACAAAACTGATTTTACCCTAGTTAAGAATCCCAATTTCTACCCGTTCTGATCTGATATGCAGGCACTATATTTTAACCAACAGCTAAAGCACCATGTTCGTAATTTAATAATTAATTTGTTCAAATATTTCTTATTTTGGGTTATTTTCTGGATTTTTTTTCATTCGAACCCACGAACAACTTAGAGAAGCGTTCTTTTGGCTCACAGTTGAGACATCTGAAATTTGAAGTTCGAGTGCTGGTTCGAGTCCCGCTATAGGCATGAGTTTTTGTAAACATTCTTCACGGTACGTTTCACCTCATCACTTCGTCGTTTCATTATCACCATTCACCCGCTCATTTGTATCCGGTGGTGCCGTATAAACCCCAACAAACTGCTCAATTTTCTCGCATTTCAAGGGTTTATGTCAGCTAATAGATCGAATTGATTTAGTTGTCGCGATAGCGCGATGTAGCGTGTTCGATTTTAATATATAATGTCTTTTCTTGCATTTTGCTCAGGTTTAGTTGAAACACAAATCTGTGGTTGAATTAGATTTATACTGCATTCATTTTCTTCGAAGAAAAAGTTAGGGTACTGGACTACTGGGATATTACTGTTCATTTTGCAATAATTGAAGCGAGTTTAGCTTGTGATGAGTTTGTGAATTGTAAAGTCGTTCCCCGGGGCCGTTCAACAGCATTTTAAAAAGACAACAATACATCGCTAGGCTAAAAGTATACCCGAAGTTTATTCATATAATAAAACGAAAGCGTGTATGTATAGCATCTGATAAGAAAAAGTTCAGTTCAACAATACGCTCAATTCCGAATTTGAGATAGTTAACCTAGCTATAAATAATATATTGTACATGCTTATCTATACAATCGAATACATATTTGGTACTATCTTGATCAATCAATTATTATTTGTTCCTTGATTCACAGGAGTTGGACAGCTTGCACAAACACAAATTGACCCAAATGGAGCCACAGGGAATGACTACGGCAGAGATATCGATGCGCGAGCTACCTTCTATCAGGTCTATGCTTCCATATTATCAACGATCAACACATTTTATATATATATAATCAGTACTGATCAGTTGTTTTGGTTAGTGTTGATGGTTTCAGGAGATTCTGGAAACCACCCCATCTATTAACCGTGGTTAGACCCCGGTAACAAACCGGTTACCGCTTCATAAATAGACTATTCTTATCAACATTTTAGATGAATGTGTAGTATATGCCATACACAATTTTGTTTTTGACACCTCATGCCCTAACATGATTCACTGTCGAGTTATCATCAAATACGAATGTCACTTGCCACAAGTTCCTGCTTGAATCTTCCGAATCTGCTTGATCACAAGTCACAACAATAAGATGAATATACGCACGTGCTTAGTGGTGTCGCCAATATATCTTTATCTAAGGACAGCATCAGTAATGATATATTGTGAGAGTTTTATAACAATGGACAGTAACCCCGAAGCTCGTAAACTTTAAAACAATATAATATAGTAGTGGTATATTATTATGATCATTGTTGATAGTCATCAGGAGTCAAGTTGGGCCTACTCTGGTCTGGTTGCTGGTTCGCTATTAGGTGTTGAACGTACATGCAGTTTGACTCACGCATGAAGCATGCGTTTTTGTAATCGTTCATCTACGAACTGATCATACCCCCAAAATAACCTAGCTGTTGGTGGGGTCGTTTTAGCACCATTAAAATAACACATTCCTTCTTGTGGAAACGAACTTATATTCAAGTTGAATTCCCTGTTCAGGCTCTCAATACAGGCATATAAAGAAAATGACTGAACCGTAGTGGTGACTAGTTCTAGTGTTGATGAATGATAATAATGAAAGACAATGTGTTAAAAAATTATAATAATTAAATTCTATAATTGATAATTTTCTAAATAACAATTTTCAATGTCAGCTCACCTAAATAACTTTGGTTCTCTGTTTCCGTAAATCGTAATGAACAAGTATGAACTCGGTATTAGATGTCACAGCAGTGGTGTCGATGAGTCACTTGACAAAACTTCATTGACAGCGAAAATACGTCCACACTCGAGATATTAGCGAGTACAACTGAGCCTAGACACTTGACTTGGTGCTATTTAGGGGCGGGAGGGTTTTTGAAACAAGGCCACGTGACTGAAAAGAATTGTGGCGATTGGCTGATGAGAGGCAGCTTGTCTGAAACATTGCCGACAACAGTACCATTAGGGGTGTGATGACTCTGCTTTCCAAGTTGTATAAGGGTGTGAGTGGGAGGGGAAATATTAAGGAAATACTTATGTTATGAAATTAAAATCTCATGATTTCTTCTTCTTGTTTCAAAATTAGATTATGATTGGATGGAATGATTACACTAAAAATAACTAGATATTGGACGATCGAAATGAATATTGAAATGTCCATTATGAATCCGCATTTAGATTATTGTACAATGCAATAATAATCATTAGATGAGCGTAGCGAAGATTTTCATTCCATATACCGAAAAATTTTGGGCTTGGTTTTTATGTTTTTTTTTTTTTTTTTTTTTTTTTGTGTAATTTTGTACGCGGCATACAGGTCAGGAAAAAAATTCAATCAACTCGAAACTTTTTTTACAAATTGGTGTTATACCAGAATAGGTTGGGATTGTTTTTCAGAAAAATCGGTCGAACGGATTTTCCGGAAAAAAATCGGAAAGTATGGAAATTCCCCATAAGAATAGGCCAGGGGAGAAATACTTGGAATTTTATTTTTTTCAAAAGCTCTCAAATTTATACTGAGTGTGGAAAGAACTATCATACACATTTTAAGCGACTTATGGAACAATCGGATGTGAAACAACGAAGAAAACTCATTTTTAATGTACTTTTTTACACATCAATAAAAGCAATTAAGAAAAGCAATTAAGAAACTATTAAATGTGAGCAACAAGTGTCACCAATAAATTAAAACGTTTAAAATCTGTGATGGATATGAAGAAGGCACTGGTTTAATTGTTTGGAAACCAAGGTCCATATACCAACAGGCAGCCGTGGTTTTTGAACTTTTGAAGTGATCCATGGCCTGTATATGTACATTGAGCTGACAAAATGTTCTTAATTCTACATTTCCATACTTCTAAGCTCATCTCACAACGCATATAAGGCGTTTTCCTAGTTTATTAAAACTTTAAATTAGCTCACTTCAAACTCAACCATTTTTTAAGTGATTTTTCCAAATTACAAGCAGTTTTGGAGTCTAATAATTAATTATTTTCAGATCGAATGAACGTGTCACTTGCTATTACCGGGATTCAGATTCATTCACGTAGACCCAACCCTGTATTTGTTTGAAAGAAGGAAGTAAAAGAAGAAGAGTGTATACTGATATATAATTCATAATAAGTTACAAACTTACAATATTTTATTATATGTTTACTCGTAGGTCAACATAAATAGGCCTATAGGGCCCCCTAACGATCACGTACCTGCAATTTTTGACAGTTATAATTTTTGAAGTCCCGAGCAGTTTGATAAAATATTGATAGAATTACAAACTGTCGATCAGTTGGGTGTTGAAACCATTTTGATTCACATACTCTCATTTGTGAATTAAAATAAATAAGGTATATCCAAAAGCGTATGCATGGTCAACAACTTTGATCCCTGATTGAGAGCACATGAGAGTCCAATTATGTGGTAATAACTTTGTAACTGTATTCTAATACGGAGGAAACAGATATTGTTAATACCTTCAAGTTGGTATGAGTAAAAACTATTTAACTTTACGTTTTTTTCCAACATCGTGAACTTGACACAAAGCCATTGTTTCCCTTTTAAGGCAAAGGATGGAAGTTAGGATCGTTTGGACGGGGCACCACAAGGGGGATCGTATATACTACCCCATAGAAATAGTTATACATAAAATCATTGTGCCCCAATTAAGGCTGGATGAAAGTAGGATCGTTTAGACGGGGCACCACAAGGGCGATCTTACCACCCCAATTTAAATATTTAGATTGAAAAACAACGAACGTCGATAGATATTATGGGCCTATATATATATAATTTAACACATGTCGCTAGTTTTCACAGGTATAAAGCTAAAACAACACATTTTATCTGTTTACTGTGAGATTGTTAGAATTCCAGGTTAATTATTTTTTTGACATCATTTTGAAGGTATTCAAAATATATGTGTGTTATTACTTCCATGAAAGAATTTTGATACCTCATACAATTCCAAATTTATCACCAAAAACTGATATTTCGCCATAGCTACTGACATGCACTTTAAATGACTGACACACTAATGCAAACATTAGTGCTCACTGAAAAAATGTAGGCTTATATCATTCCTGCCACATTTTATTATTTTTATTCAACTTCTTCTAAAGTCGTCAATTAGGCTCATATAATTATTTGGAACAGTAGTCCGAGTAAAACTATGTAGCAATGCCCATACTGTGATGTGATTTGTTATATCTCAAGATAATACTTGTGTTTACTTTGTGTTTACCCTTTCACAACAATAACAACACTTCCTGCATGTGTGAGTGATTCACATATCAAAGATCATCATGCTCCATGCATGTATGACTCTCAACCCTTGCCGTCGCTCTCTCTCTCTCTCTCTCTCTCTCTCTCTCTCTCTCGCTCGCCAAGCTGGCACATTGTTGTCTCACTCACTCTCCAAGTATAGATAACAGCAACCCTTGCCGTCGCTCTCGCGCTCTCTCTCTCTCTCTCTCTCTCTCTCTCTCTCTCTCTCTCTCTCTCGCTCTCGCTCTCGCTCACCAAGTTGGCACATTGTTTGTCTCACTCGCTCTCCTAGTATAGATAACAGCAACCCTTGTTGTCTTCTCACTCACTCTCCAAGCATGGCACATCGCGATCTTGTCTTATTGATACAAGCAGTTGGATCGGTCATAAGATTTGTATTTTTTGGGAGAATAGTTATTAATTAACTTTTGTTGTTCAGTTCAATATTGTAATTTGACACTGTTGATACCTAAGCAAATCTGGGCGACACGTAAGTCAATTAATAAAGAAATTACCCGTGATAATGCTCTTGCTCTGTCATCAACTCATCATTAACAAATATGCATTATTGAAAAGAAAGTTTAAAATTATATAAATGTGATAGTTAAATTTTTTGGATATGATCCAATATCGAGATGTGCATGTGTAGCAATGTCATAAAAGATACATCTTGACCGTGACTCGAACCCGAACCTTCTGATTGCTAGTCAGCTGCTAATTCCAAGAACTCGAAGTACTCTAAGTATTTGAAGTACTCCAAGTACTTCCTACAAGTATAGACATGTCATAAGAGTAATAACTCGGTAGCTCAGTGGGAGAGCAGCTGACCGGCAATCAGGAGGTTACGGGTTCGAGTCCCGGTCGAGACGTATCTTTCATGAAATGGCTATAATATCCCATATATTTATATATTATATATTATCTATACCTAGACAGATTTTTCCCAGGAAACAATTTTACCCGAACAGAATCAACTATACTAGTCGAGTCAGTCAAAACACTCGACTTTTTCTCTCAAATGTCATAAAATCGCGATGTTCTTCTGTTTATAAGTTCTTCACAGCGATACGTTTCACACATTACAGTTTGGGGAAGTGAAGAGGAGGTGGGAGGGGGGTTTCTCTTTGACATTCCCCCGCGCTCTTCCCTTCAAATGGTTACTTTGCTACTTTAAGAGGTTTAGGTTCCTCGATATCCTGTGACCCTTCTGCCAATCTAAACACTATATTATACCCTCGAAAGTCAAAACACGTGGGCGCAAGGAAGGGCACGGTTATATTTTGTGGGCCGAGGTCCAATAAAAATAGGATGTTGATAGTATTGTGCCCTAATATTGAGTTAATGGTAACAGAAGCATGGAATAGCGGCATCTTTTTCTGGAGACAAACATTTGGTTTTGAAAATTGCTTCTCTAGGTCTACATGTGTTGAAACTTAGTTGATGGATGATTACAAAGTACAATGAAGGAGAATGTGCTTTGTTTGTGTGATTTAATTCATGTTTCACAATTTAATTTCGTAAGATTTAGCTACTTTGATTTTGTATCTCCATTCATCCACAACCGTATATATATATATTTACATTTTCCTGGTAGAAAAATGATCATATATTAATTCACTTCATTACATTTTCAAAACCATGCCTATATTCATAATTTCCTGGTTGAAAAATAATCAAATGATAATTAATTTTATTATATTTTTTTAATTCGCTTGTGCAGTTATTTTACAGCTACAACTTTACTATTACTATGAAAAATTATTTATATAAGTTATTTTCTTTACAAAAGTAGGAAAATGCCATGGTATCCATCATTTTAGTATTTCTTTTATGGATCATAGCGAGTGAGCGCGAGGTATGAAAGGATAATGTCGAATGTTGGCTCCGATAAAATAGCCGCTTCCTCATTTATTTTCGTTGGATTGATTGTCAATAAATTCCAAATTATGAAATGGGATTCTGTAATAATTGATTGGTCCATTTTGGTGGAAGAGCGACATTGAAAATCAGAACCATATCAAATGTAATGAAATTTCTGAAATTGAATTAAATCAAATCAAATGTGTAAAGTGGCTTTTAAATTCCAATCAAAAACTATAGGAGATTGATATACTGGTGATCATCCAACAATATTGAAAGCAAATTAAATATAACGACCAATATTTCGACAGTTTTTTATGCATGAATATTGAAATATTGTACATGGTCTGAACTGTGACGTCATTCACGATACCTGGGTTCGATTCCCGCCATGGTCCACCATCCTGACAGAGGATTTTCGTGGTTTCGCTCTGTAGTCGGGGTAATGCCTGGATGGTTCCCACAATATAAGCCACGACCACTTCCTTCCCGACCGCTTCACGAGCGCTTCGCTTCCTTGGATCGCTTCGCGACCCAAGGAACCTTCATATCATCATCCAATCACCCAACCGACGCCAATAGATCTTGGTTATCATTAAAATGCGTCGTTAAACCCAATATAAAAAAACAAACCAAAAAAACGGCCAATATTTCGATAGTTTTTTCTTGACTTTTTAAATATTTGTAATTGTTTCTCATGTTAAATATCACCAGAATCTTGTTCAATATTTTTCATTTAAAATCATTACATATAAATCTCACAACGATCATACCGCTCATTATAACTACTCGACAATTACACGTAGTCGATTGGACGCTGCGCAAGATCTCACTCGAATGTCCACTGCAACCGAGCGTTCTGATTGGCCGATAGTACTCGCACGGCGACGTCGACGGCGGTGATGCTGCGTGCGTGCGATCTCTCAGTGTGAAGTCATTGCCGCGGCTGCACACTGCGCCGGGCTCATCACATGGGCCAGCCAGATACCAGCTTCTTGATCCTGATAACGCTGTGGCGGGTTTACCATCGCACTTGTTGCTGTTTGACGTCCGGTAATGCCGCAGAGACCATGGACAGAAGTGTCCATGGTTCGCTAAGCCGCGGTCCGTGGTAAGTTAGGCTACTCTTGTTTTATATTTTTGTCCTATTATAATGTGATTAATAATTCATATTATATTTTACTTATACTATGTTACAGATTATTAAATATTGAAATTCTTGCGAATAAATCACAGAAATAAGTATAGACGGGAAAAATTTGATGAACAATTCCCCCCTTTTTTTTGCGGTGTTCAAGAATATCTTTCGTGTCAATCAAGTTTGAACAAATACATTTTATATATTTTTTTACATCTTCACGCGCATCTTATGTGTATCACATAAAACAATTACTAATTGGGCGTTTTCCTAGGTAAAGAGGAATATTGATTTCTATCATAATTTATCAAGAGTTCAATTTAATTTCATGTCTGCTAAATATTTTTTTTTTCTTTTTTTTAATTTACATGTCTTAGGTAACGATTATTTTTTAGAGATCGTCTAAAATAGCATCATTATTCTCATCTGTAATTAACGTCAAACTTGCATTATTCATCATCTTTTCAGTTCAAGTCCTAACCTCTCGTATGTTAATACATTTTCTTCAAATTGTAACTTTTATATTTTATTACTCGTTTTATTTATAATTGATATATGTTATTATGTTGATTCCAATCGTAGCTATAGATTACTATATATTTATTTGTATTATTAATGGAATCCACTAATTGGATGGATACAAACTAAAGTAATACCAAATCCTTATTATTTTACTTGATTGAGTGAGACGGGTATATACAGTCAGCAGCGCGCTGAACCGTCATTCAGGAGACAGGGGATTGATTCCCGTAATGGTCGATCATCCTGAAAGTTTTTTATGATTCCCTTTACTAAAATGTTTCTCAAAAGAGGCCACACGACCTCTTTCTTCCCACTGTTCAAGAAACACCTCATAAGCTAACCTGTCATCTCATTCATCATTCACTGACGCAAATAGATCTTTATCATCAGTACAGTAAGTCGTAAACCCAATATAAAGTAATAAATGTACGACTGTAACGATCTTCAAATACTCACCGTATACATCATCGTATACTCCGAACTCAGGACTCATGAGACAATGGATAGTACAAATATGGGTTGATCGGGTCTACAAACTTGTTGCATGAATATCCCGTAAAAAAACTCCAAACCCATTGTATATATTATGGCGAGGCAATCGGCAGGTTACTATAAATATAATTTCAGTCAATTTGTAATGAATTAATTTTAATAAAAATTGTGATAAATCGAATTTGCAATAAATCAATTTCAATTTGAATAAACAAAACTGAATAGGGCCTATTTGTTTGAATATGGCGATAGAATTGTGAGGTGGGGGGTTATTTAATGACTGTGGAATAATAACGAATTATATTATACTTGTATCCTATCCACGAAAGAAGAAGGTTACCAAATGAATAATTGTAAAAAATGAGGAAATTGTACATAGAAACTTGCTCTTTGCCAGGTGTATAGTTGTAATGTAGATTGCAATTGTAATTTTCGTCTTGAAAAATCATTCGCCATACGAATATAATATAATCTGGTTTTTGTCGTTTATATGATGGGAGACAACATGCTTCGCTTGAGGCTACATACATAAAATAACATACACTACCATGGTAATGTGACAATATATTTTTTATTCTTGAAAAAGTCGAAATTTCGAATTAACAGTTTCTTGAATCACAGTATTTTTGCATTCCAATTACTGTTATTTCTAATCTTGTAGCACCATCCTTTTTTATATGAAATTTAATAAAATTCAGCATACACATTTTTGTAAATATTTATTTTGAATTATTGTCACATTTAGATTGAAAGCTTTATTGTAGCATACTCACCTACACTCGTTCTTTCATGAAGAAATGTCTACAATTGTGCAGTTAAATAGGAAGTGAAAAGTTAATGGTTCAGTTTAAACGACAACTCAAGTTTACTCGAACTCACGCCTACGTGAATAGTTGAATTTAAATAAGGTAGAGATGCAAGCCATGCAATTCCGTTTGAAAACGTAATGCTAAACTGCAGTGTGTACTTAATAACTATTGTGCTCTCTTTATCGATCTCCTGTAGCCAGGCTATCATCTGTAAAAGATCGAACATATCGATTGATGGTAGTCAATTGTTGAGATAAGTTATGTCAGTGTAATAAACAAAACATACAATCGACTATAAGGTGAAAGGAGAAGTGAAATATCTATAGTTCATTTCTAAATCTTACTAGCAATCTTACTGGCTACTCATTCTTTACCCTCGAGCTATTCTAGGTGTTCTACTAGAATCGACTCAGTAGAGACTGCCAAGCTTTTAAGCCTATACTCTCGATAGAAACTGGTTGAAATATATTTCCTCACTATGCCACATTATAAAAATATAAACAACTTCTCGTTTTAATATAAGTTATAAAAAAGCGTGATCACACACAACGCGTAATAAGTTGTTAGTGGCGAGCTTCGTCAAGTTATAGTTGGTAGATTATGTATTCGTCGTCCATCGCATAAGTGTTTTGTTGTAAGTGGATTTCGATTCATACTTGGCAGTGGTCTCAACTTGACAGTGCATTATACCTTTTGTTGACCACACCTGACTACTATTCAGAATCAGCTTAGATTCAAGAAGACATCTACTATATTATCTCATTTCCAGTTTTAGTACGTGATTTCGTAATATTGAATACCGATTTTAGGTCTTTCATATTTTCTACTTGTTGTAAGGTAGGTAAGAATTTTATAATTCAATTAGAACAACATATAATTGAATATATTTCAAGAATCTATGCCATATGGAGACGAATCTGATTTATTTTCCAAATGTGTGTGTGTTTTAAATTAATTATGAATCAATCACAGACATTTGGTTGTAAGAAATAGAATATCAATGAATATAATAAATACAATATCAATGGTATGGTTGAATCCATACTGTGATGTTGTCATTCATTTTCTGGCGCTGTGACAAATATAGTATAGGCCTATTATGTTTTTATGCAAACAAAATGTTTTGTACTTTATAAGATCAAGGTGGGACCTGACCAACAATTTACATTTCAGTAGTTTATAGAAAATGTTCATGGGAATTACCATTTGTTTTAAAAAATTGGTAGAAAATTCTTAAATTCGAGGGGAAAATATTTGACGTTAAATTAAAACAATTTTTATGCAGTTGGTATTTCAAAAAGTGACAAGTCAATAGTGGATAAGTAGGGATAATTTTCAAGAAATATGGATTGATTATAAACGTACTTATAGAGTTTGGAAAATAATTTTAAAATAATAATTTTGGGATTTTTTCGGTTGGAGAAAAAATGAAAGAACAGAATGATGTGTTTTTCCATGAAGTTCTTGAAGAGAACTTCCAAACTTTTTTCATACTTTCATTGTTTACTTGATATCAAACAAATACATACATAAATTTGATTACGCCCAACTTTTTTGTTATGAGTTTGAAAAGAAGTCATTATGAATTACATGCGTTTTTCATCAAGCTATCTATAAATATATAATGAACACTTGCCTGAAAAATGTTTGTGAAAGCTACCGAAATGTAGGCCTATCTATATTGTTGTATCCACTAAAGAAGAAGGTTGGGATTGACCATACCCCTATTCCATACCACCATCACCCTGGTAATCCACCCCTTCTTTCTTTAACACGAGTATTATATAAATTTTAACTCTTCGCTTTTTAATGACACTTCAAAGTGAATAACGATATAAGTGCAATAATCGCATCGGTAGACATGCAGTCACTGTTTTGTCATCATCAATTATTCTCCTTTCCATTCTTCTCAATTCTCGTATGACAAATCGCGTGTGTTTTAAATGAGACCATATGGAAATAGAATTATCGCCTCGACGCGAAGTGTTTGCAGAGTGAATGGAGTGATTGGATTGAAGTTGTCATCTGTTGCTGTCACGCTGTCACGTGTTGTTTGATTGTTGTCAATACAGCTGAGTAGGTGTCATTGTTGCAACAGGGTTTTATATTTTCGAGTGATATTGAGAGGTGATCGAGGGCCTGTCGATTCATATCCATTCAGGTGATTAATAAAACATGTGTAACAGGGGATTACAGACAAATGGTATGAATGTATAAATAAATAAATCTAAATAAGATGATAATTATAATACTTGCTACATTAGCGTAGCGTAAACTTACACTATATTGATGCTATATATATTGAATATAATATATAAAAAGTAAAAACGCTTTTTTGAAGTTGTAGGCCTATTTCAAAAACAATTATTCTATGAAAATTTGTGATACAAAGGGTGGATTGCAAGAACGAAGTTTAACCTCGGTATACTTTTGACGCCGTCTAAGTACAAAATAGCATTGCCTCTGCAATGCTATTTTGTACTTAGACGGCGTCTAAAGTAGGCCGGGGTTTAAACTTCGTTCTTGCAATCCACCCAAAGTTATTAAAGACTAATAAAGTAGGATGGTGACATGAAAGAATAATATAAATTATTGATGATATTTATATAGTCAATATCGATCGTCCGATATATAATAAATAACAAGAAATACATATTGATAATTTCTTCGTCGAATAAATAATTAAATTTTGTATTGACTTGTATTAATAAGAATCATGGTCTGTAATTAAACAAAATGACGTTCGATTTGTTTAATTTCGATTAGTATTTAGTCCAAAAATTAAATCAACTGCCTCGCCGATCCAAAACCCACCATTCACGGATGGTGTTTACCCAGCTGAAATATACACGTATCTCCGCAAATAGTATCGCCCCTATATTAAATCCTTCCTCCTCCCTCCAAATCGTTAATTACGAATCGTCGCGAGGTCTATATACAATGCAGTTGTCCACCTAGCTAAAATTTTATACATTTGGATGCGCATGGACGAACGTGAAGAAGGGGGATTTTCGTTTATGATTCAGCTGAACAATGTTATATTATTTGTATAGAACATTCGCTAGCAGGCCTACACTTCACGTGGAGGATTATAATGTCAATCAAGATGATTCCATCAAATTATTTAAAAATTGGAAAATGAATATATGTTGATAAATATATATATATATATTTATATTTTTATATATATATATATATATATATATATATATATATATATATATATGTGTATCGGGCGTGGGTTCGAGTCCTGCACAAGGAATGGGTTATTGTAAACGTCCTCATCACCTATCATCATCATCACTTTCAATAAATCGTTCAGCGTTTTACAATCACCCATTCATTTGTACCCCAGTCCCGAATAACTTAGCTAGCTATTTATCTACATAAATAAATATATAAAGGTATTACGTATTTATATATCAGGTTAATCGACACCCAAAATATGGGTATAGTGCTCATAGGTTTATATAATATAATAATATATATTACATATGTATTACAGAATTGTTGAGTACGCCTATCACAAGTTTTCCATTACATCAGTCAAAAATTGGCAGAACCGTTGATCTTCTGCACTATCAGTTAGCACTAACGGCGAGTTAATTATCCTGGAGTTATGAACGGAATAGATACTTCACTCGGGTCGTTCTATCAGTAAAAATTAGAAGTCACATGCACAGCATTTACATAACCATCCTATCCTCTTCAGTTAAACTTGTGTGAATGAATAATTAAAAGAAGACAAAGCTAAAAAAATCTTCATCGTAGAATGTTATGAATTAACTTTTCATTCTGATTTTCTAAAGGACCAAGTGATTGTACAAATAAGTGAAATGACCGACAGAAGTCGAGATAAATCTCATCATGCACATTTGAAATATAAAAATAGAATGACACGGTAGCCGCTGAGAGAACAATTAATCTAACATGAGGTTTCCAATGGAGGGGCCCCCGGAGGCCATCTGAAGGTCAAACGGGATATGACCGACCTCCCTCCGAGGACCCCGCCAATCAACACATTTCGGGAGTTCAATTATAATAACTATTAAATACGTTGATTCAAGAAAGGGCTACTACACTTCGTAATTAATAATCGTCATTATACAATTTTGTGTTATTTCATAATGATTCCTCACTACATCACCTCGTTTTGTTGACTTATATTTACTATTTAGTGATGCTTTTAATAGTTTCTTGTACTTCCTACAGGAACAGGAGGGCAGGTATCACGTGCCCCCTATACAGCCTCTCCCCCCCTCCTCTCCTCTGCATCAATCGCCTCATTTCACTTTAAAAACTACCAACCAACCATCATATCATTTATATCTGCAGAATCTGACTTATAACTTACTTCTGTTCTATCAGAGTGTTGACCGACCGGTTTATAGAAGCCATGTTAATAGCGCATCGTTTTTGTCCTTACAGCGTCTAAAGTCTAGCCTGAGCGCTAGGCGCTAAGAGTCCATGGCTCCGAAGGTGACGAAGACGCCGATACCACGGGGTCCAGTGGCGGATGGGGACGAGAGAGAGACATGGGGCAAGAAGGCAGACTTTCTTCTATCCGTCATCGGGTTCGCTGTCGATCTGGCGAACGTATGGCGTTTCCCTTACCTTTGTTACAAAAACGGCGGAGGTAAGTTTCAAAATATTATGATTACAATTTTCATTTGATATTACATGTACGCGAAATGTCAGAATAGCGACAGATTGTACAAACTGAAGGAAAAATGAAAAGCTTTTTGTTTGCTGAGAACCAGCTAGAAGAAGATCTAAAGTTTATAAATTTATAAATAATAATATTTAAATAATAATAATAATAATAAATAATAATATTATTTATAAATTATCATGTGTGTTATAATTGACAGTAATAGTAATAGTATATATATAGGTCCTCAAAAGTTTTATATATTTTTTATTCCTCCGATATAGATGCATAGTGAAATTAACTTCATAAACTCTATAGCTATAAGGTACGTTAGAATACAAAATTTTACAATGACCAGGGTTTTCCATTTCTAGATTCGTTTATACCAACAAACAATAGAGTAAAAATCTCGAATAACCTTACAAAAAATGCATTTGGAAAATTCCCTATAAATTCTGTTTTTCCACATTCCACACGTACGAAAGACAAAGGACTAATTGCACCAGAAATAAGATGTCAAAAGACGTACGTTCATCTTCCATCTCCATCCATTTGACATTTTGCTTTTGTCGAATTACTTTGTGCTATAAACGCGATCTCCTCGTACCAATTGTTTCGTGTGAATTTCCACACTTCCTCGCTGATGTATATCTAGTTCTGAGGAAGAAAGCCAAGTGAAGGAACAAGAAGAAGACGACGTATCCTGCGGGCAATAGTGTGGATACGACACCACCTCTCACCCTACTCGCACGGCTAAAAGCAGGGTGAACATGATGAGGTGTGCGAATAGGGTGGTCGAGGGAGGGATGGAAAGGCTAATAGGGTGCCGATAGCTCTCGACAGACAAGTTAATAGTGTGAAATTGAATTATGGAGTATGAAAGCGTGTTGATACCTAGTTACTCGATCGGGTCTCTATATACGAGTATTTTAATATCGAGGTCACATTGAGGCCTACTGACACTTCCAGCCTTAAATGAACTTGGTAATGGACACCTCGTTTCAGAGAGCCATGCTGGTCACTCAGTTCTTCTACCCCCCCCCCCCCCCCTCTCTCTCTCTCTCTCTCTCTATCTATCTATCTATCTATCTATCTCTATCGCCCTCTCTTTCTCTCTCTCTCTTGTCTTTGATAGATTGTTCACATACTATAATGGACTTTAATGACTCTTCAACGGTCAGCAGAAAAATACGTCATTTCAATCAGTGTTTATAATAAAATAGGAGAGGAAATGCAACAGTAACGTAATGTGATTTGTCACAAAATGTAAGTTTCGATCATCCGCAAACTGATTAGTATTCGACCATACTCCTGGTGTTTTATATTTTTCGCTACACCATGTTATTATAATTTATATTAAAATGGTCCACACATAATTATACAATGGACAAATAAGACAATAGGTAAAATACCAAGACAGTTCACGCTTTAAATGAAATGAAATTTTCCCGTTATATATACGCACCTCCAATTCCATGTGAACTTGTCTGCATGACAAATGTATTCATCTGTAATGTGTACGTGTATTTCTGAACGATGGAAAGCGCGATAAGCGGACTGGATCGAGGATTGTGATTGGCTATCGCCAGCCCGCTTCTCGCGCTTTCTGGCGTTCGGAACTTCATACTATAATTGCAGAGATAGGATTGGAGGTATGTACGGGAAATTGAGTCTCGTTCTGCCACAGACAAACTTGTCTGTGGTTCTGCCATGAATGTGAACTGTCTTGGTAGTATGATAATACTATATGTAATTACTGTAAACTCTAGTGCATTACTATAGTGTTTATAGTTATTATAGTGTAAATACTAAAAAAAACAGTTGAAAAACGCTACAATTATATAATTGTGTCTAAAAAAATGAGGGAGGTTGTCGGCCAACGTCACAAAAATAAATGTCATCGATATAACTGGTCTAGCTTGTAGTTGGTATATGATGATTCAATGATAATTCAGAATATGATTTACGATTAGAAATACAATAACATACCACATCTTTCGAAATCGTTAAATGTTTAAAGCTAAATTGAGTTTCTCCAGAATTACAGAATTTCAGTTGGTAGACGACCATCTACTTTCGTGGATACGAGTATATTAAAAAAATGTGTACATCAATTTTGATTGTTCTCAAATACGTCAATAGTTCCCAAACCAAAACAATGTTAATCCTAATCAACAGGCATGTAAACACTTCACTATGAAGAAGTGCGAAAACTTATATGCGTGGAAAAAAATTGCGTGTAAGAAGTACTTCAGTTGACGACTTTATAAAATACGATGTTCTATATTTTTCACCCCGATCAAAACGCAAGCATGCTTCAAGCTTTCTAGTCAATATGCAACGTTAAAAACTGAAAACAACCATTCATCAATCACAGTGACTGTTAGTGGTAGTGAACTCAGGACCACGGGTTCTCGATAATCATTACTTTCCGCTATATACAACCCTCGCTTATTCTGTACTCGTAACTCGTAACTTAACGAGTCAAAAATACAATAACTTTACCTAAACCAATGCGTGGAGCACTAATAATACATCCTTTGCATACACTTCGGCTCACAACGTTTGTCTCCATACCAACGTAACAAATTATTATTACATTCTAAACTACTACACATTTCGGTACTAATTTCACATACTGAGCCTTATATATATATATATATATATATATATATATATATATATATATATATATATATATATATATATATATATATATATTCAAATTCAGTACTATGAGCTTTCAGTTTCGAGATCTATTTATTTATCTTGATTAAATAGTTTTTATTCTATTTCTATTTTATTTTCTTCAGTGTGCTTGTGGGTTTGTGGATTCAAATGCTTATATATTTATTTATTCATTTACTTTATAGTCTCTCCACGTTGAAATCCACTTTGCAGTTGTCAGTTCCATTAATTCGTGGTCTGTCGTAAAAAGGGGAAGTAGCTGACAGTTTGGCCATGTTAGACGATATTATAATAATACATCAAGCAGCTTTTTATTTTTCAATTACTATTTTATTGTTTAAAGACACATTACATATATAATAGAACTGCTGATTTAGTCGTTCATCTTTCTATTTGGAGCATGTTGGTCGATTTAGAGAAATATCCGATTTTTGGTGATAGCTTTCGAAGGGTAAGCGATATCAAAATTTAATACTATTATTAGCTCAGTTCCTTTAACATTTTCAATGTGTTATAAGTCGTACAATATATACCATTGGATCAAATATATATATATATATGCCTATATATATACATATATATATATATATATATATATATTTATATATATATGTATGTATGTATGTGTGTATATATATATATATATATATATATATATATATATATATATATATATATATATATATATATATATATATATATATAGAGATGTGTGTAATATGTATGTACGTAATATATAATATGTTTATATAGAAAGCTAAAAACCAAATATGTTAGCTGTATATACTTACCAAACTGTAAGATTCAATTAAGGGTTGATAATTTTGAGCATGTCATTTTTGAGGTATTCAAGGAATAAGTGAACATTAGTGAAACGACTAATATTGTGCACAATAATGATATTGACACCCATGCACTCACAGCATGAATGTAAACTACATGAAAATACGTGATTATAATGATAATACAATGCATTTTTGAACATTAGTTTGAACATATAACTCGTTATTCGTTCAAAATTGTAACAGGAATAAGAATCAGAAAACAGGAACGGAATTCAAACATAATTCTTCCCTTAATTGTTCAATAGCTTGAACCGATTCAAAACATGTACATTCAACTACACCATATTAAAATTAAACAATATATAGCTGTGTTTTAAAACATCTTGACTTTCATCTTTAAACTTTGAACAAATTTCATCATGATACCATAATATTTGTACCTGTTGGGGAATCTTATGTGATTATATTATTTTCTCAAAAGGGATACACTTCGTGATATAAAATTTGATATAGAATGTAATCAAACAATTCGAACTCGTCCACTGAACATTTATACCTCAGTGAACAGCCAAAGTTATACACAGCGAAATTTTGCGTTGAAAAAATAAGGCACCCATCAACCACCATAGCAGCAATTTCCATTGGTTTTCAGTTTCTTCTTTTCCTAATGGATTGAATCACTCCCCAGGGATTACAGATTGACATTTTCATTTCGTTTCTTCATTTCTCTTCTTCTACCTCTTACACTCGATACATCTTCCTATATTATCCTCTTAAATATCAGGAGCTCTGCAATGATCATATATATCTTCTGTTATTAATAATGACGGCTATTAGGGAATTTCATCAAGGTATATGAATATTAAGTTGAAATTGATCAAGCTTTCTATATGATCGTTCAACAAATTGAATTTTGATTCAATGTAAGAGAGCCTTACTTTGATATTACATTTGTTGAAACTTCTTGTTGAGTTTTATAGTCTGTATCAAATTAGTCTGCACACTATGATAGCATCATATTTAAAGGACATCACAACCCTGAAAATGGATCTAATGAATAATTACGATATTTGATTCCATAATTTTAGAGAAAACTAGAAATCTTCATCTCAATTCGGCAATTATTATCAATTCTTTCGTCCTCCGGAGATCATGACTCCGGAGAGGCATTACCATATATTACTGTATTAAATTAATGTAGTCACTGTATTTTCTATTTGTGGAAATGTTCATTATGTCACATAATCATTTAACACTCTCTCTCTCTCTCTCTCTCTCTCTCTCTCTCTCTCTCTCTCTCTCTTACCTTTCTATCCTTTCCCCTTTCCCTCCCTCTCACACCCTCTCTCACTATTTCTCTCTTACTCTCGCCTTCCTCCCCTCCCCCCCCTCCTCCGCCCACCAGTTGAAGTTCCGACTCTTGCAGTATCCGCTACTTGCACCCCATTGTTCCCCCAGCCGCAAGTCAAAATGAGACAAATTACAGGGTAATTGAGCCCTTTGAGCTTACGCTTTGAGTGTGCACTAGGAGAGAGATGAATAAAAGCTTTTCTTTTCTCTTATTGTTACTTATTGGATTTCTTCAAGTCACAATTGTATTTTGTAAAAGTAATAATATAGTCATATAATTATTAATATTTGAACGTTCTTAGCGAAGAGTGGACCTATCAGTGGTATAGGATTTTAAGAGCTTTTCGAATGTTCATTAATTTATCTCAACTTTAATATCAATTCAGTTCTTAGATCAATTTGATTCCCAGTTACTTACAAAGAATTGGTTTTCATCGAGGACTTATCAGAATATTATTCTCCAGTCATCAATAAAATTATCAGAATATTAATATTGTCTCTTGAATCATCTAAAATCATCTATAATTTTATGCCATAATTACTCGTTTATACTTATGAGTATTTTCAATTTACGAACGTATAACGATAATTGTGTGTCTATATTCTACTTATAGGAGCTTTCTTGGTGCCGTATTGCATAATGCTGATAGTCGGTGGCATCCCCCTCTTCTACATGGAACTGGCATTGGGACAGTTCAACAGAAAGGGCGCCATCACGTGCTGGGGACGTCTTGTACCACTCTTCAAAGGTAAGCACAAAAACTTATCTAATTGACGACTAGACAGAAGTGCAGTATGATATCAATAAAATACTGTCATAATTATTGTTAGCTTGGAATGAAGTTTGCTAGGTGGAGGTGCCGGGTTTAAGGGATAGTGCTGGTGCAGAAAAATCCGCGTCATAGTTGATATCAAAAACAGTGATAAATAGACTCATTAGACTGTGATATATAAATTAAGTATTGTCACCAATTTTTGTGGAAATGGAGTGTATACCAGTATACAAATTCAATGAGATAATAACAGACACTATATAGATAATTTTATGAGTTAATGTAGGTGGATAGTATGCCTACAATAAATGGTTTTAGTAAGAGAGGAAGTATAATATATTTAAAAACTTGAACGATTTGAACCTCTAATAAAACATTATAACGCAGCAGTGTTGTGGATCACGTTTATGGATTACTTCTCTACTCTAATCCACAAGCGTCAGGTTGCTTCACTGGATCCCGTCTCCTATCCTGCACTGGGTCACATCCAGGGTCACATCCAGCCTAATCCTGTTGTCCTTGTAGTCAATTATACGGCGTACGATAGGCCACATGTCCACGGCACACTTTATACCCTACAGCTAGGGTAATCCCCTCAGCCAACCGGACATGAACGGGACCAACCGGAAATGGGCGCCATTTTCCAACCATTTTCTCTCGTAACGTCGAGGATAATAGAGTTTGAGTGTCTGGTAGTAAGCAAGAGGAGGGGAAGGTCGGTGTTGGGTGTGGTGAGGTGGAGTGGGGAGGAGGGGTAGGAGGGATAAGTGCTCGTTCCCTTAAGGAAGTCTGTAGAGGCACTCGACCGGAAGAGAAACCCGTGAGAGAGATTTCCGAACATGAGAAAAGCGACGAAGAAATTTTATAGAGTGTGTAGAATGGAGTGAGTGAGAAAGAGGGAGATAATCGAAGAGATTAACATCAATAGTAGGAGTTAACCGATTCACTGGACACGTCTTTATTCTCACCTCAACTCAAACTATGCTTGAGAGACTTTACTTCACTCAAAGATGTGAGTTCGAAAATACCATAAGCACTCCAATGCAAGAACAATAATATCTTAAAATATGATCTTCGAACATTTTTTGGAAGAGAAATCAGCTGTAATTATTTTCAACATCAAAAAACTACTTACTATGTATACTATATTGTAGGGTCAAGATTAAAAAATTAAAAAAAATTATCGGAATTATACATTATTTTTAATGAATGAATTAAAAAAAATGGATGATTCTGAAGTTGTAATTATTATTCTCAATTATTTTACCATCCAAAACTAGTGCATACTTTTTTCAGGCCTATCAACATTAAAAAATGAAATAAGAGCCTGAAAAATTATCGAATTATAAATTAATTTCAATAATTTAATTTCAAAATAGAAAGTTTGATTCTAGTTTGAGTTGTATATATTTATAATAATTCACTGCTATAATATTATCAGTGGCTATGCCCGATGTACAGAACTAGTAAAGATAAGGTAGAGGTGCCGAGAATACCCGGCACTTCCACACATACTAGTGAAATGAGTCACCGCGACGAGCTAATCTCATAAAAATTAAAGACCAAGTATAAACTCGAAACATGATCAAAAGAATAAACCATAAAAAAATATAAGCTGAAAGTATGTCACCCTTAATTACTCCATGGACGTGTAAATGTTTTGCAGGTATCGGTTACGCTGTCGTTTTGATCGCTTTCTATGTCGACTTCTATTACAACGTAATAATCGCTTGGTCTCTGCGCTATTTCTTCGCCTCCTTCACGAACCTTCTTCCTTGGACAACTTGTGACAACGCCTGGAACACTCCGAACTGCAGACCGGTACGTAAATCAGGACTAGTTCAGGACCTTCAGCACTTTCAGGAGTTTTGGCACTTTCAGGAGTATCAGGACGTTCGGGAATTTCGGGAAATTCACTACTTTTGGGACTCACAGGACTCTCAGGACGCTCAGGACTTTTGGGAGACTCAGAACTCGTTTTATTTCTATACTGACACATATAGCACATTGGCCGGGATAAAAAATCACTTTTGCGTCGAACGCTTTTCAAGACATTATTTTGCAAAAAAAGTTACTCGTCGAGTCAAGACTTACTGAAGGGAACTTGAAGAGATGGAAATATTAATTGTACTTTAGAAAAATGAAACGTCTGATCATCAAATTATTCAACTTATTTCATATATAGAACACAGTTGAATATAAGTCCTATATATTTATTGAATGTATTAGGACTTTCAAGTTATTACAGCATAATATTTCACAAGAGATTGTATTCATATAAGAAACTCGAAATGCCTTGATCTTTTATTATTCAAACTTGTATTCACGAAAGAAGAAGGTGAACTTGTCAAATATATGGAAAAACATCTGTGATTATACAATCTCGCTGGTTTTTAAAGTTGCAGTTGCGTTTCTTGTGATGAATTTATTCTCGAAAAAATCATAATACCTTAAAACTATCTCAGCAACGCAAATACAAGGGTATATTTTTTTTAAATAATATTTTCATAAGAATTTTTCATTACCTGTTTGTTTCTAGCTGGAGCTACAGAATGTTTGGACGGAGGAATCAATGAACAACGACACTGACAGTAGTATTCCATCTTTACTAGCCTCCAGTTTGTCTCTATTCAATGGAAGTGTTGAGGAAGTCACGATGAATCAAACTAGATTCACTTCGCCAGCGTCCGAATATTTCAAGTAAGTTATGGACTACGAGTCCTTTTATTTCGAGTTTTCACTTGTACGCTATATGCACTTATAAATGAGTCAGGCAGTTTCGTAATTCCGAATACAATGCAAATAAATTGAATTAATTGGAAAACAGTAGTCATGAAGTAGCAGTTACTATAGTTAGTATAATAAGTTGGATGAATTTGCTTCAGTTGGACGAGTTGGACTCAATTACACCGTACTCGAAAAAAAAATCGCGCTTCACACGTCAACCGAGAGTAGGCCTACCATTCAGTTGAAACTTGGCATACACAAGTGTCCACATACAGTATAGTTTTGAGACGCAGTCGGTTCCATCACTTCTAGGAAAACCCATTTGAAGTTTTTAAAACCCCAAAAAGGTATAACCCTGAGGGGAGAATTTGTAAAAACATAATTCCTTAGAATAAATTCAAATTTTCATACGATATTACAATATTTTAATGCAATAATGATACACATTATTCCGAATTTTCACATCAATCGGTTAAGCCGTTTTCATGAAAGAGATATATAATGTTATTTTGCTACATCAATCAAAGTGATTAGGAAACCTATTAGGAATCTATGCAACAAGTGTCACCAATTAATTTGAAACCATTAAAATGGGTTATTCATAAAAGAGGAATTGGCACTCGCATATTGTTCGTAACTCAAGGGCCATAGCTATCCATCAAATTCAATATGAATATGCCTACTTCGCTTATCCAACAACCCATATGTTGCGTTTTCCTAGTATCGAAGACTGGATTTATAAATTGCCATATAATATATATATAGGCTTCCTGCGACGGGAAAAAAATTTCGGTTTAAAATTAAATAGTATTGAACCATCACTAAGGAGAGCGGCCCAGTATTTATACGATTCCCACCATAATCGACCATCCAAACATAATCTTCGAGTTCGAGGTTTCTGTGCCTATTGTTAAAAGTGAGTATCGTTAAAAGTTGATATCGTTAAAAGTTAATATCGTTAGGACTGAATGCCGGATGTTTTCGTAATAACAGCCCACGACCTTCATTATTTTACATATTTTTCATATTTTTCAATCTCAAAAAGTTTCAAAGAAGACATTTTCAATTGGATATTGAAAACTGGAGTTTTTTAAAAAGGGTATTGATAACTAAAAATGTAAATATAATTTGAAAAAATTGTTTGAATAATGATATCCGTTTTCTTCCAGCCGTGCTATTCTGGAATTGAATCAGAGTGATGGTCTTCACGATCTGGGTACAATCAAGTGGGATATGGCTCTGTGTCTTCTGGCAGTCTACATAATCTGCTACTTCTCCCTCTGGAAAGGCATCTCCACTTCTGGAAAAGTAAGAGCTTCACATGAATTACATTATTATTTCCCTTCAATGTGATGTCACTCATTGCATAAGTACATTTTTACTTCCATTTTCCGGTTAAACGTTCGTTTTTCCGGTTCAAATTATTCTAAACTTTTATCCTTTGCCTTTATAAGGATACAATGACATTGTGTCAAGTTTTCGATATTAATAATAATACAAAAGTATTGTATCTGTAGTATACTGTTACAAATCTATTATTGTGGGATTATCATTTTAATATCAACTGCGAACATCCAGCGATCGATAAAGTTTACCAGGAAAACAGTCAAGTTGTTGGCCACTTGTAGATTGTGAGAGTGTTTTTCGTGCATCAGGTGGTTTGGTTTACCGCCCTGTTCCCGTACGCCGTTCTTCTTATTCTTCTCGTCCGCGGCATCACGCTGCCTGGATCAGCCGAGGGCATCAAATACTATCTCAGTCCGAACTTCAGCGCCATTTCAAAACCAGAAGTGAGTATTCAATAATACTAATATTTATACAGTTCTTTTTAATTATTATCTTTTCATAAAAAATAAACAATATTTATATAGGCCCTATGTACAGAAATTGGTTATAGAAAAACTATGATTTTTGTACGGTCAACACATTTTTCAAGTATTTACGAATAACGAATTCTGATACTATAAATTTAGTTGTATTCATTTTTTTCTTCATTGGTCCATTTGAAAGAATCCCCGAATTGGAAAAACTATTTATAGGAATAGAACACATAGAAACATAGAAACATATACGGTACACAGAGTATTTTTAATGTGACGAATTTTTAATTCTTCATGGTTGAAAACCATGAGGTTTGCATTTGGTTGCATTAGGTTTGCATTTGTATTGGATATTATAACAAAACTATTAAATCAGTATATTCTTGATGGAAAATATTTAATCTTTTTTTATGAAATAAAATTATACCCCTTCAATTATATACAAAATTGAAATAAGAATTGAGCTTGAATAACCTTGGCGACCTAGCACGTCTCGATAAAGTGACAGGAAGTACGTTAGCAATTTATAGTTGAAGTTTTAGCATGAGAATTTGAACACGCATGGCACGTCGAAGTCATATTTTCTATTCCGCGGTTTCAAATGGAAACTTCATGTTTCCTTGCCCTCCTGTACCAATGCGCTCAATCCATACCCCTGAACGCAACCCTCGCGTCACCACTCACCACGTGACTTCACGGTCTCCTTGATATAAGCTGACACTTTTATATTGTCATAACGGTTTCACGGCCACATGAATCATTCGAAATCCGTTCGTTCTTGTTCTCTGTGATTAACGTCTTTCTGTCGTGCTCTCTCGCTCATATCGATAATCCGAAGACGCGAATAAGATTCAACATTTGATTACTCAAACCCAAGGTCAGACAATCATTTTTCAACAATTGCTTTTGAAGAATTGTTTCAAGTGATGTCACGCATTGTTGTAATGAGTAGTGAACAGTCGTTTACACTCACTCCTTCTGTGTTAGTTTGTTCAGCTGTCACTTTTTCTAGTTGCTAGATGGTGAACATGCTATGTACCATGCTATATTTAATGCTTTTGTTTCAAATGCTATTGTTTCATTTTTTTTTTTGTAAAGGGAACATTTTTTTAATAACGAATTCACACACTATTGTTGAAAATGTTGATGAAAATGTCTTCAAATTTTTCTTATGATCATTTTACGAAATATCATGAAAATTATATTAAAATATTAGTACATTTTTCATTTTTAAATTATTTAGGAAAAAAATTTGCTCGATTTTTTTTCACAATCTTTTAATTGACAATTTTTGAACAAATTGTATGGTCATACACACTCAGAAGTCCTCTCACAATGCACCAATACATTAAAATAATCATATAACACAGCCTCTTCATCTCTTCAACAGGTGTGGGTCGATGCAGCTACCCAAGTGTTTTTCTCTTTGGGACCAGGTTTCGGTGTTCTCCTCGCGTACGCATCTTACAACAAATACCACAACAATGTATACAAGTGAGTAATCAATGCCAATAAAACAATCTTGTACACGGGAATGATTCATTATAGAATTAGTTGATTTATTAGTTGTGATGGTCAATGATTGAATCCTGAATTTAAATTATATGTGAGTCTATATCTCATTCTCAGCCAATAAAAATCAATTGAAATCAATACTTTAGAATCTCGCTAAAATTATGCTACAATTGAAACAAAAACTCTCAATAATGAGTACCTAAAATACCTAACAAAATAGTAGTTCATTTCTTATTCTCGTAATATTATCATCTCAACCGTTAGAGGCCAATATAATCTTAGTTATAAGTACAGATTATCGTTAAAACTAAATAAATGAATGAACGAATGAATGAATGAATGAATGGAATATAGGTCTATTTAATAAAAGTCTATATATCTAAGATTTGATTTGTTTGTTAAATAAGTCATCATATTTTAATTATTCTTTGGGGTGGTAAGATCGCCCTCGTGGTGCCCCGTTCAAACGATCTAAGCTTCCATCCATAGCCTTAATTGGGGAACAATGATTTTGTATCAAGTTTCGATGTTATTGAAAAAAAAAATAGATAGTGAAAAATAGAAAAGTGAGAAAGTTGGAAAATCATATAATATATCTGGCATTGAGAATGAAAATAATGGCATATTTACAACAAATTATACTCATCTGACGTTTCCCTTTTCATATTTTACCAACGACCGACAACGCTCTCCTGACTACTTGTTATCGTGTTTACTCACAGAGACGCCATCCTTACGTCTGTCATCAACTCCTGTACAAGTTTCATCGCCGGCTTCGTCATCTTCTCTGTGCTCGGCTACATGGCTCACACTTCCGGTCAGCTGATCCAAGATGTGGCTACTGAAGGCCCTGGTTTAGTGTTCATCGTCTATCCGGCAGCTATTGCAACAATGCCTGGTTCGATCTTCTGGGCTCTTATCTTCTTCATGATGTTGCTAACACTTGGACTAGACAGCTCGGTAACAATGACATTATTGGTTTACTTATATTCTACGAGCGAGAGTAAAAATACGATCATAACTTCAATATACTTGTATTCATGAGAGGCTATGGTTATTTTGGCCGCAATCCGCGGTTGGTTCAACTGAGGCACCGTTTTGAAAAGTTACCGTTGGGAATGGGTTCGAGTTCCGTATAATGCATGGGTTTTTGTAAATGCCCGTTTACTTTATTTCATAGTTTTATTATTACCTGCTCATTCGCATCCCCAAATAAATTTAGGGCAAATAAAAGATAATTATCATTATTAAGTTTCCTATCAATCCCCCCCCCCCTCCCCCAATGCTATCCCAGACCACGCGCTCCGATAGTTCGCGACTTCCATCATTTTCAGACATAATTTTCCGTAACGAGAAACGAGGATCATAAAAAATCATCGGTAGTATGTTGGAACCAAAGTTAGTGGAGGTGTATATCTTTCCTGCATATTTTTATTATAAATTATATTCATGTAGAATATTTAGTTATGTATTGTTTTTGACTATACATATTTTTTCAATATTAATTAAATTATATATTATTTGTAAATTTTGGCCCATGCATATTATATGACTATTAATATGTAGGTATATTGAATTATTTATTTTTATGAAAATATTGATTTTCTGAACGATCCTACTCCGTCGACAAATTGAAGAACATTAATTTCCTCTCGAAAATTAAATTTTCGATATCAAATAATTATATTTTTTCAATAGTTGCATTGTTTTATTATTTCAGTTTGGCGGCTCTGAAGCTATTATAACAGCATTGAGTGACGAGTTCCCAGTGATTGGAAAGAACAGAGAGATATTCGTCGCCGGTCTCTTTTCATTGTACTTTGTAGTCGGACTGGCATCTTGCACTCAGGTAACTCATTCGTAATAACAGGAGTCGGAGCGACAATAACATACTAGACCGGATTAATTAACTACATTAATTAATAATAATATATTGATTGAATAAAAAGTCGGTTGATTCTTTATTTAACCGCAATGACATGGCGAAAACTGAGAATGAATAATTGTGTGAACATAATGAAAATCAACTTTTGTAAAAATGTAGGTACCGCTATGATACTTTTTTCACTGAAATTACGGATCAATATCAATATTTTTGAAAGGGAAGAAAAAACGTCCACATATTAATGAAATGCTCCAAATATTTTGGGAAATAATGTAAGTCGGCTGTTTTTATAGGTTAATTGCAATATATATATATATATATATATATATATATATATATATATATATATTTATATTTATATTTATATTTATATATCGTACATCAGCTGCTTTTTCTTGGTGAACACACAGTTGATTTTGTGATTTTCAGGGTGGTTTTTATTTCTTCCATCTTTTGGACCGGTACGCCGCTGGATACTCGATGCTATTTGCTGTCCTATTCGAATCGATCGCTGTGTCTTGGATCTACGGTAAGTCAAACAATACATTATGTGTATTAACGTAATTTGAAATAGGAAGGACAATTGTGTAACGCTCAAGTTCTCCACAGGCACTGAAAGATTCTGTGGTGACATTAAGGACATGATTGGATTCGCTCCTGGTATCTACTGGCGTGTGTGCTGGAGGTTCCTGGCGCCTGCTTTTCTTATGGTGAGTAGCAACTTCGTATACCTAAAAGTATCCATTGGGTTATTTTCAATATTGATGTGTATTGTTTTTTACTTGTTATTATGTTCAATGGCGATAAAGTATAATCCGACCTAACTGGATGAGCGGACGAAGACTCAATTTCAACGTACTCGAAAAAATCGGTTAAAAAAATCGGGCATCACAGGTCAAACGAAAGTAATAATTCAGTCAAACTTTACATACACATCTTTACATCTTTTTCGATACTGTATGCTTTTGACGTGCAATCGGTTGCACCATTTCTTAGAAAAACCATTTTGAAGTTTTTAAAAACCTCATAAGAATAAACCAGAGGAGATTATTTGGTGAAAATATTTCCTTTCGAATGAATTCAATTTTTTACGGAATTTTAATAAAATACACTAAAATAATAAATAAATAATATTTTAATTATACACATTATTCCGAAGTTTCACATAGTCACATCTGCTGTTTTTATAAAAATTGTATATAATAGGTCCACATTTTTTTTTTACATAAATTAAACCCATCAGGAATATCAGCAACATATTTACCCAATTAAATTGAGGTCGATTGAAATAAGTAATTATTGATATTCGTATTGGTAATTAGTAAAATTAGTTTCCCATTACATTTCATATAAATGCCTATATCGCTCATCCAACAACCCATGTCGCGTTTTCCTAGTTAAATCAGTAATTTAGTTTTTTCATTTCATCAATTATTTCATTATCTCCTAGAATAGATTAATCTGTCTTACAGTAACACTGCACTAGTGTTACCCTCAGCTTTCGTCTAGGTCTATAATTGTTTCAATACAGACACAGCCATGCAAGTGTCGGTTGCTCTGTCCAGCAAACAGTTGGTCAGGAAAGTTTTGAAGTATAAACCCGCAGACCTCTCCGGTCTAACTTTCAGTAGTTTAACTTTCACAACTTTCCACAACGACAAAACAGCTGATATAACTTGACTCTTTGGAAACTTTCATTGTTTCTTATTTACTTCGTGTTTAAATCACTGAGAACCCTCGATTCCTTTGGTTATTTGTGGTTTTGATAAAAACAGAGGACTTATCATAAATTGTCGACAAAAGTATAGTACTTTTTGTCGTATTGTTTTTATGAATTGAAATATTGTCTAGGATAAAAGCTGTTGCTACAATTGTTGTAAGTTTTTTCTGTTATTATAAGTTATAAGAACCGGTTGTACAAAAAGATAATTAACGAGTTAACGTTTATCACCCTCGGTTATGTATGTTATTTTCCTATCTTACCAATAATTAGATTATTCGTACTTTATTATCAGTTGGTACCATCACTTCTAAGATAAATATAACAAATTTCCTCGAATTTATAATTTTCGGTTGATAACGAAATAATTTTGGTGGAAGTGCCAGGTTTTTGTTTTTCACATTTTTAAAAAAAAGTGAGATAAACTGAATACAAATGAGAATACTATGAAATAAATTATTATAAATATATATATATATATATATATATATAATTATTTTTTACTAGACTTTTAGGAACAAATTACAGTGAATTTACAGCAATTTCAGTGGTGCATTAATGGAAGATGTAAAATCGATTAAAAATATCCAAGGAATAGGTAATCTGATCGACTAAGCCCTGAACAGAAGTCAGGTCATTTATTCTATAGATTCTTTTTACTTTAATCGCATTTTAGTGATTCATTGAATTTTAATTTTTAGACGAGCCATCGAAAAGACTTCCATTTCACTTACCCTAAAAAATCGAACTTCGTTTTTCTTTCTTTTTTTCTCTTTCAATTTTATACGTGGCATGCAGTCAGAAAGAGTTAGCAATCGACTAGAAACTTTGTCTGCACATTGGTGTCATACTAGAATAGGTTGGGATTGTTTTTCAAAAATATCGGTTTTACGGTTTTCTCGTAAAAAATCAGAAAGTTTGTAAAATCCTCATCAGAATAATCCAAAGGGATAATCAGAACGATAAAAAAAAAATCCACGCTAAAAACTGCATTCTTATTCGTTACCCCACATAAAATTTGATTGAAAAATATTGATAATTTGCTTCATTACAGTTTTACTAAAAAAAAAAAAAAAGAATAAAAAATCTCCGAGTTGACTCTAAATTTAATTCGGAATTGAATCAATTGTTACTTGGCTTGCGAGCATGATCATTTTTCTCTTCCTTGCTTCCGGTGTACAGAAAGAAAAGAAAAAATCCGGTCATCAGACATCGACCAATCCGTGCGAAGTTTTATGAAAACCCAACAACTGATGGCTAAAAAATGCACGTGACTGTACTTCATCATCATATTCTGTACAGTCTCGTCGGGTACGGGCTAATCCAAGATGTATTGAGGGTTGCGTTGGTTTGCCGGTCTGTTATGGTAGCTTGACTCCCCATCCCACCAGGCCACCAATGTTGAAAAAATATGTACCAATTTCCGATCAAAATCTATGAAAATATCTATCGTGACTAAGTCGTACTAGAATCTAGTAGTAACTAACTTTGTTTAACAAAATTATGTTTACGTCAGCTCAGCTGTATAGCAACAGTCAGTGAAATGTCACTTATTGAGGGTAGCAGAATGCATGACGTAAAGTACCAAATTCAGTAGTAGGTATCGCAGCTATAGGTTTGTCCAAAGACAGTACTCATGAAAAAGAACAAGATTGACAGCCGAGTGCAACCACTATATAAGCTCGATCCACCTTGGGCTAACATTACGTTCACTACGTTACCTTACCGTACGTTCAATAAACGTGGGCTGGTTGATTACTGGCTCCACTTCCCTACTGCCTGATGACTCACAAATTCGTGTATCTATTTGTAGTCAGAGAAGTGCAGTATCCTAGATACATGTATCTTTTGAAGTATCTTACTGATGCTATTTGTATCTTGTATCATAGATACCATTTAACAAATGTATCTTGTATCTTTCCAATAATTTGAACGTATCTGTATCTTTTCCATCATTTAGGATCCAAGATACATTTTTGTGATGAAAATTAAGATTTTTCGGTAATTATGTCATTATGATAATCGACCGATTTTATTGATTTTCAAGATTTTTCAAAAAGTGTATGTGAAGGCTTTGGGCCACGGCAATTATAATGTATTCAGTATTCAGTATTATTGTATAATATCGAATCAATCGAAAATGTCGAAGTTGAATGGCAACGCTCATTAACGGATTTACTATAATATTTGGAAAAAAACAGCAGTTGCTTGTAAAAACGTTACCTCGTATCTTGTATCTTTCGTCTTGTATGTTGTATCTTTCAGGGTGTCAGGAGAGTATTTTGTATCTAACATACATTTTATAAGTACCTCTATCCACCTCTGTTTGTAGTTCATCATCGTCTACGGTCTGATTGGTTACGAGCCGCTAACCTACGAGCACTACGTCTACCCCACGTGGGCTAACGTGCTGGGCTGGCTGATTGCTGGCTCCAGTATTGCCATGATTCCTGGCATGGCAATCTATAAGCTACTCGTCACTCCAGGGACGTTCATGCAGGTAATAGAGTAAGAGACACGGGATTACTGGATGAGGGTTATTTGGCCTAGTCAGGGGAATTGATTTAATCAACGAAATAGCGGGAAAACGCGGAAATGTACACGCTCATGCGTCGATGGATGAGCACGTGTAATGAGATATAAGATGTTTATAAATACACTTCAAATAGAATATATGATTTTTATGGGAAGTTGAGTATAAGTGGTCTATCGATGTACTTATATCACTAACCATTAGCAAACACGTTCATAACTAGAACTGCTTATAAATCAATTAAAATTTAAAATTTAAATAGCACATGTAGGCCTATATGATTAGTTACCTTCTTCAAACTATGAAGAGGTGAACCCTCTGTGAAGGGGCAAGTAATAAATCTCCGAGTGTTGTTTCAAAGATTTTGTGTTTTCATTCATTGTTAGCACTTTTTTATTGCTACTTGATAACAAAGTTGAATCAAGACATTTAAAAAAAAATGTGATTGATAATTACACTGAGTTGGGTGGACCACTCCAATCAATTTCGATTCCCGCGATGTCGACCATCCTGACAGTTGACAGATGTTTATCGTGGTGCCCCTCTGTCGTTCAGGTGAATATTTGGATGGCTTATTAACAACACGTCACGAGCGTTTTCTTCCCACTAATTGAGACGAGTGGTCGAGTGGCTAGCACACTGAACCGTCCATCAGGAAATCGGGGCTCGATTCCCGCCATGGTCGACCATTGCCAGGGTTTTTTTTCGTGGTTTCCCACTGTCATTAGGGTCAAGACTGGGATAGTTCCTTAACAACAGACCACTACCGACTCCTTCCCACTATCCAAAAATAGGCCTACATGATAAAATGACCTTTCATCTCATCATACCATCATGCCAGTTATCATTCACCGACGCCAGTAGATCTTAGTGGTCAGTACAGTGCTTCCAACACATTTAAAAAAGATAATTGGATACGCCTTTACTTTGTGATAATTGTTTCTATTTCAGCGTTTAAAGTTCTTGACAACGCCGTGGAGGGATCATCAAATGAACGGCGCTAACGGCGTGCAATCCGACCCTAATCAGGTGCGTCTAACGCTTACACCACTAGGAGACACCGTCTAATTCCGCGTGGGCTCACCATCTTATTGATACTCAAAACGTCTCAATATATGATGTTCCTTCAACAAAATCAATGTCTTTAATGCTTCTTAAACAGATTTATGGTGCCCCATTTCATGACTGTGATTGTGCTTTAAATGTTAAAATTTATTATTGTATAACTATTTTAACTGCATATGATAATACATAGAATTATAATAGAAAGTGTAAATCATAGATATAGTTGTAAGAGCGTATAAGAACATCGTATACAGAAGGAAAATAGGAAAATTGTAGCTATCAGAACCTATAAAGCAGTTCTACCTTATGTAGACATTCTTCTATATATCAACACTGCTATTATCACCAATACGTTTAGATTAGTAATGGAGTATATATATTTATATATATACCTACATAGAGACTTGTATGAGTGTGCGTGTGTGTTTGTGAGAATATAATATTATTATTGTATAGAGTAGACCAATAAAATGATGGGTACTAAATCTCAAGACCAATATTAAATGATAAATACATAATTTTATAGGGACGTTCAATAATGTTCTATGGAATAATAATATAGAGGCCTATACAAAATATTCACTTGATTTCTGTATTTTAAAGAATGTTGTGAATAATACAATCAAAACAATAAAATAAATGCTACATTTTTCACATCAGTATATTCAGAATATTTTAATCTCAATCTTATATAAATCTACCCTTTCTTTTTTGGAACTTTCAATTATAAAGGAAGCCTAGCCAAATGTAGATGTCTATATATAGTATCCAATAAACCACTACTTAATTATATTTATAAATGATTAGTTATAATAATATTCTACACACATGCACTTTATAGTTTAACTTTATTCCTGAAGAGACAAATTCAAGTACAATATCTAAGTAATATGTTAGTTTTGATGTCTAGTTGAGTAAACTCAATCGTACAGAAACATAGGAAAGTTAAAGAGGTAGTTAAACTATACTTACCGTGATTCAGTACTAATTACTGGTTAATAAAAATATCAATGTATTGTGCGGGTTAGAACTAAGAACTATATTAGAATATCCGTCTTAAATTTAGAAGTAAAAATCTAGTATCTTGTAATTATACACATTTGGTTTTAACTTTTAACCTTGTAGTATGTAAATGTTTTATATAGGTATAGGCCTACTAGATAATACGATCAACTCCTCATTGTGTTAACAATACTCAATTGCATATAATAAATACATGGTGTAGTGAGAATAGGTGTCATGTTTAATATGTATAATAAGTGGATAGCTAGTTTTCTAAAACTCGAAACGAACTATATTCAGCCATTAGTGACTTTCGAGATACTTTACAATATATTACATAAATTAAAAGATTAATGTTTTCTATTTGTGATACTTGTATTTTCCATCAATAGGATAATCAGACAGTGTCTATACGAAATGTGTATTGTATAGTTTTAAATATCACTGAGTTTATTGTTGTTGGTTGATACTTGAAGGATAGCTATCACAAAGTCAGCCATTTTTGTGATAGCGAACCTATGCTGCTGTTACACGCTATAGTAGAAATATGCCTGTGGTTAGAATAATAATTATAGTCAGGTAATTAAAGATTACAGTTGAACGAAGTTATTGATATAATTAATGTTATGATGTTTAGAATAATTTATGGGTTGATTGTTGAGTGTAATGATAGATAATTTTGTGAAATATAGTAGCAGCAGATTTTTTACATTTTTTTTATTTTGTCTTTTTAAACATTGAAACTCGCAAACTTTTTGAACAATTTTTATTTTTCAACTCTAAGAAAATAAAACTTGTGTAGTTGATAACAAAATCGATTAATTAATTAACTTGAATAATTAATCCATTTATTGAATTTAAATACACTATTTTTCATGCAACGTTTTTCAAATGTATATTTATTCATGTATTAACTTTTTTATAATCTCATTTCTATTCTATCTGATGTTGGAATTAGGCCTACACGTTTTACATTTAAGTAACTTTTGTATAAAATATAAATACAATGTAATATTTTATGCACTCAAAACGTTGCACTTTTACATATCAACTTTTTCAAACTAATCAGTCTAATAAAAAGGTGAAACACACGAAATTTTTCTGAAATTTGTAACTTGATTCCAGGATTGCCAAAATATCGTCATTAATTTTTATTTTTTATATCACATGAATGCTTGTATATTTTTCTCTATATTATTGAATATGTTGGATCTATATAATTTTATGTTTTTATTTACATAAACATAACATTATCAACAAAAATTGGTTATTTGTTTCTTAAAAAGTATTTTGTTGACAGGTGTCTAATGGGAATGAGAATGACAATTTATTGAATGATATAATAATGCCAGTATTGCGTTTTATAAAGTTACGATCAAGCGCTTTGTTTCAGAGTTGTTCAAGAATATTGCATTAAATATTTCAATATTGATTACACTTTGAAAAATATGATGTCACTGACTCAATTGTTATCCTTATCTTTAATGTAGGCCTATCCCTCTTTCTCCTTTTCTCCATGGGCCTAATATTTATTTTCACATTCGTAACGCATCCACGAAAAAAAAATCAGTTAATTTACTTTGATAATAAACTTATATTATTCACCTGGACATGAACTAGGTAGTTCCTCTGTAAGCAGTATGATTTAAAAAAAAAAAAATGAAAATTTGAAATTATTATTTATATAAATAATATTCAGCTATCATGGTAATCTATGTTAGGTGCTACTGTTATCTAAATAAGTGACATAGTCAGTGGTTTACTCTATGGTTTTAGTTCTAAGAAAATGAATGTTTTGGATTTAATTTAATGTCATTAGAGATGCCGTTCTTGTATACTGCACGCTAGACGGATATGGATATCCTCCTAATTATGGGCCGCACGAACTACAAAATCGTAAGAAATATTTCGATCTATTGTGTTGGTACCTCGTCAATCAATCAACAAAATAATCATCACAACAGATGATGCACAGTAGGCAATATGGCGGCGTCCGTGAATGACGGTCTTTCGGACTTGGAGAAAGAAGTTTTCGACAAAATTTCACAAAATGATGTGCACGGGCTGAAAAGTTTACTGGTACAAGAAAATATAAAGCCCGATATATACGACGAAAATGGAATGACTCCGTTGCAACATGCTGCTTATAAAGGAAATAAAGAGATAGCGCAGATTCTTCTAGATCAGGTAGGCCTATGTTTGACGTAGGCGTGCGTGCCTACACTTGTATATACTTAATGCTTGTATCTACCTAGCCACTATTAAATTGTGTATGCATGAGTAAATCAACTTCACACTTCTTCTTAATTTACACTTGATATACTTTTGATCAAGCCATATACACGTACATCAAGCATTTGAAAGAATAAACAGAACGCACCTACCTAGGACTAGGACTCGTAGACCTAACCTGTATACTTAATGGCCTAGGCCTACTACAAAATGATGAGGCCTAGACATCAATTGCCATTGCTATGGCATAGACTCAAGTATGCCTTAGACTATGCCTTATATTTGTTGACCACAAGGCTTGGGCATTAATATTCAGACCTATAATGCCTTGGGCTGTGCTACTTATTTTAACAATGTGTGCCGTGGCCGTTTAAGCAGTGACCGCCCCAGAGGCCAAGTCAATTATCGGTAGCGGTAGTAACTGAAGTCACCGTTGGGCGTGGGTTCGAGTCCCGCATAAGGCATGGGTTTTTGTGAACGTCCTTTCACCTATCATCACTTCATCGTTTCATTATCATTCGCTCATTCGTACCTCCGTATAACCTAGCTGTTGGTGAGGTCGTTAAGCAACATTAAAAAAAAAGCCATTCTAGAGGCTGCAGGCACCTTCTTTGCATGTAGGATTTCACGCGATTAATTTATTGGGACCATAGTTTTCGAACTATCAATTTGATTTTCTATTCATTCTGTTACTAAAGAAATAGACGTAATCCAGGTTTACTCTCTTATGTATAATTTTGATAGGTACCGGTACTAGTACTGGTAGGCCTATCAAAGTTGTCACTTTATAAACCACGCAAACGTTTGAGTTTATCTCGAATTTCTGCTCGCTTCGGCGTAAGAAGACAAAGAATGCAAGGTTTCATGCCCTAAAGTTCTTGTGATCGTAGTTTGTAGAATAACAATTTTATTGTTGTTTTATTTTATTACTGATTGAATATGCTAGGCTTACGCCAATGCAGAATTTTGATGAAATACACGTACCTGTATTCCTTCTGAATTCGGTGTGCTATTCATTAGGTACGCGATTGATAGAGTTTGTCTTGAATGCCTGCCCACTTTTACGACTTATTCACAATGTTGTGAACGTAGACGGACACATTTAGGCCTAAGCATTGAAATATTTCTCATGCGACAGGCCTGAAGATCTGATGAGGATAGTTATATCAACCTTCTTAATTTATATTCAGATCAATTTTTCACAAATTAGTGAGTGACTTAAATGGCAAGATGAAATCTTGTGCAATTTCTGTATTACACATAAGATTACATCCATGTAGGCATACTTATAAACAATAATAAATTGACAATCGTTGATTTTCAGGGTGCCGATGTGAATTCAGGACGACATGAACATGGTTACACTGCATTACACTTTGCAGCTCTGTCTGGAAATGCCGAGCTGTGTCAGTTATTGCTTATGAACGGAGCTAAGAGCCAGGCAACTAATTCAGTTGGCCGAACAGCGTCACAAATGGCTGCATTTGTTGGGATGCATTCGTGTGTCGCAACAATAAATAACCATATTCCCAAATCTGATATAGATTATTACAGTGTACCACAAGGCTTAGAAACTGAACCAAAACTCCCACCAATCTTGGCCAGTCCTTTGCACAAGTTCGTCATGCAGGTAAGCAAGCGAATAACGTCTGTATTAGGTCAATTTTCCAAACTCGATCAATATAGCCCTACTGCATTCTGTCATACTGGATTGAATATATTTAATTTATAATTTATATAATGTATGCCTATAAGGGTTGAGGTATTAGATGCTGTGTTGTTCCGTCGCGTCGTTTGCGTTGAATTATTGCTAGTATTATTACTAAGATTACTAATTTAGTACTATCTATTACTAATTATTACGAGTAATAATTTAAGTTTTTAACTCAAACGACGCAACAGAACAACCCAGCATCTAATACCTCATATTCGGGTCGCGAAAACCTCAAACATCTCATCGATGTATAATTTCTCAATTTGTAGTGGAATGTATTCTGTAATTTTGTGATGCGTTCAAGTGTGGATGTTCCCCACGGTAATACGCCGCAACAACGCACTAACATATTGAGAATGTATCTCCTGATTCACACCGGGTATTGATGATATTTTTTATTATTACAATGTGGATCGTACAGCTCGTGCCTTTCCTCACATCTCAACTCCCACTCCAGTCTGAACTGTACATCATCTTCCTTCAGGTCCCTTTGTACATTGCCCCCAGGATGCTACCCATACAAAATAATCTTCATAATATGTTTATTGAAACTAAGATCATGCCATAATATATATATATATATATATATATATATGGTTGCTAAATATACATAGTAATGACAAACAATTGTAGAAAATTAATTAGGGCCTAATAAGAAAAAACAATATTTTTTGGAAGGATAATGGATGAGATTTTAATGAAAAATCCAGCATAAATGAGTAGGCCTATGCCTAAATCTTACAAAAATTATTGATATGATGCTATAATTGTGTAGGCCTATTTATAAATGATTTCAAGAAATGGCAATAGATTCTTTGAATACTAAAACGCTCATCAAATTGATGAAATTGCTGTTTTGCTGAACTTTCTACAAAACTCTAATTAATTTAATATAAGTGCCTATAAAATATATGCAGCCATGTTACTACCGTAATTGAATTGTATTGCAAAATAAATAATACAAATTGGGTCCAGAACTCCAAAACAACAGCGGTGTAAATTGAGGTATGATTATTTTTCCTGGGAGGGGATTGGATATCATATTCAACTGATAATATATAATGATCATAACAATTTATTTTGTGTGGACTGTCTGGAAGCAAAGTTTAAATTAAAAACCCAAAACTGTTTACAGTGAATCCTTGTTACCGTAATTCATACTCTGATGGTTGCAGTACGGTACTTCAAACAATAGTTCTGGTCCCTATAAAGTTTTTACACATGAGCTGATAAATATTCAATTATTTCAAATTTTCCTAATTCAAAATAGAAATTATTGGGTCCATTGAATTTTTAATTGAAGAAGGCTTACAGGAGGCCTACAAGGAAGATGCTGTCACAAATAGATCAAAATTGATCGGCCTATTGACCTAGGCATATCATTACACAAACTTGTGTTTTTTTTTCAGGTTAATGTCAATCCCATTCGTGTTGCCATAAACCTACAAAAGGTTCCGATTTTAGGAGAGCATTTAGAAAAAGTTGAGAAGATTCTCGGGTTGATGAGTGAAAGAGAAATGAAGAGAGGATTTGAAACAAACGAAGTAATGGCATTCAAATTCCATTACTTGGCATTCATTGTTGCCGAGATAGTGAAGACACGCAAGAGGCAACTAGCATCGCTACAAGATAAGAAGAAAGACGAGGAAAGTAGCGACGAAAAGCGTTCAGATCCAATGGAACTGTTTGCAAAAAAACTTTTGAAATCTCCCGATTATACAGACAGCTTTATAAGAGAAAGTGTTCGCGAGTTCCCTCATCGAGAATGTACCGTTTTCCGTCAGATGATCACAAGTTTGGCCCAAAAAGATTCGCCATCTGCAATAAGCATCGTTGAAGCTGCTATCAACGGCCAGAGAGGTTTCTCTGATTCGGGAAGTCTGATTTGCTCGACATGTACTGAAGAAGGCGCTACAAAAAAGTGTTCCAAGTGTCGAGTTGTTCAGTATTGTGATCGTGAGTGTCAGCGCCTTCACTGGTTTCTGCATAAGAAGGCCTGCACTCGTCTATCACAACCATCCACCAACAAGACACCTGTGCATCAACTGACCAGCAATGTTAACAATCTTCAGGTCAATTGAGTTTTTAGGTCTACTCAGCTCAGTCATAACAACATCCATTATTCATTTATAAATGTTCATTTAGGTGTACCTATTAGTAGTATGTATTCATTTTAATATTCATGATTAAAGGAAACTTTTATCAAAGCAGAAATAAACCTGTCATCATGACATATTTACCAGTGCTCGATTTTCCCACCGCTAAATTACTTATTAGTATTACATTCAGCTAGCTTAATTGCCTATAAGGCCTGGCAGTTTCTTTTCAATTGATTCTTTTCCTACTTTAAAGTAGGCCTACCGACCGAAACTTTTTCTCTAGGGTGACCATTTAAGGTGTTTGAGATTCTTTCCAGGTTATCCTTGTTTTGAATGAATGTCCCAGAAGTATTCTTCTCTATTTTCTTCTTCATCCATTCTTCTCCATTTTTAATGAAGTGTATAAAACATGATTACCCAAATGGAATTTGACTCACTTTGAATTTTGTAGGAAATTTTCCACTTTATAACAGTCTCAAATTGCTCATCTTGTTCTAGTGTACTAATTTATCTTAATTTCACTCGCAACCTACCTAACCTCGGCTTACTGCTGTACTGATATGTGTTGATCTTGGAAAAACTTGATGAAATGAAAAAATTTGCTTCCAAATGTGCAAAATTCTAATCATCAAAGAATGTGAACTTTGGCATGAGTTAAGCAATACATTTTCCTCACTTTCATCCTAAAAGTATCCAAAAATCAGAAAAATTGTGAGTAAATTATAGGCCTTCTACAAAGGTAATTAGGTAGTTGAAGTTGAGGTTGAACCTTGACTTTGACACTGTTCATTCAAGTCCCCCATTCCCTTTGAAATGCAATTCTACAATGTGGTGTAGGTCCAAACAAAAAACTTATACTGCATAATTCTCGTACAATTAAGCTTATTTCACTGCTAATCTTTTCAAAGACCGTGCGTGGAGTGAGTAAGTACATTATCTTATAGTTTGAATGTGTAGACCTATAATATATTAATGGAGTTTTTTCTTTGGAATGCATTTTTGGGGGTAAAATGAAGACTACCGTACTTTATATGATCATAAGTGAACTGCAAAATATTCGTTGATTATTTTGATCAATATCCATTCGTAATTGGTTTTACCCGGTGATCCATTTACGTAATAGGTTTAAACTTTGAATTGATTTAGGAAAAAAACATTAATTTTATTATGCTATGTAGGCCTAATGGCTGAATCTTTTCTGAATTTTTCCTTCTGGGTTATTCATGTTGTGTTCTGGGAAATTTCAAAATGTGTCTTCTCAGAAAATCTAAAAAAACACCCCTAACTATTCAGTTTCAAGTTAGATAATGACATAATAGGTGTATATGCTAGTCAGTTGATCACAATTTGTTCTTCTAATGCACAACATATGAGTTGTAAGATGAGCGAGATATTAAATGAATTGTGCCAGCTTGAAAGCTATACATTGATTTTGAAACGATCAAGCCTTCCTTATACAACACTAAAAATAACAATATAATGTGCTGCTAATTGCAATATGGTCCACGTAAGATTACAAAAAGCTAGTAACAATAAAATTATGTAATATTTTAAATTTAATGTCACTGTTTGTGCAAGCTTCACTATGTAACTTTTCATAAGTTTCACTGTTTACTAACAACAACATACCTGACACTTTAAAAAAAATAACTTTCTGCTTGTGTTGGTCCAACACAATCTCTTTATTATACCCAAATCCAAGTTCAAACCAAGTATTTCACAATTTTTCAATTATAATGCATTTGTTTTGAAAGGACTGGATCAAATTTCTTCATACTTTGTCGAAACATCTATTGCAATAATATCAACATGCTGTGAAAATCCCCCCCCCTGCTATTCTAATAGGATTTTCAAAATAATTTTCCCAAAAAAGTGCCAAACTAATTTTGCTGTAAAGCAAGAGAGACACCAATCCTAGGTTATATTATAAGGTCTTTGCACCAAAAGCCACCAATCTCTAGAAAAAGTTTCAAGTTGATTGGTTACTTTATCTGACCTGTGCATACCTTGAACACAGATCAGTAACATACCGTAAAGCTTCTGACTGATTGGATCAATCTGATCATGAAATGATAAAAATCAATAAAACCAACCGTGAATCAAACTCAGCACGTGTTTTCCGGCACATGAACCAATCAGAAATTTGCTGGAAGTTCCTGACTAGTTCAAGCTATAGAAAACTTCATTACTCTATGCTATAGGTTCACGTGCCTTTACTATGGAGGATGAAAAAACAAGTCCACATTAGGTCTACTATGAATCAGAACAAATTTAACTGGCAAAAAGTTGTTGAACAAATTCCAAAGTGATGAAATATTGTTACTTCAATCACTTGTATGGGAAAATATCCTGGAAATCACTTTTATATTAAACTATAAAATGGAAATTACTTGATTTTTACCAGATTTTACCGTTTAAATAGCACAAGTTTTCCCGGTCATAAGCCAAGGTGATAGACGTACTGTAATTGGTGGCTGAAACAGCCAATCATTGAAGTACAGACCATAGCAGTGACGACAGTGAGGTTGATTAGATAATAGAGTGGTAAACATTGCTTGACAGCTGTACAAACTTATTTATATTTTACCTTTTGCTATAAAGTAACCACGTATTTCGATACAAGTATAAACACTTGTTAAATTCCAGTGAGATTTTTCGACATGAGTGATGGAAACGAGGGCTTCGATCCATGCGAGTGCATGTGGTCGCATGAGATGGCGATGAGACGTTTGCTGTCTCTGGTAAATAGTAACATTTTGAGCCATGCCAGTCTGTTGTTATCCATAAATTCATTGTTAAATTACAATATTTACGTCTCATTTTCCATTACAGTTACGCCAGTCTCAGACATACTGCACAGAAAACGAATGTCTAGATGAGTGTAAGTAACTAGGCCTACCTGGCACTTGGGCCAAGATGCTGATGCAGACCAGGTCCTTGGGTCTCAAGGCCCCAGGCAACCACCTTGGCTATATACTAAATGCCCCAGGCCTAGGCCTATTTAGCTAATATGCCTAGTTAAATTCAGCATAGTGCCTGATTTGTATTAAGATGGTTGTACAGTTTTTCGTCCCGCTTGGTCACTAGTCAAAAACTTCCGTAGGCCTAAAGTACCGGCTGGTTCACGTGACTTGGGCCTAACGGGACGAAAAAAACGTATGCCCACAACCGTTGTACCGGCAGGCCTTACTATGACTCAGGCTTTGAGCTAGTGTGCAACTTCATAGCTCTATCTGAACCTAAGCTTCAAAATAGACGAGGCCTAGGCCTATTGTGGATGCTAGTCCTCGGCATTTAGGGATCTAGGTCATTATATTGTATGCCCAGGCCAACTTCCTTCCTCTATGCCCATGTCCTACTCGTTGCCTTGGCTGTTGACTTCATAATGCACAACTCAATGCCTTGGCCTACCAGTAGAAAACTTTTAAAATGAGTAGGCCTACATCGTGCAAACACATATATCTTCAGTGTGGGAACGTAAACTATTGAACGTTCGATTTTTTGGTTTTCTTGAACGGAATGTAATGTTTGAAAGTTCATATTTTCGGATTGTTTGTAAGCCTTGTCTAGGCCTACTCAATCACACTAATCGTACTTTGTGTGGAGAAAGGTTATGAGTCAATTCTTACGCTATTGGCCTAAATTCTGATCCGTAATGAGAACTTTCAAAAGAACGTTCTAGAACATTCTATGCTATTTTGATGAATATCATCGAAAAATAAAAAAGTTCGGAAAATTTAACTTCCTGGATTGAAGAATACAAGTTACGCGTTCATTTTAAAAGTTCATCACTGGTACGCAACATTGCAATGCATAGGAGTTAGTGGGCTTGCCAAGCGTATTTCTTGTCTTTAAGGTTTTCCGTAACAATTGACTAGTTAAATGCTAGAGAAAACGTCGTTGGGAGGGAATGGTTTTTCTCCGTCCAATTAGAGCCAACATCTACTTTTGAAGGCGTGGGACGATTTGCGGAAGTCGTGTAAGAATACCACGATTTGAATGTGGTTCGATCGTTGCACTTGTACATTATTTTGATATTAGTTCAATGATCAATCATTTTTATCATCAACATTACTAGATTATTGTATCAATATAAATAATCATTTATATTATTAAATGACTAGGCCTACTTATTAATGCATTCAAGTAGAGTTATTGGAATCATTTTCACCGCAGCTAATGCTAGTTTTTGCCGATAGATTTCATTACCCAAAGTGAAGTGATTAAAGAGGTATGGGAACACACATTAACTATACTCGCCAATATTTTAACGGACACCACTTGAAATAAACATCATGGGAACTTGCTTTAGCTGTCATCCTGTGAGAGAGGCTCAAAAACAAGTAGCTGTAGGCTGACCTAATACAATTGAACTGGAAGTATAACTTGAATTCTATGATTTCTTTTATATTTTGCTACTAGTCTTGTTGCAACTACCGTATTTGTACTCTATTAGGCCTAGATCTAGGCTTATCTTTATGGTATGCATTGTTTACTACGAGTAGCAGGTATTATAAAGTCTAAAACGAAAGTTGTTTGTATAGTCGAGGAAAATACAAAAATCACCATGATCACTGTCAATTGGATCTTGTTAAAATAAGATATTTGATGAATAACTATTCACCCGCCTTCGTATCGGCTACAGCTGCTTCACACACGGCTTCCTTCTGGCCGGCGAGGAGCCTCCAGAATGCGAAGAATGTCAAATTGCCAAAACGGTCAAACATATTCTAACTGAATGTGACCAGTACAAAAACTTCCGGCAAAATTGTAATTTTAAATACGCGATTGCCGACATTCTAGGCAACGATCCCACCAATGTAGGCTCACTTTTCAAATTCATTGTGTAAGCACAACTCCTTCCAGAAATTTAGAATGACTATAACCACAGGTGTAGGATCTCACTCCTGAATTATAGCTGATTGATATATATGGAACAAAAAATGGAAATAAAGGTACACTTATAAGTAAATTGGAAACAATTATGAAAATCTATCTTTAAATTTGTTTATCGAGGTCAACTAAATTGTCCTAATCGGCGCAAAATGACCTAGATGTCAACGCGCCGTAAAAACCAAATATTCATTCATCATTAAATTGGACTTTGTAATATCTGTCTTATCAAAAATAGGCCAACTTGTACATATTTTGTTCATAAGTGTGCTTTCATTTCTGATCTGCACAACGTCGGCACACATTCTAATGCACATAAGGTATCAGTTTAGTCTTATAAATTGAAAATTTTAATTCCAATTCCAATTATGTGTAACATTTTCAGTGCCTGGTAGCTTGCCAGGCTCTCAGACTCCAGCAAATAGTTTCATCATGATGGCTCTATGTTGGATGGCCGTAGCTTTGATACTGTTCCTCATGCGACCCAATGTCCTTCGTTCGAGTAATAACGACAAACCGCCACGCAGCAATGGCGATGTACGTATTAACACTTTATTTATTGTAATTGTTTAATTCCATGACAATAATTGGGATTTTCGTATATTTTCTAGAAAGTAAAATAATATGAGAGAATCTTCCACGTGTTTTTTCAACTGTTGTCTTATAAACTTTGCAACATCTACCGCAATTGACTGAAAATGGCATCCAGTTGCAGACTTTGTGACAATTTTCTACAAGTTAAACCACTAAATTTGCATTTAAAAAAGATGCATAATGAAATTTATTTTTCATTGTAGAGAAAAAAGTCCAACAGATTTGCATCAAAGATAAAAGTTCTGTATTGCTTTGTAAGAGAATTGAAAATCCGGGAGGCGAGTTTTAATTTATTATTAATGTTCCTGTGATTTTTGCCTGGTGGTTATTTCCTTCAGAGTCCGTGGAAAAGGTAGTGGGAAACTTGAGTTTGTTGACTCTTGTGAAACCTACATCCCAGCACTCATGTCCAGTCCATTTTATGTGTGTGTTTTTGTGCTCTGTCTTGTGTTTTTCCTTCAACCTGTACCCACCTCATTATTTCTCATACCTCTAGCTTCTCCCACAATGTATCATCATCTGTCATCCATCTCTCATATCGTCCATCAAAAAAATGTACTATGTATTGTTATTATTTTGTTGAATAAAAACTTGTTATTAATAAATTAATAAATAACATTATTTTTTAGGGACCAAGTGGACCTCCACCAACTGCCCCTGATGTTGACTGAAAGTGATACCAAAAAGACTGTTCCTGAGTTAGGTACTTGGCTAATGAAAGGTTTTATTTACCACAACATATATATATTTATATGTATTTATTTATATATATATATATATATATATATATATATATATATATATATATATATAGATATATAGGCGTAATCTTCATTACAGGATTCTTCTTCTTAACGCTTTTGATTTGAATGAGTTTTGAGCACCTCACAAACATATTAAATTGTGTTGAAATATTTTACTGAGCACGTTTACTAGACTAGTTGAACTATGTCACTAGTTTTTGACGGTAGATCAATATACAATAATAATTTTTTGATTTAATTTTCAAATCACACACTATTTTACTAGGCAAAACAAATTCATAAATTCAAATAAATTCAAAATCCAGTCCAAAGACCAATAGGCATTATTAAATTAATTTTATAGACTGGTCTCATAATCAGTAGCTTTTTATTGGAATAAGATCTTTCCATTATGTACATCAAACCAGATGTTAAATTTATGTATTACACTATGGGTATTATGCATAAAATTGGTGTTTATTATACATATGTGGTAATATTACCTTCTATTGGTATTAATTGTGTATATATAAAATTATTAATTACTTATTACAATAATTTGGTGCTATGTTTGCTGTATTTTTATGAGGGTGAAGACCCTCCAGTATTTGAGGCGAGCAATTTTTCATTTTAATACTATGTATATCGATTATTACTTGAATTTTATTACATATAAAAAGTCAGGGTACGTTTCTTTAATCAGATACTTCCAACATTCATAAGTAAATACTTATTACAAAGATTATTTCTAAGAAGTTGATGAATTATTACATGTAAATATTGTACTGTAAGTTGGGCAAAATAGAAGTGCTATTTTCATTGGGAAAGTGCCTGCAGTATGTGGGAAGTGTCTGATTAAGCAAACTTTAGTGTTACTCTGTGCATTGTTAATCTAGCTTTGATGGAATAGAATATTTAGTTTTCCCTAAGTGCTGTCTGATGTTCGTGTGACGTTCGTGGGCCAGATATATGAATACTAAGTGTACCCTCCCCTCATGTGTAACGTTACTCGTATACCAGAATGTATTTATCTTTACCAAAGCTTTTAAAAAATAACGGTTGGGAAGATAAGGTGTAAGATGGTCTCACAATTTGGGAGTAACATAACGATACTAGTGAATAATGAAATATAATAATATATATATATATAGCCTATATATAGCCTAGCTATCAATGAAATGAGTAGAGAAATGAAGAAATTACTTATTCTGTTCTACCTTCTAACTATGTCTCATGAAGACAAATCTTGTCCTCTATGCACATAATAATTGGAAATAATTTGAAAAAAAATGTAATCCTTACTCCGTAATTACATTACTGATATGCTGGTCACAACAGTGGTGTAGTCGAGGGCAGATGGCATGGGCAAGTAAATATTCAATAAGAAATTAATTAAAGAGTACCGGTACATTCAAAAGTGAACATTGTTTATGACGTTAACTAATACTAATGTAACTCAATGTTTACAATTGTACTCTTCAATTACCGTACAGTCACTGTCTGTTAGCTATGAAATTGAAAATAGAAAAATCAAGAGCAAAAGACAACATTTTTGACACGATTCCAATTTCAATCATTTTATTCTGGGCCTTCATGGGGATATGAATACTTTAAAGAACTACAGTATATCACTACGGGTCACTATTGTCTATTACGATATTGTGTCGATGATATTAGCCCTCTAGTTATTATTAAATGCATTCTAGTTCTTCCCTTTTTAATATGATTCTTGTTTCAATTCTCTCGCAACCAGAGGTAGAGTACATACTTACAGATGAGGTAGATATAAATTGTAATATGCTTGAATTTCCATAGTAAATTTGCAACTCAATATTGTTACCACACAATGGACTTCAAAATTTAAAAATTTAGATTGCATGATGGATGAAACTAATATGGAGGCATACAGTAGTAATGGTTGTTGTAAAGTAGTGCATATGTCACCAAGGTTCATGGTGTATAGGGGCTCCTATGCGTACCTACCTATGGGCCCATAGGTTTCCACTCTTTCTTTCCAAACTTTTCCAGGCCGGTGAGAACCATGTTCTGGTACCGGTACCTTGTACTGATCGAGCTCACACAGTAATTGATTATAATTTAACTTTCATGTAGATCTGCACACAATTCTTGCTCACTTGAATGAGAATATTTATCCAAATTTTTACTGGCATTTAAAATTGTGATTTAAGATTCTTAATTTCTTACTTGTATCAGTTGGATTGTAAATGAATGTTGATTTTAAGTCACTATATCTCAGTTCAAAAATGTTAGTTGAATCTTGGTATGGGCAAATAGGGTCTAAACAACCAACACTCCTGAATTGAGGTGTACGTAGGCTTGAAATATTTATTTGTATTATATTCTTAATTTCTTATGGTCAAAAAATCAGTAGCACATAGCGTATAGTATTACATAACAATGCTAATTGATATTTTCTTTGGAAGAAATTACCGGTAATATGGTATCTAAATGGTAGCCCTAAATAATAAATTGATAGGGTATAGTATAGAAACTGCAATGCATAAGGAAGCCTGTAAATTGGATTATAGGTTACAGTAGTTCTAAGCTTTAAATTAATTCATTGCTTGAAAAGGGATGTTGAATTTGCTACAACATTGTTAAATCAACCTCTTATTGAGATCCCACATATTTTTAATATCTTAGAATAAATAGACAGTTGTCATACAAGAATTGTTGATCAATCAAGTTGAATTTAAGCATTATATACCAAGTACAAAATGCATTTTTGTTTAAAAAATAATACTGTACTATTACTGTACTGGATGTACTGTATACCAGTAATAAATCACAATACAGTAATGTAATTTTCTTTATTGACTAATCATTCTCATTATAGTGCTTTATAACGACATCCTCAATTAGATCTTGACAAATCATTAAACTTGTACCATTGACTATGTGTATTGCAACCATATTGATACTAGAAAACTTGATGAAATTAATATTTCTACCCATCTGTTGTTTTATTAGAATGAAATAATATAATTATATATTCATAAATATATTGTTAGTTTGGATGTTCTTTCTCATTACCATTAGAACCTTTTTAGTGTTGTCATTGACTTTGAAATACATTACGTTCACGTGGTTAGTAAACTAGTGGCTTTGTTCGTTTGTCTTGCACCTTTTACCGGTACTCAATTGTGTCGGAACCGAACAAGTAGTTTCGTTGGCTATTCGTTTGCATCGAGTAAAGTGATCTAGAGGTAAGAGTGTAAGCTGTAGAAGTAATAAAAACTCTGTCTACCTAGATTTAATATACTTTGTGTATATAGGAAAATAGTAAGAGGCTTAATATATGAATTGGGTAAAAGGGAGAGAGAGAACAGCAGCTTACCGACGTTCACAAGTAGATAGGTCTACTTATGGTGGAGAGCCGTTGATAGCACACAGAGATGAAGGTTTCTTACACACGAGATTTTAGACGTTTCGGTTGTTGCCTTTCTACTCTACTCTGACCAAGGCAACAGCCGAAACGTCTAAAATCTCGTTTATAAGAGCCCTTCATCTCTGTGTGCTATCTACGTGTGAACCTCGGTAAGCTGCTGTTCTCTCTTTCCCTTTTACCCAATTCATATAGACTTGATATACAGTTGCAATCGGACATTGGTCAACTGTCCTAAAATTCGACTGACTACTAAAAACCAACTTCTATTTCTTGAGCAACATGTACTGAAGTGAAGCTCCTTTCCTATACAAATTGTTACCTACCATTGAATGTTTCACCTGTTTATTCATTTTATTTATTCTCCATTTGATACAGTGTACCAATATAGGATTCGTCATGGCTAAAACTATACTAGAATTAAAGATAAAGTTGAATAATTACAGTTGTATACAGTAAATATACATTACAAAGTAAAGTAAATAGGAAGTAAAAAGTAAAATTATATATATATATATATATATATATATATATATACATTGAATAGGCCTACTGAAGAGAGAAATACATTTGAAGTTGAAAGCTAGAAAGTCAAGGACTTTTGATGAATTCATTGATGCTATAGAATGGATTTAAGAGGAGATATTTTTTGAGATTAGTAAGGAATATATTGAGAGGGTTGGATTCAATGATGTAGGAGGGAAGGTCAATGTATAAATTGGTGCAAATGTAGTGAGGGCTTTTGGTATAAGAGGAGTGATAGTGAGATGTGACATGGATGGATTTACTGCTTCTAGGTGGGTAAGTGTGAACGGTGGAATTTAAGGGGGTTAAGGATGAGAGCGAACGAAGGAGCAGGCTGCTAGAATCAGGGTGGAGGTAAGAGTCAATATCTTCCGGTCAACTAAATGCCAATTTTCCATCAAATTTCTCCCATTTCACACTCAAGTTTTACCCCCCCCCCCCCCGAAATATAATCCTGGCTACGCCACTGATGACTACGATGTATTAGCGTCGGTGAGTGTAGTATGTACGAGATGATGGGATGAAAGGTTATTTTATGAAGTCTTTTAGGATAGTAGGAGGGAGTCGGTTGTGACCTGTTAAGGGACCATGCCAGTATTAACCTGAATGACACGGAAACCACAGAAACTTTTCACCATGGCGGGAATCAACCCATGGTCTCCTGAATGACAATTCAGTGGAACAGCCACTCGACTACTCGTCTCGGTTTCAAATTTGAAGCAACGTGATGTGGGAGGAGTAATTTCTGTGGAATTATCACTTCCTGTTACTTTCCATCCATAATAGTACCGAAGATTACACTTTGAATAGATTGTATAATATTTCTCTTCTATAAATTTTATTTCAATAGACAATTCACATTTATATGAAACTTTTGGTCAACATTTTATTTGATACAGATGTGCAAGAGTTTCACTGTTTCATACACAATGCTGTTCTATAGTACACATTTGCCTCATTAAGATACAAAATTATCTTACTTTCATACTCTATATACATATAGAAACAAAAAATTAATATTCTTAAGGCGTGCCCTTTAGTTGCTACTGCATTTTTTTTCAATTATTGTTACCGTAGTCAATATAAAGCCTAAAATGTGAAAACATTCTGAAGGTACATACAGTATGTTGTAAAGTTGGCTAAAAGTTCTTAATTGATTCATCAGTAGTTATTTTTGTAAGAAGATGGAAAACAGAAATAACATAAGTTGGTAATTTCTAGATTTACTTGTCTTCGTCCATACAATCGTCCGCATTGCTTGAATTTTCTCGCCTCATCTTACCGAGTACTTCATTCAATCGTGAGTAATGACCAGTCGTGCCAGGAAGGTTTTCAAAATTGATGACATCGCAAATGTTCAACGAGAAATTGTCTGCCTTGGGTATACGGCTATAAGGTGAAGAACTCTTGAGAATCGGCGTTCCGAGGTCGATATGATTTACCTTGCCTAGGTTTGCTAGTTTTTCAGGAGTGGCAGCTACTCCCTCCCCTCCTAATTCTTTCATAAGCAACTTCTTCTGAGTTTCGAGGTCTGCCAGTGATGGGGAGCTGCTTCGTTCATTTGATTCTGTTACTGGATCATCAATGGTTATTGGTGATGAACTCTTAGAATTGCTGGATTTTACTCCACTGGTGGCTGCGTACAAGCCAGCCTTCATGTCGCTGACGGATGCGTCATATTCCACGTTACTTTTCTTGGTGCTTTGTTTTTTAGCACTGTTAAGATCTTGAAGATACTGGATCATCACTTCCTTGCTTTGATTAGGCATCATTGGCGGGCAACTGCGGTCGCTTGATTCCTACAACAATGTTTTTTAATTTAAATTACCGGTAATTCTTTAAAGAAGACATCACTACTAACCTAGGCTTATATGTTAACTGGAAATCTATACTAATACCATTTATTTAGCCATAAGCAATAGCATACTTCCATGCCGGTACCGGTACTAAGGTACTCTTATGAATCCTTGCCTGTCTGTCTTATGTTTTTTGTTCAAGTACGCACTGCACAGGTCAAAAGGTTTCACTGATAAACATGAACCTTTTTCTGGATACACAGAAGTATCTAACTTCGAACTAACTTTTGGGTAACTCGCCGTGATCACTTTTGAAATTTTGTTGAAATTTTGAAAAACCCCATATAAGATGAAGTTGGTCAGGAAAACTTTGAAAAACAAACCTCTCAAAAAATTCTATTTCTACAAAATATCAACAGATGCTAGATTTAAACAATCACAAATTTTAATCTGGATGGGACTAGCCGTTTAGAAGATAATGATTTATCAAACATTTTCTACATCAAGTTGCTGGAAATAATAGTTATTTAGAATCGTGGTGCTGTGACTCACGGCTTTCTATTCCCCACAAAATGTTGCATGTATGCTGTTATGTTGAAAAGTGTAACTTATGAAAAGTTACAAAATAAAGCGCATGCATATTTTCAATAATGACATTGATTAAAATATTACATTGTTGACAGGTTTTGTGTAACCATTCGTTAGCCATTGGCCTACTGTATTTAGAAGCACATTCTGTTGTTACTTTTCGAGTCGAATACCGGTACTTGATATTTTCCGAATCAAGGTTTGTAGAGTTATCTATCGAGTATATTTCATATAAGTCAAGCAAGGTGTGTAGAATTTTCTAGTATATTTCATGTAAATATCTTGCTCACTTTACAAAGCATATATGCTACGATTGTCTAGTCTAGCAAACAGTTATATGTAGAGAGACATAGACATACTCACATCTATCACCTTAGATTTTGGCGCAACATTAAATCCAGGGAATTCAATAATTTTGCTGATGTCATAACTCGCGATCATTTCATTCTTGGCATCTGTTATAAAAAAAATCAGAATTAAATTTACATGTTTGCTTACAAAAAAGTAAAGAGGGATTTATAAAAATGAATAATTATTGAGGGTGTGCACATTCAAGTTTCAAGGCAAATCTTGAAAAATGAGGGACGTTCAAATTTTGATGAGACAATGGTGAAGCAAAGCAAATCGAAGCAAAGTACGTAATACAATGCATTCAAGATATGTTTATCTTTAGATATGTTCAAAGTTTTACACAGCCCCTATAAACAAAAAATGTATATTTTAACACCAAATTTTGCTTTTTGAGAGCCATAACGAGTTTTTCCAAGTTTTCTAACTCGAAGTTTTCAAGATACCGTAACCAGGTTCTTAGTGTTATTTCATTCATTTATTTATGTTGATTATTATATTTTTCTTTAAATGTTGCTCAACGACCCCACCAACAGCAAGGTTATACGGGAATGCGTATGAGCGGATGATAATGGAGGAAGCTGGTGGTAATGAAGGAAGAAGAAAGAAGATGAAACGCCAGGCGTGGCTAGTCGGTTTTGAAAGCTTTAGCCCTAGTTATGGTGGTACAACCCTCTGACCCAATTGTTTGGAAACACAGTTCAATTATTATTATTATTATTTATATTGGGTTTTACGACGCTCTGTACTGATGACTTGAACATGATCTATGAACTGATCATGACTTGTGCTGATGGACTATTGGCATCAGTGAATGATGGTAGTTATTGAATAGGTTATTTGTATTATTAGTGTTTTGGGATAGTGGGATGGTATAGGTTGTGGTCTGTTATGGAATCACCCCAGTATCCAACTTGACGACAGAGCGGAACCATGACAAACCTCTGTCATGATGATCAACCATGGCAGGAATCGAACCCCGGTATCCTGAATAACTTCGTGCTCGTGCATCATTCACTTGACTTGTGTGTTGTAAAATTTGCAATAGGCCTAGAAAATCTTTGAATTAACATTTTTCTACAATCATCCAACTTGGAGGTTCAAATTTAAGCTGAATTTGAACTCGGCACTCAAAAACTACAGTGCTCGCACATGCCTTATTATTATTATTATCTTTTCAACATGTATACATTTGTTTACCATTTCCCGATGATTGAAATATGCCCAGTCCTGAGTGTGACATTTTGCACTCTTCCAACCATGCTGGTGGATATCCAAGTCTACGCATCATATAGATATGATTGGGCAGTTGATTCTTTCTCAGATTCAGTGCTTTTCTTAACTCATTGCTGATCTTGCCGACCTTCACGTGAGCATGAATCTTCGTGAGTTCTTCAACCAAATGGTAGCGAGTGACGCCATTATTAAATCCACCACGTTTGTCCCGAAACTCACGACGATTTTTTTGTATTGCACGATGATCATGCGGTTCAGGACAGTCAATCATACCATGATCACCCATACAATTAAAACAACTTTGACCTCCCATTTTTCCGCATTTTTCTTTCTGTTTCTTGGCTTCTTCTTGGTCAACACCCTCAACTATGGTACTGAATTTACTTTTGTGATATATTGGTGCTTCAATGTCGGATTTGTTACTTTCGTAACTGCTTGCAACTGTATCCCAAACGAAGTGACTTGAATGATTTCCGTCCTTGTGTGATTCCCAGGAGTCGAATATCAGATCTGAAGGGTTGCAGTCTTCAGCATTTGGATCATTCGTCATTATGAGGTCTTTGAGAAATGTCTTTTCAGAACACTCGTCCAATCTGTAAATATCCGATAATTTAATAACTTAGTGTACCGTACCATAAACAATTGGCACTTATTATGACGATGGATGATTAAAACAAATTGATAATTCAACAACTTTATAATCATTAACAATTGGCACTTATTAGGCTATGACGATAGCTGATTTTAACAGATTTATAAATAAGATCAGGCATCTTATGTGCCTCCTCACTGTGTAGCTGGTAGGTTAGAGTATTGTGTGGTGGGTCATTCCATGGAAACTCACATATCATTTTTTAGAACAATTTTATTCCCAAGTCTCAATATTTAAAGCTACTGTTTCCAAAAAAATTAGGTACAGTACATCTGCCAAAACTAATTTGTAATTTAGGAATCGAAGAAAAAAAGATGAAAAAATTCCTTCCGCAAAAATACTTGGATAACGTGCGGTAACTCACGTATCGCAGAAAAGACGTCCAATATTCCTGTAATTACTGTAATTCCAATTTCTTTTCAACCTGTCACTACAGATGTTTTTATTTTTATGCAACTATGATAATAGTATAGGAATGCTTGGGAAAATTTTGTGGAAAAAATATCATACATTTTTCATGTTACAATTCTTTGTAGGGAGCCTATTGGTAACTCGCGTACCACACTCGAAATAACATATGTTGACAGAATCATTGTGAAAGTGAGTATAATTGCATATCATGATCAAAAATTAGTGTGCCAATTCTATTCTCCAAGTGTAGTAGGCCTAATATAACTTGAAACTTCCCTGACAAAAAAAAGAAAAATTTCACGTTTTGAGTTCTTATCATGTCCCTAGTTACGTGGAATGACCCACGTACGATGTTGTCTAGGATGGCATAAGTCGCATGCCAGAATTAGGCGCTTAGCTAGCGCTAGATTAGTATTGTCGAAATGGCGTTCCAACTTCTAGCGGCTAATTCCGCTAGAATCTAGCAAATCGTTCCAGAATCTAGCCTGCTAAGTCCGCTGACATAACTCATCCAGGCCTAGCGGTAAAAAGGTTGCTAACTTGCTAATTAGGCCATCATTTTGAGCGCCAATTCAAAGATCATGGCGTCGCTTGATATGGTCGAGCTGCAGATTGAGTATGATAATTAAATAGTGTCAAGAACTGTGGAGAAGGTAGGCCTACTGCAGAACAATTAAATAATGGTGAGTTTAAATATTTAAATATAATGAGTAAATAATTGCAGCAAAAAATTTGACGTTGCAGTTATAGGAATGTTATAGGCCTAGGAGATAAAAATATTCAATTCTATCGGCAATAAGAGTAAAAATTTGGTCATGCTCTTCTGATCCACTGGAGGAGGAATCAGAAGAAATGCCTGCATTTAATATAATTGCTGCAGCTCCCAATACTATTTGATCTTCCGCCATCAGCTAGTTGCAAAAGATGCTCGTGGTCGTTCCAGAATTGTAAGCTAGGCGAGCTAGCCGTGACGTATGTTGTGCCAACTTGACGCTAGCAAAGCGCTTGACTCTGGCGCGCCACTATAGACAAAGATACTTATGTACTCAGTGACGTGACAATGGTTTGACATGAGTGGCATGGAATAACAGTTTAGTCTAGGGGCCTAGCCTGCCTACGCCATTGAGTTGCCTATGCCTACCATAAGATTTTCAGGCATCCTAGTCCTAAATTTTAAAGATAATTTTTATTTGAGCATCACTAGTCATAGGAGCAAAATGAGGCCACTCTTAGACTAGGCCTTGCCTGTACCATTAAGTATACGTAATGCCTGTACCATTGTGACTACAACCTCAATGCCTGTACCATCAAATTTGTAGGTTCAATGCCTGTAGGCCTACCATTAAGTATATAGTGTTCACTATATACTTAATGCCTGTACCATGTACTAACCTTAAAGGCACATCACCATTGCTAGGCCTAGTTCGCGTATCTGACATGACGGCTGCGAATAATTGTAGCTATTGGTAGTTGACCAACGATTCTAGAAGCGTCCGAATTCAATAAACGTGCACACGAAGGGAACGTATTCTTTACGTGCCTAAATAACAATTTCTGCAATATTTTTTATTACTAGCCCACCGTTGTCCGAGTCAGTATACCAACCGTGTACTAAAGAGCTATTTGCAAATATACTAGGCCTACCAACAGTTGCTAGTATATTTGCTATTTGCCGTGTACTAGGCCTACATAAATTAACTTTCAGTGCAGTTGTCTCAAATGAGTAAAATCTCAATCTCAGGTTCTCGGCGACTCCAGAATAAAATTTGAAAAACGAGTAACAACGAAGAAGGTGGCTGTGCATTTACCAGCATTAGTGTAAGAAGTTGTTACTAGATGTCGTAGCAGACCAAATTGTCTTCATACTACGTGTCACGTGACTTCGATGCAGCTGTCCCCAGCCAGGCATCCCTCCCAACGCCACTACCCGCAGCCAGTGGTCTTTCGTGTCTGCGAGTGACAGATTCTCATTGTCTGTCGGACTCATCGGTAGTGTGTTGAGGGTTGATGTGTGTTCATTTATTGTGTTTGTAATTATTGAAACTATTGACAGCTACTTTGGTGAAATCATCATTGATTCTATAATTTGTATAGATGCACGTTTCGTACAACTCGGACACGTAATAAAACTACAGTGAACTTTTAACTAGAGTGAACTAATTCCACAAAAACACTGATAGTGTTCTTTTATTGGTGGCGCAAATAATTCCTACTTTTTTCGTGTTATGTACAGAAGTACAGACGTTTGTGTTCAATTCCAGTTGTGACTTGGAACTAAAGTAAGCACATAAATAACATTTAATAGACTGTCTGTGAACTGAGAAACCGTTACATCTACTGTGCATTAATTTTCTATTATTTAATCAATATAAACAAAGAAGTCTTATCAAATGGAATCAATATTGTGACCAAAATTTGATTAGTGATTAGCTCTCCAATTCATGGCTGTAGTTGGTCCTAGCAGACACTCCCGAGTGTCCATGTCTGTGTCAATGTCACTTATGCAGGGTGCGGGGGGTGGACATCAACAAACAATTCTTGCCGCCGCTCAACCATATTATCATCCGCATCAAACGCCGGCGACGCCGCTCCCCGCCCATACGCACAATCAAGATGTGCAACCTGACAGACCCATTGGTTACGGTGCTTTCGGAGTCGTGTGGTAAGTTTGGTTTTCTCCTTTCCAACTTTTAAAAGTTTGTGGATATGTTATACCTTCCTTGAGGATGCTGTGGTCAGGTTTTGACGACCACATGTTGAATGAGATGGGTCGTTCTAGCGTCACGAAAAACACGCGTGGATTGTTGGTTTTGGGAAGGAATCGACTTTTGGATCATGTTCGCGGAAAATCTAACTGAGTACCTGCAACGTGCGTACATTTTTGTTTTATTTGGATAAGCAATTATTATGCATCTCGAAATAATTTTGTATGCCTACTCGTGCTGCGAATATTGTGAATCTTTTCTTGATAATCTGCCCCATTTCGAGAAACATTGATTGTATTAAGCCAATCGCTGAGTTTTTACTGAGTAAGGATCTTTTCATTGTTTGAAACTCAATTTGTGTTGATACATTTAGGCCTACGTGTGTCACAATATTGTAATGTTATTGTTCTAAAATGGGAAAGAACAATGGAAAAGAATTGAACATTTTGCCGTTTATCATTGGTTGCACAATTTAAAATTATAATAATAATAACACCATTTCCTAATAAATAATGGAAATAACAAATGCCGACCTGTTGGAGTAGACCTATTATTGATGCCGTTTCGAGGTATGAGACCTAATTCAAGGTGAAGTCGAGCATTCGGCTCTTGATTACATACGTACATATTTAGTTTGTTCCAATGCCCATCCAATTAACTTTCAAGTTTCAAACGTCAAACAACCTTGTGTCGTGTCTGGCTATTGATACCCATGAGTTCCTTAGTGAATTGAGGCCAGGGTATACATATTATGATACCGTTGCCTAGGCAAAGACCTAAGGTAATGAATGGTACGTAATTTCATGTACCTACTTTAAACCTGTAATGATATCGTGTAAAATGCATTCCTAATTCGCATCGCCGGTTTAATGCAGACAAAACATGTCATCAATTGATCGAGTTCTTATTTTTCGAGTGTTTGCCAAGCTCAAAAAGTCCAGCCAAACACATGTACTGGTATCATAATGTTAATGTCCTACAATTCTTTTCATATTTTGGTTAAAACCATATAGGGTTTAACAAGGCACTGTACTGATCTGGTATCTTTTGGCGTTAGGGAATGAGGAATGAGATGGTGGGAAGATGATGAAGGGTTATTTTATTACCGTACGTGTTTTTGTACGTGTTTTTCCCAGTATCAACCTGAACGCCACGTCCACTCTCTTATTATTAAAAGATGAAGATTATTGTTTGCCTAATGACCCCAACAACAAATAGGTTATTTGGGGGTTCGAATGCACAGGTGACAATGAGCTATGAAGTGATGAATAAAATTACGTTTACAAATACCCATGCCTTAGGTGGGACTCGAACCTATGCTGACCGGTGACTTCGTTTTCTAAACGGTTCCTTATTTCATTCAAGTATGTTCATCCCGCTTCTCACTTACAATTATGTTTATAAGTTAATGTATGGAAATGAAACTAAACCTTTGTTGGACCTTACGCCAGACAATAGCAGTCACGAGCTTTAACTTTAGGTTGGTACAGTGGTCCCTATATATACTTGTTTTTATGTACCGGTACCTATGTTTTTTTCTATGTGTGAGGGTTACATTTTTTCATCGGCAGTGCATATCATTTCTTCGCGGTTAAAAAAAAATAGCTTTAATTAGAAATGTATTCTAAAAAAAGGTTCAAATGAATTAATCGGCTTCTTAGAATTATAACTGTTGGAATAGTGAGTAGCCCTTGTAAGCAAATATTAATTCAGTTACATAATTATTCTTTTGGGCAACTCGTGTTTGACGTTTAAAGCGTGCGTCCAGATTTAGTTCCTATTTCTTAATTGGCTGACCTGTCCAATCAACCAGCGTTTAACAATCTCGAGATACTTTCGATACGATTTGGACTGCAGTTTCTGTAAGCGAGCATACGGAGATTGTCATATGTGCTATGTTGATGAGGGGTCTGCGATACAGCAACTGCTAGAGGGTAGTGTTGACGATAAGTGAGGGGGGGATGCGAGAGGAGCTAGACGGCGGGATCACCATCTGCCTGCATCTCCCACAGTACTGCAGGTGGTTCAATCCGAGAGCCCACCAGCCAGACTACAACTAGACGTCCAAACACCAAATTGAATTTTGTGGGGTTTCTTGCCTAGAAATACTGCTCTCGATGCATATTATTGTTGTTGAAGTTCACCGTGTACGGTTTTATAAGAGAACGTTGGAGACAGGATATGCGGGTAAAATGCGTTTTCCGGCCGCAGCTTGCTTGCTTGCATTCATGTGTCACGGGTTCGCTGCGGACACTGCCCCCTGGCTGGCGTCATGCTCGACCGCAAGACAGCCTGGCCGGCGAGAGGGTCAAAATTTCAATCTATCCGTACAGCTTTACTAAATCGTGTCATTATGTGATGGACTTTGGTGGTAGGATCAAGTAATAAGACACGCGTGGCGAATACTTGCGTTGGAATAATAATATAGTAAGGCGTTCAAGGACCAAAACTTCGTTTCCATATTGCAGCTCCCCCCCTCCTTCCCGCCCTCTCTCACCCATAACTGCGTGTCTTGTTATTAATTTAAAATTAATATATATATATAGAAATGAAAATCTTGGCAATTACTATAATTTTGATAACGGTAATTGAAATAAAATGATATTGTTATACAATATTATATTGTTATTATATTTATATATATTTCATAACAATAAGAGTTCGAGCCAGCCCGCAGATGTTGACACTATTTCCCGTGACAGTCGGGGGCAGTTTTCTCGGGCTGATAGAAGGGGGGCGTGGTGTCCACGTGACGTCGTAATGTGACTGTGGGGTGGGTGGGGGTGGGACCGATGAGTTGAGCGTCGCTTGGATTGGGGGGTGGAGTTTTTCGATCGATGTGGGAACGCGGAATATACAGTCCCCGCGTACTATTATACTTATTTATTGTGCAGTATGTCATTTCGAATTGTCGGTTGAACAAAAAATCAGCTATATAGTTCAAGTTAGGGTAATCTTATGCTTTACCGTTTGCGTGAAATGATGTGTGGATAAAGTTTGAAAAAATCATTGATGAAATCGTAGTAAATACATTGAGTAAATATAATCATATGTTCCGCGTTTCGCACAATTAAGGAGTAGGCCTATTCATGTTCGGGGATCTTACTCGTCGTTCTAACTCCGTCTTGTTTTTGTATGCATTTGAGCGATTTCTCGCATTAAAATCAGATATCGATTAATTAGTACGATAAGCTTAACAACTTTCAAGTTGTTGATCAACTCGATTCCAATTGAATACCTTCATGAGAGGTACTGTTGCTGCCACCTGCTTCTGTCAGTCACTTTAACTGAAAACGAATTCACATTGGTTCAAGTTTCATTGCTGCTCATTCGTTTCCCATTCAAATACTCACATTCAGTGTTTCTTCATGGAGTTCCACACCCCCATACGATCCATGACCCGAAGAGGCAGTGGGAACATTTCTTTCAGTTGCATTTGATCCAGTGGCCCTTTAAACACGGTTTCGGATGGGAAACTAGCTTCTGTCTACGTCTAGTTAGGGGAGCTAGAGAGAGAGAGAGAGAGAGAGAGAGAGAGAGAGAGAGAGAGAGAGAGAGAGAGAGAGAGAGAGAGAGAAGGGAAGGGATGTATAGCGTGGGCTGTACCTCGACAGATTCTTTGTTCGTTGGGGTTGCTGCTGGTTTTACTGACGGGGTGGTAGATATTTCAACAACCGTTGCTCGGTAGAGAAGTAAAAATATCGCTTAGATTTCAGTTGCCATAGATGTCCGTTGTTGCCAATTGTGCAGTTTGAAATAGAATTATTTTTAATATGATTGACTCAGGTTGATACTTATTTCAGCAATTTGTGTAGTTAGTTAGGTTGGTAAAAGCACTGGTTCTTGCTTGTCTCTAGAGATAAGTAGATGGGTAGGTTTTCAAGGTTATATGATATCCTTTGTTTGTTCGATGGACCACCCTCCTCTCCTCCCTCCTCTGCTCACCCTTCACCGGCCCACAATTTCAATCTGCCAACGACAAAAGTTTTTGAAGCTGGTTGATGTATTTGTATGGTAGACCTACGCTGCAAAACTTTTCAAGACGTTTTGTTCACTATTTGCCTGCTTATTGAAAACATATTTTATTGTTGGAACTTATTCGGGCTATTTGCGACCGCGACTACGATCACCGTTCCCACAAATAGTTGATCCCGTCCTACGGATTGCAATTCATACATATTTTGTTGAAATATTCTCGTTGGAACACATTGAATCGATAAGCAGCATTATGCTAGAGAAAGCCATTTAACTACGGTAAGCGCGAGGCCTACTTTCAAGTTGGCGTCTTGGGTAGGTACGTTCCGTTTCAACTACCAACGTTCAGCTGAAATTGGTCATCAAGACCACGGCCATTCGTTGCAGTACACCGTTGTGATTTAATTCTCAATTAAAGCCTCACGAAATATCAGGTTAAAAACGTGTGAATATCGGCTTGGGAGGAGGATTGAGCTAGACCGCTAGAACACAGATACAATCTAGTTTCGCTGAAGCCAGTCTCGTCTCGGTATAAGTCTATACCTTTCTGAATCCATTATATAGGCCACCAACGTATTTTCTACACATTTTTATCCATGGAGGCCCAATGCAATTACTTTATTTACTTATCAATTCAATATATTATAGTTGGTATCGACTATCGTCCAAGAAAATTAATTTGGAAGATTTCCGATAATTTTTTAGTGGTTGGGCAATTTTTCCGTGCGCTGTACGCAAGAAATAAAAAATGAAACCTTTCTGCAGATAGATCTTCAATAATTATCCGTAGAATAGAACAATATTGTTATTGATAGATAATTTCGATCATTTGAAAAAAAAAATGTCGAGTTTGTTAGTGGAGAAAACCAATCGCATCTCTTAGCACTTCTCTTCATTCAGTTCTTTCACCTCTTGTTATAATCCAAGCTGAGTATTGTCAGTGGTGCTGTGATGCACGTGTAGTAGTTCATGACGTCACGATAGTTCATCCCACCAATCGGTACTGCAACTAATCGCTGTGAAACCTTATTTCAGAGCCTCTGTGCACATTTATTATGAAGTTTGTAGAGCGAAGCCATCAATTGAAGATCAGCCCAGCCATGTAATTGTGAATAACAACACATACCACTCTCACTGTGAATATACATTGTGCAAGTTTGTAACTAGATATTTTTCATTCGGATCCCGGCTATGAAATCTTCCCCGGAGCGCTTTCCTTTTTAAGAAAGTCGACAACTTGTTGACTTTATAAAGAACTTTTGTAGCAACTTACTTACCTTCGTATATATATTAAATGAATATTATAAATTACTAACGAAGTTACGTTCCCGGCCTTTGTCAACAGAAGTTTACCACATCTGTCGTTTTAATATTAAAAAATGGATTTATGTATCGACACGATTGCGACTCTTTGTGTCCGAAATAGCCTTGGTTATATCATCATCCATCAAGGGTGATATCAAGTATTTACTTGAAACGTACGCGTTTCTCTATTCAACAGTGCACTACTGCCTCCTGTTCGTAAGCCATATGACAAGGCTAGCAACATACTCGCACGTGTTCGTTGAACGTACCCACGTACACCATTTTCATGTAGCGCAAATCCTATCGATCCACTTGGCAAACGACAACGTAGTATACCGTATCCGCAATGAGCTTGCGACGTAGCGCCCTTTTTTAAATCACAAATGATGTTATATTACGACGTATTTCGGATATGAAGTGCGTTTTAACCCTTTGTTTTCACTAACTATCGTAGTTACATCGTAAAAACCTTTGAATTTGACCAATCATTATGATATTTATATTAAATGTTTCAAAATATCTCTCTGTGCATCCTTGCTGATGCTTTTATAAAATTGAATATAATACATTTTTATAGAAATTAGTTTTACACTCCCACTGATAAATTTCATTTTAATAATTGATTATTAAAAAGGTCTTTCGAGAATTCCTTCATGTTTCAATCAACAGTCAAAATTTGAAGTGGCCGAGCTTTTCGATGTTAATTGCGAAGGTTCCGTAATTTAGCAGGGTCTTGTGCCACTTCGTACTTGAATATTTAAATATACATTATTAATAGAACGGCGACACTAAATACTGGTCGCCAAAGTTTCTTCAACGCAGTTCCATGCCCCTGACCAATTCGCTCTTCCGCGTTTACCAATCCAATCCCTAATGATAATTAACTCATCACATTTGTCACTTGTTTGAGCTCATTTCTACGGCTCATTTATTTTTACATATCAATCAATCGCCAGATATATTTCCATGCTAGCACGCTGAACTAAACTGTCATTCAGGAGACCGGGGTTCGATTGCCGTTCTGTCAGGTTTCTGTGGTTTCCTTCTGACGAGGATACTATAGGATAGCTTCTAGTGACCATGACTATTTCTTTCCCAGTATCTAAAGACAACTAATAAAATATCCTTTCATCTCATTTTCACATCTCACATATCATTCATCGTTTCACCGACGCAAATCGATTTTAGTCATCACAGTGCGTCTTTAAACATGATATAAATAAATGTATTTCCATTACTCGTCGATTCGTTGCCCCAGAAGGCTCTTTGAGAAACGGTTCCCACGGTAGCCATAGTACATGCATAGCTTTTACCCTATGCTGTACAATATGTAAATACGTATAAACATATGTTTATTGTAAGCTAGTGCTAATTGGCGCCTGATGAACCAAGGCGTCATTTGCAAGGTGGTCCTAATCGTTCTTCATAATTACTGTACGAGTGTCAGTCCGTGTAACAAAAGGCTGTGGTTTAGCTACAACAATATCCAACGGGACTTGGGTTTCTACCTGGGAGCCCTTCTGTGTTTCACATTCTCACATTCACATTTTTAACCAAACCGTTGCTTCAGTAGAAAAATCCCCGCAAAGGCCACGTGGGTGTGTTTTCAGGGTGAAATAGACAAAAATCCGAGTACCAATAGTTGGAAAAGGCGAAATAAATACTTATAGCTATCCCAAAATATGAGCCCTAGATATTGATATTGAAATTGTACACCCATCTTGCAAACTAAATGTAATGGTCACTTACGGGCACCTTTCGCCTTTCTGCCCCTCATCTGGGTTTCTTAAAATCCGGTATTTCGCCAATTTTGGAACATCATTGATCTTTTGTCGTTGACCAGCACCCCCAAAGCCTGTGGGTATATACATACATTGGGCAATAGGTTCACAGTTCTGACGTGATCCCATCATTTTCTCATCGTCATTCGTCGTCGCCAATACAAAATAGTAAGTGTGGACTCTGAAGAGCGTATACCGGATTAAAGTCGACTCGGTCGTGTAACATGGGCTTGAGGTTAGTTATGAATCGATGGTTGTAAATGTGGTTAGGGTTCAGATGAAGCTGACCCAAATCCATGCCACACAACCGAGTCGACTTAATATCGGTACATGTATGGTCTTCAGGTTCCCAAGCAAAGTGATAGATTGTGGGACTATATGCACATACTGAGAGCGTATTGTGTCTATGTATAAAGTATTCGTTACCTACTTATAATTAACCTGCATGTTAACTTACCAAACGTAAAATGATATACTTTATAGGCCTTAGGACTAAATTCACATACATAATTTGTATTGTAGGCATATAATGATTACGTACGGAGCGACGCTGTAACGCTTCTCAGTTAACAAGGCCCTGGCCAACTGTAATTATGTTACTTGGAATATTAAACGAGGGTCGATGCGAAACGTGACAAAAACGATGCAACTCTTTGTTAGAACTTAATAAAGACAATTTAATTCAGTCTACATTTTCTACATCGACAGGTAACTTGACAAAACATTCATTTGCCTTCAAGCTGCGAGCTGCGGCCACTTTACAGCTTGGATTTATTCTGGTTTAATACGGTATAATTAAATCAATGAATTTCTTGACTCTCAGCAGATGTTACGCAGGTGAATTAAAACCAATCTCCATAGTTTTTTTCTATATCCCTCTTAATATTTATATTTATCTAATTCCTATTGACAGGTTTCTCGTCCCGTGTTATGAAACATGCCTGTGGAAAGTGTACAGCAGTGCCTATTCGTTAATGATGATGGGGGTAGTTGAAGAACACGGCCTACATGGCTTTAGGTTGATCTTAAAAGACATTCTGATAGCAGCTGATACGTTTTTTTTTTAGTCAACTTTTCGAATACAGTCAGCAGCTGTTCAATGGACCAGGCCCGGCATCGTGGCAACATCACTCGAACATAACGTCGAGGACAAAACTGTGGTGATGAAACACCTGCTTGTCCTTGCTGTTATCGGCCGTCTACAAGCAATAAACTGTACTTCCTAAAATTGCAACACCATCTACCGAGTACGAGTAATCAGGTGCAGCGACTTGACGTACACACGCCGTCACTTACTCATCCATTGAAACAAAAACACTTAATTTTTTTTTTTATTAGGGTTTATCATATATTTTTGTTGTTGAAAAAGGTTAAATAAGCGATTCATTAGGCTTACACGCATGAGCTTCATATGAAGAGTACCGTATGACCTCTCGGTTATCATGCTTGTTGCTTTTCATTTGACAAGGTTTTAAATATTTGTGTCAACATATTTTATAATATGCAAGGCAACTTCTTTTGATAACAATTGGAGAGATATCGCATTAACCATGGTGGAGTGAAGGCGATTTGTTATCTCATGATTGTTACTACGGATAATGTGTAAACCTCGATATAAACTTACCGTTGTTGACTGGTCTAGAAAGTCTATTGCAATTCACTTCTTTCGGCTAAGAGTCTCGACATCAGTACACTGATTTATTGGGCCACGAAGAGCTCAAGTCAGGGTAGACGAACGACCTCGTTGGTAATCGAACCGAGGTCCACGTGTTGCTGGCCAGGTGGAAGACGGCAAGCAGCCAGCCTTCACCGGTTGGTCATCTCGCAGTCCAAGAAGGTGGTGGTATGGTGGAGGAGGAGGTGAAGGTGGCGGCGGTGGAATGTCGGAGCGGATGTGGAGAGAACCGTATGGACAAAGAGGACCATGACGAAATAATTGTTAACGTACCTGAGTCCATATTGTCCTGGTATTGCTTGGTTAGAAGAATGCTTGCAGGTATAATGTATCAGGTAAATGTGGTACAAAGAGTAACAGGCCCATTTACCTTCAGAGACTTGCTTCTTTCCTCGTCTCTCACATCGCTTCATCGTGTAGGATTTGGCTTGAGTTCACACTTCATGAGTTGAGCCTGATATTTCCTACTATAATAATTATCCAGTCAGGGGTTTTCACTACTGTGGATGTATGACAGTTAGCCAGTCATCGCTGTCTACGAAAGAGTTGCCGTAATTGCTTAATTACTATAATTTAAACGAATTCCGTTTCCTGACTTTTTGCAATAAATTTGGTTATATTTAGCTCGTTTCGTTCAATGTTCATTCATAACCTCTTAGAGCCAAAGTGTAAATAATAGTTACGCCGATGGGAAAGCAAGCGAAGAACTTACACAATCAGAATTTCATAGAGACTTGATATATTCGGGTCAAGCAGTAGAACTCGGTAGCTGTGAGAAGTAATGACCGACTTACTCTTTGTCATATCAGTATAATTATGTGTAATAGATTAAGTAAAATTGAATCACTCAAACTTTCCAGATGGTATAACCAGCCACCTTTACAATGGTCAGACATAGTAAATTACGTACCCTTCGATTATGGTATAGTAATATTGAGATAACAAATCTGAAATGATAATCCCCAAATGAGGCTATGGGTGGAAGATAGGATCGTTTGGACGGGGCTCCCAAGGGCGATGTTACCACCTTACAGAAATTGTGTATGAAGTGTTTTTCTCGGTTTGATTTCTGAAAAGTAGGCTAACAATAATATATAGCATTCGGAAAGCTAGTTTCCCCTTGAAAGTGTCACGTTTTTGTCGTATCGTGTCAATAATAGTCAACCCTATCGGACTATAATTACGGCGTTTGAAGTTTTTCCATAGATTACATGTACGCCCACGTTTAATGTGTGTAATATGGCCAGCAGTAGCCACGCCCCCTCATCACACGTGTTTCTTGCCAAGTGTTAATCCGCAACACTTATAAAGTAAAAGAGGTATCGGATGCGTCTGACACCACGTGACATAAGATGTGTTTTGGTTCAATGCCTTGTAACGAACTATACAGTACAAGCTAAATACATACTACTGAAATGATGTTCACTCGAAAGCACACACTTTGCTTGCTAGTTTTCGTCGTCTTATTTTGGGTAAACGTGAGCGATAAGGCAGCCTCGGCTGGGAAGAATGCATATCTTTGTTCATCTTTGTTTAGCTCGATGCCCCGATCCAGAGTTCTCAAATTCTCACGAGAGACGTATAAGAAAAGTATACTTTATAATATTCTCGTCGGTAGATGTGGTTCTGTTTTCTTTGTTCTGTCTTACATGTCCCAGGTGTGTGTTGAGATTTGAAACGTCAATCGCAGATCTGTCAGCTGTGTTTTTGTTTAAACGGTTTCTTTAGAAATGTGAGAGATATCATGGAGGATTTTAATTTCAGTTATGATACTGTCCAGATAAAATTATACGTCTCAGCATTGATTTTTTGTGCCGTTATAGGCGTATTTAAACTTGCTCTTCTGTAAAAATATATTTAAAACATATTAAAATAAAAACGGCCACCTGCCATCTGTTTTATAATTACATGTACAGTATTTTATCATTGTTTACGGTCAATATACATCTCTTTGTTGCATTGACTTCGACCGTAATTATTCTTCCACACGCATGTCAATTTAATAATACTCGTTCGTTATGAAGTTGTTCTTTTATTTAGAATTGTCCACCCTTCTGTTCAGTTGGGGGTCCTTCATTCGATAACTACCCTTCTTCCTAAATCACATCAATACGTCTGATATGTGTGGGAGAGGGGTGTATAGGGGCTAAGGCAGGGTGAACACTGAGGCCCGATCTAACTAGAAAAGTAATTCTTTTTGGATGAACTTTTGTTCTTTCAAATATTTCAAGTGACTGTAGCAATCGTTACTGTAGTATAACTGAGGGCTGCCTAAAAGCTTGTGACTGGTGTGGTGATCGAATAGTTGACATTGTTCTCAGTTTCTGGCCACAATGAGTGTTATATTGTGATTTGTGGCTGTACCTCTGGAGAGAAGCCTTATATGAACTGAATCTGTTCACGGTTTAAAATGTTCCCCTATCTTGGCAATCACAGGTCTGGAGTTGTATACCTCTTTATACAAACATGTTCTACTTGTGTCCTTGTTGCACAATATTGGATAAACTCAATCATTTTCAAAGTAATGCTTTTGTACGATACTGTACTGAATCTCTAAGAACCAATTAAACTTTTGACTGATTATCACAAAGTAATTTATGATTAAACTGAAGGTACTTACTGCAGGTATGGTGTGAAACTGTATGACTAATATTTAACCATACATTCCTTAATCTACGAATCCAATACGAGGCCTGATTGTATGTCCATTCGCATTGTAACTTATGCAGTTTTTGTTATTATGAAGTTAATAATCAACAAAGTGTATAGGCACCCATCGGCTCACATGTATAGGTGCACGTTGAACGCAATCTGATACGTAACTAACCGCGTGTCATTTATCTGACAAAGCGTCGGATTTATTATTATTGCACTTGAGACGAGATGTAATAATGAAACAGCTGTTTGTGACAATACCTGGTTGACGTCATTGTCTTCCATCAAGAGAAACGAGACAATGGCGAGGTAATCGTCTCCCCACTGTAATCAACGACTTGTATATAGTCAAGCATCTGTAAATGAGAGCGGCATCGGCATTATATAACTCGTCTATTTCATGTCAAATAAATTAATGCAACATTCTCGACAGACTAACAGAGCAACTAACAACGAATTTGTAAATACAAATTATTTTTTCAAGTCGAAGCATTCATTCACTGTGAACATTTCTGTGATACAATGAGTTTCAACTATGACTCGCTGACGTCCAGCGAGGAGAATCCAGATGAACAGAGGGAAATCATTCACTGTTATCCGCTATTTCGTATCCCCAAATAATCTATCTGTAGCCGCCCCCGTGGCTGATTTAGCCAAGAACTCGCTTTGGAGAAGTCGGTTGTGGGATTGAGTTCGGCATATGTAAACACCCGCTCGTCTTTCAACTTTTCACCGTCACCGACTTATTCGTACCTCCATATAACCTAGCTGTTGGTGAAGTTGCTATGTCGCATGCCATCAAATATACCAAGTGAATGCATTGCGGTGCTATAGCAACAAAATATCGGGAGGTCTTAGAAAAGTCATTTGTAGTAGCAGCCATCTTGACTCGGTCAACTATCGCACTGCGTTAGGAACTCAAGTCAGATCGGGCGTAGGTTTGAGTCCCCGCGTAAGGCAAGGGTTTTGTAAACGTCCTTTCACCTATCATCATCACTTCATTGTTGCATTATTACCCCCTCCCGTATAACCTAGCTATTGGTGGGGTCGTTAAGCAGCATTAAAATTAATAAAATATAGTCGTTCGTATTTTGTTGAAGACTCTTTTTATTTGCGTTTTTCCAATTTTGAATGTTTTGACTTATCTAAAATTGTATTCACGTAAAGACATACAAATTGATAAGTGTTATCCTTGTGGTTAACGGAGTAAACCACAGCACAGCGAACTATAAATACGCATAAAGACAGACTGGCCTTCAACGAGTTCCTTCTAAAATAAGATTCTGTACGTTCGTTTTAATAATATATATTTCAATTCCTCAGAGGTTAGCATACGAGGTTTATTCGCTGTCGGCCGTGAATAATTTCAACTTTTGTAAACAGTTTAATGAGTGAATTGAACTCTGTATTTCCTTAGTACAATCACCTGTTAACAGCTAGACGCACACTCACACACTTCGCGAACGCCACACTTGTTCCACACACTAAATTTAGACCACACTTACAGGCCTCCTCTAAATCCGGAACGTAAAGAGATATGTCATGTCTGCATTGCTTTGTAAATACAGAAGTTTTATGTCTTCAGACCCTATGAATTAACTCGAAACTTTCGCTTTTTGTAAACGAATTTCTATGTACTTTTCTTTCTAATACTGTCATGATTTATTAGGTGAATCCAGCTGATCTCTCGACTGTGTAATCCCATTTGACTATATTACATTCATTCGTGTTTGTTGGATTGTAAAAATGTACCTGCATGTAGAAGTGAAACGGTCAATTCGAGGTGCTTGGTCGGCCCTGCGTTTAATTGGGCCTAAATAGGTAAGAGTATACCTCCACAAGTGAATCGAAGCGCGCGCGATAGGGCGTCGCCGCTCATGCACCAATTTAATTAAAATAAGGACCTTGTTTGTGTTGACTCGATATTTTGTTCATAAGTCGAGTTCTGGGGAAACGTGCTTTCATTTTTACCTGGAGTTGTAACGTGGGTGCTATGAGAATTTCTGGATGAAGTTCATCCCCTTTTTCATTTTGGGTGTACAATCAATGTATACGCTGCACATGTTTCACCACGCATTACAATATTATTACATTATCATTGTTTCGGATTCTACCATTCTACTATGGAACTTTAACTCTCAAGTCGATTACCTTTCTATTGACTTGGTAATTAGACTAATCATGAATGTCATAAGTAAGATGTCTTTGACGAACTTTCTTGCAGATTTTTTATTCTCACGTAGCCTACAATAGTTGCTATACTACTTCTGTTTCTTGTCGACACCTACTTGTCTTATATTCATGATATTGATGTCACTTCACTCCGTATTGTCAGTTGCCCATAACAACACTTTACAGCACTTGTTGCTTTACTGTTCTAAACCTTGAATATTGTCCAGAAGTTCGTTTCACCTTGACTTAACGTACCGCTATCTTATAAACAAGACTATTTAATCCTTGCTGTTGAAATCTGTACGTTTTATCGACTATCGAAAGCCGCTTTATTTATAATGCTCCCATAACGCCCTGCCGCTAACGTTATGCTGTGGTCCCTGAAAACGTGTTAATTTGTTTAATTATTCATCGTTTTCGATGTAACAACATCAAGTTTGCGTTTAAGATCGACTCCACGCACGTGTTGGAACTCTATGTAGCTAAGGTTATAAATAGTGCCGGAAGAAAGAAGCAACAGCCACGAAATACCTCCACATTTAAACCCCTGTTTAGCACTCGAAACTTGTCAAGTGTTGATTATGTTGAGCAACTCATCGAATTAACATCAAGTGATCATGTGAGATGATAACTCGTATCGTTGTCTTGATCGACTTGTAGTACAAGCTTTAACAATGCAACTGCATGACTTTTGATTAGTCAAAATGATTTACTGTAGCCTACTTGAATTTCGAGATTATGTCCACACTCTAGACCACGACTGCTTCCTTCCCACTAGCCTTGCCGTTACCCAAGAACTCTTCATACCATCAACTAGTCATTTCCTTAATCATTCGTCCAATGCTGATAGATCTTGGTCATCGCTACTGACGGTCCGCAGATTTTTTTAAAACCCAATTCATATTCACATTTGAAGAGCAATTACGTAAAGGGTTCGCACAAATACCCACAAGTATACAAATACACACTATAGGCCTAATTCACGTTTTACTACATACCTAGTTCAATGAAAACTAGGATGTGGAGGTTGTAAATGATCTGTCAATGTTCCTAATTGTTTCCATCTCTCTGTTTCGTTGTGTGTTATGTATTTGATCTCTCTATAGCAGACCCCCCAGAGACATCATATCGAATCCATTCGGTCGAGCTAGCTTAAAACAATAATCGCTGGTAGTTATTATTCATCATCTGTGGCAGTGAATCACATGATCGAATTGGTCCGACTCGACTTGAGCCGCGACTACATATTCGAATGAGAGATAATCGGCCATCTGTCCTCCCTGTGGGGTTACCGCCCCCTCCCTCCCCTTCACAGACCCGTAACACCCTCACTCTACAAATATATCTCGACATTCTCGTCGCGTTACGTCTTTGTGATCGTTTTACTGAAGTTTGTCTGTTGTCAATGAAAATGAGTTGGTCTGTCTCACGAGGACTCTCTTTCCCTCTAGTTATATAATATATATTTATATAGGCCTATAGATATATACGGATATATATATATATATATATATATATATAGGCCTACCTTCTTAGTATCAAGTTCATCGCAGTAGATAGAAAGTATACAAAAAAAATATTAGAAAATGTTTGTTAATGCTGTATTATACCATTAGATTTTCTTTCATTAAGAAAGAATTTTCTACACATCTTATAAAATACAGAAATAAGATTAAGCGAAATATAATAATTCCGGCGAGAACTTTTGAACGTGATGAGATAGGCCTATCAACATTCTAATACGTGTTAGAATCACATGACGGTTTGTAACAACTAACAACCAAACCAATTATCTCCATTTTAATCATTTTCACATGTGTAGAGATGAGCAAAACTACAAGCTCAATGTGAAAATGAAACTCAAGATTTATTGTTTTTGTGTGTATCGTTGTGTTTAACTAAACGTTAGACGCGTAAAGCAATTGAGGAATCTATTGCAATTTAAACCGCAGTAACAGCACATTTTTGGTTTTGTAATATACCGTATATATTATATAGCTGAGCACACAGCTCTGGAATAACCTGGCACGTTTTTTTTTTATCCTGCTGTGTATCCATCGTGTAATTCAAGGTATTACATAGATTTATGCATGTTTGTACCAAATTATAATTTTGATGTCGTTGTACTGTTCCGAAGTTATAGTTTTAAAAGTTTTGATAAATTGACGTCTGGAATATTTTATTAGTGGTTTTCTGAAGTGCTTTCAGATTCGAAATCAAATCATCACTATGGCTTCTCAAGCATTCACTAGAATCCTCGAATCATTACGGAAATTCATGTCGTATCTGATTTGGCACCCAAATCTACTTTCTTATATTTCTTTTACGCATATAGGATACAAACTTAAGAAAGTAATTTGGCATCAAAGAATACCAGAGAGCATATATTTAATTTCATCCAGTATAGCTGATATGCTTTGGTCTATGGTATAGCCAATCTTTTTCAGATTATATTAAAGTTTTTTATGGTAAAACTCTTATTCCGATAAAGGAATCATGCATTATTCATTTATTCCGTATACGGATTCCGTGTTTAATCTTCTATCTTCATAATGATGCTGTACTACTGGTGTTATTAAGGGTTACCACCCCTACGGTACTTGTGTAGCATTCAGTTCCTGGCCGTCGGATAGTGTACAGATTTAATTGGTGTAAGGAAGTGGGCAACTATTTGAAATTATTATCCCATATCGCGCGTTCGAACACGAACATCCCTTGCGTGTGACCACACCGCGTGAGATAGCGATGGATGGGGGGGGGGGGGAGGGAGACCAATTGCAATGAACATCGCCCACTAATGAGGAGTCCAGGGCGAGTCCAGGGCCTATCTAGCAGGTTTCACAGGAATAACCGATCAATAAAACCCTAACCAGCTGTCCTAACCAGCATGTTGACAATTTGAATGAACACCTGATGTGTGAAGTTTTCTTGTTGCGTTTGATAATATTGCCTATTCATTATATATTCATGAATGCTCAATTAGTTTTACCTGTTCCGTTATTTTTCAATGTATTTTATGATTTTTTTTGGTCACCGAAACTTTCAATTGAAAATTTATTCAATGTATGGAGAGTTGATATTTTATAAACAGCCTTGTCATTATGAGAGATGAAGGTACCGATCGGCTGTCTCCCCATCTCACACCACTAGCACACGGGTGGTTCGCGCCTCGCGAATACAGCCATATGAACAATGCACATACAATTTCATGTATTTTTGTGCCAATGTTTCATAGTGTATTCAAATATGCTCGATTTTTTTATGTCAAGTTGGTCATTCGTTCCCCCCAAATAACCTAGCTGATCACCGTCGTCACTTCTTGCACCGGTAGTTTCTCGGTTCGGTCTAGAAGTCTAGACTGTAAAGCGTACTTCTCGAACATTGTTCGGTCATTACAACGTTTGAAGTTCAAAGGTCACTGGGCGTCTACGACAGAATCTAATCGCCGTCGTCTTTGGAAGTCAGCTAGCTGCTGGAAGGCCGCGTGATCGAGACTCGACACGGGGCCTGTACGGGGTGTGGTGTCGGACCCCGACTGTCGTGTGGTACATAGTCGTAATACTTCGCTCGATAATCCAAGTTCAAGCCAAATCTACACTACCCGTTGACGAAACATTGACCTAAAACACCAGGAATAAATCAGTAAGGTAGCTGGCGATCAAACTTGAGAAAAACACGGGAATGGGTCACCGTGATTTATCGCGTGGATTTATATATGACGGATATCGATTCAAATTGAAGAATTATCTGAAATCCTAAAACGATTGTACAACGAAGGTCTTATATATCGTAATGTATGGAGGGGAGGCAAGACAAGAAGACAAATTTATTGGGACATTTCTCATAACTTTTTGTTCCCGACCTGCTCAAATTATTGGAAATTTTCAAGTTTATTCTGGTAATAAAAACAACCAGACTTTCCAAACAATATAGAATAAAAATTGTATTATATAATATCGGTAATAAGTTCACGCCACATTTTCAAACTTTTCTTATATCAAGCTGCTCGTAGACGAGTCTCGGTTCAAGTCCATGAAATGTTATTTGAGAAAACAGTATCGCAAAATGTTCACAATAACTTCTACACTTGATATTACTGTTTTTCCCCAGTGTATCCCAGTGTATTTCCCCTCTATTACGTCTCGAGGCACCTACCTTCAAGTGCTTCTAGCTTAATTTTTATAATCCGTTCTCATGATACGAGATCTAATCTCAGTACGAACATCGTCTCATGGTTTTTTAGTTGATGAATTTCCAATATTCTATTACCCATTTCCTATCAATCTAGCCGCATCATCACACCATCATCATCTGCAGTTTAGTCATCCACCAGTCGCGCTCAGAACGGTGATCTCACAGATTCGTCTTGCACTTTGATATGCTAGATCAGTTTTATTCACTCATCAACCAATCGTCTTATTGGCTCGGTTCCGTGCTTTAGTGGAGAACATTATATTACCGGCCGATCGGTTGTGAACATGCATAAATGTCGGTAAATGCATACAGAACCGCTGTTATTACGGTTGTACAAAATAATTAGTCTTTCTTTCGATGATAGAGGAGTACTTATTATTTCGAATTGTTTTAAATGTCATACGGAACTCGAGATTACGGGAGTTGTAATGAGGAGTGACCCCATTTTGTATTGTAATAATACATGCATTGCGTTGTTTCCCATTAAATTATAATAGTTTGAAATAACTGAATATTTGTAATTATGCCGACTGCTGCAATATTTGATGAACAAACTTTGTCGATGTATGTGTCAATGTCGTATGAGGCTGAGATACACATGTAATGATGTATTAATTGATAATTATTACTTAGGGCCTATACTACTCAGTCAGTCATATTCAACGAGGTGGGATAATTGGGATAATAACTTGATTATATTCTAGTTACGCAGTGACGTTGAATCGTTTGCGATGTGTTGATGTTGATCGTAAAAATAATTTTATATTTCCAGAAAAAGACTCGCAGTTTTGTTATTTCAGATTACAGTTTGATATTATATGGAGATTACAAAATACTTTCGTATACTACTCGATCATACACGATTAATTGATTATAGATCAAGAGCGATGTGACGAACGGGTTACCTTCTCATATAAGGTGTTCAAGTATATAGTGACGATTGGATCTATTAGATAGGTATATTCATACCACTATAAATATACCTTGAAGACTTTTGAGCCACTCAATTTATTAGCATATAAAATCTAATGGACAAAGTTTATGTCATAATTAGGCATAATTATTACCGAACATTACTTCATCCTCGTCCTTCTCAATGGCTCAACAAGTTGTTCTTCACTTACGTTTTCCATTTTTCCCTGACTTATTAGCTGATTTTTTTCTCAGCAATCAATCACTGATGGCTATCATCTTACATGTTTTAAACCGACAACAATGCACAACTAGCTTGCACACATATTTCTCTACACTTTACCCATCCTGTAATCGACCTTGAAACGTTTTCGAACGTTTTCCAACATTCACTCTGCACACTCCTCCGATCCCACACCACTTGTGGAATGTATTTTTCTGTTGAATCTCCTGTGAATTAAATCTCTCGACTCACAAAACTGCTACCTGATTTGTCTACATTGAAGCTTTTTGTTTCTCTATCTGGCTGTGATGTTGTTTTTTTACGTCATTCTTTTATCTTTGTTTTATCCATCTTTACTTTGTCCCTGCAGCTATTAGACGTAGACCTTTGCAGACCGAGGAGGCGCTCCTTCAAAGTTTAAAACGATGCGCTTTCATTAATTGTGTTTTTATTACAGTTCTCGGTCCTCCCGACTAACGCCCCCGTCGCGGTAACATATAGACCTAATTACAGGCGCATCGATCTTAACTCCCAACTAACTGACATCGGATACCACTCATTAATAATAACGTGTAATTCTTCCAGTTAAATTTGTTTCAAATGTTGAAGAGGGTGAAGGGATTAACACTCGTGAGGAACGAAATGTGAGAAACGCTTATTTCTTTGGCTGTCAAAACATCAGTTGACTCAGATTGTAATTTGTTATTTTGAGATTTGCTATGCATGTTAGGCCATTCTACACAATATTGTAACTAAGCGTGAGCGACGATAAAATAAATCACAGGTAAATGACTTTCTTTGCAAAACAGTGTTGGATGTTTATAATTATCGTAAGCCTACAATTGACTGTTATTTTTGTTATTATTATTGAAGTGCTAGTGTACTCATGTATAAAACTTTAAATTATAAACAAAAGACACATGAATGTGTGTCTCTATCTACATCTAGGGTCTTCATTCAACACAAATCGTTTCTTTTTGTACTCGTTCTTTTCTAATGGCGTTTAGTCTCGATAGATTTGATGTTCGACTCCCCCGAGGCGCTGTTAGCCCCCACGTGTATGCCGAGAAGATCGGCAACCACCAGCCGGAGCAGCTGTTGCACGTGATTACCTAACCTTACCTCGGCCGTGGTGAGAGACAGTGTGCTGCATGGGCCAGGTAGATACCAACCATGCAGGTACCTCGGGGGCAGGTGCTCCCTGGCTCCGACCGGTGTCTGCACACACCTGCGAACCAGCTCTCGGGACAAAGAGTGGCCGTCCAGCTCCGAACACCACTGTTCAGCCGGGGAGAAAAAAAATACTTTTTACAATCAATCTAAACCACCTTCAACCTAAGCCAGCAGCACCCAGTCTGTTGAGTTTACAAAGAACGCTCTCTTTTCTTCGATCGTCAGCCTCGGGCTTTGCTTTACATTTGCGTTTTTCTCAGCCTTAGAATATGAAGAAAACCAACAAAAAGTTTTTGTTACCTATGGGAAGAGTGCACTATTCTTCTCGGGATGGTTTTTGGTGCGTGTTTATACCATTTCTGAAGCCACGTTTACAATTCTCAATTCTATTTTTCGCTTTTATCAATTATTTATACCTGATGAGCGAGTCCCTTCTCAGTTTAGGCGTATTTTTGTTTGTAAAGGATGCCTTCAAGTGTATTGGGACCATCTTCGTACTCGATGACCTCTTCGAGATACGAACTGAAACTCTTACACGCGATCCTGCCGTTCTCTTCGTCTATTGCAGATTCTCGGACACGAGGTTCTTGCATATAAGCAAGTCCTATTGGCGCGAAAGAAAGAATGTGGCTCGGTTCTATTAAAAAGAAAACGTCGGACCGTCAGCGTGGTTGCTTAGTTTATTAACGAGGTGAATATGCGTATGATTCACAAAGAATGATTGGAATGTGTTTCGAGGAATGCGAAGAAAGAACATTGTCGACACGGTTGGGGATGTTTCGGATTATATAAACTAGCATGATGCGAGCTTGAATCCTTTTACTTTTTGTATTGTTGAAATAAAAAATCAACTCGAAAGCTATGTCTCTCTAATGACAAAGAGAATGAGTAGTGAAGCTATTGGCTCTCGCATGTGCGTTACTGTCAATCCGTTAACGTCTGCAGCAGAAGACTTGTATATTTTATCGTGGCGCTGTATTTGCATTCTAACCGTCTCTTCATATGAACCTCGTCGGTCATTAAACTTCTACATATAGGCCTATGTGAGTGGTAGTGTTGTAAAACTTGTGATGCCTCCTCGTAAACATCTACTACAATTCGTTCAGCGTGCACTAATCGTAATTACACCATTATTATGCAACGTACAATTCAAGTAAAAATTGTTCCATGTTGCTTTATAAACTTATCAGCTGTCAGTTTTTAGCAACGTTATTAGAAATTACGTCTATATAGTTTATTGATGAGTTTCCGTAATAAACGTACGCCGTTCGACTGGGACCCTAACACAACCACCTGTAACCTACTTACGAGAACACCTAATTAAGTAATTATTATGGATTATAATTTGATATTCGCAAAATTCTTAATCAGTTTGTCGGTGTATACGGTGTGTATTTCTTGATATTATATACAATTAAAATGATGGCGTATTAATATAACCTTGATTAATTGATCCAAGGCTCTTGTGTCACATGTATGACACACGTTTTGTAGGAACACTTGTAGAAAATGTGCTTATAGATTCTCTCTCTCTCGCTCTCTCTAATGAAAATGTGTCCCTCCGTTGGGTATTTGAGAAGTAGGTTACCGGGTTAGTGATGGACGGATACATGTTCGAAATAATTACGAGTTAAAAGTGAGTGGAGTAAGAACAATATGATCAGAGGATCGTAATGAACCAGATCTGTCTCGTTTCTTACTTCACTCTTGCCCGACAAAGTGCACCTTGCATAAGGTTTAACGTATTATCTGGTTTTATTTATAGTATTTATGTTACAGTGTTCTGCTATCTCCTATTTTCTTCGACCACCCATATCTTCTCTAGATATATATTAGAAATATGATGTACGCGATATTTTCACAAGAGTTTATGAAATGATCCAACTAATAAAGGTAAAACTATAAGACTTGTCTGAGTTTGCAATTTTATCTTACTGTATATTGTTTGGCGAAGGATTTATTTAATCGATTCTTCGGTAATAGTATGAATATAAATGGAAAATGCTATAGTTCCGTTATAAGTAGATGTTCAATCCGAAACAATGTTTATAAAAAAATCCGAATTGGAATAAAATTCTTCGTCATTAGTCCCTTGGTCCCTTTTCCAATAATTATAAGTTGTTCATATTTCTGCATAGTTTATGTTCCCGAAGCACAGTAAAAAGTTATACTTCTAAAATAAAATACCTATACTTGTCCTTATACCCTACAAATTCAAATTTCAATGTTAATTGCTACCCATCCATAGCGAAAGAAGATGATATGACAAAATTGAATTGACTCTTTCAACACTATCAATACAAATCATACCTGTACAGGAGTGCGAATAAGCAGGTGAAAGCAGCATACATACTCGGTGTATTATAGTTCTGAGTCTTAGTGCATGTTATTACCAGCATGTTATGCCTGCAAGTCGAACTGATTCATGGACTCTAGGTAATGAACGGATGTGTTGAAGTGATTAAATGCAGTAACCGTGCACGGATCAGCTACTCTACTCGATTTAATAAAGTCTTTTACTTCGAGTTGGTATAATTATTAGTCTGTGTCGTAGACCAGTTGTGTAATAAAGGTCTTCGAATGTGTATCTGACTGGTGGGTGGTCTGTTCGACTCGCGGTTGATGCACTTTTACTGCATTTCGTATCTTCGGTCCTAGCTTCTAATGTAGGCCTACAATCGATACGCTCACAAGATATGATATCGGTATCTCCGGTATCTAATAGGGAGTTTAGCCACCTTGAAGTGTCCCACTTATGACAAACACTTCACGTTTGTCATGAATATGCCAAAACCATACCAAAGAAACCGAACCTATTTCGAAAATAATGTATAGATGCATGTTTCTTTTATTTCTTGGATTTTCAATTTAAAAAATAATTTGTTTTTACTTGAATATGAATGGCGTTAATTTTTTCAATTCAATCAAGTTTTCGAATTTAATGAAGAAAATCCAAGTTTGCTCGCTCATCCACTCTTCTAAAAAAGCTCTTCAAACCTTTTTTTAAAATCAAGTCTTCCTCAAGAAGAAAACAAATAATCCTATTTCTTATGTATTGCACTCATTCTCATAGTGTATACGGTACACGTAACAAATGTTTTCGATCTCAATTCTACGTAACGGTACGCAAGATCTGTTCCGATCGTATTGTTGCTCTATAACAACGGCCCGGTAGTGTATTCGGGCATACGCCTCTATAGGTACATTTTATTGATGGTTAGGTGTGCCTAGATAGTAAATGTTGATATCATTTTCATATTTTTACAGATTGTATATATAAGTTTGTCAGATGACAACCATTTGCATTTGCAATCATTGTATTAGTGTCCCATATGTAATAAACCATTTATTCTCTAATTTATCGAATTCATTGTAGGCCTAAGCCGACAGCAATTTAGTGAAAATTTTACAGTTTCATGACTTTTATAAGTATTTAAAACGATTGAGCAATTGCATCTATGTTCGGACTCGAAAATTTTCCGTTACAATATGTAGTTCCTTTGCGAACCTGACCTCCAACTTGCTCCAAGGTACTCATTTTTTTACCAATACACAATTTTCTTTAATTGCGCTTAAAGGCCGCTCCAGCAACGAATACATCACTGAACAATACATAGCATGTGTTCATCAGTTATCATTGATTAGTATTTTTATCAGTCGTTATCATCGGAACCATGCTTGCACGTGCAGGAGTGATTGTTTGGGGATCGGCTATTTTGTCGTGTTTTTAGTCACTGCTTTGTCAGTGCAACTCATGTATCATTGTATCCGGGCTAAATACGCTGTAGAATGTAGATAAGGTTATATTTATATATGTTGCCGAGTGTTCTTTGTACGTATAGAAAAGCTGTGCAACTCGATAACCGTGTATCTGCGTTTGGTTGGTCTACATGACCTGGAAAACTGATTGCGATATTATTGGTGTTGATAAGTAATAATAAGTTATCGGAAATAGAAAACGAACCCGGATATTTTAACCGAATGGAGACAACACCCACTTGTCTAGGTTATGGGATGTTTATATCTTATTTTTGAACAATGGTTTTCAGATTTCGTACCATGATGAGTAGAATATGTTTACATACAATACATTATTTGTATTTTAATAAATTCATTTAAACTAGCACCGATAACGCTGAACGATTGAGCTACTTATGAATATATCGTTCTTTTAATTTCTCTGATGTCGAGATTATATACAGACTAAATATATTGAACACATTTTGTGAAATGAAGTCATTGTCCGTGAATTCCAACATTTACAGCTGAAAATGTGTAGTTCTAACTGTCTGGGGAAATTATTCGATATGTGTTCAATAGTTCTTCATATCATCTCGGAGGTATAAAAATATCTGTATTTCCCCCGTGTTAGAATTTCGATCTCTCATACCCAAGATGCATTGAGGGTTGCGCTGGTTATGCCGTTCATACCTCGATCATCAGCAAAAAAATGATATGTCTCTAAATTGACGCCCATGCGCTCTACATCCCAATTTATAAAAATATGCATTTTTACTTATTCTGTTTCGTGTAAATATCCAGCTACTAAAGCGGCTATACAGCCAGTCAACGAAAAAATGTGTTCCTTTTCTCTTGTTCACCCGAATAAATCGGTACATTATTTTCCAAGAAGCGTATACATATTTCCCGCACCGCTAGTCACTGGTGAGTTCAGGGTGGCATTCTAGTAGACACCATTATTACCAGTGATTCATATCGCGTATTTTCCAACCATCGCGATGATTTTGGGTCCGTCTATCTGGTCGCCGCCGTGTGGTTTTCCTCAGTATTCGAAGCCATAGCTGGTGTGTGGTGTATCGTAGCGTGTCGAACGTCCACGTCATGCAGGCGGACGCAACAATGAAAACCTCATCTGCTTTGTGTGTTCGAATGAGGTTACTCGAAAGAAGCTCGAGCCAGCTCCGGAGATCTATCTTGTACTTCCACACGAAGGTCGTTCATAATTATCTACACGTGGACAATAGTGACAAAAATAACTCAAGCTAATGACACGTTCAGAGGGATTCCCTTGAATATGCTGCCAGAATCAGACCAATCCCATGTACCTGATTGATTGATTTGATTTATGCGGGCTTCACACATCTAAATGTGTACCATTATTTTGTATTTTCTGTTTTTTTGTGTGAATAAAATATAGAAGAAATTGAAAAAATATATATATTTTATTTCCGCTTCCCCCTCACCCTTTTTTTTATCTCGTTATGATATCACCAACATATTACCATAGTTTAAAATTTCACTACGCCGTTTAAAGAATTGATACGAGCGTACTTTTTACCCAGCACCATATCGTCAAGAGTTGAAGCCCATGTTAAATTATCCTCACTTTTTTGAAGGTTGGTGGTAGTTGAATCTAATCTCTGTATCGCTCAAGTCACCCCACATCCCAATCTTTACGCCAACGATGTATTTTTGCGCGAACAATTAGTAAATTGCTCATAGTGACGTATTTACAGCCAACAGAGGATTGTGAGAGTGAGCTCAATAGAAGTTTTACAATATTTTTGTACATGCCAGCTGTTGCACTTTCGTATACAGTACAAGTGTTCACCGAAGACGCAGATCGTTTAATTCACATAGCAGATTATCAAGTTCTTCCCTAATTTGCTATTCTGTGACGGCATTATCTGATCATACAGTTCAACACTATGATCTGATTGACTACTGGGATTGAATAGTGATTATACAGACGTCGGTCTCCTACTTTGGAAACAAAAAAGTGTTACCAGTGAACACAATACATGCATTCTGCTGTCTATAAGTATGTCGTTTGTTTGATACCGGTAACTAACATATATTTGTTGTTTCTTTTGTTACAGGGCTGTAACGGATCCTCGGGATGGCAGAAGAGTCGCCCTCAAGAAACTACCAAATGTCTTCCAGTCTCTAGTGTCGTCGAAACGGGTGTTTAGGGAACTGAAGATGCTTTGCTTCTTCAAACATGAAAACGTGAGTCAAATAAAATCATCGAATCAACTAGTGAAGTGCTTGGCATTTCCGTAGGGTGCAAGTCGGGGGCCGGGTTTGGTACCCGTCATTACCTACCAGTATAATAGAACCGACCGCGATTCTATATCCATAGAGTTATAGCATGTCTTGTCGGGTTACTTATACACTATAGCAACTTAAGTTGGGCGATAAAATATTGCCAAAGTTGTGATGGAGAAATACAATTTGGGGGGCATTGTTGTCTTTTTTTTTCATTGTTGATTTTTGGCTATCGATGTTAGTCCTGATGAATATTTTTTTTCATCATTATTCATTTATTCAAAAAAATCTACGGTATCGAATGACTGTGGTTCGGTTTAACTATTCTGCCGGCGGTCGGGGATCTTGTACAAATGAGCAATTAGGAGGAGAAAGTATAAAATAAGTAGAATGAATTGAGTTCAATTATCATAGTTGAATTATAATAATTTATCAATATTACAACAATTTGTCAATATTACATATCTTTGTTGTTGGTATTGTCTTGTGTAACAATTTAAGCTAAATGGACAAGATGTTCGTATTCGCCTAGGATCTAGTACTTTGCTTCCAACCAATATTGTTCTACCTACCTTGCCTTGCTCCTATCTGTTGGTTCAGTGATGCCTTTGTTGGATAGATAGAAGGAATTGAGCTAGAAATAGTTGAAATGTGTCGTACATTATTTTAATTCGTTGAACTATTTGTACTATCCACAATATATTATAGACAATATTTTGTAGGGGTTTGAAGTAAGATTTGTCATTACACTATCAAATTTATCACTATCCTTTTTGGTAGGGTATTTCACGGTGATATTTTTGTAATGTATAGGGTGATAGCATGTTGTCAGAACTAGAAAAGTTAGGGGACAAACAAACCAATATTGAAGCTGTGATTGGTAAATACAGTTTGCTGGACATTGTTGTCCACTCAATGTGTGACATCTCTTGGAAGAAGCCTGTATAGGTTGTCATTGAAAATAAAATAGTATGAAGTAAATAAATATATAAAATGATTGGAAAATAGTGCAGTCGCCAAGGTATATTTATATTTCTACAGATATACGTATAACAATATGCAGAATATGTTGAAGAATTGGCTGGTTTCAAGTGAGCACATTGGTTTTGTTCTATGAAATTAAGTTTTCAAATTGAAAGTACATTGTTAGTTTGTCCCTCCCCCACCCCCCAACTTTTCTTACTTTTCTTTTCTTTTCAACTTTTAGTTGCTATTGTAACCTGACAAATATGCCGTCTCCCTATACAAAGCACACGCATTTTACAACAATGAAATTCATCTAAAATACCCTATTTGGCTTTTGTTGAGTCTTTCGACATTTCACGTCAATACTGTCATGCATTTCAGTTCAGTTGTTTACCTGAAGTTTTCAACTGACGTATATACATCAACTACACTGCAGCACATGAGCGTGACTGTTCGTGCACTGCAGTATACCCTCTTGTGTAGTCTCATTACCATACTGCGAGTTCCACACGATTGCACCTTAGAATGCAGGACACTCTCGAACTTATCTCCTTACAATCTTTCATGTTTTGTTTCAGGTTTTATCAGCATTAGATATTCTTCAACCGCCGCATTTGGACTTCTTCCAGGAAATGTATCCTTTCACACACACACATATTATGATTTTCAATTTGAAAACATTTTCACGATTTTCAATGTAAAAAAAGTCAATGTGCGGTCGAGCTTCCGTAGAACCATGGTAGAACAAAGCAGGTGAGCTGAGCTTGTAATGTTTGTCATAAAGAGTCCTATTCACATTATATACGTGTATATGTCGTGCGTGCTGTGAGTTACCGTGGTGGTAGGAAGGACCTCTTGTCAGTATCCTGCCCAATGTGACGCTCGTTAATCTTGATTAAAAAGCTTGATATCACATAGCGGCTGCTCGACTTGGACCCACGAAATATGAAGGAGCGAACCAACCGCGCGCTAGTTGTGTGGGATAGGTGGGCGACGGTCGATCGGTAGTCGGTTACTTTCTTCTGACGTGGATATAGCTCGTAATAACAAGTGTGATAATGTCGTAGGAGCTTCGTATGTTTGAGGATGCGTTGTGATTCCCATCCCCTCCCCTTCCCCCCTACTCACTTCCACCGTACTGTCTATGTACGCATCCGCAAAATTGTATGATAAAATATTTTTTCTTTAGATATTTGAAATTCTACATAAATCTTTCATGAAGCCAGCGCAGACTACTACGATATACCGTAGTCAATAATAATTTTCATATTGATTATCAATATTTTTAACGCTATCGATAATTCCTATTGATTCGCTACCATATGAATTTCTAATATGTAAATTTCCACGATGTCTTTAATTGTCGCTTGTTTTCTATCTCATCAACAAAGTCACGCCCTAGTCTCGGAGCTTGATCGTTTGTTACCCCCCCCCTCCCCCCTGTGCTGTCTGCCCACCCCCGACTTTGTCCATCCCTTCTGTCACACAAGGAACTGTCCCCGTTGACCCTCTTTTCGTTGCGCTGCGATCGATGGCAATATAATATGTCGGTCAAAAAATATGCATTTCACCTGTTTACCTGTTTACCACACGGATTTACACCGACGTCAAAAATATACACATCGTCATGGTGTTATCATACGGTGTTATCATTCGATGTCGCATGCCATGTATTATGCAGTCGTGGTCGTATTATACCGAACGATCAAATGCAATGTGGCGATTAGTGGTATTTTATATCGAGCGTCGGATAATCGGCATTTTTTACAACACCCTTCTGCCTAGTAATGTACGATTAATAACTTTACACGATGGAATTATAATGACGTATCAATTAAAATATTTCTGATCAACGGGTCATTATAGATAATGGCTAAAAGTACGTGTATATGACGTCACAAATCTTGGACTTCCCATCGGTCACATTGGTCAAAACCGACTTGCAGAAAAATTCTCGCCTCCCTTATATGCAATAGACTATATAAATGCCCGTGCTCCTGTTTTTCCCGTGTCATCCCCTGGCAAGCGAGACGCCCATCCAGGGATGACAGCGTCAGCCTGATGTCAAAACTAGATCTTTACCGTTTTCTTCCAACCTTTTATAGACGTTTTAACTCACGCGCGCATCGTTCGAAATGTCAGCAGAGTTATAAATCACTGCTCGGAACATTTTGTGTGATTTCCACCCAAGTTTGAGAAGGAAATCATTTGTGACATATTTTATTCATACTTTCGGTTTACACACGAAGAATTGTAAATCTAGTATTGTTTCAACTTTGAACTGACATAGTTTTAGTTCCTCAGGGAACAGGGATATACGTTTTAGAATACGGGAGTCGATTTTGTGAAAATATATTTTTTTGCGAAAACTTTCACATCGAACTGTTTGAAATTCTAATTTGATTAAAACAAATATCTCTGCGATATGTTCCAAGTGGTATTCATGAGAACTATTTAACCTATATGACCTAATTTTCACATATATAAGTTATACCGTTAATATATGTATATTTGGCATTGTTACACGTTACGGAGCATTGTTTTAGTAGTTATAATAAAGTACATACCGTTTTGCAGATATTAAGAATATTAGTCTCTCCATTAGAATTTTGTTATCTCGTATACCGTGAAAAAAATATCGATAATATTTCGCTAAATCAACTCGCATGCGAATTGTTAATCAACATAACTAAAAATAGAACATTTTGCATTTGTAATTTTTCCAGCAGCAAAATATGCCATGACAAATATCTCCAGACAACTCGACTACACGCGATCTCGTCTTTTGTCTAAATTTAGATTTAACCTTCGTTATAAAATAATACCACCCTTATAAAAGCTATGTGCTTGACTTGTATAGAAAAGAAGAGATCAATACGTAAGACTTGATATACCAATGTGGTCTCTCTCTCTCTCTCTCTCTCTCTCTCTCTCTCTCTCTCTCTCTCTCTCTCTCTCTCTCTCTCTCTCTCTCTAGTCTTTTAAATAAATGCTAGGCGTTGGTGTTTTTTCTGCTAATAGTATCAAGAAGCGAATACACGAAGGTTTGATTAGGGCTCGGGTAATAGGCATGACGGGAATTGAACGGGGATTTAATGGACATGAATTTGCTAGAATGTCAAATGCTAATATATGAACGATGTCTGCGAGAAACTGTTTCCTTTGTTCGGAGAATGAACTCTTATATAACCATCGAGTTAGATGGCCTAACTGATCAATTAGAATTTTGTACTACCGTTAAAAAATGAATTACACTATAATGGACGATGAATTTTACCGGTATTGAAATTCTCTTGAAAGTTGAAACCATTTTAAATTTCGATGTGTTCAACTGTTAATTAATAAGTATCAATATTTATTATTACTATAAATATAGTAGTAATACATTAAACACATTTTTGTATGAAAAGAGTATAGTGTACATTTTCCAACTTCAGCTATACTGTATGAACTGTTTTTTATTGTTGTATATCAGTGGAATTTATGTCGGGTCTTCGACCGTAGAAAGGTCACAAGTGGACATTAAGCCATTAATAGGCAAGCCCGCATTACACGACTTATTATCGGCCAGTAAGACTGTGTGATAAAACAAATAAACTGTTCAAGTACTTGACCGTAATTATACGTAATACTCCTTCGTAGTTGGGGTAAAGATTATAATCCCTATAGCTTCATTCAATTACTTCTACACTTGAGCCAAATGTGGCATTAAGAGGTTCGCTACTGTTTAGGGAGCTAGTACTGTGGAGTGAGTTGTATATTACCTTGACTATAAAATGTTATCTTATTCGGACATTTAGCACTTGTTAGTTGCTCTTATATCAAACTATTCAAGATTGTTGCTGTTGTTGCTGATTTGATTGATTGATGAAGTATGGATTATGAAGAGGGTTTCTCACTTATTTGAAGCATTTTAGGATGATCAAGAGAACGAATAATACAAGATTTTTCAATTTTAGAGGGCTGCATTTTCAGCGAGTAGTTTGATGGTTGTATCAAAATACAGTACTGGGGACAAACGGTTCCCAACGACTGAATGTGTGTTCCAGTATTGTGCCTTTAACATTGCCGATTGCCAGTTTCGGTCTGAAATTCTTTTGAGAAGAACCAAGTAAATTTACACCTAAAATAAGTCTTACACGAAATAAAATTAACAATGAAATGTTGATTTTTTTTAAATTGTATAAAATTACTGAAATGCCAGGATGAAGTTGTTTGGCCAGCGTGATATTTATTTGTTCACGTATACCGGTATATCAGACGATCAATCAGTCAATCAAAACTAAATACTCTCTCATCCATCATCTGCAAGAATTAGCTCGTTTTCTCTTGTTGCTCAACCATTGTCCGTTTCTCTCTCGCACTCGCTCTCTCTCTCTCTCTCTCTCTCTCTCTCTCTCTCTCTCTCTCTCTCTCCCTCTCTTTCTCTATCTATCCATCTCATGGTTGCGTCGCACAACTCTGTCGGCACACTTTTTAAAAACATTTTTAAAAAACACCAAATATTTCCACATTCGAATTGATTATTCAAAATACATGTTGTGAAAATATAACAAACAATATTTGTGTATATTTATAACTATTTACAAACGAGTTTTCTAACATCACGACAGATTGTGAATGTTCCTTTGTTAAAACCAAGCTATACGCGATCAAATCACGTTTTTATAATAATATGTGTAGCCTAATTATTCAGGCTCCGCCGTTTTTTATTTTTCGAGTCTCGTAAACCCGTTTTTACACGCTTCATTTCTGTTCTCTTCTGCAGTTACTTCTATCAAATGTATTTTATAATACAGCCAGTGAAGCTTCACTGCATTTAACAATAGATAGTGTAGTAGGAGTAACTTAATTCAACTGCCAGCTGACACACACAATATAAGTCTACATGTATGGGGTTGGTTTTTTAAAAAAACGAGCAAGTATTATATCTGTCTCTCTCTCTCGCTCTTTGTGAACCCCCCATCTGTCTTTCCTGCCTCGTGTGCGCGGGGATTGTCAGTTACACGTGCACACAGCTAGCTCGGTACTGCACTGCAGTTCCAGTGAGTGCAACACGCCCCCAATACACACGCACGTTCACGCATCTTCTGTCCTCGTGTGGCTTCTCGAACAGCTGGGGGAACCAATAACACGCACTGTAACGTATCTTGTCGCCATATGACGTCATAGTCTATGACATACTTGACCAGCAGCCTGAAAATCATTTTTTTTTAAAGGAATTCGGGGATTTTAAATAAAACTGTCCTGATTTAAATCAAATAAGCAACGGAATCAAAATGAAGATGAGTATTCTGATTTTGCGTATCATTTCTGAATTCAAAAATTGAGTCATTATATTTTTTTCATTTTCAGCGAGAACTTGAAACACCGGTATAATCTTCTTGTTTCCCAATTAAAGGCTAAGGATGATGTAGTAAGACCGTTTAGAAATCATCTTCATTCTTGTGGTCTTGACACTAGAAATAAATATGAGCTAACCAATCGTATTTCAGGTGTTTTAAAATTATTAGCATCGAAAACTTGTCACAAAGTAATTGTGGTAAAATGGTAGGATCGTTTAGACGGGGCACTCAGAAGGAAAAAATAATTTCAATTTAATTCATTTTATAAACTGTGAATGTTAATTTCAGACTGGTCCTACTTATCAGTTGTCATGAATGATGATAGTTCCGATCGGTTGTCTCTTCTATTCATTAACACTAGCTCTCGCCCGTTTCGACTCAATACTGGAGTCGCCACTTTACCTTGTCTTATCCAGGTTTACAGTTCGACAATAAGGAAGGAAATCAATGACACTTACTTGTTCTGCAGCGTGAAACCTTACAACAAGTCAACTTATAGTAAATAACACCTTGGGAGATTAAAAGAGAACTTTTAAGTGTAAACAACTTCTTTTTGGAATGGAATTGTATGTATACTGTAAAGCCATGCGATGTCGAGTGTGATGAATATGCCTCTCGAACGACGTCAAGATTCATCAGGAAGTGAATGGAATTATAAAGAAAATGACCTCCACTAGCATTTTTTAAAATTTATTCTAATTAAAAAGTATAATTGCCTTGTATTTCCTAGTAATTCCCACATTTAATCTCAAGAAGATGAGCTTATTTATCGTTCTCAAAGGTGTTGAACAGTAACTTAGTTTCCACTTGACAAATTGAATCGCTTGGATACGGCTTCGAATCTCGCTTAGCGCTTTAGATTTCGCGTTCATCTTGTCATTAATCTTTCACATCAACCCTTTCGTACTCCCAAATCACTGCCACACAAATTCGAGTACGGTAGTTGGGAGGCTGACAATCAAAGATGAACAAAATAAAACACGAGAACGATCAGAATCACCATTCGTTGGAAAATGTAGATAATGTAGAAAAATGAAAATAATTTTTGGAGTTGTACAAAATTCAAATCACTGATACCGTGCATTATTTTGGTAATGTGTAGGCCTATACATTTGATTTCTTGAGACTTGTAAAAATTAACGTAGCACGCAAAATTGAGCATTTGACTAAATCTTGATTTCTTGAGACCATTTCTTGATATACATATCTTTTTAAAAAACAAAGGGTCTTCAATCAAATTACTAATCTTTTGGAAAAACTGCAAGTCGTCGGGCTTGATCAGTTACTTGTGTAGAAACTGAATATCAATCGGTATTGATGTCCCGCACAAGGTATGCGATTTTGTAAACATCATTTGATCGGGTCGTCTATAGTGAACTACAATAATCATTAAAAAGAACTAACGTTACTGAGACGAGTAGTCGAGTAGCTAGTACAATGAACCTTTATTCAGGAGACCGAAGTTCGATCCCCGCCATGGTCAACAATCCTGACAGGGGTTATTCGTGGTCCTCCTTCGTACAGGTCAATACTGAGATTATTAAGACCGACTTCTTCCCACTATCCAAGAAACACTTATAGTAAAACAAGCTTTCATCTCATCATCCCATGATCTCATATATTATTCACCGACGCCAATAGATCGTAGTCATCAGTACAGTGCGTCGTTAAGCCCTATACATATACTGATGTATAATACCATCTAGGTGTGGATTATGCTCGCATTTGTTTGCGCATGTAATCTGTAGTAGTATTTGTCCTCTTCGTTTGAGCGACGATAAGCGTCGGGGGTTGCCGTTGCACGTGGCCTCTCTAATTACAGTGCCGAGAGAGAAAGAGAGAGAGAGAGCTGGCCACCCTAACAAGGGCTCAGGGCGCAACTAGAAGGGAAGCTGTGTCGTCATAGGAACGGCGGGTCGATCCGCAACCGCCCGCGCAATGTGGCGAGGGTGGAGGCGGCTGAGCAAGGGGCGGCGGTAGGTCGGGAAGAGAATATAGAATAGATCTTGCCGCGAACTTGGCGGGGAAACTTCAACTTCGGAAATAGATTTCTATTGTAATCAAGATACATTATAAATAGTTGTGTTCCATTAATAATTATATTTGTGGAGAGTCAATCAAGTCGATTTTCGCAATAATATATATTATTTCAATTTCTTCTTGCATTCTCTTTAGGAGGGATAAAAAAATATTGAACAATTTGAATATTGAGACGAAAAAAAATTATAACCACCGGGCGACGTATTCAATTTTAGTATCGATAATACAACTTACAATAATATTCATTTTACGTATATATTAGGCCTATATATGTTCATACATGACATTGTTATTATTACTATGCCTAAATACTGAGGCAGCAATTAGAACTTTGTCATAGCCTCACGATAGACCAAAATATAAGCATCTAGAAGTCAACATACGTATGTAATGATACATCTAGGCCTATTAATTGTTTTAAGTAGGCATACGTGGCCGTTTGATATAAATATTACACATTATAAGCCTGTATTGTACTTACCGCCCATATGAAACAAAAAACATTTATAGAATTAACAAGGTCATACAATGAGTATTGTTTTTGTATATCCAACAATTATTATTTATTATGATATACCTTCTCTTGTTTAATTAATGAAAGTTTAGCCGTGTATAGCAGGATGGGGAAGGAGGTTGTATAATATGAAATATAGCCCAACTCTATTACCCTATGTTATTGTTTCCGGACACAATAAAGGGTTAGAACTGCGACGGAAATATGCCCCCCCCCCACCCCCCGATTAAACTCGTTCAAGTGTTGCAGAAACTGATATAAATCAGTAATATTTTAGATTGGACACACCATGTAAGAATGGTGGTTCACATCGGTTCGAAGTCACAGCCTACTTCTCAGTGCTCTCAACATTAGTTTTCTAGCGGTTCTAAAACTTACGAGATCACGACGTTTGGGCTTGGCGTTTTTAGATGTAAATATAGGTAACGAGAGCGGTTGATAAAACAATGGAAAATGAACGGACTCTTACTGTAAATCGATCGGCCGAAATCCGGATGCGAACTTTTCATCAAATATACAATTTGAACTGAATATTTTTATCAATGAGATGCACGAAGAAGTAATTGACTGAGACGGGTGGACCGTTGACTATAGCACGCTGAACCGTCATTCGGGAGACCGTGTTTCGATTCCCGCCATAGTCGAACATCCTGACATGAGTTTTCCGTGATTTTCCTCTGGTAGTTCAGGTGGACACTGTATACTTGATCATAGACTACAACTGTTTTCTTTCCACTATCCAGAACACCGAACAAATATCATCGTATCACCTCATTTACTACTCGTCGGCAGATGTTGGGCATCATTACACTGCATCGGTAAAACAATACGAATAAATACAAATAATTGATTAATGAAATACTAGAAAGAATATTAAGAAATCAATTCAATCATTTTGAAAATGTTATGAATACCTTACGCTACAAATGTTTTGAAAGTCAATATCGTGATAATGAAGTTCAATGGCAAGTTAGGCTATATTGCTATCATTCCCATCTATTTTTTGTGTGAATATTTACATTTCGCGAAAACCGATGGATGTTATTATGTATTTGTTAATTTGAGCTCACAATGGGTTTTATGTCTATTTGCTTATTTAGAATGAGCTTATTTCAATCAATCGTTGAAATGAGTGTTCGCGATATCGCTAACTTTGCATATACTCGAGTTAACTCTGTCTAGTTATTGAATTCATTCGAGTGAAGCCTTAGAGATTGGGAAACAATGCTTTTCTCTTGAATGCTACCAATGGAATTATACGTTATACACACTCTCTCTCTCTCTTTCTTTCTCCCTCTTTCTGCTTTCTGCCTATCTCATTCTCTTTCTCTCTCTGTCAATCATTTCATTCACACGTTAGTTTTCCTCGTACGTTTCATCTCTGATATGATTGACTCGATCAGGCAATTGCAACAATTGTTTTTGTACACACCGGGACTCGAACTCCCGTCACCAATTGTCATATTCACGTTGAACACTGCGGATATAATTAAAATTAATGAAAAAAAAATGTAATGAAAGTGTGATAATTATATCACTTGGTAAATTCAATTTTTTCTCTTTCTGATGCTCTGTTTCATCTTTTCTGTGTTGAACCGTCGAGTACAGTGAATAAGTAGGCCTAGGCTATTTATTTTGTTATTACATTTATTATATTCCGAAACAATTGTATTGCGACGTGAACTATTGAAAGTTTTTCTCCTGCCTGACCTACTATTTTACTTTTATATTTCTGTGGGAGCGTGTATTTTAATAATTCAGAAAGTGCTGCTGCACACTCGTGGAACTCGACTAAAATGTTTGAAACCGTTGTATAACTAACTATGCTGGGGATATCCGACTTTTAAAAGGATACAATATGAACTGATTAATGATTATGTAGTCTACTATGTCAAAAAACTTTTTTTTTCTAATTGTGTCAAATGATCCCACCACTAGCTAGCGAGACAATGTTGAATCATTCGTATGGGGCACCACAAAGGCGATGTTACCACCCAAAGAAACTAATTATAATTTAGCTAATTTAAAAAATGATGAATTGTGACGTTAATAATGATATACACTTCAGCGATAACGAACATTTTCAATCATTTGTTTTGGGGAAAAATATTCATCGATTTAATTATTGATTTTTATTTTCATTATCATTCTTCGATACTTCTTTGTCGTATTATTATCTTGATAAAAAGACATTCAGAGTCCATTTTTTTACTTATGCCTTATGTTTATATAAAAAATATTCATACTTTTTATAGCCTGATAATATGTAGGTTCATGTTCACATATCATGAATAATATGTTGATATGTATATAATCAAGCTATACGTATATAATTTTTAGCCTTCGTTGTAGTGTATAGGGTAATAGCAAATGGGAAGATAGCCATAGTAAGTCCGATCCTTGAACGAATTATTCTATGAAAATGGTTACAAGGGTAGAACCATGGGTAGAACGGTGGACACACGCGCAGTTACCCAAGGGTACGGCGGTGAGCAAAGGTCGCGGCTGCTGTGAAATGTCTTTGCGTTTATTTGAAATATTTCACTTTATTGGTAAAGAATGATGTAACCACAGACGACGTCTTTGTGCTATACCAACCCATAGTCTACAAACCGATATAGAAATATCTCCCATATATAGAAGGTACTAATCAGACAAGATTTCCGTATCTTTCTCTCTGTCCTATATCGAGACAAATCGAATGACGTTATTAAAGCAAAAATATATTATTTTGGATTTTCTTCACTTATTTTCAATTTGTATTTTATTGTGGGAATAGTCGTAGTCGTACATTTATATTAAATCTATTTCTGGATCTATGACGTACATCAATTTCTATATCCGTCATTTATATTGTCTGGATCAGAAACACGCGGAAGTGAAATTGCATCACTAATGCTAGACATACATTTTCTTAATAAAAGTGAATGTAAGTAAGATATGTCAGTGAGCCATAATACAAATTAGCAAATTTTGGTTAAATGAAGTAAATGTTGCCCATTGTTATGTGGACAAATCATCAAGACCAGTAAAGTAAATTGCGAAGTTGATTTTTTTTTCAAGTTTCAAAAAATAATCCAAAATCGGCAATTTTCTTATTTTAGTGTGAATCCACTTAAAAGCTCATTGGTAGCCCGACTTATGATCGGTTTGTTTTACATCGACGGCGTAATTCGGCGTCTAAATTAGTCGAAGTCAGTGGTGTGTAGCTTCAGCTCGGAGAGTGAGTGCGAGAGAGAGAGAGAGAGAGAGAGAGAGAGAGGTGGAGAGAATGTGTACCCGTCACTACCACCGTGGGAACCGGCTGGGCGGTACGCGGACCAAGTTACACTCCTCTCTCGATACATACCACGTGATGAAATATCGGCTAGACTATCAGATGATGGCTGCATGGCTCTCACATTCGCACATTATTGCGTCATGTGCATCTAGCATCAGCATTCTAGTGTCACCTATAGCCACGAATTTCTTGCAGTAGTTGCCTACTAGTACGCAGGCGCGAGTACCAGACAATAACCTAAAAAAAAACTAAATGAACCTAAATGCATCTAATCGACCCAACCTAATGAAACTAACCTTAACTTCCCACGAATATTCGTTTATATAGTTTTTCTTCACATAGGAAACATAAAAATCAAGATTTTCGTTACATGGAAATTCGTGTCTATAGCCACTTCGATACTGGAATGAGTTACGACGCAAATAAACTTCCAAGAGAAACTCACTGCAGTTTTGAGCGTTTTGCAATCTTTTGAAATACGTAGTTGTGTATCATGAAAAATCATTGAACCTCAAAATATCACGGCTATGCTAATAAAACAAGTGATGTGTATGTTTCTGTTCTTTTTATTTTTATTTCGTGTTTACAAAAGTACTACACACCCATGCTGGAGCTGGCAATGATGACGGCGGCAAAGATTTCCAACAGTATGCCATTTAATCGCATTAGGAAAAAACCGGAGGAAAAAACGAATGTTTTTTAAAAGATGATGTTCGCGGAAAAGGAGAAGACCTAAATTAATATACCACCAATTTCCGAAAACTGAAACAAACCGCACATGTTATCATTAGTTGTCTTCGAGCGTGCTTGCGTTTTCCGTGTCCTTTGTGGGATATACTGCGCAAGACGATAATGAACTCGACATTATTATTTTATTAAACACCGTCGAGGTTCAACCGTAGTCCGTAGAATAACACCTAACCATTGATAGGACTATTATTGTCCAGTAAGGGAATGGCGTCCAGTGTTTTAGCAACTATACGTACCGCTGTATAAATAATCGATTAGAACGTCAAAATTCTACCTATATGGTTGGAAATTTTGAAAAAAATCATTATTTTCATCTTTTGTAACTTTGAAATGACATTGATTTCGTGTGTGATGTGTCATTTCAATTATAATGCAATGTCCAATGAGCATCCTTTTGAAAAAAATATGCATTAGATCTAAATTTTTTGACATATTTTCACGTAAAACTGATCTTTCACTCATTTTGCAAGACAACTGTTGGAAGAAACTTATCAACATTTCTTCACGATTTTCACTATTGATGAGTCTGCAACGTTATCAGTCACCGTAGCGCGGTCATTGTGTAGAAGATGTGTCTACAGTGGTCATCGGCCGTGTGGATAGTCATAAGAAGCCAAGGTTAGTCGATGGCCTCTTATGGCGGCGGGCGTGTGACCTTGAGTTGCATTCATTGCCTCCAGTCGGTAGCAAGATCGTTTTGTGGTCACTGAACAAAGAAAACTGGTGAAAAACATCCGTTCTATATCAATATTAACCAATCACGTCGTCTTCGTCGCTGTAAGCTACTGGCAATTGAGGGGGTACATGCACGGTGCTAGAGAAATTCATCTTTACTATTTTCTTCTATTTTCACGTAAGCTACTGGCAATTAAGGGGGTACATACATGCAAGGTGCTAGAGAAATTCATCTTTACTATTTTTTTCTATTCTCACAAAACAGTGTGGCTGAATAAAAAGTGTAGCTTCCAAGATAATTGTATGCTCTTTAATCAATATGGCATTCTATTTAAAGAGCATCTCAACAGTTTTCATACTCTTCATTCAATTACGCTCGTTCGTGAACATAGAAACAAATATTAAATATGTGTTTATCCCGTGGACTTGAATTCAGTAGGTACCTCAGTACTGACCTTTAAAGTTTAAAAGTACAGAGAGCACGCTATTTTTATCCGCCAATCTGGCTCAGGAAACTGAAGTCAATCGGGCATGGGTTTTGAACTTTTGATTAATATTAATATATATAAGCCAGTCATTCGTACCTCCTAATAACCTAGCTGTAGGTGGAAATTGGAAGTCGTTAAATAAACAATCATTATTCATCAGTGGGCCTATATTGTTAGTCAGTTTTTTATTTTACTTCCAAGTTTTGAATAGTGGACGTAGCTCGTAAACCACTTGTTATCTGAAACTACCACAAGTATTTCTTGTAGTGCTATCTAGATCTTCTGAGGGTTTTGTATTTATTCTGTGGTAATTTTAATAATTCTGTCTAGAGACCAGCCCCTTCGTCCCAGCCACATGGCAAATGTGGGACATTTTTTACGACACGACGTCTAACTTATCTCGTTTCGTCTGTGCTATCTCGAGGAGATATCGCCTTTCGTCCACTAATTCCTGAACTACCCAAGAACTCTTGTCCTTTTTTTGCTTCCGTCCACACTCGTTCACCATCAGTGCAGTGGCTGAAAAGTGCTACCATTTCGAAAACGTGGGGAATTCGAGTTAGTTTTTGGCATCATTATTTTCTTCTAGCGAAACGCAGCGGATATGCGATGTTCTACCATACTCTATGGTTCTACTACTGCAAAAACTAAGACAGATCCAAGTTGCGATGGAACAAATATCAAAAAAAGTTTCGACTTGATTGATTTCTTCTTCCGAGCTGTGAAGCTCAAATAAAAAGTTGTGACTTGCAATTTTACCTTCTTCAAAGAAACTATATGTATCTCATTACCGTTGTCGATATTTTTGTATTTTATTCTCACACTTTGTTTTTTCCTTGTTGGATTTTCCTCAACTTGGTACCAATAACAAATCACTTCTCGCTACTGTATCATTAGCCCCAAAGATAATTTATCTGTGAATATTGTCCATCTAAGTGTCTTTCGATATGTTCCTTGACCTTTGACCCTTCAGTTACGTCATCACCGAACTACTACAAAGCGATCTCCACAAGATAATTGTGTCACCACAACACCTCACCGCCGACCACATCAAAGTCTTCCTCTACCAGATTCTAAGAGGTAAGTAATAAAAATACTAGCTGGCAGTGCAGTGAATGGTAATAAATACTGATAGATAATAATGACTCCACAAGGCTGTGTCTGGCTAGAACAGCACAACGATATTGCAGAATATTCTGAACAGGTGAAATAATATTCATTCGAAAGGATTGTTTTATTTCAAATCGCTTGTGTTGAAATATTACGTGTAGGCAGGCTATATAAGTATATATTCTTTTTGTTTTGTGCTATATCTGCATATCCTCGACCGAGAATGTTACATTATAAGAAAGTTATATAATTAATGTCTCATAATGTAATTCGAGGTGTAGCCTGGAATGCAATGTCGTATTTTGTATTGGTCAACTGACTTCACTCATTGTAAAAAAGATGGACAACCAGGTCCACCATCCACAATCCGATCACAGTCATTGGTAGTTCTCCAATTAGATGTATTACCATGCTGGTACCATGGACCATCGTCTATAGTATCACCATTGAGATTGTAGTGGTATAACTATGGTAATGACTGTTTGTCATTGGTTTCATCACGGAAGTATATTCACGGTTTCGGCAAATTTAGATGAGTCAAGATGACAGAATACACGTGCTCGATGTAAGTGGCACATTAGCACTAGAACGATGCGTATCCCTTCTGACAGGAAAATCCATGAGTCACAGCAATTCTCTCCTCGAATCTTGTTTTCATGTTACAATAACGTATCTGACAGATCAAGATACTGTATTACTCAACTATCGGTGACTAACCGTGGCCTACGTTTCAAGTTTGAATTTCAGGCGTATTAATTTTCGGTTTCTTCTGCTATTAATTATTCTGAAATAAAAAAAGTTGGAAAACCGTAATTTTCATTATAAAAAACACAATTTTTGATTTTCTCTATGTCAGTAGTCAAATTTCAAGTTCGTTTTGAAACACTGTTCACAAACTGTTACACTGCTCTCTAAGCTGGCCCTGCTTTTTAAAAGTATCACATGACTAAGAATCTTCACCATAACAATTAAGCCAATAACCATTTGAACTAACAAAGATTGTGATCGGATAATATCAAACAATTTCCATCGTGGGCTCATTGTTTCAACAGTGTATGTGGTATATCAATTAAGAAGCTCATTTCATAAGTGATCATCAATTAAAACGTCACTATTTGACTGGTAACAAGACTTCGCTAATAATGTTCTTGTTCTTCCGTTGGACACATGCGTCTTCAAGTTCAGTGGCTTTCCTTGTGACGTCACGGTACGATCTCATTGGATGTGGTGGGGGGGGGGGGGGGCTGATACGCAGCGGACGTATGTTTTGACCCACGTGAACCTTCACTTGCCAGACCGTGAAGAAGCAGCCATCCTTTTAGATTTATGAACAATCTCTCAGCTCTTGTACACAACTGAAGTCGCATGCCATCCTGCCCTCTTGAGCTTTTTATACCAGATACCCTAGATTATTTGCAGATCGTATAATCACAAGTAAACCAACATGTGTGGGATGAAAAAATAATGCATTACTTCATATATGTGATTGAAACTTGTTGACTATTTAGATGTCATTTTATTTCATAAAAATAAAGTAAGATTCAATTCAAGTTGACACTTATTTGTGAAATTATTTGGATCATCACATCATTCATTTGCCTGATCAATATGAGTAAGTTGACCATTGACATCCTCACAAACCTGTTTGAGGAAAATCAATTAGTCAGTCAGCTACATGCATGCATTGTACATTTAGTTTTTATCTAGATGAAACTAATGATATTTACAACAAGTTCAATAATATGAAGCTGAAGAGTTTTCTAAAATGACAATAGTCTGTTGAGATAGCATTGAAAGTATGCAAATTATTGAAAACCTGATGACTCGATTAAAACATGTGCTCTTGGGAGGTTGTATCATTATGCTACTGTGAGACAGTCTTGCCTTATGACTTGGTAGGCCCATGCAATTTTATTTCAATTTTTTCAAATTTAATTGTAGGGCCTATTTGCAATTTATTCTAAGGCAGCCATGGCAATATTGTTATTGAGTTGATCTGTAATAATTTCTTGAGCAATTAGTTTTTCTCTAAAATTGAAGAAAGAAACGAAACAACTGATATTTAGTTGCAGATTAATAATATTATAAAATTTGAAATATTTCATGCTCCTTGGCGATCAAGTATTATCTTCACTTGTACTAACCATTTACCGGGCTTGTTTCAGGTCTAAAGTATCTCCATTCGGCCCGAATCCTCCACCGAGACATCAAGCCCGGCAACCTGCTCGTCAACAGCAACTGCGTCCTCAAGATCTGTGACTTCGGACTGGCCCGAGTGGAGGAGCCCGACCAATCGAAACACATGACACAGGAAGTTGTGACGCAGTATTACAGAGCACCCGAGATACTGATGGGCGCCCGACATTACGCGGCCTCCGTCGACGTCTGGTCTGTCGGTTGCATCTTCGGCGAGCTGCTCGGCAGGCGGATACTCTTCCAAGCAACCACGCCCGTTCAACAGGTTAGTAACATATTTCAACCGGGTACACTCGAATCTTTTTAAACACTTGACAGCTAGGTTACGAAATCACTACCCTACCTCTCTGGCCGGGCTATTTTCTAGTTATAACGCACATATACTTGTGTTTACATGACCTTTTATAACATTTAAAGCAGAAACATTGTAATGAAACTAATGATATATTGTTGTACTTGATATGTGAAGCAGTAAATTTGCTGATATCAATGCTAATGTAGCATATAGGCTTGTCAACTTGACACATAGCCTTGAATGATTTGCAACATGCTCATTTATACCTTCACATAAGCTAAATGTTAGTATTTAATACGCAAATCGTAATATTATTGGAAAGTAGGACTTGATTAAATCATAATAATGATGCTTATGTATTCCACTGTCGGCCTATGTCGAAGTTGCCATTCGATAGAAAAATTGCAAAAGATATTCACATGCTTATTGAATATTCACCTAAAAACCATAATGCACTATTTTTGATCAATTATCGATTATTGTTCCGATATCAAACTCGACGAATATTGAATATCCCATTTCGATATCGATTCAAAGTCCTAAAATTTTGAATCGATCGTAAATAACTGAAAATAAAGGCGATCCTAGGGCCTATCAAACTTGAAACCCATTCCAGCTCTTGAAAATTTTGGAATTTGAAAGAAAATGTCCCATTCAATTTTTTAGTGTATAGACTTTTGTGGAGACTGTGTGAACTCATATCATATGTGCTAGTGGGCATTGAAGTAGCTCTAAACGTCCGGTGTCAGGAATTTAAAAGAATAATTGAACCTAAATTGTGATTTTGTGTCGCCAGTTGGAGCTAATCACCGAGCTGCTGGGCACGCCCACGTTGGAGGACATGCGCTACGCGTGCGAAGGAGCTCGGTCTCACATGCTGAGGCGAGCGCACAAACCTCCGTCGCTGACCGCACTCTACACGCTCTCGTCGCAGGCCACTCACGAAGCTGTGCACCTACTCTGTCAGATGCTGGTGTTCGATCCCGTGAGTAACCGCAACAGCTCGTTCGGCGTGCTGATTTCAGAATATTTATTATCAACTAAATATAACATCGAAACTTACAACATCGAAACTTGATACAAAATCATTGTTTCCCTATTAAGGCTAAGTTTGAGAGTAAGATCGTTTGGACGGGGCACCACAAGGGCGAAAATACTATCATTCATTTATTTACTAATAGGCCTACTCTATTAGATTAATACAATGAACCAATATAGAATTTGTCATAAACTGTAAGCTACGCTAAAATACTAGGTGATACAGTAAATAGAAATGAAAGTAGGGATCCCGGCTAAAGTTGAAGCTAGAAAGTTGAGGACTTTCGATAAACTCATTGATGCTATAGAATAGATTTATAGAATACCGGTAGTGCTAAAGAATAGACCTCAACATTTTGAGCCCACGTTTTGTTTATAGTAGGCCTACAGTATAAAGAAAGTAATTTAGCCAATTGTAAATATTTTGTATGAGATTTATAGACAGCGCAACAGTACTTTATTTTTATTTTTTTGTACACCTAAATGATATTTGGGTATGGAATTATTCAATTTTGTCCCTTTGTGTTGACGATGTCGACTTATAGTTTTCGTACTTAAACTTTTGGAACTCCATGATGAGACTTCAATTTTGGTAATTAATTATTTTTTGGTTTTGTATTTTACTGTATCCGACTGTAACTCTTGATGTACTACAAGGTAATGCTCTACTAAACGTTTGTAAGTGTTAGCCCATTGTCTTCGGGAATGAAGTCAAAGAACAGATCCGTGAAACATACAATAATAACCTCACTTTTCCTTGGCAGCTGGCACATTGGTAGCACACTGGTAGTCCAGTACGCAAATTGAGTTGTAATTGTCTAAACCTATATTAATATTCATGTACACAGTTGTTGATCTACACAGAATTTTGTGTCGGTCAAGTGATTACTTGTTGATAGCAAACACTTTTTTATCAATTTCTGTTATTTTCCTGGAATTGTATATATATTTTTTTAAATCTAATATTTGAAATTCAAGCATCACTTCGGTTTGTGTCCAGTACAGTTTGTGTAGCCGTAGGTTTGCAATGAGAAAAGTACCCAAAAGACCCGTATGGCTCGATCAGCTCAAGTCACTGTTCTGGGATGATGAGTCCCAATTGATATGGGTTAAATTTGTAAACCTCCATTTGTAAACCTCATCTCACTCAAATTCTAAACTTGAAAGAAAAACATGATATTGTTAATACAACAACGCTGTGAATGTTATTCACTGCCTGTCGTGAAGTACAATCTGGCAGTCCATCTTACATATCACTCTTCTAGGACAAGAGGATAACCGTTGTGGACGCCCTGGCTCACCCCTACCTGGACGAAGGTCGGCTGCGATACCACTCGTGCATGTGCAAGTGCTGCTACACAACGTCAGGCGGCATGCGGCAATACACTGGAGACTTTGAACCTCTTTCGCCCAACACCTTTGAAGACATGTGGGAGAAGAAGTTGTCATCAGTCCAACAAGTCAAAGGTGAGATCATGATAACCTACTATAACCTACCTACTGATAACTTAACTATGCAAAAACAACCCAGCCTACTACAATCCTATAATTTTCAACAATCTACCGACCATAATAAAGAATACCCTCTATCAACAAGAAGTTCAAATCAAAAGTCAAAACTAACCTCATTCAAATTTGCCCATATACAAATAGCAGAATACTTGATAAATTAACAAGACTTGTTTCTAGGAAGCCTTAGATTTAAACTGAAATAATCTTGGTTATATAATGTACATGATTATTATTTTTACTTGACTTTTTAATCTTGACTATGTATTTGACCATATCGCTAATGTGATGTCTTTTACAATTTATTACTCAATTCATTTATTTCATTTTATCATTTATTTGATATTTTATGTGACACATTCTATAACAATGTATATTGTTCTTTGAATAAATATTATTATCATTATTATTACTACTATTTTGATCGGCAGTTATACCTACATTGTGGGCTTATCGAACACAAAACCTAAAAATTGATTTAGTGCTGGAATTTCCAACAAGGGAGTAGCACTAACTGGTAGTCAAGGGTCAAGTGTAGTCATGGTTACTCATGCTGTTTATTTTCACCAACTCTCAGAATAAAGCTAACTGGAGTGGTAATACCGACCTTAGTCAAACATACTATAGAAATTAACTGATGAATCAACTGATCTGTCATTATTATTTGACATTCAGGCAAAAATTAAAAATTGCTAGACAAAAAATAATGTGTGATTTCTAAAAGAATATTATTTATGAACTCATGAAATTTGGTATGGTTGGTTTGGTTTGGTTTGATACAATTATAAGTTTGATATAGTAGGCATAAGTAGGTCACTGTCAGGATTTGAAAGAATCATCTTGAAGTAATAACGTAGAATTATTGTGAAAATAAGTTGACTTGAAACTTGAATTAGACTTGAAACACTAAACTTAGTGAACTCATGTACGGTAATATTGAAGTTTCGTACTTGAAACATTTGTCTAATTATGTCCGTCTTCTTTGTCTTTTTCAGAGGAAATGCACAAGTTTATTGCGGATCAACTGAATACCAGTCGAGTACCGTTGTGCATAAACCCTCAATCGGCAGCGTTCAAGAGCTTTGCGAGGTAAGAAGGCGACACCTCGTAGCGGCAGGAGTCCATTCTTCTCTTCTCTCATCCTTTTATCCACGCGTCACATCTGAGGGTACAGTCTACGCCTTCCGATACGCTAATACTTTACGGAAGTGCAGTCAACCCTCGATACCGAAAACCGAAAAATAATGCATTTCCTACGTTTCTATCTCGTTTACTCCCTCGGAATATTCCCGTACCTTGATCCTTTCGAGTGTTTTTTTCTATCTTCAACTAACCGGTTATCACTACGCAAAATGGAACCATTATTTTAGGCAGTTAAAATCGATGCTTGACTGTTCTTCGTCTAAAACTTAAAATATAGTAACAGTTTCAACTTAAAACAAACATATTTTCTGCTTACGATGAAATTCGTTATTTCACGGTTATTATTTCAGTAAGCTTACCTCGTCAAATCTTGAAACTCTCCCAACGTTTGCCAATTTAATGATCAATAGTATGAGTGATTTTGCTCCATCCATCCTTTGAGCCTCGAACCAGTTACAAATCGTCGAACAAATAGAAAAAGTAGGAAATATATCGATTAGGCCTTGCCATCCTATACTGACACACATGTCTTGGCATTTTATTTCATCAAGACCTAGGCGTAGATCTATTCAAGACCAATGAATTCAATTTGGGATCTTCACTAATCAATATAATATGGGCCTGTGCAAGAAGTCTAGTAGATCTTGAAAAACTATTGATGCACGTTACAGAAACATGCGTAGGGCTTTGAAAAGGATGAAGGATATAAAATCAATCCGTGATGTCCGACTGCTCATCGAATTGAAGTATCTATCAGTTGTTTTGTCTTCACTCGTTTCATTTTATGTATTTGTCTACTACAAATGTGATAAGCATCTGATACTTCAGTGCAGTTACCAGATTAGACAACCAAATCGAACCTTTGGAAAGCCGTCCTTGTAGGTCCCAAGTAGTTCAGACACTAATTACTAAAGAATAATATTTTAAATAAATGACAATTGACGATGTATTTGAGAGAAACAAAGAAACAGCTCATTTCACTGGCCGAAAAATAATCCTGGGCGGTTTATTAAAAAAACTAGTTTGATTTAACGGTTTGATTTAGTTATCAACATTTCAAATAGTGTAGATGGACTATAAGCTACCTGCATTAAGGATAAGATAAAAATTAAAGTACGGTAGATTGTGATTGAATCAATTCACATTGTCAATACCATATGCACACATTGTGAAGCAGTGTTGGTATCAATCTTTACAAACCGTCGTTTTTGAACATTGCTTCCGGATTTAACACGGCACAACCTAGTCTTTATTTGGTATTGATAAATAAATACAGAGAACTCTTCTATTCAGCCTTCACTGAAGTGGTCCGCATATTATGTGACTATAGAATCTCTTTATGCTCATGGTATTGGGATATATCCAATCAAGAAGCGAGTCAACTGATCTGCATTACAGCTCGATTCATGGTAATTCAGAAACCATGTCTGCATTACAGCCTGAAAAAGCCTAAAAAGTCTCGTATATTTGTTTACATCGTTGATATTCGACAAATACTTATTCCAACATTAACGTGTATAATTTCTTTATGTTTTAGTTCGACGGTTGCCCACCCGGCAGAGCTACCTCCCTCACCCCATCAGTGGGAATGACAAAACCCTCACCCTAGTATTCAATTGTGAAACCATATTGTGTGCAATCATGTTTACCATCCGACGCCGATTACCCGATTACTTTTATTGCAAACTCACCGAACTAGTGACCTTTCTAGCAAACGAAATGTTTGTGTGGACATCGGGTATACAAGAGACGTTCGTTCACATCCTCATCACCTAGAACAGAGACTTACAAGAACAAATGTATTAAGTGTATATAGAACGTAAAAAAGTGCTTTGTGATAATGTACCTAGTGGGTGGCAATGTGGTAAACTGACACTATTACTTGAAAGACAAGCGTTCCATATGGTTTCATGTATTATGTTTGTATTAGAAACAAAACTGAAAGTGTAATGCACATGGAATTTAAGAAATAGTCCCTCAGCTGCACAGATGAACGAAGACGATATTATAATTATTTGTATGATTTTTTTACGTACTCTCCATCATTACGTGGAATTTTATTTCAATCATTTTTGTGTAAGGAGAGAAGAATCCAGCTAAGTTTTATAATTTGTATATATAGAGTAGAAGAAATGAAGATGATTTGATTCGTGTGTTTTAAACTTCAATATGCAACTAAAGAAGAAATCAGGATGTGGTTTTAATAATGTGTATTGGTAAATGATTCGAGCATGAATTTTATTCACTTTTTCAATGAGGTGTTCTGTATCTTGAATGTATATATAGAGAAAATGTGAAGAATACATCGTAATTAAGCTGCAAGTTGAAATTAGCTTCGGCAATGAAAAATCCTCCAGAATCGAGGGCATAGCAAGGATTGATTATTATTTTTATGTATCTATTTCGAATTAAGAATGAAGAAATTAATCTAGCTTAAATAGAGAATTTTTAGGTGAAGAAGTAAAAACAAATTGTACATTAGAATTTTTACTCGCTTACTAGGGTATCTTTTTTTAGGTTAATTTTCATAATTTTATTTTATTTTACTTTACTTTGATTATACCATAATCTTGAATGAATGCAGTTGCATAGGCTATGTAGTAAGGGGATCCAATATAAAGACAAGATCTGAATCAAACAATCAACACGACGTGTGGAAATAGATAAATGACTCTGATAACTTGTAGATTGGAGCAATAGAAATAAATGTTGTTTGTATGAAGTATTCGTAGTTAGGAATATTGTGTGAGAAACGTTACGCATACGTGAAGGATTACAATTTTAATCTTACGAATAATCAAAACTTTTGCTATGCCCCTTATTCTATGGGAGTGCTCTTAGAAAAATATAATTAAGTATCATAAAGCATAAGTACATCTAATGATGTGGTATTACTACTTCTATCGATCTCATTAACCAACAATTTAGTCAACTTTTGTCAAAATGTGTGTGGATTTTTCACTAGCATTACATTTAAAAAGTTAGTGTTGTTTCCTATTAATTATGTAACTAGTGTTTTTAATTAGCATCAGATGATCTGGTCGAACTTTGAGCGGGCATTGTAGTGACTGACTATTAATATACATACACCAATAGATAGACTCTCGTATGCTGTACGTAAAACCAATTCGAGGTCGTCATTATGTCGAGAACACGTGGTAGTGTAGAAACTTTTGTCTACCGGTATATGTAAGGGCATTGCAGCTCATTTTCCCAGACCATGTGTACATATATGAAGGTGACTCATGCGTAATTATTGTATATGTGCAATTGTTGAGTATGTAGGCCTACAAAGCAAATGTTAGTAATTCCATTCACAGCTAGGTACTTCTCTATTGAACTCGTAGCGAGCGTAGATTTTAATCACACAGATTAGCCTATTAAATGTTTAAACACGTCAAAGAGGCCTTAACAGACACAAATTGTTTGAGTGTATATATTATATATACAGCCACTTCCCATTCATAGTGTAGTTAAAATGTTTATCAAGTGTCTATCTTTTTATAATAATATCTTTTCAAACTGATGCATTAGACCGATGTTCCAATTGTTGCCAAAGTATCACTAGTATTGCGTATTTCCTCTTAATTGTAGCCTAGAGTTTTCATTTCTTCTGACCATCACTGCCAAATGTATAATGTAACGTATAACTTTGATCCACGCCTCTTCCCCTCCTTCCTCTCCTGTCACAACTCATACTTTAAGGCTACTTATTCAAACCACAACAATCACAGACTGACAATGTAAATTATCACAATTCTTTATGTAATTATCAAAGAACATTGGACACTAGTGCCGTGTTCTCGGGTCTAACTGTAAGCTAACCATTGAAATAATTTTACTATCGCCATTTTTATTATTGCAATGTTTTTCAGAGGTGGATGTTTTTTTGTCTTTTTGTTATGATCTTGTATCGCAATCTCCGGCTCCAACTGCCATTTTATTTTATTCTCGCCTAGACCGATACATCTCGTATGAATCTTGCGCGATATATTTATAGTTAATGTTTACACAAAATGTAACTAGTGAATTTTGCTCACGTCTTGTTAAATTCGTGATGAATTATTTAGGTGTAGCTAACTGTGGTCCACTTTGCTCATTTTAGTATGAAAGTAATTTGATCACGTATATATGTATATATATATGTGTGTGTGTGTGTGCGTGAGAGCGAGAGTGTGTATACGAGCTCAGGTAGTAAACAGACACCAAATCTGTTTCCTGCCTCAACTTCCATGTAAATATTGTAAAATACTTTGGCAATGTCACAATGGGTCAGTAAAACTTGTATGGTTGGGGTGGGGGTCAAGATTATGTGTGTTTTGTTCGTTCCTGAGAATCATAACAAACTTGAATTGTCTATATTGTAGCTTGCGTGTTTCTTTGGAATGGTTCTCAGTGACGAAGAAATTCTAGAAAATAAATATTTGAATAATTGGCAATTGCTCTTGCTGAGTAATTAAATGTATGTTAGTTTGAATGATTGTTTTATTGTGATTTTTTAAATTTGAATGCTTGAAGATGAAAACATAGCAATTTGCAGCGTTACTTCTATTTATGGAAGTCTGTATAGGAGCCTAATATTATAGATAGGTATTGTCAGTGAGTAGCCTTGTGTGATGTATAGGGAGATCTAAATTATCTGTTAAAAGTAGCAAGTGCCAAGTGTCTTCCTGTTAATATATGTACCAATTGGCTCGAATCATATACCTCACCGCAGATCTCGACGATTACTGATGCAACGTTAGCCAATCAAATCTCTTTTGATATCTGATTTTAATTCACTGCTACTTCCATGTTTTACTACTTGTCAAATTAAAACACGTGCTGTGTATCAACAAGTAGTCTAGACTTACTTTTTAGTTCAATTTTTTGCCACCGCGAATATGTCAAAACGATAATAAATCATCTCTTGCCAATATTTTTGAAATTATGTCCTTTACAGACGTTGAGTTATTACGTCCTACGCAATTTGCGCTGTACGTAGTATTTTAACCGCACCGTCCACGGGCAAAATGTAAGATCATTTAATCCGGTAAACTTACTCAGTTAAAACCAGTCCATACATTTTGGAATAACAATGCAATTTTGCTCTCTTATTATATCTTTGATTCAATTTTTAAATTACCTGAATGAACATTAGGCCTAGAAAATTCTATTTACTCATAATTTACTTCATTCGCAATTTGTTTAATTTTTGTAGGCAACTATAATCAAACGAGTCTGTTCCTTTTATAAATATCTAGCCACAATTATATAATACACATCAAAAACTAGCACAACACATAATCTGAATGTTGAAATACTTTACAACTATGGGACTCGTGAGGCCAGCTAATTGAAATAAGAATGCTTGCATTAATAAAACTTCTTGATGCTACATTGCTTATTTCTAGCTTTCCTTACACCCCTGGCACGGTTCTTTTGCTTTTTCTTTGTGTCATGCATAATGGTCCTAGGTAGGCCTATCTGTACATAGATTGGTTGTGTGAATGGAGGCCTTGTATTGTATTTTAGAGGGCCAACTCTCTGTATACATTTCATCTGGTTTGTGTCCACTAAATTGATGAATTATCATAATTATTAATTATGTTAAAATAAAAAAGGCCGATTTAAGCAAGAGTATACAACAATGATCGTCGTGTCCCTTCGTTTTTGTAGGTGACCCTATGGGAAACAATAAAAGTGAATTTAAACACACTTATATAACTGGATTGATCTATTTTTTGTCCGAACCTTTCAACCCATATTTACTTATTGAACCTTCAAGAACTTCAGCCTTCAGCCAGCAGCCTACAGATGATTAACACTATCTGATGAATTATTGTTATGGACTGTAACTTGCTCAATTAAAACTACAATCGAGTGTATTATGGTTAGTGTTCAGATAATTACATGCAGAACTATTCTACTTGAAATATTCAATTGATGGCCTTTGATGTAATTTCGTCTTATTCAATCCATATAAAAATTGATATGAAAGTTGATCCAAAAGAATTGAAATATGAATATAACAATTTTAAAATTGAAAATATTAATGTTGAAAAAGATGGACTTTTAGTAAAACCTGTTGAAATTTTGAAAGATGCTAATAAAGAATAACCTGTGCGAAAATTGAAGAAAGCTCAATGTTGAGATTTTTTACTGTTCACAAGGATACCAGTATCAGATAGTTGTTGAACAAGACAATTGTGTGGTTTTTCCAAAAACAAAGTTAAGCTCATCTAGACGGTAGTAGCGTTTTCCTAATCTATCCGCGTAAAATGACCTAGATGGGGGGTATGCATTCCAGTTCATGAATAATTGACATATTTTCCACGCCCTTCTACACTTCGCGTAATACACGTTGGTAGAGGTGCCGAGCAGTACTATCGCTTTTGGGTGGAGGCGCCGTGTATTATATAAGTTCATCACTCGTCAGGAAAACACCTTTACGAGTGTCATTTTAAGATGGGCGAGAATTTTTTTCAAATGTACAAAAATCTAACCCAGTTGAAGTGATTGAAACTAACACTCCAAGAGTATATAACTTAGTCCTAAGTATATTTGTAATAAAATTATTAAAATTTTTGTGAGAACGTTTGAAATTTCTACCTCATTTTACCCAAAATGGTCATCTACATCACATCAACTTTGGTGTTAAAAAAAACTGACTATCTTGGAATTTGATGAAACTTGACAACTAATGTAGACATCACAAATGTATTGGCCTACAATCATAGACTAAAGCTATAGGGTAGGCCTACGGCTCGCTCGAAAACCAAATTTAACGAACCAAATTTTGTAACTCAAAATGACAAAAATATATATTATAATATACATTTTATATATATATATAAAATATATGCATATTCAAGTCTAACCAACTGTTTTTCGGAGTAAAAATAAATTGTTGTTCTGAGAGCTATCATAACAATCTCACTAGACCTACCATTGGAACTTCAACTTTTTAAGGCAAAACAATGATTTAGGGTGGTGGTGAAACAGACCTTCCCGAGAAAGCGAGAACTATTGGTGAACCTAGAGGTGAAATAAGCAGCTATTGTGGCTCACCCAACGCACTATAACCCTTACGCTATACTATACCTTAGTCACTATTTCCCATGTCAATTGATATTTAATCATCAGTTGGTACAATTAACCGTCTCTTAGTCTTTTTATAGACATTTGAGACTAATCACTTGACCGTAATGAAGTAATGTAATAGTTGGCATTTTCATACCTTAATTCAAAAAAAATTTTGTACGTTTTCCTACACCGGCAGTTAATTGTATACGTAACTTATCAACAAGTTGTCGTTGTCTCGGAGGCCGTTGTGTTCTGACTGAGGTCGTTCCCGTTGATCGCCCCTGCTGACCGCTTGATTTAAAGCTTGACAAACCAAGCAACGAAACACCATACACCACTTAGCTTCTTTCTGTACACGCTATCCTATCACCATCCTGTGATTTAACCTCTCACATTATAATTATACCTCTACCGACGTGTTACGTCTACTTTCATATGCAAACGAAAGACGTATGGCCCGTCCATTTAGCTGTAGGGACCTACCAAATAGTGATAAGTTAACGATCAAGTTATTAATTTGTGTAAATTACCAGTGGGAGCCGAGAAGTTGCACGGAAAGTGTCTCCACCCGGCTGTATGGTTTGCTCGATCTTCCCACATGAGCAGGTCACCCCACACGTTCTCATTAGAATCTACATATTCTTACAGAAACAACTTCACAACTTAACTGGCATTCATACGAGGAACTCTCGTGTGTCATTGGATGAAATTCTTACTGGAAACTCGGTAGTGACGAAGAACATCGTAAGTTAACTTTCATTCATTCGATCAGTTCTCGATTTGGTCAGCTGGTATCGAGTCTTGTTGAGTGAGTGGACGTGAAGAACTCGGAGTGTGTTGTTTATTTGGCGTTCGAATTTCTAATATCTGTGACAATGTGCAACAATGGTGAGGAAGGCGGTGTGAAGTGTGATGGTAAAATATCGAGAAAGGTTTTGGATCGAATGCGAGACGCTGAATTGATTACAGGAATGCAGGATTTACGACCGCTAGCTAATTTTCGACTTCATCCTCCGAGGAAAACGAGGAAACAGCCGACTATACTCGAGGAGGAAAAAGAGGTTTGTTAATATATTCATTGTTATTTTGTGGTTAAGCCGCGGCGCCGAATCGTTTGGTTGCTTCATTCATAGCAATGTCAAACCAATTCCAAATAAACTGCGTTATTCAAATGTTATATAGGCCTACCCATCGGTTTCAGGAACTGTGAAAAAATAAGCGTTTTTTGCTACTTCTATTGTGATAACCGTGTGTGGATCTATAGACTCCTCGAGCATGACTGTATATAGTCCATGTGACTTGACCGAGCTCAACAGGTCCAGAATCTAAACAACTTCAACATAATTCTTACACGCCTATTTTCCTACTCTCTATAGTTACTACATGGGAGTTGCCTGGCAAAATTGGTTGTCCTTTTTCCAGAAGAAAATAATATGTATTATGTGTATAAAAACAATGAGACTACTGACCTGACCAACACAGTAAATCTGTTGTAATGATAAGCAAGTTATATGTATATAAAATGTACTCGACAGCGACACAATTTGATTTTGAAATTATTGGGAGTCGCAGTGGTCAAATACGCATTCGTAAAAAGCTTGGTTTAGTTGATGTTGAAAGTTGTCGATTGGCTGTTTTATGATCAGATTGATCACCATAGTCACCAATCAACCAAACTTGATGATTCACTGCCATCTAGATATGTGTTCCGCTTCCCAATAGTCACGATAGTTCCCAATAATCACGATTCTAGACCGTGGTCTATTTACACTGACTAATAAGGCCTGTATATCGTTAGCCAAAGGTATATTACTCATATTCAGTTATTCACCTGCCTTCGTTATATGCAGCTCTAATTGATTTTACTTGCTGTTGATGAATTTGAAGTATCATTTTTCTTCCCAACAGCTCGTCCGCTATAAGACAAATTTGGGAATAATGTGTATGATTCTTGCGTCCAAGTTCCGTGAAAATAATTCAAAGAAATATTTTTACAGTTTTTTCCAGTTGGGTTAGGCCTATTCTTATCTCAAAGATTTTAAAAATTCATAAATGATATTTCTCAGAAGTTGCCCAACCGATTGTGCACAAGCTAAATAATGACATATTGTGTCAGTGCCAAGTTTCATCACAATTTATATTTTCGTTTTACCTCTGTAGCGCGAAAAAAATTGTAGGTACAATTTAGTCTCCGCTTACACTCACCCAAACTATACCCAACGGGAAAGAAATTGAAAATGAATGTCTTTCCAAAAATTAACATTGTATTACAATACATGATGTTTTGGGCAGGCGAGTAGGAAGAGATAGTGGGTATTTTCCTACCGTTTTCCTATAAGTAATAACCCTACTTATAGGTTTACATTGAACGAGTTTTATCACGATGTCTTGCGGCGCCCACACAATATAAGGAAGCACTTCTCAACATAGGAAATTTCATGTGTCTTCTCGGCTGTTAGGAATTAATTACACTTATTTGGTGAACTTTCAATATTTTTGTGGATAGCTAGTTTGTATGGGGGTACGAATGAGGTTGAGCGAATGATAATAAAACGATGAAGTGATGACAGGTGAAAAGACGGTGACAAAAACCTAGACGTGACTCAAACACACGCCCAACTTGAATTCACATTTTTTAAATCAGTGTCTTTAAGCAGAATGACGACGGGGGGGGGGGGGGGGGGGGGGGAGGAGGAATAATGTTCAATTAGATTTCATCAATATTATTTGATGTAGGCTAATAATGAAGTAATTCTACAAGCACAATTTCCTGCTATAAATTTCCATGCATTCAAAGGAAATAGCTATACGATAGCGCCAAGGTATTATTGATTTGCTCTTTCACATTATTTTATGAAGTATTGTAAATGAAATATTTTATAGTGACATTTTATAGTACAGCATCCATGTTATTTAAGTAGAATACAATGTACTTCTGTATTTTATTGTTAGTTTTATTGAACTGTACGGTATTAGCTATAGAGAAAAGAAATTAAACCAATCTCATTTTCTATTTTGTCTCCAGGCAACAATGCAAATCGAGAACCTTCGTTATATTTTATGTTATGATAGATAATTTTCCTTGAATAAGTGTTGCTTTTAGCGTAATTTAATTTTTATAGTCCAGTAAATGCATCATCAATAATTAGCGTAAGCTCTTTGGTTCCTGGCTATATAAAACTGAAGGTCTTCGTTCCAAGGCCTGTGTGAAGCCTGCAGAGGACAATTTGTAATTGGCAATTTTCATGAGACAATATTGTCATGTAAAGCAAATACAAATTATGGCAAATTGTAACTAGACCGATTTCCCTCATCATGTAGGCCTATGTACTGTAAATGCATGTAAAACATCGATTATTTTACTTTGTTTATGGTTCTGAACATTTTCATAGGTCTGCCTATATGTTGGAAAAAATCGAAATTTTCCTCATTTTCCCAAATGGCACATTTACATCTGATGAGGATTTTTAAAATGTCTAACAATTCTTACAAAAAAGAACTAAATAAAATTTGTCTAAAAACTGTGCAGTATTGATATGTCATGCATATAAGTTCGCGTGACCACACAAAATTCGTATGCATAGGTCTATTCGTAGCTACATTCGTAGTGTATTAATATTCGTTTGTATTTGTAACGAATTATTATTATTTCTGTTTGCTTATCGACCCCACCAACAGCTAGGTCATATGGGGGTACCAAGGTCGGCCTTTTTTGAAAGATTTCCGTCTCATCTTATAATGGAAAAATAAATCTTGTTTGACTTTTTTTGGACGTGGCATACAGGTCAGACAAAGTAACTTATCGAGTTGAATCTTTTTCTGCACATTGATGTCATACCTATTTGTTTTATGACCGGATCTACCGTAATATTTTGAGCCGAATCGGGTTGATAGTTTTGACGGGAAAAATTCGTATAAATAGTTAGGTAAATCCCCATAAGAATAGTCTTGAGCTAAATTTCAATTGTATCCGTTTGAGATGGAAATTCCACAGAAATGCTCTAATAGGCCTGCATGTTCTACCAACTTTAAAAATTTGATTTCGTATAGTTTTCAAGAAAATAATACATTGTGTTGGAACTTGGTACATGTGAATGATTTATTTTTAAGTTTGTTATTATTATTATTATCATTATTATTATTTTTATTTATTATTTATTATTTATGATGCAACGGAACCAAGGCCTCACAAGTTCCATGTAATAAGAGCAGTCATCATACATATATCACAGATAAAATATAAAACAGTTACAAATTTCACAGCCGCAACCGCTCGTCTCTGAACAAGTAAAAAATTAAAACTTTGAAGACACCAAGCGAAACATTTGCTAAATCCGGAACAATTCTGTTGTAAATAGATTGAATCCTACAAAAACACAAACTCTTGAAAATATTAATACGACACTTTGGTATAACTTATTAAAAATACATATTTACACCCTGTTTGTCTAGTCGGTACACGGAAGTTGAGTTCGTTGATTAAAGACATGATCTTCAAGTTGGGTTATATTGGCTATAATTTCAAAATATAAATGTGTATAAAACTTTCGAGTACTTCCATATAAATATCTCGTTTATCTTAGAACTCAAATGCTGCATTTTTCAGTAATAACCATACGGCTATAGCCTGTGAATTAACTCAATAGGTGGCGTTAAGCGAACATTTTTTACTGTACTCGCGCGCTATAGTGGTGTTTGGAAGGAAATGTCATCTGTGGTTACAATATAACCGGGAAATCGTATTTTTGTTACAATTAACTATAATTTTATTTCTATTCATCAAAAGTAATGTTACTTGTAGTGACGGATAAAAAACTTGTAGTGACGGGTTAGTGATAAAAAAAAGAATAATTCAATAAAAAAGTGATTCTCGATCATGACTTCATAGTTTCATAATCACCTTCCCATTCGTACCCCCGTATAACCTAGCTGTTAGTGGGGTAGTTAAGCAAACAATAATCATCTCGATATCTTCCGTTCAAGGCCTGTAATGATGACGGTATTCGACATTATAACATATAAACATTACATTCTTTCTAATATAACATGAGCACAAAATCATATTTCCACCTCCATCCTACTATTTCACAAGTCACATCATAACCTGTATCTTCTTTGATCCCATTTTTAAATTATATTCATGTAAATATGACTTCAATTATGATCTCATAATTGCAAAGTAGTTTCAGAAAAAAAAGAACAGAATGTGGATTTTCTTCTCCAACTATATGAAGTGTGTAAAATCCTAGCATACTCTAAAGATGATAAAAAATGATTCCAGAATACGCAAGGACACTCCATCTACCGTTATTCAATTCCCTGCGGCGCTGGAGCCTCTTTACCCTTCTCCGTGTGGATGTCGAGTTTTCTTCATGATATTCGTTGTGGTTATTGATTCAATCATTAAATTCCGAAACTGCTCGTCAATCGTAAAAATCACTTCAAAAATGACCATATTTTAAACAATTCGCTGCTGAGAATTTTGGTGGGAGAAAACGCGAAATTGAGTGCAAAAATGTTCATTCCATTTGAATTTTGAAAATAGCTTCGTTAACATCCATAATGATTAAATCATCAAGACTCCAGAACTGCTTGTAAATCGCAAAATCACTTGAAAAATTAGCATATATCAAAAAATTCCCTGAGGGGCTTCTCTGAAAAAAATCGCAGAAAAACTTCGAAAAAGAATCCATAGTGATTCAATTATCGAAAATCACTTCGAAAATGTTCAAAATGGTTCACTCCTCAGACTTCGAAACTGCTTGTAAACCGCAATTCAAATCACTTGAAAAATGACCATATTTCAAAAATTCTCTATAGGGCTCTGCTGGGGGGCTGGTGTCCAGCTGAACGGTTATTTTCTTTATATTAACGGCACCCCCCTCCCCCTTCAATACACGAATCATAAGGACGTCCCTGGACAGGGTCAGCTGAAAGTACTTACAAACTGCTAGTTACGTAGCTCTGTCAATACTCTCAGCACTTTACACATCATATGAAGGTACAAATAATTTGATGTTGATTATTCAATATATATTTTTTTGGGTGGGAGAAGGCCCATGTGACTCCTTTGCCCCGGGGCCCAAAATTCCTAGTTACGCCACTGCTTCTATCAGTTACAGGTCAAAGTTCAATCAGACACTAATAATTTCTATACTCATCTTTTGTCCTTTTAGTACCCATGTGTTGTTTAAAAAAGTGTTACAAACTTGTAAAACAGAATTTTAATTACAGCTCGGCAAGTTGTTACGTCATTATAATATATATAGAAGAAGAGATTCCAAACGTCTCAGCGTCTTCTAGACTCGAACAATATTATTATAATTCATTCGCAATTCGCGCTTCATTGCATAAAGTCTATACGTACTGCTAGAACAAACACAGTATATACGTACCGGTACTTCAATTATTCACGGCAACCTTTTCGGCGATGTTATTTCATTCTTAGTTGATAATAAAAGAGATAAAACATTTGGATGAATCATGAATGAGAAGAGATCAGCTACGTGGAATTTAATTTAAGGAGTGATGGAATAGTTATATTTATTTAATGCGGATTATGACGTGCGATATTTGACGAAGTTATTATATTATTTGCGTATTGTTTGTGTGTGTGATATTTGTGTGTGGATATTGCTAGCTAGTCGAGTACTAGTCTAATCGTTTAGATGACTGATGCAGTTTGCTTCACTTAGCTGCCATGGGTAATAGACATTGCTGTTCACTCAACAAAAAACCCAGCAAGGTAGGACATTTTATTATTATTGTTACATAATGTTCGAGCCCAAGTTAAACGTTTAATGTGTTATGTTTAGAGGTTTGGTGATTACACATTACATTGAGAAAACCATGTAGGTGTTTGTGGACGGATGGAGGATCTTGAGAGGTGTGATGATTGTAAAATTTAACTCATTTATATAGAAGCAGTAACTGTAATTAATTTTTAATTACTTTCTAGTGAATTATTTCAGCTGTAAATAGTTATCTATAACGATATGTACTTACTAGAAACTATATTTCAGTATATGTTTCATGCCCCAAACTTGAAAAAAACCTATACCGCACCGCGCTACTGTAAGACGGTTTCAATTGTTCGCATCAATGTTTCTCTTGTAAAATTTTAGAATTTATACTTTTCAACTGACAAAACGAACAGATCAAAAAAGATAAGATAAATAGTCAGGAAGCTAATGTTCACAAAAAAGAAGTGAATTAGAAAATAGAGCCATGTGCAATCGTGCCATCACTAATATAAAGACTATATCCAAACAAATCGTTTTTATTAATTTATATCGATTCAAATCAATGTATATTTCGATATATTTAGGTTCGGCTGAACGATCTCTGAATTAGATATTAATTAGCCAACTTTTTATTTATATTGGGTTTAACGACGCACTCTACTTGGGACTACGATCTATTGGCGTCAGTGAATGATGTATGAGATGATGTGATGATGAGATGGTGACGATGATATGGGATGATGATGAGGATAGTAGGAAGGAGTCGGTCGTGGCCTGTTGTTAGGGAACCATCCTAGTATTGACCTGAACGACAGAGGGAAACCACGAAAAACCCCGGTCTCCTGATTGACGGTTCATTGTAATTAGCCAACCATCAGTAAAGGTATACACAAATATCTTACGTAACCAATGGTGACAACACTATAATTCGCTAATTATTGATTGATTCACCGAGGCACGGCTTTACGAATACTACATTTGTTGAAAGTGATAATTAGCGTATTAAGTATTAACTATAGTTAATTAGTTATACCCTTGGTTACCAATTATATTTTTGAAGCTTAATAATTATCCGTTATTGAATTTAATCAACACATATTCACTTTGTAAAGTGCACTTAAATTATCTGATCATACGACCGGATCTTACCTACATTATTGATGAAACAGCAATAGGACTTATTAATAATCAGTTTTTGGTATAAACTATAAAAAATTTCAAAAACTAATTGAACTCGACTTGACCCTGCTTCAAAATACAATTAAATTCGATTGGAGATACGGTAATGTTTTATAGCAAACCGTTACAATTGTACAAACTAAACACTTCATACGATGATAAATCGGCAAGTAATTGTTTCATTTCAGCAAATAAAAATTAATTAAATAGATAATATAGTTGTTATCAATTATGGCTGAGTAAAGACAACAGCCGCCCCCCACCTTGGGCCATTCAGTACATTTAGTGAAGCTTTAGATAATGATGTCATTTTGCGCGTGGGTTCGAGTCCCGTATAAGGCATGGCTTTTTGTCAATCATCATTTCATGATTTCGTTATTTAATTATCATCCCCTCGTTCGTACCCCCATAAAATCTAGCAGTTTTTGTTGTCGTTGAACACCATTAGAAAAATATATAGGAAACTGTTCAGACAAGTTCTCCGTCTTCATGTATAATCTAAGCGACAGTGAACATTCAAAATGATATCCTTAGCGAGTTGCTTGCATACGGATACGATGCGATGGGGACTATTGAAGGTTATAATTGAATAATTGAAGTTTTAACTTCTACTCACTACCTCGCTTACTACCAACATATACCATCATACTTTTTTATGTTATGAATATTATAGATGACATTCGTACTTGATGCAGAACTCTTGATCTCACCTCGAGCCCATACGCTACAAAACTGTGGTATTTTATTTTCAATCAGAGATGATTTATTAGTAGTTACTGAAGTACTGAAATAACCTCGAGTGTAATTAATCAACATGTTATTTGCTGAACACAATTTGTCTAGTGTTATTATTTGGGCTATAACTTATTATGTTACTTATACAATTTCTTGAGAGTTTTAAAATTATTTAAGACATGAATATTTGCATGATTTTACTGGAAGGGTAATTTTATGTGCTTTTTATGACTTTTATAGTTGGTTGGATTTGGGTAAGGCAACTGGCACTCCCATAACAATAACAATAATATAATAATATCAACATTTATATTGTATACCCAATGTATGAGTTAACCGTGATTAAAAACAAAGTAAACAACATGACTAGAAAATATTATAGCATGGTATATATTTATATATACACACATATAAAATATATATATATATATATATATATATATATATATATATATATATATATATATATATATATATATAATATTATATTTGTGTATATATAGATATACCATGCTATAATATTTTCTAGTCATGTTGTTTACTTTGTTTTTAATCACATTTATTTCAATTAAATGTATAATTACTTATTATGAATAATACAAATAACCCATTTTTATTATTTATAAAAGTTATTTCAAAGTCGTGAGTGAATTATGGTGTGCCTTCCCACTCAACATGCATGCACTTTTTCACTGCATTATGCAAAACATAAATGCATATATTTTGCTGTAATAAATCAAACCAGCTTTCAAATTACAACGTTACAGTCGATTATTTACCTCGTAATTATACCTTAATTCACGAGTGTTGGCGGTTCTGATCGACTGTATAACTCAAATAGAAGTTTTGACCACTCGTGACGCGTATTATATTCATTTAGGCCTCGTCGTGAAGTTGTTGCAGATAAATAGTATGCAAGTTTCTGCAATATGGTTATGTCGATTAGTTTTGTACGGTCGAAACTGAAGAACGTTAGTGCTATTATAGTGTATGAGATACGATCGATCGGGGTCGCCAACGCTCGTGAATCTAAGTATAGCTAATAGAGAATATATAAGTTGTGGTCCATTTTGGGATCATACATATAGAGTAAACCGTCATGAAAATTGTTGCAATTACAGGCGCGTGAACGCTTGGATGCAATTTATATTATATTTTGAGAATCATATAATTTGAATGTGCCATATAAATGCGCTTGATACACACAAATTCGGTCTATATGGTTCCAGATGTATGGTCAAATTTGCCATATCAAACTCAAAATTTTAAATGCTCTCATTGAGTTTTATTGATTTTTTAGCGTTCACCAACCTTAGTGGAGCGAACAATTTACTTGAGAAATCTTGCTCGTAATGATTTCATTATTGTAAAATAGATTGAGTTATTTTGAAAAATAACACTTATTTTAATCTATCTAGGTTATTAATTTGCAGGAAGAATAAAATGAAGTATGTTTATTATTTTTTTTTTTTAATTATACATTATGTTCACACCTGTGGTTTTCCATAAAATGTAGTCTGTGAATAATGTTGACCACTTTTAGTTTTAAGTACACGTCTAGTCAGAATTTGTAGACAAGTATATAATGTAGTTGGATACTGCCTGTTATAGTGTTATCAGTTGAGATCTGAAATGTAACTAACTGATGATACAACCTATTACTATTAATAGTACTAACCATTACTCTAATTATACCCAAGTCACTTCTAAACCACAACAATGAGACAAGCACTTCCTTATAAGGCAGGACCAATTAAAATCACATGTGTTTTCTAGCTCAAAGACTTTATACCGCTCGAATGTTCGGGTCGAAGTGGAGATTTTTACATTTTCAAACACCATATAAGTGCGATATTTTATATGTAGAGTTAAATAAATTTAACTTATACAATGAGACAGTTCGCTCCACATGCGTGAATAAGCATAGCAGTTAGTAGGTTTATTTGTTATCGACTGCTGGCTATTGAATGTTGTCGATATGGTATTCTATATAATTTATCAACTTTCAAAGTTAACACAATGCAATATATAGGCCTACTATATAGACAACAGTATGTATTTTGTTTGTCGACTGAATTTTTGGACTCGAATGGATTTAGTAAATTATCAAGTTGATTCAGAATTATTTTTTATTTGTTACTACTGGTACTTCTATTGTAGGAGACTCTGTAGCTTATATAAACTAAGTCGAAAAAACTGTTAAAATAAAGGTAAGAAATATGGGGTTCTAACGCATGATCTTTTGAAACATTTTGAACAATATGGATTCATGCAGTTATCGACTTCTGGTGGTATGTTTTTCAATTAGCTTAAATTAGGTGATTAGCGAGGAAAGCTCGAGAATACTATAGAATGGTACTAATATTGTTATATGAAAGACATACAGATTTACGTTAAAAATTCCCAAATTAATAATAATGAATTTAATATAGTGGTTTATTCATTTTTTTTTTATGAAAAAACTATATAGGCATACATCATTTTTATAATTAGCTGTATATAGCTGTATAAGCTGTATATATAACTATGCAAATTACAGTCGTTAGTATGGGTGTCGATATCAAGTCATATAGGCATATATACCTTTGTTACACCATGTATACTTCTCTATGGTTACACGAACTAAAAACATATTTGCGCTTCTACATATTAAAAAAATATATACATATTCATTCTCCAGCTTCAGAATTTTCTTCATGTACATTCAAACAAAAATAAAAAAATGTCACTAAAAAATGTAAAAAGTTATTGTTTCCTCAATTCCATTGCTATATACGCATTCTAAAGAAATTAATATTATTTTCGATACAAACAGGATCCAAAGTGATTTGTTTGTGTTTTTTGGAGACTTGCCTATTTATGTCTTGGTGGGATTTGATACAAGCTAGTCTAGTGTGTAATCATCAGTAGATAATTGTCAAGGAGATATGGGCGCTGTTATTGTACGACAGCTATCTGCTACACTGGATAGACGCCCAAAACTCAAGGCTTTCCCAGGATACATCACTTCAGCTCGGGGAAACGAACTAAAACATCGATCATTCAGACGATATTTCGAATTTAAAACATTAGCTTATAGTCGGTAACATTAATTACAACAATAATTATAATGTAAAAGTAAATTTAATTAATTTAATTAATTATGCCAGTGTATAAGTTTCTTTTCTTTTCTTGTTTATGGGATTGTATCAGAGGTTACTGAAGACTTGGGAAGATTAATTAATTCAAGATCTCTCTTATTCCATTTTAGTGTTTACTCCAAAGATGATCAATCAAAGACTATCAAATATGAATCAATATGGCAATGTGTGTGCATATGATCTTCTACAAAATCGATCAATAAAGTTGCCATCAAAAATTACAATTTAATGTACAAATTAAATGTGATACATATTTTGATTGATATGATTTAATGTCCCAACAACTAGATTATTTGGGGGTACAAATGAGCGGATGACGGACGTATGATATTAAAAAAACATGCATCAGGTCAGGCCTATGTGGATCGAACCATAGAGATGTAGGGGTATATATCTCTATGATCGAACCCATCCTACTTCATATCAATTTCTGAAGCAACGACTAATTTACGCATCACCGACGCCAATAGATCGTATTAGAGTGTGGTGGTGAAGCCAATATATATTTGTTTTTAAATCAAACGCATGTGCTGTGTTTATGATTGTCTTAGAACACCGACAGCTCAAAATTCGAAAAAACTATTCGTCATTTCGCCCCATGGTTGTCAAGCCGCTAAGAGCAGAGTCCACTCGTATCACAGAATGCTGCTGCTAACACCTTGTGTAATCTCGAACATGTTTTTCCTAGTTACTCGCGCTAATTGTTGATGAATATGTCACGCTTTACTTTACAGCCGTCGTGCACGTGTGATGATAACCAAACAGCGCGCGGGTGTCGCTTCTCTCTCTCTCTCTCTCTCTCTCTCTCCATCTGTCTGTCTGTCTGTCTCTCTCTCTCTCTCTCTCACTTCTCTCTCTTTCTCTTTCTCTCTCCCTCTCACTCTCTCTCTCTCTCTCTCTCTCTCTCTCTTTTCTCTGTTCTTATCTCTCTCTCTCTTTCTCTCTCTCTCTCTCTCTCACTCTTTCTCTCTCTCTCTCTCTCTCTCTCTCTCTCTCCCTCTCTCCTTCTCTCTCTCTCTAATAAGACCAGATCAGCTGTTTGTGACACTAGCTATGCCCATGCAGCACAATTATTCTACCTCCTGTCATCAAATACCCACTTGTTATTACATTACCAAAGTTCGGACTGAAAAACATAGATTCATGCTAATATGCAGTTATCCACCTGGTAATTTGTTTTTCAATTAGATTAAATAAGCTGATTAGCGAGGAAAAATAATTCCAAATAGCAATCGTTTTCCTCTTATTTTGTATTGCAATTATTCTACAGTTGAATAATAAGTTTGTAATACATACGTATTACAAACTTATTATTACCCGAGTTATTACCTTACTATATATATATATATATATATATATATATATATATATATATATATATATATATATATATATATATATATATATATATACCTCTTTTACTTCGATTTATCATTATTTATGTGATCATTTCATGAAATTGATATCTGATTATATTCGTTTGCTAATCAAAAACTTGGCACGGTAAGCATTACAAATTCAGATCTAGAATATTAGTGGGTTACTTTAGTCCAGGCAAACTTGTATCATAAGTCATCATCTTGCAGACTACACCTAAGTATGCATTATGCATTTTATATTCTTCAACAGCTGTTGTTCATTGTGTACAAACTCGTAGAAAATTTTCTTGGTGGTAGCCTTTGTGTCGCCTCAGCCCACATACATGAAATGAAACAAGGGCAAACAATTCTATGCCTTCTTGATTTCAGTATGCATTATGTAGTAAATTAGTGGTAAAATACGAGTTCCAAACGACTGCCGTCTCTTTCACTGTTGTGCATCCTTTAATATTGACGATTGTTAGTTTTACTGAGGAACTATTAAAAATCTTCAAGCGTATGTATATAGTTCTCTATGTGGAGCAATAATGTTCAACATCTAAATCTTACATTATTATTTTTTATGATATTGTGATCGTTGAATCTACAGCCTTGAGTAGGCATAAGCCTTCTATAAATTCATCAATAAATGTATGAAATTGATTCCATTCAAGTCAAGTTGAAGTGCCAAAAGTAACCAGATTATAGTATTTTCTATTTTTCACCATCTGGATCTATCAAGTTTACTATCAAGTGAGCCTACCTCCGAAATAGTTCATTTTAAATTTCATAATCACTCCTTTTTCTTATCTCAATTTCATTATTGTACTAACTTGAAATAGAAAATTATCCCTCCCCTTTGTTCAACAAAAGCTTTTTTTATCTCATACCTGGTTGGATAACTCGACCTATGTTATAATAACTTGTGTATTGTTTTGATAATATACTTCTGTCGCACACACCTTTGTCTGTTTGGCTCTAGCGAGGTTGTCTTCTTGCTATCTCTCGCTCTCTCGCTCTCTCGCCTTCTGCATGTGTACCCCACCTCTCTCATACCACTCCAACTCATTAATCCATGTTTGTCCGCGGCAGTGGCTTGCCTCTCGCCATGCGTGTAGGATCGTTCCTACATCCTCGCGATCGGCAGCTAAATACCTTATAGTTTCTTATTGCTATTCTGACAATCCCTGCATGTTTTTGTGTTTATACAAGTGACAGTGAAGTTTGGTTGTCGTTTTGTTTACACTGATTACATTAAAATAACGGTTTTTAAAATGCAGACGGTACCTCCACGGTTGAAGCAGTTCCGGCGTACTAATGGTCAAGATGAGCCGTATAAAAGTCCATTTTCGGTAAGAAAAATATCATTTTTCCTCCTAAATAATAATTATATCAGGAAGATAAAGGTTAAGTTATATTTTTCATCCATTATAATATCTCCTCTCACATTTTATTGGCATTATGTAGTGTCCGAAGAACCTTGTCTATTTGCATACTGAAATATCCTAGAACTATTTCAAGGAGGTAGATTTCTAAAAATACTGGCCTGGATATGTTTGAACAGGATGAGTGTTTGCCATATAGGTTAATTTTATACATCATTTATTAAACTTGCTATTCATCACATTTGTTATTATGAAACTGTAAATCAAGTTAATGCAATTCATTGCAATGTTACGACTGTTACAAATAACTTCCTCTAATATGCCAAGCTTATGCAATGATATTGTAATATGTAAACAATAACCATTATGTGTGATATAAATGTTATCACGTAGAACTCCCAGGTTACTTGGATTCTCATGGGGATCTTACTATTCACATAACAATATAATACATAGCGAACATCAAATAAACCGATAAATAGGCCTAGCTCACAGGTATAGATTACACTTTACTATATTTTACTATTTGTGTAATTATACACTCATTATCCATCATAACATTGTACATCATTACACAGTACTATCATTTATGATCTGGTGAATATTTTATACAACTTGAACACTATCATTGTTCACTACTAAAGGGTGAAGAGTAAGAGTGAACGATAACCTTTATGACAGGAATCGTGTACGTGACGAGTGGACGACATAATCTACCACTGGGCGACACTTAAGTAGTAGTTAGATTAATTAATCAACAATTTAAAACTTTGAATAATCGACGAATATTATTGCATTTACTATATAATATATGGATACCGTCTAGTCTAGTTTTTTCGCAGTTGAAAGATAGTGTCCTACTTTAAAAAAAATATTGTCGTTTAGGCACATTCTAATCTGATAGATTTTTTATTAGCAGTGAATAGCCCTCTTTACGTACTGGCCTTAAAACTATCTCAGTATTCACTCTAACGACTGAGGGAAACTACGGAGAACCTCGGTCAGCTAGTGTTGTCGACCAGATAGCCGATAGCGGGAGTCGAACACCCTCCCCTCAGTGACGGTTCAGCGAACAAGCGACTGATCCACACCCGTCTCAGTGATAGTGGGCTCAAATATAACATTCCATTACCCCCCTCCCCTCCCCCCTTCGAGAGCACTATTTCTATTACTGTACCAGACGCTCATGTATGCATGATTGGTGATCAAGTATTCCACTGCACTTCTATACGTTCCATACGGTACATAATAGTTACTTTTTGACAAGATTTTACTGCCATAGCGGTAAACAATATTACCATGAGTTCGTACAAACATTCAACCTTTGACGTCTCTATGGAAACGTCAAGATAGAATCAATTTGTTTGACATAAGTTATCAAAATTTGTTTTATCATTGGACTTTGTCACTGATAGACTTCCTATCTTTTCCTTCATATTTTAGGTCTAGTTTGTTTACATTGTTAGGCCTATTAGAACTGTTGTAACGATGTAAATGCACGTAGCGATAATTAGTGAATGTTTTGTAAAGCATTTGATTAATTAAGTATATACACTATAAAAGCGAATATAATGAGAAAAACAATTCTTATAGTTATATATTATGTTACTCAATACTACTCAACTCAGTTCAACAATATTTTATATTCTGTGTTCATTAAGTCGTAGACACAGCATGGGCACTCTCTACATTAAAAAAAAAATGTGACAAGAAAAATCCCATGATTTTTAATTCGACACATTTTTTAAATCATTTCAAGAGCGGTAGTAGCTATACGCGAAGAGGCTCTCTGGCTATACGCGTATAGAATCTTCGAGTGTAGAGGGGAGGGGGGGAGTATGAAATTAATCAAATTATAATAATTGTAAATCAAAATCTAATATATCTAGGGTTTCTCGCACATACTTGGTTTGGGGCTCCGGGAAAATTTCAAGATCTTTTATTGTCCCTTGACCATCTTAGAAGTATTCTGACGTAAGTAAGTGAATTGTGAGGATGTCAAGGCATATATAGTGAGCGTGGGTAATTCCTCCTCCCCTTTCTACGCGCCCGCGCGTACTGTAGCTCTAACTGCAGTTAAGTGTTGTTATCACCTTGGTTACACATGCAATTATTCTACCTACTTTCAGAAAGGAACTTGAATTTGTAATACCGAGTCTTAGATAAAATAAAGAACTTTTGAAAGTATATTTAGGTCCGACCGTATGTGTAATAATATTTTGAACTTTGAATTTATAATACTAGTAAACAAATAACGATGTTTACTATGATTTAAGCTTCAACTGACATTTGGTTATTATCACTTATAGTTTAACGTATATTGCTGAACACAAAATGTAATGTGATGGAGTTTGCGGGTGTGTTGGAGGGGGGGGGGGGAAGGATGTAGAAACTCGTAACCACATACAATTTATTTTATTTTTCGTTGAAATCCTTTTTGTGCGTCGTTTAAACAGGAGTTGACAAATAAAATAAACTAACGAATTAATTGCACAGGCTTTATACCATCCTTTTTAGGCTAGTTTTATTGCATTATTAGTCGCCGCGACACCTTGAGTTTATTGCACAAATGTCAGACAACAAATGCAAGGCTACAAACAAGGAGAGGGAGGGATAGATGTGGTACATTTTCATCTTTTAATGATCGGTTTAAACACTTTATCGAAGTCATCGTTTCCCACGTGAACTGTGTGTGGTGTGTGTGTCCAACCATAAACCACATATTATATCTTTTAATTACAATTGGAAACAAGAATTATTTGTATACAACAGCATAACTTGACAAATTCACTCCGTATCCATATTTGATAATATGCATTGTTTTAATATTATTAGGGTGAGTTTAGTATCGTCCTCCTCTTCATACAGTTTTTACGTATAATTCAAATTCGACGAAAATGAAAGATGAATATACGCATATAGACTCGTATTGATGATGTAAGCCAATTTGATGAAAGAATATATATTTATATTGGCTTTTCCCTATATATGGTATATGCCTATATTTACTGAGAATACAAATAGAAAAAGAAAGATTCTCTGACGTCAAGTATGGCGTGGGTTCGAGTCCCGCATCAATAATCCGCCGACAATTGATCTGATAGTTATATAACCCCAATATAAATAAAATAATGAGTAAATAAAACTGTGACTATACAAAAGGAAGGTCTTGGTAAATATTATATTTATTTCATCCTGTTTTGGGTATACTTGTATAGGAGAGAATGAATTTCCAATTTACCGTTCCCACTATCGCATACACCATCTCAATAGCGAATAGGTATAGGTCGTAAAATAGGAAAATGGTAGCATATTTGGGTAGGTCCTCTCCTTGTCCGTGAAGGAAGTTGAAGGCTCAACCTGATGAATACTATCGTAAATAATAAATATTTCTATTAATAAAGTAGACTTTTTTCTTTCCACTATATCAGCAGAATACTACCGTAGATATAGAATCCTCTTTACTTCAATATTGGTTCACCTGTGTACTTCAAATTCAACCCCTCAGAGTAGGCCTATATTCAGCAAGTTCACGCATTGACAGCTATCAATTGACTGCAGCAATGAATTGGTAAATGTGCAATTGTCACATGGAATTTCGTTTTACATATAATGTTTTAGCTGAAATTATCACTATGGTGACGACAGCTATCGCAATGTTGGAAATACACATTTTAGTTTTGCATTCATGTATAACGTATACGTTGATACACTATGCATTCTCGCTCTCATTCTAGTCTATAGTTACTTTTTCTTTCGTGGGTACAAGTATAGCTATAGTTTTCCAAGGAAAAGCAGTAAGAATGCAAAACTACATCATTTGTTTAGGCTATACATGGAGTGAATATAATTTCAACAAATCCAGGTGTTGATAACATCAATAAATACCGTAACCTTGTTGAAGAATCGTTAGCATTCACCATAATGAGTTATAGTTGCATTAATCTAATTTGGTAATAACAGTACAGCTCACATGCGTTTACAAATACCACATAGTCTCGCTAATAATGACGATAATAATAATAACACTTGTGAAATAAATCCACGACCTATGACCTGTTAGGTTGTTATTTTGCAATACGTATTTCTCGGCAGCTACAAACAATTTTACTGAAGAGCTTTTTAGCATGGCATATGAGTGTGTTAAATATATGTGCTAAGTGAGTGAATGAAAGTTCCTTGAATATGCATTTGCATTATTACTTCTAAAGTCATAGAAATACAGATGACTACGCATATATTACTGTTAGTGATTGTATATCAGTATTTATCCTCGGGCGTCACAACTTTTATTTTTGTTAATTACAGGAAATGTACCACTTTATGACAATAACTCAAGACAATATATCGAGGGCATAAACTGCATATGTCAGCCGTGATAATGGTTTACGTACCGAAAAAATTGTCCTTGAGAATGTATACTCGTATAATTTAGATAGAGAATCTTTGTGTAACTCGTAATTTAAATAAAACCCATGCATTCAATATGTAAACTAATGTTTATCAATTATTTGTATACACACATAATATAATAGTTGCAAAAATACTGCATCCTGGATTTGTTCATTTTTTGCTTACGTCCAAAAATTTAGAATTGTGAACTATGAAAACAATGATTTCTAGAAGTTCAATGTGGAGTTACTAATACGCGAGAATATATCAGAATTTTAATTTAAAATCAGTAGTAGTACCAGTAGTCTACAAAATTATACTCTTCAAAATTGTACTAAAGGTATACAAAATTGTACTCAAATCTATGTCAAAACATGGATACAAATTCTTGTAAAAAAACAGGTAGGCCTTATTAGTAGCAGGCCTATATACCTTTATTTATAGCATGAGCTTTAATTCATTTTTAACATCACAATACATTCAAAACCAAACTATATATTATTATCTATATTTAATGGGGTGGTAAGATCGCCCTCGAGGTGCCCCGTTCAAACGATCTAATCTTCCATCCATAGCCTTGATTGGGGAACAATGATTTTGTATCAAGTTTCGATGTTATTTAAAAAAAAAAAAAAAAAAATCATAATTATGATACACTTCTGGAATATCCCAGTAATTCAATTTTTGTTCATGTTTGTTGCCCAAGTTGCCCATTTCTCGTCACTTTGACTATCAAGCAATGTCCATGCACGTAGATCGAGGTTTACAGTATGATAGTCGAGATATTTATCTACTTTAATCAGAACTCTTCGAATTACCACGGAAGCACGGCCACGTGTTGCCCTTTCATTAGCGAACAATCGTTTTATTGTTGCACTTTATGACCGGCCTTGGTTATCATCAATGCAGTTTAGTGCACGTTGCATCGCTGCACACATTATTTCATTTATACCTTACATATATCACTGCTGGTGAGTTCGTCGATATGGTTGTCCAAATTATTATTACGTTCGGCTGATCAGTCTGGATAACATTGGTGAGTGTTTATTGGTTGTTTAACGACCCCACCAACAGTAAGGTTATTTGAAAATATTTAAAATTTAAATTCAAATTCTTTTAGTCATTTTTAACAATTTTTGGTAACCAAGCTATTAACAACTTTATTTAAAGTCACCAAATTCATGAAAATTTCGTTAAACAGGTACGTATACTAGATTATGTATAACAAAAAATGAAGTAGTATGCAACTCTCACGATCAACGTTTAACTATATGCGATCAAATATACGTAATCATATAAAGCCAATATAAATAAATAAATCATTTATACTCAAGATACATACTAATTTATCCAAATGTACAAGTTGGAAGAATAAAATTGATTTTATTTCGTAAGTTTATCGATATTATGGTCGTCCAAAACGAAATAGCGCGTGTAAATATACCAGTGGAGGTGCCGTATATTGTACATCTGCAATAATACTGGAAAACCTTTTTGTATTAATATCGAAAACATTACAGAAAGTCATTGTTCCCTTACCAAGTTATTATGAAGGACGAAATAACAAATCCTCAAAAGAGGTATTTACCTATCGGACCATTAACTTAGTAGTCAGTAAGTTAACAGCCTCTTAACTTTCTATTCGTCCTTCATAATAACGGCCCTAAGGATGACAAGGTAGGACCGTTTGGAGAAGGCAACACTTGGGCGATCTTACCTCACTCGAAAAAATACTTCATTATTGTAAACTAACTATTATTTTATTATTAACATCGAACAAATGACATTATTGTTCTCAATTAAAGATAAGGGTGACAATAGAGGACCATACGGACGTGGCACCACTGCATGATAATCTTATACTAACCCCATAGAAATAATAAAAAATGCATTTAGTTCAAGTTTCATCAACCATTTGCTAAACGAAAAACAATGAACAGAAGTTTAATCAGAAACCGTGCAATACCGGTAGTGTTTAAATAATTTTATATTGTTGAAAATGATTGTGTTATACCATTCTATGGTTACATTACACACCTGTGGTTACACCAAGGTGCAACCATTTTGAATAATTCACTTAGTAAGGCAATGAATACCCCTCTCCTATATACTCGTAACTACGAAAGAAGAATTGGTTGTATAGCAATATAATAAACACAAATACCATCCAGTTATATTTGTATGTATGCCTATAGATGTGGTATTTTTAGGTTATTATGATTGATTTTTCTAGACGAGGTTTACTATAAGAAACGTCACTACATCGTTCAGAATTGTTATATCCTTAAATTTGCAGTGAGGTTATATAATTATACCGAAGATCAACAAATATTTAGTTGGTATAGATGACCTTCTTCTTTCGTGGATACATGTATAAGAACGCGACAAAATATAGCTGGCAGTGTTTGTAGATTGAAAGTGAGAATTATCTTCAAGTCTGAAGGTTATTATTGAATCCCACGCATACAAATAAAACACCTTGCCAGTATTTTTTTTTATGATGAATGAAATAATTAATGACATGCCCGGTTTTCGATGTTAATATATAACGTCTTTACAATGTTGTTTTATCTGCACGCAAATAATGATAGTATATATAGCTGTTAGCTCACCTTCACCGTGGAAGTTGGGGTGGTGATAAATGATGGAATTATACGGGTCTTCATTGTAAAATGTTGTAGTTATTTCCAGCAATTTCGTTCAAAACAATTTTTTTGATCATCCTCCACAGCCCGAATGAAACATATGTCAACTTTTAAAATGTTTCTCAATATTAATTTGATATCGCATTTCGCGACTGAAGTTTTTCACCAGAAAACTATTGTTCACTATAACAGTTTCCCCGCTTTATTAATTTGAAGATGATCAATGACAAGGTGCCCTCCTTAATTCCGTCAACTATAAGGAATCGCTTTAGAAACTAGAGCGTGAGTTCGGACACTGCATAAGGCATGGGTTTTTTGTAAACGTCATTACACCACAGATCAAAGATGTACAGAGATATATTATGCATTCTCTGATATACCAAAGAATACCAAAGAGTATATCTTCGGTCTGTGCTTTCACTTATCAGTTTATATAGTTTCATTATTACCTACTCATTTTAACCCCAAATAACCTAGCTGTTGTTAGGGTTGTATAAGTGAAAAATAAACAATCAATAATTCACACACATTACATATTTTATTGTTTCTAGCATAATTATCAATTGCGATGCTTATTTCAATACACTTTAGGCCTAGAGAAGAAATACGTCTACCGTCATAACAAAGACGAATATCATATATATATTGATACATCAGTGATATTTTTAGGGTCAATGGTTTTCAAGACTAGTTTTACAATTAGAAACACAACCACGTCTTTCAAATGCGTTGAATACACAAATAAAGCTGCAGCTTGGTTTCTATAATTTTTCGAATTTTTACAATTATTTTGTTGGTAAACGACCTTCTTCCGTGGATACAAGTATAGTAATATTCGCCAATCAGCACCCATTTGTCAAGATTACATTTGTTGTATTCAAGGAAGGTTGATTTAGATAGTGTGTATTTTGGTTTGTGTGTAGTTGCAGTAGGCCTGAAAGGTATGAGGTTTGGCTGGAGTGACTAAACGAAAAACGATTGTGGCAGAAATAATCTGCTGGCAGTAAAGATATTTCATTGCACCGGAAGGGCGCGTGCAATAAAGTCAAGAATTTAGCTAAGATCATTTTATGAGAGATGCTCCCATCAAGATGTAGCTTTGATCTACGCTACAATTCAGTCTAACTATGAAGTCGCTGGGGAATCTCAAGTGAATCTTCATTTGAAACCCACGTCCACAGTTGAAATTGGAAATTGAACAAATAAATAACAATTGGTGGAATCTAAAAAAGTACCTGTAATATTAAATGAAATGATTGCGAATGTGAATTTTATAGACTTTTATAGAATGAATAATAATTCATTGAACCTATTTAATTTTTCAACAAAAAATCAATAGGCCTATGTCGACGTATTTCTGAACTTCCTTGCTTACCCTGCCTGCCGATCAGATATGCATTGTTTTCCCCTCTTTTGAAACCAAGAACGATCATTCTAGTTACAAAGGCGGAACGTGTACTGTACTAGTAAACTTACATGACACTATAGAAGACTAATTACTAGTCTTCAGCAGGTAATAAATCAAATAGTAATAATTCGCACAATTCGTCACATCTCTCTATTCCAACAAACAGGATTTCCCACCGCGCCTAATCAGTAATCACACCCTGCTATTTACTCTAGTATACATAAATAACACTGAGTAATACGTTACTCCTCTCTAAAATACGACCTTAAAAGGGTATTCTTATTTGCTCTCAAGTATAATAAGTAACTAAACCTCTACTCATCAACGTTCGAAGTTTGAACTTACTGTGTTTGCATACCTGGAGGCCGTGAGACGGATATCACGACTCACCGCGAAGAAACCCTATCAATTTTTTTTTGTTTCATCTATTTTTCATTGTCGCTCCACTAATTTCCATAATTTCGTTGATGACATCATTGTCTCTCGGGGAGATGCTGTGTGCCTGTTGGCTCTACAGGTGTCGTCGGTTGAGTCACCAAACACTCTGTTTTTTTTCGGAGTGAAACGAAAGTGAGTCAATGACCGTCGTGCCCCCCCCCCCCTCGTTCTGCAGCGTGTTCGTTAACCTCGGATTGGAGGCACTCCCTAGTGTTGCACTAAGTCAACAACATTTTATTATAATAGAAGAACAATGCAATAAGAAAATCAACAGAACATGTATGAACTGAGTATTGAACGTAGATAATTTCTTGGAACGAAGGCTGCAGCTGTAATCAAACACATTAACGGCGACGTTGACGTTGACGCGTCGAATCATGTATTCTGTTTTTTTGACGTCCATGATAATAGTCACGCCCTGATGATCCAGTTTATCTTTAAAATTGTATGTACAATTGAAAAAGTGCTTTCTTTTGACTTTCTTATGCTAAATGTCTCGAACTACAAATCTAGAAAGAATATTACGTAGTGCACAGAAATCCATTTTAGTCATTTTAAGTGTAGAATGCAGAGGATATCTCCTCGCGTGTAATAAGTTATTTTACTTTTCATCATTTAAACATGTTTATTCAACTTTTCTCATTTTGCCCAAAAATTACAATATTTCTCAATCAAGAATACACGAAGCGTTATTTTCCCTTCACTATTTTCCTGATAGCGGTCGATCGATAAATGGTCGAAACTTCTGATCGCACATCTTGGTTAATAGGTTGATAATCGATCGGAACCGCCAACAATTGTGAAATAAAGGGTGCGGTTGATGGCCATCTTGTACGAACCAACAATATTGCAGTTGCATTATTTTATTTGACAAACAAAACTTTCATACAAAGTTGTATCCTTTTTTCTCAATAGTAATATTCTTACCCAGTGTATTTATTGTGCAAGAAACTCGAGTATTATAAAATGTATGTCCACCCACGTGGATAGGTTTTTTTTATTAAAGAAAATACTAGGGCCTTATAAGAAAATGTGTGTTAATTTATTGGCGTCCATGTATAGATCAGTGGTAACCAACGCCCAAGTGACCGGTTCCAACAAATATAGGGCCTATAGTTAAATTATTATAATCTCCGGTTAAGCTTGTGACGATACAGTTTGCCAGCGATTCTAATTGCGTTGGGTGTGTTTTGTTTTTCAGACGAATAATTCGAAGTTGAATTGCAGTGGAATCGGAACTAAGCCTACTGGAGGCTATCAGATCCGATCGCCTGCACTGCACCATGTGAGTAGTCTAATGAGCGCCTGGTATTGCTTCTTGTAATAAACTCGTTGGGGAGTTGGCGGTCAAGGGGGTGTGATTCTGTGTGACCTTGAATTCGGCCCAAATCGCAATGTCACGCCTTGGAAATTTAGTTTGTAGCCCACCCTTCTCCTGGCCATCGGCAAACCTCTTTAAACCACCAATTACCAATTTAAAAATATTGAGAAAATCCTCACAAGAAGTGATGGGTGACACTTCGTTGTAATTTTTTTTATATAAGGACTTATTCCGACCAAGAATAAATGAAACATGCAAGACCCGCATATCCAGAAGAAGGTTGTTGGGTCTGTACACCCTTTCTGTCCAGTCACTGTCACTTATACATTATTATTACGATATTTATGTTGGTGCTGTATGATAGTATAATACGCACCTGCTAACAGCTATCACAAGAGCTTATTACACAAATGGAGTCTATTTTGTAATCGATTAACTGCAGAGCAATCTGTGGCTGGCTATTGAATAATCATTCATCATAACTTTTAGCTATGCACGTATATAAGTTATTAACACATTAAATGAGGTTAAATGTGTAGGAAGAAGTCATAGAATTATTCATTTTTAGTAATATACTTTCGTTCAAGATTAAAGCATATATTCTGTCGAGAACTCGACTTAATTATGCGCAAAATTTCAATTCAATTGAGTGTCGTGCTCAACATCTATAAAAACCTGGGTGATTTTAAAATAAATTCATTGAAATCTTTCATTTCCTGCAATAAAATAACGATAATGAATCATTTTATAACGAAAAAATACAAAATACATATAAATCACTACTATTTATCTATAGGTCAACAAAGATGACATTTCCTTGATGAAAGACATGTAGTAATAATTAAACAATTTGTTCGTGATATCAAATTTAAGTATAAAAGAATGAGATATTTTTAACATTGTCTAAAGCTCATTCGCAATCTACTTGAACTTATGTTCATATTCGCGGTCGTACGTTGATTTGCCCTTGTCTGGTCACAGACGTGTTTTTAATGAGGTCAATCGGGGTCAACATCGCTTGCAGCTGGTGTTAATGAGACTCAGCTTCTTCCTCTTTTTACAGACTGTATTATAGCTTCCATTTAGAGGAAAAACAGGCCAACTTTATGTACAGGAAACATAAAATAATATAATTATGGGTCTGAATTGTTGAACACATAAAACAACGTTTGTAATAGTATCATATACTTGAGTGGACGACGAATTATCAATGACAACAAATGATAATTATGTAATTTTTTTGATACTGGATTATACCGTTCATTAAAGTTATTATTTTATTACTTTGCTAGTAAACTGAGGGCGAAAAATGGAAACCTTTTTTTAAAAATTATTGTTTCTCTTCTACAAAGCTAACCAACTTTATTGAGCCTATATATCTTCAATGCTAGGGTAGTATTATCTGAACCCAGTGCTTGCCACATGCAGTTTGGTACAAATCCTGTTGCTTTTCGTCGTCATCATCTTCAGCCTGCGTTTTCTCTGAGATGAATAGACCTACAATGTCTACTCTTTTAAAATTTAATAGAGACTCATTTAGATGTACTCTTTCTTGTAAAAATACTATATAGCTGTGCGGCGAGTTAACAAATTATCTGCCCAAGTACCCAATTTATTTTAAATGTTCTAACACTATAGGTGTATGCATAGTTGCCATGCGAGTGTACTGTGTGGAGGTACTGGGTTCATGCCCTGAGAGTGTTGAAACGATCAAAGTGGGCCACACAGAAACAAAGCCGTGCACTGCGTGATGCAACATAGAATAAGATGAATGAACCGAATGTGTGGGCAGAAAAGAGGGCTCGATTTCACACCTGATCACCTTGAAAGTCCCTTAAGGGCGTGGATAAATGAACTCTGTGACAAGTGTTTTCTACAAGCACGTGTTTTCATTCATCACAAATCACTGCGTTCTACAGACAGCTGCATGCAATATCTTGATAAATCACGTATCACAAGACCAGACCCAAAACACAATCACATAAAACAAACTATCCCGTAAAACAGCTCGTTAGAAAGTAGAAACACGTTATTACGGATTAATTTGGCAATTTTATTTAAAATTCGAATGACTTTTGAGAAACAAGAAACAGATACACAGAATTCATTACGAGACTTTCATAATAAATGTTAAACACGGTTTATTGTCTTTTTATGAGTTGAACGTAGACCCTATAATATTGAGGGCTAGCTTGCTACGAAAGTTGCATATACAAAACGAGTAATTCTATTTTACAGTTCTTACATCTTTTACGTAATATTTGTATTTCGATTACATAATGTATCAAGTTACCTTACCTTACAGAGATATTTCTCATTCTTGGAAAATTGAACCGTGTAAACGGGGCTTTACCAATACATGTGTTTGGGACTAAATGCATGCCTTATATACAAATAATGTGAAACGGTGAGTGTACGAGTGGCGCCTCCTCTATATACCAACCGGCGCCTCCACCGATGTTCGACGCGCTCCTTGGCTCGCTATTCCCACCCGGTTACGTCAAGACAATTCAAGGAACCACGTATTGACGCTTGACGCTTTTTTCAGACTCTTACGTAAACTGCTATATATAGCAGTTGTCAACAAACAAACATGATTCACAACTTGACGTAAAATCAGTTCGGTTGGCTTGATGACGCTAGACGAACTAAATAAAACATTCAATAGTATAGCTGGCAAGTTAATAAAGAGAAACATCACACTTTGAATACACGTGTTATCAATCAAATCGTTCACATTACCTATTATATGAAAATTAGTTCTGTTTTTCTCATGTATTCAACGTTTGAAATCATCGAAATTGCATCGTTTGTGTCTGGAAGTTTGCGGTTGAATTATGTCGTTAAATTTAATAACCATGTTTTGATTCGAAATCAAATCTCCTTCATAGAATCTACCTTAAACTGGCGCCAGTCCTCTTATGGGTTCGCTCTATTAGTTGAAGGGGTCACAAGGTCATTCGGCAAGAGATGATGGTGTTGTGGTACTGAGTTCGACACCCACCACACACTATGAGACTATTGTCTGACCGCAATATTGTTATGAATGAACATATATCCTGTTGACTGACAATTTATTATTCGTCATCATTCTGGTTAAATGATTCCGAGTAAACTTTAAAACCAATAAGTGCTAAGACTAGTAGCCGTCAGAGATTTGTGCGGTAGTTCACACTCCCGATATAGCTTGTATAAATATGTTTGTGGGGGGAAATCCATATTATAATAAGTACAAATATGGTTCGCTTCGTCCGCACGATTGACTTTTATTTATTGTGTTGATATTATTAATTAGTAAAGAGGATGCGGAAAGTTGATGGGGACCTCCTTTAAAGGTATGATCCCCAGTAAAACCAGTCTAACGTCCAGTACAGAGGAGTATACCACCTCATAAACTGAGTGATGATGATCACTTGAAAGAAAACATCATAAATAAAAAATAAGTGTTATACATCGACCAAGAAGAATCGAACTTTGACAAAATAAACTCAAAAAGAAATTATAATGAATAAAGATTACGTAGAATTATTGGAAATGAACTTCTTGTGCCATGATTTGTTTTTGGAAACCGTTTTGGCATCAAACTGAACTAATTCTGTTGTATCCATGAGCCGTTCGGTACTTGATCAGTTCTCCCAGCATCTTGTAGATACCTTTTCTCCTTAAGGACTGAAATAGATTTGTTGAATCACAAGGTTCTCGGTAAGCCCCATTGGGGCCAGGGACTGTAGGGGATCTACCGAGACCCCTCTTCCCGTCTCAACTCGCGCGGGATTGGTCAGGAAGTTGACATAATCGGGGAATAGTCCATGACGATTTGGCACGAAAAGCGACATTCGTTTATAAATAAAGCATGTAGACGCGTGGCTCATCCAATCATTAAAGAAACCGACGTCGGGATAGTAAGTCGTCCACTTTCAGTGTCTACTTCATTCATATATACAAAAGAGTTCAATTCTCAACGACAGTTTATTGTGATTTAATCAGTGTATTAAAACGTCTCAGGATAATGCCTTCTCAAGCTAATAATCGACCCAATGGCAAGAAGCTGTTCATTCCAATTGGAAATCAAAAGGTTAGTAATTATCGGATTAAATCGAGAGCTACCAAGGACACTGAAAGGAATATTATAGGTTATTTGATTACATTAATTAAAGTCACATGGAATAATAGCCCGATTGTTTAATTTTTTCATTTTCTTCAGCGTAGGTATAGGATCTTATTTTCTCGGTTCCGCGTGGGTTGTCGATTGGTTAAAAAAATGTCCTTCACAAGTTGAGTTGATTCATTCATCGATCAATATCATGAATGGAAAAAAATGATGTTGGAACAATGAAATGGAACACGATCACAAAAATAATCGCAAAATTATTGGAAACAATGCACAAACTAGGCTATATTGGAGATTTACTGAGAAACTATCATAGTGAATGTAATTTTAATTACGTCCATTTTGTTGTATTTTCAATACAATACAAATGCAAGACTAATTATTATATAGGCCTATGCCTGTACATTTTAAACGTTTATAAACAAATGAACAAGGTAGGCCTACTAAAGACTCGGTTTTACTAACTGATGATTATAGTGAATTAAGCAATAAAAGCAATGTAACTTGTTTTCACCCTTGGTTACGCATGTTATTTTTTCGTGCCTTAATCAACAATTAACCAACCAATTAGTGCCTAATTATCAGAATAGGTAAAACCGGCTCTGAAACGAATTAGGCACACATTTTTTGCTGATATTAGGTTGAATACGATTTAAACAGTTCAAAAAAAAAAAAAAAAAAAAAAATTTCATATAAATTACAAATGATTGATAAAACTCCACATTTCAATAATTATAGGAATAATAAATCAATTGCACGAATCACAATACTATTAATATACATGTACATTATCTCGGCATTAGTATCTTCATAACTTCCGATTGTGCATAGCGTTTCCGTACAGCTGAGACTGAATTGTGGTATGATATAGGCTCTCACTGACTGACTCAGAATTACTATTACTTACATCCGGCAATTAAACCCCACTATACTCTTTACTCACATGGATGGATGGTACTGTTGCTATCTTGCTAGATATTAACAGGGTCCACATGGGAAAAGTCACGACATTGCTATCAGGCAAACCATTACACGTGGTTTATATACTTACATCAGAGCATTGATATCTCGAGCATTCCGAGAAAACAATTATACGTAAGGCGTTCATGAGTATGAGTAAATAAACTTTAGAAGTACAATTACACATATACGCGTTCATAAGTATGAAGTAAATAAACTTTAGAAGTAGTTGGAAGTGAGTATCACTAATGGACAAATAGAAATATATTTATATATAACGCCTATATTATAATCTTTTTCATTTAATTGGATTTTTTAAATTAAACGCGACTTGAATGTATAGTATGTAATACGTTTGTATAATTCCCTATTGTTAGGATTACGAGTAGGCCTACATGAATGAATAATGATGATTTGAATGTAATGTAAATAATGAAGGAATGTGTAATGAACAAGTAAAACAATGAAAATGAAAAAAGAAGCGGTCATTTCAAGTGAGATTTCTTGTTCACACCTTTTGGCAAGGATGCACATGTTCTGCATGTATTCAACAAAGTAGAGTGTTTGAAAGAGGCTTTTCCCACCATTTTCGAATATTTCAATGAAATGATAAGATAATTAATTAATCAATGTATTAATTGAGGTAGGGCCTGATATTTTATTGATAATTCAAATTTATAATCTATTTATATCTTTTTTTGATTTTTTTTTTTCTCTGCTGAAATAGTAATTCAGATGTCATCAGTTGCATCCACGAGAGAAGAAGATTGACTACCAACAAAATACCGTTATATTTGATCAATCGGGATATTTTTAGGAATTTTTCAGGACGAGTTACAGGGTAAGAAACCAAACTACTTCTTTCGAAAGTAATAACAGCTATTTGCTGCGAGATAGTTTATTCACTGAAGTTTTTATAATTGTATTGCTGGTTGACGACCTTCTTTCGTGGATACAAGTATATATATATATTTATACACATATAATTCCGATTATTGGTAATAGTCCTATATAGTTCGCTAATACACGTAACTGGCAAAACTCCCACGTCGTCGTCAGCTATAAATATGAGAAGCACGGATTTAGATTGGGATAAACAAGCGATTGCTACAGAACGAAATGTCGTCCGTTCTAAGAACTGACAGCTGATTGGGAGATTCGTGAACTTTAAGTTTCAGTTCAAACTTTTAATACTCGAGACACGTGTACGAGTGTTGTTTTGATGCAAATTAATGTGTTTTTATATCAACACACCCTGGCACGATAGACACATTCAAAATATAATTCTTTTTATATTGTAAAATGTAAATAACATTAATAATATATAAAAAAAACATGTGTAGGTAGTGAATAATATAACAGATTATTATAATAGCTTCTAGTTTCTTGGCGGTACAATATATACTATATTATTTAGTAATTATTGTTTATTACACAAACATTTTAGTATAATTTTTTGTTATTATTCAATTAAACATGCACGGTGATGCTTATAAAAATTGTGAAATTCATCAATGCCAATTTTTTATATGTCCACGAACCAGAGTCATTGAATAAAAAGTATATCAACCCCAAGATATAATGTAATGCTCTTCAATTAATATGACATTATATTTTTATGAATTAAATCAGTTTTAAGATGATGCGTCAATGAATTTCATCACATTTTTTATATTCATTGACGTAATATCTTAGAACTGGTTGAATTTACAAAAATATAACGTCATTTTAATTGAAGAGCATAAAATTATGTTGGAGTTGATATACTTCTCATCGAATTACACTAGTTCGTGACCATAGAAAAAAATAGTATAAATTTTCCTATTTTTATTTTTCACGGTTGTGACAGTTTCTTTGACCTCTACTTTCTGCTTCTGGATTCATCCCAAATCTTGGACTATAGTTTTATTTTGAAAATAACATTTGAAAACAATCTAGCCCAAGGGTAAATACACCTAAGAAATGATTTTTGCTTCTTTTTCTGTTCGCGTCGACCCCTTCGAGTGTATTTATACATTCGGCACTGACGTCAAACGATCACATGTCATATACGTGAATACCGGTATTCGACTATACCACGTTCATTAAACCAACGCACTATTTATAGAACCTTGAATCTAGCTTGTAGTAATTTAGGATGATTACTGTTAACCTCGAAGGAATCTTGCTGGAAAAGTACGTTTCAGAGTAAAAGCAATGGCACCATACATTTATACGCAATGGGAGTCGATTTAGCAGAATATCAGTTTTTTGGTTACAACGTTTGAACGGCATAAGACATAAAAGTCCTAAAAACGAGGACACACAAGTATTCTCAATACCTTCCAGATGGTATACTTACAGTAACTGTTTATCTCAAATCGCTTCATTGTCAGGATTGTCTGATTGTACAAAATACACATTTTTAAGCGTATATATACGCCTGACGATTATGCTATGTGAGATGAATAGTTACTACTTATACCATCTTGAAGATATTGAGAATACAGTATCTGTGTTTCCTTGCCTTAGAATTTTGATATCTTATGCCGTTCAAAAGTTATCACCAAAAAACTGATATTCTGCTAAATCGACTCCCATGGACTCTTAACTACCCCACCAACAGCTATAGGTTATACGGGGCATTCTACAAACGTATAACTCGACTGGACAAACTAATTATAATAAAAGATCTCGACAACAGTTCAATAGAGGCTTTTCGCTTCGCTCACGGACACTGCCTATACTTGTTGATTGCATTGTTTAGTTTATTACCCTGAGAATATTGTATTAATATAAGTTACATACAAGGATCTTCACGAAACTAGCTACTAATTATAACAGGGCGAAGTGTTCTAAAAGTATAAACACTAGGATATAGCAGCATGGAGTTAGGCCCTACCACTCCGCCTCGCGTCTTGTATGGCATTCATTAGTTGAAAATCGTAATTATTATTTCCACTTAGTGTCGAAGTCTTTATCATCTTCGTCCGCCCTCCGCCCAGCTCGCTTATAAGGGAGTGTATGTGAATTACCATAGACACGTTTCATATTCTACCAGCAGAGGAATTAATTAAAACGTGAATCACTTGGTTTCTTTGGTTCTTTATTGATAATTGAATGAGCATAGAGAGAAGATTTACACTTTTCGTTCACCTCTTCGTTCAAAAATGTATGAAACCTATAAGATACTTTTGTAAGAACTGTAGGTGAAAAAATTGTTGATAACAAGTTAATTTTTTTTCGCGATTTTTAGGAAACACCAAGAGCCAGTTTTACCGAATATTAATTTGCGGATTAAGCGATAATTATCGGAATAACTTGTCATTATGATATTACTCTTAGTTACCAGTGCTATTTTTGTACCTTGATTAGTAGTTAACTTTTATTAAAAACGCATACATTTTTGTTGAACTAGGCGAAATTAAATTTTCAATAATTCATGCATAATTTTTAGTTTTAATTACTGACTCATATTATTTGAAGTAATTTCTTAGGACTTATCAATATGAAAATCCAGTTATCAATCACTAAGAGTGTGTATACGTTTTCCATGGTGTGTAGGCCTATATTATGAATACCTGATAAACTTTCCCAACCCCTTTCCTTCCCGTTCCTCACCGATTAACATCACATGGGAGTCGATTCAATGAAGTATATCGTTTTTTTTTGGTAATTTTGTGAACGGTATAAGATATCAACATGATCCAATTAAGACGAAAACAGATGTTCTCAATACCATCAATGCGATAGAAGTAAACTTACATAATACATTCCATAATTTTCACAGGTAAATAGCTAAAAACACATTTTCATCTTCGCATGTGGAATCATGCGATATGAGATAGATTTTTTTCTTTTACTTTTTACTAATTCTATCTTGATGGTATTGAAAATGTATACAATAGCTGATTTCCGTTTTTGTTACAATTTTGATGTCCTATACCGTTCAAATCTATCACCAAAAAACAGATTTTTCGCTATAAATCGATTACACTCTAAAGAAAGCGAAACTATTCCTGTTTCTAGTGAAGTTGTACCACCTTTTTTTTACGTGTTTTCAGAATCGAGACAATTCTTGTGTCAAGCACTCGGTCAAAGAAAAAACTTAAGTTTTAACAACTTGGTGATAAGATTAGTGATTAGGATTCGTTTTCGGAATAGTTTGTATAAAGATAACAATTTATTGAATGTAAACATGAATTACGTGTGCGCGTACAACGATGATGGCAGTACAACGTGTACTTATCTATAATGAGTAATACCTAAGGTAATAACAAAAGTAATTTGTTTTCCTAAAATATTAATAAAACATCATCGTTTGTCTGGGTATCAATTATTTAACTAATGATTGTATATTATAGTTTTGGCATCATTACAATTGTTCTGTCTTGCGAATGTTTTTTGTGTAGTAGGCGCCTGTAGGCCTATACTGTGATACAATCTTCGTGAGACATCAAATTGCTTTTTAAAAATCTACAGTTGAAAAAATAAGTTGAAATTAGTTTGAAGTACCGAGCATGGTCATCGGTTTTACTAACGAATAAATTCATTATTACACTCTGTGGTGCTACTGTGGTCCTATTGTGAAATTATGGCCCTATTGTATTTTTCCCCTAACTCACGGCTAGTTCAAGCCTTCATCTTTCGTGGATACAAGTATATATATATATATATATATATATCCGGATTGCTTGTTGTAAGGCTTCCTCCGGCTGTATAGGCCACCAGTCAGTCAAGCAGGCCGCCCGTACTGAACCCATATGGCCGTGATCGAAAAGCAAGGACGAATATTCCACACAATGTGTAGAGAAGAACTTTGTTTACTAAAACTTAGCGTGTCTTGATGACGTCATGATGAAACACGCTAGAAACACCTGAAGACGATCACACTCGGGTATAGTGTGCAATCGACTAGCTTCTTATTGCCACAGACCACAGGGAAATGTGGTAAAAATGAGATATTCAAGTCTTGTTTCTATTTGTTGCCAAATGGCAATGTAAATAATGAGATATGTGAAGTAACTTGATAGAGTATTAGCACTATTGACTCTTTTGTTTAGTTTTATTGGAAAAACATGATTTTATTGGTGTGGTATATGTGTGTCAGATTGTCAGGTTACCACAGCAACTAGAAAGGTTTGGGTCAAATGTCAAATGTTTAATGTGCTATGCGCACTACTTTATTATTATATCCAGAAACGTGTATTTTTTTTATTATTTTTAATTATATGTATCATAGCCCTACAGACAAGCCACGCTTGTGGCTTCGTGGGGCTGAGAATTTGTTTATTTCATTCAACGTGCTAAACTTCCTATAAAAAAAATAATAATAAAAAATAAACCTGAATTTGAGATTGGAGACGATCGCAAACACAATTCGTTGTCCACTTTTCTTGGATACTAATCTTACACATCTGTCATTCATCTTCAAATGAATGATATTCGTTTTTATTGATAAACTTTTCCAACTCTTCGAATGATTTTTGTTGTTGTTTTGTAGTTTCCCTCAGATAAAGAAATATGGATTCATTCACATATAATTAGAATACACGAACACAGATTGTAAAAAGTGAATGCTTGAATATAAGCGTATAAATATATATATATATATATATATATATATATATATATATATATATATATATATATATATATATACGCTTATATTCAAGCATTCACTCGCTCATCCCGGAACTTAGCATCCTATATTGTTGTCCTCATAAAACACGCGTTTTATTACATAGTGACGTGCGCGCGTACAACTACCTGAACGAGATGAACTATTGGACCGTGGAATGAAACGCCATCGTTTACAAATAACGATGAGGTAGGCAACGGCGGCGGTATGGTTAATATAAAAAAATACACAGAAATTCTTGAACAATGACATCATTACAAGACGAAACGTTTTATTTTAGTGACGTCACTAATTGATTTTACTCGGAATCGAAATTAATCACTCAATTATCAGGTGAGATTATTATTGTTATAATTGTCGCGACATCTCCGTGATTAAATAGTCAACTTTCAATAATAAAATCAATGATTTTATTATTGGCGTGAAGAAATTATTGTAGTTGAGGATTAAATCATTCTCATTCAATTAATAGTGATGTAAGCCTGCCTATACGTATTGATAATGACGAGTATGTCTATAATATTATTCATATATGAATGATATGCCTTACGTCACTATTTTATTCGCGTGATTCGATCCACAGGTCAAACTGCATAGTGATCCGATCTCGTGGATTTTGAAAAGTAACTTCGAACTTTTAACATTGCTATTATGCCCGATATTACAAAGCAAATAGCATGGGTACCCGTTATGGCATTTTGATCGTTAATTTATGAGATCAATCGGTGAGGCAAATTTTATGAACCATAGTTACCGGTTATAACAATTTGTATGTATTTCTAATTAATTTTGCGATCCAATACGGATGGAACTCTCGAATACAATTCTAAGTTCTCAATTTCCACGTCGTTCTCATTACGGTGTCCTCCTAAAAACGAACCATTGGGCCTACTGAGAAAGGTGGACAAGATTAGTGTATCTAGCACGTACGATATACCGTTTTTCAGGAGACCAGGGTTCGATTCTCTCCATTATCGACATCTTGACAGAGGTTTTTCGCAGTTTTCCTCTATCAAGGTGAATTCTTAGAACTAAAACTCATTTCCCCATCATCTCATTCGTCATTTCCCGACGCCAATAAATATTGATCATCACTTCATTGCGTCACTAAACTCAATATTGTAACAAACCAAAATTAACCAATTATCCACTTGCATGGACTGGATCTCGTTCCCATTGTCACCATACATAATTATACTAACAGCTGTTTTTATGAACGATTAGTTTAGTATTAATTAGCCGAGTATTATAGTTGAGGTACGTAAATAATATGTAACCAGGTGATAAGTTGATCCGTAACTATTGCCTATAATACACCAACTATCCACCAACTAAAGCTATCTAATACATAAAAAAAATGCCCATTTGCAAGTTAAGTAACATTATTAGTTACAAATCAGTTTCATCATTCAATCACGAAATTATATATTTATATTTACACGTGCATGAATATCTTATTTGCACAAGTTTGGCCTACAATCGAGACAGCTGAAGAAGTCTCTGAAGATGAGTCAACCGCGAAAGAAGATAGATTGTGCGATGATCATATGACTCAGACCTAAACTTGTTTCGAATTAAAGATGTCAGGGAAGTCAGAATAGGAAATTATGCTCAACTCGTTAATTATTATAATCTGTCACTATATCAGTGACGTGTGCAAACATTACGTATGCAAACATTGTGCCTACAATGGACTATTAATAAACGTAATTATTGGAATCTAGAATTATGAGAGCAGCTCTAACTTTTCTGGAGAATACGGAAAAATATGTATACATTTTTAATATCTTAGTATCGATACTGCACATTTATGTTTATACCGGTACTTTTTGGATTCTTATAGTATTTCTTTATTAACACAATTTTCTTTCAAATTTCATGTAATTTTGAATTTTGAAAATTTTGAAAAATGCGTGCACAAATTCACGACATCAACAAAATCGATTAATTTATTATTAAAATAATTGTATCAATCTGAGCTAATTTGGAATATTTTTTCCCATCTACTCATTTTTTCTTAAGCGACATGAATTTTATAATATTGATGCTTAAATTTTTTATTTCATCCTAACATTTTAATAAGTTTCAACATTGTAAATCATTAAATGAAGTTCATACATAGATTTAAAACAGGGCTTAAACGTTCTTAAAATATGCGAGAAGTTTAAATTATAGGCCCAACAGCTATAGATAGTACCGGTGGTCACTTTTCTCCCACCGTTCACCCCCTGTGTCGTGCAGATACCTACAGTAATATACAGAACGCGTGAACGTAAATGCCAGATCCGGGAGTAAAAACAATTTCCAGCTATCAAATCCGGTTTCTTCTACCAAATTTCACATAATTCCATACTTTCTAGTGAAATATAAACACTTATAAAGAATTAACCAGATACACGATGTCAGTACCGGTAACGGAATGCCAACAACTCGATTAAGGTCAGAGTGTCGGTGTCTAAAAGTGCATGTGCATATATGCATGTTCGTCATGCAACGGAGTTCCTGTGTGCATTTCATGACGTCACTCGTAATTGCACCAAGTAGGCTACGTGTAATTTTAATCATAATTCTCTTTATCTACCGGATTGACGTGAAAAGTCGAGTATAAAGATTTCAGTAAAGTTTTATGCTAGAAAAACCCTATACTTACCGCGTTCATGGATGAACTGTTACGTATTTGTAATTGTTTTCTCTCCAGTGATTTTTCTGATTTAATTGTGAAATTGCGTCATAACTTAAGATGGATCCGGTTATTGCCCGATTCATACAAACAAATTTCAATTTCTCATGTCCCTTTCAATATTTTCTAATAATATTGTTTGGCACATATTTTGGTATGTTTATTTTAATCCCATCTCCATTTTTCTTTCAAGTAGCCGCCACTTATTTGGCCTGTATTTACAGCTGCTAAATGCAGATATAATAAAAAAAGGTAACAGGAAGTTCCCAGTTTGATCAAGTTGAAGGATTTTACAATTAGTCTATATCCAACATTCCAATGATATAGGTCATAGCAATTAAATCGTAATTATGCGATTGTTTTTGTAAGGCAAAAAGGCACTATCATTTCTAGTAACCATAATGATATAGAATACACGGATGATTTATTTCTGTATTTCTATCTTTCATCACAGTCTTCAGCACCTACTAAAATATATCCTCTCTTTCCTCATCACCCTCATGTTTCTTCAAGACTCGAGTCAGACAATAACGATCTATCCGGTAGTCTTCTATGCGTGTATAGAATAATTATTAGAAGAAATTGTCTCCGCTGTACGAGCGAAGGAATTACGACCTTCGCTCAGATTACTTATAATAATTACATATTCGGAAGATATAATTAAATAACTTAACATGGATAAGTGTGAATTTAAAAGTGGGCGTGATTCTAGTTAAATACCTGTGAAAGTGTGATTCATTGGCGTAATGTGAGTAACACATGCCTATAGGCTCGCAGTACAATAAAAAGCTCGACACAATAAGAGCATGTACCACTTAGTTTGTGAATGAAATTGTGAGTCACCAATTACTCGACTGGTCCATAATCCAACAGCCTCCGTTTTCCTGGTAACACAGAGAGATCTCCTCCTCCCCGCCCCCACCCCCGCCAACACACCAGCAACCAATCAGAGTGCATCTGTTATACACCTCTCTCTCCTTCACTAGTGTTATATGTAGCTTTTATCTTTCTCGCTGATACTTTTTAGTGTTTGATAATGTACAGTGAATGACGGCCTTGTACGGATCAGGCGTCTCGCATCAGTTTGTTCGAACAGTCGCGGATAGAAGCATCGTTTAGACATTTCGCTATATTTATTAACCTTCACGTTACATCAAAACGATTAAAACTGTTTTAAAATCGTATGAATATTGAATACGTTCTCACTTATTTCTGATGAATGCCATGCCGGTGACTATCCATCGTGGTTATGGGAATTATTTAAATACGGTGAGTCTAGAATTAATGTGTGTAATATTAATATACGATGATCGAGAATCCACTTTGGTTTCGATGCGGCACTTGGCTAGGAATTTGGCAATTATTAACGTCAGAGTCTTCGTATTAACTTACTAGAAGTAATTGTAGTTTACAGCAGGATGGAAGTGCAAGCCAAAAGTATTTTCGTATACCGGTATAAAATCCGGTTTCATGTTTGACGTACGTACGTACATCCTTTTCATTAAAATCATATCAAAGCTGTAATTCCTGTAATTCCCTTCTCATTTGGGAGTGTTTTTTTTTAGCAATTTATACGTGTTATCTTAATCCCGATGTTCGTAAATGACATTGAAGCTTCTGCTATCTCGTGTCTCTGATAACAATGACGCACGAATGATGCTCCTAACAGTGCTTGATCCGACAAGATCCGACAAGCGTTCGGTAGTTAATTGTTCAGATAATGCAGCTTGTCAACAATGTCATTCATTTGCGCATGCGTTCTCGATCGCAAATAGTGACAGTTCATGACATCGGTTCTAGCGCACTATTGGCTGACCCACTGACCTAGGGTTATCGATCGACCAATGGACGTTTATAGCACAAATCGACGCTGTTATTTGAAATCACCGCATTGTCGCTCGGTGAACACCTGAATTCAATTCGCGCGAATCATTCTTGTATAGGTCTACTTCCATTTCGGCTGTCACTTCCGAACTTGTTTATAAGGTATAATATTATTACATGCTGTGGTTTTTACGAATGTGTTTTGTGGTTGAACATGAAAATCACGTATGAAATACCAAAGTTTCGATTAGACTGGCACCGGTGTCGCGTTATTGCTAAACGAAAACCATTGTTAAGGAATTACACTATTCGTGATAACGTAATGATATACATATAGTCATGCAATAACTCATTACCTTATAGTTACAAATAATTAAATCATTATCCTGTTAATGCTTTGCACTTCGCGTGTTTCACTTTATTTACAGGGTTACCAACTGGGGATTCTTTCGACCACGATTGAAAGCAACGGAAATAATAGACGTGCAAAATACTAATGTAGATTTTCTTGTTTGATTTTCCAGATGTCGGACTTTCCAGTTGAGAACATTGAAAACGGTGACATGGCGTCAGTTATGGAGAACTTCCAGAAGAAGAACGCTATTCGACCTCAGGTCAACACTAACTCTGCTCAGGTAAGAAACACAACGCTAAAAGACGTCCTCGTTGCTAATCTCAACAAACACTGATACGGCCTTGGCGCCTATCTTCACATGGTGACACATTAAACGGAGGGTACTCAAGTTTGGGACTCTGCCATCCAGCTCAAAATAACTACTAAACCTCATAGTATATTTTGTTCTGACTCATTTTCTGTTTGGTTTTCAGCTGATGAGTAACAGCTCATCGACTACATCGAGTTCACGCGTGGCAAAGACGACCAGTTCGTCAACGACGTCGTCCTCCTCTCAACGGGTCCACCACATTACCAGCGAGATGAAGGCGTCGTCGATGAAGTCCGACCTCTCCGAACTCAAGTCCAGCATCTCGGAGATGAAGAATCTCTCGAACGCAGCCGCAATGAACTTTAGCAATCGGCTTCGTAGCTCGATGGAGGATTTGGATAATGCAGATTGTGATAGTGGTAACGGTGATATGTGCGAACCTCTAGTGACTTTTCCCGATTCGGATTCCCCTCCGCCAATGACTGGCACTGTGTCGTTACAAAGTCCTAATTTAGTCAGCAACAGTATGTCGCCGACCTCACTCAACTCGTTAAGTGCAGCTACCAAATCACTGGCAGCGTCCTCGTCCTCCTCGTCGTCGGAGACCGTCAAGTTTGAACAGAAACGAGTGACGTCGGCGTCTAAAACCAAAGTAGTGACGGACAGTTTCAGTTCTGAGCAAGCGACGGCGAACTCTGCTGAGCTGAAGCGTGTGCAGACGGGGGAGATGAGTTATCAGGAGCAAAGTGCGGCGCAGAACGTTAGAGCGAGACTGGAGATGGACGGAGTCTCGGCGGAGAAGAGTGTCACACAGAAACAGGTGAGCGAATGTTCAACATTTACGTATTCCTACATTTTTAATAGTAAATTGGATTCAAAGATAATGTGAAATATTGGAATCTCTCGTACGTCCCATCTACACATTTTAGAGAGTATCCAAAAATAGCTGTTCGTCTCATTTTACCATTTTATTATCGTACAAGCCAGGCTATATACAGAATGAGCATTTTGTTAGAATACACTGAAATGCACTGCACTTCATCTTTTCTGCTACACCCCAATTTAATTTTAGTTCATAAAGAAGTGCTTTCAACAAGTAAAATGGAAATTGCTATTGAGAGTATTTAAGCTATAGGCTTAATCCGGAGCAGAAAAGGAACCTGAGTTGGTGACAGCTTGAACCAAAAGGAAAATTTCGTTTTCTGTTCGTCTCAAACGTGGTAATTCCTAACATGAAGTATCGCAAGGTTGCATGGTTTAACCAGGTGAAGAAGAAGGACTTTTACTCTTGGTTCAAGCGGTACCTAATTGGTATTAAAAGTGACCGTAACTTCACAATATATAATCAAGCGGGGTAACGAAGTGACAGACATTATAATTAGCGACAAGGTGTAGGAGTAGGCCTTGCAAAAAATAACGTCCACCTTGTGAAGCTGATGAGGTGCCAAACATTTCAAGTAATTCGTGGAAACAAATGGGGCAAGACATACAGGCCAAGGTGCGATACAAACGAAGTGTGAATGTAACAAGTGTTAGTCTGGGGAGTTTGTGAAGGAGGGCAGGGGGAAGGGATAGTCGCGTGCGGAGACGTTTTGTCTGAACATCTTGATCGATATAATCACACTAGCATTCATGACGTCGACTCAGGGTGGGCGAGGCGGAGGCGCAACTCCGGTCGATTATTCTCGATGCGGGTAACATGCACTAGCACACCACTGTGACCAGTCTCAAAATATATCCCAACAAACACGTCACTGTTGTTGACTCCTGTGCTTTTACTCACCTTTCGACCTGCTGCTTTGCTGGGTACTTGAATTTAACCTTATCTACCACTATTCGGACACTGACCTTTTGACCTGCCTGCGGGCTCGTACAAGTGGTTGCTTGGTACAAGAGATGGGCCATTATCTAGTACGAATCACATCGCAGTGTTTTGTAATTAGACCGAAATTATCCCACTTCAGATATTATCGCAATGTTAATGTTGACAACTTGGCTGAATGCAGTCCAGTCGGCCAAGATTCGAAGGTTAGTAGGTTACATACATACATTTTTAGGCCTAAATAATGCTACATACACAATAAGTGTATTATGTACGCTTCTTATAAATGAATGTTGGATTTCCTTATAACGGAATAAATATATACGTATAGGACTGCAGTGTCTATGTAGGCCTGGGCACAAAGTTTCAAAATCGATAAACGAAAATAAATTTCATTGCTCATAGGTAACGGTATGTTCAAAAGAAAGATTTGAATAAGAACTTTGTGAACATAAGACCGATCGATTTGTTAACGTGGAGGTGCCATGTTCTAACATTTCTGTGCAACATTTGAATATGCGATAATATCAAACTTACCCTTCTCTACCTGTTCGCCAGTCTAGGACTAGTTTTGAATTGCGAATGTAGTGCAATTGTTAATTGTCAGGACCATCAAAGCTCTGTGCATTTTGATAGAAATTACTCTGATTTAATTGACCGCAACCGCACTTGTATGTTGGAATCCGGATCCCGTCCGTAAACCATCATAAACGTGGTAGTCTTCGCAGGGAACGTACACCAACGATACTCTAGGGACCGATACTCCAACCGCAAGGCTCGAAACACGCGAGAATGTAGATGATCATTACGTAATGACGTATAGGCGTTTCTCCATAAACTTTTCTCGCACCTTTATGTGTTCTGTTGCATAACATATTACCAACTTGAAAATGCTTGACAGTAGGACGTCAATGACGTTGCATAATACAAATTGTTATCTCGTTTAAAAAGAATATTTTAAATAATTAGTAACGCTCACTTCTTCAACTCGTCGTGAAGGAAATAGTTACATCTGGTGTTGGTTGTGGGCGGCCGAATTGGGCAATTGCATGGTATGTGTTTTAGCTAACGCCAACGGACATGATTGGAATTGTTCCAAGCTTTTAACGAAAGGATATTGAGTTAAGTTAGTTTTGGTGGAGGGCGAAGAAAATCAATTGGTGAACAGAAACCCTAAACAGCTGATGGTATATATTACTAATGACGAACGAACTGCTCTCGCTGGCCAATATTTCAGCCTTCACTTGTGAACTATAGTGTTAGTTAGTATTATTTATAACTGCCGCCATTTTGAGCGTCGCGACGCAGACGTTTGACGATGTCCGGTGGTAACGCACCGTGGCCGGTGCGTCGCGGCGTCTATCGAAGATGCTTTGGGGTGAGTCGAATAGACATTGGCATATAGCGAGTAGGCCTACACAATTCTATCTTTATCGTCTTTTATTTTTATTATTTTTACTTCTACTTGGGTATAATTAATTTGGAAACGCTAAAAATTATCTCGTTCACAACTGTTGGTTGGTATAGAATGTTGATTGGAGCAATAGAAACGGTGGTCGATAGAAACTACTGTCGTGATTCGTGATTTGGAGTTACAGTTTTTATTTGCATGTAATGATCGATATTGTGTAGTTTTATTAAAACTATTTTAAATGATTCTAATAAATCAAACCCTTTTTCTGAGTATACGATTGCCGTGACTAGAGTGAGTGACCCAGTACAATGTAGAATCCATCTATAATGGTGTATTGTGGAGCGTAATATGTTTTATTTATCTTTCGTGACTGTTTTTATGTTAATTTATACAGTTGTCTATATTGATATAAAGTTAGCAAAATGCTGAGAAAACTGTATGGGTATAAGATCGAATACAATATTACAATGTATGTAAATTGGAAAATGAATGAAACAAACATCACATCTTCATTATTGAGAATTTCAAGAAAATTGGCAGAATAACAGAATAACAATACATTAGATCAAAATACATACTACATAGAAGATAATAGGTCTACAGTTCTACAATTAGCAACACAATATAAATATAATTTTATAAATATAATACATAAACATAGATATACGCTACTGAGAATACTAAAATTAAAAATTACGTATAGTAACTAAAAAAAGATAAATACATTATAAATACCAAATCGTAAAATTATGTTCCGTAGGCCTACAAATGATTTCTTCAAATTGAAATCGAACTTTTAAAAACAAGTGTCGAAGCTTCGCCATCAATCAAAAAGACTGGTTATTGTGCCCGTAGCTTCACTAAAAAGTAAAATGACATATCGTAGTGATTGTACATGTCGTAGCCCTTTGTAAATATGTTGTTTTTGATTAATAAATAGTCCTTTTCTCTATTCTCTGTCACTCAAATTGGGTTTTAACGACGCACTCTACTGATGACTACGATCTATTGGCATCGGTGAATGATGAGATGATGGGATGATGAGATGAGAGGTTATTTCATTAGGTGTTTTTGGATAGTGTGAAGGAGTCGGTTCTCTTTTCTTGCCCATCGACGTCCGTGACTTTTCGCCCGGTCGATTTCCGATTTTCGGATAGTACAATTTTTATTTAATACCATTCATTAGCAAACAATGATTAAATGATAGTGTTATTTCATGTTAGAACCTGAATAAAAAAGTGACAAGAGTTTTATTCGAGTTTTTTCGTCCTGTCCTTCATATTTCTGACGTCTGGCCGTGCTTAACCGTGCTGCAGAATACAGTCCTCTTCATTTGGACATGTCTAGTAATAAATAAGATTCAAATGGCGCCTTCCTCATGGAATTAATCTAAACCTCAAATCTGTTTTGATGAACATGTTATCACATGACTGTGTTCACATGGATCGAAACGTATTCCGTCAAGTCGACAGGCACGAGCTAGAGTTTTATGCTTACTACCTCCGCGTTAGTTGGCCTTGCTAGAGTATTTATAAACATGTTCGTACATACGTCACGCTAGAACTTTGTCAAGAAAAGCGGTATTATTCTTTCACAAGAGACGTTATATTTGTCACTCATAGCTTGGAAGTCAAGAAGTACTCGAAATCTGCACAGTATGGCGGATAATAAATACAGAATGATTTATTTTTATTAGTGCTTGGGTTTCGAAATATCGGATAGTCGACAATTGAGAGTAGTTTGGTAAGAATAGTCACGTTGGATTTACAGTACTTGTTACAAACTTGACCGAAAAATACAGGATATCAAAAATGTCTCTCCATGGTTATTTTTATTGGTAAAAATGTGATTATTTTTTTGTAATGTTAAACAAACGTGTTGAGTTTTAGCTTCTATAGAATCATGCATTTCCATTGGCTAGCTGCTAACCACCTTGTTTGATCAAAGTTTTGAATTCTGTCCTGTGTTTTCCTCAGGAGCAACGGTCACTAAAATCAGGCGAGATAACGCAGCAGGAGAGTCAAAACATGGCGGCGGCGAGTATGAAACTCCAGACGGATACATTCAGCGCCGAGAAGAAAGCAATGTCGGCGCAACAACAACGTCAGACGGTGACATCAACGGGCATCTTCAATCATGAGAAACATGTGGCAGCTTCATCCCAGTCCAATATCACAATCACAGCTAAAGGCATGTGCACAAAGTCCTCCATGATTTCGTCGGCAGCTCAGGTAATACGAACGGAATGAATATTTCTATTTATAGCAGCAAATATTTAATAATGATTAATTTTGTGTTTTAGTTTATTTTTTATATATTTTTCTCGTAATAATTCTCATTTGTTAACGAAATGATTCACTGGACTACACACTGGCTCCTCTCTGAGAAATATGGAAAGTATGTTTCTCTATAATGAAGTTTAGAATAATTAGAAAAAAGCAAAATTCTAATTCACAAGGAATATTGATTAGATGTATTCTGTTGAGGAAAAAATGTTTTTGCATTTGTGTAAATTAAGGATGAACAATGCAGGTTGCGGATAGTTGACGTGATAGATGTGCTAGTTGTTGGGAATTAGATATTTCGTACTTCTAATTTCTTGAAAAGATAATTAGGAAAGTTGTAATTCACTGTGATATCTTATTAGTAAGTGTTCCTAATGGTCCTTTCATCATACGTTAATTTGATAATTCCATAATCACAACTGATCACAATCTGATGTGCCCAAAATGAAAGAAAAGTAAATAGGGGATGCTGCTGCTTGCCTTGGCCATGCCGTAAAGAATGTTATAATAATTGATTAATTTTAATTAATATATTAAAATAATTATATTGATAACTATAATCATCTTGTATATTTATAATCATTATTACCAGTTTAAAAAAAAATGAAATGTAATTCTTATTTTAAAAAATCTTCTCGCTTGTTTTCACAGATGAGTCAGATAATGAATGGCATGAAATCCACTGATGATGAACTTCTGAGTCAAAGTTTCGAAGATCTCGAGCGATTGAGTGCCAACTCCAACCCTCAAGATGTCGAACGAGCTATTCACAAGTACTCGATGTGCTTGGACTCGTTTGTCCAGAGCCTGCGAGGTCCCGGCCGGGGAGAGCTACGCATGGCCAAAGCTCCTCAGGTCCTAAACCGCATCAACGAGATGATGCGGAAAGCATGGGCGGTTCCAACTCACGGCCACGAGCTCGGCTATTCTCTGTGTAACGCTCTACGAACCTGTGGCGGTCTTGACTTGCTCATGACAAACTGCGTAGCGGGCGACGGTGATCTACAGTTTTCCAGCGCAAAGCTACTCGAGCAATGCCTCACAACGGAAAATAGAGGTCATGTCGTTGAAAATGGACTGGAAAAAGTTGTTAACGTTGCGTGTGTTTGTACAAAGAATGCTAATTCTGTAGATCACTCGAGAACGGGTACGGGAATCCTCGAACATTTGTTTAAACACAGTGAAGGTACTTGCAGTGACGTAATTCGCCTTGGTGGACTTGACGCAGTTTTATTCGAGTGTCGTAAGAATGATGTCGAAACTCTACGTCATTGTGCTGGTGCGCTTGCTAATCTCTCTCTTTATGGAGGTGCTGAGAATCAAGAAGCGATGATAAATAGGAAAGTACCAATGTGGTTGTTCCCACTGGCGTTTCATAACGACGATAACATTAAATACTATGCGTGTCTAGCGATTGCTGTTTTAGTAGCTAACAAAGAAATAGAAGCGGCAGTGCTAAAATCTGGCACTCTCGATCTTGTAGAGCCTTTTGTCACCTCACACAATCCGTCCGAATTCGCTAAATCAAATCTTGCGCACGCTCACGGGCAAAGCAAGAATTGGCTGCAGCGACTTGTTCCTGTTTTAAGCTCGAAACGAGAAGAGGCTCGAAATTTGGCAGCTTTCCACTTTTGTATGGAAGCCGGAATCAAGAAGCAGCAAGGTAATACGGAGATCTTTCGAGAGATCGGAGCTATTGAGCCGTTGAAGAAAGTTGCCAGTTGTCCTAATGCAGTGGCATCGAAATATGCTGCACAAGCCTTGCGTCTGATTGGTGAAGAAGTGCCTCACAAGCTCAGTCAACAGGTGCCTTTATGGTCTTCAGAAGATGTTCGGGAATGGGTCAAACAGGTATGAAGTAAATAATTTTTTCTTTCTCTCTACATTCTGGGTGATGTATAAAATCTTCAGAGGTACCCTATTAAAGTTATCAAATTAAATTATTAAGTGATTATGTTATTATTTATAATAATGAAACTCACACTGGTACCATCAATATTGACCCTAGTGAAGGTCTGTAACTTGTTGATTTTGGTATGGTTAAGTATCAATTGTAAAAATAAAAGAAGATCACAAAAGTGTAAAAAAAAACATTTAATAGCACTAGGAGCAATTTGAATAATTATGAATATTTATTCTATCAACTACTATAGGCCCAATACAAACTTTTTTATACCATGTTGCAACATATACTCAAGTCAAATGTGTGATATTTTCAGATTGGTTTCGCCGAATATGCCAATAACTTCGTAGAAAGTCGAGTTGATGGTGACCTTTTATTACAACTTACTGAAGAAAATCTTATTGTAGACATTGGAATTTCTAACGGAATTAGAAGACGAAGGTTTGTAATTTTTAAATCAATCTCAATTACATAAACATCTTCAACATGCTAGTATATGCCATCATATATTTTTAAAAGTCCAAATGCCCGTTTGCAGTACAATGCTCATCTTTGATTGTTATTTGTTTGTCAACATTCTGAAGAAAAGAATACATACATTTATTTATTTCCAAGGTATTGAAATTCAAGAGGTCATCACTCATCCATTATCAGTTTTACTTGAATTTGTAAATCAACTTTGTATTTTTCAACAACAGATTTACACGTGAGCTACAGAACTTGAAGAAAATGGCCGACTATAGTAGTCGAGACACGGGCAACTTGAACACATTTCTCCAGGCAATTGCCCTCGAGTTCTCCATCTATACGTACTCCATGTTAAACGCAGGTGTCGACAAGGATTCTATACGAGCGTTGTCAGAAGATCAGTTGGTCAACGAATGTGGTATTACTAACAGCATCCATAGACTCAGGATACTCGATTCTATCAGAGGTATATACTTATCTAGTTCGTTGTGAGTTGTTGTTCTTTCTAGCAAGAATCCAGATACTCTTGCAACCTAGCGTATAGTTTGTACAATAGCACTTTAAATAAAAGATTGATGACTACCGTAATTTAGGTCTGTGCTGTAATTCTATGGCACAAAAATTTAATTAAGTCTTTGATTGGGAATATTTAGCTCTAAACATTTACCAATAACTTCACTTTATCGAAAAATATTATTTGTGCTTTGCACAAGCATTTGATAATGAGTGACACAATAATATTTTAAAAAACCAAACATGAATACTGGTAGTTGGTTAAATTATAAATAGCTATACAAGATTTATTATTTTTTAATGAAACATTGTAAACTTGATTAAAAACCTTATTGTATTTATATCAAGTGATACTAGGATTAGTATTTAATTTCCATGCTCCAGATGATTTGTAAGTTGAAACGCATTATTTGGTGTTGTAGACAATTTTAGGTAGATTACAAGCTTGCTAGGGCGAGGTTCATTTTTTAATTCTAAATGATATTACACTTGCAGTTTTACATGTGAATATCAGTTATAAATTGTGTGATGAATTACACAATAAAAGGCCGTCATGATAAGTAGTATTAAAATGAGTAAAACTCGTTTGTTTGATTTTCCAGATATGGAAGGATTGGCTAATTCTTGTGAAGAGAACCTGGACAAGTCTTTGGATGTGTTCGTGAGCTATCGACGGTCCAATGGTTCACAACTAGCAAGGTAAGCGAAAGTAACTTGTGACAGGGAAATCTAGACGTACATAGAATGAAGGGTGATATATATACAACGTTACTGGTATCAAAAAATCAATGTCAATTAAATTTCTATAATATCCAGTTTTCTGGACGAATAAATTATTGAACTGTTACCAATGAAATGATTGTTTGGGAGCTGCAGTTCACTTAGACTTGGAAAGATAAATTGTTTCTACTGCAGATTTAACTTTCAATTATGATTTTCAATTTTTATCCATATTCAAGTATATCTTAAGACGTGAGAGGATTGGAAAAGAAATACAGCTGTATTTCTAAACTAGTTTCCATGAAAAGTTCACCTAACTGGGGCTGAATAATTGCATGAGAGTAAAACCAACAGCTTACCTTGAAAGGATGTTCTACTTCAAAATCAATGTTTTCATCGAAAACTATTTTCCACAAATGAAATTGTTTTCATTGTTGTGCATAACGATAATGGTAGTGCATCTTTTTGATCAAAATTTATTCTTCATTTCGATCATTTTTCACAACTAAATAGGCCTACTTTATTTTTCTTGCAAGTGAAATTTGAATCTTATTTGTTCCTTTAGTTTGTTGAAAGTCCACTTACAACTTCGTGGTTTCTCCGTATTCATTGACGTGGAGCGACTTGAAGCGGGCAAGTTCGATAACAATCTACTTCAGAGCATTCGTCAAGCTCGGCATTTCCTTCTCGTCCTTACGCCGAAAGCTCTTGAACGATGCATTGCTGATGGCGAGTGCAAGGACTGGGTTCATAGAGTAAGTTTCAAGTTTTACAATCATTTCAACTGTGACCTGAGTTGAAATATAAGAAGCAATATTTTCCCAAGATAGAAGTAGAAAAACGGCATAGACTTTAAACTTTATAATTTAAAAAATTCAAATTGGTAGATTATGGTGCTTTAAGCACCATTAAGGATTATGGGCCCAAAGTTAGTTTTTCAGTTATTCAGACTAAGTATTTACTACATTGAAGTTTTAAAAATACGGTATGAAATAAATCATTCTGTCTACAAGTTTATCCACTGATAAATAATAATGTGTACTGTTTATTATTATACTTGACACACACTAACATGTATTAACAAAATGGTTCATTAATGCAATTGTTAAATCAGCACACCTTCAATACCAGAGTACTTAGAATGCTCGAACTACTAACTCTACAGGTCACATATGTCCCGAAGTGAACAAGTTGCCTCTATTATTAGTGTAATCAACAAAATTTCTGTTTTTTAATTTCTTTGTTTGGTTTCTTGCAGGAAATTGTTGCTGCCTTACAGTCCCAGTGTAATATTATTCCGATCATTGATAACTTCCAGTGGCCAGAACCCGAGGAGCTACCTGATGACATGAGAGCTGTCTGTCACTTTAATGGTGTTAGGTATGTAAACATCTGCAAGATTACTGCAATACAAGGCCTTATTCCTGTATGTTGTGACTGTGATAAGTGATCACTTAGCCTGATTGCCATACTTTTAATTAACTATCAAGTATTTATGAATATATACTATAAGGGAGTACAATTCATATTTACGAGTAGTAGACTAAAAATGACAGTGAGGTTTCTGACGACAGTCAGTAGTCACCCACACAATAGGCCTACAGGAATGAGGCCCGGCACTGTATATCCAATTCATTCCAACTTACCGAGGGGTCTTGAGTTTCCGTGAACAATTAATCATTCATATCATTTTTATTGTAGGGCGTACAATATTTTGAACTCTCACATATCTAAACACATAGAATAAATAAATGCTATACACTATATCAACACTACCAACAAAAGCATTTCAAATTTACTTCAGTTTATTGACTTTTTGGTTTCATACAAGGTACAAATATAGGATATTTATGAAACACATCAAATACATTTAATCACAAACAATAACATTTATAGTGCTACAATAAATAAATATATCACAAACAATAAAGCACGTGATTATAAATAAAACAATTCAGAATAAGAATTATTAAAATAAATAATTAAATATCTTTATATCTTCACGCATGAGAATTTTTATATCAACATTGCACATTAAAATTTTTAATTATTTACTCTATAAATAAAAACCATCAGTTCAGCTGTTTCCAATGAAAACATAGTTCCTCACATCCTCACTCATTCAACAATGTACGCGAAACTTATTCCGACGTGATCAATAAATCTAACGTATAATTTGTTGTTCAGGTGGATCCACGATTACCAAGATGCGTGCGTCGACAAACTAGAGAGGTTCATGCGTGGTGAAATGAACATGCGCTCTGACGGAGGTCCGTTGTCTGACCGAGTAGGCCGCGTTGGATTGAACAAGGGTGATGCAACGCCAGGAACTCCCTCGTCAAGTTCCCTAGTGCGGCAACCACCGAGCTACCAGCGTATGCACAGCAATGAGAGCGGGAAGGGGAGCGATAAGGATGTCAATGGGAACTCAGGTGGTGGTCGAGATTGACTAGACGGCCCCAACGGAGCAGCTAAACTCTCAAGGTAAGTCGCATGTTTAATTTTCTAAAATAATTATTGGATTGACCGAAGCAAAGACTACACAATTTGCTTTCGAGTATCTTCAAATGATTTGTTTGCAAACCTTATTTTGTGGCTGGCCAATTCTAACTCATGATTTCTCAAAATATAGGCCTACACGTTAGAATACCACTTCGTTCTTAGACGTTTTACTTTATTAATTACTGCATTGTAAATCAACTTGGGTTTGAGCTTTCAAGGCTTGGCATTGTACAATTGCACCATATTTTCCAATGAGAGGTAGTTTTATCAACTTATTTGGATCCATCAGAGTCCTAATTGTAGCTCCATAGTTCATATTTGATATTAATTCAAAAGCTCTGGGCCTTATTTCATAGTACAGTAGCATGTATGACTTATTTAATTCTGGTATAAGTTGAGTCCATCCAACTTTCCCATGCATTTTGATACAACTACAAAAAAAAAACATTAAGATACTACGTGTACATATATATATATATATAAATAAATATATATATTATATAGGCCTACATAGCATTCAATTACATACACACAACTATATTTTACAAATTTCATTAATATAATAACATCCTAAACAGCATTTGTTTGAAGAATTTGATCTTGAACTTGTCCTGGTGAATCACTTCACATAGAGTTTGAATGACGCACGCTTTATTGCTTGAATAACAACACTAAGCACACACTGTAATGGCTGTTTATACAGGTGCCTTAACTAGTATCTGAGTGGCTGAGGGAATTGTCTGTGCATCTTACAGCAGGCTGCGTAAGTCACCAAGTCCGTTGGGTATCGCCTCCACCCCCCGCCGTCCACCCACGAGCCCTCGTTCTTTGGCTCAACGTCCGCCCCGCCGGGGCTCAGTGCGGCCCACTCCGCCCTGCCGGTCACGGAGCCTGGACGGGCTATTAGATGCTGCGGAGCCTCCTGTTCAAGCCGAGAGGCTAGTGAGCGAGTGCGAGCAGTACCTGAGCGCCAACGAGCTCAATTCGGAGCCACGGCCAACAAGACACACCAGCCCCGATACGGAGTCACAACCTAACGGCTCTGTTCTATCACTCACAAGCGCAGGATCCGGAGAACCCAAGCGCAAGAAGAACTTCATGGACAGATGCGTCAATAAAGTGAGATCTCTTATTGGGAAGTAAATCAAATGTGCAGCAAGTGTACGTTTTACATGAGAAAATACATGGCAGAAGTTGGAAGTTTTGCAGGGTGCCTGGATTTGATTGGCTTGAATAGCAATGATCACAAAGGATTTTGTGTAGTGCACCTAAAAGTGATGTTTTCACTATTAATATCTATCTACACAACGACTCATCGTTAATGACTACGATAAAATGCAGAACAAAGCACTATTACAAATAGACTCTATGTAACTATGTTCTTTGGATTTTCCCTGCAAATCATATAATTACGGTATATGACGCTTTTCATGTGAACTGATATTCAGGCAAAACATAGCTTGACCCAATTGACAGCACATATTCGTGAAGGAAACTGAATTACCGGTAAAAAAAATTGTTTTAAATTCAGACTAAGTTCAACGTTGCATGTGTGATTTTAATGGATAAATAAGCATTATCTGAAAATGCTGTTATATTTTAATGCTTAGTTGGAGACAAATTTGTACGTTAATCAATTCATTTGCAAGTTTTCAATGTATGTAATCGTTTTGTTGATGATTTGATATTATGGTGGGCCTAATGAGTTGACAGCTATCAAAATATCTATAATCAATTGTTTTTAAGATACAGTCTTCATTTTACCTATTGAATCTTTAAATTGGTATGTGTTTAAGATTTTTACCAAAGGTTATTTAAAATTACTGTCTACCTATAATTTTACAGTATGATTGAAATTTTTCTACAGTATACAGAATAGGCCTAAAGATGTAATACTAATTAATGAACACATGGGCACAATCTTATACATGGCTGATTTTTATTGACTGTGTACAATTTAATGTCAGCCTTAATTACATAATACATAAATATTAAATAACAATATTTAATATACCACATAAATATTTTGTGATAATAACAAATTAGTGATTTTCTTTCTTGCTACAGTTTTGGTATGTCATGAGAATTACCTCTCATCAAAACTTTTAAAACATCTTCCCTCGTAGCCTTTCCTTGTCTTCGCTATTTCGTAATTTCTCTAGCTCGTTAAGAGCGTGCAGTTCCTTGCTGACGGCAGTTTCAAGTGTACTATCCAAGTCCGCTACACGGTTGAAGTCGATGCGAGCTTCAGTCGGGTTCCAAGCACCGACGTGAGCTTTTGCTCTACGAAACAATGCCTTTACGTTATCTGAAAACAACAAGGTCCGATGCAATGTAAATAAAGCTAGGAAACGTGTATAGGTGAGTTGAGTGTGTCCACTACACCATGTTTAATTATTTTTTCAAAATGCAAGGACAACTACTGTAGGCCTATAGTTCACTACTGCACCATGAATATTCTTTTGTCTAGGACATTCTCATGTCACTAGGGTGTACTAACTGTATGGTACAATTTTAATATACCTAACTTTCATGAGATTTAGTAATTACTCATCTTATTTATGGACATAGGGCCTAGGCTAATGATAAAATATCAATATCAAATATATTAAATGATGAACTGAAATAATGTAACATCAATTTGACATTATGCACTAACTTACAACTGACTATATAAAATGCACAATAATTATGATTTAATTATGATTCTACTTAAATTTTAACAAGCTGCGATACATATCAAATAGGTATCGTTTTCCTCATTATCTAAAATAGTTTCTATTATTTCAAGGAGTTAAACTAGAAAATAAATAGGGTATTACGATATCCCAAGTTCATGATTTAGTCAATATGTTACACTTCAGTAATTGGAGGTCTACATGTATGTACAGACTATAGTCATGCATGCTATGCCTAAGAGATATACGATACTATAATAGTTTCTTACCTGGATCACTTGTAAGTACCGTTGTGCAGTGTTCAATTACTATGTAGAACTCTTTTTCGTGAAGCTTGCACTGAGCAAAATTAAGAAGAAGAGGTATTTTCAACTTGTCCAACACCAACCATTCTGTATCTCCAGGTTTCTCACTAAAACAAGAAACATGTCTTGGTTCTTGAATCTACGAGCATTGAGAGGTTGGACTAAAATTTCAAATCCCTTAATTTTCGTACCGTGACAAATAACAGTCCTGGCTTAGGCCTACTCATATTATTCTGGTTATATTGAATACGTGAGTTGATGAAATTCATATTCCCAACTGTGCATTCAGTAAATAAGATGAATGAATAGATTTAAATATGGCTCTATCTATATAGATATAGATAAATATATATATATATATATATATACATAATATTATGTACCGGTACATATTATATAGTGGAGATATCTGGTACACTTGCTTAAATCTAAGGTGAAGTAACCATGAGACTGAAGTGCTATCACTTTTAATGCCTTACATCAGCATTAGTTGTTCCAAGATGCCAATTGCTCTAGCGTAGTTATTTGCGGCTGCCACATAATCTTTCTGTCTATAAAGTTTGTTGCCTGCCTCTCTCAAGTCTGGGACAGATTTGAGTTTCTCTTGTTCTGTCATCTGCCATGTATCTTTCTGATAATCGTCAGAAGATTCTACTTTTAATAACTCTGTCGAAAGAAAATCAGCAAAATTACATACAATTCAAAAGTAAACGTACCTACCAGTAATATTTATGTATCTTATGCTATACTAAGTAGAATTTCAGAGTCTATTCTCCAGACTTACCTATTGTAAATTCTAAATCACAGGGTTCTTTAATGAGTTTGTTTAGATCGTCATATCCTATTCCTTCATTTTGTAAAGTGACTCCGCAGCAATGATGACGACGCTGTTCACTGGGCCTACCAGCCTCTCGGAGTGTTTTTGACACAAATGGGTAAGCAGATGCCAACTAAAATAAAATAACGAATAATAGTCATATGAACTTTGAAGGTTTTGGCAATTGCTTGGCCTAACTTAAGGTGGGCCTACTAAACAATGAAATGAATACCTTACACTTTTATCGACTGCAAATACAGCAACCTCGTTCAGCGACATCATCTGCACAATAGTTTCCCACACCTCGAACTTGAAACTTTTACCTAAAACAAGTTCCATGGGCTTGCCAAGTTTTCGACTGTCATCGATTATCGTCTTATCAGAATCACACATCCGAGTTACGAATTCGAAAAATACCTGAAATAAGCGTCAGTGGTAGAATTGATGTGGCAATATGGTACGCGTACTCTGATAAATCTGGAAACTATACGCCAACCTAAATATCTGTTACTACGTCCTACACAACATACACCTAGTCGCTCCCGTGGCTCAGTGAATTATCGCACTGCGGTAGAAACTGAAGTCAGGCCAGGGGTGGGTTGCCCGCATAAAGCATGGGTTTTTGTGAACGTTCTTTCACCTGTCATCACATCATCGTTCATTATCACCTGCTCATTCGTATCGCCGCATAACCCAGGTCGTTAAACAACATTAAAATGTTTAAAAAATCATGTGCCAACATCAGGCCTAGCCGAGTTTGAAGTAGGCCTAGGCCCAGTTGAGCATAGACCCTAGGACTAAAATTGAAGGGACTAGTTAAGCCTATCTAGACCAAGGAATGAGTAACCTACTCTTGTGCCAGGACTAAAATTTGTCTTCTTATTGCCCGCATGTAAAATCGTTTTCTTGATCAGTGCATCACCCGAAGTAGGCATAGGATCCATACTGGCTTCAAGTCAATGATCACAAATACCAATTATCTTCTTTGAGTAGGCTTGACCTATAAAGACTAGTTAAAATATTATGGCTATCAGCAATATGAAGTTTAAAGAACCATGTAGGCCTACAGTGACCCTTATATTTTTAAAAATAAAATGACAGCTGACAGTAAATACTGATTGGTGACAAAAACGGCTGTCAGATTCAGCTCGCGCTAGCGACTTGCGAGCTGTCCGCTTGGGGCGCTATAAAACTTTGTCGCCAGCTTTCCTCACGATGTAGTGACACCAACTGACTTTATCATAATTTAAAAATAAGATCTTTGAAAAGATCTTCATATTATGATAAAATCGGTTGGTATTACTACATCGTGGCGAGTATCCGCCCTCTTTCATGATCTCCCGTCTTCTAAAATGGCGGTCGTCTACTGGTAGTGCATGGGTTAAATTTCAAAGGTAATTATTTTCTTGTATTAATAGTTGTAGTTATTAGTTCTATAGGTTTGTTAGAAAGTTAGTAAATGAACCATGGTAATAATAATTCAGGACGGTGCTAAATTAGTACATGTACATTGAACGAATGACAAACTAGGTCTAGGCCTACAGCAGCATTAGCCTATTAGGCCTAGCCTAGCGAAATTCAATGGCCTAGCCTAGGCCGCTGTGTGACCATGTGATTCACTTGATTTCAACGTTACATTCATTTATACAAGTAAATATTTTGTATTAAATTTTATTTATTGGTATTTAGCCTAGATGTAGGCCTAGGCTAGATCTTTCTAGACATCTAGCTAAACATTATTACAAATATCTTAACCTTTATTATAGCATTCAATTATGACAGGCTTTGAATTATGACGATTTTGTAGCCTAAGCCTAGTTTTATTTATGCCATTGAATTTGTAAATTATGTTTATGCTTAGGGTCACATCATAAATGGCTGTGACGTTCTTCCGAGTTGAATTGGCAAAAATTGGACTGCGAATTATACAAGGGCAACTTGATGTGCTCGAGTAGACGTCGAAGTTACGACGTGCTGACGACGAGATAATAGGCCTACCAGGTAAAAACTGCATACTTCAGGTGGCTTTGAATGGGTTGTCCATGCTAACAAATACGCCACACTTCAACTGCTTGTCTGACGATTTCATTTCCTATTTTATTCAATAAAGCAACCTATTTGATTGATTATTGTTTGCTTCATGACCCCACCAACAGCTAGATTATGTGGGGGTACAAATGAGTAGGTGATAATGAAACCATGAAGTGACGATAAATGAAAGGACATCAACAAAAACCCATGCCTTATGCGGGACTCAAACCGACGCCCAACGGTGACTCAAGTTTCTAAAGCGGTGCCTCAGTTCACTGAGCTACCGAGGCCAACTTATTATGATAATTGGTTGGCAGCACTATTCAACAAACTGGTGATGTAGATCTCTGAAGAAATATTTTCTACAGCTTCTTTGGAACTTTTATGGTTAATTAAAACTGAACCTTCTTCAGGTACTTTTTTGCAGTTGAAAGTTGATTTCATCTAATTGGTGTAACACATAAACTAAATAGACCATATCAATGCTTCAGTTATGTATTTATTCATAACAATGTGCCCCAAAGTAGGCTACAGTAATTATAAGCCTGACCATGTGGCAAAATTGAGGTTAGGGTTTCCTATGTCACAATTAGGCCCACCCAGCTTCATCAATTATTATTATTAAACTCTCTCGCAGTTGCACATGAATGCACGGTGGCAAGTTCCCTATCCATCATCCTATCACACCACCTCCCTAACCTTCTGACGGAATAACTTCAACCCTATTTCATCCCCCTCGAATATACTTCTACTAAGCCCATTCCAGTCCCTACCTGTCCTATTCAAGAAAGAGAATTTACCGACATCTAACCTAGCCCCCTTTATAACTACCGATCTATCATGACTCCGCCTACCTCCATACCCCAACTCGTTTCTTTCTATCTGCCTATTCAACTCCCCCCAGCCCCCTTCTCCTTCCATCGCCCTGAAAAAATTACATATCCGATCCTCCTTTCTCCGTATTTCCAAGTCCTGCCATCCCAATTCTCGGATCATCTCTGATGGACTCTCCAATATTCTTACCCTCTCCCCCCTTTCGTTTTCCCCCCATTTCCACCTCCTAACCCTACCTGTAACCCTTCTAGCTGCAATCCTTTGTACCCTTTCCACATCCCTAGTCTCACCTAATCTTTATGGATCCCAAACTGAACTAGCATATTCCACCATGGGACGCACTAGTGAGAAATATGCTTTTTCTTTAATCTCAATACTTGTCCCCCTAAGCTGCCTCATTACAAAGTTTAGTGCATTAATACTCTTTGTTACTATTCCCTCAATCTGACTCCCCCACCCTAGACGTCTATCAAACACCACCCCTAAGTACTTGTAATTTTCTACTGACTCAAGTGTCTTCCCTCCTACAGCATACACTACCTCTGCCCTAACCCTCCTCCTACCAAAGGTGACTAACTTACACTTCCCTGCATTTAACCCCATCTTGTTTGCCTGAACCCAACAATTAAGTGCCGCCAGATCTACCTGAATAGCTGCTACATCCTCATCTGTATTGATTTCCCTATATAACACACAATCATCTGCAAATAACCTCATTTTCGAATTAACAACGCTAGTCAGATCATCTATATATAAATCAAATAATAACGGACCTAACACACTACCCTGTGGATTTCCTGACGTAACCTCAACCTCGCTTGAGACCTCTGAACCTACCCGAACTGTTTGCACTCTACCCTGAAGAAAGTTTCCAATCCATTTCACTAGCCCAACATTCCCAATAGACAGTTTCAACTTCCCTAATAAAATAGTATGATCTACCTTGTCAAAAGCCTTTTCGAAATCTAAAAACACTGCATCAATACACCCCCCTCTATCTACTACCCCTGCCAGTTCTTCCGCAAAACCTAACAACTGCGTCTCACACGAATACCCCTTCAATGCATGGGGAATTGCGACACCATGATTTTTTAATTATTTTTTAATTGATTTAATAATATTTATTCATTCATATATTTTCACAAAGTAGGCATACATTGTTGCATAGACTAAATATATTCTTGGTAGACAAGGCATATACTATATGTTTGTATGTATGTATATATACAGTACAACCTCGATAGTATGGCGATGGCTAAAGCGTCGATTTTTTGGATCGTCGTTATAAGTTTTTTTTTTAATAACATCGAAACTTGATGTAAAATCATTGTACCTATTAAGGCTAAGTATGAGAGTAGGATCGTTTGGACGAGGCACCACAAGAGCGATCTTACCACCCCATTTTATTATTATTTTAAATTAAAAGCAAAGAACTTTGACACCAGGTCTACGCTGTCTGTGACCACACTTCTTTGCCGCAGATAAAAGTTATAAGTGAAATATATTACTTGTTCAATTTTAAAATATAGGAAGATAAAAGTCAGGAAGATTATTTACAATGTGATATTGTCATCAATACACAATAAGTAACGTTTATGTTGCAGTCAATTCAGTTGTACCTAACGATAATAATAATTAAACTAGAAAACTGGGTATTGGCTGTATAAGTCGAACGATCGATCACACTCGCGTATAGGCCGTACCTGCGTAGAAGTCCACCTGCATACAAAATGCGGGCCTGAAATGAATGTAGGCCTAGTACTACAGTGATAATGACAGTTCAACAACTTGGGAAGCGTGAAAAGCATTCTTTGCTAGAAGATTCTTCACACGATGTAGGTTGATCTGTAGAGAGATGTGCTGAGTATAACTGGACGTGTCTGTTCGATTAGGCCTAGTTGGCCTGACTTGCTTCATCAGCTGATATCTGGTTCAGAAGTAGGATTTAATGAACAGGTCTAAATGATTAGAATTAATAGTTGACTTCAATTTAAGCTTTCACTATAATTTTACTCTTGCTTCTGGTTAATAATATTGAGATATGGGCATACATTGATCTAGTAAAAATGTATTAAGGCCGTAAATAAAATGAGTTATAACTGGTACCTGGTAGACATAACATATCAATTCATAGTCCTACTATTAGTTTACTCAGGCGTATATCATTACAGTATATGTTTATGTAATTCTACTACAATATTTATAAAAAAATTGTATCCTACCAGTAGGTAGATCACCATAAGCTCAACCTTGCCACTGGATAATTTACCAGTTCGATTGACTTGGTTGCAACTATGATTGTTGTTTGAAACTGTTGATTGAAGGTTCCCATGGCTCAGTCAACTGATGCACTGCGGTAGAAACTGAAGCCAGGTCGGGTGTGGGTTTTTGTAAATGTCTTTGCACCTATCATCGTTTCATTATCACCCGCTCATTCGTATCCCCGTTTAGTTTACTATTAGTTTACACAGGCGTATATTATTACAGTATATGTTTATGTAATTCTACTACAATATTTATAAAATAAATTGTATCCTACCAGTAGGTAGATCACCATAAGCTCAACCTTGCCACTGAATAATACCAGTTCGATTGACTTGGTTGGAACTATGATTGTTGTTTGAAACTGTTGATTGAAGGTTCCCATGGCTCTAGAGCAGGGTATAGGGTCGTTAAGCAGCATTAGAAAAAAATTTATTGAAGGTCGGACCTTACAGACTGTAGATGAGTTTTCTCTCTGTGTTACAGTAGCATGCATTGCGTTGTTTTCTTTTATACCCTATAGCCAGGGCATACATTTCTGTAAGAAAAAAAGTATAGAACAAACCATTGAATTATAATCCAAGAGAACTTACTGCTATGTTTCCATTGTTGCAGTTACAGTACGGTAATACTCTTTGGCATCTGACTGGCTTTCTACACTAAAAAACGCTTGCTTCGACGTGGCCTCCCACTTCAAGCACACCGACATCGGATTGGCTCACTTGGAGATGCAGTTCACAAACATCCACTGGTAAGAATAGCAATGTAGCCCATACTTCACTTTGACACCAATGCATGATGCATGACTCTGTGATATCTCATGATCCAATTGCAATCCCATGTTGAAAGTTTGTTGATGTGGAAGCAACATGTGTATAAAAATATGTTTTTATTGAGGGGGGTGAGGGGTTTATAATTGCGTTTCAATTTTTTTGGCACGATACTCTTATAGGAATGGACTCTTGGCAACATTTCTGAAATGCCTAATGAAATCTGATCATTCAGAAAAAAAATCATTCTTCTGTGTCACAGGGTGCAGAAGTTGGAAAATTTGGTACCTCACGGGACGTAACCAAATTTGTTCTTTTGGGTGCGCCGTAACTCAAAAACTAAGAACGCTAGAAACACAAAATTCTCCCCAATTGCTCTAGGTGCATGTCTTCATAGATTTACCTAGTTTGATCAAAATCGAAGAAGGTCAAGGGAATTCAAGGTCTTGTTCATTTGAAATGGAATGACTTTGAAAAACTTGAACTAAACCCAGTTATTATCTTATAGCCTTATAGGCCAGGCCTACTCATCATTTCTACTTTTATTGCAAGCTGTATTGATTGATTGATTTTATTGGTTGAACATGTGTACAGAATTTACATACGGTAGTTTATAACAGGTCATATAAATATTACATAATTATCACAGTTTGTAAGATCACACACAGTCTTGTGTAAAGCAACATCGTTGAGATAGTCAGAGATAGGATAAAAGCAATGATGTGGTGGTTGGGAAAATCGTTTTAGTATTGCTACGAGTGAATTCAAACTTTTGTTTCATCTGTGACGACTTATATATGGCACCAAAAAAATAATATTGAAAAAATATTAAAATTCTCCCACTTTTGATAATTTCTATGAAAACATTTAACGAATAAAAATGTCATGAAAATTTAAATCACTAGTCCTGCTCATGGTGGAGAGCTGTTGAAAGAACACAGATGATTTACAAACACTCCAGGTTTCGGCTGTTGCCTTGGTCACAGCCGAAACCTCGTGTGTTTGTAAATCATATCTAGTGTTTTTTCAACGTCTCTTCACTATGAGTAGGCATTCACTTATGGATTTCGGTAAGCTGCTGTTCTTTCTCTCCCTTCCACCCAATTCAAATATATATCACGCCTCAGGCTATTTTCCCATGCACAGACAAGAAAATGGTTAGCAATGAATAGCCTACAGTATTAGTTGAATGAAAATACTCATTGTATTTATTCAGTGTTATTGGATTAGTTCAATTGAGTGTTAACAATGTATTGAAAATAGATACAAACTTTTCAAGATAAACGTTCAAGTAACTTGTATATTTCAAAAATTGAATCTTACAACAAAGCCACGAAGACGTACTTTGAACTTTTCAAACGATCGTTTTATTTGACGTGAACTGAACTTTCAAAGACTTTTTCTGAAAGTAAACTTTCCAACACTGTTCACGTGCTTTGGTATAATTTATTAATTTATTATATTTGTTAAAAGTACCGTAATTAATACTAGGCCTAATTTGAATGGTTTTCAAATTCAGTAGAATTTTAATTTACCGTCTTGAAGTTTAGTTTGAATTCCATGTTTTCTTGTATTACCATTATATATTATCTATATACAAGGCTAAGCGTGTCTGTCTGTAAGATGGTGGTGATCGCGGGGCAGGGATGTGGGAAGGGGGGGGGAGGCACACCGCCCTGATCATTGACACTTTGTTGTGCGTAAATCACTTCACACTTCGCCATTCTGGAGAAGAACGGAAGGTGCGAAGGAATTTACGTGTAATTGGGTTAGTGCGTAGTGATGCTGTGCGTTCAAGGTATATGTAGTGCGATAGTTATAACAATGGTAGTGGGAAGTATAGTAACAACAGAGGGAGAGACCCCGCGTCTTAAACGCGGGGCTAAGGCTAGTATATATATATATATATATATATATAAGCCTAGGGCTATTCCCTCAGTCTTTCTACCAGGGCTATAATTAAACTTATACGAACAGTGTGAACACTGGGTAAATTGTGTGATTTAGTAGAAAACAGGTCTAGGCCCACTTGCTGGTGTACTTATAACCTAGCTGTTGGCGGGCTCGTTGAGCAAGTGTCCTGAGACGAGTGATTGAGTAGCCAACACACTTAGCTGACATTCAGAAGACCGGGGTTTGATTCCTGCCATGGTTGACCATCTTGACTGGAGAGGCAACATGGTTTTCCTCGGTCGTTAAAGCCGTGATATTAAAGTCATTGGCCACTGCTCACTATGGCAACTTTGTATTTCTGTTGTTGATGGTAGGAAAACCTGGCCTCGCGTTATAACCATGAAATATTAAGGAACATTGTGTATATGGTTCTTGTCAATTGACAACAAGACTAGTTTTATGGTTCAAACCCAATTTAACCGTAACTCTCAATAATCCTAAACTTTCGTTGAGAATAATTGGTACGCTTTAGATTAGAATTCAGGTAACACAATCGCTTTCTGCTGACCTCTGAATACTTCAGGGCGTAACCTAAGACCCGCAGATTATTGTGAAGGTAGTTCTTGGAGCATACAAGACGGAGTTTGCCGTGATAGGTGGATAGATGCATTGTGGATGTATTTGAAACAAAAAGCTGATTCTATAAATGAAATCTCAAGGTCTTTAGAGTTTTCTTCCGTAGGGGTGGTGGGGGGAGGAGCTTTAAGGGGGTTGGAAAATAGCTAGTGCTAATTTGGGCTGGGAGATAGGGTATTGATGTAGTAGCCTGGCAATATGCCAGCCTGGGAGATAGGGTATTGACGTAGGAATCTGGCAATAGGCCAGCCTGGGAGATGGGGTATTGACGTGGGGTCATTGGATATCAAATCACCTCGGCCGAGTAGCAAAATTGACCTGACCATCTTTGATGTTGATAAAACTTGTAAATCTATGAAGAAATGCATCTAGAGCAATCATGAGAGATTTTGTGTTTCTAGCGTTCTTAGCCTAGTTTTTGAGTTACGGCGTGCCCAAAATACCAAATTAGTATTTCTGGGTGGGCTGTAACTTGAAAACTAAGAACGTTAGAAACACAACATTGTCCACAATTGTATGATATGGAAGATGCAAGACTTCATGGGTTTACCATGTTTCATGGAAATCGGAGATAGTCGGGTCAATTTTGAAACTCGGCCGAGTTGATTTGATATGGAATGACCCACGCAACTCTGGAAAAAGTTGCAATCGTCTTTGCTTTGTGAGAAATGCATTGGAGCCATTTCCGAGTGGTCAGATTAGACTAATATATGACTAACAGATTTCTTTCCACTTGTTGCAGGTTTTCAAGCCGATGACATGCCCAGGCGTCTGCGAGTTATCCAGCATCACTTGCATCGAGTCCCTTCCGTCCGTTGCAGTAATCACAGCTGCAAGTTCCGATGCAGTTGGCTTGCTGAGATCACTTCAATTAGTGCATTGTGATTATCAAGAATAATGATTAGCAAACAAGTGATAATTGTGTGATAGAATGATTTATTGATACAAGTTGTACAGAAAGTGATGATAATAAAGTGATGATTAGATACATTGTAATTATGATGATGTTGATATTGTTGTACTCCTGATATATCCTGATCATGATCACCACATACTACCGATACTCCACCTGCGCCCGCAGGGGGGGGGGGCGAGGGAAGGAGGGAGGGGATTTGGAGAGGGCGATGTACCCTAGCATGCGAGAGAGGCAAGGTAGCTTCCGAAGAATCTACACAAGTCTTTCTCACATGCTCGAGTACAAGGTCTTCACCAAAGCCCGTCCACAATCTTAGATGGTGGTAAGACGCGTGACAGTGTAGCCTTGAATGAAAGACAGACTCCCACGAGTCTGTCTCGTACGCAAGAGTAAACGTCTCGTCAAAGAACGATCCAGATTCCTTCTCTCGCCCCCCAGGGGTAGGCACTTTATCCACGGCCTAGGTGCAGGCAACCTTTAGCCACGGCCCAGGTGCGGTCAGACTTTTAGCCACGGTCCAGGTGAGAACAGGCACCAGTGCTCATGGTTATCAGGTTTCTTTTAGCTCAGGGCAACAAGATCCCTACTCGGAGCAGTAGTTTATTTACTATGACTTTGCTTGGTCACTGCCTGTTGTTGGACTCTAGGCCGGAAACTCCACCATTCTGAGTTTGATCGAGTTGGATTAAGGCATCAGGGCTGATCAAACCACGCTAGGCTGGCCTACCCGGCTCAGGGATCAGTTTAGGCTGGATCATACCTTTGGGGGGGCGGGCGCAGGGGGGTCAGTTTACCCACTTGCCGGTGCAGCTTACCGAACTAACTTACTCCTACGTACTGCCACGATGCTCCACGGAATCGGTCTTCAAGGTAAGCTGGAGCCTGCAACACAACAAAGAATTAACATTGGAATAAATCTTACTTGAAACATTGTGGGTGTACTAAATTACACTTCATAATGAGTTAAAGAACACAATTCAATTAAAATTATTCAATTTCATTCCATTTCAAAGTAATTACAAGGATTCTGAAATTCCATATGGGCCATAGCATGGCAAAAGTACCAAGTTGATTTTTGCTCTAAAATCTTTAAATTCAATTCAATTTTGGAACTGAGACCAGATTTGTGTTCTAATGTGATCACATTACACACACATAACAATAGAACTGAGAAATTCAACCACAAATTTCAGGCGACAAAAAATTTTGACCCAAAAGCACAGGGTTAAGTAAGCTCGTTTTTGACCTTTCGCAATTAATTTCTATGAACTGGTGAGAGCTATGATGTTCTAGTATTTTTTTATGTTTATAACTTGATGGTCCCTAAATCCTCAGCAAATTTGGCTATACTCGCATCAGCCATTTCCAAGAAAAAGGTGTCTGAATTACCCAAAAACTGCAATTTCCAGCCACTTTTCAGAGTCATCAAAAATCATCATTTTTGATTCGGCTAAAATTTTGTAGGAAGACAAGAGGACATTTCAGAAGAGTTATTCCGTTGAAATTTTGCTAATAATGCTAATGGAAAAGTAATTAGAAGGATTCCAGAATTCTATATAGGACTCTACCATGGTGAGTACACTAAGTTGTTTTTCGCTCTAAAATCTTTAAATTAAACTCAATTTTGAAACGGAGAGCGGATTTGTGTTCCAATTTGATCACACTACACATACATAACAAAAGAACTGAGAAATTCAACCAAAAATTTCGAGCGACAAAAAAATTTGACCAAAATGTACAGGGTTAACTAAGGTACTTTTGGACCTTTCGCAATTAATTTCTATGAACTGGTGAGAGCTATGATGTTCTAGTATTTTTTTAAGAGTATAACTTGATGGTCCCTAAATCCTCAGCAAATTTGGCTATACTCGCATCAGCCATTTCCAAGAAAAAGGTGTCTGAATTACCCAAAAACTGCAATTTCCAGCCACTTTTCAGAGTCATCAAAAATCATCATTTTTGATTCGGCTAAAATTTTGTAGGAAGACAAGAGGACATTTCAGAAGAGTTATTCCGTTGAAATTTTGCTAATAATGCTAATGGAAAAGTAATTAGAAGGATTCCAGAATTCTATATAGGACTCTACCATGGTGAGTACACTAAGTTGTTTTTCGCTCTAAAATCTTTAAATTAAACTCAATTTTGAAACGGAGAGCGGATTTGTGTTCCAATTTGATCACACTACACATACATAACAAAAGAACTGAGAAATTCAACCAAAAATTTCGAGCGACAAAAAAATTTGACCAAAATGTACAGGGTTAACTAAGGTACTTTTGGACCTTTCGCAATTAATTTCTATGAACTGGTGAGAGCTATGATGTTCTAGTATTTTTTTAAGAGTATAACTTGATGGTCCCTAAATCCTCAGCAAATTTGGCTATACTCGCATCAGCCATTTCCAAGAAAAAGGTGTCTGAATTACCCAAAAACTGCAATTTCCAGCCACTTTTCAGAGTCATCAAAAATCATCATTTTTGATTCGGCTAAAATTTTGTAGTAAGACAAGAGGACATTTCAGAAGAGTTATTCCGTTGAAATTTTGCTAATAATGCTAATGGAAAAGTAATTGGAAGGATTCCAGAATTCTATATAGGACTCTACCATGGTGAGTACACTAAGTTGTTTTTCGCTCTAAAATCTTTAAATTAAACTCAATTTTGAAACGGAGAGCGGATTTGTGTTCCAATTTGATCACACTACACATACATAACAAAAGAACTGAGAAATTCAACCAAAAATTTCGAGCGACAAAAAAATTTGACCAAAATGTACAGGGTTAACTAAGGTACTTTTGGACCTTTCGCAATTAATTTCTATGAACTGGTGAGAGCTATGATGTTCTAGTATTTTTTTAAGAGTATAACTTGATGGTCCCTAAATCCTCAGCAAATTTGGCTATACTCGCATCAGCCATTTCCAAGAAAAAGGTGTCTGAATTACCCAAAAACTGCAATTTCCAGCCACTTTTCAGAGTCATCAAAATCATCATTTTTGATTCGGCTAAAATTTTGTAGGAAGACAAGAGGACATTTCAGAAGAGTTATTCCGTTGAAATTTTGCTAATAATGCTAATGGAAAAGTAATTAGAAGGATTCCAGAATTCTATATAGGACTCTACCATGGTGAGTACACTAAGTTGTTTTTCGCTCTAAAATCTTTAAATTAAACTCAATTTTGAAACGGAGAGCGGATTTGTGTTCCAATTTGATCACACTACACATACATAACAAAAGAACTGAGAAATTCAACCAAAAATTTCGAGCGACAAAAAAATTTGACCAAAATGTACAGGGTTAACTAAGGTACTTTTGGACCTTTCGCAATTAATTTCTATGAACTGGTGAGAGCTATGATGTTCTAGTATTTTTTTAAGAGTATAACTTGATGGTCCCTAAATCCTCAGCAAATTTGGCTATACTCGCATCAGCCATTTCCAAGAAAAAGGTGTCTGAATTACCCGAAAACTGCAATTTCCAGCTACTTTTCAGAGTCATCAAAAATCATCATTTTTGATTCGGCTAAAATTTTGTAGGAAGACAAGAGGACATTTCAGAAGAGTTATTCCGTTGAAATTTTGCTAATAATGCTAATGGAAAAGTAATTAGAAGGATTCCAGAATTCTATATAGGACTCTACCATGGTGAGTACACTAAGTTGTTTTTTGCTCTAAAATCTTTAAATTAAACTCAATTTTGAAACGGAGAGCGGATTTGTGTTCCAATTTGATCACACTACACATACATAACAAAAGAACTGAGAAATTAACCAAAAATTTCGAGCGACAAAAAAATTTGACCAAAATGTACAGGGTTAACTAAGGTACTTTTGGACCTTTCGCAATTAATTTCTATGAACTGGTGAGAGCTATGATGTTCTAGTATTTTTTTAAGAGTATAACTTGATGGTCCCTAAATCCTCAGCAAATTTGGCTATACTCGCATCAGCCATTTCCAAGAAAAAGGTGTCTGAATTACCCAAAAACTGCAATTTCCAGCCACTTTTCAGAGTCATCAAAAATCATCATTTTTGATTCGGCTAAAATTTTGTAGTAGGACAAGAGGACATTTCAGAAGAGTTATTCCGTTGAAATTTTGCTAATAATGCTAATGAAAAAGTAATTGGAAGGATTCCAGAATTCTATATAGGACTCTACCATGGTGAGTACACTAAGTTGTTTTTCGCTCTAAAATCTTTAAATTAAACTCAATTTTGAAACGGAGAGCGGATTTGTGTTCCAATTTGATCACACTACACATACATAACAAAAGAACTGAGAAATTCAACCAAAAATTTCGAGCGACAAAAAAATTTGACCAAAATGTACAGGGTTAACTAAGGTACTTTTGGACCTTTCGCAATTAATTTCTATGAACTGGTGAGAGCTATGATGTTCTAGTATTTTTTTAAGAGTATAACTTGATGGTCCCTAAATCCTCAGCAAATTTGGCTATACTCGCATCAGCCATTTCCAAGAAAAAGGTGTCTGAATTACCCAAAAACTGCAATTTCCAGCCACTTTTCAGAGTCATCAAAATCATCATTTTTGATTCGGCTAAAATTTTGTAGGAAGACAAGAGGACATTTCAGAAGAGTTATTCCGTTGAAATTTTGCTAATAATGCTAATGGAAAAGTAATTAGAAGGATTCCAGAATTCTATATAGGACTCTACCATGGTGAGTACACTAAGTTGTTTTTCGCTCTAAAATCTTTAAATTAAACTCAATTTTGAAACGGAGAGCGGATTTGTGTTCCAATTTGATCACACTACACATACATAACAAAAGAACTGAGAAATTCAACCAAAAATTTCGAGCGACAAAAAATTTGACCAAAATGTACAGGGTTAACTAAGGTACTTTTGGACCTTTCGCAATTAATTTCTATGAACTGGTGAGAGCTATGATGTTCTAGTATTTTTTTAAGAGTATAACTTGATGGTCCCTAAATCCTCAGCAAATTTGGCTATACTCGCATCAGCCATTTCCAAGAAAAAGGTGTCTGAATTACCCAAAAACTGCAATTTCCAGCCACTTTTCAGAGTCATCAAAAATCATCATTTTTGATTCGGCTAAAATTTTGTAGGAAGACAAGAGGACATTTCAGAAGAGTTATTCCGTTGAAATTTTGCTAATAATGCTAATGGAAAAGTAATTAGAAGGATTCCAGAATTCTATATAGGACTCTACCATGGTGAGTACACTAAGTTGTTTTTCGCTCTAAAATCTTTAAATTAAACTCAATTTTGAAACGGAGACCGGATTTGTGTTCCAATTTGATCACACTACACATACATAACAAAAGAACTGAGAAATTCAACCAAAAATTTCGAGCGACAAAAAAATTTGACCAAAATGTACAGGGTTAACTAAGGTACTTTTGGACCTTTCGCAATTAATTTCTATGAACTGGTGAGAGCTATGATGTTCTAGTATTTTTTTAAGAGTATAACTTGATGGTCCCTAAATCCTCAGCAAATTTGGCTATACTCGCATCAGCCATTTCCAAGAAAAAGGTGTCTGAATTACCCAAAAACTGCAATTTCCAGCCACTTTTCAGAGTCATCAAAATCATCATTTTTGATTCGGCTAAAATTTTGTAGGAAGACAAGAGGACATTTCAGAAGAGTTATTCCGTTGAAATTTTGCTAATAATGCTAATGGAAAAGTAATTAGAAGGATTCCAGAATTCTATATAGGACTCTACCATGGTGAGTACACTAAGTTGTTTTTCGCTCTAAAATCTTTAAATTAAACTCAATTTTGAAACGGAGAGCGGATTTGTGTTCCAATTTGATCACACTACACATACATAACAAAAGAACTGAGAAATTCAACCAAAAATTTCGAGCGACAAAAAAATTTGACCAAAATGTACAGGGTTAACTAAGGTACTTTTGGACCTTTCGCAATTAATTTCTATGAACTGGTGAGAGCTATGATGTTCTAGTATTTTTTTAAGAGTATAACTTGATGGTCCCTAAATCCTCAGCAAATTTGGCTATACTCGCATCAGCCATTTCCAAGAAAAAGGTGTCTGAATTACCCAAAAACTGCAATTTCCAGCCACTTTTCAGAGTCATCAAAAATCATCATTTTTGATTCGGCTAAAATTTTGTAGTAAGACAAGAGGACATTTCAGAAGAGTTATTCCGTTGAAATTTTGCTAATAATGCTAATGGAAAAGTAATTAGAAGGATTCCAGAATTCTATATAGGACTCTACCATGGTGAGTACACTAAGTTGTTTTTCGCTCTAAAATCTTTAAATTAACTCAATTTTGAAACGGAGAGCGGATTTGTGTTCCAATTTGATCACACTACACATACATAACAAAAGAACTGAGAAATTCAACCAAAAATTTCGAGCGACAAAAAAATTTGACCAAAATGTACAGGGTTAACTAAGGTACTTTTGGACCTTTCGCAATTAATTTCTATGAACTGGTGAGAGCTATGATGTTCTAGTATTTTTTAAGAGTATAACTTGATGGTCCCTAAATCCTCAGCAAATTTGGCTATACTCGCATCAGCCATTTCCAAGAAAAAGGTGTCTGAATTACCCAAAAACTGCAATTTCCAGCCACTTTTCAGAGTCATCAAAAATCATCATTTTTGATTCGGCTAAAATTTTGTAGGAAGACAAGAGGACATTTCAGAAGAGTTATTCCGTTGAAATTTTGCTAATAATGCTAATGGAAAAGTAATTAGAAGGATTCCAGAATTCTATATAGGACTCTACCATGGTGAGTACACTAAGTTGTTTTTCGCTCTAAAATCTTTAAATTAAACTCAATTTTGAAACGGAGAGCGGATTTGTGTTCCAATTTGATCACACTACACATACATAACAAAAGAACTGAGAAATTCAACCAAAAATTTCGAGCGACAAAAAAATTTGACCAAAATGTACAGGGTTAACTAAGGTACTTTTGGACCTTTCGCAATTAATTTCTATGAACTGGTGAGAGCTATGATGTTCTAGTATTTTTTTAAGAGTATAACTTGATGGTCCCTAAATCCTCAGCAAATTTGGCTATACTCGCATCAGCCATTTCCAAGAAAAAGGTGTCTGAATTACCCGAAAACTGCAATTTCCAGCTACTTTTCAGAGTCATCAAAAATCATCATTTTTGATTCGGCTAAAATTTTGTAGGAAGACAAAAGGACATTTCAGAAGAGTTATTCCGTTGAAATTTTGCTAATAATGCTAATGGAAAAGTAATTAGAAGGATTCCAGAATTCTATATAGGACTCTACCATGGTGAGTACACTAAGTTGTTTTTCGCTCTAAAATCTTTAAATTAAACTCAATTTTGAAACGGAGAGCGGATTTGTGTTCCAATTTGATCACACTACACATACATAACAAAAGAACTGAGAAATTCAACCAAAAATTTCGAGCGACAAAAAAATTTGACCAAAATGTACAGGGTTAACTAAGGTACTTTTGGACCTTTCGCAATTAATTTCTATGAACTGGTGAGAGCTATGATGTTCTAGTATTTTTTTAAGAGTATAACTTGATGGTCCCTAAATCCTCAGCAAATTTGGCTATACTCGCATCAGCCATTTCCAAGAAAAAGGTGTCTGAATTACCCAAAAACTGCAATTTCCAGCCACTTTTCAGAGTCATTCAAAATCATCATTTTTGATTCGGCTAAAATTTTGTAGGAAGACAAGAGGACATTTCAGAAGAGTTATTCCGTTGAAATTTTGCTAATAATGCTAATGGAAAAGTAATTAGAAGGATTCCAGAATTCTATATAGGACTCTACCATGGTGAGTACACTAAGTTGTTTTTCGCTCTAAAATCTTTAAATTAAACTCAATTTTGAAACGGAGACCGGATTTGTGTTCCAATTTGATCACACTATACATACATAACAACAGAACTGAGAAATTCAATCAAAAATTTCGAGCGACAAAAAAATTTGACCAAAATGTACAGCTCGTTTTTCACCTTTCGCAATTAATTTCTATGAACTGGTGAGAGCTATGATGTTCTAGTATTTTTTTATGTTTATAACTTTGGGATCTTCAAATCATCAGAAAGTTCCATCAGGATTGCCACGGCGGTTGCCAAGAAAAACGTCACTGATTTATCAAAAAACGGACATTTTCAGCCAATTTTCGGAACTGACTTTTGGAATAACGACAATTATCTGATATTGTTCAAATATTTGGACAGAGGGATTAATTCTGAGGAAGAGAATAATTTTTCGGAAATTTCAAAACCAAAATCAAAGTCAGAAATCAAATTTGAAAAAAGTAAAAAAGGCAAAAATTCATGAATTTGTTTTGTCTGAAATTTTGTAAGACGGCAAAAGGACATTCTGGAAACCCAATTCCGTTGAAATTTCTCCAATTTTCTCATTTTCGAAGTAATTACAAGGATTCTAAATTAGAAATTCATCAGAAAGTTTTCTGACATCAATGACTGCGTCAAGACTGCGGAAAATAACAAGTGTTTTCTACTTACTGGCATCGTTCTTGTCGTTCCCTCTGCTGCGTTCATGTTCTTCCCTCCTTCCCTCTTCTTACTGCGTCATCTTCTACATCGTACTGCCGTCTTGGTTGCCTTCTCTTCCTTCTTCAAAGATCCCGCTAGTGTACGAGTGCTGGCATTGTGACAGCTGGAATAGAAAATACTATAATTAAACACAAAATAATTGTCATTCACATATTAATAGAGAGTTATAAAATAGCTGAAACTCTGTTGAGAGGAGCGCAGATCGTTGTCCATCGCGGTCTATCTCTGTAGCCTAGTAAATGCCGTGGTGGTTCTTACAATACAGGCCACGACCGCTTCATTCCCATTATCTAACGAGCGTTCCTCTCATCATGCCATTGGTCAAACATCCAACGCAATAGATCACAGTCATCATTACAGAGCGCCGTTAAACCTAATATGAATGGACCGTACTTGGCTAGATACGGACATATTTAAAATTGAAATTGAATATTTTCATCTACGAAGTTTTTAGGGCGTCCCACACACCTAAGTCAACAATTTTGGGTCAATAGATTTGGTTCATTGTACCAAATTATCTGACACACAATACTTGCTTTCCACTACCAATTATAGTAACATATATCATAAAATGTGTACAGATCATTTGAATGCTTAGGGTTGCATCTAGGAATAGTTATCTACGATGGATACGCAACTTGGAATTCTCCCATGTTCTCCCATCTGACGATCATCTCCAGTGATAAGAAACCTTGAGGGTGGCGGCAAGTAGCGGCAATATAGAAAACTAATGTAAAATCAAGATGGACGTCAAACTAAGCAATAATTTGCAGGGCATAAATAGTTTTGGTTGCGCATGATACGTAAAGTTCAAATCATATTGTTAATCATACCATATTGTTATGTGAATCATAAAACATGATTTTTGATTAAGGCTGAAAAGTATTGCTCTTACAGAGATATGAGGTAAGAGATGGCTGAACTATCAATTCTCTGATCATCAACACCGTCAGGACTGAAAAATATCAGCTACGTCTTTCTACTCTCTACTTACGCATGTTGTTCTTGTGGTTCTCTCTGTTGCATTCATCTTTTTCCTTCCTTCCCTCTTCTTCTTACGTCCTCACCGCGTCAACTTCTACATCGTACGGCCGGCTCAGTTGCCTTCTTCAACGGTCCCGCTAGAATGCACCACTATGTGCAATACATGCACTGACATCGTCCCACGTTGACAGGCTTCAACAGCTGTAACAAGCAAAATACCAGATTGAAACATCAATTGACGATCACTGACTGACACCGGATTTGTGTTCCAATTTGATCACACTACACATACATAACAACAGAACTGCAAAATTCAACCACAAATTTCAGGCGACAAGAAAATTTGACCAAAATGTACAGGGTTAAGTAAGCTCGTTTTTGACCTTACGCAATTAATTTCTATGAACTGGTGAGAGCTATGATGTTCCAGTATTTTTTTATGTTTATAACTTTGGGATCTTTAAATCATTGGAAAGTTTCTTTAATATTGCTCTGGCAGTTGCCAAGAAAAACGTCGCTGATTTATCAAAAAATGGACATTTCCAGCCAACTTTCAGAACGGTCTTTTTCAATATCGACAATTGTCCCATTATGCTTGGATATTCAACAAGAAGAATTAATTCTGAGTAAGAAAATATATTTTTGGAAATTTTAAAACCAAAATTGACATCAGAAATCAAATTTGAAAAACGTAAAAAAGGCCAAAAATCACTATTCTTGATTTGTCTAAAATTTTGTAGAAAGACAAAAGGGTATTTTAAAAACTCAATTCCATTGAAATTTTACCAATTTTATTCTTTTCAAAGTAATTACAAGGATTCTGAAATTGTATATGGGGGCCTACCATTGCAAATAGCACCAAGTTGATTTTTGCTCTAAAATCTCTAAATTCAATTCAATTTTGGAACTGAGACCAGATTTATGTTCTTATGTGATCACATTACACACACATAACAATAGAACTGAGAAATTCAACCACAAATTTCAGGCGACAAAAAATTTTGACCCAAAAGCACAGGATAAGCTCGTTTTTGACCTTTCGCAATTAATTTCTATGAACTGGTGAGACCTATTATGTTCTAGTATTTTTTTTGTAATTATAACTTTAGGATCTTTAAATCATCAGAAAGTTCCGCTGAGATTGCCCTTGCGGTTGCCAAGAAAAACGACGCTGATTTATCAAAAAACGGACATTTTCAGCCAACTTTCAGAACGGTCTTTTGGCATAACGTCAATTGTGCAATTATGTTCACATATTCAGCAAGGAGATTCAATTCTGAAGAAGAAAATATCTTTTGGGAAATTTTAAAACCAAAATTGATGTCAGAAATCAAATTTGAAAATGGTTAAAAAGGCAAAAATTCATGATTTCCATTTGTCTAAAATTTTGTAGGACTACAGAAGGGCATTTTAAAAACTCAATTCCATTCACATTAATCCAATTTCATTGTTTTTCAAGTAATTAGAAGGATTCTAAAGTTCTATATGGGCCCTAACATGGCAAATAACACCAAGTTATTTTTGCTCTAAAATCTTTAAATTAGAATCAATTTCTAAACTAAGACCGGATTTGTGTTCCAATTTGATCACATTACACATACATAACAACAGAACTGGGAAATTCAACCAAAAATTTCAAATCCACAAAAAAATCACCAAAATGCACAGGGGTTACTAAGCTACTTTTTGACCTTTCGCAATTAATTTCTATGAACTGGTGAGACCTATGATGTTCTAGTATTTTTTTGTAATTATAACTTTAGGATCTTTAAATCATCAGAAAGTTCCGCTGAGATTGCCCCTGCGGTTGCCAAGAAAAACGACGCTGATTTATCAAAAAACGGATATTTTCAGCCAACTTTCAGAACGGTCTTTTGGCATAACGTCAATTGTGCAATTATGTTCACATATTCAGCAAGAAGATTCAATTCTGAAGAAGATAATATCCTTTTGGAAATTTTAAAATCAAAATTGACGTCAGAAATCAAATTTGAAAAAAGTGAAGAAGACATAAAATCAGTGTTTTCGATTTGTCTAAAATTTTGTAGGATGACGGAAGGGCATTCTAAGAACTCAATTCCATCGACATTTTTGCAATTTTCTTTTCTTTTTAGTATAATTACACGGACTTTAAATTTCTATATGAGCCCTAACACGGCAAATAATACCAAGTCATTTTTTGTTCTAAAATCTTTAAAAATTATTCAATTTCGAAACTGAGACCAGATTTGTATCCCAATTTGATCACATTACACATACATAACAATAGAACTGGGAAATTCAACCAAAAATGTCAAATCCCCCCAAAAAATCATCAAAAAGCACAGCGGCTAGTAGGCCTACACTACTTTTTGACCTTTCGCAATTAATTTCTACGAACTGGTTAGACCTGAGATGTTCTAGTACGCACGGTGTTCCCTGGTGGTTCGCTCATATGAGCATTTGCATGTGTCATCCGACCGAATGGTCTGACCTTGAGACAGCAGAGCACCAATAGAGGATTCGAGGATCGCGCGTCGTCGGAGCTAGCCGAGTACACACGGTCAGTGAGGCCCTAGCAACGGTTTCTATTACGTAGTTTCGTCCAGTAGCATAGCTTTCTCCCACGCGCAATACGAAATTGCCGAGAAGAGTGATGATTTCCATGGAAAATGAGTTTTTTGCTTAATCCGAATTTTTATAAATTGAAAAAAAAAATTGTGTCCCTTGCATATTTCGGATTAATGATAGTTTACTGTACATTGTTAAGTTTGGTGCATTTGACTCCCAATGCCTATTGCCTAGGCCCTAATGGCTGCATTTATTTTGACTTCATTTTTTTTTACTCCAATGTAGTTTCAAGATGAAGTCTCCGTTACATTCTTAAACAAAATAAAGCCTCCAATACTAATGTAGGCCTAGCAACAAAGTAGTTGAAGACTAGTGGTTCTGATAGCTAAGAAGCCTTGAATGCAAAGCTGTGACGTTGAACAAGCATACTTTTGTTTACAAATATAGTTTGCCGTCACACCGATATATTGACAACTAACTTAACTAACCGTTGTTGGTTTGCTGACGTTTTATATGGGTTCTCCCCTCTTCCTCTCGTTTACAAGGTGACCGCCGCCTCCTCTTTGCTCACGTATTGGCCTCGAAGTCTTTCCGGCGCTTCTGCAACGTCAGACTTCCTCTCCAAAGTTTTCTGTTGGACACGTAGAAAGAATGACACATTTATTATTTGTGGCAAGGAGTAAGCCTAAACCCTTGGAATCGAACGCAAATTTGTATTACGGTATTACAGTTCTTCTAGTTTGAATGAGTTCTTTAATACTGTATATACACTATATTTCTAGCACGACCCAACTTTCATGTTATTTATTTGTATTGGGCTCAAAATAAACTTTAATGATAGGCCTAGCTATACAATCTACTGCATCAGATGCATGAGTAATGAAGTGATGGGACCACTTTTGGGTTCCGATGATATTCCTCCACACATAGGCATGTAATAATAGAACAGACAATTTTAACAAACTCTGAAAATGATCCAAAATTCCAAAAATGTATTTTCATCCAAAAATTATGACCATTATTCTTTCAAATTTCTTCAATCAATTACAACACAACAGTGAGAATGAATCCGACTCAATGATCTTGCCTATCGCTGCGTTTCTAACACTCGTGCATCTCCTACCTTCTTCGTCTCTCCTTTTCATATTGTGCATGTCATCTTCCTCGTGTTTCGGTCCTTTTCTCTTGTCAATACTCATCAATTCTTCTTTGCTTTGTGAACCATATCGCAGACAAACTGTAACACAATAACAATAAAAATAATGATAATATTATTAATCTAGATGGACTGACCAGGACTATGTGGCCTTCACGTTGGTCTACAATATAGGACTGTAGTTATTGTCAATGAATAGGAAGATAGAAAATACAGAGTATCACACATCAATACATATATTAACAATGAAAAACTATAAGTAGGCCTAGGCCCAAGTAAGTATGACAATAGTTGATGAAGTAGCATACCTAGCTAAAGAGGTCATTCGACTAGTGTAGTTCATCGTGTTACAACTAGGCTAGGCGTGCTGACTATACTTATTACTGCTTCAAAGAGAAGTATACAACAAGAGATTTTGGACTATACCAACTAAAGAAAAATGTATCAGACATCGCGATCGTGCCCATCTGGTTTAGGGTCATGCTACGATATATTTTTTGATTATTCGTTTTTTAGTGATAGTTGGGCCGGCCTAGTAATTGATTTTGTCCCAAATCCAATGGCCTAGCCTGCCTAGAGATAGGTAAGGTAAGGTTTACATGTTGAATGGGCACACTGTGTTGGCCTAATTGTACAATTCAAACCTTTCCCAAGGTTGTAGGATAAAATGTCGAAGCATGAGACTTAATTTGCTGTGGCAATGTAAGCCTAGGTGGGCCTCATTCATTATATGCCTATAGTAAATGAAGGGGTCCATTTCGATATCATGCCTTCCGACAACGGTTCAGAAAAGCCATATCTTGTATCAGCTATCTCCGTGCGCTGGAAGGCTAGTACCACCGTGCTGCTAGTACCACCAAAATCCGTGCGGAACGTTATGTGAATAAAGGCCATTCACGTGGTCCACTTGACTTTTGACAACTCACATCTTGCCACCAACAATGAAGTTCATTCGGTACACGCACTAGTGTTGCGTGGCACGCTGGCCTCTTTTCACCTAGCATTCCGCACAAATTTTGGTGGAACTAGCAGCATATAGTCCTAGCAGCCGAAATAGCTTCGATACAAGAACTCTCTATTCTAGACCTGTTTCCGACGAATGTCAGATATGTTGACCAAGCAGAAGCTAACAGGAGACCTAGACCTAGACGTAAATAATGATCTAGAAGAGGCCCACATCGCAAAATACTCATCATCATTGTAGGCCTACAGGTTATGGTTAGGCCCTACAATTAGTCACGCCATTGGTCACGCATCCCATTACCCAGACTGGTGTTGAAGCTGGACTCGACTCAATATCAAAGCATCAACTGAATTATAGTTGAAACAACGAACTATGTACGCTTATAGACAATACTCACAGTTCACACCTCATGTTGGCAGTTGACACCTTATCCATTTGTTGTGAATTGATTGATTACAATTGAAGTGAATTGGTCATTGTGTGAAACGTCGAACGTGCCGTGAATATTATTGTTGAATGTTGATTAGATTTGCAGGATACTCAACATGACAAAACCAAACTCGCCTTTTACCAGACCACGATGTAGCGATACCAACTGATTTTATCAATGCTGAATCCACTGATCAGTGACTGACTGCTGACTCCCATAATATAACATGGCGGGCTTTTGTGGTTTCTTGCGGTCGGAACACTATGCTCCGAGCCAAAGGTCTCGGCCACTTGCCTATGCAAAAAAACGGTGGAAATGCTCCGTAAATCGATGTCAGTGGTCGGTACACATTCTTCATAGACACCTCTTTGGCCTTTGCATATTATGATCAAAGCAGTTTGTTTCACTATAGAGTATGTATGGTTACACTACATCGTGACCAGACACTAGCAATTCGGAAGCCATTTGGCTGATTTTCATATCATGACATTTTTCTACCTTTTCTCTTCTGAACAGATCGTATGAGTATGATGTTTGAACAGCAAGATGATTGAATGTTTTTTTGTCTGATCATACCAAAAAAGTTGAATTCACCTCAAACAGATGTTGTTTACATGCATAGACCGAATTACACGAAAGCCATTCAGCTAGGTGACTGCCGACCCGCTCGTTACTACGAACCTCCTGATTTGAAACTGGTCTGTGACCATAGCTTTTACTTTTACAAGCTTTTGCAATAATTGAATGTTTAGTTTTAAAACTAAATATAGTTTTTATTTGTATTACAGTATAAAGCGTTATTATATTGTTATTATTTCTACATTTTTATTTAAATTTTATGTATTTAGGTTTACTACATGTCTTTTCGGAAAGAACACTCAACGATAACTGCCACATATAACCTCATTCATACAGTCACCAATGCCTTGGAAAATAAAGTTAAAGTTGGAACAATTATGTGCGACCTCTCAAAGGCTTTCGACACTATAAGCCATGAAACACTCCTAGCTAAACTTAGTTTCTATGGTATCAAAGGCGTAGCTGCAAACTGGGTTAAATCATACTTGACTGATAGAAAGCAGAAAGTCACTATCGAAACAGAAAATGTCAAAGAGGAATCTCGATGGGAGCTAATAAAACATGGTGTTCCACAAGGGTCGATCTTAGGTCCAATCCTTTTCAGTCTTTATGTAAATGACTTGCCTTCTAACCTGACAGTCGGTAGAGAAAATGTGGTATTATTTGCAGACGACACAACGATAATAGTCGAAGGTACAACCCAAAATGATCTCGATCAACTAATACGCGTTACTTTGGACGAACTAGACACATGGTTTTCTATTAATAAACTCAAGCTCAACTGTGATAAAACCAATTTGATCAAATATAAGACAAAGGGGGAAATAGAGGAAACTCAATTCAGGTATAACGATACGGACTTAGATATAGTGGCCCACTGTGGATTCTTAGGTATAGAGATCGACTACAGGCTAAAGTGGAAACCCCATATAAATGCACTCCGTAAAAAACTCAGCTCGTCGTGCTTTGCATTAAAGCAGCTCCGTGATCAATGCAGTGATTATATCGTACGTGTTGTGTACTATGCAATTATACAATCTTACTTGAGCTACGGTATATTAATATGGGGCATCTCAACTGATGCAATAATAATTTTTAAATTGCAAAAAAGAGCGGTTAGAATTATAGGTAGATCAAGCTTCAGAGCACCTTGCAGAAAAATGTACATCAATATGGAAATTCTCACACTTACATGTATTTATATTTTGGAAGTCTTATTATTTGTGAAGGACAATCCTGGAGTATTCAGAGCGAATACTACAAACCATGACCATAACACAAGGCATGGAAATGATCTCCACAAGGTGCATCATCTACATTCCCCTCAATTTTAATAATAGGGGCCCACCAAGCTATCTACGAAACCTTGGCAATTATACGAAAGATGTATAAAATAATAATTCATCCCTATTATTGAGGATTTATTTATTTCAGCACATTTCAATTATTTGCGTTTATTTTCAGTTAAAGTCATATTATCTATTAAAATTTTAGAATTTTCGCTCATTTACATTTTGTATCGTTCAAAATATACTGTAGCCAACATTTTGTTGAAAGTCTGGGAAAAGATGTTTTATTCGATTCGTTCCTTCAATTCTTAATTGCATTTTCTCTTTAAATTCAGAAAAGTCGAGTTTTGGCAAATAGTTTTTAAAAACATGTCTTTCCGTTATCTGATTTATGGTTTGCTCAACGACCCCACTGACAGCTAGGTTATTCGGAGGTACAATTGAGCAGGCAAATGAGTGAAATTACGTTTAAAAAAACCCATGCCTCATGCAGGACTTGAACCCATGTGGAGCCATCCTGGTTGTTGAGTCAACTACCGCTAGCGGTAGAAACTGAGGTCACCGTTGGGTGTGGGTTCGAGTCCCGCATAAGGCATGGGTTTTTGTAAACGTCTTTTCACCTATCATCACTTCATCTTCACCTGCGCCGTATAACCTAGCTGTTGGTAGGGTCGTTAAGCAGCATTAAAAAAAAAGCAGTTACTGAAACGGTGCCTCAGCTGACAGTTACCTAGGACAGCATTGTTTGATTAATTTTGCAAACATACTGATTCCATAGTTGAACCCTTAACCAATTGATTTTGTTATTATACTCATTCCATAGTCGAACCCTCCAAATTTGTCTTGATTCATGTTCATAGTGCGCATTTCATTTTGTTGATCAATCAAGCGCATTAAATGATGATAAAAAAGTACGGCTACTGCCATTGTGTTGGGTCCTGAAAAATGTTCGTAGATGGTTATGATCAGAAATCATCATAACATTCATTCACTGATTTAGTATGACCGAGGGAAATCGAATGCGCGAAGAATGGAAATGGCGGGAATGGAATACTTACGATTCACTGCATTCACCTACTGCCTTAGTTACCACCTTCTCACAGAGGTGACCCAAGTCCTTACATATATTTCTAGAAGATGCCATTTAGCTACTGCAAGCATAATTAATTTTTGGAAGTCTCAAGGTTTGTAGCCTCGTGTTTGCTTAGCTTTGCTACAGTTGTTGGTTATTTATTTGAAGAAAGTAAAAAAATCACCACCAAATATAGAGAAAACGTATTTTAACTTCAATTATGAATGTGCTGCACATGCTAATAAGACTGCATTGCATAGTCCATAGATCTGATCAACATGAAAGTTCATTTGGTTTTTGAGATACATCAACCAAGAAAAAAGTAAACGTAAGTCATTATGCAAATTTATTGAATCATTGATTCATTTGATAAATAAAATTACTGAGAATGGGGCATACTGGGGCTAGTCGTCACTCAGAAGACCGGGGTTCCCGCCACGATCGGCCATCCCGAGAAGTATTTCGTAGTTTCCATCTGTCATTCACGTGAATACTGTGATGGTCCACAACTACCTATTATTCAAACAGACTATTAAGTGAATAGTTGACTATTCACTAGTTCTACACTGGTCTATAAACTACAATAGGAAATTATATGACTGGTATTTATTGCTACTTGAATAAAATCTTAGAATATGGTCCAAACAATTGACGATTCATTCATGTGTTGTTGTGTTCAGTGGGGACAAGTTTGGGGAAAGGTCTCATGTTGATTATTTGACACTAAAAGTAACAACAGAATGCACTTCTAAATCCCAATATGTCCATCAAAATGTTACAAATAAACTGTGAAGAATGTTATATTTATGATAAATAACATTGTTGAAATATGCGCGCCTTCTATTTTGTGACTTTTCACAAGTTCCACTTTTCAACAAGAACTGCTTACCTGCTACTTTAATGTTGAATAACGATTGTCATTTCTCTTAATGAGACAATAGAGTGACAGAATTTTGTCAAGAATAGTCAAGGCTAGAAGTTGAGTACCAGTAATACAGTTATTACTTATTACCTGACAAATAATAAAATATTAATGTGTAATGATTTTAATTCACGTACAAAGATGTAAATATTACATTATAGACTATAATTAGGTTGTATGAAAACCATGTCATTCTTATAAAATTATAAAATTAAAAGAATCTTTTTTAAAATGTACTATGAAGTTTTTACGTAGCTTAATAGATAATATTATAGAAGTACGAAACATAGTTTGGACTCCTTGTTAGTATTATCTATGCTACATAAAACTGTCACAACTTAACAAATAAAGACTAAACAGCAGACACTTACAACAATCAATTTACACCTAGCAAAACACTATTATATATCTCTCTAATATACATAAGAAACGCTATATTACAATGTTATTCCTATAATATAATGGAGCTTATGACTGGTAGTCTTCAGGTACAGGGAACTTGGCTTTTGGGCTTTATATTTAATTGTCTTTACAACATCACTCAAACATAAGATTCTTCTTCGTCTGTTGATTCGGGAAGTAGCAACCGCCGAGACGCAACATAGCGTTCCGATTGGCTATTTGCACCGAGATGAAAAGCGGTGATCGGCGCCCGGTGGCTTGGTATTACTCGAGGGGGCGGACGGTAAGGAGGTGGGCGGCTGCCTCCAAATAACGTTGTTAGTTGGGAAACACTCCACGGAATGTCAGGTTTGTTAACTACTTCGTCGTTATTATCACTCGGGGGAGGTGGTAGAGATTTAGATCTCTGCGATGCACGTGCGCTTGAATCGTCCCTGCGTCTCATTCGCCCTCTTCGCTCTGGAGCTTTTCGAGGTTCGGCTTCCGTCTCCTCCCACTGGCGCGTATCTTCTGGCGTGGCATAACAACTCTGAGGCCGACTGCGTACCGGCGTTGTTTCTACATGAACTGGGGGCAAATGTCGGAGTTTAATATCCACGGGGGAACGTTTTGGTGGCAAAGGAGGGGCATCACTCGTCGTACAAGATAAACCCACTTTGAGAGGTATATTCTTGCGAAGGGTTGGCACAGGGTGTAAGTGTTCGGGTTCATCTTCTTGAATGTTTACTGGTGCCGCGTGAACTAACACTTCTGTCGACGGTCCATAAACGCTTTCCCATGCCGAGTTCGCAGCAGCGCAGTCCTTCCCCCGCGAGTTGGATCTCGATACGTGAGGGGTCGAGTCATCATCCGAGAGGGTACTGGAGTCATACGAACGTTCCGTCTCTTCGGGGGCAGCAATGTGCGGGGTGGAGCGCCACCGGGGATCAGTCGAGGGTACCGCAATAGATCTCAACTCTTGTGACCTTTGAACTTGCTCTTCTAACGGTGGGTAAGAACAAACTAAGTGGTGGGATGACTTTGATCTCAACATTGGTGTATTGTAATGGTTATGTATCGAGTCCGAGGAGTATACATTAGGTGGTGGGGGAGCACGGCCTTTACCGTGTAAAGCTGGTCTTTTGATTAACATATTATTACTGTCTTCATCGTAGCACTCTGCTTCGACAACGTTATCAATCAATGATTCGTCAGAAGCACTTCGTCGTAAGAGAATGTTACTACCGCTGACATAGTTGTGATGAAGTCCACCGACGCCCGACGATGAACTGCCGCTGCTCGAGCCCGACATCTGTTGGCTGGACTTGGAACTACCAGTGCCTCCGCTGTTGACGCGTTTGAGATGTGATCGTTGGCGGAACCAGTCGCGGCGCTGGAAGTTGGGGTTGATGACACCGGAGCCAGGCTGTCTGGCATAGATCGAGTCTTCTCCTACACGATTACAACACTCTTGTACTCGCTCTTCCCAGCCTCCGTACACTCGCACATATTCGCGTACGGGTTGCACAGAGTTGGGTGTTGAACTAGCAGTCGGCACCGAGTAAGACGAGCTTACCTAAAAAAAACACAATAATTAGCTTAAAATTGGGATAATATTATATTTCTTCTGAAAACACTTCTCAGGTCCACAAACATAATTGGTTTTCCCTTATTGCGTAAAATGACCTAGCTGTTGACGCTCCGTCAAACCCTAATACCTATTCATTCATTTTCCCAGGTCAACAAAATTTCACATTTCTTTGAACACTCATTGAGAACTTGATATTACATGTCATTGTCTTCAAAGAAATTGGTACTAGAGACAAGCACCAGCACATGCGCTAACACACACAAACAAAACATAATACTTTCCGACGTTTCCGCTCATATAAAATTGCCAATTGAAAAACTGTGAAATTCACCTACAAGATAACAGCTATGTACCATGACAAATATCAAAAGATAAGTCAGGAGTCTTTATACGGTAACTAACTACGGTTAACTTCCATCATTTTCATAAGTAAGTCTATTCAACAAGTTTTACCTTGGTGTGTGCATGTGTTGGTGGATAAAGCGAACCCGAGCTGCTCGACCCGCTCTCCTCTTCGTCGGGTGTGTAAAGCTGGGAGTCGGAAAGCGTCAGCCCCGAGTCTCGGCTAAGCGACATCTTGTCCTTGCGCGGCGGTTCCAGCAACTCTCGCTCGAGACTGTCGATCGAGGAGTCGTCGCGGCGCAGGCCGCCAGAGTGCAGGCTGTCTGACTCCTCGGCCCCGCTGTCCTGGCGCGGTATGTCGGCAGGATCGCCGAGCAAGTGCGGGACGTGGGCGCCGCACAGCAGCTCACAACGCGATATCAACAGCTCTGAGGAAAGCACGACAGTTTCGTTAGTTTGTGACAAACGGGTGGAAGAGAAAAACACGAGTATTGATTTGAAACATTTTTGGTGAAAGTGGGCTCAATGGATCAATTCTAAACAAACAATTCATAACACAGCCATTTTAAAATAAGTAACTTCTATCCTTACAGTTTCATGGGATTCAAGATCGCTCTAGTAGGCCCTTAATGGTCAATTGTGACAACACAGAAATAATGATTGAAAAATATAATGAAACCCTTGAACTTGATCCACCAGAAAAATGGCACACGAAGAATCTTCTGATTCTGATTATTGTTAGATTGAAGACTTCACCAACAGCTAGGATATTAGCAATAAAAACGAGCAGATGATTGATTTACCGGTACGATGATTACAAAAACCCCTGCCTCAAGTGGGACTCAAAGCCACGACCTACTTGACTCCTCTTTCTCAATAGTGCCAAGGAATGGCTAAGAAAAATATTATAAAATGTATACAGAAGAATCAAATAAAACATTCATCAAAGAATTTTATAAAATGATAATTGCTATTATGGATCTGGTGCAACACGTCGGTAGACTACTGTGCAAACATTTACCTATTAGCGTAGGTACAGCTCTGGTGAGAGACGCCTGGCATGGCCCGGGAGCCCAAAGAAGACTGGGCCCAACACAGACGCCCAGATTAGCTGCGGACATCAAGTTGTGTGACGACCGGCGAGCCACGTGGTGTAGAACACATAAGAAATGGCACAACAGGTTTACGTTGACTCGAGGTAGCTGATCCAATACACTGAAAAATAACGCCAATATTGTACGCATTTGCCTACGCAGATTCTGCAAATGTTTTTACCTTTTTTTTATTTAATGCTGCTTAATGACCCTACCAACAGCTAGGTTATACGGGGGTACGAATGAGCGGATTATAATGAAACGATGAAGTGATGACAGGTGAAAGGACGTTTACAAAAACCCATGCCTTATGCGGGACTCGAACCCACGCCCAACGGTGGCTTCACTTCAACCGCTAGCGATAGTTGACTTGGCCACCGGGGCGGCTGTTTTTACTCTCATTAAATTTGAAAGGAGTCAAATCCTGGCAGAACATAGTAATTTGTAAGCCACCTTTTTCAATTAAACTTGAAATGAAGACGTATCAGTCAGAAACGGGTTGTTGAATATGGAATCTAGTAACTTTGAAAACCAGTATGGATAGTCTTGTCGAAGATACCAAAGAATCTGAACTCAATAGAAATATACCAACCTTTTAATCCTAGCCAGTTTCTCTTGCTCATCAGGACATTCCAACGCTTCCATCCAGAGCGGGTAAAGCGCGGAGCCGAGTAGCGGATCCGGCAGCGAACGGAGGAAGTCTTTGAGCAACGACGCGGTAACCAGAACGGGGAAACAGTCCATGTTCAAGTCTTCGCCGACGTCAAGCTGGTCTCGAAGCTCTCGGACTAGTCGGGCGTTGGCGGACTTGCGGAAGATACCCTGCGTCTGAGGCCCTTTTGCAAATACTTCGTGCAACATGGACTGGAAATAAGACATCATTTATTAAATTTTATTGTGCATGTTATTATTTAGCTTTACCCTCCACGTCATTATCTAGCACACGGAGCATATTATGAAATGGGCCTACTGAACTGGAGAAAAATAAGAAAATAAACCTTGAATATAATAGAAAAAATTATAAAATAGGCAGGCTACCGCATCATAAAATCATATCCTTCAAATGCTAAAAATTCGAAGAACACCATATTATAACCAAAAAATAGTTATACAATTCAAATCTATTGATACCAGGTAGATAAGAATGGATCTGACACACTACATCACATCAACAGTCAAGGGTGAAGAGAATAAATAAAAAATAACAGTTCTAAAGAAGTAGGCCTACACATGTAAGTGTGCTACAAGAAAATAAGACGAGAGCTTATTATGAAAGAAACTGATAACAATTACAGCCAAGGATTTATACGTAAGAATAATTGAGAAAAGTCATGTAAACACAAGGTAGCACATGGGAGATAAAATATACTAATCAGTTCCCAAGACTTCCGACTTTGTAAAATGATCACTACTGGAGTTTTGTTAAATCCATGATATGGTTATGTACTTATAAGCCTACAGTAGATTGTATACCCTTGATTGAACAAGGTTTACTTGAGAACAGAATAACTGAAAAAATTGAACATCATTATCAATAAATTATATTTTCATTTTTATCAAGATTAAAAATCAATTTTGTGGTGAAAACTTCATGCTCTATAGTGTGGTGTGGGCCCACACGTAAATAATCGGCCCACAGTCAAAGAGAAAACTCAATTTTACCGTACTTGATTTTTTGGCACTCCCAAGGCTTGTTAATACAAATTGTGATGATACTTGGCCTCTTGAAACTGTATAATTATGGGGCACAATCAGTTTGACTCTCCCTGAGAAGACCAATTTCAAAATTTTGAAATCCGTTAGAAGGTAACCCACAAAGGATCTTTTTTTTCGAAAAATCACAACTGTCCCAAAAGACCATTTATTTTTACAAAATAAAGGTTTGTAATGCCTTCAAGTGGTACATTTCACATGAATACCTCGCTCATCTTACAACGCATAAGGTGCATTTTCCTAGTATGTAACTTTATTGTGCATGAGATTATAGGCCTACTTCTAGTAACTAATTACTGTGATTCATTCTTACTTACCATGACTGGTTTGGGTAGGCTGTCGCCATGGCAAAGTGTGGGAAGAGCTCGACCAAACAGTTGGCCGGCCGGGCCTTCTTTAGTCAAGCTTCTCCGAAATACTTCACGGATTTTCATCGGTGTCTTTCGGTTCTTCTTGTTGTTGCTTTTCTTGCCGCTAGACTCCAGCCCTTGCGGACAGTCGCTGCACTTTCGTTTACTCCTGTGGGACAAGCAAAGCTTAGAATTACTAGACTGTACAAGTACATAAAGCTAATTCACTTTCCTACTGTATCGTATTCGTGCCTGATAAATTTAGGCCTACAGAGTCATACAAATCTACGCATTCATAGAAAACTCATCTGCGTTGACAATATAACTTTACGTGACCAATACAACAAAACTATTAGGTCCAAGTATAAATATTAGTAAAAGCAAAACATAAGTCTACATCACACAAAATAACAAACAAATTCCATTTTTAGGGGGAAAATGAGCACCAACATTGAAGAATTAGACTTTTTATAAAGAATTGACATGGCCCTATTTATATTTTTTTCATCACCTCCCAAATGAATCAGTTAGCCTTCGAAACGGAACAAAAAACTTGGCACAACCAACATGCTCATCTATGATTCCAATATTCCTACCTGAGAATAAACTGGCACTTTGGTAGAGGGTCAGGTCCGTGGACATTATTGCAGTGGTCGAGGTCGAAGCCTTCCTCGCTGCTGAGACCGTGGCGTAACGCGCTCAGCTTGATGGCAAACGGTCTCTCGTGACCGATCAACGGGTACGGCGCCTCGTCACGGGCCGTCCGTGCCCACAGTTGAAACGCGTCGCAGTCTTTCGTTCGAAGGTCTAAGTGTTCTAAAGCTAAGCGAATGCAGCACCGAGCAGTTTCGTCCGGTCCCACACTGAATGTCTTACACTGTAAGAGAACAACAGATGAGTTCAACAGTTGAGATAGACACATGTTACAAGAGACAAATAATATTATAATAAACTATAATAACTTTATAATATATATTATTTAATAAATAGTTGATATTCTGTGGCAAGTTATGGCAATTTAGTAACCACTATGAATATTCATATGTAGGCTAGGCCTATATATTGTAGGTACCAATATGAGGCCTATACGGTATCAATTTATTGCCTCAACTGTTCCTACTTTTTACAAAGTTACATTACATTCAAACTAATTTGAGTTGATGCAAGGTTGTGATTTGGATCTGTTAACATTTTTTTGTAATAAATAATATCACATGTCTTACAAGCTATGTAGGCCTACAGACTATTTGGATCAGTTAACACTTTACAACATATTTATTATTATTATTATTTCTTATAATAAATAAGATAACATGTCTACAAGCTATGTAAAGACTATTCAAATGTAGGCCTATGGTTACTGATAAATAAAATTACATGTAAGTTTAATATAAAAAACAAAAAATTCAATGAGTGACTGATTTGAGATAAGAATATCATCAATATAATCAACACAATAACAAATTTAACATTGATGACCTAAAAATAAAAACTTGAAAAATCGTGAAAAGCATGAATCACGTAATGTTATAATTAAAAACTATGTTAAGTATAGTAATGAATGAATATTTTATTATATTGTCCCTTAAACTGTGAGAACTCACATATTCAATGTTGGTAGCAAGATCGTAGTAAACGACCTGGATATTTGTAGATCTCGGCTCTTTTTCCTTTTCAGTTTTGACTACTTCACTGAGTTTATTCCACCATAGATCTCTCGCTGCTTGGGTACTGAAATAAAAAGTAAAACAACTTAGTAATGGTATAACCCATCAATACATACAACATTCAGTAATGACTAATTTTATATTATGTATATCACACCACCTAATAAAATGTAAATAATGAAGAGTATTTTGAGAAATTGAGAACTCCTTCCCAGAACTTTACAAGTGAAGTTTTAGATACAAATAACAGAATCACTTGAATTATAACAAGAATATAAGTGTTTATATTATAGGTATCTAAAGAAAATGATTATGCCTGATTTGAAAGTAGAGGCTAGATCTCAACTTGTTGATTATACCTGTGAAACTAGAATGAAGTTGAGGAGAACTGAATTCACAATCTATCAGTTCAATCCTTATCATCCAAAAAACTATAATTCATGGTCATTGAACTTGGCAGAACAGAAAACAGATATCCTAGGGCAATAAATAATCACACTGTTTCTTTGAACATTGGAAGTCTTACTATGACATTTTAAATTTAATTATCTCTATAATAGGAAGGATATTGATAGGCCTATAGTCTATTTCTTTATCTAAGTGTGTCAACTGAGAAAATCAATGATAAGTTTGGTATTGGATTAGCAATGGCCCAGGCATATAGTTCTACATAATAATCTCACTTGTTCATGTTGTTGATATTATTAAAACACTGCACAATCGCTTTCGGCTTCGTAAGTTCGGACATTGAATCGAATCCGGCTTGTTTCCAGCATTTCAAAGTCGCTTGAGCAGTTTCTAAAGCATCAGGTAATATAAACGACGACGTTTGAAACGGCATTCGATTTTTAGGCCGTTTCGTACGAGCCAAAGTTAATCCAAAACAACCGCGCAAACGTAATTCCCTAGCGTCGTTGTCTTCATAAATTCTGTTCATATTCCACCTACTCCCGCGTAAAAGCGTCGACATCGACGTATTCATGTTGCACTATTTCTGATTACGTCTTATAATATCATAAATCGACATCAAACAACTAGGATTGCAGTTCCAAGAATGGATATCGAATAAAAGCGCACAATTATTTCGCGAAAATACAAAATACTAAGTGTTCTTTAGAATAATTACTCCCTCTGCGAAACTGGATTACATCTTCAAAAAAAAAAATCAAAGTGAAACCACGTTTCCATCTTCTGGTTTTCCCGAAAAGCGGAATGTAACTACAACGGTGTTAACTCTCACACGAAGTTCCCGAGTTGAGCAGTTTCTGATTGATAAAATAAATTATTTCAAGATACGTTCAACTACAAGCGACAGTTGCACAAATATTCTGCTGTAGATAACAACTGTGTTTGTTTCATTTCACCGGACACAGCACACAGGATAATGTGGTGTACTATTACAAACCGCACACGTTAGGCCTTCCCGTGCCCGACTGATAGAGAGAATGATGCAGTAGCCAGAAGATTAGGTCGACTTGCTAATCGGGTCTAGCCAGAATGTCTACTCACACTGACTGCGTGCATGCACCGTCTTCGACTGACCAGAAAAGTGGAATGAGATGACGTGAGATAGGGGGGAAAGGAAAGACCAAGGGGTTGGGCATAGAAGGGGAAGCAATTCGAATTTCGTGGAAGATGCATCTCATGAACTGTGAAGAAAGTCGAATAATTTCTACCTGTTTTATTTCTAGAATAACTGAATAAGAATATCAAATAAACGAATGTCACACACATCTTTGAAGCGTATAAATCTGTAGTAAAATACAACTGATGACACTTCTGATGAAAATATGGTTGACAACTAGAAGGAAACTATTGAAATGATTATTGGTTAGCATACTACATAATAATACTGAACTAATATCAGCCAAATATAAAAGTACGGGTGCTGTATAAATTCAACTTCGGACTCGAGCTTGACAATTGCTATAGTATCTTAGACGAAATTAAAACAAACTTGGGAGAATTGATAGCAAGCACACTACTGACTGACGATTTGTTGATTCAGCGATTGTAAACCAATCAGTCCAATCTATAATCCGCTTCAAGTGCTAGTCATCAGGTTTACCTAATCGCGGTTAACAAATACATCCCAACATACGAAATAATTGCAATGAAGTCGTCGCTATTTCATTACTGACGTAGTTAGAAAAGACGAAATCAAGTCGGCCTATTTACTTTTCTCTTATCATTTCCCGTGCTTTTTGGTTTATCAAAATGAATGACTGTGAATCATTAATTATAATCCAGTTTCATCAAATGTTTACGCCTTGGCAAATATAGGAAAACACGCTAAACTGGAACAATATATACTGCGTTTGGCTTTTTGAAGGGAGGTTACTGGTTCTTACATAAATAAACATCTTCTACATCTGGTAAAGTGCACTGTAAAGAGGGGAGAGCTGGACGCACATGTGGTTTGAGCATTAGCTCAGCAACCTGCTGACAGGGACAGCTAAAAACACAGCAAGATGTTTATCTAGCTTACGAGAATTGTATTTTTAGAGAAACTCAGAATTCTCACTAATCTTCGCTGTTGACTACAGACTGACTTTCCTTGGTGGCGGTAAATCGTAATAAAATGCAGGTAAAACATGCTAATTCAAGCCTAAAGCCTAACCATTATGTTAGGTACCGATGCAAAGAAAGACTCTGAACAGAAGGGAGTAAGTAGTAACTGAAAATATTTGGCGAGAAAAAAATGCTGTTCACAAACATGAAATACGTAGAACAAAGACAGTGTAAAAATGTTTTGTAGACCCCCAATGAAGAAGCTAACGCAGTTCACGGAAACAGGTATTAGCTTCGTCGTTAATTACGGTAAAAACCATGGTCCAGGGATGCCAAACTTGATAACTTGCTCCGCTCAAATGACACAACACAACATTTAGTACATAGTTAGACAAGAAGAGTGGCTGTTAATTCACGCGGATCACCAGCACTCGGACAGGTGCCAAGGCCGTGAGAGAGTCAAGGTGAAAGGTCGAGCCGGGGGAGATATCTCACCTGAAAGTGGCCACGACGTTGGTTGTCGGCCAGCCGATGACGAACGACGTCTCGATCGCCTTGTTCACCTCGATGACGTCATCCATGGCGCACCGGGTGAGCCACAGTTCGGACACGCGCACCTTCTCCTTCAGCTTGAAGTTGCCACCGGACCTCGCCTTGGCGACTAGCAACAGGTCGGTGAAGAGGAACAGGTGGCGTTCCTGACTCTGAACACCCTGGAATGACAAACACGTGGGTTAGGACAATCTGGGATGCACACTAGTCCACCAGGACTCTTACCGACTCATACATGTCATTGTGCAGAACAATCAAATAGACCTACGACTTTGCTCTTGATTAGAAACATTTCATTTGGGTGGGCGTAGCGACCTTGCTGTTGATCTCAAGCAACTTATGTGTGACGTCAGCTGTTATAATCCTGTAGGTATAACAACTCACACTTGAATCTTTTCCACAGCGAAAGTTCCATTCGCCACTACTTGAGTGAATACACACTATTATCAGCATTAGTTTGCGCATCCAACAACTATAGGCTGTGTGTGTGAGCGCTAATTATATTCCTATTGTAAGCTTACTTATATTTGGTGGAAGGGCCGTGTATTTTTCTAGCACGTGACTTGATGAACATCACGTACAACCAATACCTTTGCGTAACGCATATCTGACCATATAGGCCTACTATTGACCATATGGTCAAATATGTGATAGTCAAGGTATTTTATTCTATTTGCAGAAGCAATAATTATTCAAATCTCGTCACACTATTCAAACAAATCATTATACAGAAGGTCACAAAAGGTAAACCTTACGAGTTCTTGCGATATTTCTATGAGTGTGATGGGTAAACAATCCAACAAATGTTTTCGTTTTACGATTTTTGGCGACATATTTCTACAAGATAGAAAATAAAGGATTGGTCGTCGAGCTGATGTCATCTTAACAAAGAGTAAACCTATTGGTAATTGAAAGTAAAACGTAGTTTTGTTTGACATCCGTGGGTGACGACAATCTAAGAGTCAATGCCAATGTCGAGAAGTTTTGGCACTGATAGCAGTTGGGGCGGACTAAAGGGCGTGAGACTGCCGCCCCCCAATGGGCGTTTCACGTTAGATTTGATTAAACATTGTGTCGAGTTTTTAATTTGATTTAGATTATGTGGGATACAGTTTAGTATATGTTGAGAGATCATAGAGCATTCAGAGTTCAGATCTATTACAATTACTACTAGCTATCCGTAACGTTTAATGAAGTAAAATCTCATTCCATTTTAAAAAAATAAGACAATTAAAATAACACATTTCTATTGAATTATTAGATGTCAAGTTAGCATTAGTAATATTAATTCAATTTGGCGTTTCATTATTGAGAGTGCATGGATAGCTGATAATGTTCGCGATGTTATGAACAGAAGGCAATTAAAATAAAAGCTGTTACTTTGAATTTGTAAGTTATATTATGTATAACCTAATCCAAACTATGCTGACAGCAACACTAACCAAACCGAAATATTAAAATACCTATACAACTATATTATTTGAATAGTCAGTGCACACCCTGCGTAGTCACTAGTCAATCAAATACGAAATATCCCAATATTCCAGGTCTTCTAGGATTGTCTTATTCTACCGGTCAAGTTGGTAACAGTTTTATGATACGATACTTGTTTCTTACACAAGAAGAAACGTCAAACGCCAGAACTGAATCTAGATCTTTCTTCGCGGTCTCGAGTTCCTTACTCGACTCGATCAAGTTATCAAGTGAAAGAATAATTGTGGTCACCATCTACGGCACACAAACAGCTGTCACATTCGATCGGAAGTACTACTTCTGTTCGAAACACAACTTCGTGAGTGACATTACGCGGTAAAAATGCAAGTTTTCCCTTATAAATATTAATCTCGTTTTTGCAACGAGCGAGTCGACGAAGTAACCGTTCGATGAACGCGTTTACAACTAACCAGTCTGGTCGAGTAGAACTGGTCGACTGATTACAAATAGTCGCATGTGTTCATAATTAATTAATTAATCAATTATGCATGTTATGCCAGACTGACGACATGTGAGGTGACATTCTCGTAGACAGAAACGATAACTTTCATAGAAATAATCTGAAACTTGAATTCAATGGTAATAATACTATGAATAATACAAATGAATAACAATTGAACGACATTTTCGGATCATATAACCCTACAACGACAAACTAATATTCATTGTTGTTCATAATTTACTATGAATTTTTATTTGAATTTATACTTCTAAACTCAGTTCACCCATTTCGATGCGATACTTCTAGTCTCCTAAAGAAACCTAGTAACTGAATAACTACTAAACGTTTTTGACTTTGAGGATGAATGAAATATTCGTCAGTACAAGTTGCAAGTACGCGATTACTAATGAATAGTAGTGTCAAAAGAAGCGTTCGCAAATGGCAACAATGACATTCATTTTCAGAACGTAATATTTTTGTTAGGTTTGTTGTTTCGTTGACAACACTGCATCTAGAAGCGCATTCCGTTACACATAGTGTGAACAACATTCGCATTAAACTGTTTTAAAACTGTATAATAATTAAAATGTAAAAGTATCTCGGAAGTTTTCATAACTGATAAAATCACTTGTAGTTGCAACAGCCTTCAATGCGGCATTTTAAAACACCAGTTGATTAAAGCACAACAAATAAGTTAGCGTAATAAATATATCTGCATGTTCTTGCACATGTGTAAAGTATGTAATTATCCATGAGAAAATAGTTCTAGATAAGTTTATAGATCCAGTTTATAAACAGTTTAATATGCACATTTATTACTGAAGTAAATTAAATTCATAGGCAATATATTACCCTGTGCCAGCTACCTCCACAGCATTTTCGTTTTTATTCTATTGCAAGTAGTTTTCGAATTGGGGAAAGGGGATGCTATCCCCAAAGAGGACCCAAGTGCTGCTAACATCCGGAATCTCCCCCAATTAAAACAAAATAGCATACCCCTGATTAGAAATGTATCATTTTCCTCAAATATAATACGAATTTGAACAAAATGCTATATATATTCAGTTTAGTACAATTAATTACGAGTCGCCATTCATTTAGTACAATTAGTTTTCCTATTATAATTTACATCGATTTTTATTTGTAAGTATTAAAAAAAACTACTATTGAAATATTGTCGCGTTACTCGAGTAATGCGTGTTGCATATACATTCGTAGTCCAGATCAGTGTAATTTTCAGTATACTGAAGTGAATAAACTGTAGAACTTTAGACTCTCAAATTCGGAAATAAAATTGAAAAAGCACGAATTTAATTTGTTTCCCCGCGAGGCAATGTGCCTCCTCTCTGCTTGCACACATCATCACTTTTGTGAATCGAATAATCATCACCCGAAGATCATTTTTCCAATTCGACCACCGAGCGTACAAGTAGAGGTCCGTAAACCTGTCCCCCCACTTGAGCACTCATTATGAAATTTGGTCAGGATTTAGTGCTCAATTAGTGCTATCGTTTTACTATCTTTTAGAATTAGTGCGCCGCTAGTTCCCGAGATAATGACGTTTGTTAGTGAAGGGGCAGGTTCAAGGACCCTATAAGTAGTGCTCTCTTACCGTGGTGAATTGTACCGGCGCCTCCATTAGAAACTGTCGCTTATCCTGGCAGTTCTTCTCGAGGCGTCCCGACGTCTCATCCTCTTCTTCCTGTCGCAACGACTTGGCCGAGAGAGCGCGTTGCAGTCGCGCGGCCGTCGTCGACCGCTTTCGTATTAATCCTTTCATCTTCTACAAAAAAAAACAAAAAAACAAGGACGATTAATCAATAGTCACATATAAAAACACTTCGAACAAATATCTCGATCGGAAACGAAACGTTTTGATTACCTATCAAGTAATTTTCTATTCACTATTATAAATGAATTTCACGAACTATAAGCTCAGAAATAATAAAATCTTAATCTTCGCCTTCAATCACGCTCACTTGTCAAGCCGAACAGGCGATCATAATTGAATACCGAGTTTTCCCAATAAAAAAGACAAGACAATTAGTACGTGAGGACGCAGATCGACCTCAAAACAGGTCCTCGTCCCACAGGTCAATCAGTGTGACTCATCAATCAAAGACAATGTTTTTGTATGACCTCTTCAATGTTACAACTGTTTTCTTTACGGAACTGTTGGGCCGAGTTGAAAAAAATAACGAAGAAAAGGAAAACAACCTAATAATATTTCTATTACTTCTTGTAAATATCAATTACCCAGAGACGAATGCGTTGTGAGGGCCTCTAGTTATAAATAAAGCATAATGCTCTGAGGAATCTGCGAGCTCACCGTGATGCACTTTTTTGAGACTTGTACACTTAAACTAGTTCTACTAAATGTTTCCACTATATGCTAACACTACTGATACACCAAAGCAGTATAAGACAGCTGTTCGAATGCTGATCATTAATTTATTTTTAAATAAAAAATAATACCTCAGTTAACGATGATGATCAAAGAATGTCGAATTGACTAAAGCAGTCCATCGGTGGAGAAAAGCTACATAAAAATTATGATAAAGCGTGTAAATTGCAATCTGTATTTTTACACCATAGAAAAAAGTGGTTGTTTGAAAGAAAAGGGTCGTCATGGAATGTTTAGTTCGAACCATAAATAACCATAAATATTTGCTTGTAAATTCTTTTCGGAACAACACGTAAATAATATGAAAATCATCAAACATATAAGATGTAGGAGTGTACGCAAAAGTTTTACACGCAACTTGTAAGTTATAGCTCTTGATTGAATTACACAACCAGCGCACGTATACATTATCTTGGAGCGCCAAATTACAGAAAAGGACATCACTCCTCGAAAAACCCGTCGTGCAACTCTTGTGGTATTGAAAGAAATAATGAATTTGCAAATATATTTTCGTACTCTCGACATACTCGTATGTCTAAATGTAATTTGTGTTCTTTTTTTAAAAAGCAAACAAGTTTTTAGTGGTGCACAGAGATCGAGCAGGGTACACGGAAGCTGGTGATCCTGACGTGAGATGATCGAAGCGACGTTCGTGTGCTAATTTGGCAGGTTTGGCAGATATTTCTATATAGGATTACTTGATTAGTCATTTGAAGATAAACCCACGAAGAGCCTGTGACCTGCGACGCGCGCGCACACACATAGTATATTTATTCATTTTGTAAAAATAAAATAAAAGAAGTTGTTCAATTTTCGTTTCGGGTATTCTATGTTTGTTTTCGAACTTTATAAGAACTTAAGAATGTGCAATTACCATTGTGAGGACATCTTTGTCGTACAGTCGCAAACAATCGTTGGGAAAAAGATCTTGAATCCTCTCCAAATCGCTCTCCTCTTGACTTCGTATCACAGCCTGAAACAAACAAGAAACACAAATATTTAACAAACAAGTCATGACAAAAATAAAAAAACAATCAGGAAGCTAATCATAAAACACTTGATTGCTATTGTTCGTTGGAATTTAATATCAAAAACACGCAAGCGAAGAAAGACAATTGGCAATATACTCGATCATTATTGCTTCTCCCGCAATTCTGCTTGGTTTTCTATAAAACTTAATAAATATCGATAAATTATACAGCAATCTAAATTCAATACTATGGAAAGAGCCGACTATTTCTCCAATAAGCGTTAAAACAAGGTGTATTACACTTGCACAATCGCAATATAACATCTCTGTTTATAAAATTAAAATGACTACAGTGAGGAAAATTACAGAAACAGGCGTGTAAAAGTGTTATGTCCTGCGGTGATTCTAACAACGTATACACTACTTCGGTCTATATTGTGAACTATATTATGAAAATTGCCCGATCTCGTGTTGGCTTCCGCGATAAGTAAGAAACAGTAAGTAGTAATCACGACTTCACCTAGCATTAATTCTCCCGATATGGCATGAAAAGATGAAACCACATCAAATAGCAGATCTACAACATCGGAGTGTATACGCATGACTTTCAGTCGATCAGTACATTATTATACGAGACACTATCAAAGAATAACAATCGCACATCAGACGGCGTGATGCTACATGCCGTGGACGACGAACGGTTACACGGAAAAGATTATAAATAGTTCAACACCTTTGGCCAGAACACCATTAACGTACAACAGATTTGCACGACAAATCCAAGCAAAAAGTGGAAGTTACAATCATTAGTGTAGAATAAAAGAACAAAATTATCTTGATCTTGAAAGTACAGCTAGCATTACAAGTAGATTATATAAAAGAATATTAGTTATGAATAAACGAAGGTGAACATCAACTCCTGCACGTACAAGAGGAATGTTTTTGTTTTACCTTATTTGGAGATCGGTTTTATTTGTTGACAAGGAATACAAAAGCCGGAGTAAATAGTACTCCGAAGGCTAAGTCAAAAGATCTATGCGTTCGCATCTTGAATGTTAAGTTCTATTAATATGCAAGTCTTCGAGTGAGTCATATAATAATTCATATCAATATGTTGAAGGAGTATGATATGAGTCAGGTAAATGAATCAGTAAAGAGAAAGAGATCACCTAAGGATGGGCAACAGTGTCTTGACTGGGACTGGTATGACTGTTCTATTATGCGGCATCTAATAGATCATAACCGCAGCGCCAAAAACAAAATGGACCGTAAAGAAATTGCTATTCGATGGTTGAAGCGCCGATCCAAATATGGACAAAATAATTCATAATGTTCGGTCATCTGTTCTATTGTGGCTTGATCGCTATTACTAGCAAGGTGCAATCATAACTACGGTTTGAAACATTACCGTGATTTGAAACGTTCATCATACACTTTCAATTTCCATTTCGCAAAACACTTTATACAATTTCTTTGTGTAATACAGATTTTAGTTTGAACTACACTTTAAAGTGATGTAAAATTCCTACGTGTTATTTAGAATTACGAAAGCAATAGAAGTGTTAGTCTCACTTTGAAATAATAAACTTCTAGATTTTGTATTCCACTACATTTAATTCTGATATAATTAATATTTTATTCTAGTGAGCATATATATTAAATATTTCCACAATTATCTTTTCATTTACCATAAAGATAAGAAAAAATTACTTTCGTACGAGTAGTAATTCCCACACATTTCTGCATATAATCTTCGCTCACATAGATAAGGCACATGGCTCATATGAGATAAAAGCGCTGATGTTATGCAACTCGGCTGGATGCAGCTGCAGTTCATGCATTAGAATCTAAGGAGGCGTGAGAAAATCCACCCTCGACAGCGATATTAGATCCTCCTCTATCCGAGCTCGGATGATTACAGAGGGAGAGAGCGAGAGGCATGCATGCGGGTTAGGGGAGCTGAATGCACGAGTGTCACGAAAACTTATGAAAATAAATCATGTCGTTGGACGGAAATCATGGTTTACTGGGACTGACATAAAAATTTTAATGGCAATTTTTTATTAGCCGCATTCATGAATTTTGTATCGTAAGGGTATATCGTGAAATAAAACGTTGAGAAGGTGAGGTCCGAGTTTGTGACATAATGAAAGAGACTTAGTAATAGTTTTTTTCTACGGATATAATTTTACAGGTGTGCAGGACTATATGAGACCTAATCATGATTTTCTCCTCCTATGGATTTAAAATAGAACTGTTAATTCAATTTCGTATTACTTTCATACATTCAGTACGGTATATAAAAGTACATGATTAGTTCGATAAGTACCCGTAATTAATGAAGCGCTGTGTAATTGTCTTATCAATCAATCTTCGTATAGAGACAAAGAATGCAGACTAACAATAATAATAACAACAACAAACAGGATTCGGGCGTGATAAGCAAAGCAATGCAGAAATACGCTCTTTAGTCTTTTTAATAGTCTGGTAAACACAAAAAAAACGTTTGCATCAGTCGTTAAAACGGGTTTAGCTTTACCTGCTATACATAGCTTATTAACACTAGAGTTCACTTAGATGATTGCATTTGCTAAATTAGTTCAAACTTCAGCACAAATATTTCCTGGTCAAGTAAATTATATGTTCTGGTACAATCATATAATACACACGAATGTAAACTACAAAAACTAAGAACGTTTTACATCAGAGCAAGCAAATTAAATAATATATAACTTATTATTAGCAACGTGATATTAAAATCAGATCTTTCGATTAATCTTCACACTATGATTTTATATTAAATTATTACAGCTATGTATTGGAGTTGTTATTGGAGGAGAGATCGGTGGCTTTGAAGAGGTAAGAATGCATCATTGCAGGGTAAAAGTCATTAGAGTAAGTGCAACGAATTGCCTTTCCTACAAATCAACTATAAACAAGTATTTTATTACTAGAGCGCGCGTAACTAATCAAAATTAAGGTATTTCGTATAATTGATATCTATAATTAGGTAGAACGATGTTTTCTGAAAACAATCATTTGATAAAGCTCTTGGTAATATTTGAAAAATAAAACCAATGATAAAAATACATGAATGGGATACTAGATTTAATTTTAATTCAATTTTAAAATCACTCCCCGCTAACTGAACTAATGTATAGGCATGCATGGTTGCACTTATTTACCTGTTTGGCTTTAGCTTTGGCTCTCGTAATGTCTTCATGATCAGGGTGGTCGTGATGGCCGTCACAAAGAATCGACTGGAAGTACTGTTCATATTGCGCCAGTCTTTGGACCTAAAACAAGACAAAAAAACGACAAATAAATACACAGATACCAACAAAAATAATAATATAATTCCAATGAAATGCACACTTGTAAAAACCTTTGCGAAATAGTGCAAGAACGCGATACCACAAGCGCAAGTCAAGCTAAGAAAGACGACGTCTTTTTGTTCCTTCATTTCGAGGAAGAAAGTGACGAGTTATTTGTCAATCCATGCAGATGGGTTCTTCGAAGTTGAGAAACGAGAAACGAATGTGACGAACAATCACCGTCTTCTGAGGCAATCCAGGGTCAATTCAAGGGGGTAAGGAATGCGATCTATCTACCCCTACCAAATCTAATACCGAGAAGGGGAGTTTAAATGGTTTGCTGCTAACGAGTTTTCTGATTAGGGATCGCTCTAGTGCCCTAATCTTCCATAATAAGTACCTATACGGAGTGTGGGGGTCAATTTCATCCAAGGACTACGACGATATCTGTTACACAATTCAAAACAAAACCTGTGCTACGTCTTCTTTTAAAATACTTTAGATATGAAGGCAAGGCTTTTGTAAAGAAAGAAGGTCACGAATTTCAATACCACATTTTTTTACAATAAACACAAACGTTAACGTCACAAAAATTATGTGACTACATCCGATGCGAGTTGAAGAGAATTCTAATTCTGTAAACGTTAGAAAAATTTTGCTCTGCTTGAATAATTTTTCTTGCCTGCTATTCGAGGATTCATAATTTATTCCAGATTCACACATTTCACTTTTTCAACACATAACGAGACTTATTAACGGAAACAGTATTTTGTTAAAAATTTGAAATATTCGACAAGAAAAAAGGTATAGGGAGAAATGTAATATAATTTCATTGTAAAAACGATAAAATTAAACGGATGAGTAGGTACCACAGGAACATATGTTACATTATAGAAAGAGTGCAGGTTAGATTTCAGCTGAATATTCCATAATAAATGAGCATTATGACGATGAAATTAATCGACCGTGTGCAGCAGCGAGTCAGTGGTGATGGTGTGTTCTAGTCAGCAGTGCAGATGAGCCCGAGGAAATGTAGCTATTGGAATGTTGTCGACCATACAACGTGGAATAACCACTGTGCCGAGGTAAACACCCATCGGAAATATGCAAAGGTGGGCCACTAAAATCGCAAGACGGTATCACATTGTCAATACCCGGAGAGCTGCGGATATTTGACAACAATGAAACCGTAGGCAGAATGACGAGGACAAAAATGGTATGAGATGATTTAATTACTTTTTAAAGATGGAGAAAAATATACGCCTAGTCAAGGAATTATTTTAAAATTTTGTTCCTCGAGTTTTAAATGTAACAGTTTTAATAAAAAATATCAATGCCAACAGTCGATGGAACATTTTCATTTTAATTTCTTTCGATTTTATTCAGTTTTAATAATTACGATTCATACCTTGTTTCGCTAATAGAACGAAGGAGCGAAATACAACAGTTGGAGGTGAGATGAAGGAAGAGCACATGCCTATTGAATGAATAAGCCTTTAGGGATTGAACAGTCGAGGTGTAAATTCCACAATGCATGAAGGGTTTACCCAAAATGAATTTTTCTACTGAATTTGATCAAAAAATAAAACCAGACAAAAATTCCTGTATCTATAATTGTGCGGGTTACCATGTGGGCACGGGTCGACTATTAAAACTATCTAAATATACACCCAAATTACAGACAACTGTGCAAAAATTTCAATAATTAACCCGCTTCATGTAGAATGTTTGAAATACCTAAATTTCTGACACGATCACCATGATAGGTATTTGGCTACTATAAATATGGTCCGTAAATAAGCTGTAAATAGCCAAGTGCTCCTTAGGCTCATAAAATCGTCAATAAATTCTGAACTCCCAAAACAGGTCGCTGAACCAAATAAATTTAAATTCTCCTTTAGGGGGAAACTATCAACGATTCGACTCACTTCTGTTACAAACAATCTTGTATATTAAAACATGGTGGGCATAAAACATATGTCCCAACATTCTCCTTCGGTACGACAAATTATTATTCTGCAGGCTGTGAAAGGGTTAAATAATTCCAAAGATTCCAGAATTGGTAATGAATTGTTTTAATCAAATATTGATCACAAGAATATTGAAAACAACAGGTATCATTTTGACAAAGAAAAAAATTCGTTGTTAAAAACACATTTTTTGTTGATTTTGCAAACTTACAAATTGCACGTATAGTATATTCCCCTTATCATTTTTCATTAGTCTCAAGTAAAATCTGAACAAATGGTAAAATATGTAATGTCATTATTTTCTCGTCCAGTCGAGGTTATAAATCTAAGCCCCCTTAAATGTGGTTAAGGTGATCCCGGGTCAATACTATGCATGGACCCAAGGTACATACACCTCGTCTTCTCCTCTTGCTAGCCACACCTTTATTCTTCGTCAACCTCGAGCTAGGCCGCCGACACATATGGAAATCTACAATTAATTACGGTAGGTTATAGGAGGGAAAATTGACATGAAAAATAATGGAATGAAGAGTTGAAGAATAAAAATTGAAAGTCAAGGTGTTGGAAGCTCTGTGATTTCAATACGGTACACGGGAAGTCGAACCCCGGATAAGCAAGTAGTCAAGTAGTGGTATACACTTGAAAAGACAGCTTATTTATTAGGTACTTCAACACTGCAATCTTTCATCAATACAACCATTACAATACTAACGCGAGTATTATTATCATCATTTTCTAGAGTATTCTTTACATTACTACAATTGTCGATCTTAGTGCTGGAATTGCAAACCATAATAAGATAGCTCTAACTGGCAGTCAAGTCATGGTTACCCTTGTTATTCGGTTCACCAACTCGCATAACGAGGCTATAATTGAACTTTGTAATACCGGGCCTTCTTAAACAAGTCAACTATGTCAACTTATATTGGTATTGCACAGAATAAATATTATATAAGTGAGCATAATCTACAACAAATTTAAAGATAATTTACCATAGAGATGTGTTCATGTTTATCATTATGTCAGTTCGTTATGTACAAGTGTACTTATTGTTAGTTATGAGTATGACCTGAAAGTATTATCCTCCTTGCATTACGTAGGCCTTAACGACTCGGATGCCACGATAGTAACTAGGTATAGCTATCTCCGACGTCACATCAGTACATATTTATAATTCTTGTCATCAATTAGAAATACATTGCCTGATGACAGAAACTGTTGCTATAAATAAGTAAATAACAATAAGATATTTCCATCTGAGGAAAATCCACTTGTCAAGAATGTGGTTCGTGAATGTATTACGGAATTTTATTGAATTTCCCAATCCCCATCATTTATAACCCCAGATTTATGCTGTTATAGGCTGGGGTAAAAAAATAGTAAACACCGTAAGAGTTGACCTGGTCGAAGCAATCGCACCATCTGGTAGAAGCCATAAGCACAATCAAACGTTGAATTACCATTTCAAATACGGTAGTAAACTCGCATAATGGGCCTAAGTTATGTGCTCCAGTATATTACAACTTTCGACTTAAGCCTCCAGCCCAGGTTTTACACAAGACAGTAATTTGATTATGTAGCATCGGTCCATACCGTTAAAAGTAGTGCACATGTAAATTTATTGTTACACAACTCATCAAATGCCTATTATGTTACCTGACATGGTCATTTCAGTCATTTGGTGAAAATGCTACAAGAGGAAACCATATGGTATAATCAAGAATTTATCAATAGATCAGATGGTATTTCGAAAGTTTTAAAGATGGAATATTGGAAAATGCTCTTGTAATCGTGCAGATATGTATATATGAAAGATAAAAAGTATGAGGTCTACAAATTTAAAGAAAATAAATGAATAAACAGATATGAAAATTAATTACAAACACTATATGTCTTTTCATAACGTACAATCTTGTAATCTTAAAATAAAAGACACGAATATAAAATACAAAATACAAATGTAATTATAAAATCTACTCATTTCAATTACGTTTATACACATTTTCAAGCGCGCCCATTTCACTAATCACACGCACAAGACATTTACTTTGACGATATAAAACAACACCTTACAAAAGCTCACATTTCCTTCAACTGTCACAACCCGCCTTTTAGGCTGTCATAACCTGTCTTTTCGGCAAGCTTCGCACGTGAGGTGAGGTGAACCTTACGAATCCGGGACGAGAATAATTGCTTGAATTACAAACTACATCTTCTAAATCATCACCGACCGATACGGGACTCGACATTCAAATATACGTTTCTTAAGACATACTCGTTTCAATTGTCTAACTACAGGGTAGCTTCATAAGCAGTTATAACCACATACCAATTACGCAATTGCTGCCACAATGTAGGCCTACATCTTGCTTGGATGGAATAACGCCTCGGGTATGGATATTGAGCAATTTCAACCATTTAATTGAGGACAGAAAATCAGCCACTGGCGACATTACGTTTCATGTCCTTATTAATTAAATTACCACACGATTAAACGCGAGAAAAAAGTATTCGAATTAATTGTAATTAGTTCATTGATTTCTATACAACGAACAGTCTTTTGTTTTAGCTTGCATGAAATAATAAGGGCAGCTGCAATACATTTCCATTTACACTGCTTTACAACAAATGTACATGTTACATAAATCATACGACACAGACGATAACATGATTAAATCGCTTTTCACACATATACTCAATTATATAAATATATTAACACCTGAACATACCTTCATTATTGCTTAGTATGCCAGCTTAGAAATGAATTAGTAACTTTAAGAACTGGACTATCTGTTTCATACGTAATTATCCCACACAGTAAAACGAGCTGCTTCTAAAACACTAATGGCTACATTTTTAACCACTTGGCCACTCGGCATTATAAAACTAATCATTATATATTATATTCTATGTGTGTTTGCGATTATTATGTAATGGCATCCACTATATTATGAATGTCCACCAACCTGTTCCAATCGAAAAGGGCAAACATGTGAAGTAATCTTTGGTGTGGTAATATACGTTATTTGTAACAACTGAGTAAAATACTGACATCACACTGTGTGTGTTCATTCATTCACCTACAGCGTGAGAAGATATTATTATGATGCGCGGACTCGAAAGTATTTATTACAAAAACAATTATATTTTTATTTTTATTAATTCAACAACTCGGGTGAATGTCATCATCAAAATCACGCCATCACACTGATGTTATTTGTTTAATATTTCAAGTTATAATGTTAATAAACATAGATGCATAATTTCAATTTCATCAGTTTGTTTTTATAAATGTATCAATAACATAGTCGAAGTGATTTATCAATATACAACAGTTGAGAAAAAACGATAACAATGTAAAAGCTCACCTATAATAGCTTAATGAGAAATAATTAATGAGGATATATCTTGTAATTAGAACATTGCCTTGAGTTGATTGATAATTGATGAAATTGTTTATTATTCAATGTAACTCTTTCTCGTTTTAATTAGTTATTGCATGTTTATATAACAGAGGGCAGAACGTGCAGGAACGTACAGCAGTTAAAATCGATATCGATAGTTTTCTATCGAGGGCAATTCGACCATCTACATTCAAACAGGCTATAGGAAGGTCTTATGTAAAACACTAAAATACCACACTAAATTAATATTTATCAAGTTACGCAAAATTTCTGTTCACGACGGATAATATTGACATGTTGAAGATATTGAATAGATAAGTATCACACCATTAACATACTCCTAGAACATTTCCAACGGTGTTTGTCAATAAAAGAAACATGAAATACAAAGAAACAACATTTCATATTTGTATTTTATCGTCGATCACCACAGCGACAAGACAAGAGCGTTAAATGTGTGATACGAGATGGGCGCTGCGTGTGTTTAACGCGGCCATTGCCTTCAAACTGACACCACATCCTTGGAAACACATTGGACCCGGCACCTCCACTAATACGAATAGAATAATCTTTCGCGATATCAACATTTTAGAGACACTGTATATAGACACAATCACTACACACCAGTCAGTACCAATAACAGTAAGATGATGAATTTCTCATAGTAAGAGCCGGTTGTACTGACGCTGATAATCATTTCCAATTGGTTAAGGTACGAAAATAACAATTATATATAACCATAGAATGAATGAAGGTTTACACATATAATTTGATTCTTCGTATCAAGGGTGATATCAAGTTAATTCGATATTTTTTGTTCAATTCACTAATTAACAATTAGTAAAACCGGCTCCAATTTCAATACAAAGCAAGGTGCGAAAATATTTAATTTTAAATCGGAATATTACAGACTTTTTTTTACAGTTCATATAATCTAATAATCTGTAATAAAAAAGCAATACATATTTTGTTAATAGTTGTCTAATTAATTACGTTATGTGGGAATTCTAATGTGGATGTGGTTAGCCTATAGGCCTAACCATGCAACAAAAAAAGTGAGCGCAATGTGCACAGATTCAACAGCTAACCATTCTCCATAGAATAAGCACAACAGTCGAGTGTTTCACTTTTCTCATGCACCTGACGACTGATTTGTTCACCAATAAGATTCCCACATTCTTTCTTCGCCGACCGACAATATCCAACCCACACACACTGATAAGCAAGATCATTTACTCGTCGAATTTACTACTCGCTCCTCACATAAGGAAACATTTACCAGAGTATATCGTTTTATTATATACCCTCCGCGATCCAGCTCGTATCAACGAAACTAAAAGCTCTCTGTCCCTGTGCAATAAAGATAATACGAACCGCGAACAACGGTAGTTTATTTGCGAGAGGCAAGTGCGTTACGGTTTTCACCGGGCCGCCAATCATCCTCCGAGGTACGTCTTGTACGGCGTGAACCTGGGCCGGAGGACATTGCCAGCGCACGCAAGGAATTGAAGGTGAAAGCTGTCAATAGCAAGGAGTGGCTCTCGGACACTCGGAGCTAGCGCAATAATTAACATCGCTCGTTTCGCATTTCAAACGAAAGTGAACCATTAGAATGAAAATGATGAAAAAAATCAACAACTTGGCTGAAGAGTTACTATACTGCTATCGAAAGAACGACATTAATTGTCATGAGAAATGAAGGGATTTCGTATGCATGGAGTCAATAAACTGAAGAAAAAAAGATGCATAATATATTATGAATGGGCTTACGTGCATACATATACACATACGTTGGTAAATGTCTGGTTTATTGGACTCGACAGAGAAAACAATGGCCATCTTCCTGTTTGAGACAAAATATATGGACATGTCTGAATAGAAACACACAACATTATTTCTCAATACGATATGGAATTGATAAATATAATATGAAACAAAAACGCAATTCGACGAAGTGCCCATGAAAAGATTTTCTAAGATTATCTTCCAAGCTAAAGTAGGCCTAATCTTTTTTATGAAAATTATTACAAGACCTATATATACCTCCATCTTTAATTCTTCATACATAGCACAAAAAACATATTCAGAAATCAGCCTTTATTATACCAGCTCTATAAAATCTTGCTAAACCGAATTTGAAAGGACTGACGCGATGAATGAGAAAATCTCAACTGACAGATTGTAAGCTACGTAAAAAAGTTCAACAATCTGATAATGGGATGGTTTATGAGATTAAATACCCATCCTAAGCACACGTGCAACCACAGATGCAACTGTACCGTCGTCCGTCCACCTTCACAAAACTTGTACGTCTTCACATGAACTAGAAGATCTATAAGCCTGCGTGTGAACTGCAGGAAAAAAGGTAAAACTCGATTGGGGGTGCCTATTGTCAAGAGATTTATTTTTCTACGAACATGTATTATTGTTCTCTAAAGGGTTGTAAAAAAAATGTTGAGGTGAACAACCTCTTGAGATTTGCGGAAGCAAGAAAATATTTTCAGACAAGCAGTTCGGCGCTAAGATTTCATACAAAAAGGGTATAAAATACAGACGCCCAATTGTAGATAGGTAAAGAGTCTAGAACAATGGTCAAATTTGTAATTTATATTTCCATACAGAATAACAGATATATTGTTTTTTGTCTTCTTCGATAGGTGAAGTGTGATAATTTAGCTTTATACCCCATTACAAAATCAACTATTTTTACAAAAAAACTTGTACGAAAACCTGTACCAGAATGATGTAAGGTTGTATTGTCGAAGGTAAACTACAAACGACAAAGTCTAGTTACTACGCGTCCTACCGCAATGTCCTTATAAACAAGATCAGTAACGTCAATTACTTGTCTTGTCCATCGTTCTTCAGCAGTGTCACTATTACATTCGCATCACGAGTCTCTAGCAAATAACTGAACCTTCCTCCCGCCACAATACATCGAGAAAAACAATTTCACAGGCAGTCTTAATTTACCGCCAAATCACTACGACTTTCTAGATGGTTTCAAAATAAATGCTACAATAAATGATCAACACAATATGTTGTAACGAATTTTTGTATAACTTGGAATAAATTTCGTTTATATATATTTATATAAATATAAGCTTATGTTTATCGTTATTTAATGAGTATTTACTCCGGTATATATATTTTGTGTCTCAATCCTAACACATAGATTGTTCGACAAATATAGTTTACTTTAAAAAACTAGAGAAATTTAAAAATACTTACAACACTATTTTGACAGCCTTAGGACTCGACTGAGAAAATAACACCTCAGCAGTGCTAGTTGCCAAAGAAAACATTGAGTCTGATATAATTTATGCACGTCGTCTGTCATAATGATGTGACGGTTGCACATCGAGGCGGCAAAATATGAATGCACGAAAGAATGAATGAAAGGCCAGAATGAATGACTAACAGAGGGAGAGTGAGGGAGGGGGAAAGAGAGAGAGAGAGAGGTATAGTTGTGATTGTACGGGGTGACATGTCTAATGGCGAACTCAAATGAAAGGGCAAGAAGAGAGAGTTTAAAGTCAGGTCAACGACTTGCCGGAGCTTGCGAATCTTATAATTATTAAACGACGATGAATGAAATTGGATCCATGGCCGATAAAAACGTTTAATACATAATCGTCAATCCAACAAAAGTCAGATGAGATTAAAAACGGGCGACACATTCAGTTGGCCCTCGAAAATGCATCGTGATCTATGATTACGAAGTCTGCGAGAAGTTGGAAGACCGAATTGACCGCTGAGAAATTTTTTGAAATGCAAAATCGCAAAAATAGAAGAGAGATAAATCATGAACACATATTTTATATCTATGTATATATTATTATATTCTATGTATCTATTGTATATATTATATAATTTTAATATATATCCACTTTTAGCTTACATATTAAAACATTATACTAAAACGAAGACCCCACGTGTCTTGAACACGTTAGCTTGACATTAGAAGTAGGTTGCAAGTTTTATACCAAGTGGTGTTGACCCCACCCGAGATGATTTGGCAGACTTCGTGGCTGTGGTTTGTGGACCTTCCCACTCTTGAAGATCCGGACCGCGCCATCATCTCTTCGCTATTTCACATCCGTAGGACATTCGAACGAGAAAGTTAACAAAAAAAAACATCAATGAAAGTGAGTGCAGTTTTTTTCCCGTATGAATAATATTTCAAGTCCAAACGACCTAGAGTGAGTATTATTATATACCAGTAGTAGAGTTACGAAGAGCATCTATCTGGTTTTAGTCGATTTATAAAATATCAAAACACGAAAGAGAGTTTACCAGACGTACATGATTTATAAGTCGAACCGTATTGCTGCAGCAGCCGAAGTGAGTGAAAGTTGCAGTTGTTGATGTTGATGAATTGTTGCGAGGAAAATGAACGAATATGTTGAGATTGTATGAATGGAGCGGCTTCTCCCATCAATCAATCGATCGATCAATCATCAGATCATCAATCTTCTCGATTGACGGATCATTCAAATTGGACATCGAAATTACAACTTGGAACAATTTAAAACTATTCAATGTGGGTGGAAATCAGAAGATCTGCCATCACAGTTTACCACTCAAAGGTTATTCCTCCATGTCATGTAGGCCTACTAAAGATTCCACCCAATACAAAACTTTTCAAGAAAACTTTTTCTAAATTTTCACGCCCAAAATCAGTTTTAATTAACACCAACATCCACACAGCTGTTTTCCTGTCAGGTGTGAACTTTCTTCGATCGATGAATGCCTCGAGATTGTTGACAGTTGACAATATCTTAGACAGATTGTCCAACTAATGTCACTCCTGCACATTATTGACAGTTGTACAACAGAAATAGACTGGCTTTCTCAAACACCTGAGACGAGCAAAAAAGCTTTTCAATTATAAACTGATCTGATTATTATCATCTTGTACTTTTAAAAGTAGACACTACCAAGTTGGCTAAAAGTTCAACAACCTACATTTTTGTTCCTTACATCTATCTATTCGTGTTGCTTGTCTTATGGCTTGCGAACTTCGACTTCGACTTGTGAACTGGGTGTATTATATATGAATGGCTATTGGCTATATAATTTCATCGAGCTTTCGTGAGATAAAACATTGCCATTGGAAGTGAAGTGATGTGAAAAAATAACGAATTTTCTTTCGATCTCTGAAGAAGAACAAGAATCAGAAAAGACAAACGGATATCTTCGCCACATTCATCCTAATATCCTGGTAACTGGCACATTTTATCGTCATCCTTCTACCGTGCTGTCGCGCATTAACTTGTTCTAATATGAAGAAGTCCGAGGCAACAGGCTGGTGGACTCTCGGCATTTACCTGTTGCCTTTGCACGCGCTATCAGCCTATCAGGCGGCGAGGTGATCTGGCCTTGCCGTTCCGACACGTATCTCCCAAACGACTCCATAAGAGATCGGCATCGCATTACAGCGCTCGGCGGTTATAGTGCGCGCAACTTCTTCACCGATAGAAACAATAGAAGACACAAACACACACCTGATATGCATAACCCATCGATCTACCTTGCCTTGTTTACTCACACTTTCGAGCGGCGAGTCATACGCCTAGATGGATCGCACCCATACCGGGAAGCCGTAGTGTGATACGGGTAATAACTTCACGCATTTCATACGCACTGTTGTGAGCAAGGTAGGCGAAGATGAACACTTTCAGGTGGAGGACGTTATTAACGATAAAGTGGGAAGCAGGTGGTCTTGACATGATTGAAAGGACATCCGAAATTGTCAAGACTCTCAAGGAAAATGCATACCTCAAGAGTCGAGTCAATATGATAGGTTGGAATTTGCAATGTGACATAAAAAACGAGTATGAAACAAAGAATCTGACATATGTACACAGAAACTGATACTAAAAAAGGAAACCACTAGACGTCATTATATTCAAGTTCGGTGTGTTCAGGATGCTGCTTACCATGTGCTTATTTAACGCTTATGCGAAATGATTACATGATATTATGATGATATATTACACATCATATACGAAGAACATTTCAGATGCAATCTGTACAACAAGAGCTCACTCACAGATACAGATATAAGCGTTCTTCTGAGCGTCAATTATTCAACAGACCACCACTCCTGTACACAAACAAAACATGAAGGAGTTCTAGAAAAGAAAGCTGTCTTTTGAAAATACAGAACGATCATTCACAAGTCAATTGTCTTTGAATAACAATCAACATAATCGATAAACCGTAGAGAATAATATATTCCAAGAAATATTGAAACAAGACCAAGTCAATACCTCTTCCCACCTTGAAGGTTAATATCATTCTGTGTCGATGATTTTCGTCATATGTTTTTCTTCGTATAGAGAAGTGTGACGTCACTGATACAGGTATTTTCCACGAGCCCTAAGATGATCGATGATAGCCGTTGAAGTAGCAAATAACGTTACGGTCCAGCGGTATACGTAATAACCGGCTGCAAGAAACGTGGAAATTTGCAAAACTAGCGACGCATATCCACTTTTAGCTTAGGCCATTGCTATGTTGGATATTTGAAATGTGTATAAAATGATGTTCCGCGACCACAGGGCGTTCGAAGTATCGGCTGGTAATAAAAATACCTCATCACAATACGTTTTTAATTGAATAAAATGAATTTATTGCTCGTTAAACGCATCGTTAAACGTGTTGTTTGTGTCTTGTCGGTTTTGTGCATCGTTTGCACAAATGTTATTCAGAAATGTTCTGTGAAATGAATAGATCCCAGTTCATATGTCAAGTATTAGCGGTATTAGCTAAAAGGTTTGAGTGGAAAAGTTTTATTATGCAATGAATTTTAGTCGATCAATAAATGTGATCTTTCCGCCAGTGATTGTAAAATTTTACAACGACTAATAAAAATTTGAAACGTTGAAATGATTGACATTATAATAATCACCAAACCTGATGGTTTACTGATTTCAGGGTCAGAACTATATAAATTAGTTGAACTATTTAATGAAAATATAATGAACAATACGCCAGATGGAGTATTGTTCATTATGATGATTTCATCTCAAAATCTTCAAAATCCAATCTCAATTTCAGTATCTTGAAGAGAAATTTATTAATTACAGTAAGGGCGAAATAAGTATTCCATACGACTGTCGGTTCTTTCACTGTTGTAGCTACCCTTTAACGTTGACGATCGGGAGTTTAGCAATGGAGTTTATAAAAACATTCAAGCGTAGATGAGAGTATTACCGAAAAACCAATATCACGTACTGAGAAAAAGCGTTCGTTTATGCGATTTTTGTTTGCGTGTTCCACAGGTCAGATGGAGAAATCAATCATCTTTGCACTTTCCCCTAACCCCAACATACCTAAATAGAACTGTATTACTTTTTAGGAAAATCACCATCTTCGATAAAAATAAAAAAATCAATTTGGAAAAATAAATGATCATCACCCAGTTGGATATTGATGACAATAATCAAATCTATATTTACATACATACGCAAGCTTGATCTTACAACGCCACTCATGTGTTTTTCCAATATGCATCAAAGGACCGTACTACCGGTACTCTCCTGCATGTAGGCCTATAGTTCGTAATATCCACATTTAGAATATCTGAATTACGACAGTAGGGATTATGCTTGCGCATAAATAAAAGTACACTCAAGCTTGATTGATGAATCAAGAATAAAGAAGTTGCCCTCTCATACACTCGCATCCCGATTAAATGATGGACACAAACAATAGGTATTATGCCTATACAATCATGGCGAATAAAATACAAATAAGTTACTGTGCCAAAAAATGCTACGTAGTATAAAAAAAATCCACCACGGTCATTATAGAAATACTGAATGTGCGCTCCTATAACTTCTTACAATAATTATTATGACGAAACGATGGAATTCAAGGGGAGTGAGTTCTCTAGAATCTTGATACTATATCTATCTCTCTAGGTATCTGGAACATCTGGCTTTTTCTCAGATATTTGTCTTTAATCAGCTCCTTGATGTATGATTTCTCGTGTAGTCGTTTTGGTCCAGGGTGCCCGGAGGCTTCGGAGTGCTCCAAGGTAAACCAGCTCGGACCAATCCCATGCAGTCTGCGTGTGCTACTCAGGATTAGAAGCTCAGAAAACTCTTCGGAGAGTGTATAGGACAGCGATAATGTATTGGTAAGCAAAGACGTGATCAGCCTTGCCAATATCGGTACAGTCACATCAAAACACCTGCAGATTCATATCGCGAGATCAAATCTGATATACCCGAAATTTGTCAATATAATATATATGAGATCTCGCGTTAACAACGAGTTGATATTTCAGTCATATTGTAGATAATTGTTCAATTATCTTTTTTGTATCGTTTCACTGATAAATGCATGTTTCCCTATAACCACAACACTAAATTATAGCCGAATGTTCGATTATTGTGACCTAAATGTTTATATTGGTCAAAACTTCCAAGTCATTAAAAACAAAATGAATGCGGAGGCCGGCTAGTTTTTAAGATAATGTGTTTCGAATTAAAAAAAGTGTTTTCTGCTTATTTTGAAGTCGAATGAAGCTAATAAAAATGTCAATGATAAAAACAACCTGTATTTAAACGATTTATTAGTCGGTTCGAAGCACGTACGGGGACCATGTTTTTATTCTAATGGACAACTGATTGGAAACGATTGGGTATAAGTGTATTGCACGGCACTGTAATTTAATGTTCAAGTGCATGTAAAACTATGTAAATAGGCTCATATTATCAGCAAGTCAACGTTTAAGCCGAGCCCAAAAAACCATATATTACCGTCGACACAATATTCATTCTACGATTGTTGTGTATCGACACCACTGACTGCCAGTGCTAATTGGTACAGGAAACGGTCGAACGGGTCCGACTATTCTACGTGGCAAGAAGCCAATCATTGAACTGATGTTTTTAGGATAGGATTTCAAACGGCTTGATGTTTGGATTTGAAAACGGTTTTGGAAACTAGAAACTAAAATAGGATGCGAATTTATATGTGCGTATGTGAAGATATTTGGAAAAAATATATAAAAAGTGAAAAGTTGAAATGGAAAGTTGTAGAAGTTCAAAATGAAATGATGATTTATTAATTATTATACAATTTGAACCATACAAGCCAATAAATAAATAACAATATAGAAAAAAACAATTTCTCCTACGTACTATATGTGTATCCTTAATATGACCATAGATTTTATGAGGTCCAACCTAAACCATGCATCTTACTCTAAACTAGACCTACGCCATTATATCATCTCCTCTACAAACATGAATGAAAGTCCTGAATTACGATATATATCTAAAATAATTCAAATAGTTCCATTTTCGGTAGCCATTTTCTTCAACTGGAAACGTGTAGGGCCTATTCCGATTCTTTCAGAAACCTTTGTATACGCATATCAAACGTAGGACTATTTAAAAATCTCTTCTCATAATACAGTGTGAGGAATCTGATGAAGATATCTTACCAAACAAATATTACTACATAATCCTAAAACTGAAAATTCTACATCACCGCCGACCAAAACCAATCCCCATCAGACCCACCAAACCGATCACAACTCGTCAATCAACGGCTCACCTCATCTTTATCTTTCTTCAACCTCAGCTCCTTCGCCAACGGATGCATGTACCTCGTGTAGACCGCATTATCATACACACGGCACTGCGACCCACTCACACCACCGCCAACACTGTCGTTGTCCCTCACGACGAAATCCGTGATGTGACCGTTCATGTACACCCACATCTCGGCCATGCCTGCTCCAATATATGTCCCTCCGACTTTATTCCCGACGCATACCTAGCCCGCAAATCGGCAGCCGTACAAGTCAACGAAGGCAACTGAACGTATTGACGGTGTATCGAGTACTAAACACAAGTACGTTTAAAACATACGTCTGAATCAATACAACAAATCGAGTGTTATGCAAATGTACATTTGTCAGTTTGCTAACCAGATTTCCACACGCACACACAATGTACACAAATCGGAAATGACACACACTTAAATGCCTGGCCACTTAGCAATAATACCGCGAATTAAAATTCAAGAATGTATGATGACGAGTCAGGTGAACATGTACACGCAAAGTGTAAGGTTATTTCAATTGAAGATATCGATTGTTGATAGACTAGCTATAATCAAATTATACATTTGAAAACTAGTAAATACCATTATTCAATCGAACGCACGATTTTCGTATTTAATGACACCGTATTATTTCTCGACGACCAGTACAGCACACGCCGATGTAGTCATTTGAATCCTTTTATTAACAAAAACAACAGTCAGTTGAAATGAAACTGGACTTTGTACATGGTAACCAGTTCGTTCACTCCTGATTCTGATGAGCTGTGATATAATTCTCAACGTAGATGGTCATAATTAAAACTCGTTAACACCCTTCAAATGAAATTATTGATTGTGATGGATCGACGCTAATAATACACGCATCTGACAAGTAAGATATTGAAATGTTTTTTTTTTTTAATATTTAAAAATTTGAACATCACGTTGTGGTATGTGTATTAAATGTAAACCATCGAATACCCTATACAGGTCTACCACTGCCTATCACACACGCCCGAATTATTTCTACCACCCTGTCAAGTTCTTCTTTCTCAACATTTTAAAATAATCTTCGAGTAGAAAAAAATTGAGAGGAGATTTCGAAAAGACCGTTTGAAGATATGATACTGCTCGTAAGCCTGGCCACGAATGACTGGCGACTGTCAATGATAGAACAACTAACTACTCCTCTCTCTCTCTCTCACTCCCTTCGTTTCCAAGTACATACGAGTCGTCAGTATACGCATAGCTTACCACGTGAAATGACGTAATCCGAAATCACGACTTTACCTACTAACATCTCTCCTTCCTACGACCTTCCTCCATCTTCATCGTGCACATTACATACCCACTCGTCTCCATATCAAACGACTATATCTACAGTGTTTTTACGTTCCTTTTTACCGAGATCAATAAATGGTCAATTGACGTCCTCGCCAGCGGATCGTGCCTCGACAAGGACTCGAAAACTTTTTGACGTGATCCGAAGTTCACACGAATTACAGCATGATTGCTGTACAACGGGCATATCGATTGCAATCCCGAAGTTATTGATTAAATAATAAGCGTGCTATTTAAAGTCCACGAGCTTCTATTATTGAGTTTACGTGACGTTGTCACTGGTGAATAGGCCTTTTCATTTAATCATTTATATATACACTTTCCAACGAACAAAAATAAAATACCACTCAATTAACGCGATGGTTTTTATAATCACGCTAATCCGAAGTGGCATAATTATTGACACAAGGCGTGTTCAGCCTTGGAAAATATATTATTCGAAATTTGAAACTACTAAAAACACATTTGACAGTATAAAAAACAAATGGAGATTGAAAATGTAAGGCAAACGAGCAAAAATCACAAGGATTGGTATACATATATTTATAATACGTGAAGCGAACCGCTCGATGCCTACCTGTCGAGGTCCAAGTCGTACGTGCCTCCTTCCCCACAAGTGCGAGAGAGAGAGAGAGAGAGAAGAAACAATAGTCTGTTATACTTCTTGCTCTCTCGGAACTGACGAATGAATATTTCATAGCTGAGAATCAACTGTAACTAGTTATTACGCCAAATGCCAATTATTATAATGATTATTATAGAAATGCTACCGATGGATTTGCAGTTCAAGGAATTAATATAGCTAGGCAATTTGACTAGTACTATTATAACCTATATGGACTCGACATTCGAAGTACCTATAGCCGTTAAGTATATGGTTGCGGAAATATGTGCACATGGCTTATAAACCGTACGATTTTAAAGATTTAGATCTATTATGGGTATATTAGCATAGTCGTATGGGTGTGGGTTCGAAGCCAGATCATGGCGTAAATCTTGAGCATGATCACCTCGTCCTCAGGCAGTCGTTTATACCAATGACAAGTGGTATACACGAGAAAAGGTCCGAACGATCCTTTTATTTCACAGGGGGTCGCCTGAATAGCATATACCGGAATGAAGGCGACTCGGTTGTGAGGCTTGTGACATGGGTTTGGGTGTCCAACCTTATCTGAACCCTAATCACATTCCATTGAAAAGTACCCCGAAGCCTATGTCACACGACCGAGTCGACTTGATTCCGATATACGCACTTCAGCGCCCTTATTTCACACCACTAGCGATCTTTGTATACAGTAGAGTACAGTAGACGCTAAAATGTTATTCAATTTCAGAGGTTATACTCTGGATGATACTGAAAGTTCAAAGATTAAACATGATAAAAGATTGTCATAGATAATCTACCAAAAAGGACCACGATTCATGAAAAAAGTTGGAAAATAAACTATTCAACATAATTTAGGTAATGAAAGGGATGTTTTCGACTATAAAGTACAGCCGATCCTTCGCTGACAAATAACAGCTTTGTTTTTGCTCGTTATATGTTGGTAATGGTAGTTAAACGTTAGTAGTTGAAGCATCATGATCTCATATATGGGCTATCTTGTATCGGGCGTCAACTCATCATCCTAGTTCCATCCGGTAGCCATGATTTCATCCGGCCATGTGTCATTCTCATCTCCCCGTTCTAAGCGATACGCCCCCAAATCAAATCACTTCAACTTTCCCCATTATAGAACACCGTTAGAACAACACTACTTGTTTGTCAAATGCACCAGTCAAATAAATATAGACGAACAATGATTATCATACGTCAACTGACAAACATTTCTCCTAGCCAGGCGAGAAAATCAAATGGACAAACCTCAATGTGTGGTTCAACCATTCAAACATACCGCCCATATCATAGCAATTAACATAATTGTGGTACAAAAGAGTCAATATAAAATACATTATCGAGATCTGTAATTACGTGGGATTAGATTTTAGGACACGCACAAAAGTGAAAACATTCCGTTATTACGTTGTCTCAGAGCTATATGAATCAGTAAATAATAAACCTACGTATGATTTCACTTGATCTGTAGGATGATTAAAAAATATGTGAAATCAAAGAGCTATAATATGAGTCCTATTCGATCAACATGGTAACTTGATATTATATGCTTGTAGGCCTATTAATACCGCACCTTCGTTTAAGAACATTACTATTTTAATGAGATAGAAATCTAACATTTATCCAAGTTTTCATTTTATATTGCCGATGATAGAGCATTAATTTGATATTATTTCACGACTACAGGCTCAATATTTTTACAACTTCTCGCCAACGAGCAATGCATTATAAATATTCTATCGGGAGCCCGTAAACTGGACCCTGATATTGTGGACCACAAAACTGTATCCAAATGTCGTGAGGATAAAGTGGACCACAAAGTAGATATACTGTACCCCAAAGCTAGTTAGACATTGTGAACCCCGATATTGTGGCCCCCAATATAGTGGTCCAGAAAACTAGAACATTGGGGTCCAGAATATCTTTTCCAAACGACTACATTGATATTGTGGACCCCAGTAAAGTGACACACAAAGATTCGTCATTGTTAACCTCGATAAACTGGACCCCGATATAGTGGACCACAAAACTGTATCCAAATGTCGTGTGTATATAGTGAACCACAAAGTAGATATACTGTACCCCAAAGCTAGTTAGACATTGTGAACCCCGATATTGTGGCCCCTAATGAAGTGGTCCAGTAAACTAGAACATTGGGGTCCAGAATATCTTTCCCAATAACTGAATTGATATTGTGGACCCCAGTAAAGTGATACACAAAGACATGGGCGTTGTAAAACTGAAAACTGTACCCCGATATAGTGGACCACAGAAAAGATATACTGGCCCCCAACTCGAGCTATGCTGGTGCGCCACGAGAGCGAATGGGTTGGGCCTTGGGGGCCAGTATATCTTTTCTGTGGTCCACTATATCGGGGTACAGTTTTCAGTTTTACAACGCCCATGTCTTTCTGTATCACTTTACTGGGGTCCACAATATCAATTCAGTTATTGGGAAAGATATTCTGGACCCAAGTGTTCTGGTTTTGTAGACCACTATATTGGGGGCCACAATATCGGGGTTCACAATGTCTAACTAGCTTTGGGGTACAGTATATCTACTTTGTGGTCCACTATATCCACACGCCATTTGGATACAGTTTTGTGGTCCACTATATCGGGGTCCAGTTTATGGAGGTTAACAATGACGAATCTTTGTGTGTCACTTTACTGGGGTCCACAATATCTATTTAGTCGTTTGGAAAAGATATTCTGGACCCCAATGATCTAGTTTTCTGGACCACTATATTGGGGGCCACAAAACCAAAGTGTTTGTACAATATTCGGATTTTACAGTGTGGGCCACAATACTGGGGTCCACTTTATCTTTTTCTTGTGGTGCAGAATATCGGGGTACACAATACTGTGGTACACAAGAGCGGTACCCATTCTATCAATTGATATTTTACTTCTGTCCACATCAGTGATATATTTTATTATACATGGACTGGACCTTGGCAAGACGGGGCAAAAAGCAGGTACATTTCTGTCCACTCTCCGCCAATCAAAAGCAATTAAAACTAATTACTAAAGCTCATCACATACTTACCTACAACAATTGTATCCTTAATTTGGAAGAGTATTGTTCATTGACACGTGAGCCGAGGTTGTTAATTCTACTCATTAGTCCGGTGCAGGACTGGACGTGTGTGAATATCCAACTGTAATTAATTAATTACCTCGCACCTACACACTCACACACACAATAGTCTAGGTACAATGGCACTGCGTTATCGGTCGTCTCATACGATTCACACAAGATCTAATTATATACAAGAACATGAATCACAATTCATTGACCACAGTTCTACCGGGCTAACTCGACAAATCGACGAAGAATCGAGACGTATAATTTAATTACAGTAGTCAACAATTATCTCGCAATTAGTGTTCATACCCGTGCGTTGACCTCCGAATCGATAAATTCCACGCACAGATCGAAGAAGATATATTCATATCCGTGTTTGTCATTTGTTGGAGGTAACATATAATTAAAAATGAGAATATTTACTAAATTTATGACAAGTGACGTATAAGAATCAAGCACTCGGTCGTTGAACGTCACTGGTTTTCACGAATGTGAGACGAGGAAGAAATAACGATAGTCCCAAGAAGCGATTAAGCACGAGTCCGGTAATCGTTTCACACCTACTAATAATAACGATAAATATAAACACTTGTGTTCACGTGCTACACTAAATACGCGTGCGTCTTGCTTCTCTGCGTACGTTTGAGCTACTGACTCGAAGAACTACACCGGACCGTGGTAAAGGAAAGGCGGGCAACTTTTAGTCGTCTTGAGGGAGCGATCGCCACGCTACCTACGTACACTCCGTCGACAATGATCGTAACGCCGAATTAAAATGTAGAGCTTGATTAACGAAAAACGAATAAATGAAACACTTCGGAGGTGCGAGGAAGCAAACATCACATGCCACGTTATTACTGGTGTGACGCAATTAAAAACGACTATTCTTCCTTTTTGTTTTTCCAATTTCATAATTGACCTTGAATTTGTAAATACCTACTAGTTTTTCATATGGTAATTTAACGATAATAAAAAAAAAACTAGTAAAAAAAGTCTAAACGTTGTTTGTGTGATATTACAAATGCGTTCGATATTACTATACTTTATACAACTGGCAATATATTACGTACACAATGGAAGAATCTTGATCAGAGTAACAAGGAAACCTTCAAAGTACAATATAATACAATACCACCTGCGAGTGTTGATAATCGTGTTTATCCAATTAAAGGTATTTAACTCGATTATACAGCAGGTTTATAACGTCAAGGTTAATTGTGTGATTGCCTAGGAGTGGCCATCTATCAACACGGGTGGAGGTGCCGGGTCACGCCAATTACGAAAACGCTTGACGGCTACTTGATAAGAGAACCCGGAAGGAGATATTTATTTAGCCATAAATGATTAATGAACTGGGAAGGTTGCAAAGTGACAATAACTGATTGGCAGGAGTTAATTTGTGTCACACCGCAAGGGCGTTCCGAATCCTCTTTTGATACCGAAAACGGCGATACTATACGAAGTAGGCCTATACGCAATGATATTACCACTCGGAAGTTGAAACATTTTCCTTCTACGTTCAACATATTGAAAGATCTTTTTCTGTTCGATCTTGTTCTACGTTTGTTTTGGAAGTAATGACACAGACTATATACTAGATAGAGCATAGTTATAGTTTATCTCTGGCACATAGTAATGATGAGGATATAGAGAAAAATATTTTACGCGATTTAGAGGGATGTAGAGGGGGAGGGGTTAAAATACATTTATTTGCTTTCCGATGTCCATTTTACAAATTGCCCCTGCTGATTGGCAATTATACCCATTATTATAAATTCATAACTAACGAATTTTGTAAAAGATTATTACAGTAGTCACAGTTTACAGTAGTTTGCAGTTATGTATCAGCGATTATATACGCAGAGTAAAATGAACCTGAATTGAATTATATAAGACGTGTAAATCAGAATTTCTGTGAAAAGTTCATCTAAGATAAGTAACTAAGAAGTCGAGCGAAGAGTCGCTTCGCACGCTTCTCTCAACTCAAGTTACACAATATGCTATACGTGTCCAAAGAACTGAATGGTATATGCATGAGAACCACGCAAAAGCGATCTCAGGAGCTGATAGCTGACCAGTTTTTGATTACATTTCACTGGGTCTATATTTGGAAATTTGGAAATTCTCCATGGCGCTGGACAGTCACATACATAATATAAATCAAGAAGGCACTTTATTCAAATTCTAAACTCTGGAATGTGACTCATAATCAAAACCACTTGTTTCATGCGTTAATCATTAGATTTGTTAGAACTTGTTACATTGGTTGACATCGTCTGAAAAAACATGAAAAACGAAAGTCATATTCTGAGAGGAAGATACGTGATAGATAAATAAAACGTACATAAGTGTCTCCGAATCAGTTGTAATATCCCACATTGTACATTCAATAGCGTTACATCACATGATTAAAGGGGGTGGGCCTACTCATAAGACTACCTCAATTCTTATTTATCCTAAATTATTACTCAAGATCTTATTTCTAAAGATGATAATAATCTTATAAGAGGTCGTTGCCCGTTTTATACATGTACAGTATACCAATAATAACAACATACTTCACAGGTTTTACATTAGGTGTGTTTCAATGTTCAGGTAGCGTTTCAACATTATATGGGATACGAGACTTGCGGAGAAGAAAATGAGTAGATTGTAAATTGTTTTGAGCTGCAATTTGTTTTTGCGCCGCAGAAACATATCCTAGTAGGATCGTAAATACTTGATATTTTTATAATATAGGGGTCAATTAACTGATTATACCTATACCAGTCCAAATTACAATAAAACAGCAGTATATATCGAGTAGTTTTCATGATTTTTTCTGTACACAAATGATTTAACAACTGAGAGGTTATTGTAAGTTTTATTCGCTCTTGAAGATTATATATTATTCCTTTTAAAAAAACGTCTCTGTCTGCCTTTTCTTATTTTATTGCCCGTGAAAAACATTCTTTGAATTATCACTTTTTTTTTACTACATAAATAAAATCATTCACTTCATACTATTCTCGCACTGAGACATAATCAAAATCTTGAATTACTTGAATTACAAACACTTGAATTCAATCATTTCTTTTTATTAAAATTTTTCAATTGAATTACAAAATATAATGATACCTTTTACGGGGTTACAAGAAAAGATGGTTTTCAGATTCGCCATGCATGTCTACGTCCAATACATTTGAAGCGTTTTTAATCTATATTATAACACAGCGAAGGTATAACTAATACCGACCACTGAACATTGCACTTGCCGAAAGGTACAAGACCAATCATCTTCGAACACAAAAACAATGCAACATGCACTTGTTGTGTGCAACGACAACGAAAATAAAACAAGAAAAAAGTTCAAATGCACAAAATACTTGTTTTCCGGGTTATGACAGACGATAATACACTGTACCTGCAATTCTTGTATATAACTAGCTTCGACTACATGTAAGGCAACCAACCACACCTTCCACCAATCATCAGCAAACAGTCTCTCGTCTCGGACAGGGCCAGAAAACAACAGCAACAAAACTGAAATCCATTAGACGAACTCCCCGACTAAATAATACTGATTGACGTTTACCTGACCCAGTACGATAAGAAACAAGGAAGCTGTCTATACAGCCATCGAAGAGAATAGAAAGATATCTGTGACCCACATTGATTGTCTTAATTATTATATAATAACCAACAACCATGACCTACCTTAATGACGGGGAGAACAATTCAGTTTGGAATTTCATCTCGGAACAATTTGACTGTCACGAACACCACGAGAGTAAATAACTTGAACATGAAATGATAACGGAGAGACGATAAGCGATATGGTGGATACAACGGGATACATTTTAAGTGCAGCATGCTATTATATGCCCCAATATAATATCGTTCTGAACAATAGCTGCGTATCCTCGAAACCTAGACTATATTCTATAAGAGTACAGACGAGTTGCGTGCAGTGTGCATTACCTAGACCTACATACAATAGCCTACAGCATCTTTTTTTCTCTATTGTAGCATTAAAATAGAATCAAACAGTTGGAAGATTTATAGACTGTTCTTGATCATGGGGTAAGGCTGTAGGTCTTGATCTCCCCAAATAATTAAAAATAAAATACCTCATTGCACATAAACTATAAAACGTCAAGAGATAAAATATGAGCTGAAAGCCTAGAACATAAGGTTTGTAATGCTAACAATAGAACAAGACCAGACGTATAAGCTTGAAAGTTGGGACAAGACGAAGGAAATGAGTTCTGTCAAAATATATCAGTTAATAGTATACTTTAAACTAACGAGGTTGACACCCGTGTAATCGAGGGTGACCCGTCTTAAATGTTGGAATCGAACTGAGAAATGTCAAGTATTTGGAGTAAGCTGCCACTAACGGCGACCTGCAGACTACACTCTGGGTGAACGGGTGCCCAACGTACTAATTGCTTTAGTTCAACATTAAATACAAGTCTGGCAAAAGCCAGGTAAAAAAAAAAAACTATTCTATACTCTATTTGATAGTCGCCAAGTTTAATGGCGTCTCGTAGACTTTTAGCATTCTACTTTCAACAGTTTAGTAGAGTAAACATGCTAGATTTGAGATGGATTACTTTTTCGTCAAGCTCATCCTCAACCTTCCCGAGCGTGTGTAATAATCGAGACACATACACAGAAACTTAGTAAAACTCTCTGAACACGAAGCACTTAAATCACAACAAGACTATTAGAAGCATTACATCATGTTCGTGGCTCGGCCATCACGACGACAATACGTCGCCGTCCATGACGCTTCATTTCTTCTCCATGGAATACCGTTCGTTTTGAGGATGCACTTTTTCTAGACAATTAAGGGGGAGGGGGGTGAATTATTTATGACATAATGGAGCAAAGAATTGGGGAGAATGACAAATGATGGGAAGTAGTTACACACAGAAAACGTGAACATTGAAGCAATCTAGTTTCTGGTTAGTTATGGTTAATTTATTCTGGTATGCGTTTATGAAGAGATATTTATTTTTATTCCTAGTTTATTCTATTTTTATTGTACTTCGTCGAGTACGTTTCTGTGTGTGAGTAGAACTTGTAATGACAACAAACACTGACTTACATAATCACAAGATGTAAGCAGAGGCCCGCATGGAATATCTAAAATATCAAACAGATGGTACGTTCTCTTAGTACTTACTACATTTATAAATTACCGGATTATCTGAAGACTTCATTGAGCACAGTTTTAAAAAAGAGATTACCATTTCTTATAGGAGGACAACAATATTAGTATAGCATTCGTTTTAACTTTAATCACAGAGCAGAGTTAAGGGGAGGATAGATCTTCACGTTCTTATCTCTCTCTCTCTCTCTCTCTCTCTCTCTCTCTCTCTCTCTCTCTCTCTCTCTTCATCTTCTCTCTCTCTATCATCCACACACACACACACTTACACACAACAAACCCACTCATACGCCTCTCAAATGACCTAGTCGTTGCTATGGTCGATTAGCACTAATGCATATCACCATCATCATTATTACATTAATGCATGCGATGAAAATATAATATTCGTTATTAGTTTTATTTTTGTATCCATCTTCATTTACATTTAATTTTATAGTTTTCCATTGTTCAGAGTCATCTTCTGTGGCGCTATTTGACATCCCACAGTTGAGAACAATATGCTGTAATCTTTCAAGTACCACCTGCACCAAGCCTTTATGACCTATTCGGGAGTCAACCCTGGATTTTCTGCTGACAAACGACAAAATAACGGCCCACCCGCTCTACGCCTATAGCGCCACCCACTAATAGTGTACGCCGTCGCCAAACCACGACCTATAGGTAATAGGTACCAAGACAGGCAGTGACATTAAGTAGCCCATGGTCATTATGTGTCAGACAATACAATAATCAAAGTAATTATCCGAGGTACGTATACTGTAAACTATAGGCGGGAGGGCGGGAGAGGATTAAATGCCCCCAAGCCCCTTTACAACCACGACAGCGCCCAAGCAAGCTCGACGCCTATTTCACAATCATTATTATTACGACCACATATTGGCCATTGTTTTCAGAAAGACATCCTCCTTCGGTTTTTATGAAATTACATATTTTATAATTTTATTGTTACGGCCTATATGCAACGACAGGGCGTGAGACTGCTGAGACTCATTAGTGCATTTCACAATCAGATTGGCCCCATGCGTCTTGACGAAGAACGAAATGACTAATCAGGACATTCAGTCCTGGTTTGGATGGGAAAGTGACAGAAAGTATGCAGAGGAAAGTGTTGACTGAAAGGGAAGACTGATTACAGCAATATTGTCTCATGAAGTTGAAGTACTAATTGGCTTACTGCAATAATTACCGAAAACATACGTATATGTACCACGCGAAAGCAAGGGACAGAGCAGGTCGAGGAAAGAAATGATTGGTATAGATGGCTCACTCTCTCACATATTAAACAATTGAACGCAAGTTGTCGAGAGAATTGTTGGGAGGTGGTCCCAGGTCCGTCACACACAACAGTAGGCTTCTGATTAGCACTTAAAATCTCATTGCCATTGCCCACATACGGCTGCCAACGCACATCATCACAGTTTGGAGTCGGGGCAGACACGCCACTTGTCATCAGACAACTCACGAAACCAATTAATATAATGCATGCTATTAATGAATTCCTACGAGAAAACACTGGTCTTTGAATTTTCGTACATATATGAAATATGGAACGAATGTATTTGACATACAAACTACGAAATGTAATTTCATGCAACCTTTTAAGGTTCTGTGATAAAAGGAAAGACCTTGGAGGAGATTTTTGAAAGCACTGTCGCACTCTTGACATGTATTGTTCAGATTATGCTGAACAGTCGGAATTATATTCAAATGATTTCCACTTGCAATCAAAATAATAATATTAGCGTATTTTTTCAAATGAGTCGATATAGTACATGACAATTATTTTTCAGGTAAAATTATTTATGCATATCTATCTATAATTGCTTATAATTATACAATCTTTTGATGGCTACGTGATGAACGATTTAATTGTGTTTGTATTTGTATTGTATTACATAATCTGTGTCAGTGTAATAAGGGTTTGTCTCAAGATGTTATTACATGTACACAGATATTTGTTTACGATATAAGACATTACAAAATTATTATTATGTAAATTACCTGTATACATATATACGATACACACACACCACATTCTCAAGCTGGCCTTACATGAATACTTTTGATACGCATGCGGGAGCGAATTCGGGGTTGACTATTGACTCCAATTCGAATGATTAAAACCAGCCAACGACGACTGCGGGGTGATGCAAAGTTATTCCGCAAAAGTTTTCCCCGCACCGCAGCCTTCGCAAGCAAAACAGCCCAATTTAGTTTGGACTCAAAGTTAAATCCGCTTGAAACCGCCATCCCCCAAAACAGCTGTGCCAATTCTAACGTAAATGTTTCGAAATAAATATTCGAAATACATTTTTCATTGATCATAGTGCCCACGTGGGGATGACTTGTTTTATACGATTTTGTCTTCACATAATTTATATTATAATTATTATTATTATGGAGATGACAACAGTGAAGGCAACTGTATTTCAACGAATTGTCAACAAACTTGGCTCATGCACGTCTTTCTCTTTGCCCATTTTCCTTCATTTCTTTATTTGCCGCTAGGTGTTAAACTTGAGTTTATTGATATTCGCACTGCTCCGTCCCGGACGCTCTTGCATGAGGGAGCGAATTTGCATCGAGAATGTTCACGAAAGGCCACAGATGAGGAAGGCCCTATAGATACTACGGTATCTTAAATGTTCTTTACACATGCAATGTGCAATACAATATTCAAGCCTGCTTTAAACACTCTAATTTGTTCAAAGTAAACGATTTATTTCAATTTGAAAATATAATATTTTAAAATATAATATACCGTATTCAAATATAATTTATACACAATTGCACTATTTTCTTCCGCGTTCAAGTTTTAATACGTATATTTACTAATTTAAAGTCCGACGAAGGAATATTAATATTTTACAATAGCTCATTAAAATATTGAAGTGTAGAAATTCTCTATGAGATGCAAATTACCAAGACAAGTACACTACTCATTTGTACAAAACATAAAACTCTACACGCAGTAAAACTTGGTGGGAAAATAATGGGTCACGTTGTGGATATGGATAAGAGTATTTAAACCCTAAGTTTATTTAATATCTTCCCTTTCATCACATGCGAGACGTTTTCTATTGTATACACCACCGATATGGCAAGCAGAGAAATTAGTGTGGTGACGTAAAATTTTATGAAACTTCATGTTTATGACACTTGTAACAGTGTCATATCTTTTACATTGTTACATGTATTGTAAAGCGTTGAACATCGATATCAGTACAAAAAAATACTATGAAATTGATCGCAGAAAAAGTTCGACCAGTTTGAGATATTTCCTTGGTGACAAAGCCGACAAGTAGTTCATCCGTTTACTATTTATTTTATTTATTCAGATGTTCATACCTCTATTTTCGTACTGATCAGTCCTAAATAGCAACATTAATGATGAAACATTTATCAAATATTATATTTGATAGATCTAACCACAAACATACACAGTAATTTGATTGGTAGACCTATGAATTGACTGTAACAGATCGGAAAATATATTACCAAAGACGATTTTTTTTTACTAGCAGAGACTATTGGACACAGCATTCATCAATAATTGTGACGTACGAAACATGAGGAAAAAGTTTGAAAGTTTCGCAGACACTATTCGACAGGAAGTTTCCTCGACGCGAACCCACGGAGATATGAATGAACGAACAAGAAAGCATCGATATTTCAAGAAGCCAATATTTCCTCGTCAAACTGACCATTAAAACTCCACCATTCCCATATACCACTGGTGTGTACATACACCACTTGAGTGGTTTTACGTGTAGAAGATATTCACAGTCAAAATATTATTCTTACACCCTATTTCACGTCTCCAACCTTGGCATGCTGTTGTCGACATTGTTGTGGCCGATCCCCCACAGACCGTCTGATATATACGACGCTCTACTTTAGAACGACGTGAGAAATGTAGTTCTAAAAACTTGTTACAAATAAAATACAACCTTCTGAAAAGTTCAACAGCTAATCCTCTGGCTTTATCGTATATATGCACCCTCCGAGTTCAATGGACATGACTATTAACCAAGGCTAGACATAATGGGACAGTCCATGCGCGGTTACCTTAGTGAGGTTACCTGTACCAACGTAAAACAAGACTTCGAGCTTATAATAAATGTGTTCCTCGATGGTGTCACGGTGTATTAAAGGATCTCGAACTAAAGTGAAACGTGGATTAGGCACATTGGTCAGACATAAAGGGGTGCGCTTCGGGGACAGTTTTACTATACGAAATGCCGTGAAAGTATCAAATTCGTTTCGAAGGAAGAAAAGGTAAGCATAATAATACGAGCAGTTACATCAGGCAAAAAGAGAGAATAGGTCACATTAAACGCTTATAAATTCGTTTAAACGATTAAATTGAAACAATACGTAAAATGAAACAAGGATGCTATATTTTTAGATTGATACTTTTGATGTGTTATGAAATTGAGAGAGAAATTATTCCATTTTAGCCAAATATATATATATATATATATATATATATATATATATATATATATATATATATATATATATATATATATAGAGTTTCCGCCTCCAGTGGCTCACTCAGCTCAGGCACAACTTGAGAAAATGAAGGCAAGTTGGGCGTCGCTTCGAGCCTCTCATAAGATACAGATGTTTTGACTTCATCATTTCATTATCATCCACTCATTCCTACCCCCATATAACCTGCCTGTTGATGGAGTCGTACAGCAGCATTGAAAAAATGTATTCTTCAGACTATCGCCTCGATCACACCTATAGATCTTCTCGCACGGTTTCTTCTGCTATCGATTTCTACCCTATATTTTATTTGACACCAACCCATATCTCCATAACTAGCACCCATCAAAAGGTGATCGATGGCTTCCAGTGATACCTCGTCGCGCCATCCTCCACTCATCTCGATGTCTACGTCTCCATCAGCGTGGTGAACGATGAACAAACAGACAATTGTTTGGTGCCATACACTGTGGAGCCCTCGTTTCCTAGAGGAGTCCTCCATCATTTCCGTGTGGCCGAACAACGACAATTGCGTGCGCTTACCTGGGCATCACTTCCGAGGCGTATCATCACTTGGACATTAAAAAACTCGACAACATGCGGATAGATTGATCAACTTGACATGACATTGGATACAAATACCGAAAATGGATTAAGTTATTCAAAATCAACGTACAAGCATGTAGGTTATATTTTTAAAAGTACAATAAACTGTGGTTTGAGGGTTTTGATAAATTTAGATTTCATTTTATACAACCGAATTTCTACTATATCCCAAATAAGATGTTAGGAAGAGCAGGTCATAGAAATCAATTCATATAATTATTTTTCTCAGTTCTTGTGCAGGACGATTAAGTTATTTAAAAACCAATCATTTTTAGAAAAGCGGTCATACGAACTGAACTAAAAATCTTATTATTTTATAAAAACAACTTTGATGCGTTTGACCTGTGGTCCGTTGAATCGCCACCCAGAACAACAGGGAAATGATTTTTGTGATTAATGGAGTCTCTGCGAAGCTCATCCTAATAAGGTGCTGAAAATTGTACTTGGAAATATAGGCACATACCCGTTATAGAAGTGAATAACAAACCATTTTTGTAACGCGAATATAACTGCTTGAATATAAATTGAGATATTTCGGCTACAAATATAAATATACTCAAACGCGCTATTCCGTCGAGTTATAAAATTCTGTTATAAAACCATAATTATTTTAGTTTTACGCAATTTCCCTGTCAACTGTTGACCGTTAACGGGAGCTCGTTCGGTGTGTCAATCAAATAGGAAGCTGCAACGGGAAGATGTCGTCTTGATTCTGACGGATTTCAGTCGTCATTTCGCGGACCATTATATATAACTGGATTCGTTGATGACCCTAAACATCGCCATCAGCGTCACTCGTTAACTTATTGTTTCCAATCTAATGAAATATCTTCGTTAATCGACCTACAGCTTTTTCATATACTTACAAATTTACGCAATTCAGGATCTACATTGAACAGTATTTATATTTTTACAAATACATGAACGGTTTCATTTCATAAAAATGTTTTCTATAGCCCACAAGTTAGTGTAAAAGCTACCGAATTCCTTCGCCGAACAGATATATAAATTTATATTACTTCATAAATATACTCTCATTTCAACGCCCTAAAGTTCGAATATTATAATCCAATGTTGGGTTTGATTTACCGTTCCTTTACAGAAAACGTAGCTACAAACCAAATTGATGATACATGTCGGGAGACATTCTACAAGAAATAAGTCGTTTTGAATCTTCAACTCCAAACTGGCTTTTGATCGTGTTTTGTAAATGGTCAGGTCTCCGGAGTCAAATGACGCCCATGCTATCTTTTGTCCACATGGAAGTCGTACACTGAGTGTTTAATGCGTACGACCAGCTATAAACTAACACCAACTACTACGGGACTGTGGTAAGAAAGATGAAAGTGTTGGTATTCACTTCAATAGTTCGTTAAATATAGAGGATATTATGTGAGAACCGGGGAACAGGTGGTCACGGGGTTAAGACGAGCCAAGTGTTAGTGGGCGGAGCGGTATGCAACTGCGATATGAGGGGTGCACGACATGGAATCAACCCCGTTATGAGGCAGATATCCATCAACAGAAGCAGAACAGTATAAATTCTAGACCCCATTGTATACAAATTCTGAATATAAAACAAATCAGGACGTATAGTGTTGTTTGTGTTTCCGATCTACCGTCTTGAACAGTGTGTTCTGCCTTTTACCCTTGAACTGTTGTATTGTAAATATGTATTTATTTATCAAGACTATTAATTATCTACTATTTTTCATATACTATATAAAATTATCGAAAGCATAAGATGAACTAAAACAGAATAAACGAAACATCCAAGATTAGACGGCTGAACCCAACAGCTATTTTAAATACTTGTATATGGTCTACGTCATTTATTCACTACCCTAATACCTCAAGAGTATAATTAAATAAGTATGTCATACTTCTATATCCTTCGTCCCACCCGAGTGTTCGCGGGTCGACACCCTCACACCGTTAACTGGCAATGAATAAGGGTGCGAGTGGCACGACTAGTCGCACGAAGAATGTGTGCCAACATTCCGCTTGTGTACATAATGTGTAATAAATATCAATCAGATCGTCGGATACCGGTAATCGAACGCCACCCTCGCAAGCGGCTCGCGTGTAGCTGTCAGAGTTAATGTCGCAGGGTCAGTGAGGAAACAGAGTCGGTGCGTTACCCTAGATGTGCAATGAGAGGTGTGAACATATAGTCGCCCGCATGTTATTGTTCTGATGGTGACCCATCCCATCCCACACCATGACCCACTTCGACCGTCGTGCTAATAATATGCAAAGCATACCATTAATAGAACACTATATGGAAAACGGTATAACATACAAGCAGCAATGAACGAATGATGGAGCGAGGATGGTTGTTATAAATTCTATTGAATTGAGGGCTTCATTTAAATAGCTTTTGATATTAAAATAAGATGACTTTTAAAATACATAAAACTTGATGAATCGCAATTTATAAATGGGTAAACCGGTCCGCTGTTATTTATAGTCCTACGTGGATTTGTCCATTATTTTTTCAATACAATATGCGACATACATAATTTCTCATTTATAAAACCGAAAAGAATCTATATATACACAATTGAGAAAATTGTGCATTGTGGTGAAGTGGAAGAACATATATAGGCCTATACATATAAATTCATTCAAACCCAGACTAATACTGTCGTTCATAATCAAATGTTTTATATCTACAAGAATCTTAGCTGGCATCGTAAGAAATGCCTTGATTGCGAGTCGACCAATCTAATAGCATTTTTATACCACGAGTTCCAATTAATACCAAGTCAAAGGCATCCTACACCCGTCGCCTCGTTGTCAGTTCAATTGACGATAAGTCTTCTGATAAAACTGCAGATAACCGTCAGGTTGTAATAGAAGTTCGTCCCCTTGATGTGAACGCATAACTCGGCGGTCGTCGCGGTTCAACCGAGTCGGTGACACAGCCCTTCTCTCTTTCTCTCTGTCACCTTGCTCGATATCAATATCTTCCATCTCACTTTCACAAACAAATGATCAACATGATCGAGCTGATCAGAAGACAAGACTGACAACTTACTCATTAGTAGCAAAAGTACTAAAAAAGTAACAACTACTAACAAAGTGTTTTTTTTGTGTGTGTGGGGGGGGGGGGGGGGGGAGATGGGATTGAATATCGCCCTTGTGGCGCCCCGTCAAACGATGCTACCTTTCATCCCTAGCCCTAATTTGGGAACAATGATTTTGTAATGATTGCAATGATTATCAAATTTCGATGTTTTAGCAATAATAATAATAATAAAAATAATTAAAACACGTACTGTACCGTATAACATGTCTTGATTATAAAGCAAAGGCAAAGTTTCATTCGGTTATCGTCATAAGGTGTATTTAAAATAAAATTACTTAAGCTTACTTTTTTTATCTTTGTTTGAATGAATAAATGTACATGATTCTCCATTTTCCTTCTGAATACTTCATCGAGTGATGATGAATGTACGAACTTCTGTGCATACTGTTTACCAGCGATGGTATAATATACGAATGGCTACACGTATATAAAACGTATTACAATCCTACACCAACCGAGATAAACAAAACAACTCGGAATGCAGATCTGCATTGTGCATTGATTAGCAGTCGTGCGTGCGAGTGCATTATATTGCTGCACTGACAGCTGAATAATTAGCTATTGTTTGTTAGAATTGACACTATACGAGTATAGGTGCGTCAAGGCCTGCAGTTGCCAGATGCGCACATTGGTGTGCAACCATGCGCGTGCACAGATTCATTAGATGAGCGATAGCGAAGACTTCCATCCCACTCTCATGGAGCTCTGTCCGTGTGTTTTTTAAGCACTGTACAGAGTTTAACCTAGGGTTTGACTGATCGACATGAATCTTTTTACGTACACGCAGACGTATCCAACTTAGAATTGTATAGTTTTTGGGTCAAATCGGTTGAACCATTTTTGAGAACCACCATCTCAAAAGTTTCTAAAAACCTCGTAAGATTAGGGCGGGCAGGAGAACATGAAAAATAAAATGTCTTGAAAAAAAATCAAGTCTGCACTAAATGTCAACACACGAATCGCTCACATTATTAGAAACTTGTAAACAATTCGAATCAGTTGTTTTGAATAAATTGATTCAAGAAATGTTTTTTTATCTATCAAATGGATAAAAATAATAGCAGTTGCCGAGATTCACGGGTTCCTAATTTTACAGTTACCGAATGAAGTATCTTTTATCAGTCAAGGTGTGTAAAGTTTTCGATCATACCTCGTATATATCTCGATTATCTCGTTTACTGATGAATGATGATTATAGCGCCAGTACGAGAGAGATCGAGATGGTAGACCTGATTGAAATGTCAATAGCTATCGGAGAAGTGATTGACAAATGACAATTGGCGAATTGAATGTGCATTGTGCAACGTCACAGTCATTGAATTAAACATTGTCGAGGTGAATGCAGTAAAGCGAGACTAAATCCGACTTGACTGCGGAGATATGAGGGGTCCGATCGACCGTCTCCCCTAAGCCACACCATTAGCGCGCGGGTAATTCGCGCCTTCATATCTCGCGAAGAAAAGTATAGTGCATTACTTCAAGCGATCTTTACTTTCAAACTCTAAAGAATCAAGTACTTGATAAATTGTTAACATTTGTATTAGTAACACTGAATGATGAAACTTGAACGATTTTTTTTTTGTTGATAAATTCCATGAATCGAGTAACGAATATAATGAAGAAACATAATAATTATATAAAATTGATCCGCTCCAACCATTAATTACATATAGGCCTACCGTATGCATTTTTTTGAATCACGAATCGCAATTAATATACTATTTACATGTACACTTCAGTTAAGTAAGTTTAGTCTTGGTTTAAATCGTTTCAGCATATTGATATAAAAAATGAGTTTGGGAATTTTATCTTTCAAGTTGAGCAGCGAGATCGTTATAACAATGAATATTTTTACAAGACAAACAAATATCACATCATACTCGAAACAATTGTCCGAAATAAGAGAGATGGTCTCTGGCACATCACCTAGAGCAGGATATCATTAGGTATAACTTATCATTAAATAATGAACCATTGCGATTGGAATGGACGTTGTGAAATCGCAGGTTCAGGACTTGCTCAAGAAGACCTTGAGAGATTGTAATATGATAGTCGCTCGACACTGCCACGAAGATTTTTACCTGAATATGGCACGTCTTCTTCACGCATGCGCCACACGGATTAGTGTGAAAGGTCAACAATGCTATTATAATGTCACGTGATCATCACGGAACTTGTGCATTGTTGCCCAATAAGCACAAAAGAACGATAGAATCGGGAGGCGGCGAGTATCGTCCTCACGACACATCCTTCCATTCAGATATCGTTCAATAGTCAACAATAACACTGTTGTAACACTTTGTGTAGCATCACAACTAAGTTTTGAAATGATATTAAATTTCACAACTTTACAAATCAATTTTTTTTCCCGAAGAAAATGATTTTGTGTACCATTTTATAATTCTGAGGTGGAGATATCTGATTTTTTTAAAAAAATAACTTGGTTTATCGAGTGAAAATCGTACTTTTCATCTATTTTCGCTATCGCACATCCAATTAGATTTCTAGTTTCTGTATTATTGCTTTACTGCAAATCCAACAAATCTTGGTCATTCGTTACTCATGGAAAGATGTTTCCAGGAAAACAAAATATATGGCCATAAAAATTGAAAACAAAAAAGTCTACATAATGATCCATTGTACCATATTGTCACGCAATGGGCGACCAAGTTCGTTTGACGTCATAGCTTGACTGGAAAACACTAACTGAAGGTCAAGTTCAGGTGATTAAATCAGGTATTTATTGGTTTGGACTGAAATAGTGACTGACATGACAGTGAAAAGTTCCACAAAAATAATATTGTTTTGACATTTTTACATCACTAAATTATTGAACAGCTTTGGTGGCCGATTCCGTTCCAACAATAGTCTGTCCCACTGACATCCTATTAGAATTCAATCATGAATATCCGACACGGATACTGTAAGTACTATACTTTGTAGTAATTCATGAAAGATTGTGTTAAAAATAATGAGTAAAGGTGAATACTTCATTTCCATAGCGATCGAATGTGATAAACAGTATTCCGAACACCACAACATTATAACGATCGAGAATTTCGATCCGCTATCACAATAGTGGCACTAAATACAATTACAATATTAAGTGCTGGTTTGTTTTAAATGCACTTCACCATTACTGTCTCAGAAAAACAATTCAAGACGATAATGTGATATTACAGTACTTAAAAGTTAGATCCACGACAAGATTATACAGAGTTGAAACGTAATGAAATTATGTCAGTGTCACGATTACCTCATTCTCATCTGCAACGAACCATACTCGCAAGCATTCAGTTCCTTGATTCATGTCAGTAATTTAATTATTATCATAAATGCATCGGAAACAATTAAAACTCATAACTACGTATAATAAATAATCTCTTGGATTTTCTTCTTATTGCTATCATTATACTATACTTGTTAGCGATAACTAAATACCGATTAGGTTGGTACTGACATACTGGTACTTGGGTTTCATTTTTATGTGACTTGGATTTATAGCGAAATAAATTAAATATAGGTGGTATTACATCCATCTTAACCCTAATCACCAGGATTACACAACACAGAGCTTTCCATCAACTATTCACTGGTTTACATTTCCATAGAGGAGAGGTCGAAACCGGGATGTATTGAGGGTTGCGTTGGTCTGATAACGACGCAACCCTCAATACATCTTGCTCGAGACATGAATGGGTATTGTTGTGACTACTGAAAGAACATTGTTGCGACAACAATGCGATCATTGTTACGAGCCTTAAATTGTGAGAAGATGATAAAGATTGTGACAGTTGAAACCAACAGATGAGCCATTGCCTGTTGTCGATTTCTTTCAACAATGAGTATATACACAACAATCCTCCACATACAAAACAGATAACCAATCGTACTAATACAGGCCTAATAATACCCACGTCACAATGCTGGTTTTATTCATGGAAATGTATAGAATTTTATCCCCATAATTAAAATACTATATCATAAATGAAACGGAAACCAATTTAGTTAATTAAATATCATGACGTAATGATATATCAGCATTAGTTTCCCTCCCTCTGAGATTTATACCAAGGTAACTCTCAGGGCATAATTATTATTGTCATAAAAAAGTGCATTATTCCCCGGCTGTGATTTCATGATAATTATGTTGAAACAATATATCGATGTAATGTGTAACTGATTGACCAGGTGTGTTCTGTCGGGCACATGTGGGTGAGTTAGAAGGTTCACTCAAGTATGCCAAACATACAAATACAAGTAATTGTATTGACTTCACCTGTACGTATATGTGCGACAGACGCCATTGATAACCTTGGACTTGACGTCGTTACACTTACCTGAAACAAGAGAAAAACAAAACATTATAGCTAGATAAAATAAGTGGAGACTTTTTTTACTATCTACACGTTGATTGAGCTCCCACCATCGACAAGGTTATGTGGGGAATTAACGTGTTGTGATGATATAAGTATTGATAAATAAAAACGACGTGAAATTATATGCCAAGAAGAATTCAGGTAAATGTGCGATGAAATAATAATTGGCATCATGAACGAAGACCTAGAGACCTTGTAACTATGGATGTGTTGTGTGTGTATTATTACTATTCATTTTTATCTTGTGAGAAAAATGAAAGTTAGTACTATAGGCTCAAAGATGTATTGTATGTATTAGTTTTGTATTTTTTCCATTTTCATCCTTCGAGAAAACCGAAAGTTACTAGTTTCGAACAAAATAGAAATAATACAAATTCACATTTTTTCCATAGTACCGTATACTTGAATTTGATTTGATTCACTTACCCCCACCTAGTATGAAATATCAAGTATTTTAATTTTTAATAAAGTATTTTAGGCGTATTGGAAAATTAAATTATAGTGCATTAAGAGTGCATTGATCACGATGCAAGAATATAAATTAGTTGCAGTGGACCGCATATAATCCATTACGTCTAAAAGATGCACATACATGCGCGAAGTTTCAATGAAAAATGGTCCAGTTTATAGCATGCAGTTTCACATAAGCCCGAAGAGTTCGTAAACAGCTATAAAGATCAAGATGAAATAAAACATGGATATATAAATCTAAGAATAAGGAATGAGTTTGGATAATTGTAAAATACGATAACAATTTTTTTCAAATCATTTCCTCAAAATTCAATGATTTATGCACCTGTAGCTAAACAACAACAAACAAATAATTCAAATTCAACGAGATATGTGGTCAGTTCTCAGCTGTACGACAATGAATGGTTTTGCAAGTATTATTGAACCCAATAAGGCTGCCTTGAAATAAAAACGAAGTTATTAATTCAATCTGTACGTCAATATGTAAATTAAATGTTGAACATAATTTACGCCACGATCTGAGTTTGTAACAAAGATAATGATTGATAAATAATTTGATGAATAGGCCTACATCGGGGGAGACTTTGTTGTCAGTATATTTCAATATTTGACGATACTTGAAATAGTTGAAATAGTTAATAAAAAAATACATGCACCCACATTCCAGCAATGAAATTCTATTAAAAATATCTTCACGACCAGTATATAAAATTAATTTTACTTTCGTCTATATACCATGTTGTTTATATGTACTGACAAATAGAGTTCATGCAAGTCGTATACAACAATGATATCGAATTCAGCCAATTGCTGAAGCTGAACGAAGAGGATATCAAAACGCATGCCAACAACAATTATTGTAATCATTACTCATAAGATGCAGCGATGAAGTAATAATTACGTCACAAAAATGAACGTGATAATCAAAGTGGAATAGGAAATTCAACACTCAAGTCATTCATAATAATACATGATTTCAGGGTCAATTGTACACAGGTGGGGCGCATTCAAACCACACCTCAAAAAACAAACAAATCGTGAAATGAATGAAACACGACTGAGTCGAGGTCAAGTGTTTATTTGTGATTTTAATTGTTACATTTGATTGATTTTTAAATAACGAATACCATTAATCACTATTCAAGCCATGACAAGACAGGCGACATGAAAACACGGCAGGTTATTGTCAACACTATTTAGATACATAATCATACATTATAAAAATTGGCGTACAAAATCGAACACCTAGAAAATGGTTTGCGTAAATTGGCTGAGAAAATTGTATACCTTCGTTCAATTTCAAATTAATTCAAGCACATACTTGCAGTCAACTAAGATGGCGAACCCGATCGGCATAGTAAATTAAAATTTTATTTTTAAAATTTTACATTACAGTCTCACAAAAAAAAACATAAATCGAAAGAATATTAATTTTGAATGGAATCACCAATTCATCATATAGCTGCGAGAAGAAAAAGAGGTTGTGAAAAAACCGCAGTAGTAGTCGGGCTGTTCCACGAAGTATGCATGCAATGCGATGAAGGTTGTATATGGGTGACCCGCAGATTACTGCATAATGATTATGTTATATGGAGAATGAATAATATGCACTTGCACGTAGTTTCCGGACACGACTGTTGCCAATGCAATAGTGCAGAATCATTCCGAGAGCATTTAGCGTGCTGTTAGCTCGGACATTCCATTCAGCCCATGCTTTACGAACTGCATCACGACGATCATTCTTTATCATTAAAGGATTGTTTAAAAAATACTTCATTAATTATTTTTCTGATGAATTCGACACACTTTTTTCAAGTTGATTATATTTATTCAATTGTGATTTTCCTTTGATTTGTCTATATAGTGGGCGGTTGGAGAGGGGGGGTAAGGTACGGTTGCGGTCACATAAATTGGTATATCAAAATACATTAACATGCATCCTGAGAAAAATATACTGATATAAGACGCAGTAAAACTAGAAGACACTGTGCAAACGCACTCCACGTATGGTCTGTGAAATATCAGCGATAATAAACGGGCGTACATTTTATTTTTAAATTTAAATTCAAATTTCATAATAAACTATTTTATGTGATCGCAAGTGTACATACCGATACAACCTGACCCGAGATAAGTCAGGTAATGACTACATTTATTTCTGACCAGATAACACACTTATGTTGATTCCTCGAATCGGAGAGAGATACTGCATGTTTTTTTATTCCATGGCGGTAATTCTAATGACATTAATATGTTTAGTTCATTGATGGGCGACATTTAAAGGTGGCGTTAATGGAGACTATTTCCTAATGGAAGCATCGGTGAGAAATGAGTAGCCTATATATTACATCACACAGGTTGAATTTCAATCCGGTGATATGGAGGTTTACCGTTAATCGTTGAAGCTAGAAGGGAAGGAATTCAATTTTTTAATTTACATCAAACACATTCATTTAACTAGGACTACATTAACAGTAACAATTTTTCAAGTCGTGGTATAATACGAACTTATTGAATAAGATTTATCGCTATTATGCAAGTTTTTCACAAAATCTTACCGTCAAACATCTTACAGAGCAAAAGATAGCGCATATCTGCTGTGAACTATTTGAAAATATATTCTTGCTCCAGTTTTTCCTAGCACATGTGAGTTATTTTTATGAGTAGGCCCTACAAGAAATGAGGTTCAACTTGGTATATACATTTGAATGTTGATAATTAGTTCGTGTTATCATTTTTATTTTATATAGGCCTAAATATATAAATATTCAATACTTGAATAGTATCAACTTTCATGAGACAAAAAAAAACATTTTTGTCAACTGTCTGAACTGTGTAAGCTCTTTGACGTCATAGATTATGACACAGTAATATAGTATTTAAAATGTCATTATGCCACTGTATATTTTTGTTATTAAAAGTTTTACCTCAAGTTTTATCATGGATTATTTTCTAAGCAACGACTTCCGGAAATTAAAAATCAATTTTTAATTAGGTTGATCTCACCAATCAATACTTTTCCAAGCAGCCACCAATAAAATAATTTTTTCTTCCCAGGTAAAATTATTCCAATCTCTACACTAAGATTAATACAAATCTTCTCTTCATCACTCCTATATGAAATTAGTCATTACTGTATTACACTATATATCTGCTGCTTAACGACCCCACCAACAGCTAGGTTATACGGGGGAACAAGCGAGCTATCTCTGAGCGTTTATTGAACAGGTGGCCAACGCAAACACGTTCATTTATAATGTATGTACTGTTGCGGTCACATAAAATGTTCATCAGGTTACAAAATGCATCCTGCAGAAAAATGTACTGATATTATACACACTAATACTAGAAGACAATGTGCCGCACAGTCTAATGTGCGTAGATTTTATTCGAATTCAAATTTTATTCGATAAAAAAAAACATTTTATTTGACCGCAAGTGTACAGTATCTAATTATTAAAATAACTTATTTATGAATCACAAAAACATTATCAAAGAAAAAAGTATTCATATTCCATTCCAGTTGTTTCATATTGTTGTGTATGGACCATGAAGAAAATGATCTAGCTAATGTGTTCTGTAGCGGCATTCTAAAAAGAAGAGCGCAGCACAACAATATAACATTCCATCATACTTAATGTGTCAGATCATTTCAAACAAGGCACGACTCAACGCGAGACCGACGAGCATCTACCGAGTTTACATTTTAAAATATCAATTTCTTATGTTAATTATTCATGATGTCGAGAGGCGACTGTTTCAGATGTGATGGGCTTTACACTTAGATGGTTTTACAGGTCTACCAAAACGCCAGTGAAATAAGAATCTTCAGAGATACAAATTACCATATGTTGTAAGTGAAATGGTAAACACAACATTTAAAATATTACTTTTCACTGTTTTTCAACAGATAGGAGTAACTGACAATGTATACACATATATATACGATTTGCTTTGAATATAATTTTGCATGCTCTCCCAAAATTATTGAATTGTTCATTACGCCAGAACTTATTAGTTTATTTTTTACGTTTGTTACTTGAAGTTTAGTATAGATTGCATAATTGTTAAGCTACCTTACCTTTTTCTGACAACTCATTATAATACTACATTATAGGCATCTACGCAATCGCTATAATATCTACAAAAAATTTCATTTCTGTACTACATGAAAGAAATACAAGATAAAAAGTGAGAATAACTGAACTCAACTACGAATCATTATAGACTTAATTGGTGAACATTGTTATATCAAGATTTCGATGTCAACAATATATATATTCTTCGGTCACTAAGCGCTGATGCTAGAATTATTCTTTTCGATTCCAGCTACGATCCACTATGGCTACGATCAATATATTACCTATCATTTTTCAGAATATATTGTGATTATTGAATTCGTCATTAGTAATCCACCTACATTTAAATACAGGGTAACTTCAGCTAATTATCAATGCTGTACGTGTGCAGTGCACAAACTCAACTACGCCCATAACGTCTAGTTATTTACAACCAGTAAATTAAACTCAAAGTATATAGATGCAAAAAAAAATCGAATAACTTCACGGAAACACGGAAATTCAACTATAAAGTAAATACGTTATTATATGGTATGATAAATAGAGAACTTTTCAAACAGCTTTCTGGAATCGTAGAAGCAAATAGATGACAAGTGCAACAACAGTATACAGAGGCAAGCTAGATTGTACGTAGGCAGTGCACACTGAATAAATAATAAACAAAGTGTTAAGTTGATACAAGTAAAGAGATAAAATAAAATATTATCAAATGAGCACTGTATAGAGGGTTGAATTAATAGACGTAGGTCGTTGCCATGACTACGTCATCAAAGCGCTCTAGATATAGAGATAAAATAAGATGACCATTTGTGTATCAGTAGGGGTTGCATATTTCTTTATCGAAGTCGAAACAAAAATTACAAATATTAAAATAAAGATAATACGAGAGTAAAAAAAAAAGAATTCAAGAATAATAAGGGAAAAAATACCAACATGATAAGATTGATTTTTGCTCTCCCTAATGCCAATGTTAGAATTGTTCACCATACCTGAATTTATGAGTTATATTAGCATCATTTATTATTTGAGGTGTTGAGATCGCCCTTGTGGTGCCCCGTCCAAACGATCGTACCTTTCATTCTTGGCGGACAATGAATGGGAACAATGATTTCTTATCAAGTTTCGATGATATACAGGGAATAATGGTTGAATGCATTCATGTGTGATCGTGATGCGTGGCGCATCGGACTCTGTCTTGACTCGTCAAAGAGTTTAGGAAGTGAGAAAGTATATTATTTCTGATGTGTCTGCATTTACACGAGACTTGAAGAGTCACTGCACATTGAGGTCTTAAATACATTTTTAGGGTATAACTGTACGCGGGAAATATGAATCATAATTAATTTACAATTAATTGCCGAGATTGTCACATGAGAGTACCGGTAGACGAGGTGTGAAATTATAATTAAATTATTTCATTAATTATTCATATTCAACTAGCATCCGGTGACATTTTGACAGTATGCATATCAAAACTTCTCATTTGTCATATCTATGCTACATTGTATATTCAATATTATAATTACATTTTATTTTATGTGAACATTATATATAAATAATTTATGATATCTCGAAGTTCTCGGAGATCGCATTTGATATGGGAGGAAGATAATAAATTATAATAAAAAAATACCAGTTTATAAAATTGATGTTTTTTCAATGATCGTTCCAATAATTAATAATTTTGTACCAAAACAGAAACAAGTGTTCGAAGTATGTTTCAAAACACGAGGTTGTTATTGGCCAGTTCAAATATTTACTCAGTACCGTACAAAAGAGGTTACGTTGGAGAGGTGAAAGGTCAAAGGATGGATAAGGTCTTTATGCCGTGAGTGACGTTCTTGGTCTGATTGATTACTTTTAATTAATAGTTCAACTTCACATTGTTAAAAAAAACACAGATAGAGATAGAGAGAGATGGATAGAGAGAAAGAGAGAGAGAGAGAGAGAGAGAGAGAGAGAGAGAGAGGAGAGATAGAAAGAGAGAGAAAGAGAGAAAGAGAGGAATAGAAAGAGAGACAGAGAGGAAGAGAAAGATAGAGAGAGAGAAGTTAGCAATAAATAACAATTGTATTTCAAAATATCCCTCCCTTATATTGGCAAGTCAGAAAGGTCTTCGTTCGGATCATATTGATTGATTAACATTGATTGCATATTTTAATTTTCAATTTTGCCTGTTGTTAAAAGTGTATTCTGATTTGACGCCCCTCTCAAACTGATTGAAACTGTCCGATCTCTTAACGAATTCTTTTGACTATTTCAGTTTTTGAAATGCATACATTAGCCACTAAGGGCCTATAGAACTACTTTTCACATGCTAATGTTGAAGATCACTAGTTGTGCGTGCCCAGGTGTGGCCATGTCATCATGGGAGAAACAACCATTATACAAATCGCGCAATTAATTTCTAAATTAAGCGTATAAAACGTTCATGCTATGAATAATAAATATAATGTCAATTTTCTCAATTCATTTTTTATTACGACAAAATATCAACTCGTGCCGACTTTCTGGTACAACAAACGACAAAATTATCGACTCGTATGGCACTGGAATATATAAACTTGGGATATCGTTCACATTTTATTATATAAATACATAAGATTCGAACAGAACACGGCAAGTCAATCATTCTATGACACTTTATCACTAAGATATTTATAAAATAATGCACGTATACTCTGCCAAGTTTGTTGCCATTAACAATTAAAACATCACCTAGGCATAGCATACTGTATAGGCCGTACATATAGTATATCAGGACGCTATAATACTAGGTCTATAATAGTATAAGAGTATAATAGTAACGCTTCTATCAAGTGATGTCAGGCATTGTAATAAATGAGCAACAATTCAAATTTGTATCACAATTTTCAAAATTTTCAAAAAATCGCGATTTGTGTTTTAAAACAACTTCAGGATTACTTTGTTGACCCACCTCCCCCAAAATTTTCTAGTTGCTATAGTAACCTAATAACCATAGTTTTGCTATCTCTATTCACCTAACGGATTTCTATATTTCATCATCAAGTTATTTCTACTGATTCAAAATATCCCATTTTTACTTCTGATGGTCAAAACAGCAAAAGAACTAGAGAGTGAGCGCACTGAATAATGATTGATATCAAGAGGGGAGAGATCACGAAGAAATGAAAGGCTGAAACAAGAAAATGAAAACCCCAAAAGCCACCTCCCCTACCCCAATATACATTGTTATTTAAATGATCGCAAATCAAAATGGACGATTTTATTCCACAGATACATTAATTATTAGCTGAGAGTGTATTCTAATATCGTACAGAGTGATATAAAAATGCTGTCCACGAACGCGTCGTTCTGCATTCCTTGGCTGGATGCGCGCGCAACTGTCAAGAATAATTCATATCCCGTTATGATAATGAGAAGAGTGAATCTACGTGTCCCCCGTCAGTTCGAGAGACGACAGATCCTAACGAATCTAACATGTGATCAAGTTGGATGCACACACATTGGAACAGATTGCATTTATATGCAATTAGAAATACAGCGCGACATGAATCAATTGGGTTACAAGTTGTCGACGGTAAACTGATTTGAGTGACGTATGAAAATAGTGGAGCATGATGCTTCAGTTCAGCACATTTGAGTGGTCTGACATTCTATCAGTTTTCATGCCGACATAGAAAAACGCTGTAGGTATATGAATTTGAAAATTCGGCGTTCGGTCAGACAGAACTGTTCTATATTTTGTATAATTTCATTAAATTCAGAACAAAACATTGTACAACTTAGAATCAAATCATTGTACCTTCACAGGGGATTTTTAAAAAGTGGAAATTTGAATCAATCTAAGCGTAAAAAATAAGATTGGTAATAATTGGTACAAATTAGTTTTACTGATAATATTACTTTTACTATCTTTGGTGAAACCCTATGGTATAACTGCACGCTTCTCAATTTAAAATCCGGTGTACACTTGCCATGAAATCCCATTGAAATTACCTTGAAATCCCATATCCACTTGGAATCCCATATCCACTTGGAATCCCCTTGAAATCCGTATGAAATCTCTTGAAATCCCCCGAAGTCTCTTGAAAACTCTGAAATCACCTGAAATCAGGTGTACAGCAAATATGCGAGTTGTAAACCCCTCGCTAAAATGCATTAGTATAAAATATGTATTGTTTTTGTTTTTTCCCACTCTACATGTTTTTTATTCCAAGTAGTTATTCTCGCCAGTTTATCTCCCCGTGAAATATTTGTTAAATAAAATACAGTATCTCAAAGAATTCTTTGATTCGATTGTAATTACAACACAATGGTGGTCAATCCATTAACGACTTATATGCCAACCTACATGATAACTATAACAGCATTATCGACTTCAATCAACACGGAAATACACAACTAAAATGCGAATGTCTACATATTTCATAAGTGCAGTTATATCAAACAGTGACTGCAAACATTTCTTCAATACAAATATCATAACGTGGAATGACAAAGCAAACTCCAAGCAACCTGTGCTTCGTGGCACTTCTGTTTCGTTATACTTTCTTACTTTCTCACTCTCTCTCACACACCACAACAATGCAGGTACAACAATACCCTCGTTGTTTATTCCACGGCACGTTTGGTACCGCGGCAGACAATTCGGTGCCTGACAACTCGTCATACACGGCCACCAAGAGCAACTCATAACTAATGGGTAAATTGGTAAATTGCTACAGGTTGACGAGAGCTAAGAATAGCCGGGGATAACGGTAGGTTTACGATGTTAATACGGGGTTTGGTCATGGGGACACGGAGTGAGACGTCGCATGAGATACACGCTATAAATACATCATATATAATGGACAGATGCGGGGATGATTGTGATTTGTAGAGACAGGTGGAGATGACCGATCGTTATTGATCTTGGATAGGAGAACGGTCGATCGAGATCAGTCATTCATGGAGTTGTACATAGATCCGACAACAATCGCGTAAAATAACTTCGTCGTTTACGAGACGTTAAATTAAAATATTCATTCATGAATAGGGACTGCTGAAGAGCGTATACCGGAATAAAGTATACTTGGCTGTGTGACATGGGCTCTAAAGATACTTTTGAGTGGAGGGCTATGTGGTCAGGGGTTCTGCTAAGGTACCTAAGCCCATGTTACACAACCGAGTACACTTTATTGAATTTATTCCGGTTTGGGCTCTTCAAGCACCCGCATAAATAGATGAGATATACAAAGGGTACCGGTGAAAAATATTATCAAAAGTGCATTCTTTGAACTTTTGAAAGGTATGAGGTATCAAAATTCTGATCCGGGGAATCAGATCTTTTCAAAACCTTCAAGAAGGTATAAGTAAACAATATTTAATTCATATCGCATAATTGTAAAACTTATACAGCTAAAAAATGTTTGTTTCAGCTCCAGAAATTTGTTTCACCAAAAAAACTATTATTTCGCTAAATCGATGATGAAACGTTTTCACACTCATCTCACACTCCTTAGACTCCATACTCTCCATACTCCTCCATTCTCTCTTGGATTCCTCTCCATATAAAGGCCTACTCTCTTAGAATTCGGGTCGAGGTTTTTCAAGTTACAGTTAACTATTCCATTATCAGTCTATAATGCACCACGGGCAATAACCGCGGCGAACTCGCGGGCGAATAGTATTATTTGCATTTCTTCTCTAGGATTTGTCACGCATTTCCAATGTTCAGTCATTCATTCACCGACTGACTGATTAACAATCGGCCATAATCTAACCATGCACCAACCACCACCTACTATACACACACACACTACTTGAACATGAAGCACTGTACCATGTTCAATGACCCGAGTCTACACTCACACATATACGGGAAGCGAACCCGGATCCTCTCGATGTATTATTGCATACCTAGAAACATTTGCACGTAAATCTGTCACCAGACTATTTCAATCTAGCCGAAGATCTTCGTGCAAAATGTGATTAATTAACGCGTCGCGATTAAATACCTAAGGATTTGCCAGTTTATAATTTCCATTCAACTCTGAAAACACTTGTTTTCTTCGTTTATTTTATTTATTTATATTGGATTTAACGACGCACTGTACTGATGACCACGATCTATTGGCGTCAGTGAATGATATGTGCGATGATGGGATGATGAGATAAAAGGTTATTTTATTACGTGTTTTTGCATAGTGGGAAGGAGTCGGTCGTGGCCTGTTGTTAAGGAATCCTCCCAGTAGTGACCCGAATGACAGGGACAATGACGACAATTTCCGACAATGGCGGAAATCGAATCCCGGTCTCCTGAATGCCAGTTCAGTGCGATAACCACTCGACCACATTCGGTCATCGGTCTCAGTTTTTTCTTAGGTCCAACGAGTTGATTTGATTACGTTGAATAAATCACGGATATAATTCAAAATGTGACAAAAGCAAAAAAGAGTTCGGCTCTAGAATTAGTTCAAGTTGAAGATTCACACTCTGTAATTCACTTTGTGTACCGGCAAGCATGACAGCAATCGGGTCATCACGCACGAAGTAAGGACGACACAATTGTGTGTTCACAAAACGACAATTATTTAAATCCAACCAATATTTGATCATGCCACATACATGCACGTGTACAATCAAACATTTATAAAATAGAATTAGCATATAAAAACATTTCAAATCATAAGTCGATAGCTCGACATGTGGTCGAAATAGATCGACTATTCGATATAATCGAGATGACGGTGAACTTCTAGAAGTCATAAGTCATGCGGAACCATTGCGAGATGCCACCCTGTCTTAGTGCCAGCTTATAAAAGATAAATTAGAAAAAAAAGTATAAAAATACGAATAAAACTAATGTTTGTACATCTCATATGTTTATTGCGCCAAACCATATAACAATGAATGCTTGTATGGAATAAAAAGCCAGCAGTATAATGTGTCTAGACCGATATCTTTTTTAATATCAGTCTTTTATTTCTTTTCTTTCATACAAAAACAACTATAAAACATTATAAAAGCCTAAGCATTTGTCACGAGAAATTCACAAAATGTGTACAGCGACTTCACATATAGAATCAATTCGTTAACGTATGTATTATAATTATTATCCATTACCAAAACGTTCTGAAATAGTGAAGTGAGAACGAAAAGCATTTCGTATATGCTGTACTTAGAAAATAGATTAGCTTGAAAATGTTCAAGCTGTATCATTTCATGTATATAAGTAAGTGATTTCAAGTTATTAGTTCACTGAAGTTGATCTGAAGAAAGTTATTTCTATCTCTTCGTGTTTTTAGATGTGTGTTTTACAAAATATTATATGTCTATCAATCGGCCTAAAAGCATAACCAAAATCTGATCGTGATTTTCAGTCCAATGATCATTAATCAACGACTGTAAAGACATTAATAAGCTTTATTCATATATATTAACAATAATAGATGTCCTACATTATCAATATAAGACGTTCACATCGGAAACCAACACAAAGGTTTTAAAATGAAACCGATGTATAGAGACGTTATCGTAACAGACTTACATGTGGTCTACAAGACTAAGCCATTTACGATGTATTGATATATGAAAGTCTTAAGATGCTCAAGAATTACTTATAGTTTGTATGCTCCTAATTTACATAGTCCATCATAACTTATAGCACAAAGCAACACTTAGAATATCACTATCTGTGAAAACAAATCTTTTTAAAAAAGCGAAAGAATTGAAAAAAATGATCAATTGATGCAGCTCAACTTATGTAACGTAAGAAACATATCAGATATTGATATTTGAAGTTGTTTTAATATATAACTGTATGATGATCAGTTAATCGTACGCATTGTTGAGTTCATGAAGACATTTTTTAATTTTCATAATAATTCACGTGAAAGATTATGCTACGAATAAGCGTATATCACTATAAATGCTATTCGAAAACATATCACACTTCAATAACTAGAATATTTTGTGAAATACTTATTGGTGGAGGTGCCATGTTTTCTTTTCTCGACTATTGCAGGGGATTGACTAAGAGCCCTAGTTTACTCCTTGCTAGTGAAATAACAGTGACTGGGTTATGAATATTGATTTCATTTGAGCTTAATATTAACCCTTTCCCGTTTATCAATCACCAACATATTTTTTAGTTATGATTAGATTAGGTCGTATGGGGATATGAAAGAGCGGGTGAAAATGAAACGAAGTGATTAAAATACACACATACAGTCACATGAAACGTTTTTTTCCGAGATTTAAATATAAACTCAAATAAAATCCACGCGTATTTAACCTCTCATTTTTTCATATAATGTTCGTCGAGTGAGAACGAATTTGGTTTGCTAGTTTTAGTATGTAGGCCTATTAATGTTTTATTTCTTAGTTTAGTTTAGTCATAGTTTTATGATTTATCAATGTTTTTCTTCTTTTAATAATTCATTTGTCAGTAATGTTTCATTTCAAAATGATCTGTTGAATAAATCTAAATAGTCATGGATGTGTCCGGGTAGTACAAGTTCACTGGCAGATATGCGATAGGTGTGAGACTTGTTGCTCCTCCACAAACGCAAGTACATTTCACAAGATTTCATCTCACCAACCTAACATTCCATATTTTATTCCCGTCTAGTTAATAACATTTCTCAATTCATTCATCAGATCGTCACCGACATTCTTTGCATTATACAATGTGTGTGACAAGGATGGGTGTGATGTAACGTCTACCAGGAAAACAGAGATGCTACACAAGTTGGATGAACATTTTCTGTATGGGGTTTACCATATTAATCACGTCGCAGAATTTCCTTGCGAAATGGTAGTTTAACCTCATCTGTAGTCACGTAGGTTTTCAATGCATTGTCTGTGTAGCTACGGATGCTGCAAATTACAATGCAATGAATAACAATATCTTATGTGATGAAACATTACTTTTTCATTTTGATTGTTATGCATGTATTTAAAGGTATTTATAATCATTGAATAGATAATTGAGAAAATTTTGTACTGATACAACGATGATTGAAAAAAGTAAAATCAATTTCAGTCATGTACTCATGGGAACACCGAAAATAATTTTCCCTACTACCTTTGGAAAAAATTGAACAATTTCTGAAAAAACTTGGAAAAATATTCAAAAAACTAAACGAACATTATTTTCAACAGAAAATTAAAATGTTTATAACAAATTATTTTGATCAAAAACATCATTACAACGAAACAAAAATGCCAGAATGCTTGTCTGTCCTCGGGTCTGAGTAGGATAAGAACAAAGTTGTTGCCATGAGCGACCAATGATGAGCCTAAAGGCAGCTGGAGGCCATGAGGCCTGATATGTACAAGTGAGATGGGACATAAACGCACGAGTACGTACATCAACTGAATTTGAAATTCATATGCGTTGTACGATATCTAATTTTAAATTAAATAGATTCTTGGTACATCACGCAATGTGTTGAAGATAGCGAGTGATATGTGGGAATGATTTGGGGTCGATCAGAAGCACTAAACATTCATGAACAAGGAACTCGATGAACCATGTGATAAACTCGCAAGCTTATGGATGTAATAACTAAGTGAACACGGAACATACTAGAATGCACAAAAATCATGTACTCATTTCATTAAGACCATGTTGAAAATAGATCAAAAAGGTGTATTTTAAATTAACTGCATGTTATGTGCATGACTAATAAGTTTGAGAACGAGGCCTAGATTCTACTTAAAATGTATTCTGTTCACCGAAAAACTGATATCTTTCACTAAAAACCTCGTGACTATAATGGCTCCAGAGTGCATGAACTGCACCATGCATGCATGCTGCATCAGTATCTCTCGACATTCAACAGAAAACACAGATGGCTCAAAACAAGGCAAGAAAAATCAAGTATGTCATGTATTAAAACATGGTAATTTATGATGATGCATGTAAGTCGATAACGATTATCAAAATGCATCTTAATAATACTTCAAGTCAAGTGTTTTAGTAATAGGATTAATCAATATGCGTTGCGTGGGAAACGCGAGACAAATGTTTCGTATCACTCAAGAAAACGCGATAAGTGTTGAGGTTGACACATGAGAGAGACGGAAACATAAATCAAACGTAAAATATGTATATTTTCTAATGGTGTTCAATTAATCTAAAAAAACTCGATATGTATTTAGTTTATAATTGAAGACTAGTGATCGAGCCGCCCATAAACGTCACGAAATATAACATCCAATCCAGCGGGCTGTTCATCATTTTGATGATACCAATCAGGGCCAGGATTCCTAAATGCCCATATGAGTATAGATTTGGGTGGCCTACTGAACCCATGCACGCCCATCACTTAATCCAATTAATCATAATACACTTTTAAAACGAGTATTATTGAAAATCAGTATCAAGTAAACGAAGAACAGAGTACAGAAGTTGGGCCAATGTTCCATGGTTATATACTCGAGTAAATATATAATAATTTTATCGGATTGATAACACTTTTTCCCTTTGTAAAGTGCAGCTTTTAAATACTCTATTTTTCTTCAAGCACTTTTATTACCGGTTTATTATTATTTCTTCTGTTACAGTATATTAATATTATATGAGCATCTACCGTTTGATTCCAATGCCAACAGTTTACTTCTTAGCCACTTGTGTAATGCGGGTGTGCCTAGCCTAGCGCTTGCAGGCGTGACCGTAAAGCGCTGAGCGAGATATACTTGCACTCATTATACTTGCACTCAGCCTCTGTTAAGGCTGAATTTCAGTGTATTTTATAGACAAGTGCAGCATGGCTACTGAAGTTTCTTAGTCTCTTTAGTCCACGTAATGATACGAAGGAGTCAGTCATGTCATAATATCAAGGAAACAAGTAGAGAAACCACGAAAAAAACTCTTGTTAGGATGATCGATTTTGGAGGGATGGTCGAGTTATGGACTTTTCAACACTGACAGAATGGCGACAAAAATCCAGCTTACATTTTTCCTATTCAAATCCAATTATATTGCTAACTTGAGCCAAAATCTAAAAAAAAAATCAATTAAATTCTAGTTTCAAGAGTTCTCAGACTATGAGTCATGCAGAAGTGAAGAATTTCCAGCTCAGTTCTGAATGTGTACAGTAATATCTGAACACGCCAACGAGTTAATCTCACAGCAATGCAGTTGGTCTACGAAACACATACACAAATAGATTAATAGAATTTATAAATATACATCCAAACAAAAAGTGACGCTTTACAAAAAAACATTCTTAACGAGATAATTCTGACATTATCACAAAAACCATCATCAAAAGGTAATTTAAAACAAATTTGGTAATACCGTGTAAAGCTGAAAATACATCGACGTAATCGATCAAAATCATTATAATTATCGGTTTGATCTTGAAAGTTAATTACTATTAATATGTTATACTGATTTACCCATCTCAAAAATAGTTAATAATTATCATCGGTGTGGTTCCCGCTGTAAATCATCGTACCTGTACATTACACCGTATGTCAGCATCTTCTTAAGACTAGGAGGAAGGCAACGCCCCTTTTTACAACAACAACAGCAACAACAACACAAGTTTAATTTATAAATGATGACTCTATTTACTTTAGACTCGAGAGTGTAATCCATCATCATTTGGGGAATTAATGAATTCCTGATGCCGGACCATCCATTATGTACAATGATTGGCTTACAAAACAAGATCTTGGAACGCGTCGAACGAAATTGCACGGGTCTTTATATATATGTATACAACAACAAGAGTTGAAGTGGACGATTAAATATATACAAACAAAAAACAAACATTGCGAACATGAAATGAAATTAGCGAAGAACTTAACGAATACGGCGAAATGTGTGTTCATTTTCTTCAAGTACCAAACGGAACGAATGTGATATATTTTAAACAGAAATTCAAGCCGTATGTATATACTTTGTCGTGTAACCTGAAATTAAAAGAGTGGAACACGATGGGTGTGACAAGACTAAGGTGTACATTACAGGAAATTAGTGTATAGCTCTCGGTACATTTTTTTTTTCGAGGACGGAATATTAACAAAAAAGATTTAGCATCCTTGAAATATAATTGTCAAAAGTGAGAGAAAAAAGCTTGGAAAAAACATTGAATTTCAGAATATGATGTCACACGACAAGATCGCGAACAAAAAAGAAACGCTAATATATTACTACTTCGTTAATTTTTCGTGAACTTTCCTAATTTTTCATCCGTTATCGTGAACGATGTTTCATTACTGGTCTATTACTATTGACGCCGTATGAGAGTTGTGAGGGTAATAGAAAATGTCAGTGTAACTAAATCCTGATAATATGCCGGGTCAAGTAAATTGACGACCACTCTTGATCGTTTACATCCACAAAAAACAGAGAAAGATACGTTTGATTTGAATGGAGAGCAGTGGTTAATTTATAGTAAAAGGTAGCTGGTGTAATAAAAATGACGTATAAAATTAATACGGTACGTATATTTGGTTTAAAAAACAAAATAAGGCTTTAATACGTTTGTTAGGCCTATAATCTCGAGAATATACAACATTTTCAATTTTTATTTCAAAACGATACAGCAGATGAGATCACACAATGTTGATTGTGTTCGTGAATCCACAAATTGGCCACTGACGAAAACCTCGCGTCATCGCCGAGTCTACACCTGTTCCAATGCGAATCAACAACACAAGACATTCTATCAATTCAAAAATAATCAAGATTTATCACTGTTGTCGACTGGCAAAGTTCGTAAAGCAAATCACCATCATTCCAAGTCATCCTAACCAAGACACATAATTATTTCACGCGAGATTGTACGCCATTAAGGCGTGTCGTCGCGTATATCCTTGAGATCCAGCGGCTTTTTGTCCGGCTGGGTAACATGTGTTACGCGGGCATGGACGAGTTAATGACTCGAACGCGTCGTTGACGATACAAATCGTCAGCGTTGAATGTGATTAGATGTAACTCGGTTACACCGTGAGGTAACGTATACACGTCGATATGATGGAATGCTGCAGTCTAGCCTGCGATTTAACACGGTGGATCACGGCAAAACTATACGACAATAACCTAGTAGTCGAACGAGACCTGAAAAGCCATGTTTCTCGTCATTTTGCTGTAGTGTATAGACCGTAGCTAACAGTATTTATTGAATGGTCCTTTTTAGTCTGTTGGAATAATGGTATAGGAGGAGGTATATAATATAGTGTTCCAATGGCAATACTATAATCCAGGGTTCACTTTGGCGACTGAGGTACACTACGAAAACCTCAGTCTGAATAGACAACCACGACGGGAATCGAACCTCGTTCTCCTGAAAGACAGTTCAGAGAGCTATACTGACTGATTCAACTGTTGTTACTGTTACTGATCACTCAACGAAGTGACTGTTTGCTAAAACAGCATTCATTATACTATTCGGAATTATAATTGTTGGTTTCAGGTTTACGACGATCATTAATCAGGTCTACCCACCAACAGCTAGGTTATTTGGGGGTATGAATGAGCGAAAATACTATATGAATGACGATGTGACGTTAGGTTGGTTAGATTTGGTTAATTTAGGAGGTGCGTAACATCAACAAAAATAACAATAACAATAACAACACCCTCAATGATTAGGGCTTGTAATTGCTCGCACAACTACTTAATGGTTGAACATTTATCATCGCGAATAATATACACATCAATTAAATTTCAGTGAAAAGGGTGAAAGAAGGAGTGAAGTGACAATGTGCGTATAATAATACTCTTTCACAAAAAATCTCAATTCATAATCTTTCACAAAAACAATAATACTATATAGTTGACAATCGTTTGGGAACTAACAGAGATAATGACTGATACAATCGGAGGGCACTGTGATCTCTCTTCCTCTTACAACAACGAGTGACATCATTACAGAGAGGCCGATACACAGCATAAAATTCGCAAGGCAACCCGTGTAAAGATGAACACAATAACCCGGCACCTCCACCAATATAGCCAACAACCGTCGATTTTACGTGTCACACTCGAAACCAAAATTGATTTAAATATTTCTTCAAGATTCGACACGATAAATAAAAGAATTATATCCACCGTGAGTAGCGACTACCTGAACGGCTCAGCCCAATAAATTATACCCGTCAAACTCTCGGAATCGTTTTCACTTTCCATACATTTTGACCGTCTCCATTCAACAGTGGTCAAAACACTATTGCCAATATTACGCCGGGTCTGCTATATATGGTTGTATAATTTGCACACGTCAATATCGTCTGTCTATAATCTATACAAGTGCTATACGAGCGTTTACCTGACCGTAAAGACGTACAACTGCACGACTTGTATGCGTAGGGTGCACGGGGAGGAGGGGGGGGGGGGGCAAGCTTTGTTATCACTTGTAGGTTTGTCACGCACACCGAAGTGACACTACGAGATGAAAATGAAAGTTACTTTTTAAAGGTATAATCAACTTTTATTGAGGATGTGTTTTGTATTAGGAGTTATAGAAGAATTCTAAAGATGACCGTTTTGACCGACATTGATGTACAATTGGTCTCTACAAAATTCAAATGCTGGACAAATGATTTTTCCAGATTGAATACGAATACAGAATAAATTAATAAAAACTTCGTTACTCGAATTATTTAATGATGAAAAAAAATACAATACAGGCCTACACGAAAACTGGACGAGCAAAATTCAAAATTATATGCCAATCTCAAATTCACTAGGCAGTTTAGCATTCTATTGATTTTATTAGCGTTTATATAATACATTGGACGTTATTATGAAATTCAGGATAGAGTTGAAACATGGAAATTAAAATGGAAACAAATGAAACTTCTACGCAAGATTCTATGGAAATGAGTATTTTTTTGTCAAGTCGAAAGTGGTAAATGTAATTCATGTTCAACGAAGCACTTTGTAGGGAAATGAGTTTTATCGAGTTAAAGACACACAGATGAACGCAGCTTCCTTTATCTGTGACCATCACCTCGCTCTGGGTTACGCACTCGTCCACCAGAGACCGCTAACAACCATTAGTCATGGCCTTGTAGACGAAGTTGAATCGTTACACAACAGAATTCACCTGTGCCTCCTCGGGAACCCACACATACTCAAGTCGTGTGGGAGATTGCAAGCGAACCGAACGAAGAATGTGAATCTTCACAAATCACGATGATTAACGAGGAAAACGCCGAGAGGTGGAGTGTTGCTGGATGAGCTAGCGAGGTGTTATTCACGTCACACATTGTTGTAATGAATGGACAACAATGCCCCCCCACATACATCTATGCATTTCAGATTAGTTTTGATCCGCATAAAACGAATGATATCTACAACAGATTCAATAATATGGCAAACGAACAAATTTTTTTAAAAAATGAGACGAGTGGCTAGCACACTGAATCGCCTTTCAGTAGACCGGGGCTCGATTCCCGCCATGATCGACCATCCTGACAGGGGTTTTTCGTGGTTTCACTCTGTCGTTCAGGTCAATACCGATATGGTTCTTTGACCACAGGCCACGACTGACACCTTACAAAACACCTAATAAAATAAACTTACTTCTCACCATCCCATATATCATTCATCGACGCCAATAGATCGTACTCATCAGTACAATCTAGTTTCTTCTAGTTTCAGTGCATATAATATATTAGTATATTTTCTTCAGGGTGCATCCTAATGTAGCTTGATCGAACAATTTCTGTGAACGCAATTCGTAAAATAGAATCTACTTTACAGAAGAGATCAACACTCGTCAATACAGTACGAATTCAACACGAACTTGGAAGTCAATCCATTGAAAAGTATACGTATAGAGCCTCGCAAGAAGTGAAATACGAAATGGTCCACAAAAAAATCACTGTAAATTCTTCACTACGATCATACAAAATAATTATTACATTTGCTGGTACTTATTCACACACCTATTTAATTTGTATGATACACATTTTTCTGAATAGGATTTATTAATTTAATTTGCCCATCTCGCAAAACCTTAATTAAGACCTCCTGGCTCTTGCTCGCAATTGTTTTCTTTCGTATAATTAATTGGCTCTACTCTTTACTACCAGTGACTATTAAAAATTGAAGGTAAATGAAATAAAAAACAATGAATCCTAATGTTACGCGTAGCTAAGTGAGCAGAACCGTAATTGAGTACTTCGGATACCATGTATATATCATAATAATATTGTAGCATTTTTACACATGCAGTTTCAGATGGATAATTGTTGGATATAATTAACAAATACCACTTCCCTTACCTTGGCTACACAAGAAACAATGATTCTATACTTTGTTGTTCTACGTGCATAAAAGTCACGGTCTTATCTGAAATGATATGTAAACGTATTCGCGTAATTGCAAATAATTACAGCAACAGAAAATAGAAAACTGGTATTACGTATGCAAGTCAGCCTACTTTGTAAAATTGATGGCTATAAGCAATAAACACGGGTTTTTGTTTCAAAATCGCATGATTACGTTATTTTCAAACGAAAATATGTGTAATGGACACATGAGTGGAAAAATAATAAAATAGACGTTCTTCACAGAGAAATAGGAAAATATAAAACCAACCGCAGACGATTCTGAATAATGCAGAATAACTCAATTCTGTAATTATGTTTCAAAATTGTTATCGTTATTGTAATAAATTACAATTTTACCTAGACGTACTCAAAAGTCAAAATTATAATGTTGTGTTATGACATATGAGAAGAAGTTGACAACCAAATAAAAAATACGCACAAAACATGTCATGGCAATAGGAAGTTTTTTCGTAGTGTTTGTGGTGTCCCCCACCCCCCAAACACAAAAATCCTAGGATTGCCCACGTGATGTCCCTACCTGTACGATTAGACGTTCACCTTCGAGGTTTCACCCATAGATAAGAAATCAAATCAACATACCTGAAACAACAAGATAAAACAAAACATTAGCATAATATTTAATTTGAAAAAAAAAATCAGTGGACAATCGAGGACAACCCTTGTATCACAATAAACGAAAAAAAAAATCGTTATTGTTAACAGATGTAGTAAACTTGACCTTACATTACTAATCCTAATTATTTACGACCATTTTACGTGAAACACATTGAATTTCTAAAACCGGTATGAAAATTACTTTTCACTTTTTTCTCAGTCCATCCAAAATGACGAGACTCGATCACCAATGTGGAGTATGAAACATAATCAATTGCCAAGCAAAATGGCAATACATTTTGTTAACTTGTAACAACTGTATTGGAAATAATTATAATATTGTAAAAATTTTACTGGTGCTTAAAATATTACAGTCACATTCATTTCACTAGGAACATTTTGATCGCTCATCACCTCACGTGTAGGACTATAAAAGGGCGGCCCAAATAGAAAAAAAAAATCGAAAAAACACAGTGTACAGTCAAGGACAACCCTTGTATCGCAAAAAACGAAAAAAAAAAGAAAATGTCCTTATTGTAGACAGATCGAGTAAACATAGACATTACTGATCAATCCTAATTATGACCACAATGAATGACCACAATGATTATACAATGGGGATTGTTGTGGAAGAATGTAGGAAGAATGGCTGGCCCAGTGGCTTGAGCGCTGTCGGATCTCTGGTGGGTCGGAATACTTGCTGCTGCTTGATACACTTGATCAAATCTATCACAATCGTCATTCATTAATCATTCCAATCATCCTCGTCATGCTAATGAGCAGGGAGTGGTCAATTGGCATTGTAAACCGAACAGTTGTACACCGACTGGTATCGAACGCGCGTCTCCCGCGGCTCCAGATCTCAATTCACTCGGCAGGCTATTGTTACATTCTACTAACTCGAACTATTTTCTTGAAATTTCTTTTTTGAACTATCCATCCAAATTTGAATACATTTTTTGGAAATATTTCGCATGATATTTTAGCTACATTTTCAACTATTTTATGTGAAACACAATTGAATTTATAAAACTGGTACACAAATTACTTTTCACTTTTTTCTTACTTCATCCAAAATGAAAAGAATAGATCACCAATGTGAAATACGAACTACCGTATACGTTAAATGTACAAACAACATATGGGAATATATTTCAATATGGTAGAATTTTCACCGGTGTTTGAAATATTACAGTCAAATTCATTTCACTAGGAATATTTCGATCGCCCATCAGCTGACTTGTAGGACTATAAAAGGGCGGCTCAAACCACACACGTGTGATGTGTTCCGGGTTAGTTAGCAGCAGGGTTTGCCATTGACGCGCACAATGGCGCATTAGTCTATAATTTGACACTAATCGCTTTTAATATAAGCCATAAGTTGATGAAATCATACGAATAAAAAGTGTTAGCATAACTGTAACATTACATGAAAAAAACTGATTCAGTTCGTATTAATTCGACATCATTAGTCATCCAAATCTACAGGCATCTCTTCCGTAAACGCTTTTTATTCAAATATTTACTATTGGATACGATCTATTCAGATTGGGAAGAACGGTAACAACTTTTTAAAATGAGTATTACATAATTTTAATAGGCCTATACTGATCTTAATATGAGCAGTCTGGGCTTCGGCGAGCAGTCTCCTTGAGAAACACAATCAACGAGTCGAGGAATGGATAATGAACGTTAATTATAACAAAAAAAAAGTAACAGCTAATAACAGGGGAAATACGCCAGATGTGAGGTGCCGATATTGAGCGAGTTGAAATGGGACAATGGGAATCATGTGGGCATGTGCAGAGATGTAATCAAATGGCAGCTCTATACGGACATCACTTTTAAACATCTTTTGGTTACTTGCTATTTCCAAGTTATAATTAGATATCTATCACACATTTTGTTTTAAATTGGTAAATGTACTAACACAGTCGCGTATTCTTGAAATGAATTAATATTGGTCAAGAAAGACGAAATTACAACTGTACAACCCTGAGCTGAAGGTGCAACCCCAAGGTACTGTTATTATCCATATGAGAATATCTAGTTTTGTCTCCCCGCATACACAATAGACATATAAGTAACGTATTAGTATAATGAGTGACCAAATATAAGACATTAGTAGCCATGTTTCGTCAAGTTAAATTTTTGAATTTAAGACGACAGATTTTCTGAGAGCAGAGTCGATAGAAAACCGTAGGAACCTTGCACCAGGTACATAGGCTACCTACAGCGGACACTGTGGGCTGTGTAGGTAAGCCCTTATTAAAACCAGAGAACACAACTATGCAATTAATTGGTTTTCGGCTGGATTAGTAGCCTAATAGTTAATGCCGATTCCAAAGACAAAAGCCTCCGGTATTGCCATTCTGAAGAACGAAACACTCATTTCAATGTCAACATTGTAACCACACATTCCAAACATATTTCCAAAACTGTTTAGTATGCAAAGTTATTTTCGTAGGAAGATTTCAGGCAAGATCTCAAGGTGAATATGTTTTTCGCGTCTCTCGCTGTGGCTGGTTGCTTGGCAACGGTTCTGGCCGGCGTGGATGCTGCGTTGATGATGATGGCGATGATGATGCGGGGGGAAGTATGGCGACGGGGGACGAAGGAGGGGGCGGAGGGTCAAGGAGGGTCACTTGGCAAAATACAGACACGGTAAGTGTTGGAATGCTCCTATATGATGACGTCAGAAAATAGGCGCAAACTGTCTGGGGGATAACGTAGCTACATGCATATTATGAGCGTTGACGGTCTACCACAGGAATTGCCAGACCTTTCAGCTCTAGGAAAACATTTGAATATGACAACATAACAGTTGATATTAGCCTACATTTACATATTAATCGTCTTTTCAGTAACTACCTCTACATATCACTTGTCTCACAGTCACATGACCTATGCTGCGAACTTTTTATATGGGTCAATCATACGTTCATTGGTCAAAACTTGGATATATAAAAGTTTAAAAACCATCTCATCAGAAATTATCGTTAAATTATCACGACGTATCCGTAATGGTCCCAGAGTCTTACAAAGATACATCGTATCGATACATCGATACATGTTCAAGATACACTACTGATCATTCTGCTAAAGAACAAAGCGAAACAATCCCAGTTAAACCAGAGGGATAACACCGAAACCAGGTTCAGAAGGTTAAATGCATTCTACCAATACGAACTCGAGTACACTATTCTTACATCTAAAGTCGTGACCCTGTTATCCGTTCCTCTGCTTGTGTATCGTAGGTACACATTATCGATATCAGTAAGATATACACAGTAAGATGTTATGCAACCAAAGTGCATCGAAAGGGCATTCATAAGTGCATCTTAAGATACATATTCTATCGCTCACGAGGCAACAACCTGTTACTGCATTCCTCGTACACCTTTGCAATCGTCCAGCTGTACATGAATATTCTCTAGCCGAATGGTAGAAAGCATGAAATACAAGCAGTATGCGAGATATCACAAGATGAAACCGCATACATGCAATATGCACGTAAACGACTAATAATAGATTCTATTGAATCTCGACTGTGTCTAGGGTTGGCCAGTAACTATACCCAGCTCAATGAAACCCAGTGGCTTTATACCCACATTAAAAAAAAAACTTCATCTACGAAGAAACGGGTTATTTGATGTTCAATTTATACCGACGTGTTACTTACTCTCTATAGTCAACATTTGGCTACTTATTTATATCTAAAAATTATTTCCATATAATAGGCCTACAACTCAATATTCCGAAACTGATTTCTTGAAACATTTTTGATTTCATCAATTATTTCTTCCAGCCATGAAGACATCATTTTTCATTTGTATAATATGAGTTTTTATTTTGTTCATCTTGGATAAGATTATGACAAATCGATAAAAAGTACTAAATTAACAATTAGGAAAAAGCCCCCAAAAATGCCGCCAATTGGAGGAAGAAACAGACGACCGTGTTTTTCATTCATTCAGTTCATTGAATATATTTTAATTCATTCATATTGGGTTTAACGACGCACTGCACTGATAACTAAGATATATTGGCACTGGTGCATAATAAATGAGATGATGGGATGACAAGATGAAAGGTTATTCGATCATGTGTTTTTTGGATCGTAGGAAGAGACAAGCATGGTCTGTTGTTAAGGAACCATCATCCCAGTATCAACCTAAACGACAAAGGGAAGCCACGTAAAACCTCTGTCAGGATGGTCAACCATGGAGAGAATCAACCTCGATCTTCTGAACGACGGTTCAGCGTGTTAGCCACTGATCCAGCCGTTCATTGAGAGGAACAACGCCAATCCCCGACACGAACATATAATTATACTGGTATTTTGTGGTATTATACAGGACCGGTTGAAAATCACATTACATGACTAATTTTTGTTAAAAAAGAAGAACGATACAATATATAACATGCACAGAGATCATAAAACGAGTACAGGTAATCATAATATTCAAATTATAATGATGATTTTATAGATTCCGTTTCTGTCAAAGCTGACTAATATAACTTGAGTTATCCGACACTGAATGAGCTGCAGCCTGATGCACATGCATTTCTTGCAGGTTGCACTTCTGCTCGAAGTGCAAGGAATGCCCGCTGTCAGCTGATTTCAGTTTTACGATCTTATACAAGATGTAAACCGAGTTGTTCCGAGAATTGGATCAATTTTCGCAAGAAATGTAAAACGCATAAACTTATAAATATCCAATAATAACTGCCAAGTTGAGTTGCTAGAAAATCGCCAACTTTGATTTACTGTAATGATGCGTCTGAATGTTGTAGTACATATAATGGAACATCGATAAGCATGATTGAAATATTATGGCAAGGTGAAAGAGAAGGAAATGATTTTAGATTTTCGGTTTTCGATTTTGTAGTGGTAAGATAGCCCTTGTAATGCCCCGTTCGCAGGTTCCTAAACTTTCATGATTTACCTTTATGAGAAAACAATGGCTTTTGAGTCAAGTTTTCGATGTTCATAAAGAAACAAGAAGATTTTCGATATTTCACACAAAATATCATCTCATTTGAACCAATGCCATGCTGATATGCATGCCTAGAGAAACCGTTACGAAACTAAAATTATTAATGTATTCATTTTGTATCAATAATACACTATAAACAGGTAGTGAGAATAGAGCAGGAGCAACATAACAATATGTGCCCTTGTAATGCATTTATGAATTATATAAATTCGCAAGATACATCTGTGTCGAAAAGAAGCAATTCATAAATTGTGCCTGTTATTTATAACTAAATCAAAAAATGTAAATTGGCATGAAATATGTGGTTATTGTAATAACTACATCCTTCACATCCTACACATGCTAGAGAGCATCTTGAAAATAAGCGAAAGAAATTATCAATTTCATTCACACACTTACGAAATCGCTTCTCTGCTTGAATAATAGAATAATTATAAACTTCATTCATTTTTAAAATTGGAGAGTTATATTGTTGCTAAACCTAGCCCTACATACTTAAGTTGGTTAAAAATTAAGCAGGAATTTATCTCGGTGATCTATATGAATCATGATAGATCTACACCCTATAAACCACAAACACAATAGAACCATATTTTTTGGTTGACACATGATCTATTTTGGTGGACCCCTCCCCCCTCCCCCTCACACACACGATCAATCAGGAGATCAGAGTGTTGCTCAAGGTTAGAGCGATGATATCGAATTACGACACAGATTGAAGTCTGACAGATGACACATTTCCATCCCATCTTATCTCGACGTGGACCTAACCGAGTCTATACGTCAAAACTTAATCTAGATACTGTGCGAAGCTGTCGCAGTTGAGTTTCCTATAAATCCTCGGAAAAGACACGTGGTACACGCAAGCTTCCAATCGGATTACACAAAGTCAGAAGAAGCTTAACCTCCAAAAGGTCAATCAAGAGGACATGTAAACACAACCTATAGCTTCTATCGTATAAACGATCACCGTTATGCCATATCTGCAATTTAATTTGAATTTATTTTGGACTACAATTAAATACAGACTAACAATTAGTAGAAATGAAAAAATAATACTCTTAAGCATGGAAGAGTTTTCTTTCAAGCCCGGAAATGGATGTGTATTAATAAAATAAGCTCAACAAATTTGACTGCATGAGCACCGTATTTGAAATTTAGCATTTATTTCAGTTTTAATTCTTAAACTGTGACTACGCTACAGATGAAAACAACTAAATTACAAAAGTTGATCATCAATACTGCAGTTTACAATTCACGAGCCTATCTGACAGATAAAAATTAGAGGGCAATCTGCAATATATAGGCTTATAATGTTTAGTAACTTTAATACAGGCTACACTTGAATGTTCACAAAATATCCGAATTATTTTGAAGTATCATCAAATATTATATCGACAGAAAATCGGCCATGGGGCTACACTTCAGTTAATTGTGTTGTGTACAAAACAATCACATTATATTTTGTGTTTGGTGGAGGTGCCGGGCTTAGCCGTGACCCGATTCAAAACTGCAGATCATCGTCAAATAATCTCGAAACACAATTATTATGAATTTATCGATTAAAGAAAAGAAAGTTCTGCAATGTATAATACAAAGTGAAATACGAAGATGACCGGAAACCGATACAATTATAACGACAACATTAAATATGTTTTCATCTTCAAACCAAACATGTGAGGCCTATAATACAAACCTAAATAGCTTATAATTAACTACAACATTTGATTTGCTTTCTTCCTCTAACGCAATGTTTCCCTATAAATGTTTGTATTCCAATCTCTCTGCGAGTATAGAAATTAATGACCAAATGTGGATTAATCTCCAGTTAGTTTTACTCTGGAACCAATTGACTGCCTACACAATTAACTGTTTCGTGCGGTGAGAGCTGCGAACCCCAATATTCGTCACCCACCAACACTCTAATAATAGTGATTTCCAGCGACTATAAAGAGGTCAGTACAGGTCATACCACACAGGTAGCTGGAAATATGTCTTAATAACCAGATCAGGCTATTAATCGCGCCTCTGTGATTAGCCAAGACAACATTTTACTGTAAACAGTTCATTTCTTGTTGAAATTAAATACTTTTCAGATCTGTTATCGCTCCATGTATTACGAATATTTATAGCTTTTCTAGCTAATCGAATAATTTATTATGAAGCAATGAAGAACGTTACATGTTGTAACATTTGGTAGTCTGTTTGAGTTGATAAAAGTTCTTGGATTTTTTTTTTTCATTTTAATGTTGCTTTTTAACGACCCCACCAAATAGGTTATACGGGACGAATGAGCCGTGACAGTGAAACGATGAAGTAACGTCAAAACCCATGCCTTATGCAGTACACGAATCTACGCCAGGCTTGACTTTTAATTTTTATCGCTAGCATCAGTTGACTGAGCCACGGGGGCGGCTCGAAAAATAGAAATCAGATAATTTTTTGTTCCAAGATTATATGTATTCCACATAATATTATCTGTCGTTCCTATACACAGAACGATGGGATGGAATTATACGCGGTCTACAGCGTTTATGCTTGCTGCAATTATCAAGACTATAGGAACATTTTTGAAAATTGAATGATGAATTTAGCCTATATCCAGTTTCCCTCGTTTTTGAAGGCACATGGCAAACGAGTTAACGAGTACCTAGTTAGACCTAAACGTCCTCTCCACTAAACAGTGTATTAGCCATTATATCATGCTCATCTTCACGATACAAACATCATTCGTACGTCGACCGCCGAAAAAATCTCACCACTCATCTCTCATCAACCCATCACGAAGTAATTCAACACGTCTTCCTTACGACTATCCGAAACAAATACGACCGATTCCACGGAGAATACCACACTCGTTTCCAAGGTCAGATGAATGAAATAGGCTCCAGTATCACGCCGTTGAATATATTACCAACTTTAGACTGGATTTTCATTTTAAAAACAACACCGACAAAAAACCGTGGCCCGCGGCGCAACCGTCCGAAGATCGGTTCTTGATCACGCCATATAATATCATCTCTCTCTCGAGACAGGAGCCACAGCATCATCTTCTTCTATAATGCGGATCTACATTCTTAAGTAGCGCCGAGCTGATTGGAAGATAACGCTGATACCGAAACGGTTTAATCCGAGTGTTCGTCTAAACGGTTCGGTTCACCAGTTTGGTTTGTTGTATTATTAGAGCAAACATCACGTTTCTTATGAACCATATTAACAAATGTTTCGATACTAAAAGTACAGTTATGATTTCGCGTTAACTCTATCAAGCTAAATGCCTACATACAATATGTGTGCACATATACCTAATCGAAGACATGCGTGTAGAAGACAGTGTTGGTCAATATGTTTTAAAAGGAATTTAAAAAAGAAATACAATCAAGAGATTTCAAACCACATCCCACATTCATTTACTACTCATTACGTTCATTAAACAAAAGTATTGATCTTGAAATGTTTCATTTTCGAAACATGTTTTAGATGCTTCACTTTTCTAGCTTCTGACTTTTAATGAATGTTCAGCTGCTATAAGCACGTATGCCAATAAAATGGTTTGCGATATTCAAGATCAGCTCCGTAATTGAAGCAAGCCATTTCTAAAATAATGCGGAAATAAAATAACCGACACATCCAAGACGGCTATATAGCAGCTTGCATTTAATAATAAAATATCAACAAAAATCAATCGTTTTACAACAGTAAAAAAAATTCATCCCAGGCCAACAAGAATTTATTACTGTCTTTCTTTTGGTCATTATCAAGACACGTTCACGTCAGATGGAAAGAAAACAAAACAGAAAAATATTTTCACAACAATAAAATCTCGATGACGACAGGAGGTAAAAATTCGTGAATGTTACTCGTTTATGCAATTTGTGTAATCTATATGAAGAGGTGTTAAAAGGTAATTGTAATTCGTAATGTGTGTGAGATATCGGTAATGGAATGACTCTCGGCTGTTATCAGGCCTGTTCGTGCATTGACATCCCCACGCCGGCGAAAAGTGCATGCATGCTGTAAACTGTGTATTATCTTCCACCGTATAGGCTTGATATGTGCTTGAATTACATCACAACCATGTAACTAGATTTTAATAATAAAAAAGCGATATTTATTACCCTAATTTCAGAGAAAACTAAAAATCATCATCTCAATTTCAGAGATAATTGTAATAAATGAATTTATCCTCCAGTTTTGTTGTATTTTAAAAGACGTTGAGTAAAGAAGTAGTCAATGGACGGACGAGAAGAATAACAGAGACTGCAGCAGCACAAGAGGGTTGGCAGTTAGCTAAACGTCGTGTTTTCAAAACATACTAAACACCTTTCATGTTGATATAGAAAACTCTTTCCCAATATCCAAGTTATAAACGTTTTAGCACTAATGTTTGAACTATGAATTATCTTTAAAAATGCATCTGCAAATCTTTTGAGTTTGCTAATAGGCTGGATCGACTATACTGTTCAGATTCAATTGCACTAGGCCTATTTTACCACAATTTTTTCAGTGGTAATGAGAAGTCAACAAAGATGAAAAAAATTGAGTGAATGGTAAGATGTACAATAAAAGGGACAGCCAATAGCACTTCAGAAACTGCACTGCATTGCACAAGTACAGTTACATACCTATACACTCAATATGCTAAGCTCCCCAAAAAAAGTACAAAATTAAAAAGACATTTGTTGAAATATACAGCTATCACGTTCTTTCAATTGTAAACCATTTCTTGCAGAATTCTTCAGATAGCGTACAGCAACAACAACAACAGTCGCAAAAAAACGATCCCCGAGATTTCACTTCAAAACATGCATCGATAATGTTAACAGTTTTCCAATCAATTTCTTGCGTCTATCCTATTCTTCGATTACGACGGCGAACCGTTAAAAAGGCTAGCCAAGAATGATTGCCCTAGTAATCCCAAGCCTTGAACAGCTCGAGACGCGATAACATAGAAAACTAACTCAACAAAAGACTCCAGTAATTCGTGACGGTATTCGAGACTGAAATATCTTAAGCACCCCGGCACCATCTTTATTTATATATACACCAATAGAAGTCGAATTGAGGAATGGGGATAAGGGTGAAAGGCTATTTCCCCCCAGAAAAGTTGGCGAACACACGATCCCCCAATTAGATAGACACCCCATTATTATCAATTGTTTAATTGCATATTAATTGCTTATCCCACACGCTTATCATAAACGTGTACGGCTAGGGATTTTCACCAAATACTATTAGTTGTAAGTTACCAATAAAATGTTTGTCACTCAAATGTATTTATATCAAGTGTACGTTTATGGTTGAACACAATTCTAATTATGTTCCTATAGTTGACAATTGACACCAAGTATAGCCATCGAGTCAATTGTATAGCCTAGAAACGAATAGCATGAATAATATATTCTTGTTATACCGGTAGTAAATTCATGTCGGACTATTAAACAAACAGTTGAAAATGTATTGTAAAAAATCCCTGCGGCCTGCGGGGCATATATATGTACGGTTGCAGTCACATTAGGTGGTCGAACAAACTACATTAAAATGCATCATGAAGAAAATATACTGATACTAGACGCAGTTAAGACGAGAAGACAATGTGCATACGTACTCCATGCGTACTCTGTGAAAATATTAGCTGCTATGTGCGTAGTTCTAATTTGAATTGAAACGTTCAATTTTAGTTTAAACCATTCTATATGTGACCGCACGTGTTGGCCTACCTCTCCCCTCCCTACTTTGTTAGACATATAATTCTTATTGTAATCGAAGTTACAATCACTCCACGAGAAACAACTAAATTCAATCACTCTGTCTACAAGCGTAGACGACAACAACCTCATACGATGGCTATACATGTAAAATACAGATAATGATTAGTTAGCCGGGTAAAATACATTCTTCGCCACTTTTATAATTGGGTGTCGATGTAGGTTTTTACTGCGGTCGTTGGCTGTTCCTGGAAAGGTGAGACGCAGTTGATGTACACTGTACAATGGTGAGTTCAGTAAGGCCCACAAGAAAAATAAATAAACGCGTAAGAAAATTATTATATTCTGTTATCATCTATACTGCGATTTGGGGTCGCAGCTATTCGGATATTTAGGATCATATTGAACTTTTTAAAAATAACTTTCAACTACAAAGCCTATAGTAGGACACTTTTTGATACCGAAATACGAATAATATACTTCGAACACTCTTTCAGAAATGAATTTTCCAATGAATTCGAGGCCTAAGTCTATGAAGATTCAATGCATAATTCATTTTTTTCAACATTGATAAGTCAAAAATTGTTCCCCTATTACGACTAACGACAACAAGCAAGATCGTATGGACGGGGGACGACAAGGGCCACCACAAGGGCGAGTTTACCATCCGAAAAAAATATCATCATATTCAACTCAGTAACAAATTGTAGCCTAAATTGTACGCTGATAGGCCCAATTTCAGGGATAATGTTGAACATTAATTTGAACATTTGAATGCATCACATTTTGAGAAGTTCATTTAATTATAGTTACGCTTACCGATATTTTCATTACTTGAAAAAGTATAGAGAATAATTGATGCGTTCGGTTCTCAATCAATATAGAGAAAAATATTCACTCTTTCATATTTTGTCTTCCGTGCTCCAGTATTAAACTTTTTCACGTATGGAAAAAACAATTTCGATCTCTTGTCTTCGTTATCATAGATATGTTTTGCCATTAACTTATAAAAGCTCTCCATATTTATGAATTGGACTCATTTATTTCAAAAGTGATTAAAAACTAGACAATAAAAATGCGGAGAATCACTTAAAAACATTAGCACTGATTTTATTATTGAGTTCAATAAAATTTCCACTCTAATGGAAAGTACAAAAAATTGAATTAAAAGGCAAGAAGACGATTTTAAGAGCAAGAACTTTTTAAAGACGAGTAATACATAGCCGTTATTTCAAGATTGCTATACGTCATCAATTTTGTACAAAAATACTGTACATCAATAATATTTAGGCCAATTTGTATTCCGAATATTGATTGAAATATAAAATAGACAATATCTTGAATAAAATATCAACGTTTTTAGCAACCTATGAGTCAAAAAGCAACGCGTAGAAAGTTATGTAAATAAGATTATTTCTCGAGGGTTTTCGTAGCCAAGTCCATTTGCTACGTGGTTTTGACATCGTACTTGTTCCCCGATGCCCATAGGTGTACAAAAACACACCGAACACGCACGCTTCGTTAAAACCGATCGCTGAGACCGTGTTGCATTATAATTATCATCATATTATTCCTCTCATACTAACTATAACACGAACCACGACGAGTCGGGGAGAAACAAAACTACCCTCAGGCACAAACTAGACAACAACCATCATCACTAAACAGAGAACAACTATTTCACAATCTTCCTTCCAACATATCGACAACCAGTCGCAATACGAAACGTTATTTCATTTATTGAACAATGAAAAAAATATATTTGGCCAGGTATAGAATAGAAAAGGGTTTGGCTCATACGTGATTTCGCACGAAAAAACGTTGTCCATTCATTAATACGATGGGAAACAGATTTTTGATAATTTCATGATGACTTTTGTGTGAATGATAATATGCGTGCCCTCGGGCACTTTTCACTCATGCACATTTCAGATAAACACACGAGCTATTATGCGTTAGTTCATATTCTAGTTTTTACCGTATCCAGAGGCAGAATGACTGATCAATATTGGCATTTCCGTTCAACCCTTTCCATTGATACATGCGATTCAGTTGGATGTTATGTGGTAACGTTTTGTTCTTTATATAATAATTACATTTGATACGTTCTCTATGAAAGGATTGGGATGGTCAGCAAATTGGTTTCATTCATCGGAAATAAGGCGTAAAACTGTATAAAAGTGTAGTGTTGGCCAGTGACTCTAGGACAGGACAGCTCGATTGTCTAGTGGTCTCGACCTTTCATTTTATACAACTCACCGCACTACTATATACAGAATGAGTCGGTTTCTACGAAAATACTAATTATTTTTCATACCATTAAGCTGGGCTTCCATACTAAACGGTATGCGATTCGGACACCGGAATCCGATTTCGTAATGCGATTTTCAGACTGCCATCTTGAGAGTATATATAGAAACTCATGTGTTTAGAAATATAAATAACTTTAGAGCTGGGATAAAGAGACTGTACAATATGAATTAAGAAGAAACACACACAACTTCCGGTAATATCGCAATCCGAAATCGCAAAAAGTAGAGCCGAGCTCAATAATCGAGAATCGCATCGGACTCGTCCCTGATTGGTCCGAATTTCAACATCCGATATCGCAATCAGAATAACGCAGATATGGAACGCCAGCATTAGGTTATAACTATGTAGAGACCTACAAGCGAGATATATACATGCATGCAGTATACAATAATGAATTATTAGTCTCAAGTTATATTGTAACGATTGAATAACAACGTTGTGAATACCGCAGATATTTATTGATTAATGTATTAACTTATTCTATTTTTTTTTTTTATTTAGTCACTAATTTTAATTGTATAAGTTACATTGAAAAATGTGTAATTTGTGTAGCGATTTCCTCGATAGAGAGTTGAAGGAATAAAAACTACCACTACTACTACTACTATACTATACTACTAATTATTACTCTATTTTGACATGAATCATTTCAATAGAAAACGTTTGTGACATAAATCCACATATTTTTTGTAGGCGTCAACATATATCGGATGTTACGTAATAAAATATTGTTTAGTTTAGTTCATGCAGGTCGTGATGAGCTCCCTGTTATCCTAGCACCTATTCCAAAGGTGACCACAGCCGCGAGCTAGGAACGGCCAAGTGAAACGCAAACATTTACTGAACCTATCATAATTCAATTCATAACCTAAATACATGTCTTTATACTTGAACATATTTTATTTTAGCATGTGTCTGTTTGACAAAGAAGACCTTCGATATGATTTAGATTATTTTACGAGATACACCTAGTCGATATGATATAGCTGATAGTACTGATTGTATGCTATTAGCATTGTTTATTTATTCTATTTTATTCGTTTTATTTTCGTCCAATGGAGGATTTACAATATTATCGTTGAAAAATAACAATAAGAAATAGAATGTAAATCATACATAGATAAAACGAGTTGGCTACGAATAACTAAAAAAAAATCAGAAGTGCAGGTATATGAACAAAAAAAGGACAATTAGTTGAATATCCAGATGAATTACGTGCAGCAATCTTACCCTAAGTGCGTTCGAGAGTTGATTACTCATGCAGGATTTACTTGAAAAACTATGCAAGATTTGTATGAATTAAAAAACTTTCCATTGTTTTTGTATTATATGGATAACAAAATAAATTGAGATACTGGTATCGAGAAGAAAAAAACAGATCCAAAGAACTATGCGCTACCTTGCTGATATTGGTAGAGGCTTCACCGTAGAGCTTATAAATAAATGTGTCACCAATACAAATTTTATGACATCAGGTTCATCGTTTGAATCCTCTACTAGGCCTATATGCTAAGAAAATCAGATTAATGTGTCTTCTGTATTTACGACTCAATTACTCTGAAATTCGTTGAAAAATGAAACTGACATTTCACTTATAATCTCCAACCGTGTTCGCTCATAAAGAAATGTATTATTATTGCTTCATTACATGTTAAATATCTCATTGACTGTGGGAATCGCAGTTCTGATTTAATACTACACTACCTGATACACCTATTACTACCTCACAATAACATGACTATAAATAGGAAGTAGTATAATTTTACCATGGAACCGGAAGGATGGAGATGCGCGAATGTAGGATAGAGAGATGGGGGATACGGACAAGCGATTCGACATCTAATAAGATATAATGGAATGAATTTCGCAAAATATTAGTTTTGGGTGATTTTCGCCGATTAAGTTTCCAAAATTCGAGCTAATAGGAGAAGAACATATCTTCAAATTTCATTACAAACGTTCATTTTCAACAATCATTCCATGCCATTCAATTGTAATTTTTACGCAGCTAAAAGAATGTCATTCTTTTACTGCAAATGAGAATCACAGAGCATACCGTTGGGTAGGTATATTAAAAAGATCTCGCCCGCTCCTGTATCACACTATTCATATATTTTGTTGTGGAAAAGTAGCTATTCAAAATCCCAACATTTCACTAGAAATGTATATTATCAATGCGCGCGAATCTACAGCCCAGCGAAGGACACATGATACCGGACGAGGACAGACACGACAATTAGCGCGCTGAACAAAAGCGATAATCGTCCGTAACACGGAACACTGTACTTCATTAATTAATTGTCCTCATAATAATAACACTTTCACTTGAACAATTCGGAAGCATGACAAGACAATAAGTGTTGCACTAATTGAACGTATTCAAGACTAGACATTATTATGCACTTCTTATAAACCGTTCAATGACGTAAAACTGCACGGGGGCGTGATAATCACAAACGGATCTTGGGAGTCGCGGACACGAAACGAGCATAAGTCTTTTGCTTATACAGTCATACATGAAATGAACATAAATCTCGCGGAATTCACGATGATTTTGCACGCTAATTACGATTGAATAATAAATAAGTAAGAGTCACTCAGTGCATTTACAGTACTGTATAATATATGATACATTTTTACATAGTGCAGTACTGTTAAATACCACATGAGAATTTGTAACAGTATCAATTCATAATCATTCTCGCTCTGCTTGTTACTATTTCATGTTAAATATGCATTGCTAACTGTTGTCACGTTTGTTACTGAATATAAGTGAAAATGAATAAATGAATAGAAATAAATGAAAGACTAGGATAAAGGTATAGTTTTGGAAGGAAAGAAGAAAATGGAAAAAAATAATGAGAGATGAATAAACAATAAAGTTCTTTTTCCTTATACTAAATTAAATGATTGTGTTTTGTCCAATTATCCTTCAAATTATTATTCGATTTATTCCTAGTTTCTCAAGATGACTTTCATTACAATTGATTAATTATTTTCCTCGAGGTGCCGAATGATCCATACCAAGTTTTATATTTCAATGCCAAAAGTGTTTTGATATTTGTATGCGTGTATTTACCGATAGTTATTCTATTGGTGTACTAAGCTGATCATTTAGTTCCGACAAGATCTATAGGCCTAGTAGGCCTAATCAATCACTGATTACAGCCTCCATGACAGTTCCCAAAATAATGTCAGATAGGCCTACCTAAAACATTTCGTTGCAAGCCAACCTGGCAGGTTTATGCAAGCCAACCTGATAGCAAGCTAAAAAGCCAAATAAAATGTCCAGTGCAATGTTCAAGCCAGTATGCAACGCATTTTTTCAACTTAATATATACTTATTCAAACAGAAGATATATTATGGAGATACTTGTACCAACAATTGTGTGAATACACAAACATTTCGAAATAAATGTTTCTTTCATTTCTCTCTACGAGTCTAGCCTAATATTAATCCAGCTCTATACAAAAGTTGGAGGAAAAAGTGAAGTGAAAAAATATGACCAGACGGATAAAAAGTTAATAGCCTATTGTAAAAGTTGAACTATTTATAATTATCTAGTTATACCGGACAAAAAATCTAAATGTCATTGTTTTTCCACTTTTTAATAGAATAACACATTGCACTAATCTCTGTATATATTTTTACAATAAACATCAAGTTTCACTTTTTTACTTGCACTATTGTTCTAGAAGTCCCGAGATACCCACGGAGAAATATGATTTAATTATATTCATAAAGAATTGCACAGCAGGTCTGATTTTTACACGGTTTACAAAACAATGCGAGTATGAATAAAGAACATGCAATAAGTAAATCATGTTACAAATGTCAGTTCACCCATAGAGCGATAATACATTATACAAAAGTTAAAAGAGTGGAAACTGGGTAAATACAATGCTGTTTGTGTTATTATTATTATTTCAACTCAGAAGAGGTAATTTATACCTTTATCAGTGTTTGTCTATGAATTACATCGGGGTTACGGTCTAATTGCTCGTGGGAGTAATTTCAGGTTTTAAAACAAGATAATTACGAAAACTAAGTTGAAACAAAAGCATTGATGTGCTAACAATTAACATGATATGGCCATAATTCTCAACTCGATTAGCCGAACGAGTACACAACATATAGGCTAGCTGGTAGCTACCTGGGTGTCATATGCAAATGATTGTTTTCATATGATAGTTCTGTAAGATTGTAGAGGTCAGGAGGCGAGGAATATTCCTAGTGGTAGGATACGGTAAATGGATAAAAGATCTCTTATTCTAAGTACATCCGCAATAATAAAATTATTATTTTTGATGGTCAAGATCACCAGCTACTTGGCACTTTGAATTAAAATTAGCTTTGCAGTGAGACGGGTATGGGCCAGTGGCTAGCACGCTGAACCGTCTTCAAGAGACTAGGCTTTGATTCCCGCAAAAGGCTGATCCGGCGTTTATGTGAAAATTTGGACTAATGTGGATCATCCTCATGTTTAAATTTCCTAAAATTTCGATTTTTTTCCAAGATTTTTTTTTTCGTAATTTTCTTCTCTTAGTTATTCTTTTTATTTTATTTAAAAATTGCATTATTGATTTTCTCGAAAGGATACACTACGGTACCGAATTAGATGATGACACATGTGTAGGCCAAGTTTCAACAAAAGGTCTTTCCTATGACCAGCGAAGCGCGAACAAAAAAAAAATGTTCTTTTCGACTACGATAAAATTGCATCTTCGCTTCGCTCATCCAATTATTCTGTCACTTCGACCTAAGATAGATGACCAATGTCTGAACGTCGGTCCTACATCGACGTCCCACCCTCAACAAGTCCTACAACTCTGGCTCCACGGAATGACCCAGTGAGTACGAGCGAGAGAGAGAGAGACGGTCCAGTAGTTTATAAACTACCGTGCTAATCTTCTAGGTGATGGTGTTACGTCTTCTAGCACGCCACGCAACATCACCCACGCATACACAACAACCATTACACACGGAGCCGACATGCTCAATGCTCGTTACCAACACTGTTACAACAAGCCGAGATCAAGATGCGGGAAGTGAACTTTATCTACTCATAACGCTAAATAAATATAGGTCGACGAAATCAATAACAAAACCATTATAATTCTTGTAATTCGAATGTTAATGTTGTTAGATCATTTAGGATTCGTGTATCATGTATTTTTAACAGCGGAAATTGACATTGCAAAATCTGCACACAAAAATAATTTTAAAATGTTTATAATGCTGAGATAATGAATTAACGATATTGAATTTCTATTTTATGATCCATTTTGTGCTCTACATTTATCCTCTTATAATTATTACTCGTGCATTTTCAATAGTTTTTATAGAGCCTCCATGTTGGTTCAACAATTCAGTTCAGTGGATTAAACACGGTTGTCTGTGCTAGTACATATACATATCGAAGATATTACGGGCATTCTAAATTGTGGTAATAAATATAAAGTATATTGCCAAGTCATTGAACAAATGAAACTTACTTTTCGAAGTGAGTGGTTATTTCAATCTATATTTGGCTTTATCTTTCTACGACCACTCAACCCTACATGTTTATACTCCACTATTTAGGTTTTTATACGAGATATCATACAGGCTCCAACACTTGGCTCGCATGTACATACATACGTTTTATAATGCACATAATTAATTCTACACGTTATATGGACGAAACATCACAACAGAACCGAAACTCCTCCCAAAGACTTCTTACGTTTACACGCGAAAATTGTTTTCGTTACAACAAACAAAGAGAATCAAGTGTGTGATACTATAGGTGGAATGATTTGAGGACCGGATAATACAATATAATACACATTTATCGCTTCAGCTATCATGTAGATAAATATAAAACTTGATTGTTATTGAACACGTCAACGATTTATCTTATAAAGGAGGGAGTTTTAACTCCGTGCTTGGGATGAGTCTATACGGCTAAGACTAGCAAAACAATTTATAAAACCATCGAACTTTCGTAAAGGTTACACAAAACACGAAATTTAGTCTTAGGCTTTCAGGATTCGAATAGTGTTGTGCTTTGTTTAGGTCTATACAAATTCAATTCAGAGATTTATCAAAACATTTAAAGATATTAGCCTATTGTATCGAATAAAAAATATGAGCAAGAACGGATATGATTTACAATAATTTTATATAATTACTTTTTAATGTTTTGCGAGATTTATTTACATTTCTCGATTGCACTTTTAATAGCATAGTTTACAGCGTTTGCTCAACACTTACAGCAATAAAAATCTCTTGCTGAACGAAACTATACATGATATTCAACACCGATTAATGAAAGTAGATATATTGATAAATGAGTTTGAACTCAATTTCTCAAGACTAGAAATCTTAACAAAAGTCATTGTATATTATATATTAATCATCAAAAATGTATCACTCGGTACAGCGAAATCTCAAACAATTCACGTACTTCTCAGCACCTGAGTTTTATTACCAATCAGCGGGAGAATAATTGGTACGGTAAGTCATGCGTGGACATAGTGTTGTGGTTCTTGATTGAATCTTTTATATCAAACACATAGTAGTGAAAGCAAGATAAAAAAAATCACACACACACACACACTGAACAAAAAGACTTATAGCTTTTTAAAACTTGTAGTTGAAAGTTACAGCGGAATTTAAATATTAGCCCATAGCTAATAACTAATAAGGTCAAGTCTAGAAATCGAATAGACTATAGTGGAGCTATAATGGCCCGCCTCATAGATAATGCAAGTGGACCTAACGATCACCATGTAGAAGATTTTCGACAAATTAATAGGATTTTCTCAATACGATAACATGATGCAGATTTTAGCAAGACAGTTGTATAGCTTCAAGGGAAAAGTTTCGAAACCGGTATCACAAGAGAGTAGATTTAGATTTATTATAGTTATTTTCTATATAAAAAGGGACAAGCTCGATGTAGGAGAGATATATTATCGTACATATGATTTGTATACCTCATGTAACGATACGACGTAAAATATAACGAAATACACCAAACATATGCAGAATAATAATATGGATTTAATATAAATGATGATAATTAAGTTTGCTGTATACGTTTTTCTTTCGTTCTGAAAAAACACGGGTGGTGTTCGGATGTAACTCGACCTACAACTGGTAATAAACATAGAGATCCTGACACACTAGACCTTGTCGCATGTGTTTAAAATCGACAAAATCAAACGAACAAAAAAACACTGCATAATAAATACAGTAATTTGTCACAGAGTTGTAGAAATATGTGTAGTGATGGGACCGGATGCGGGCCTGTGTGGGCCCTTTGCCCTAGCGCAATGTGCCGGACGTCCTAGTAGGCCTATTTTAGAGGACGCGCATTTTGTAACCCCCCGAGTATAGAGTCGGAGAGGATACACGCAGAACTGAGAGGAAGTTACGGATGACGAGAAGGGGTCATTCAACAGGTACTAGATTAATCGAAACACTGGTTTATAACCTCATTTACAACTATTATACACAAGAGGAGCATCGTTTTCTAATTTATGTTATTCGCAGATTCTAAAACAGCAGAGATGGTTTCTAGAACTGAATATTTTTTCTCAGTTCGTTTTTGGCGCTACATTAGGCATAAGAGAATAGTTAATTACAAGATGATAAGTGTATATATAAGTAGTTCACATAAATTGTGCACTTACACTCACGATCAGATAGGCCTATATCTAGTTGTGCCGGAGGAAGCTCTAGATTGATTCGTATACAACATGCCATCACAAGCAAGATTTCAGTGTATGCTCACACTTGTAAATGAGTTTCAGATCATAGATTTCCAGATAATTATATTATTATGTATTATTATTATAATTATATTATTATGATTATTATTATGTTAAATTTGTACGTGAATTTGAATATTTGTTAATGAATTGAGAAGTTGTCAACGAGTATGTATAAAATGTCGAACAATATCTTTCTTCAACCAATCAACTTTTCTGACGTAACAAACAACGTCACCGTTTAATTACTACAAGTATAATACGCCTTCCTCATTACAAATCTGTTGGCTCAACTCATTGTCAATATTATCACGCATATCACGTACCCAAAGACCTATCAGGTATGTGTACCAGCTTCGATATATACCTCGTACGTAGTTCATTACACTTCATTAATGTCTCACAGATTTCATTAATAAACATGAACGTAAAAACAACAAAAACCAGTGGCACCAGTCTTGCACCAAACGGTAACAAATCCATTGACCTAGCTTAATAATGTTACGGCACAGGGTAAAAAGCGACGACCAAGTCGTGTATAGTATATACGGATCATGATTGATCTCTATAATAATCATATCGAGAGCGTGATTAAATCGTTCTTCTTTTGAAGAAGATTTGCAGTTTCAATTTCAAAAACTAGATTACACGATGCAAGAGAACACATAATTATTCACCGACTTATTCAAAATTATTCAATTCGGAGGTTAGAAAAGTTACGGTATTTTCGGCGACTACCTACCGGCTTACCATATAATTTGTATAAATCTGTTTCCGAATTATAATATAATAATGTATGAGCTTAGGAATTTGTTTCAGAGGTCATACGACCAAGGACTAGAAAGATTTCACGGAAAGAGTAACGATTTCACGAAATCTGGTCCAATCGATTAAATCCGATCTCGAATTGCATTCAATAACAAGTACACGGAATATGAAATTAAATTATGTTATCAGATTAAATATGAAAAATACCGACATAGTAAACGATTCTTGGGATAAAATTAAACTCATTAAAGAAATGATTTAACCAAAGTACAAGATGTTAACAAGAGAACACATATTTCACTTTTTTTTTGTACAGAACATGTACAGCACTTGATCTATGCAATTGACTACCGGTATTAGAATTGAAATGAAAAAATGATAAAAAAGAATATATAAATATTCACACAAGAGTAGATGGCATTGAGGAGTTTTATAGAGCTATATTTAAAATTTCGTAATTGAACGGCGAAGCCTATCTACCCAATGATTTGAAACATTCAAGAATTACCGTACATCAACATTTAATATATTGTCAAGTAATAAAAAAAAACATCGAGATCATCAACTTTCTCAACCATACAAATAATAATTTCATCAGTTCCTTTTTCCATCAATGCTACATGAACCAAACTGTACACATAGCGATATTGAATTCGTTCTGTCTGTCTCTCTCTTTCTTTTGTCAATCTCGATCTTTTGATCGGCAAGTTGAATGAGCGTTTGGCGAATAGAAATAAGTTGCTACTGGAGCGGTTAGGCATGCTGAGGCGATCTGTGTCATTCACTCCCGCCCCTCGCCGATACCAAGAATCGTTCGTTACCTTGCTTCATTCATTGTCGAGAACATGATTTCTCAATACGATTCCGATCATAAAGGCTATACAGGTGTATGTAGTAAATAAACGTGATTCGTGACGACAGATTATTTATTTACCTAGTTTTCAATAGTTTCTTTTCAAGATTAGTGAGCTTTATGTATATACACAGTAACCTGAATGCCAATCCACAATGAATCCGATGCAAGTAACTTGTATTTTATTTAAAAACACACTTTCAATAAAAGGTCGATTGTAAACTAGATTGTTTATTTTTAGTAAAACTACTTTTTCGATCCAAATAAGCATTGCATCTTGATTTCTATTCATTATATAGGCAATTCCTGAAAAAGTTTTACTTTGCATCCGTTCGCATACATTCAGCTCGTCACTTACTAAAAACTCAAACAAACTATGACAAGAGTGATACATGTACCAAGTTACACCAATTGGCAGATAGATAGATAGATATATACATATACACGGCCGCGACGTTTCTTTTTATATATAAATGATGTTTGACTTTAGTTTATGTCTACTTTCTATTCACACGTCTTAATCTAAAGTGGTAAAAGTCATTTGGATATTCACTTCAAAGGCCACATTATTACGGCTTTCGGCCTTTCACGTCGATGACAACAGATATATACATAGAAAAATCGGTTAATTCAATTCACACCTCATTTAAGATGTTAACATACTGTTTTTTGGTTTACTTCAAACTTGCTAAAAAGTTTTCTTTGGCTTCTTCAATGCTTTATACACACAAGCAGTGTGCATGTACGCATGTAACAACCTCTACCAGAACGTGGGCTAGTCCTAAGCAAATAGCGCAACCGAGTCGGCGCAATTAACTGCCATTTACCCTACATTATTTTACTAGTATCTGCTAAGAACAGTAGAAGAATATGAACATGGTATATCCGGCTGCATAGAAGATCAAGATCTTCAATGCTGTTTTTCAGCAAAAATTACAAGTTCTCACAGGAAAGCATTTTTATTATTTATATTGCTATCTCTAGAGTTCAGACAAGACCATATTAATTATTTTCAATTTAATAACTAATACGCCCCAAAAGAAAACTAATTGCATACTATTCGTGGGGCCTTGATTGTTATAATAAAAAAAGGCGAAAGATAGAGAAAGACGGCATTAAAAAATACTTCGGGCCCATGTAGGCCTATCAGCGATGGCTGTAACGAATATAGGACTAACTCAAAACAGTGAAGATAAAAATAGGATTGATTCTCTAATTACAGTTAACGAAGCAATTTTCGTAGCAAGACTCGTCAATTCCATTTTCGACAGCAATCGGAGTAAATCTGATGCGAACAAAATGATTCGATAACGTACTGAAAACGAAATGAACGCTACTTGATAATGATTTCTATAATATGCATTCAAATTGCATTATCGACCGGTGATAGACTAGATCTAATAAGGTACATCAAGTGATGTGAAACACACGATAATTTGCATTTGTGATTCCTATGTTCGCTGTCAACTTGACGCCTACATTTAGGCCTATACATCATTTCAAAAGTCCCAATTTATTTTAATTTAATTAATCAATATTCAAAGTTGACCAAAAAACGCATAGTTATATATATATAAAAAACATTTCGACAACTAAAAAATCAATTGAAAAGAAATGAAAATAATTTTAAATCAAAGTCAGAATGAGTCCTCATTTAATCCAGGAAGTCTACTATATAGTAGGCATATAATCAATTCTACTCATGATACATCACTGCATGAACGTCATACAATTGGCAATGTCATACCGTATTACATTGTTCTCTAATCACACTTCAAACATCAATATATTCAATCAATGAATCAGAGCCAAGAATAATAATGGGTGGGTCGCATTTTCCCGCTGCGTTTGACGCGAATGTAAACTGTCAATCTCCACGACGATGCCACACAGCTTACACTATAGAGAGTGAGGTATACAAAACCGATACGTATTGAAACAACAACTAGAAGATCCGGGTTCGATACTCAATCAGATTACTTACTTCCATGTCGCCGTGATTTATCGTCAAGTGGAGGGAGGGGGGGGGTGACGACATCATGTTTACGGTCACGGTGATGTCGCCCTGTTTATACATCACCTTTAGGTTTACTTCTTTACTGTTTTACCAATCAAGACGCTATTGCTTGATACAGCTTGATAGATAGGTACAAGACGACATGATTCAATATCACAGTTTACAACAGTAGACCTATGAGACAAGGCAGCGACATATCGACATACGTTGTAAGATTTGCAATTTGGGAATCATAATCAAAGCGCGTGAAGGATCAAAGTTATATTTGGTTTGAGGTTCAATAAAAGAAGTGTTATTGCCTATAGAATTCCAAATCAGCTTTGTCATGAAAAATATATCGATTTATTTCTTGATACAATGACAAGACTTATTGGTAAAGGTATCATATCATAGTACGGTATAAAGAGCGCTAGGACACAAACACAAGGAACTGAAAAGATTTGACCACGGGCTAGCATGTTGAACCACCGATCAATCAGGATATCGGGGTTCGATTCCCGCCATGGTTGACCATTTTCGTGGTTTCGTCCAAGCGTTCAACCAAATACTAAATTTTCGTGTATGTGTCCTCAACAAGCCACGACCACTTCCTTCCCACTACCCATAACTCATGATGAAAATAAAATTTCATCTCGTCTTCTTCCCACAGTTTCAACATTCAACGACGCCAATATTTCTTAGTTACCGGTAACAGTACAATCCGACATTTAACCTAAATCATAAACGAATCGAACACTGGTGAACGTCTCAATGTGACGTATCTAAATGTTAAAAGAACAGGCAATGCCCACCAATTGATATTATCCAATCTCCATCTCACTTACAGTTCCCCAATTCACTGAAGTCGAATGTTACTCGAAAGAAGCGTATAAAAGAATGTTCTGGTAAAACATCCCAACAGCCCCGAGCCCCAAACAAGCATAATCACTGCATCGCAATGTAAATCAATGCATTGTCTAGAACTCGATATCGACGTGAGCGTATGATGAGGTGTACACGTACGCTAGACTGAAATGTTGACCTGGTGTTGTGTGTGTGTGTGTGTGTTAAAAACTTGGCCAGTTGGTTGCAGCAACCAAGTCAGGCCCGGTGACCTAATGTAGGGTCGCCAGGACCAACGGTTCTATAATGCCGCGGCCTCGCTCTGGGCAATCTAGCGTGGTCCTACACATATACGTACTCACACACTGCATGGTTGAGCTCACTACCTTCTTTCTGTCTTACCATGCGATCACTATACATACTAGTTATCCACATGATCAATCATAACATAGATAAAGATTGTCTAAATACCCTTAATAGGCCAGCCTCGAAAGGGTAAATGAGCTATGTAATCCGGAAATGAAGAGTTGAATGCTTGAATGAGATGAAAAAGTTACATAATAATCCTTTTAAAACAAATTTCTAAATAATATGCTTGCTGTAAAATGTATTGATGTAATAAAATGTAGTAAGTATATGATGAATAGAGTATGTGTGCAGGTAAGTAGAAGAGGAGGCCTAATGTACCCTACCGGTAGTTGAAAGTAAAATGATTTTTCCGGAATATAAATCTAAACAAAATCTAGATTCAATACATTACACCGTTTTTTCAGAGTGTACGTGGAGTGCGTATTAGTGCGTATAATGCCGGTAAATTTTCTTCAGGATGCATTTTAATGTGGCTTGATCGACAAGTTTATGTGACCACAAGTGTACAAGGCCCGCCCCTACCAATTTTGGACTAGTGAAGCGTAACTCCAATTCACATATAGGGCCTGAGGAATGTACACATTCGTTTCACATTATTTTCTACCTACTCGAACATATTTCTAAATATATGCAGTCGAATAAACTGAACCAGTTTATTCAAAACTCGATGAGTTTAGAATAATTAGTATCAATCAATATTCAATTAAATGACTGAAATTGAGAAAACTCAATATTAGGGCCTAGCAGAGAACAATACTCCGGAAACATCGATTCTTCTTTTCTTTTTTTCACGATTAGGCCCACGTATTCTTAACTATCGTAACAATGGTCGATACAAATGTAAATTAAAATCATAATCTTTTTTTGGCATTTAGAAAAAAAATACACACTTTCACACCTTTCGCGATTCTAGCAACATGATTATGATTCATTCTTCCTAGTCTACGTCTTTCACTCTGTTTTTTTCTTCAGGTAATAATAGATAACATCGATACAATGTGTGTTTTAATTGAAAACCTCCACTTGGTGCTGGTTTCCTCGTCGCGGTCGTGCCTCCCAGCCAACATTCTCAGAACTAACCACTTTGGAGTCGAATAATTCACAGATGGATACGGTATATGATAAATGACCGTGCTTTATGAATCCAAAACTGACCTTGTGGAGATCCTCCTGCGTGGAAGTTACTGGAGCAAAGTTGTAAAAAATTTCGTCCTTCGAAAGTACGGAATCTCGATACAAGGTGTGAATGTATATTTTGCTGATTCACGTGATGCCACATATGTGTGATTTTCAACATAAATAAATATATATCCAATATTTCACCAGTAGGTGCAGTTGCGGACACATAAAGGGATCGGTCAAACTACCACGAAGACGAAGAAAACGAACGAACGAAGACAACATACCAGTTGTAATTATATACGCACTAGAACTAAAAGACAGTGTGCATGCACACTCCACGCATAGTCCATGAAACAGATAGCAGTTCAGTGTGGGTAGATTTCATTTGAATTAAAATCTTGATGTCGGTTTTAACCATTTTATGTGATAAGAACCTTGTTACAGATTTAAAACGTTTAATTGCGGAACAGGCGACTAATAGTACATGCACTATTTCTAAGCTCGGTTCTAGGTACCAGCGTTTAACTTTGATGTACGCCAATGCCAATGAGAAGGATCTCCTTGTTTCTTAGCTACGCTTAGCAAGGAGATGCGAAAAAACGAGAACCAACTAGAATAACACGAATATCGTGAAAAACAAGCAGATATTACGACCAAGTTACTACAACATCTTTTAGCAGGCCTGCCACCTTAACAACACAAATATTTACACTCCAGAAAGGCGATAATTCTGTTGAAATGTTCTCTTCTTTGTTTGACTAAATACGTCATCAGGGCATTCAGTCCCTTCTTTTACAACAAAACTTTACAGAAGACAAGGAAATAAATCTCAGGCGTATAAAATACGTTTCACCTTACGACAACCCCAGGTAAAACCTTCTTGGCACACGACTCTAGCAATGAATGCAAATACACCGCCTACCCGATACATCAAACAATGCAACAAAACAATGGGATGCTTTACTAAAATTTATTACATTAGGGATTGCAGTGATCGTAAATTGGGGTATGTTGGCTCAAAGGGAGCATAGGTATCTTGGAGACCACTTATATCTTGATCCGTGTAAAGATGACCGTAGTCAATTGATGAGAAAACGTAGAACGTAGTCAATGCACAAAATAAAAGCTATATGCCTCATTTACGTTCGACTCCGCTTATAATTGCCAATAGGCAAAGTTAACATGGGACTATAGTACCCCCCCCCCCCTTCCCATACAAAAAAAAAAAAGAGGCATATTTTGGTTATTTCACGACCTTCGCGTTTATCATAGACATTATCTAATCCAACACGTTACTTCTAGAAAGATAGAAAAAAATAGTCGAGATCAGGTATTTTATAAAAGATCTCAAGAATGCGAGGAACCTTAGGAATGCTGAGACGATTTTTTTCTACTTCTGAATAGTTTCTGAAAATATTATTCGTTTTTATTTTATTGTAAATACTGGATCTTCATACAAGTAGAACATTTGCAGGTAACACCTTGTAAAACGTGAATTCGCATTGTAGAACGTTATCAGGTCGGGATTGTTAGCAAAAAACAAGGCTCAATAGTCAATCCAGAAGCGCCTAATGGATCATTTGGTTTTAAAATCAAGACACACTACGTTTACCAGTAATTAAAATGACCGTGATTTGAGGCTCCTTCATATAATAATGATATAGAATAAACAACAGCTATACTCAATCAAATGAGTCATCGATAGTTCTCGACCTCATACACGCTATGTTCTAATAGCAGACGTCTAACCTACTGCTCTTCTCAAAGAGATCATTCGATTTTCTGAAACGCATGTACATATATACTATCGGGACGACAGGCCCCATTACCATCCCTTGCGGATAATATCACCCTCACCCCTCTGGGTCAACGCAACATTCGCAGACATCGGCCCAACTTTGACTGGGAAAGGTCACCGTTTTATTGAAGATATCTAGATCCAACAAACAAATTGTAGCCCATGTATTTGACCATATCAATCTACTAATCTGTACCCCAACAAAACATGTTAGTAGAGTCATTAAATAACATTAATCGCTATCCCCAATAACACACCTACCTATCCGGTATAACTCCTTCCAATACGTTCGACATACGCACCGTGTGAATGAGGCTCGCCCAATAAAATCAGCATAAAAAATATCCATATCATGTATAATATGTGGATTAATGCTAATGCTATGATTAATTCTAATTGCCTCTTGTACTACGCTGATGAGCTACCGTAGTTCCCAACACAAGGCAGTCTAGTTATATGTAGGCATAGCGCCACTCCTTATCCTTCAAGACGCCCTGGGCAATGGACCATGTTCATGTAGCTAGATAGCTACTAGTACCGAGTACAACGATCATGCTGTTTGGCAACAGAAGCTATATAATTGCCACACATTCCGTAGACAGAACTGATTACTGTTGTCGCCTAACCATTTATTACGTTTGTATAAAGGGGAATGTGCAAGAAAACCAATGACTGACATTTCGCTCTAGTGTGAGAGGTGCTTTGTTAAAATCAAATACGAGGGGGGAGCAAGAGAACTAGATAATTCCAAATGTTTCAAATTAACCGAATCCCATTTGGAGCTGTGTAGACCACAGTTCATCAAACAACTCGATTCATTCTTCATTGTATTCCGAACACTACGTCATCGAAGGCTTGTCGTGGCAAATACGATTACTTATGCAAGAAGGCATACCACCTTAACTGAATGTTGAATGTTTACAAGCCTCACGCAGGTACTATGGAACTCTTGTAATAAAAGGTCTACAAGATAGTTGACAAAACAAAAGAGAACGCCTGGCAAGAAACACAATATATGTAAATGTAGCGAGCTGAGGGTCACAGACACCTGTCCAGCGTTATCTTAATGAACTGCAGAGAAAGTTATCCAATAAATACGTCTTATTATAATCTACACGAGTTCATACATACACCACACTTTCTTTGACTATTTAGCAGGTGAGGCAAGCTGGGCTGCGTTTACCAAAAAGAAACAAAAGACTCCGAAGAAAAGGTATTCTGAAATTATCGTGAAAATGTACAGTCTCGTAGGTTAAAACTTCAAAGTAGTTCGCGTCGGTAGTATTTATTATTGGCATCCAGTAGCCGCAAGTTCACTGCTTGCCCCAGATCAACTCACATTTAAATGTAGATCGTATGGATATATTATGTATTAAAGCAATGCAAGACGAAATAATATACGAATGTGAGGTTTAGGTGTAGTCCCTCGTGTAGGTCATTGTGATTTTATGGGCGTGTCGAAGGCCAGATAATGGATTATGATCTAGTTAAGAGCTTATTATCACCTTATTACTGACATACGAGTACTTATGTGGATTATTGTATTCGAGATTACAGGTTTAAATTATTATTTTATTGTTATACCAAAACCGCAGCCACCATGCGCGTAGATTTGAATAACCTTGGTTGGCTGTAGAAGAAAAGAATACGCTAGGTGCTTTAGTGGTATGGACAAGCAGGCAGGCTAGTTATTCGCTTGAAACAAAACAAAGCTGCTACAAACCTTCACACAATACAACAATATAAACCCTCGGACGTGTTACATACACTTATTAGCATAAGGATCACTGCATAATATTTAAATACAGGATTTATAATGTGTTGATTCTTGGAAGTTGGCCTATAATAAAAGGTGCTTGACACTTCAGTATAATAATAAGCCTACCTCTTTGAGACCATCTAGACGTCCTAGAGATTTCGATCCTTGCAGCGGTGCAAAGCCTGTAATACGTCCATATATTCCACCATTGTTGTTGTTAATCCCTGGATCTGTCGAATTAATGTTCTTTGCTCTGGATTTACTCTTTCTCTTATCCAATAAATGTCGACTTGTGCGACCACCAAATCTCCTTTTCTCCGGTTGCTCCTCTTCTGGATCTGACTGTACCTCCCTGTATTCCTCCTTGGGGTTATTATTACGGGATCCTCCCAAGAGATTGCCCAACGATTGGTTCTTTTGGGTTCTTGTGGGACTCTTATATCGGCGTCTGGCTTTCGGAGAGCTGACAGGGGATGTCACAGGGGATGCCAATGGGCTTAGGTTCTGCAGCCTCTGTACAATACTTCCAAACATTGTCAAAAGAGTTCTCACAAGATAAAAAAAAACACTAGCTTAACCAATACTCAACAGAAGTTCTATTTGATTAATAACTGATTGAAAAATATCGTGATTCTAAGTGTAAAGTTGGCACGATTATTATTTCAATGAAAGCTTTCTCTACTGGACCCACTTGATGTTTGTACACGTTGTTCTTAGAGGGGTATTATGAATTACACAATTAAAAACACTGAGGATTACTGTATCACATTGCCACAGTGGCCTAGCCATCCTGGACACTTGTTACAACACACAAAACCATCGAAACGCGTGTACGTGAATTGGTATTAGAGGTATTTATGTCGTCGGCCAGGTGTGAGCACACGTCATATTTCCGTATTTATTCAAGAACAAAGATAACAACAAAGTAAATTGAGTTGTTAAATACCGGCACAAACATTGAAACACTGATAACAATGAACACTTGCGTTATTCGTCAACAAAACAATTTCTTAGGCCAGTCAAATGTTGAAACCACGTGCCCTCCGGTTAATCCAATCAAACACAATATAAATCAACTTCACGTCCGTTTCCAAAATAATCCACTGGAGGAACTGAACACTGTAAATAATTAATATTCTAATTGTGCGTAACTTTGATTCGAAGAGTAAGCAGTTTATAACACGTTTTTATCCTCTTTGGTGACTTCACTGACGCACGAGTTTGTCCGCCATTACTATCGAGCTCGCACGTCAACTGCCGGCAGGCCACTGAAGCTTGCTCTGGCTTTACGCGTTTTGTTCGGAAACCCGACCGACAAGTTCCCTCCCTTCTCCCTTCGCAGGACGGTAACACCGCTCGATCACATTTCTCTCCTACCATACACAAATGCTATCATGTGCTAGTGGCGGTGCTGCTGCTCACTAGTCGAACAGGTACGGGCTTATGTGTTTGGTATGGCCGTTTGGACCAGGTGGGAGAATGCTGCTAGCTGATGATGCTGCCTTGCTGGACCAGTTATCTTTCCTCTTTCAGTCTCTCTGCGTGGCTCTCCACGGGAGCAGGACTACGAAGAAGTTGGGTCATATGAACCCAGAAACCAGGATTCACATTTGATAAATAAAACTATCAATCAACGCAAGCTCGAAGATTAACAATGACAATTTTGTTATTGTTATGATAATCACACTCCACCTGTCTCTGCAAGTCTCAATAATATATCATATTTGATATTTTGGTTTTTTAAATATCGACTTGAATGGTTTAAGAAGTAATATAAATTAGTAACATTATTGTCAATATATATTTTGAAAATTATCCAATTACAGTACATTCTCATTTCAGTTCGATACCTATACCTTATATGTAAAATACAAATTATACATAGGATAGCTTTATTGGGGAGCATAATAAAGCGGATTATACGAACTCATTAGATGTACTATAGATATAGAAGAGTATCGACAGACTATCAAAAGAAACACATTTCTTCTTTTGTGGATCAGATCGCTAGTCTTGCGTTTTTTTACAAGATTCAAATGATGTTTTGTTTACATTTTAAATCTCTTTTCATTCCTCACCGCAGCATCATCATTCTTTATCACATACCTCAAGAGCATCGCGTATAAATTGTACCATCACCCCTCCCCTTCCCCCCGGCACCCATCTTCCCTCTCGCACACACACACTCTCAAACCCTCAGATCTCGTCGACGCGTTTTGTTTCTTTTTACCTGTGTAGGTTTTTATCGTCACTATGAAACTAACGAGGGGTTAGAATATTGAGGGCCGACCTGAAGATTTACTCCCATCAAAAAATATAACTATCCAGCATCGGCGTCATAAAAAGAATTAAATACAAAATAAAAAACAACACATTCTTATATATAATATAGATTAAAACCCAGTATTGGTGACTCCAAAAGAGAATCATATATTATGTTAACATAAAATGGGTGTAAAATGATCACACACACGACAATGTAATAGTCATTATCTTGATTCAGGAGATAGTATAATATTATATTGATTTATGTTTATACTTTAGAAGCCTGAAAGCAGGAGTATGCAGGACCTCAGACCGCAGAAAGTGTCATCTGGTAAGCACGTGGGCCCCGGCATGTCAACGTTAAGGGTGCAGTCTGTTCTCATATACAATAACATCGAGGGTTGCGCTAGATCCACCAGAACTAATTCCTTCAAGTGGTCAGTTTGCATTGCCGCCGAGTGTTCAAGAAGTCCGATGGTTTCCGTAGCTCTTGCAGCTGCCCTTGCATGAGGCTGCCCCCCTTCCCCCCCCTCGCACCACAACACCATCCTTCATAACGACCAGCGATTTTTTACTCTAGACTACACGATGATTGTCTATTCCAACTATAATAGCCCACATCTCGACGTGCTCGTCATAATAACATAGTGGTCAACCAGCCCCAAAAACATGGTATATACAAACTCAACATATGGGTAATTAAAATAATACGAATAATATGGATCAATTACTGGATAAATTAAGTCGAAACATGTATTCTCACGATATAACCTACTCCGCGAACAAAACATTATTTTAAAATTGAAGCGAGAGTTTTGACGTAACGATTAATCTAACATATATAGTATAAATAATAATCACCTGTCTATACAACGAATCACACTAATCTTCAAGCTACGCCATTCATCTTCGCAAAATTCGAAAAAAAATGTCTATACGTATACAATTAACTTTCTCTTTTCGCGAGTTAACCAATTTACAAGTTTTTACTGCTCAAAATAAGAAAGAATATAATATATCTTTAACAAGTGGGCATCAATCGTCACCTTTCTAAATAGTTGCTATATAAAATACGACAAAGGGAAAAGGGTGAATAAATGCATGAACCTGTGATCATACCAAATGCCATCATTGTAAATGATAAGTGGCATAACTTCCAAAATGCATTCCTTAATAAAAACAGGCCTTATAGAAAACCATTCTGTAAGGGTAGTTTGTAAAAGAATCTTGCAGCCATCGCTCAAACCTATAAAAGCAAGCACTTCACTTTCAAATGCCTACCTTCCAATCTGGCGATCTTGAATGGCTGATGGTTGAGTGTTCAGACTGGGCCAAGTTGGGTAAGGTAATGCTACAGAGTCACCTGCAGAGTCGCTCTCTAGTCTCTCGCTGTATACGAGAACCAGCTGATGCGTGAATAAACGAGAGAATGGATGAGACGCGCAAAAACTGGGTGAACAATGACAAGAAGAAGAAAGAAGATGATGCGAGGAACAAGGATAACGCACATATCAATATAAGAGCAGAAAGTGGAGAGAAATTGATAAGTATAAATGGAAAGAGAAAGCCGATAGAAAAAAAAATGATTGTGCTACTATAAAGTATAGTAATTAGCAATTGGAATACGAGTCGGAGGTGAGAACTTGGGAAGATGAATTAGGTGACAAAAGAAGATGGAATACAAAGGAATAGAAATGATGAGCGAAAATGTTTTCTATGAATGGTAGCGGTACCAAGAATAAAATAAGTGTCAAATATTTGAATACATAATTATGTATTCATGATTCTCACAAACAAGCGACACCAAATATCAAAGAGTAATATTAAACCAAGCAGAATAAAAGTAAAAAAGTGTTGAATTTTGAAAAATTGAACAGTCAAATTCGTTGAAATAATACAGCAAAATAAAATATTAGTGATTTGCCACATTTTTATCGCTATATGCCCTATACGAGAGAATTGAAGACATTTTGATGTTAGAGACACATTTTTAGTAGTTCGTGTAAATTAGCTAACGACTCTCATCTCGCCAATATAAATATAATTAATACCACACTTTCATACCTTCTTCAAATCAATAACAGCACAATAAATCCACTACATTTTCCTACTGTATTTAATAGCAAAATACAGGTACTAATTGCGTAATATTATTCAAACGAGTTCCAGAATCTGACTGTATAATAATACTATGTGCCATCTAGCCGGGATAACACAAGGCGAATTAAGAGAAGGTATACAATCCAAGGTGAGACAACCAACTCTAAAGAGAAGGGTGAGGAGGTAATTGAAGAAGCCAGTTAGCTCTACGACATAACAAATCAAGGATCAAGGTAAACCTAAGAGGTTGGAATGCTGTATGTACATTGTTTGACTGGGTCATTGCATTGTTGAGCATGTACTCGTTTGTATTGATATGCACTAAACTTGCAAAATGTACACACATCAAAATATCGCCGAAGAAAGTGATAATGTCAAGGAGTACAAGTTCGATTAAAAATGAAATCATATTCATTATTGATTGTATTCAGGTACGAGTTTTATTCGTGTTTTAAGGTCCGCTGTTACCAAACATGTCTAGCTTAACTATAGAAAATAAAATGTATCTTCCCGTTCAAGACTTCAACTATTCTGGCCTTTAACTTATGAGAGATAAAATGTATTTTCCAATTTATTAAAACCTCCACATGCACTGTTTTGTGGCATTCAACTGGAAATAAATGTATTCTTCCAGTGGAATTTTAGGGTCCGAGTAGGACCCAAATCGGGTTAAAACCCAAAGTACGAAATCAGTGAAGTACATATAGTCGAGTGCATACATTCAAATCCATTTCAGCGAAAAAATGAACCGAATGAATAGAAAAAAAAAAAGTTGTCCATGTACTTTTTTTCTCGACTCTATATATTTGTTTTTTCAGTGAAAAAATTGCATAGCCTATAGGTCCTACGTCGACTGACCATCACTATTTTTGGGGATATGTTTGTGTTTGGTCGTCAATGTTTGGTGTCGCGACACAGCGCCACGTCTAAATCAACCATGAATCCATGGTGACAGCTGACAGGTATAATCTGTGTGTGAAATAGAGTGAATGTTGTCCAATTTTATGTCGATAAAATCTACGAATTTCTATTTATTTTTAAAAATACTTATCGGAAGAATGTATAACATCTTAATTGCAGGCTGATGAGTAATTTTAACCGTCTTTATAGCATCTCAAATTGAATAAAAATTTGATTTCTACCAAATACCTATTCTTCATCATTTGACATTCCCCAAGGAATGATTTCGATGAATTAATATTCATCTTGATATGTATTGATACGTAAAATAGTATTGGTCAGTGCTCCGTCCAAGTACAAACAGAAACAGAGCACGAGGCCTATACCAGAAAACAAGAGGTGGAGGGTTCATACAAATTGTGAACTCCCTTCTAAACGTTCTTCATCGCTCAAATAAGACCGAATTAGAATAAATAAAAATAACGAAGATTTTCTCCGTTTGGGTTGTATAGAGAGGGAGAATCTAAAAACAACTACTGCCTAATGTTTAATAATTTATGTAACAACTATTCATTAATATTTACATACTCATGATTCTCTGTTTGACAGAGTACGTTATTACATTATCATCATAAACTTATTATTGTCATTAAATTAAATGATAGAAAAAATCAAACACTACAATTTAATTAGATGCATGTCTGTACCGGTAGTATATGCTATTACAAGGTGCATGAATGAAGCGTGAAATTAACAATTGATTAATGATCTGATCACTGTTTTAAGTCAGCAAGTGTGACACTGACAATTGTGATTGGTCGATCGAGATGATGATAAATGTATTATTGTTTCATTTACCTCGGTCGTTACGTCACAACGCGACGAGGTTTTATTCGTCAAAAGATGATAAATGATGTTGTAAGTTATAATAAGAAAGACTATTGAAAATCACACAATCAATGGATATGAACCCGGAGCTACTATAATCTTTCAAAGTCGTGATTTGAATTGCCATAATATTTCTCCTCTCTATACATGGCTCTAATTTTCTTCTATAGTGTATATACATATTTCAATACATTGTTATACATCTCCTATCGTTCGTGCTGTTACTGTATTATATGCTTTCTGCAAACAAACGTGAAATCGAAATTCAATTCCCGTACAACAAACTACAAGGCTATTTATTATGCGATAGTTCGTGTAAATAGGTTTGTCTGATATTCAACTAAATTATAATGATAAGACTTAATTAACGTCAACGTGATAAGAAAAACACGGACAATATATTTAATTGGATAAGCGTATAGTTAAAGTTACTCTAAGTCACAATATTTCGATTTGCATTATTCAATCTATGTCAAGTGCATGCCATGCTAACAATAAATTATAAATAAAACACGATCAAATGGTAAAATTAAATAAGATCTGAGTGAGATTTATAACAACGGAATTGTTATGTAATAATTCAACCATAGCTTTAAATTAGTTCACGAAATGATTACGTTATGTGCAAGTGTAGTCTTCAACTAACTAATATTTGTATGAATATTGTAATATTTCATCTGACTGCAGTTCAAAATTATCTGTGTAGAAGCGAATTAAACTTAAACACCAAAAACCTCAAACGTGATCATGAAGTCGGACACGTGTACGCGTGAACATTTTATATTTTAAAAAAGCATTACGAACTTATTGATTAAAATAATATTATATTAATACTTATCGGGATACAGTATTTGTTTAAATTGTGTAATGGATTAAATCAACGAGCTAATCGATTTTAATCACATTGCAGAACAGAGATGTATTCTAGTATAATTCTTTCACTCATTCTAGTGCAGACAGCTACATGGTGCTTGTAGGGCCAACCTGTATACTAGAGGATCACGCGTTCATATGGCTTTTGTGTTCTAATGTGTGGACTTCAACTTCAGGGATGTCATCGCAATTTCGAAACCCTAGAATCTACACGTTCAGCAAGCGATTAACCCGATTAGCAACACACTATTTATAAGAAATTTTCTTCTATCGAGCAATTTTTGATACGACAATTTTTAATTTGAAAAAAAGTATGAAAAGACATAATTTTCAACACATTTCATAAGGTTGGATTGGTAAGATTGATACCGTATAAATGAATGTTAAATTCATTACACTTATCTGCCAAAGTAAAGTTCCGTTCATTAATAAACATCTCAGAAATTTATTTCCAATGCTTGGTCCTTTCGTACTAACTTAAATGTTCCCATCTTTCTGCTTATTCGTTCACTTATGAATATATTAATTTATATTAAGTTCATTGAAGTCGGGTAGGATGATGACGTCGGATGATGGGATACAGGTTTCTTAGGTATAGTGGGAAGCAATTGGAAGCGGCCGAAGCCTATATTCACCATCCTGGCATTTACCTATAGGATACAGAGAAGAACCCACGAAAAACCTCCGATGGAACGAAGAATCGCTGCGCATACATATCAAGATACCACTGATACTCGCTCTTCCAAAACCGCATTACAAAATGTCTCTACCCTATTGTTATTATCACGCGGCATTGTCTTGACGCGGATCCACCTTATTGCAATTTGTAACGACTTTTCAAACCTCAAGGCTGCCGCTTCATAAGTACAGATATACACATACTTTCACCATCATCGATCTCTACTAAATAATTATTATCTCTCGTACAAAGCAACAACGGACGGATCAACTTGCATAAATTGTAATTCACACTCGTGACTATTTGACTCGTCGATTGGAAGACCTGTGTAAAGTAAGGTCAAATCTCTAAACTCCATTGCCGTGGGTTAATCACGCGCAGGCTCAACGCAACGTGGCGACTGTCATTTGTGACTACTTGTTCTAAATTCAAATGTTTTAGCATTGAAATCATAATAGCCCGTGGTTGTGGTATCACTGCATGTGTAAGGTACCGAGCTATAAGGTACCGACTCACACGACAATGGATACCACACAGCCGGAGGTGACCATTTTTCCTGAAAAAGATTTTAAAATGGTCTATATAAATATTTGTTATTTGTTATAAAGTACAGGAAAAGTCCACACTACACGATGCTAAAATGTAATTGGAACCAAAACAATACCTAGCCCAACGTAGCCAATGAACTTAATTAAACCTCACCCACCGTATTTCATTAATTTGTCATTATAATTTTTCAATTCGGAGAGCATGGACAAATCCCATATATTTTACCAAAAAATTACCGACAACCTCAACCAACAAGAGAGATGGGTTGTTTTGTTGAATGTGTAGTTTAGCTTCAAAAGGAAAATTGAAGGAAGAAAGGTGTTGAAAGTAGTGTTGAGAGTAGAGGGAGAATTTTCCACCTCAGTTTGTTATAGGCTACTTGCACGAGTGGATCCACCTTATTACGCACCTACACACAATCCAGAAGACTACCAGAAAGAAGACCTATACATATTTTGACATTCACCTTTGTCGTAAATCTAATTATTTCCACATTTTATTTAATTAGAGAAAATTTGATAAGATCGATTCATTTTTATCATATTCACACTGCACAATGCACAATCAAAAAGCTAGTGCTCTCCATCATTATTTCATAGATCAGATTTTGCATCCCATATTTGATGAAAACAGAAGTAATTAAACTAATAGTTCCAGTCATTAACTGTGTTTGACAATACCACTTACCCTCCATGACTCTCACGAGATAGCATCAAGGAAACAAAAACGTTTGTCCTCGTAACAAAAATCCAAATATTATGTCTTTTCAATGTTTTATTATATAAAGATCGCATAGGTCAAACCAATTTATTCATTGAGTTGTATGAAAACACGATTACAAATCTAATTTCGCCGCAATTATAATTGTGTCCATATAACTTATAGCCCAACTACGGTACTTCTCAGTAAAAGTAGTCGTAAAAAAGACTTCGACGTTGGTTAACAATCCACGAATGTATAAGCAGATATATAGGCCTACTACAAATCAAGAGTGTTGTTAGTTAATTGTCTAATATCAATATCATGAACGTGTAAGCATTAACATGTTTTCACACTCTTTTTTTCGTTATTATTATAGGCCTACCTACATAATTTTCAATTATTATCACATCTTTTAAAATATAAAAACTGGGAATAAAGAGAGAATGGTCAATTTATTTGACGGCTGTCCGCAAAACGGGATACCAAGATTGTACAGCGTAATAAAATCAATACACAGAAGTACAATAGTCTTACAAGTGATACAAAATTGAGTGCAAAAAATCCTGAAATATTATAAAACTAATTTAATTAAGGGCAATAGGCCTACTATTCAATATTGAAGTTGGGTTGTTGATAACAATATTCAATCATTTCTATACTTTCCAGCAATCTCCATCAAGTATTTCTATAACGAATGTATCAAGTTATTGTAATAAATATAACTATCGGAAACTCAGCTATACAGGTATTCTGAATTAATACATCGGAACTAAATAAGTATTTGATTAAAAAAAAAGGTTCATGTTCTGTACTTGAAACTTTTCAACTTGTTGTGTTGGTATAGACAACCACAAAATCTCGTGAATTACATTATAAATGTATCAAACAAGGAACACCAATGCGAGGAATTTTTATAATCCTACGTAATTTTCCGCCAACACAAGTAACTTCACAGTTAATTGGTTTCGCCGGTTACATTAAACTGTTGCACATACAAACTAACCAACTTTTTTTAAACACAAAAATCGTAATTGTGTGTCTTCCTGTAGAGAAAAGAGAGAAAAAAGGCTACACTAAACGGGACTTTAACGCCCAAATTCTAGCACCAAATCCGAATGCTATTAATTTCTCGCCTCAGTTACGTTTTCTTGATGATCTTTGTATTAATCTCCGTTGACCCACAAGTCGCCATTTTAAATCACGTGCTATCAACTTCCTGAGGGCCAGAATTTCTACCTGCATAACAGAAATATAGAAATGCTCGCTCCAGGGCATTTCATGTTGGTTAGAATTAAAGAATTCTTTCTTATTTAGGTGTAAAATAAAGAAGTGTGTAGATTAAGCATATCGGCATGTAACTGTGAAACATCATAACATGTACGTACGGTGAACAAGATGGTCAAGGATCAATGAGAAGAAGTGTTTATTTGGTAAGAACCGTATCAATTGGGATTTGATACATACGGCTGGTGGATACTCTGTACAGATCTTCTATAAAAGAGATAAAAAATATATATAATGGCTCTCGGCTAACAGTGACAAGTAGTATTACAAATTATTGTCATTGGTTGAAAATGTGGTGAAGTTTTGGATTTTTTTTATGTGGTTGACGACCCCCCTTATACAGCTAGGTTATACGAGAGTAAAATAATATATTGAAAATAAAATATGTATGTATTATTCAAATACACACATCGATTCATTCTGAAGTAAATACTATGCAGTTTTGACAAACATAAAAAACATTTCGAAATAACCCACTTTATTCCATTTTAAACTGGATTTGCATATCGTTTCTCAATTATATAATTTGTGTATCTGTCTCAAGCAAATAGGCTAGAAAGAGTATATTTATCACATAATGAAATATTTTCTAGTTATCTACGTTATATGTGTGCCTATGAGCTACATCTTAACGCAATAATCGACTTCATATAAAATAGCTATTGTGTACAAATTATAGCCCATAAGAGGATGAATTATCGGGAGTCCTTGGGTATGATTGAGCCTTCAGGGATTCGGGGCTAGTTGTGTCGATTCATGATCAGAAGACATCATACTCATCTTTTCTTATTTGGTCCACCCATAAATCACGTATATAGTGTCAATAATAATCGGCAAGCCAAACTTGGAAGACTCACCTTTTATGGTTGTTTCGGGTTGATCTACATTCGTTCTACTCGATTTCACCAAAACCACGAAAAAAACAATATGTTGTTCCCTTTAAAGTATCTCCTTCATTGCTTATAGGCCTATATAAGGGTGAAAATGGTTCATTCACAGAATAGGCGTAACATATACACAGAGTTATGCAATGTTGATTGAATTATATTATGGTATATTATACTAATAATATAATTTAAATCATATTTGAAATATTTTTAATAACCATGACATTCATATGAATACGAGTCATACTGAATTAATTGAAAATAATTTATCATACTGTATCACGTAATTTTTATTGTGCAATTTTTTTATAATAATTATTTTAACGTCTTGAGCATTTTGAAATGAACAAGTGTTATAAAGGGGTGGAGGGAGGTGAAGAAGTATCACTTAGAAAGGGAAAGGATCACGAAAGACCACAGATAAATATAATTGTAATAAAAACAATTATAATTTATATACTGTCATATATTATGTTCTGTCCACAATATTGTTGACAGCTTATTACATTTTATTGGTATCACACCAACGCGAGTACAATTACCGCGTTTTTCTGTCTAGTTACTATAAAATAGAGCGATTTCTCTGTAAGCAAGTCGTTAACCCTATCGGCCAGTTATCGGTGACGATAGTCATGATATCGTACATTATACTTGTATCTACAAAAGATGACGGTTGCGAGCGACCGTCCCATTTATCCCATACCGCTATCGCTCGGGCAGTTCGCGCCATCATCTCTCGTGGAAACTATAGTATACTATTATATTATACATATTTTCTCTTCCTCGTTCTCATCACAGACAGCAATAGCCATGGGTAAGCCGACATGAGATTCTTATATCATACAATGGCTTTTTCAAATAATAGCATGCATCATCAGAGATCTAACCCTTGGTGCAATAGTGGTGCAATGCAATTATGTGTACCCGCGGGAGATCGACAAAACCGTATATAAAAGAAGAAAAAAAAATGAAAGTATTAGAAAAGAACCCGTTATATCTTCTAACAGACTTATATAGTTTCCCTCATTGAACGTATATAGTGGCGGTTGTGAGACGTATACAAAGGAAATACGTGTAATGGGTGCCAGCAGCATTAACATGTGTGTGTGACATTATTACACTGTGAAGTCCATACAAATAAAAAATGTTTCAATTATGAATTTTTTTGTGAACCGATTTGTTTAAAATATTTGAATCTCAAGTTATTCTTATGTGAACTTCGTTATTTTTCCACACGTTCCTATACATGATAATTAAAAACATTTTCGTACAGGTCTACGATCTTTTCATTCCATCTCAAGCACTCGCAATGAAAATACAAATTCCTCCTTCTCAACACACGTACGACGCCACTGTGGCTTCATTGTCCTAATCAACCACCAATAAAACGCCACTAATCCGAAAGACGTGGCGGCGTGTCGCATTACGAACTTGATCAGTCATATGATGATGGCTTTCTTCATCCTTTGTCCACATTTGATCGCCACACAAACAAAGTCAAATACCAGTCATGGTCTCCCTCAACAAATAGCCAGCCGCATATAATACGTACTATTTCATAGAAAACGCATCCTATCCTCATATTACAGAAAGTCGTGGTCCTCTCCTCCTCTTTCATATAAACAGTCAAAACAAGATGAGGAAGATGCAATCTCAATCTCATACGTGTTCGTAATCGACGACATGATTCGTCGCAAGCATGATCGTTACGGATGATGAGATCTAAATGTACAAGATACATTTGATACCACTGCAAGTGAGATTATACGAGATTTGATGAGATTTAATTGTGGAAGATGTATCTAGGAGATATATCAGAGCTTGCAGGTACGAGTTAAGCCATATCTGATGGGATACTAAAGTGGAAGGTGCAGAAGACAAGATGAAAGAAGGATCGCAATGACGTAGCAATTATCGTTAATGTTAAGTAAAGGTGTCAATGATTATTTCATTCGAGTGAATGGCGTGATTCTGTGACTGTATAATTATTGTGTCGAATAAGAAAGACGAAAAAAACTCTCATTTTAACCGTTTCGTTGCAATTATAATATAACCATAGATAATGTATATGTTTCCTGAACGAGATGTGTCATGTTCTCCTTAGAAATATGTACAATATTTAATTATACAATCATTCAAATTATTTATTTTAAATCATTTTATATTGTTTATTTTTATTTTCACGTTAATATACGGTTTCAAGTTACTATCGTCGTGAGTCGGTTCATCTCATGCCCATGTAGACCCTGCCATTATACTGACGGAGACATATGCATGTGAGGAGAGGTAAATAAACTCTTTCGACTCGATCACACCTCATAGTTAGACCATCAACTCATCGGCAGACTCGTCGGAGAGTTTTTAATATTTGACTGGAGTGGTTGCCTCACAGATAGAGACATGCCAATCAGAATGTCAGGGTCAACCAATATGCAAATCAAAATACCTGTGAATAAAAAACGATATTTTTCGTGTGTGAATACTTCTCACTTATGGTCTACATATATATTAATTATATATTTGATTAATTGATTCTATTAAAATGTTCATTTCATATAATGTAGTAGATATGCGTGCCCAACTTATTTAGTGAGGTATAAACTTTCAGTTTTTTTCTAGACGATAGATTTGCCAATAGAATTTTTATGCGTTCGAGAAACCTAACCAACTGTACTCATCATCAGTGTGCTTCATCATTTGACCTCTGTCCAGGGGTTAAATAACGTCTACACTCAACTCTAGTTTCGTTTTGCTCATAAAACGAACATGCATTGAGAAGATAAATGCATAAAACCTATATAATAAACATTCCACACACCTGGGATGGATATATCTTGAGGAATTCCATAAAAGAATTCAATCATTCGTTTTCCAACGACGTTACTGTCAGATTCATATTAATGTCACACCGCATCTGATCTTGAAGAACTGATTCAGGTAGTTTCCAGCTCAGCGATGCTTATGAATAAAACAGGGTGTATGTATAAAGAGAGAAAGAGAGATAATATCGGGGAGTTATATATGTAGACGATATGTCATATTGTCAGTTGTTGTCAGCCATTGTCCTACTTAGGAGACAGGCATCATATCACGAAGAACTGACGTTTATGTTACAAACAATATCCACTTAATTGCTTTGCTTTCATTCTAGTCGAATAGAGGAACACCGAGACGAACAAAAAATATTATTTAATTTACAAGACTAATGAGAATTTTGTATTCTTTAAATAGATAATTTAAAAATTTAAACCTACTTTGTATTCTATTCACAATTTTAAATGATCTTGCTCATGATTGTAATATAGAAATATATTACGTTTTGATCCCACTTATGAATGAAATGTATGAATAACATATGTCGGAGGCTAAGCGCATTCAACAAGTAAAAGAAAGTGTAGAGCCAGAGGACAATAAAACCCGGCACCTCCACGCATTAGTATGACCAACATAAAGAGAAAACTGTGTTGCTTCGGTCACGCTAATATTGTTCATAATAAGGATGGGCGTTGAACAGACTTTCCACTTGACTTTTTCACTTCTTTGTCTGTGTTTTTGTATGTGTGCTTTGCTCCAAAGAGCAAACAGATCAATCAATCCCTAAACGAATCTATATAAGATGTAATGTACGGATAATCGAAAAATCAAGCGTTTTTTTTTTTTTTAGAAAAATCAATTACGCTATTACATTTTTTCTCATTACGTCTTGTTCCTGATCAGTCTTACTATTTCATTCTTCTCTCTTTTTTTAAAATTATTCTTTTGAAAGTCTTTCATATTTTATATTCTGTCGAATGAAAAGAAATTCTAATGGAATTGCCCAAAAATGTGTTGAGAAAAACGGTGACTTGATTAATTTTATTCTGACGAATTATGAACACAAAAATGAACTATACACTTTAATCGTATGTAGTGAATTGGACCATGTATACTTTCGGCCCCTATTAAGACACTAAATATGTAGATGGAAAATATCTCGAATAGATGGGAAAACGCATCCTTTGCATGTGTCCACATTACCGTAGTCGCTCCCTTCCGATAATGTACCTCAATCCATCCACTTTATTCCATTAGATCCATTCTCTCCGTATTCTTTCACTCTTTATCTATTTTCCTCACGACAACATCACTTTTCTGAACTTTACAATATTCTATCTTTTTGTCCTCGAAACGGCCACGCAAAAAAGTAGTATCGGCAGTTATTGGGTCTGAATGGATAGAATGGAAAAATTGAAAATTTTACCCGGTGCTGTCTTATGGAGATTTTCCAAAGCTTCCACTTTTTTCCCGTCCTCCCGTTTTAATATTTATCCTACCGAAATAACCGTCCTACCGATTTAGCTCAAAAACAATCCCAATCTATTCTGGTATGACATCACCGAATCCCAGAAAGAGTCCAAGACGTTTGGTAACTTTGCCTGATCTGCACGCCGCGCACAAAAAAACTAAAAAAGAACCCCGATTTTTTTCGGTAAGCTGTGAAATAGAAGTCTTCGCTACGCTCATCTAAATATATTATTCATGTTATACACAGGTAGGCTGAAGCAGGTTAGGATTCATAACGAGCAGTGAAACACATATATTATGTTTCCTAACAATTAATAATGCAAACGTTGATGTCGAAAGAGTGCGAGGGCAACTGAAAATAGTCTCTGTCTTACCAAACACCAATGCATGTCTTCTACAGCGCTTTTTATACACACTTCATACAGCAACCATCTCAACCCTCCACAAGCGAGAGATAGAGAGAGATAGATCGAGAGAGAAAGAGAGAGAGGGAGAGAGAGAGAGACCTGAATCTCGACGATAAACCAGTATAAGTGGTTGTTAGACACAACTATATCATCATGAGTGTATACAGGTAAAAAGAAAGGTTAAAAAGAAAGCCACACGTCTTCTCGTACCAACACAACAAACATGTACACATGATGCACACGACACTATAGTTTGTCTCTTTCTGTGACGTGACGCTATTGTACTCTTGATAAGATACTCCACCCCTAAGGTTGGTATTCGTTGTAGACAACATGTAATTACGCGCGGGTAAACAACAAGGCGCCAAGCTGGGACGAGAAATAGAGACTCCTTCACCCAAAATCTTCATCTACGGCTCCAAAAGTTATAGTTGGAAATCTAACCAAACCAGAAAACTTGAGTTATTGAAACGTAATTATAAAATATTTTAGTTAATACAGTAGAGCCCTGTTCATTCCTTCAGCCCATTATTTATATAATAAATTATGTATTGAATAAATCATCATTCATAATGAAGTATAGTTTGATACAATTATATCCATAATTTTAGTTTACTTTGGATAACTTTGGATATTTGGATATTCTCGACCGTTATTGAAACGTGGACATTCACAACCAAATCACAACGGATTCAAATCGACATTAAGAATAAACCATCAGAAACGATAAGACTGTGTTACCTGTCGATTCATTATATTCATCCCCTTCTTATTTTTTTTACACAGATTGCCTTGGTATATGATCTATTTTTAAATCTAACATTATTTTCATTTACGGATTCTGAAATGGTTAGGTGGACGGCTCGTTTGCACCTCGACTATTTTCATATAAACATTTTTGTTCATGAAAATGAATACGTTATACTTCTTATCATGCATGGACTCTACAGTCTCTATAGCTTCTAGCTTATATGACCATTTTATTATTTCTGAAACCATATTCATATGGTCATTACATTAAAAAAATGATTTTCTTTCATTCTGTAAAATTCCTACTATATGTGATTTTTTCAAAAGCGAAGCAGAAATACTTGAAAAAGATTATAAAAGTTATAAGAACTATTGCAGTCAAAACGAACAGAAAAAGACGTTACCAAAACTCGTCTTCTTTTGCGGGATTCGAACCCTCATCAGTCGGTCATATAACGAGGCGTTATCACGTTATATGTCAATTATAAACCAAGTTTAATTGATTGTTAATCATAATTAATTGGATGAGCGAAGCGAAGACTCAATTACACTTGACCCGAAAAAAATGTACATGTTTTTTTTTTTTTTTTTTTTTTTTTTTTGTTCGCGCTCTACAGGTCAAACGAAAATTCAAATTCAATTGAAACTTGGCAAGCCCAAGTGTCATCATCTGGATTGAATCTCATTGATTTTTATGCGCAATCGATTGCACCACTTCTGAGAAAACTAATTTTCCATTTTCCAAATTACCCATAAGAATAAGCCGGAGAAAAATTTTCGTACAAAAAATGTCCTTCAAAAAAATTAAAATTTTCACCGAATTTCAATATAATAATGATACATATGATTCCAAACTTTCACTGGAATCCAATCAGTCGTTTAGATATAAAAAATGATTTAATGACATTTTTATACATCATTCAAAGCTATTAAGAAAACCAATTAAATCCAAGCAACAAGTGTCACCAATTATTGAAGAACTATTAAAACAAAGCCTTCTTTATTATCAAAGATATTATTTAGAATGAGTAATGAATATAATTGGATCTCAAGGTGTATATATTGTATCTTAGATTGCATCTAATATTTCCTTCATGATGAGAATAGTCTACGAAATAAATCAACCGAATGAAAACATTAATTTTTAATTTGAATGCCGTCAAAACATCAACTTGATTTAACTTTTTGAAATAATTCAGTTTCATTCTTATTAGCTCATCCATCAACGCGGAAACACATAACGCGTTTTCCTAGTTTAATTCAATATGTTCGCACTCGTTCTGAGTCTTTTAGTATACATGTTTCTGCTAGACGCTGGTGTAATAACTCAGTCATACTTGCGAATGTGCATGCAAGGTTATAGAGTAATGTTTACGTCGTGAGGAATATCTCTGGGACTATTCCCTGTGTAATCAAGACCTACCCTTTATTCTAGTCGATCTCAAGTACTCATTACTCAACTTGTCGAGGAATATTAAATAGTAATTAAATGGTAATTCAAATTGACATAAAAAATAATGAGTATATGATTTATTACAGAATTACATTTGAAGATGTATTTTCTATATGGTTATTGGTTTCACGTTTAGTATAATGATTTCATTTGCAATTTCAAAAGAAATCATTAGAAATGTAATCATCCACTTTCGATGGATAAATTCTATATACAAGCTATTCAATCGAGGATCTTTGTATTTTTAGAAATGACTATAGAAACCACATAAGCTATACGTTCTAATTTTTATATTACTATTCCTTCATTGCATGACAATCGCATTTATGCAATTTGCCAATTTCTCATTAACATATTGAAAATAAAAATACATATTCACTCTTGCCTGTCTCTATAATTATGTTAACAGTGATTTCCATACCCGATCAATTGTGAAATCATAACCGAGGACATATATTAACGGTCGAAATATATATTGATAGATTTGAAGATCTCTTTGATAACCAAGCCACCACCCTAACAGGAAATCACGTACATCTACTTCTAGTTTGATATACTCAGCAGTGAGTAGAAACGAGGAGCCATGTTGAACAAAAGCAAGCGCGGATTTACTTCTCTATGTGTGTATAATATTAACATTATTATGTAAATTCAAATGAGTTATATTTTCATGGCGGGTGTAAAACAAATGACAAAAAGAACTATTTGAAAAGCTGCTGTGACAACGCTAGACTATTCGAAAACTAAAAGATATCTTACTGTAAATATAGTCTCCAATATCGTGACAGTGGCGTAACAGTGTAATTATATAACAGATTGAAAATATTTGTGTTAATAGGGAGTAGATAAAAATATGAAACTAATGACAACGAACATTTACATATCCACAACATTTTGAAATTTTGAATGTATTATGGTAAGCGTTTTCTTTTCGAGAAACTTAAATAAAAAATACACCAAAAAAATCACAAATTAGTCATGCTCCTTTTGAAAAATACCTCCTCTTTGTCTCATCCTCATGTCAAAAAATTATCCTCATTCTATATTCCAAAAGAGTTGGAAGGTCGAGATTCTCAACCGTTAGTTATTAGTGACAGAACCAACTCTTTCAACTCTTCAATGTTCAAACGGTCTCCATAAAATAAAACTAATCGAAAGACATGTATTCTTAAAGATAGAAGACAAACAACCCTTCATCTAATTAGTTATTCTACGATCGTCTTATTAATTCTAGTCACCCATCGCTCCACCCTTTGTCACGATTCTCAACCATGTACTCGCTCTCAAGCAAGCTCTACGACCGCTCCGAGCGGCTACGAGTAGCTCCTAGAGCGGCTCGCGTGGATCGGTAAACGCAAACAAATCTACATGCATTCTGAACACGACGATTTCAAGCTACTTGACTTTTCTACGAACAAAATAAATATTATATTCTAAACCACCGTTTTTTCAAACATATACCACTCAGATTTTTTTCATGCTATAGAAAAAGCTTACTCAACAAATCACGTAGGAAAAAATGTAAAAAGTTTAATTGGTATTTTGTGTGGTTACGCACTATTGCTTACACAAAGTTTAGTTGAATTATTATTAGGAATATGGTTTTATATAAACACTGATAAACGTAGTCTTTCACTTTTATACATCTTGACGCTATTATATATATATGAAGTTTTAAAGTACAGATGGAATAGTTTTGATACTTTATAGATAAACGTAAAACAAGGTTGTAACTCATGTGGTTCAGCCATGTAAGAAATTACCCGAGTAATAATGTTTTGTTCATGTAAAAAAGTGAGTGAACGATAAAAAGGAAAGTTAGACATGCATATATAAATGTTGACTGAATCTTCCGTTCAAGTACGACTTGCATACGTACAGGTTCTGAGCCATTATAAAAACAAAAACTATATACTCAACATAAAAGTGTATAAGTGTGATTTTTCTGTATACGATGTCTAGTGTGTCTACTACTCAAGTATCGTAATCTATTCAATTAATTATAAATGTAATTTTGTTTATGTAAAATAAGTATACTTTTGTGAAATTTGTAGCCTGGAGATTTAAAAATAAAAACAATCGTGCATCCCCGTAGGTAGAAACCACATTTACAGAATGACAACGTAATCAAAGATTAAAGCTGTTGACTAGCTGGTAATGTAATTATAATTCATGATCTGATAGATGAATGAAATAACATTGATATCAAAAGCTCATGCTGATCAACAACTTGTGTCGACTTTTTTAGAACTCGACTTTTCAAGTTTTAAAAATCATACTCAAATCAGACAACCCCCCCCCCCCCCCTATCTTGGATTATACCATCTTACCGCCGGATAGGCCACAGAATTTCAGAGCTGTGCAACCAAATAACAAGAAAAGCAAAAATACATACGAAGTATTTTTTTTCGTGCAGCATTTATTCTGTCTGCATGTGTTATGTGTGTGTCTTTCTTGTAATGTGTTGTATGTGTATTTTTCCTTTGTTCTTTGTGTTCTTGTGTTCTTTGTGGAATATAGCTCGCACAAATCGGTAAAACGTAAACGACAAAGATCACAATAATCCAATTCACAATATAATTTGAACTTCAATCACCGAGCAAAACTGAAAGATCCAACAATTCATTCGCATATGTTTGTAGATCGAAATAGAATCTGCTCATAGGAATTAACAAGACTTGCGTATCCATATATATAAGCCAAGCTCCAATGGGCCAACTGATATCAATTGCAATCAGAACATTTTCATTTTAGAAGTAAGTTTATACTATATTTATAATCTTTTTACTAATGCTGTCACCCATAGTTACGATTGTCCACGATTTTCGATTTGTTAATTGAAACTACACCTATATCTCATTACGTAATCGTAATCCATGATCTGCAGTTTTGTTGACTTCGATCCTCAACCCTATGATTTGATTCCACGTCGATCCCCGCCCGATCATCATACATCTAATTGGCAGTGAAAGTGAACATCATCTCCGACACAACACATCATACAAGGTGGCGGTGGATCTATTATATCATAGATCTAATGACGTAACTTTTAAGAGGTGTGCATCGAATCAGTAGGACATTCAACCGTATCGTCATAGGGTCACTACTATACACCACCGTGTCAAAGGTCAGAGGCATGGTGTTACGTTATGATTTGAATAACCTCGTTTTTTAGTTTTAGTTATGAGCGATTCATTATAAAACAAACAGACTGCGAGAGGGGGAGATGTCGTGTCACTAGCAAACAACTATCGTGTTGGGGGATAGACTGACATGTACACATATTATAAATACTATATCTACGATGATTATTTAATTATTGTAATTGGAATTAAAACGTGGAGATAATATCGTATTTGTAATACGTCTTTGATTAATTAAAAGAGATAAATATAAGGATGACTATATTATCTACATTTTTTGTTTTCATTTTCTGTAGGATAATGATACGTTTAGATATAGTTCAAATCATTAAAATTTCTTGTGTTATATAGTTTCCTTCCCCTAGCCAGTCTTGAATTGATAAAAATTCAACTGAATGTAGTGAATATGAGTTTGGTGATAGCTTCTGGGTGATTAAAGATTTCAAAATTCTGTTCTAAAAAAATATATATGCCTACATCTTTTTAATATGTTTCAAATGATATGCATGGAGGCAATGACACTTATAAAGTGACATGTTATTGTCATCTCATGCTTCAATCAGACGTTTTTTCACTAATGTAAAACTATAATATATATATAAAGGGGTAGAGGTGGTTTTATACAAAAAACCATAGTGGATTGGAATGGGCTGAGTGAAGATGTGAGAAGAGCAAAGACTTTGGAAGAATTCAAGAGAAGAATACATTGATTGTGAATATAATTGTCAATTGTAGATGATGATGATAAAGTTGAAAACTGCCATCGCGCATGCGTGCACAATTGCAGTTATATTGATAAATAAATAAAAATAAAAAACTGTTACAATGAAATGAGGATAACTATATACAGGGCCTAGATTTGATTTGATTACTTAGTACCGGTATATTGTTTCAAACAGTCGAATGAGTGTGAAGTAAATATATAGCATAAATTAAAAAATAGGATAAATTGACGACAGTTTTGTCGTTGACCGTAATCAATATTAACTGATATTATTTTGGTTGATGACCCGGATCTAGCACTTAACACCTCGCGACAAACCAAAAAGAACGACAATCAAGAAACACAAGCTAAGCTGTATACGTAGGCGGGTAGAAATTAAATCGATCCGGTAGCCAAGCTGTTTAATCTTATAACCTCGTAGGTGGCGATGGCGAATAACATTACTTTTAGTGATAATTCGCCAATCGTGTGACGCCAGCAATTAATTTTAAAACGTATTCAGGATACGAATTATAATTAAAAGATAACGGCTTAATCGTCCAATTATCTTCGTCATACATCTAATTTTCTAAATGCTATTTTCTTTAGTAATAACAAAATAACTGATGAAAGAAAGATACAACTAATTTAAATTGCGGTGCTTATATCAGTTTTGAAATTTAAAATTATAATTAATCAATACTATATGATGGAGAGGAAGACATGCTCAAGATAAAAATAATAGAATATTATGGGTGTCTTTCGGCAACGGATTTGTAAAACGGATTGATAAAATGAAGTATTTTTTATCTTTTACGTCGCATTGTATCAGTCGATTTGTAATACAGTCACGTTGGCTTATAACATCAGCCTAAAATAATCTATAAGTATTCTAAAAATTAAGATTTTTATGCATTCATTTATTATAAATAATTTAAAATATTCAAATATCTCTAATATTCTGAAATATTCTAAATATTCTAAAATATACCATGGGCGGTATATTACTTGTCACTATAGCGACAATCATCTATTTGTTACACAGCTAGTGGTTGCTTGCTGAGATACGAGGCAATCTCCCTTCATGTACAAATGCATTTTACGGAATATACAATAACGGTGAAAACAACAAGGACATTTATAATATAACTTTAACAATGAAATATTTTTTTCTACCTCGTTTCAGCCTGCCAGTTAGGCAAGCCATCGTGTTCCAAAGCACAGCAGATGGTCGAGCATACAACCTTGAAGGCGTAACGATGCATTAAAGAGGTTAGAAAAAATTCAACGATAGTAAATTATGAAATACAAATGGATTTATATATCATTTATATTTTTAAATTCAACGGTTTTATTTGGGTACTACAAATGGGGATGACTTACGAAATTATCAATCATCCACTTTTAAGTAAATCAAACAATTCAATTGGAAATTTAAAACAAAATGAAATGAATATGAATAAAATAAACAACATTGTATCTGTAAGTATTGCCTGTTTATAATCGTTCATAGACAATAAGCTAACGTATCGTTGGTCAATAATTTATTTTGATAAAATATGAATGCTTTTATAAGATCTATATAGGCCTAAATGACGTTATGAAGATATAAAATACGCCTTTCTACGATGAGTTGAATTAGAAAGGCAGAATCAAAGATGAGAGATAATATATATTCACCTTGATATGAAGCTGAGAAGAACTCATCGAAAAAGTATAATTCTCTTTTTAATAGCCGCGACGCTAACAGTAATTACAATAATACATTCTTCACAGCTCTTTACGATATGCCTATTTATCAGCAGATTTTAACTGCGAAACGAACAACGATTAAGTTAACAAGAACATCTCATCATGCCGAAGTGGCTATTCGCCGGACCGGAAGTAGGATTTAGATTAGTTCAAATTTAGATTGAATTAGTTTAGGTTGTCTGTTCTGTTGGGTTAGGTAAGGTTAGTTTGGATAAGTTCGGTTTATTAGCTTGGTTAGATTGGGTTGATTAGGGTAAATTTAGGGTGCGCGCAGCAACAACAGCAACAACACCAACAACAACAACAACAACAACAACGTCCGCATGTTGTGACGTACACTAGTGATCTGGTGAATAGTCGAGGCATCATGCACAGGTTTGAATGTTGGTAATTTTCACTTGGGACTTTCGAGAACTCATAGCATCGTATTATTTGTTCTATGGTCTTACAAACTATTTTTACCACCCGATAATCTAGTTTTTAGCACCATCAAGCGTGAAAATCTATACAATAATATGGCTAATATGATGCCCTTCAAGTAAGTACTTTGGTTAACAGTCCACTTGACTCAGTTAGCAAAGACATGGTTAGTTATCCACAGTTAGCCAATTACCCAAGTTATAGCTGAGTTTTTAGAGGCTAAATCAAGGCGGACGTGGGTTCGAGTTCCGCATACAGCATGGATTTTCGCAAACACTAATCCACCTCTCATTCGTATCTTCACATAATCTATCTGTTGGTGAGATTGTTTAGCATAAAATAATCATCACCCATCATCAAATATTATAGGTTATACTTTCATAAACTGAATAACCCCGTACACGTATAAGTGGAATCCTCATATGGTATAATACATATAGATATAAATAATAACATGATATCTACAGTTATCTAATATGCAATTGAAGTAAAAATGCATAGTGAAAGTCGTAAGTTGGCCAAAATTTAACGAAAAATATTTGATGTCTGATTACAGTTGGGATCAGAGCGAGCACCTGTAATAAGGAAGTTGCTGCAGATCATGAAGAAGCGGCTCAATTGAGAGGCTGTGATCTTCTGATTGCATTTTTTCAAGTGTAGATTAGGAGAGAGAGAGAAAGAGAGAGAAAGTTGTCGTGGTTGAGGCGTGAGAATATTAACGTATACTCAATGAGTCGTGCGATTTATAGTCATCATCGTCATTACAAGTAAGATTATCGTAATACGTATTCTTCTTTAGTGATTTTCATACTATAGAAAGATATGCTATTATTAAACGTTAATAAATACTATAGATTTTGAACAATAAAATATAACTTATGAAGATACCGCGCTTATAAGGTTTCGTAATCGTATATACTTCTATTCACGAGAAATGACAATAGTTTATCAAACAAAACAAATTGTAAATACTTCGGTATAGAGTATAGAGTATACATATTAGTTTCTTCTATTCCACTGAAATGATATATAAGACTATAATTATTATCCAGCAAATATAATAAGCCATATAATTCACGCAGTATCGTATAATTAAAATATCGAGTTACGATTTGGGCTCCCGCGGGTTACCCATGGGTACAAAGTTATTTCTTGCTCTATGAACTTAAAAATAGAGGAAAGAAAAAAGCCATTATTTTCGAGTTCTCTTGGGCCTAGTTTTATCTTATAGTATATGGGAAATGTATATAAAGCCAATGAGAATGCAATAAATTTAACCTACCAACTCTAACGCAATTAAAAAGTTAAAAAGGAACACTAGAAGTGTACGGTAAACCTCTGATAGATATGTAATATACAACTTGATTTTACGTAAGATACGGATTTCGTATTCGCCACACGATTCACACAGTCTGGAGAAATAATCGATTTCATCCAAAAAAATACCATATTTCAAATTATAATTCCTTGCCAGTTTGACAGCCGTGTAAAAGATTATACTAAATAAATATATATCAGATTTCATAATCAAACAAGAAAAAACATATTTTATTATTCTATTTTATAAAAAGTTGATACGAACATATGACAAGAATAATATATATACTTACAATATTCAAGACTTCGACTCGGATAACTCTCTCTCTCCAATGGTAAATAAAGTGAGTGAGACATCCGAGACAAACTTCTTTCAAAGAGAGTTCAACGCATGGAAAGGTCACACAAGAATGATTTGGTTCACAAAATGTAAACATATATACATATATACGCTTAAAGCATCGTGAACGTAATTAATTATAGAATTCTGAATCAATTCTAAATCAAGTCGGACAAAGGTCTAAGTGTGTAAATAAGCTTGCAAAACACTAACTCCGGGGATTGGCAATAAACATCCGAAATAAATCGAATCGGTCGGCAGTCAAACGTGTATTAACAATATGTTGAACAGGGGTCAAGCTAATACAGGTTCAGATATACAGGGTATATAACTCATGTTCTGGTTCATTCAAGGCATACGCCTACACCTTTCTTATTCACTGGAATGTAGTTCTCGTTATTATTGTTATAGCGACTGGAGAATATGAAAACTCGTGATTAAAATATAATATAGTGAAGTAATTCCAATTTTACACATGACTATATCTGCAATTCGACGTGATTAGGTAATAGACTCGAATTGTTATGAATTACAATTTTGCAGCGATTAGAATATAGAAATTAGTTACACACATGTAGAAATGACCACTAAAATTCATTTTGGTGCGTGACCGGTTTAATTTTTAGTGTAATGTATTATATTATATAAATGTAGGAATATGATTTCAAAGTATAAACATTAACATACTTGAATCTTAAGAAGAATATGATCACATATTATATAATTTATGATAGGAAATAGAAATGGAGAAATTCATACCCTATGTGCTTATTCAGATAGATATGAATAATACATAAAATACACATTCAACAAAATGTACCGGTATTCGTAAAATTAGTAGATAGGGAGAGGGAGAGAGAGAAAGAGAGAGAGAAAGAGAAAAAACATGTCAGTAAATATGACAAATCCAAGAAATGAACAATCAACGCGAGACTATCTAGTATCTAGCAAGCAGCAGTCCTATCAATAAGTGTTGGAACCCCGTGGTTAATTCATACATTCTCCCATGTTCTTATCACTCATGAACCTCATCACAGGGCGTTTCATGTTTGCTTGGCTCTCGACCTAACGGTTTACGAACATACACACATGTGTGTGTGCGTTGCCGCCACGACGTCCCTCCGCCACGCACGTGTGACACGGGGGTGGGGGGGGGGGGGGAGGGGGGGGGATGAATAAGATGTAGGTCGCGTCCCGGTGAAACCTTTGTCATTGTCAAGTTACCAGTTGTTTTGTTCACCGAAATCAAACGCACGCTTGAAGTGGTATAACGTATGATTTATTCTGGTGATAGATTGAGGAAACGGTATACTTTTTTGTGTGTTTTTACACGAAAAATTTATGTATATTGAGTTTAATGACGTCCTGTAATGATGCCGAAGATCTTTTGATAAATGACGAATGAAGTAATAATAGAAGACTAGGAAAACGCCATATATGCGTTGTTAGACGAGCGAATAGTAATAGTATGGGTAAAAATAGGTAACAACTGCTTCGAGTGGAAATAATTTAGCGCATTTTATGTTATTTCTTCAAAATGGCTGACCCGAACAGGCTGAATTTTTTTAGAAATGTGTATCAAAATGTAATTCAAATTCAGGCAAAATTTCATTTAGATGACATTTCGTTTATTTTATCAATTTCTCGAAAAAACAATTCAATAAACTTGAATTTTAAATACGAGAATCAACGTTATAACTCGAAGAATTCCAAACGTGAGGCATAATTATGTAGATCGTAAATGGTGAATGGCTAATCATAAATTATAAAAAATCAGCATCCTGCTAATTTTATACAAAATGTCCTAAATTGTATACAATTTCATTATTCGATGAATGAATGACCAAACAAGTAATGGTTGAGGAGAATCATGAAAAACTCTCCAATAGGTACTGTTTAGAGAGCTAAATTTCTAAAATGTGTACCAATTGATTATAATCCATATTTTCATGGTAGTAAAGGTAATATTTCCACTTTTGAGAAATGTAGGCCTGTAGGCCTACAAGACTTTAGAAAATTTTCAAGAAAAATGTCACAATAATTTATTGCATGCCACACGTTTACCTGTGGAGCGCTTACGAAAGCAATGTTCGTTATATTCTTCCTTGTTATTCTCAAAACGTATCTACGAACATATCTATCGAGATATTTGAAGTTGTCGAGGCATTTCATACCTATAATATAAACTTAAATTATTCATATCTCGAACGTCGACACGACACGTTAGTTTAATACAATAGTCAATATTGTAATACGATTGAAACTGAAGCGTATAAGAGAATGAATAATATGTCAAAGATGTTTGGAAACTGATGGATTCTAATCGCGTTTTGATAATCGTGTCTGCACAACTCGCTCCACGGAAGATGAAGCCTGATGTCGTACATCATTCCTGTGTAAACAACACTCGATTCTGACATAAGTTATATACCAAGAAAATGAATATGGAGACAAATGATGACACGAAAGAGCAATTAAATCTTGTAGCAGATTCTATGGAAACGAGAGACTGCAGATATTGCGTGTCGATTCGTGCGTTGAAATCTCCGGGCTAATATTATTGTATAGAAGTTGACATTATGAACTAGAGAAACTCTCGACTCATGAGAAGTGTCCAGTTTTTTATTATTAATTTTAGATTCCTTCTATTATAAGGTATCATAAAAGAATATATGAAAAATTATGATATTCTTCATTCTTCTTGGATAGCTGGATGTAGGCCTACAGTAATAATGTATACATTTATTAATAATTGTTTCTATATAAAGTAAACATAGTATGAAATCTCCGTAATAACACTATCTGCATGGTGATATACAATCTAAAAATTAATAATAGCACATGGACTTTGAATCAAAATAAGTGAAATATAACATATACATGCCAATTATAATCTATATATTAACATGTGTAAATTGCTTGCTGTACAAGCTACTTATATCTTAATTTCTTACTCTGGATCATGAGTTATTTTCACCGTCGTAACATAAACCCGCGTATACTTATAAATGTATGTAACTATACATATAACTATGTATGTATATATATATATATATATATATATATATATATATATATATATATATATATATATATATATATATATATATATATATATATATATATATATAATACATAAATAAATATATATATTGAAACGTCTACACTACCAGACTAAATGATTTCCTCCTCCCGACTCTCCGTCTCGCTCTATGCTCCGTCTGCATTCTTCGTACAATAATCAATCAATGGATTAAGCTGCGACAAGCCAATACATCAAAGATCGATAAAAAGATCACTATGTATGCACATTAAGCCTCATCACGACGTGGTTGGTACGCCTGTACGTGGCGTGGCGATTGAAACAAGCAACAAGACACGTTATTGGCAACAGTGATCACTGCATTGGTTGATGTGGGGGAGGGAGGGGGGGGGGGAGGGGACAACCTCATGATGATGTTTATATATTTATTAATTTATATTGGGTTCAACGACGCATTGTAATGCTGACGAAGATATATTGGCGTCAATGAATGATGAATGAGATGACGGGAAGATGATTGAAGGATCATTTTATTATGTGTTTTTGGATAGTGTGACGGAGTCGGTCGTGGCCTGTTGATAAAGGAACCATACCAGTACTAATCTGAATGACAGAGGAAAACCACGAAAAACCTCTGTCAGGGTGGTCGACTACGGCGGGAAACGGACCCTGGTCTCCTGAATGACGGTTCAGCTACTTGACCACTTGTCTCAGTATGACGATGTGGTAATAAGGCATGCTGTAAAAACTATAGGTTATACGGGTGGTCATTCTCATTGTTTATATGTACAGATTTCAGGTAATTCTACATAAAAAATAATATAACACGGTACAAATTAAAAACAAGTCTTAGTTCAAGTATTTTTGAGATTGTGGTATCTAATTGCTTCCTCTTATTATTTTTCTAGTTATTATACAGAAAAAATGTTAGGTTCAATTTTCAGTGAAATCTGTGTAGACCAAGGAGAAATGTCTAGTTTTGGACATATTTCCAAGAAAACATAGTATAAGCGACAGGATGTCAAACCACGACACAGTTCTTGAAATTTGAATTCAAATCGTAACTGTGTATACTACCAATCATTTCTGAATAACAGTTACAAGTTATGACATGATGCAAATGATCTACAAGACAAAAATTATTCGAAGTTTGAAATTGAATGGCACAACAAATACTTCGGAATTTATTCAAGTTTGTGTGTGTAAGTAGTATGTATGTGTTTATGAAAATGCACTTTTGTGTCCATGTGATCAAAACCTTCCAAAGTGCTTTACTACTAAGCCTAGATCTAGGAAGATGTTCAGTATTTTCAACTGAACACATTCGATTTTAACACATATTTTTCCCAAAAATTTTCAAAACTAGATCCCTTCTTGAACAATCTCAGTACACATACTAGCTAGCATTATTAACGATCAAGATAAAACCTTTTTCCAAGTCCTCACCAATGTGCACCCTTGGACAACTGTGAGTGCAAAGACCTTAAGAGGTACTTCAAAAGAATAGAAAACTAATAAGAAGCATTCAATCAGAAACTATAATATGTAGATTCGACCGTATCAGACATTATGCAGTATATCCCCAGAAGGAGAACAAACCAGATAAAGCGGTCGATTGATCAGCCGAGTAGGTGCATGCCAATTGGCAGAATATGCAACATTGCTGCAAAACGTGTAAGGTCAATGCGTGCTTCATTAAACCAATCGAATTCACTGGTTGCAAGTATCAGGGCGTCAGGAAATAGGTGCACCTTAACTAAACGCTCCATGTGAAAACACTCAAGGAGAACTGATTTGGTAAAAATTAGAACATTCACATTCTTGCATTTCTATTATCATGTGTTCAGTTTGTACGTATCGTTCTATCATGCCGAAATTGCATAATCAAAGCATTTTGGAAAAGATTCAACACAACCCTCTTTATGTATGGAAAATATTTATCATATCATAATTAAAAACAATATTAGAACACGCGTACCACACTCTATATGCAATCAACATTTGTCGCTAACTGAGATTGGTACAGAAAAAAAACATTTTGGAACGTTTGGAGCTACCGGAATTTTAGTCTCAAAGCTGTACTAGGAACTGTATATATATATATATATATATATATATATATATATATATATATATATATATATATATATATATATATATATATATATACATACATATATATACACATCTATATACTGTTCACTGTTCAGGGAGTATGATTACAAGATTAAGGCAAGTGCAAATGTATTTAACACACCATGCACTCTTGGCAGATATAATATCTTTGTTCTACTGAACTGGAATTTACTACCGGTAATTGTTTTACTGTTATTACACAAAACTGCTATTACAACACATTGCAAATTTATGATATTTGATGAAAGTACTATTTCACTATATTAAAACCAACAATTTTATAATCTATTTACACCAACTTTGTACTTTTTAACCTTACTTCAAACTAAAGATTTATCAAATGTAATATCAACCTTCAAATATAAACATTTGATGCTCAGTTTCCGCGACATCAACTATGAATACTCGTGAGTTTGAAGACAAGTCTGTATACTGTCTTGACGTAGTTTGAAAGATGAGCGACTACCAATGTCACTATAAGTTTGTTATTCTCGATCCAGCTTACATGTGATGATTGAGATGGACGTAATAATACATGGATATGTATATCCTATATATAAATAAATATATATATATATATATATATATATATATATATATATATATATATATATATATATAAATATATATATATATATATATATATATATATATATATATATATATATATATATATATATCCTGCTAACTATAATATACTTTCCGATATTGATATAATTACGAGTGATGATTTCAACTTACTTCTCGTTTTCGCTATTTTTCATTTTCATAAAAACTGTTTGCTAATTCTCAATTTAAATTATTTATTCAAATAAATGAAAATAGATGATAGAATAGTGAACTTCGATCCAGGAAACTTACATTTTTTACTACATTCTAAACATTACGGTATTAATATATGTATCGAGTATACACTCTGGAATGGTTGCCTTCTCCAACAAATCATATACACAGAGTTCACAACAATTAAAATAATTATACTCGTCTCACTCATATATAGTTTCAGCTACGAAGAAATTACATCACATACAATATGACCCATATATATATAATGAATAACGATACGACCAAGTGTATTGGCAGCTCTCCTCGCAACCCTTGAACTTGTGCACCCCACGGTCACGACAAAATGTTCAAATGTACAAATGCGCCCCCCCCTCCCCTCCCACACACTTTCTTCTGCCCGGCTAACGTCCATGCAGGTGGATCTAGGTGTTAGGTGTTGGACGACGTCCAAATGGGTGTTTGGCAGAAAACGCGATTAGTATGCAAGTACTGTAGTCGACAACACTATAGGAGAAGCCTACTTGTCCACGTCAAGTACAGATACATACAGCCATGTACGAGACGCGTTGAACAAAATGTATAAAAACATGGAAAATTGTTGGTGACATAAATATAATATGTATAATAAATGGAACAGTAATGAGTAGCGAATTGGCAACGTTTGTATATTCATGTATAACAGCGTTGACAACGTATATCTTCTGTCACAGCTGTGCTGAGCTACATAGAATGAAATAATTTCAAGATTAAATATTACTTCGGTAAAAACTGATGCGCAATAGAAATGAGCTATAGGCCCCTACCAATTTGAGGCATCTTTACCCAAAGTATTGATCTATTTTGATAAAAAATTGAGAATGATTAGAACTTGTATATATATATATATATATATACAGCATACTGACATTTGAATAATTGAAAAAATCTAGTAACTTTTTGGGTCTACCCACGTATATTTAGGTCTTACTTCAAATTTAGTTTGATTAAATCTTTACATGATTGTCTAGTTGTGCAGTTGTTGTTCCAATTAACTAATTAGTAGTGAGTAACAAATTGACATTTAATCATCAGTTATTGATTTACTAAGACTTCATTTTACGAAAATGAAAATGTGTAAATGTACCGTAGGTAAATATAATTGATAAAAAAGGGTAATAAAATCCCCTAATCATCGCTTAGTCAACAAATGTATTTCTTGTAAAACTAGAATCAATAAGTTTCATAATGAAACAGTTCATACTATTCTCTAACATGACTGATTTTAAAAAGTAGTAACCAAGTTCAATAGTATTGACATTAGCCATGCTACAACAATTATAGATTAATGATTAAACGTCTTAATATTCTTAAGTTTATATAGACACAATAACACAATATTAATATAATTCATGCGATACAAAATTGAATAGAACCGACACTCCTAATTAAAATACGAACAAATCTATTATGAACTATTTACATTTAATGAACGATGAGATCAGATTAATGGTGAACTAAATACATTGATTAAATCGAATCAATACCTGCATTTCATTCTGGCTCAAGAATCTATTATTCTCTTCCGTTACTGTAATAACAAAAACGAGACAATAAACAAAAAAAAGTGAACAAAAAAAAATCAAGCAGTCTATTCAAAGTTAATCTATCTGATTTACCAGTCACAGTTGACGTTTCGTTGTAAAAGAGATCTAGGAAATGGAATTAGGTTTGTTGTCAACGCCTTCTCGATTCGAGATTGGCCGTTCTCCAAGCCGAGCTGCTTCAGCTAATGACAGCAGACAATGCAGTCGAGTACTAATAACAATAAGACTATGTACTCCATGCACCGAGTACGGGACAAGAATGTATGTATGGGTGATGACAGGCCTAGGACATGGAATACCGATCTATGGGCGGGGTAAACTAAGGACATTTTTATTAATATGGCAGTGTTATTGTTTGTGTATGTGTGATGGGCTCCCTGGAAAAAGGGTTCAAGATTATATCGAAGAATTGGTTCAAGGAAAATATGGGATATAAAATTATATCCGTTTCTGATGAATAATTTTGAACTTTGACTTCTTGACATTTGTAGCATTCATCTTGTAATAGTCATTCATGTATTTTGATTCCATACGCACAAGTTTTATGGACTATATAAAATACCTTTTTTCAAATACGCTCATTTCGATCGATCTTATGTGCTGTGCAAGTTTAGGTGATTATAGAAAAATTATATTATTTTTGAACAATTTTTAAAGAAGAAGATTCACATTACAAATTGAAATTATTATATTCAAATAAGACTTATGAGTTATATCTTGATACAAATACGATCCTAACGTTTCTTCATCATCAATTAGTTATTTCTTTCTGTTAATTTTATTAGTTTCCCTTCCAATAATATATGATCAGTTATCCTCATCTCACATTATCACCAATCTTCCCAATATATGTATATTAAAAATTAGTATACTTAATTTCATTTAAATATATTATAATAATGAATATCAATTATTCCTCAATTTGTATACATCATATTTTTATAACATTTGATGCTTTTCCTTATTTATCTTGAATTATTTATAATGACGAGGCGTCAACTACTTAATTGTATGAAAAGAAATGTATTTGGTAACTTCTTTAGCCACGAAATATCACGTGACTTTCAAGAACTATATTATTGTCTACGCAGAACAATTTGCATGTTCCACCTCCATTAATCAGCCAGTTAATTCACGTGAGTTTGATTTACGTTAGCGTTTAATTAATGGTGAATACAACGTGAGGACAACCCATGTGATTTATATACCAATCGAGCAATATTACTAAACGAAATATTTAAATAATTACACGTTAAATCAGTGCTACTACCAAATTCATGTTCCACCGACAAGAAACTCAACATAATTTATTATAGATGGAATAATAACACAGAACTTACGTATTAATAATTATCGTTCATTGTTAAGAATTTTAACATCTTTTTATTAATACAAGATTTTTAAAACAACATTGCTAATGTATAGTTGTGTATTCATATTAAATATAGGTTTAAAATAACTTTATTCAAATATTCAAAATGTTGTGTCCTCACGCGCGATTCGAACTCATGTCCATCATCCTAGTAGGTTTTTTTTTTCATATTTTTTTATTGGATTTAACGACGCACTTTAATGTCTAGAGCCTACTATAAGATTTATTAACGTCAGATGAATGACGGGACGACGAGATGAAGGTTTTTCAGGTAATGGGAAGGATAGTGCAATCGTAGCCTATAATCTAGGAACCACCCCAGCATTAGCCTAGACATCAGAGGGGAACCACGTAAAACCACTGTAAAGATGGACGGTGACGGGGCTCGAACCAGGTCCAATATTCCCCTCATCTACCGGATCACATGACGCCCAGTTGTTGAAGATCTCTGATTGACCCAGGTGTTCTTTATATCAGCCGCGACTGTCAGTATAATTAAATCATACATTAGGGTCACTTTCAGATCCACCACAACTAGCCAGTAGAACGGTTCGAAAAGTATCAAAAGAGTTAATATAATCAAATCAGCCACTGTCTTTATAAACCTACTTTCTATCTCATATGGTAAACTAATAGCCATCGGCTATTCAACGTAAATAAAAAATCAACATTTCATATGCGAAGATGGCAGAATAAATCGAGAGTATGATAAAAATAACTGTGCGTGAACTGCTAGCTTTATACTATTCAATGATATAGGCCTATTATCTATTCGTTTGTATACATCAAAATCAACATTGTGCTAAACTTCTTCGCTCTTCGTCTCATTTTTTTCAACTTCACATATATCTAGATATGGACGAATTATATGGCGGAATATAAAACAATAAAATATCTGCCGATAGATTTTTCTATCGACTCTGACAAGCAGTATAATTATATGCAATAACATGTGCATTGCTATTTACTATTAGTTCAAAAGTTATACGGGTGAATCGTATGTACACTATTTTTCTTCTTTTGGTGTCATAATATTATAGAAGACTGTAATTAGAAAACAACTAATTTATAGTTTTTATACCGTACCACATTATCAGATTAGTACATATAGTTCCATACATACACACAGAATAATAATAAGAGCGATAAAGAGTGCACTTTTCCAGTAATCAAGTATTCCAGTCTAATTTGGAGTGGTACAGCGAAGATGATTGGTAATATTCTTACTAAATCTATATAGAAAATATGCTTTATATTGCAACGCTTCTATTTTCTATACATGTATATAGCCCGAGCAGTATATAGCAGAGAAATATAGGAAAATATATTGTTTATTGCACTCACCGGTAAATCGAGTAGCGTCTCTAAAGTTTCCTTCGCAGCGCCGCGACGGAGTTTACTAAACTCAACAAACTCGTCGTCAGTAGAGTTCTTTTCTCGTAATAATCTGAAAACAAACAAAACTGTACGTAAACATGTTTGTTTCATCAATCAAAACCCAATTCATGTCCCACGATAATAAGATGTTGATATTCGCGATGAACCACACATCAAACTCACAATACTTGTGTCTAAAAAGATGAATGAGCGAACCTTTCCATATGCGTTATAGAGTGTTGTGGTGTACGGGGGACGGTCTATCGGAACCTAATTCTTTCTTATTTATATTGGGTTTAACGATGCACTGTAATGATAATTAAGATCTATTGGCGTCGAATGGAAAATTGATGAATGAGATGTTTGTATGATGAGATATTATAAGTTTCTTAGGTTATGGAAACGATTGTGGGAAGGAAGCGGTTGTGGCTTATAGTATATAGTAGGAACCATTCCGGAAATCACCTGGGCTACAGAGGTAAGCCAGAAAACCTTAGTCAGGATGGTCGACAATGACTGGAATTGAATCCCGGTCTCCTGAATGACAACTCGGCGATCCAACTACTGGTCCATCCGTCCTAGTGAAGAACATATTTTCTTACAGAATTCGTGATGAAGATTATTGTTTTCATAGTGACTCCACCATCAGTTTGGTCATTTGGAGGGACGCATAGATTATAGATAAGGTGATGTTTGCAAAAACTCGAGCCTCCGGGACTCGAACTCACGCCCGACTTCACTGCAGTTTCCGAGGTCCATATAGCTGGTACTGAGCCGTTGTAAAAAAATCAGCTCATTTAAATTATTCGAATATTTAATTTTAAAATACTTGGATTTAGAACGAAATTAAAACTTCCGAGACAATTCCTGTAACTGTTGATCTACACAATTGGTTGATCTCGTGATAACAGTGAAATGTTTTTACAAGCCAAAAAAGGACCTAATGATTCAAAAAAGATGATTTAATGACTGCCAATTATTATAGTACATTATGACGATTCGATTTAGGGAAAACCCTGGAAAAACAGAACGTACTCATTTGTGACGATCGTATTTTCGCTTAATACATGGACGAGTCAAGGTATCATAATCGCACTCCGTGGACCAGGAATCGAATCCAGAGCGAGTCTAATGCCCAGCGAACGAGACGTAAAAATTGGTGTCTCCATGCAAGACATCTCTCTGCATCAAGTATCATCTTGTACATAGAATCCATATATATTCATGTTAACGCACGTCTTACAACGTCATTCATTCATGAATATCAAACCGTGTTATTCAGTGCGATTGAAAAGACGTTGAAGAAGTCTTACATGTCACTTTACAGGATTGTAATATATTTCAATATAATAGAGAGATAAAATCAACAAAATAATAATCGATTGACGGGTAAGTCATTTGGCAGTGCACATGACGGGGTTCGACGTCTAACGGTCGACCATTATGACTGAGGTTTTTCGTGCTTTCCTCAGTTATTAAGTGAATATCAGAACGGTTCATAATTACTATCAGGCTAGGATAAGTTCATATAGTGAATGTATGAACCTTTCATCCTGTACAAAGAAAAACGTGAAAAAATGATACTGGTAAGGATTTGTTCAGAAAAGTACAAAGCACTACAATACAAAGTATTAAAAATATAATTTAAATAATCGTACATCCATCAAAAAATATAGCAGGATGGAGGTCAAGTTGGAGGAAACAATGTAAGGGCAAAGTTCTTCGTCTCTTATTGTTGTAACAAACAAAAATTCAGTTCGCCGGAAAGTTCGTGAAATTAATTGGTTACACCGTTTTGTGAGACGATAACAAAAATAAAAATGGAATGAAGAAAAAGAACAAGGAGTTTTTCATTATTGTCGTCATTTTGTATGTATTTGAATACAGCACTGACCTACATGCTGATAAAATTTAAATTGAATCTGTTTTGCTATTTTAAAGAATCAATATTATTCACAGGTGACTGATTTATTCATTTATAATGATTACTAAGATAGACGACTGATGATGAATGGACTGAGACTGATCGTAACTGATAGAAAAATAGCAGAGAAAATGATTTTTTCCTATCAGTTTATAGGCCTATAAAGAAAAATAACATATGGAAGTGATGTTTATGTATCACGATAAAAAAAAAAGTCAAAAAGGCACAGAATGATTCGCCTTTTGAAGTTACCCTTTTTATTTTTAGTTCAATCTTCCCTATACAGTGACGTAAATATATGCATATAAGAATTGTCTACGTCACAACAACATCTATCAAATGTACATCAGTGATGTGATGACGTATGATGTGTTATTATGTGTAGTTTTGATTGGTAACAGTAGGGGAACGTTACGTACTGGACATCAACAGGTAGCCTGGAGGCTGTTGCATGCACGAGATGAAAAAAACACTCAGTTCACTGCTCCTGTGTAGCATCCGATAACAAGCTAAGATCGAAACGAAACCTAACGTACAAATAATGTTTATTTGGTAGAATTTTGCTCGTTTACCGTTACTGTGCGCACGATTGCAACTTGTAAATCACACCGATAAAGAGGAAATAAATAAGAAAACAACTTAATTGTTTATTTTAAAAAAACATTATTTTGGATGTTATTGAAAATGTATCAATCAAACTGACGTAAATTCCCCGGAAGTTGACTCTCGACGTAATTTAGAAAGAGTGATTTTTAGTTCGTCATAGACACATATGCGGTCACAAAAAATTGAGTTCTTTAAAATGTAATTACACTTATCTCTTATTCGAATTTTCAATAATACACCTTATCAGATTACATCTTGGATGGAAACTGCATAAACGATCGTATAAAAAATGATATGATATGATAGATGAGTATATAAAAGATGGCAAGTATTGCACTTCTTCACACAATATCAATTTGTCTCAATAAATTAAACTTCTTTTTTTAACAGCAACTAAACCTTGAGGGACAATCATTTGTATTATAACTGTAATATTTAATATTATATACAAACACATCAGGAAAAGTGTTGCAAATTACTTTGAATTGGTGTTTCACCTTTTGTTACATTCCATTGGACAAAGAATTGTCAGGAAGTTAAGGTGGTGTGCAAGAATGTATTTATTATTTTGAATTCTTCAACAAGAAGCAAAGGTATGAGAGTAGAAGAAAGAGAGAGTGAGTGAGAGAGAGAGAGAGAGAGAGAGAGAGAGAGAGAGAGAGAGAGAGAGAGAGAGAGAGAGAGAAAGAGAGAGAGAGAAAAGAGAGAGGGAGAAAGAGAGAGAGAAAGAGAGAGAGAAAGAGAGTGAAATAGATAAAAAGAAAGAGAGAGAGGGAGAGCGAGAGAGAGAGAGAAATAAAGAAATACAGAGGTGTAGATTGTATGTTGTCACTCACTGAATCAATCATCAAATCACCAATTACACAAAATACCTCATATCAAAATGAAAAACAGAACTTATTTCTCATCAACAACGAAAACTTGACACAAAGCCATCGTACCCCAATTACGACTATGATGACGAGTTATCTACAGGTAGGTTCGATGGGAGCGCCACAATGGCGATATTATACCACCTTTTTACCAGATGACGAATATCATTATAATAATACTTATTTAAGAGTAATTAAAATGGTAGAATGAATAATTCCATGATTGACTTTAGTCAGCAAACACTTTTTTCCTTCCCAAAAGTGTTTTATTTCAATGTTTTATCTCTAATGTAATATTATGTCTTGTATTATTTGTGCGTTTTTCCAATAATGTTCATGTATTCAATTTTATTGTGGAAGCCGACATTGAAGTTGTTTTCATTTCTGGGGATGAGGAATTTCCGATCTTCGTATTGGTCTTAACTATATTTTTCTTCGACTCTTCTCTTGTTCTCGTTCTTCTCTTCCCAATCTTCATTTCAGTTTCCTATCTAGAACTAATCATCCAACATTCCCTCACAAAGATCGAACCCAAGGAATATAAAGTGCATCAATATAAAAGTAAATATATCTTAGCATGGTACAATATAATTGCTACATATTTATTAATGACTTGAAAGAGCTGTTTATAATTACTGCTATAGTATAATAACTAATAAAGTATTCCTAGGTCAACACATGTTACTTGTCAAGCTGCATACTAGATCATATGGTAATGACAAACATATATTATTATTATCAAGGTAATTTAATAAAATTATATCTTTCTAGGTAGGTATATAATAAAACTATAAAACTACAAAGCGAGATATATTGCAGAATAAAAGAGATATTCTAGCACTGTATAATGCAGTCTTCGTTGATATAATCTAATTTATAGTCTAGGAACAGTAAAAAAAAAAGTTTAATGATAATCCCCACCCAAGGCGACATTAATATCTGTGACTAATAATTAGAAGACGTAAAACTCCAAAGTATGACTTTTATTTTAATCATAAAATACCCCCCGCTGATAAATAGCTCCAAAACGTCTACTTTATTATTTAAAATCATCCCCTAATATTCTTTTCTTTACGACTCCGTTTTATACCTGTGCTCTTTTTAAAAGAATGTAACATATATTATTCTGCCTCCGTCATCACGTAAACAAAACACAACAGAAAAAACAAAGTTCAAAAATCTGTTTATAGAAAAATAGGTCTTAAAAGTAATAATATTTTTCCCCGAAGTCATGCAAGGAAACAAAAAAACACGACCGACCACCCACTGACAGAAGTCCACCGTTTTATCCTTCTGGTGTTATTAAATAACACTTTTCTTCTTCGTTTTAACAAGAATATTAATCATCGATTGTTAATTAATTCTTTAGACGTAATGTCTAAATGGCAATTAAAATTCATAGTGCGGTATGCCGTGTTTGATAATAATTATAATCATCAGTGCGTTGCCTTGCGTTTATTGAATAGCAAATAGCAAAGTGATTCTTACCAAAGATGCAAATATTGTATTAGTGGGTGGAGTTTTAGACATGGTATGTCTCACGCCTTATGTCCATGCATGTGAATTATACTCATTACTTTCACAAATGTCGGTACCGATCGGCTGTCTATTCTATCCATGAGCAGTAACGATTGGATGTGTCGAACCATTAAATATAATAACACAATAAATGTTATCTGGTGTACGATGTTAAAAGTTTCCGATGGTTTCTCTGATAGATAAAACTGATTTGATCAGACAATGACCTGATAGTCATCGTAACGGACTAATCAACAATTATATTATTATTTTCTACGTCAAGATAACATCGAACGTATGGGTGTGTCGTTTGTAGTTCGACTAGAGTGCTATTTTTCAAATTTAATAAAATAGATACATTAGATAGATTCTTTTAATATAATTTCGTCACAGATGACGATTTTCCAAATCAAGTTGAAGCTTTATCAGCAGATCGTGATATGTTTATTGTTGAATAGAGTGATTATATATAGGTCTATGTGAAGTTTGCTAGTTGGAAGATTTGATTACAATTCAATTATTTTCTTTCAAATTTTAATACAATAACATATTAAAAATAATGTATTTGAAAAATGTGATATATTTGTTAAGCCACGGATAGCTTCAAGCAGGACTATTTTATAAGTTATATTTCACAAAAATAAACAACATTCCACAGCTCTTACTTATTATAGTACTGAAGTAATGAATGTGAGACAGATATATCTGGGAAGAATTTTAACTTTCATACAGGTGAACGCATATAGATTCCATAAAGTAGTACACATCAATCAAGAGAAAAAAAGATCTACCCTTCATAACTTTTACAATTTGCAAATAATATGTACAAAAAGCAGAGAGATCAGCAACATTTCGGTTTCATTGGGCCAAGAAGTTACAATAAACAACCTGATGAATTCAAGTCGATGCCCGTATCAAATATATATATATATATATATATATATATATATATATATATATATATATATATATATATATATATATTACATATAATATAAAAGTGTGGCTTTTGTACTGTGTCTAATGGGCAACCTTTATGCTGAAGGCAGAGCCTTTATTTTTCACTAATAAAGAGTTTAAATATAAAATGTGACTTACTCTTTTGCTCTCCTGTACATGTCCTGGTACTCGTCGTATTGGCCCCACAGTTGCTTCGAGAACAGATTACCTGCAAACACAACAATAATAATTACCACACAGACAGTCATTTCACTTCTATAGCATTAGTTTACTATATATATCCATAATTCAAATTCAGTTTATACTTCATAATATTCACAAAACTTCAATTTCCAACTTTCAGATTCAAAGCTCTACCAGTTTGATCCAATAGAGATTCATTCCTACTATAAAGAGAACTTGTTAAATATTTGGTGTTCGGTGGTATTGGTGAATTTACATGAAAATTGCATAAATTCTTCTTGTTCTTCTACCTCATCGAAGTTTGTTGATAAGAAATAAACTGAAACGAATTCATAAATATATATAAGTATATATATATATATATATATATATATATATATATATATATATATATATATATATATATATATATATATATATATATATATATATATATATATATATATATATATATATATATATATATATATATATATTATACGCAAACTGGAAAATTTTTGTACAGAGGACAGTCTGACATTTTCCAGTTTGCGTATAATATATATATATAGAGTCTATTGAGTCTTTGAGTCTATTTCGTAATCATATATTAATCTCCATAGATTTCAATAACTTTGTTGATAACACCTACGTGTGGTATTCAAATAAGATACTCTAGTTCTGTTATGACTGATGTTGTCATCGTCATGAATATAGTGAAGACATTTTAACATGTTACCGTCAACAAAGTTGGAGACATACATGGGAACGAATAAAGAATAATAATAAGTAATTCACAGAAATTATGATTTCAAAATTGGATGGCTTGAACTCAAATATAATGGAGTATAGTATTATATATAATCTATTATATATCATCTGTTCGTATTACTATGAGAAAGGTAATTCTTGGTATTTTTATGTAGGCCCAATAGGCCTATATTACAAGAATTTTGATTGAGAAAGAAGTCGGAAAACAATTGGAATTCGGTACAAATGTATTTTGTTGGAACTATAAATAGCGCAGATATTTTCAATGTAATTAACAAAAAATGGACAATGTTGTAAAAGTATCACATTTTCTCACCCTGTGAAAATAAACACAAAAATAGCGTCACGAGATAAAATTTTAGTGGCACTCTTTTTAAAAATGCCTGATAAAATTTCAGTTGCAATTTGGTAAAATATTTATGATTATAAATCATGGTATATTCAATGTTAAATCTAGAATTAAATCATTTAATAAAGAATTGTATTTTTCAATATTTATTTGTCATGTTTTTGTGTGAATATATGAATTTTCAAGATTATTTATCTGAAAACCATGAAACGTAAAGGAAAAACTATACAATAGGCCTACATACAATTACTATACAATCATATAGCCACTATGAGTCTATGAGTCTGAATTAAAGTGTCATTTGACTATTGTACGGTACTGGTATTTTATTTATAAGAGCCCTTACCTTGGTAAAAGTAACAAGCCATACACCAGCATAGGCCTACTTTCATAAACGTTAATAATATATACGTAATATTACTGTCAAACCAATATAAAACAATAAATATTAAATTAAGTAGTTCGAAAATAAGTTCATGAGTGGACACTATAGTAAGCATTCTTTACATGGTATCTTCGACTGTCAATAACGTAACTGATACTCAAAGATATTATCGATCTTTATTCATGCATCAAAGATGCACTTTGTAAACGACATAATTTCAAACTACTTATTCTTGCCATCAGCTATTGTAATGGAAAATGCACTCGTTTAACGTGTAGAAAGTCACCGTCTGTCTGAATGAACTCTAATGTTATGTTGGTAGTGGGTGGGTCAATGTCACGGCCCCTTTAATAACCTGCTAGTCCATTGAGCACCGCCACCCACAACTCCACCGCCACTCTCATCGAGTTGTTCGAGACGTTCGAAGTTCAAATAGTAGAAAGAAGCACTTCCCAGACGAAATGTGAAAGTACAAGCCACGAATATTAAAGAAAGTTAATTCATTGATGGAATTATTGATCAACAATAATGTATGTAATAAACACGGTTCTCATAATACGAAATAATATTACATTAGCAAAATGTAAATATAATTTGCATACCGTTTAATACATGTTCGTGTGTTCAAACAAAGCTAATTGTTCATTAACATTTGAATACGAGTCTTCAAGACGTATGCATTTATTATAATTACATTGATGTTCTACATGCAATAGAAAAGTACCAATGAACCAAGATGCATATTTAATAATTATACGCTCTTGTAGTAATTGCTTGTATCCAGATTTACGGAGCATATATATTTAACTTATTTGTTATAGGTTTTCTTCCAAGTTCTTAGTTCAATGTGCTAAAACTGGTTAAGCTTGAGAGAACGTAATACATGACATCGAGTTGACAGACGATAAAAGGAAAAAGAGGAAGGAACATGTTTACTTTACTTTCAAATTTTCAAACTGATTATAACGAAATAAGTCAGAATTATACATTGTTTAACTGATATCAAATTGATGCTATTCGATTTATACTGTGTTTTCTTTCTCAAGATTTAAAAAATGTATAGCAGTATAGTCTCTATTTATTTCTTGATAACAACGGAACTAATATACATCAATATTTTTGGTGTGTTAGTGTGCCCGATCGATTATGAAAGAAGTGGTGTGATCAAGTACATAATTATGTATATATAGGCCTATATACGCACTATTTTTCGTGTATATTTTATGAAAAATCTAAATTTTATACTAAATCGATTCTATTGAATCTATTTTTCAATAATGAGCAATTTTTCATCTAATTAAAGTTGTGGACTTTTTTGGATACTATCACTTTGAGTTTCTGCCATACCCTGCTAACTGATCGTGTTTTGTATCAGTTAATTTGAGAATTGCTTCACCCATCATAACCATATAATTGAAAATAACCTCAAGTTTCATGCAGATCTTACCTAAGGTAATACAGTCCACTGACAACGACATGCTGTTTTACGCCTGTGTTTACATCACAGTTTATCTTCCGACACACAAGACATCATGAAACTATAATAAACATGAAAACAGTTTCGCTTTTCTTCAATTACAAGTGTTCGTTAAACCTGCGTCCGGTGAAAGGTAAACAATCAAAACGAACAAGAGCAAGATCGCGACGACAAAAAAACTTTTATACGCGATTATCAAATTATAACAATCACTTTTGCGAGTACTTAAAACGTCAAATCACTACTGCATAAAATAACGACGTAATTACATGCAATTAGTTCGGTTTAAAGCAGTCGTGTTGAACTGAATCACTTTGAAAAAAAATACACAACAAAAACGGCGTGCTTATTATGCAAATATCAGGTACACTGTCTTCATTTGATCGAAAAGTTGCTCACATCGAGCACTCGAATTTACAATTACTCAACATAGATTACTGATCACAAAAACCTAATTACACAAATTGAAATATATTGAGAGTTCTTTTAATGATTTTAGTTTTCACACAGTTAGATTGAAAAGTATAACACACTAAATTCAAGGTTTATCTTCATAAAATAAAAATACTATAAGAGAAATTGAATCACTTTTTTATGAACTCTAGTATTGTTTCTTGGCATCGACACGATTTTTCATACAGATAGGCCTATATGTAAACACATCACTATAATAATATAACTCGAATTCACATTGTGGTAAGAGTATTAAATAAAATCTAGTACAAATCGCTTCAAAATCAATTACACAACTCATCTAATTACATAGACGCAAAAAAGACATCAAAATATATCTCGTTTTTATTATGATAGTAGAGCGAGTAAAAACGCACTGTTGCAATATCCCATGCCCGAGGTAAAATATTGTCACCAATTTGTCGATGATTAACATAAAATGAAAGTTAATGAATGTTTAATTAATTGTTTTCTCCAACGCACCGCGTGCAACGGTCGACGAGAGCGCGGTTGATGACACAAGAACATCCAAACAACAAATAACAGTACAGACTCGAACTACTGGACGAAGATCGTCGTATAGTATTATATTCGTCCGGCGCCACGCCTCTAAATCCTATCTACTCATTCTTCAATCTCATGTGAAGTTTTTTCTTTCCTTTTCTTTTCGGCTCATTACCTACTTCCAATCCACAGCGAGCGCGATGTGGTTCAGTGGCCTTATTTTCTCTCTCGCTCTCTTCATCGCGCCCATCCTCCTCTTTTTACTTTTCTTGCACCTCTCTCTTATTATTATAATACCCCGACTCCTCTCATGTTGTTCGAATAATCGTATCCATACACAATTCCGACACCAGATCGACCCTTCAGGGCAAAATAACGAATTAAAATCTTCATTTTGAACGATGATATTAAGAAGTGACAAAGGGGAGAAGGAAGGGGGGGATTAGAATTAGCACTTATCGAACGTATTATCTTTATTGCCTCATTGAAGATGAGATGATGCATCATTCTTTCCTTTCTCCACCCCTTCCCTCCTTCCCTCTCATCATAACCGCAATCATTTTCTTTCAACAATCAAAACAAATCATAACACCTTCTTTGAAAACCAGTAAGTGCATGTATAGGTTGAGAATAGACCACGATCGAGCTATTCTTGTAAGTAGAGGAACAGAGGCAAAATGGAAATAGCCTGGCATAGTGTCGGTGACCACATGGAATGTATATTGCATAAGAATTATTCGTTAAAGAACCCTCCAATCAGCCTAATAGGTAAACTACCCTCTGCTCTTGTGGTTTTGATGACATGAGAAAATGAAATAATTTTGAAAATTTCAGCCACACGCAAGCCACGCACCCATGTTAGTGAGTTACGCACTAGTGCACGCACTATAACAATCCAGTAATGAAACGTTTGGTTTGCTCATCCCAATTAAACGCACAAGCCTATTATTGAAGTTTGCAGAACAATAAATATGATTTTTATATAAATAATGACGGGAATGACATTTCGTTTTATGAAGTAATTGAAGTATCGAGAATTATACTAATAACGACAAAAATAATTCTCTCATTTTCCATCGTTAATATAGATTATTCAACTATCTATAAAATGGAATTCTACCTCATAACAATTTTAACCAAGTTATATGACATTGCGGTTTCCATATAAATGTGAAAACATTTATGGTTAGACAGACCGTATATGAATTTAAGTGTAATATCAATTTTTCTAATTGGGCTAGACAAATTGTTTTTACCTTGCAAATAAACTTGAGATTTGAACGACTTATTTCGTGCGAGATGGATTTTTTTTATCATTGTTTTAGTTGCGAGCGTTAACCAGAATCAAGCCTATACTCGCCACTTGAAAGTGATTGACATGACGGCTATGTTGTTGTATTAACAATCAAATGTGTTCAAAACACTTTTCCCACTGAGCAAATATAAAAATGTGAAACGTATCAATTCATTTGAAGACAATAAAACCAAATGGCTATTATAGAAAGCAACATACCGATACTTTGATTTGTTAGGTTTGCCGCAATGGTATGCTTACATCTGCAGAGTGCATACAATTGCTGGAAACTGAAATCGGTACGTAGTTAATTGATATAAAAATACTATTACACAATAGCATTACGAAAAAGATTAATACAGTAAAAAGCCTAATTAATTGAAAGTTAATTGAAAGTAAACATGGAAACAGCTGGTATAATTAACGGTCACCTTTCGTTACCTTATGTTGTAGAATACAAACATATGGGCTAAAAGCTGTAGCTGTGTTTACTTACATAATATCCTCTTACATATTTATAAGACAACAAATATCGAAATGATGTTTCATGTCATATGTTTTCCGAGGGAAAAATTGTGTAAAGAGCGGCATTATGATTTTAAAAATGCTGTAGAACTTAGTTCTACGATATTCCTATAACGACAGTGTGTATTTATTATGTATATATTTATTATGAAATATTGGTGGCAAAGATCTTACAAACTGAATAACTTTGAATAATATATACCAAACTTCTACTAAAAACGTAAATATAATGAGGTTATAAATAGGCCTATGACAACTGTTGATCGCGATAACAAGCTTTTAGTTTAGCACATACAATGATATATCTGACTTTATTTGTCACATATTAGCTACCCATTATGTGAGATCATAGTTTTTGTACCGAATTTTTATTTATACTTATTTGATGTATCATAAGATGATACTACAAAATAATTACTAGAAATCAGACACTATTTTCCTCACCCTTTTACAATCGATTTTTCTATTTTTAGTCCTATCAATATTTTTGGTTCATTATAATAGTCATATATTCATTTATTATTTATATATAGGCTATGCAAAATCATGTTATATAATTAATTTCAATTGGTATATTTTTATTACATAATATTCATGTATTCAACATATTCCATTCTTTTCGTCAAGTATCATGAAAACATTAATTACCCTCACGTCTTTCCTCATGTATCATCATTAGTTCAATCGTAAAATCCCTGATGAGTTTCAATATTTGAAGAAAGTGACGTACTAAAGGTCGACCGCACACACGCATTCAGCTCATTTCAAGTTCTTGATACCGGCCCTATACGATCCAGGTCAACTCACAATTCACATGAGCACGATTTTTAGCGGATTATTTATTTTTGCAGACAACTTTCTACACAGCAACACCTGTGTCATGCCGCCGTGGTGCATTCAAAACATAAACTATACGAATAAATGAAGTTAAAACTAAAAGTAGAAGATAATGTACGCCTGTTAAAGTCACAAATGCAGGCCACACCTGATGACTTGGTCTAATTTTGGCGTTGTAATTTATCACTGACTGGCCCAAAACTTATGTAATTAGAAGATTAAGCAAGAAACGTTTTCACAACGTTATTTTATATATTTTTTTATTCTATATCTAAATGAAAATACTCTGATTATTTGACGACGAACATTTGCATTTGAATATTGATGAATACGCTTGTTTAAATTTACTTTTGTCGAGACATATCAAGTGTTGGAGATTTATCCCCCCTGGAAATTGAAATTATATTGTAATTATATCTCAAATAAAGTACTAAAAAATTGCAGTATTAATATAATTCCAGGGAGACTGCTTAAAATACATTGACTAAATTTAATTGAATTTTGTGATAATTTAGTTCACTCAGGCTAAATATTATATTTTTCGATGTCGATTACTCATTCTATTTCACAAACTTTTTGAAATAAGTCTGAAGTCGTCGCTATAGCCTTGGAATCTAAAGCCGGATGGGTGTGGGTTTGAATCCCGCATATAAGGCATGGTTAATCTGAGAATGCGGATAGGTTTTTTGGAAGTCTCACCTTAACAATGCAATTTCAAAATAACAATGTGATAGTGTATACCGAATACGTGAATATTAGAAAATGGTTCTGAGAAACGTTGAGTGATGAATCAGTTTTAATTGATATAATTCATTTTTATTCAGCTTACGATATTTATCCAACTTTCCATTTTTTTTGTCCCCACTTTCCAATTTTTAAATAAATTGATTGTTATAGAATATATTACAAAATGAAATGATTATCTCTCTTCATATATCCTGATTGTGTGTGCATCGCAATTCTGAAATATTCTCAAAAAAAAAAATGAAAAAAATAATCAAAATTAATTGGAACCAAAATTTGAAAGAAATTCTCCCACTTGAAAAAAAAAATCACCTGTTAGTTTATTGAAATGGAGACGAATACTTCGAAAAAGACTGTATACTGACCTTGTATCAGAGTGGTATGAGACCATTAGTGTTATTCGTTGGATTATATCCAATCAACACGGCACCTCCACCAAACATTAATTTTCTTATTCGTATTCACGATTCACGATAGTACGTTGCTCGACAAGGGTACGAATGAGCATGTGGTTATAAAACTATGAAGTGATGATAAGTTAAAAGACGTTTACAAAAATTCATACCTTTAAGTGGGACTCGAACCCATGCCCAATGGTCAGATCTTCAAAACTTCAGTTTCTGAAGCAGTGTCTCAGCTGACTGAGCTGCCGAGGGCGACTATTCTCTAATCTCATATTCTAGTTATACTACCTTCAACCTGGCACCTCCACACTTGAAAAAATTGTCCATTATGCAGTTCTATTCATCGTAGGATTATACTGGTCATTACTATCGTACAACGACCTCTTTACAAGTCATAAAAAACACACGACTATAAAACGTACGACTCGCGGCAAGTTTTCCTTTTTAATAAAACTATTTAGTAATAAATATAAAAGATCGATACTGGATGTAGTTTAGGTGTGTTCGAACTTATCAGGCTTTCTCTCAAAGATAAAACCAAACGATTGTTGCAAACATCTAAATCTTCCTGCGTTATCAAGAGGTCATCACCGTCGTATCGTCGACACCTTTGTCTTCTCCGCTAAGCTTTCACTCGACAGAAACACAATCACTAATTGGTATCGAAGTTTAAACAACGTAGATAATCAGATCACTCTGATGTAGATCCGAGATAGAGAAAAGACAATACAATGGAGTTGGTATTTTAAAATATATACGTACCGATTTGTGACGTTTCTGGGTCCCAACTTTCAAGTACACTTCGGATCTGAAACAAAGGAGTGAACAGAGTTAGATTATCTTTTTTTTTAAATAATCATCTTTGATCTGTTTATGACTTCTCCGTGACATAGAAAAGTCGTAATCAATCTTCTTTAGTTTTTTTTTTTGTTTTGTTTATATAATATGATACATGTCGGCTTAATGGTTGGTTTGATATACGTGATGTATGCTTCATAGATATTTGTTTCGACTAACGTGTTCCAACAATATGGAGTGAAAGTATATTCAAATATGTTTGTTATTATTTTCAAAGAATTATGCATAATAATATAATAATGTCATCTTCACAAGTTGTATACTCATTAATTCACTCCATTTCTATGGACTCACTGAACGCATCATCAAATAAACCTGTTTAGAATAATAAGAAAAGTGACGAGCAATTTGAAGGAAAAGTGATTCGGTTTCGGCATTTTCTATGTTCGTTACATTTCATGCTATATTTTACCATTCTGCTTCACATTAGGATTCTTCTATTAACAAATATGAATATAATACACTTACAATGGTGAGGAAAAGCAAACTAGGCAGTGTAGTAACTCCAATTACATAGTATAGATAGAATGAGCAATACTGCATTGCAGCGAAGTAACAAAGGAATAAGGATTGTGTTCGGTAAATATCAATAATGTATAGAGGCTCTATAGTAAAAATGCCTTACATGGTTACTAATAGACTTATAGAAAACGTATATTTAAAGGTATGAGTTTGAAAGGTTACACCAAAACCAAACTGATCATTTACGCATGAATTAGGAACGCGCAGAATGTTTTTTCATTTAAAAAGATCAACGTTTAATCATATCAGTAAGTATATCATTTTTGAAAATGAAAATATAATATGTGACTATAATAGGCAAAATGGAGCTCTCTGCAAAAGAGAAAAATTATAATAATAACATATGATTCGACTAGAAAGTAGAAAAAGAGGGAGTGAATATAGAATAAGTACAGGTTGTGGGTGTTAATTCTATATTATTTACAAGGTGCAAAGATGAAAACAACTTCCATATTCAAAATATAAAACTAGACAATAATAGTTTTCGCAAGTCTGTATGGTCGTAGTTCGAATCTCTGCAAGTGTTTACCAATGATTGATGTCAATAGGTCAGCTTGTGGGTGTTAAGATATGTATAGTAGAACACTTATTGTATGAAATCGCACTTCTCATTCAGCAGCAATAATAATAACTCATATAACAAGAATGTGATTGTTATTTATCATTGAAACAAATCGCGGCGTTAAATCTTGACGAGGTGCAACTTGGAGGAAACGCCTTGCGAATTTACGTCAAACGAGCGCAGCAAAATCGGTTACGATTATAGCTGTAGTGCTAATGAGGAATACTTATTCGTTCCAAGAAATTAACTAATTATGTCATCAAAAGAGAATGTCGAGAAGTTGGTTACATTTCAAGTCATTTAATATATTATTTAATATAGTCCGTGGTACTATGACGAGTCTATAAAGAAAGCTGTGCCCATATGTGTATTTGTTATATGTATAAATGAAGGAAGATTTGCTGAAAATTTGTCCTTTTAGCTAATTATTTGTATACAAGAATAATCGCTTTTATATATAGATTATAATAATGAGCTCAGCTAAAGACGTTAAATTGGATGAAAAATCGAATCTCCTCGAGCTATTTCTATCACACGTGAACGTAAACACATGAGCTCATCATTTTCCTAGTATTTATAAAGTATGTTTTAACAACAGATCTTTTTTGTAGGACAAAACGCTGGTTATAGAAAACTTACTAATGATAAGATCATTTTAATTGATCAACGGGATGCTTTTTTATGTAACTAACATCCACAAAAGATGACACGTTTCTCAAAAATACACTGGAGGGATAGCCTTCTTCATTATTCGTGAATGGTTTATCAAAAAGTTCACGAATACTGCAGAGCGATATAAAACAAATTTTTAAATAGAAATAAAATGACACTTGATTAAAATCTGTCCTTCGTATCTCATAATCGACAGCAATTTTCAATACATTAACTTTTAAGAAATCAAATTATTTACATTAGAAATAATTAAATACTCTCCAAATGAGAATTGAAAAGTGAATTGAGCCAATATTATTGACCCTTTTCTAGGTCACTTTTCTTTATAATAATCTCGTTTAGAGGACGTGTTTGAGCATCAAGTCGATTACAATTATTATTTAGAAATCTAAATTCATGGGACTGCTATTTGCTTCATTGCTCCTTAGTAAAAAGTATAGAGAAGGTTTAATTGGCAACAATAATAATTAGAAAGACAACGATTGTGAATGTACTGCAGTCAATTACATTTGCTTTACTCCTCTCCCTGTCTTGTCTTCTACCTTGCCCCTCCCCCTACAACAATCAGAACGACCCCCCTTCCCATGCTCCCCCATTTACGGCATTCAAATCTTTAGAAAACGCAACATCTTTCCCCAGTTATTTCAATTACCAATTAGTTTTGGCCACGAAACGGTAATTATTATTTTGAAAAAATGTATTTTAAATAAGCTGCCAAAATTTGAAAATCGTATGGATAGAAATAAATAATTTGACAATTCATGCATTGATGGAAACCACTGTTGTATTTATAAAGCATAATTTTAATTTAGGCTATTCAAAATGACCCGAACAATGTTGCTTATTAAATCTTCTATATGGCATTATATTGGTGAGCAATTATCTTCATATCAAACAACCTGATATTGACATTTCAATTATGCATCGAAATGTTTGAAAAGTCTGTACAATTAGAATAGGAGTGTTCGCTTTTCCCTGACCAGCAGAATTTATGCTGTGCGGTTGTGGCTGCAATGCTTGAACGCATAGACTTATTATCTCTTAGAAGTCGGTTCAATGTCAAAACAATCACGAATTCTTATTGGTCAAATATATATATATATATATATATATATATATATATATATATATATATATATATATATATATATATATATATATATGTATATATATATATATATATATATATTTATATATATATATACTGTATTCAAGTATGACAGTTGTTACAAGTATTCATATTTCATCCCGTTTCTTGGCCAACTTGTATTATTTTGGTATTTTATTCATTTTGAAATATTATTATATTTTGGCTAAACGTCGGCAAACAAAAAACTGATTAATTTGAGTTTGATTACTTAAATAATACAAGTTATCGCAAATAAAAGGGAAAAATGTATATTTATATATATATATATATATATATATATATATATATATATATATATATATATATATATATATATATATATATATAAATCTAAACTGAGAAACTTCACTATACGTACCATGAGGACATTAATTTGAATTATCGCTTACAAATCAGTTAAGTAACAAAACACGAAGAATTAGTATGAAGAACATCATGGGTTTGAATAACAATGCGAGACGGAACGGATTTCAGCGAAGTTATACTTATAATTATAGAAAATTAAGTACGTTAAAGAATTCACCAGGAATTTGTCCTTACCACACCTTGAAGGTTCCAGGTGTTGTCTGTGTCATCGCATTGTTTCAACTTAATTGCTTTCCTGAAAATATTTATACCTACACAGTATATTGTATAATTTTAGTATTGTTATACGATATTCAATAATGATTATGTCTATGAAACAACAAATCCATCATCATCCAATGTTCAGAAGCCGTAAGAATTTCGTGGAATAGTTTAAATATAATTTATAGAGGTTATATGTAGATCAATAAACCTGATATAACTCCGTGTGTGTTCAGGCAGGCATGTGATTCGAGAATATGTGATTAGGCCTATTGTCTTTGAATAATTATCGTGAAGGATTGATCCAGCTATATGCATCGTTTATAAATTGTTCTAATAATATTTAATAAATGAATCTCGGAAAAATATGAATGGAAAAAAATGTATTTATTTATGTATTATGTATGTAAAAATATGTATGTAATTTCGAATTGGTAATTTGAGGATGTTATGCTCTATATTACTAGAATAGATTTGTTTTACGAAACATATAATCATTAGTAATAACCACTGTAGTGAATAATTTGTATTATATAAAAATATCACATAAAAAATGAAATTATTTTCAATCTATCAACGCAAAATGATACTATCCTTCGTTAACATCTCATGATAATAATTACTTCAACTTCACTACAATTAATTAATCATTATGACAGAACAACCATTGTCTACGACACAGGGTAAGCGAGCAGAATTAAAATGCTGGCTGCGCAGCGCACGTAGCTGGGTATACGAAGAAAGTGCATGTTTTCTACTGAAAAGTGCATCAACAATGCAATTCAAGTAAAGCATAAGACGTGACCGGTAGAAGAGCCACTTATTGACACAGGCAAAATGCGTGGAACGATCGTATTATGTCCACAGGTCTCGCTTTCGACTAGCTTTCTGTTAGTTCTGAGCCTTATCAACAAAAAGATGAAGCCATTGAACTACATTTAACAGCATTCATGAAATTTGTAATTCCATTCGAAGACGAATAATGAAAGAATAGGCTGACAATGGTACATTTTTTTGAATGGTGCAGCTTAAAAAACCCACTAACCTATTTGGGGGTACAAATGACTGGGTGATAATGAACCATGAATGGATGTATAATGATTATTATTCAAATTGTATCTCGTTCAATTATTAATATATTTTCTTAAAATTATAAATAATGAAGATTTTGTAAAAAAAATGTGGCTTTGTTACCAGAGGACAAATAATCAATCCAGGCAGTTGACTACACAAGAACAAAGTGTGATCGAGATCAGGATAAATAAATACAAGAATGAATACAATAAAGTAATAAAGTCATGAAGTGTGAGATATTACAATTATTGTGACATCATTGTTTAGTCAGACAGGTGAGATCAGGAAGAGTTTTTTTTAATTGATACTAAATCAATTGAACTGAAAGAAATCTACTTCAAACATTATGAAATATAATTCGTATCGTCGTTTCTAGCAACCACTAATCAAATCCGATGTAGATAGATATATTATGTAAAAATAATATAGAAACTACTATTTTTTATTCATTATCGAATTGTCTTCTTTAAAATGATTAATTTGTTTTCTAAAATATAAAGATATGATAATTATTTTATATCCTTACTAATTACGATATTCATGAAATGTCAGGTTGAAATGTCAAAAATATGGACCTTACCAAGTGTTAAATCAAATCGCGTTTGGAAGTGGTTAGAATTAGAAGCGCACAAAAATTAACCTCAAACGTTGAAAGGGGAGGAGCCTCTCTCTCTCACTCTCTCTCTCTCTCTCTCTCTCTCTCTCTCTCTCTCTCTCTCTCTCTCTCTCTCTCTCTCTCTCTATTTATCTCTCTCACTCACACATCATAGGTACACAAAACCAATGCCAATGTGAACAAATAATAAAAAACAATAAATTCTTATTCAAAACGCATTCTAGCCGTGGCAGAACGATTAGACTCGCCAAATCCGAGCAACTATAATTTCAAGTCGTATTTCACATAATCGAATATCAATTTTCACTTTCGTTCTCATAATGTTTGTGAATTATAAAGATTAACTAACACTATTATTAACCAGTTACAAAACATGATAAAGTTATGAGTACTATTTAACATCGGCTCTGCTTGATTGCGCTATGCGCATGCAGAATCAATTCAGACGATAATGTTTTCACAAGCACAACACCAGACAAAACCTTGAAGGGATATCCACAGTATATAATAAGGTATCTGCAAAAGATAATGAAAACGTTCACTAGTCACAATAACTGTTCGAAATTATTAGTTACGTATTGTAATAATTCATTCTATAGTTGATTCAGACTCAATCGACGCCAATAGACAGAATCTGCAGTTATGTCGACAATGATGATCAGAAACGTGAATACATTTTCATAACAGTGCTTAAGTTGAATCAGTTACTCAATTGAACAACATTAACACATGCTGCTGTGGAGATTAATAGAAGAAGAATCACGCGATCACGGAACACGTTAACTAAAAGTGATCGCTATGCAGGATAATTATCATTTGGAACAAATGTACAAATAATAACTCGAGAATATGTATATTCAAGTTCAGTTGGCCCTTAAACATTTCATGATATCAAACTAAACCTGCCTGCACTCAACTCTGGTACTAAAATTAATTGGAAATACGTGATGAAATTATTTATGTATGTATGTATGTATTATCTATGTATTAGGTAGGCCTATGTAGTCGAAGTAATGTATGTAACTGCTAAATACATACAACTGTACATGAAATTTAGTTTGCACACTTCTTGAACAAGAAAAACGTGAATACTTTCATTCCATTGGTGATTCTCTTCTTGCCATCACTCACCCTAGGAAAGTCAGTTTAGGGTGATGCCAAGTTTATCAGGTTACCTTAGCAACTAGAAAAGTTGGGGCAATCAAATTATCATTGAAGTTGTTATTGGAGAATACTGGTTATTGGAGTAATAGGATATTATTGTCAGATTATTACAACAATGTGAGGCATTTTGATATTTGGGCAAGAATGTTCACTAAATCGTTCTCCAATCATAATTTCATTAATAGTATGTTTGTCCTCGAATAATGATTATATACGTGCATCTGATTAATTATATTGACGCACTGTAATTATATATTGGCGTCTGGGTTTACTATTGTTATTGTAACCTGTCTCTGTGAAAGATATAATTGTAAAAACGTGATTTGAGCTAATAATTAACAATATCTACCAAAGACGTCAAGCTGGATTCGACTACAACAATGCACATGGAATGTATATGGGCATATGAACAAAAAATACTGTCAACTTTTTGCCTCGAAATATACACAATTATATTTTTAAATAGAGAAACATTCTATTGTATTTTACTAGAAAGAGATACAGGGGAAAACCATGGATGATGGACTGAAATGCTAATATTGTGTATTATACCTGCTTGTATTGTTAAATTTTAAATACGCACAAATCAAACTTTCAAAGATCGCGACACTTACCTTGTTCAGATCGTAGAAACTAAATCCTAAACATTTCAAACATATTTCACGTTGCGTTAGGTTGTGACCTTCGACCTTAATCCCGTTAGGTGTTTCTACTATTCCCAACTGTACTCCGAGACAATATTTAAGACAATGTATTATCACACCAAGGCACACTTAGGAATGTGTTACTTCTTTTCCAAAACTAGTTGTTCTTAAATCAGTTACATCAAGATGCACTTCGAAACAAATGTAATAACAGGTAAATTGTAATCGAATCCTCTGGACGAGCGAGCGGGCGGGTTGTAGTGACCTTAATCAATGTCTCAATAAGTGAGGGTCAGTCTAGGAAAGGTTAAAGGTTATCGCTTCTACAACTCCCGTTACAGACGTGAAAGTACAACCGACCGAACACTTGCAACATGAGCCTTATTGTGTTATGTAATCACAAATATCAAACAAAACTTGAGATTAATTGGTAATTTGTTGAAGGTATATTATTTGAGCCGAGGTCATAGCAATAGTAATAATGAAATAAATACACTTTTTAGTGTAGGGCTAGCCGCTTCACTTATGTGTATAGCTGTATCATGTAGGTTATTCAAATTTGTTTAACAATAGGTCTTTGGAATAAGTTATGTGTTAAAACCTTTTAATAAATTGTTGAGATAAAACCACTTGAAAAATTTGTCTCGAACAATTCTTCAACTTTCTCATTTTATAGTTATAACATATGAGAGTGTTTAAATGGAGAGAAAAAGTAATAATGTATTGATTATCAGATGAACGGTTTGTAAAACGAAACAATGATTAAACAATAGATTGTGTTCATTTTATAATATAATAAACTGTAAATATATGTTCGTCATGACAACGCATGCGGCTTCATGTATGCGTGTTTGACCATCCTAAACATGTGAAAGTTACTTTCAATACATTAGCTAATATTTAAGTACATTATATTCCATGGATCGAAACTAAATATTGAGAAATATGAGATTTCATTACGAGATTATTATTATAGGTTCGTATTGTATATAGTGATTTTATGTTCACTGCCTTGGGCACACTTTTTAATTTATTGTGCAAGTCAAAACCTTTAAAAAGAATTTATGCAAAGCAAGTATGTAGCCTCCACTAAGATGTCATTGCACATACTATGATAAATGAAACATAATATTCAATTGTGTATTCATTGCTACCATTTATTAGTGATAGATATTATTTAGTGTGACCAAAACTGTCCTAGATGTAAAATGTAAAAACCTTTCATGAAAAGAGGCAAGATGATATGTATAAACAACGACACAAGGATTTAAAATCACGTCTAAATAGTTATAAAATAGTTTTTCGATCAAATTGCTGTAATTTGGTTTTCTATTTTATCGATTGTTTTTATTTGATGACGCACCACTTTTCAAGTGTATACGAGTATAGGCCCATTAGAAAACAAAACTCACCAATCGAACAAACAATACATTTTTAAAATATAGTCAGAAGTATGTCAACCATCTCTATGACTAAACCAACCATCATCAGGATACGGAGTTGACAAAGGTCACATTGGAGACCACCGACATGTCGCCTGGTATGTAGATCACCTACGAGAGGGTCACACCTAACTTGATATAATATACCACGTGGCACGCACGACAATAACACAGGTAGAACAAAACGCAGACTGTCAAAAGGGAAGAAATAGAAAGTTATAATTAATATCGATCTTAGTACAAGAAATTGTGTTTATAAACCTCAGTTTATAGCGTAGTAAAACATTGGAATGTTAATAATTGCGCAATGCACAGAGATAATAACATATATCACGAGAATACTTTTTGATTACCGATCAATAAATTGACAAACCGCTTTATATAACTATAATAATTAAATAAATATATTATATATATGTAGATATTTATACTATCATAACTTGTGAGATAGTCTGAAGAAAGAAATGGATCTCCTGATTCTTTTTTATTTTGCAACTGTGTTCGTCGAGATATCAAATACGCCTATACATTGACAGGCGTTTAGTCTACCAATTAAATTATTGTTGAAATATTGATCAACATAATATGATAAACCAAGTCCCGTTCTACGAAAGTTTGATTAACTTGATCGATTGTTCAATCAAATATAATCGATATCAATTAATAAATCTCGAATACTAATGATGTTTTGCTTTTATAATGAATGCGGTACTGAAATAAAACGACATTGGCATCCAAGACGAGCAGCAACTGAATTTCTTAATCGAGCTGATTACAATTTCCTAAAACGGCGCCTAAATATAAACAAACTCTAATTGTGTGCACAGAAAATGATCTGATTCCTAATAAAAGCCAATGTGTCATGTCCGACTGACCAACGAGAAACATGCATGTTCGGAAACGCTCCTAGAAACATGCATGTTTGAAACAACTTGAAATTAAACGCCAAAACGTATGTCTGAATGAACATTGCTAGTGTATATGCAAACAGCATTACCGTGCAGAAAACAGGGCTGCACGCTTTATGCATCTGATAACAATGCTGCTGTAGCTGTATGTAATACAATACCATACACGTGATGATGACGCGGATTGTTAATCCACGATAGATGCGTTTTCATTTTCATATAATATACAATATATTTAGGCCCATCTAACGAGCACTGTTCGACTAGGGAAACTTCGCATGGGACGATGGTAGCTCACAACTATAGTCACACATTTCGAAGTTACACAACAATATAATCAGATCAAGTTTATAATAATATAGTTATATTAATATTGTTAATAGGCCCATCAAGTTTCTTGCATTTGTTGTAATATAATTACATTAATTTAGGCCTGGTTTTACGAATTTTAGTTAAGTAAGTTACTACTACTAATGCACTAACTATTGGTTAAAGATACGAAAATAGCATCATGCAACGAGGGTGATAACAAGCTAATCCGCTAACCATTCCTTAATCCACTAACTATAAATTCTTAAAACTGGCCCTCAATATTTACCTTGATATATTTGTCTGTCGAGGACTAGTTTTCAAGTATAAAACAGTTTTATAAAACAAGACTCCTCAATCAAACAATAAATATTTTTTCAATAGTAAACATTAATGTCGACCGTGTCTATGACTGAACCAGCCACACGGACACAGGTGCCAATTGTCGTTGAACGAAAATCACATGGATGGAGGAGCCGGGTCTACCAAAGAAAGACAGAGCCGAGGTGCCATGTTCGCTGATTCAAGGAGTATCAAATAACGCGGGATGGAGGAACCGGATTTTCAAAGGAAGGTGTAGAAATGTCGAGTGTTTAAATATGCACACGCTATAGTGCAGAATACACGATATTCGTGTGGGTTATTATGAAACATAATTGAATAAAAAGTCAATTAATTTCGTTTCCTGCCATTAACTGATCACTACATGTGGGTTGCACGATGAACAATAAGGGAGGTGTGAACGCTCAGGTAGCTAGTCCATTTTAAAAGTTTCGAACAAAAATAAATATGAGATTTCAAATAAATTATATTATCTCCATATACTTGGAGAATTCAACAAAAATTAGAATATTTCTTGGCTCACTAACAACTGGTTCATTTATGTCGTGTTTATACAAATCGTGTATACCTTTGTATTATATATTCTTTGATTCATCTTGAGAACTTGAAACTTATTTCGTTATATATTGAACAAAAAATAACCAATGTAGTAAGAACTAAAAAATCTTTTAAAAAACCTATCCTAAAATCAGCGAGTAGGAACTAATAAATGAACTAATAAATCGAACGATAAAGTGACTACATCATATTTCCTATACATTCACCCAATGACATCGCTATAAACATATTAAATGATTGTAACTGAGTTATAAATTCATGATACTGACTAGCGTGTAAATATAAAGTAGACTCGATAGATTAACTTAATATAGATAGATAGATAGATTAATAACTTGTCTTATACATTTTACCATTCGAGAACAATATTAACATTTAACCTCAACAAAAACTGCTTGATATTAATGACAACTTATATAACTGAAATACGTATTTTCATATCATATTTCCTACATTCACTCAAAGATATGGCTTAAAAAAATATTGCATTATTGAATTTGAGTTGTAGATTTATGATACCGACTAACGTAGGCCTAGGTCTGTATATGGAATTGTTGATTTCGTCACTTTATCTTTAATGCCACCCAACGACAACGACCCGGGGGTACGAATGAGCGGGTGATAATGAAACAACGAAGTGATGATAGATGAAAATACGCTTGAAAAAAACTCATGTCTTATGCGGGACTCGAACCCACGTCCAACCTGACTTCAGTTTCTACCGCTAGCGATAAATGACTGAGCCACGGGGGCGGCTTTCATCACTTTAATTGTACTATAAGCTTTCCTCCAAGTCCGAGAATAATATCAACGTTAAACGTTAACAAGCACTATTTGTGATTAATAATAATAAGATTTACCAATCAAACGTTTCTTAATTTGAGGTAGAATATGTTCTAAGTTGTGTCGTGCTCCGACGCGCTAACACGCGAGCCACGGTAACACGCAACATCGTGGCCAGGCCTACCAACAACGCAATTAATGATAAAAACAGTGCTACCAGCATTGCAACAACAACCCAATCCTGGTCCATCGAATGTCCGCTCTCAAGTGTATATACTTATTAAAATATGCAGCGAGTTACGATGACAACATGACATATTGGTGGAGGAGCCATGTTTTTTTTGGGGCCGAAATGTGATCGGAAATGTCATTCATTGTCAATATAAATAAGACCAAGGAGATAATTTTCTAGAAATTTTAATGAGGTGAAGAGTGTTTCTTGACAGCCTATTTCAATTAATATCGTGATAAAATTTCAAGATAATTATTATAAAAATCTCGACCTGTAGCGTAACTTTCGTCGTCAGAAAAAAAACGTGATTGTACGAGCAAAAAATCATAACCACAATGACAAATTGTCATCTACTATTCTACTAATGACGTTGACATTTTTAGTATATACTTCTTTCAATATTTCTCACATGTTGGACAACAATATCTCAATTGTGTTCTCCAAAAGAAACTTCAGGTATTGATGTGTGTGTCCCTAAGTTTTCTAGTCGCGTTGGTAATCTGAAAAACATGCAATCTTCCCTATAATAAATAGGACTGAGACGGGTGGTCCAGTGGCTTGTAAGCTGAATCGTCATAAAGTCCGGATTTCATTCCGGCCATGGCCTAGGCGCTACCATACCATGCCTACCAATTTGCTTTGTCGGTTAGGTGATGCTATCCAAAAACACATAATGAAATAACCTTTCATAACATATTTACACCGTCTCATTCACCATTCACCAACGCAAATAAATCTTAGTCATCACTAGCACAGTGTATATAAAAAATGAAGTAAATAAAAATATACAAGAATCCGTTATTTTTTGAATCAAAAGCCATAGAATAAAGATTTACTAGAATTGAGAATACATAATACATAGAATAAAGAGGTATATTATTTTCTCCATTCTATGTTAGAACCAAGTATTCGATCGCTCGGAAAGTGTGTAGCTACCGCTCTCTCGCGGAGAGAGTATGATCCTCGTGACGAAGGTTCATAGAGAGTGCGCTAGCTATCTAGTTAACGCGACTAGAGGTCTGGGTTTGAATCACGATGAACTTACGAGCCTTTTCTGTCAGAAACATACGAAACACGAACCTGATCAATTTCCTTGGTAATCGAGATTCAGTAATTGACACTTTTTGTAATTCGCACAAGTCCATTGGAATGAATCAGTATTTTCTCTATTGGGTTCAACGACGCACTCTGCTGATGATTAAGAGCTATTGGCGTCGGTGAATGATGAATGATGGATGATTATTTTATTATGTGTTTTGGATAGTGGAACGGAAACGGTCGTGGCTGTGTTAATCGACAATAAATGACTTAGGAAACTTCAAAACCTGTCAGGATGGTCGACCATGGTAGGAAACGAACTATGGTCTCCTGAATAACGATTCAGCGTGCGTTATTCTGCCATTGATAAATATTGATGCATTGATGCCTACTTAATGTAATTATAATTCTATAGCTCGAGAAAAGAGTAGACCTGATGTCGAGAAAGGACCGAATATCGACATCAGGCACCATTAAAATAATAACAATTGACTGCGGTCTTCAAAGAAATTCTCATAAATCTTCATTTTTTTCTTATTTTTTCTATGAAACGAACTAATGCTACTGCGGCAAGCAAGTGGCAAAATATCAGTGAGAAATGGCGGTGGGCAGGGGCCCTCTTCAACCGTTTTATATATTCTTACCTCATGGCACAGATTCTTGCTGACCGCTGCCAGGTCTGCTAGTTCACCGAACAATAAGTGATGCTCTTCCTCAGACAAGCTCGTCAGCTTCCTGAGCGGACCCCCGTACAACTCAGCCACTGAGGCAAGCGCCACGGCGTAGTCCGTCTCGTCCAGCAGTAAACCCTCGGTTAGACGGAAACGAGAGTCGGTCACTCCTCGAGGATCAAGGTACCTGTGAACAGGACACAACGTTCAACTTTAGATGGCGATTTTGAGAGAAGAGAAATGAAAAAAATGAAAAAACAATCTCAAATGTATGTGGGAACTTTTCAATTAATTTATTCTAATTTTATTGGGTTTAATGAGGAATTATAATGACAACTAAAATCTATTGGCGTCGGATGAATAATTCGTGAGATGGTGGGATGAGGAGATGAACGATTCTTATGGGATAGGTAATTGGAAGGTTGGTGGGCAGAAAGCGGTCGTGGACTATATTGTAAGAACTGTCCCGGCATTATACCAACAGCACAGACAAAAAGCTTTTTTTATCTGTGCCTATAATAGGCTACAGAAGGCAACCACAAAAAACCTCTGTAAAGATCAGGTTTCGGGAATTAAACTGAGACCCGATTTTCATCATCTTGACATGAGCCTATGCTAACACTGACCTACATGTACCGGTCACAGGAACTTGACAAAAGCAATGATTAATAGGACGCATTCGAAAGAAAGAATACTCTATTACTTCAATTACAGGCAGGCCAAATTACCATGGTAAAATTTTCCAAAAAAAAAAACATTCTCTCCATACAGGCTTCTCGAATACAATTTAGTTTGACATTATTTTCAGAATTTCAACCTGTATTAAAATTTGAAATCTTGTTATTGCTGATTAATGTCAATTTTGTGAACATAATTATAATTTTCATTTCATTTTAAAAGTAATATTAAATACAAGATGAGAATGATAATGATATCGATCGACATTCAGTTTATTCAATCTATTACCAAAATAAAAATATTATATAATCCGAACACTGCAAAATTTCAACTCTTTCAGTCTCAATTACGATCCAATAATATAACGTCGTGAATATACATCTGACATTATAAATACGTGCTAACTATAAATAAAAAAATGATTTCATCAGGAATGAAAATGTTGTCAAAAACTTGTCAAGAGACATAACTTATGACACACTTTTCTGTATTGGAAAAATTTATTATTCAAATTACATTTCGATCATCTATATTTATATTTATACTACATCTATACTTAGTATTTTATTTTACCTCCTTTTTGAACGTCTTCAAGGATATAATTCAACATGTTTACGAACTTTAAGGTAATATAATCAGTTATTATTAAACGAGAACTAATGAAGAAATTATTACTTTTAATGATCGGCAGTCCTACTTACATTTCAAACACTTTTCATTTAAAAAAAACCTATACGTTTACACACGTTAAATATATTTTGTACTCATTAGACGAGCAATGGAGACTTGTACAAATGATATTGGTTTTTGAAAAGTGGGACACAGGAAATATACGCTTGCTATAGTTGGTCACCAGCATACTCTTGTTAGCTTCAAGCTAAAATCATAATAACTATCTAATTACGTTATAACACTCTTCGCATGTAAATAATATGTTCAATAAAAACCAGATGGCTTGCGATATTGTACTTGAAGAGTCATTATTGGAGCATACATTTGTCTCGTACTAATTTTACAGTCAGTGAACTGTCGAGTGTTCTAGCAAGTGTTATTATAGCTTCCTACTTCAATCAATTGTTTGCCATGAGTGTTAATTGGCATTTGGCAGGTTCGATCGAACGTCTCCTGTATCAATTAGCATTAATGGTCAGAGTTTCGGTCAGGCAATTACTAATTGAATGAGAAAGATAGATTCTGATCTGACTTTGTTGACTATTTGAGATAAGATGAGGAAAAAGATTACATATATGTGTTTACGTTTTCTATAGTTACATTTAAGTAAATAGATGATAAATCGTTATATTGGAATTCGTTAGTTTAAACTTTGAAATGTTTCATTTATCAGTAATGAAATGTTCCTTGAAAGTTCAATTGTTATTTTGAGGAAAATGAGAAAACAAATCCATTTTTATCTCGATTAACTCTTCAGTTTTCACCCTCCAATCTGTCTGATTTAATTTTTTTTTGTAAATTGAACTACCGATACTTATTTACAAAGCCACACGCTGAAGATAAGAAATATTCAGTGTATATGTACTGAAATTCATTCAAACCAATTGTTCTCTGCTGTCAATGTTATTAACGTAATATTTTATCAATTGATCTGATGTAAAGAAACCCTGAATCAGGATAACTCTTGTATTATTTGAATGTATTCATTCATTTGTTCATCTGAAATTTGTGCTACATAGGTTGGTATGAGTAATAACTGATACCTAATTTGAGCCATTTTTATCTAATAATAATGATTAACATGAAAACATTATCACATGAATCACTTTTGTATTACTTTAATTAATTAATTCATTATTTCGTCTGTAATTTATACCATACACGTAATATCTAATAACTAATTCAAGCTAGAAATTGTAATAAGCTGCTATCATTGATACGAAAAAAATTACCACCTAGCTAGGCGGTACAATTATAAACGAATGACAAATTAAATATGTGCATATTCAATTCGTAAATACTCATGATCACGAACGAATGCTTTCAACGTATTTAATTGATTATCTTTTTCTAAATGACGACGTCTCTACCAACCTGGTGCCTTCTTCTACCAGGAGCACATCGCCTTCCAGGAGGCTGACGTCGGCTTGGGGGTCGACGTCGGCCAGCGACCCAGCCAGTCGGAGGCGGCATTCTGTCAGACCGAACTCGCTGACTAGTGGAGATACCAGCTCCTGGACCAACTGGGGAGACACGGCAGAGATCTGCAAAAACAAATAATGGTAAACATTTTAATATATTTTTTTCATATCGGGTTTAACGACGCACTGTTATGATAGCACAGATCTAATGGCGACGGAACATTATTATATATATTAATCTACACTGTAGATACAAATGTTAAAATTAGGTATTTATATTCGGTTTGACGACGCATTGTAGGCCTACTGATAATTACGATCCATTGGCGTATGTGGATGATAGGAGTATATGAGATGTCGGGATGATAAGATAAAAGGAAATCTTATTAGGTGGTTTTGAATAGTGGGATGGAGTCGGTCTTGGCCCTGTTGTAAGGAACCATCAATGTATTGACCTGAATGACAGAGGGAAACTAAAAAAAAAACTTGTCAGGATGGTCGACAATGGTGGGTATGTAACCCCAGTATCCTGAATGAAGATTTAGTGTGCACTCGACCACTCGTTTTGGTCAAATGTAAGATAATACCATATATTATTGTGAATAGAATGTGGTGAGTGATGGTAGGCCTATACGCAAAAAATAAAAAAAAATTGATTTCGCGTCAAGTGAGATAAACAATATCACTGAGTGTTTTTCTACAAACATCGAAAACTTACATTTTTAATAAGTCATTGTTTTCCAATTAAGGCGAAGAATGAGAAGGTAGGATCGTTCGGATGGGGCACCGCAATAGCGGCATCCGGAAAAAGATAATGGTTGTAAAGACAGTAACTCATTGAACAAACTTTAAAGTACACTAATTAGTTCAGGGCTAATGTACAATTCAATGCTTTGAATTCAGATAAATAAATTCATTTTGAATTCAAGTAATTTTTTAAAGAACAATTAAACTTGATACAAAATCATTATTCCACCATGAAGGTCAGGTGTGAAAGGTAGGATCGTTTGGACAAGAGCGATCTTTACCATCCCAAAGAAAAATAAATTAATAATAATAGGCCTATAACTCATTTAACAAAGATTTATGAAGAACGATCGATGAATTCATATTTTGCTTATCTTCAGAAATATATTATTTAAAATGAACGACAAATGTAAAATGTCTCATAGGCCTTATGGACCGCACCTCCTAAGAGATATTTAAAAAATTCCACGAAATTTCGACAATTAATGAAACTGTAATCTAACTGAAATCCTTGCTCTAGTTCTCTGAATATTTTTTTCCCTTATAACTGATTACAGTCGCAAAAAAACGTGTAAGTTGGTGAACATGAACGACGATCAAGGGATACGAAGTTGACCCATTGAGAACTACAAACAAATTCCTGCAGCGACACACTAAATAGAAAACGTTAGTGAAGACATAGTAAACGTTTATTGCCGCAGGATAACCGAGGTTTTACATAGTTCTGCCATTAAATTGACAGTGTTGTATTCTACTTCCACTTTATACAGGTAAATAACCTGAAGAACGACAATTATACAGAATATGAAATCTAGTGATTTTAAAGAGCACGGAAATCAGATTTGATTTTTTAAAAATAAATTCTATGCCGTTTAGCGGAAACGATGAGAACAGAGGGCCTATAATGACAGATTATTCCAACTTCGAATAACACATTCTGTTACAATCAAGACTTTTTGAACATAATTGTTTTTAACCTATAAAGGACTTAGCAATGGTTGAGATTATCAATGGACCTTAAATGATTAGCATTTACGTTTTTAACAACAGCTTTTTAAGGTAAAGAACGAATTACTATATAACGTTCAAAAGTTATGAACGATTATAAAATATCAACGTGACCTTTATTGACGTGTCAACATTATTAGCATTGTACCGTCGAAATAAAATCATGAAAGTTGCAACCTAAAGGTCTATGAGAATAATTTACTCTTGAAACATTTTCATATCATTATTTCATATCACTTCATCTACATGAAGGAACGTTTAAACTAAGAGTGAATCGTTTTTCTTATGCACTATTTCGAAGGTAAACACACATCACACATCATTATCGAGTGATCACAAAACATGTACTTGCCCGCTTCTATTACTAAACACTTTCAATCGACCGTTCCCCCTATTCAATACAACTAATGCTCGATAGTTTCCAACCATCAATACTCTCAATTAAACTACAGATCCATTTATTGATATTACTTTTAATAAACACGAAGAACTTTATCTCAACCTGTCGAGAGAACACACCCAACATGGAACAAAGTATTAATATAGATAATTAAAACACTGATTAAGTAGTCTGATAGTTTGAATCATATCCACCTGTGCATACATTTCAACATGAACGTCGACAGGCACAGGTATGTCATATTTCATTCCAGCAGAGACAGACACCTTTACGCGTTGCGGTGAAAGTGTAACCACGCGATTTGTGCTAACATATTCACTGGACGGAGGTCATCGCGTAGAACATGTTGCACGATTTATGTGTTTGAAAAAATATTTAGATCATTATTTATTATTAATTATTCATTATATAAGTCAAATGTTTGAAGTAAAAGTGAGTATCGAGGTTTTAAATGATGAAAATTAATTGTGAAAATAACTCTATATCGGAGAAATTTGAGTTGGACTTTACTGAACAAGTATATGCTCGAAAAGGAATTGCAGCAGAAACCCTACCATTTTATTTTCGCAGAAGTAGAAGATATATTAGGTTTTAATTTCAACCACATTTTGGTAAAAATTGACGGTTTTAACCCTCGAAATATGTGCAATTATAAAATGGGACCTGTCTAATTTATTTTTGAATACTTCTATACATGAAATCTTCGTCTTCAAAAAAACTATCTTTAATTGAATGTTACTACCTATTGTTAGTATATTCTGATAGTCTGTCAGACAATATTTTTTCACTTATATTGATTTTCACGACGTACTGTTCTGATGTACTGACGAGATACATAGATTCACTATCGCATGGCATCTCCATGCGTAAAAAAAATCAATTTTAAAATTATAATTATTTTCATTGATTATTATTGATTTGTTATTGATACCATGATGACTAAAAATTCGTCTGTTCATTATACTTCCAAATTATTACAGAATATTAAATTAAAATCAAACATCAAACTATTTACAATTGGAAATAAGAGTAGGCCAACAAACAGAATTGTAACAAAACTAATGTAGTAGTAAACCCCATGTTTGATTGGATATTGAAAGTCAAGGTGTATGAACGGATGTGCATGCTTTTCTCCGGATATGGTCATGACTATCCTTGTGTTATCTAACTTATGGGTTTATTTTTCATCATACAATTTCTTTAATATAATCTGCCAGTTCCATTCATTGTCATTCAATATTGAGGAAAATCTTGTATATATTAAGAAATATAGAACGAGCGAAATATTGAATATATATTGTTCTAATTATTGTATCCACGAAAGAAGATCTACAACATAGAATGTGTATATATACCAGTTATATTTGAATGTCTGATATTTTTAGAATAATCTACTCTAGACGAGGTTTACGATAACAAACGCAACAGTATCTTTCGAAAGCGCTTCATCATTGAATTTGAAGCATGATTATGTAATGATCAAAGATTTTACAATTATTCTGTTGGTAGATCACTTTTTTCTTTGGTGAATATACAAGTAAATAGGCCTATACTCACAATGTTTTTATAGATTTTATTTTTAATTTTTCAATTTAATGCTGCTTAACCTTCCCACCAACATGCAGCTATATAGGCTATGCGGGGGTACGAATGAGTGGGAGATAATGAAACGATGAAGTGATGATAGGTGAAAGGACGTTTACAAAAACCCATGTCTTATGCGACGCCCGACCTGTTTTCAGTTCTTAACGCAGAGTAGACAGTAATATTTATGTAATCGATAAATATATTTATCGTTATTCAAGTCAAAGCTCGAAGAGTCATACATGTCGCTATGTAACGTTGACCCAAATCTATAACAACATTTTCAAACCTAATAAAATCGTACTGTTAATTACTAATTAATACTGCATTTTCTCTCAGCTATCAGCTAATTGTGGATTACCTTGGCATTATAGATCCATACTGAAGCCTGAAACCATAACACTATTGAAATATTTCAAAGTACGCGCGCATTGCTCTAGACCGAGTGTAGATCAAGATAGTTTGGGTGCTGCCGTTGAATTTCAGAAGATTTCTTAGTGTTTTGAAGCTTTTGGATATGATTGGCTAAGAATTTGGGAAATAAAATGACAAACAGAGGTCCGTACCCTTCGCACCCCCTTAATTATTCAGAAACTTTTGGTGACGTAAATTGTTTGTGCTGCGTTTGTGCTGGTTTGTGCCGTTGAAATTTTCGTTTGTGCTGCTCTCCTACTGCCCCGGAATCGCATTTAAAAAAATGGGGTGCTAGTGGTACGCCAGCGCCCCCTTTTAACAGATTTGAGAATGCATCTATGTCAATCGTTTGTGCTACGTATGTGCCGGATTGTACCTTTGGAATTTTTGTTTGTGCTGCCCTCCTTCTGCCCCGAAATCGTATTTCAAAAAAGGGAGTGCTAAGGGTTACGAGGCAAAGGATAATTAGGCGACATGAGATACATAGTTATCATAATATACACCATCTTGAAGGTATTGAAAATATCTGTGTTCCCTCGTTTTTAGAATTTCGATATCATATAGGCCTACCGTTCAAAAGTTATCAACAAAACTGATATTCCGCCAAATCGACTCCCATGACTCATAATGATGTATTTTTTTATTCCAGTGATTTGGTGAAAATTTGGCGCCCCTTATACATTTGGCGCCCTAGGCCTCATGGGTCTCACGGCCCTGCTGACAAACAATGTGAGTTGGATATCAGTTGGAGGGCATTGTTGTCTTTCTCTTGCAACAATGAATGACGTCACTATTTAAGAGAATCAGAAGCCCATGGCTTTAGGAATTGTCTGATATGCTTTTCATGGACATATAAGGAATGACAAATCACGTCTACTTCGGAGGTTATTAAAAATCTATTTGAAGGCAAACTAGGCAATCAACCAAAGAGATAATAACACTTGAAATGCAATGGCTATTTGGTATGTGCAGTTTAAATTACCGTTAAAGTAATGATCAATGTCAATTAAATATGATGAAATAATGTATGTAATTGGATCGGACCTTTAACTGCATATTTTCGTGTTTTGTTTTCACCTCAAACTTTATTTTTTCGCAGAGAAGTATTTCTTATCTATGTTCCGACGTAATTTGTGCGGTTTCCGATGAAAAAAACCTGAAAAACTATCATTGTCGTTTATAAGTCTATTGCGGCGCACGCATGGAATACGGAATTGAAGATTCAATTCCGCACACTTGATGAAAAAAAATGATTCTTTTCTGTGATTAAAATTTTCATTCTTTTGCTATTGTGTATGTTCCATGGGTCAAACTGAGAACTTTCAAAATATCGTACCAACTAATCCGGATTAGAACTCGCTAAATCCAATTTTGAGAAAAATTGGGAATTAGAAAAATAATAATTCAATAATGACATTAATGTACCTATATTTTTGGTAAGATTTAGTATAACTTGAAAAATAAAAAAATCCCCATTACCATATAGGCTACAGGCCTACATGCACGCTCAACTCAAATTTAAGTTGTTTCCATATTCAACCCTAATGGATTAAATAAACAATAATTCAATGATATTATTCGTATACTTTTGATAAGTTTTAGTAAGACTCGAAAAAAAGGTTAGCCCATTCTCATATACAGGCCTACATGTACGCTCGACACGCTCAACTCACATTATGATCGATTTCCTATTTAACCCTAATGGACAAATCAGTTCACCTTGACGGCAATCGATAAGATCGCACGAATGACTCGGAAGACATCTCAAGAGATGATTAAGACTTTAAACCGCAAATAAGTAAGTCTGTAGGTGACCAGACTAAACTTCTTCCGCGTGAACCTGGCACATCTAGCGTGCAACCTTATTAAAGCGCGCGCAACCCACTTGAAATAAACTGTTAGAAAACAAAAAAAAAACTGTAATTAACCGAATATAAAAATAATGTAATATAATAATAAGAAGTAGGTGTGGCGGTTAGAGGCTACTACTATACGGACTTTCCGGCTCAAAGATCGCAAACAAAGAGAAGTATACAGTGTGGTCTTTTGGTGTTTTATAACCCAGCCCCGATAGAATTATTATCTTCATTCATCACACAGAATAATTAGTCATTATTAATGTGACAAAGCTGCATTAGTCTATATAAGACAAAGTAATGAACAATTACTAATGATTGTTACAAAATAGATCGGCAAAGAAATTAATTCCAAACTACGGAAACGTCTAGAGCTTTTTTGTAATGTAATGCGCAGGTATTAAAGTGTCATTCAATAATATAATTATTACAGTTTGTCGTAAATCGCTCAGAGGAAACTTCACGAACGCATAGACTTATGATAGACATAGATCAATGAATGTTTAAATTTGATTATAATTTGAAGAAAATGTATTGAAAATTTTCCCGACGAGCTATTTTTAAATTTGTCCTATAATCCGTTGTTCGATTTGTCTCATAGAGTTGTTCATAGAGCTCTTGTGGTGCCCCGTCCGAACGATCCTACCTTTCATCCTTAGCCCTAATTGGCGATCAATGATTTAGTATCAACTTTCGATGGTGATAAAAATATGAATTGTTTGCTTTTTTATTGATTTGATGGATGTTATTTGACGTAAACCACATTTTACAAACATCCATTGAAAAGTACCCCGAAGCACAATTTAAACGACCAACTCGAATTTATTTCGATATACGATCTTCAGCGTCCCCCGTACAACTTTGTCACTGTCATTTGCAATCGCATTCGACATGAAGAATGAAGTTACCGGTAATAATAGCCCTACCCATACATACATACCGTGAGATTTAATGCCATGCATATTTACACAAATCCACTCGCAAACCTCTCATTAAATGTAAAACATAAAATACCATCTTTGACGTTTACGAGTCTTGGCAGTATCGATCGAGGGTTTCCCCGTATCCAATAACAATAACTATCGGTGGTTCCGATTTGTTTTCTTGTGACGTAGCTTATACAGACAAGATTCATTGAAATGAAAAGGTTAGATATCATCGTATATTAATTAAGCACACAAAGTATGTATGGACTGGAGATTACAGTAATTCGTGAGAACTAATTGTCTTTATATAACATACATCAAGGTCACTACAGAGCAATGAAGTACAATTATATATAAAAAAAACGTTGAAATTGGTACCTAGTTAACGTGGTTGAACATAGAATTTACGTATATTTTTTTCAGTGGTTTCATCACAAAATACCAGACAAGATTGCAGTAGATTAGCATTCTTAGAAGATATATATGTTTTATACTTTCAGCAACATTCTCACAATAAAAATATTGCATTCTCGAAATAGAATCATTTCTCTCTTTTATTCTACGTTTCTTCGAAGACGCTCAATAGTTTATAAATAGAAACAGTATTATGTACATTTAGGTACACGTACATCCGGTACACTTTCTTATCCAAAATTCGCTTCTTGCCATTTTTAATAAGCTGGGTGGATCAGATACAGTATTCGCGTATGAATCGCCATTATCAATAGGCTCGTTCAGGAAGCCATTAAGTGATTACAGAAGTTAAATAATTGAACAAAATAACGCCAATTAACCGTAAGTCTCGTCACTATGAAGCTGTGATGGTTCGATTAAAATGTTAGTTCCAGTGACGGTCAATGCATCTACGTCCTTCGCGTTCAATCGACGCCCTTCCTTCCATTCAGATGTGTAATGGTAACACGAACAAAAGTCAATCTGGACAAAACTACGACCGTATAATTCAACACCCATCCATGTTCTGCAGTGAAATCTCACAGAGAACAACTATATAAAACTATTGAATTAATATATTTTGATTATATTAATTCCTTAACGATGATGATGATTGTGTGCTTATAACGACCCCACCAACAGCTAGGTTATACGGGATTGCGAATGATCCAGTGATAAATGGGACTATGAAGTGATGATAAGTGAAAGGACGTTTACAAAAACCCATGCCTTATGCGGGAGTCGAACCCACGCCCAATGGTGCAGTTGGGAGGGAGACTGATAATTCCTTAACGACTACAAATCAAGTCGGTTATTTAATGGGGGCGAATGAGAAGGAGATAGATAAATGATGCTTACAAAATGAAAAACGTATGCCATATGCGGGACTCGAACCCATAACCGACTTGACTTCAAATTTCAAAACAAGGCATTGGCTGAGTCAGACGGACGGCATTAGATAAAAGCACTTCTGAAGTGAACAATCTCATATAATAGTAAAACAATTATATTTTCGGCTGAAGACGATTCTGTAAAATCGACGATCTTGATCAACAATTCTTGGTTTACGAGATAAGGAAAATGGTTTTATTGAGTTTAAAATCATATTCATGAGACGATGATATCACAGTCGTACGATTATGTCATTGTTGACGTATTGGACTGTTTGTTTAACGACCCCACCAACATCTATACTATTTGAGGGATTTATTTTCAACATAATTATAATTTCTGCTCTTTTAAAATAAAACATGAATAATTTTCAGAGATATTCATCAAAAGTAGTAGTCTCTATATATATTTCTAGGATTCAACTATAGAGATCTTATATAGGTTATCTAACACTTAGTCTTGTGTTGGAGCCTGAATACACACGATTGTTTACGTCACAGTCAAGATAACAGGACATCAAGTACTTGTCATAGGCGTCATCCAAGTAGAGGTAGCTTGTACTTAGTGCAGACAAGTAACAAGATGCCATTTTATGAATCGACCCGTCTATCCTCGTAGCTTAGCAGACAGAACTAACGGAAAGAAAGTGTACATCGTGAACAATGGACAGTCTTGACCTGTCAAAACTCATCCTCTCTGGTTTGACTGATGAACGATTAGATCATCTTGTCACCTTCAACACTGTTTCACTCGACAACATACATTGTTTCAATGTATTGTTGCAGTTACTCACATTGTTACATTAGATACGTGTTACGTCTACGTCACCAAGATTATGTAACGTTATCAAATCCGGCTAGACAACAAACTCGTTCTCGTATGCATTTTATATTATGAACTGGCGCAGTTTTAATTACAATATTCAAGCATACCAAATTATTAATAACTGGAATCAAGTATTACATAAAGAGTTCCGTGAAGAAGTTGAATGTTTTTGTTGTAAAATATAGCTATAATTAAAAATAGTAGAATGTTCTGTAATTATAATATTTCGAGTATGTAATCGAGATGTAAAAACCTAATTTACAACAGTCCCTATAACCTATATTATATTTCTCAATTTGTGTATCTAAAATTTGATACACAATCCTATTTATATTCAATGATGGGCAGTGAAGGGCGCATGAGCCATAGATTTTGGACGTTTCTCATCAATCGCATCGCTCAATCGAACCCCCAAATAACCCAAATGTAAGTGGGATCGTTGAGCAAACAATAGATCAATAGTCTGAGGAGGTTAAGTTTTGAAATACGTCAAATGAATGTCCTTCAACAAATTGAGCAGCTGTCTACAATATTTCCTGTTCATTGAACAGATCACTCTTTTTAATGTTATTTCTGTCTACCAAAATTGAATTTATTGTTGAAATGATTGCGAAAATGTGTCGTCTTTGCTCAATCGTGTTATCACAGCAATGAAGCTTGAAAGTGCAAGCTTCAAAGTGCAATATTAATAGGAAACACGCTTGAGCCACTCAACGATAATGCAGCGGATATTCTGCAAAAACTCTGAACAATTCCATTAATGACGTGCATTTCCAACAATACGCTGTTACGTCTGCATACAACTGTTAGTTACTATATAGAATGGAAATAACCGCGCGTAGCGAAAGAAATGTCACAATTTGATCAAGTCACAACATTATTCTTGTTCCATACACTATACATTTACATAAAATGTGAAGAAAATACTACATTATCAATATTTGATACAAGAATTGGTATGATTTGCTACTTATTACAGTGCGTATGCCGACTTTTTGATATAATTAATGAAGAATATTTTTAATATTACTGTTTCCCTAATCGTGATTAATTTCCGGGTTTCTTCTCTCTATACAGCGAACCTGCCTGATCTAAATTCTAACTAAACTGTATGATTTTAATTGCTAACAATAGAAGTGGATGCAAATATGATGAAAACTGTGAAGTGTTATAAATAACATGATAATTTGGATAGTTAAAAGATAGTTAATTTGGTTGCATGTAATAAATTGATAACATTTACAATCTTTGTACTGTATTCCATCTCATTATCTCATTTTAATAACCAGTTCCAAATTCTCGTGCGAAAATGGAACAATAAAAGCTGAAAAATCAGCCTTGAGCATGAAGATTCATTTGATAGAACATGCGTTTCTTTTCTTTCACAGCGTATAGTCAGCTAATAAAAGTTAGGTTGTATGTTATAGAAACAAGATAATGTATGCAATTCTAAGGAGAAAATTATAATCTTGCTACCGTGTAGAACAAAACGTTTTCATAGTGACAATTGAGAGCTGGAAAATTGTATTTATCACATTGGTGCTTGCTCGATTTGATTCTAACAGACGTTTGGTTCGAAACCCATAATGGTTTCCCACAGTCACCACAGAGATGAATTCCAGGGTACGAATATGTGTACAGTGAAAAAAAACTATGCTACAGGATGCCAAAAATGAACTTGAATCGAATTTAATCTAAACGAACATAACAACTCAAGTCCGTAACTATGATACATTTTAGTTCCATTTAAAAACTTCTTGCTCGAAGTCTTCATATTAAACTTCTTTCCCACTAATACCACTATCCGAATAATTCCATCAAAGTTTACTAACGCCAATTGTACCCTGAAAAGACATTATGCCAACATCAGAGTGTGTCGTTCAACTCTTATCTCGTCTCCAATTTTATACAATCCACAGTGAGAAATGTAATTTGTGATTTTTGTGATTTGCTAAATAGAAGTCGACCGGAATACGTATGTTTCCGTTTCATTCAATAGCCAGTATTTGCCCTCTAAATGAAAAAAAGCCAACACATTTTTTCATCCATTGACGCAGATTGTAATTGCCTTGCCTGGGAAGGTCACGGACTTTACCGGTAATGAAAAGGGATTGTCGTTTGCATAGCCTAATGCCATTTGACTGGTGAAAACTTGTGTTAAACCTATCGAATGTTGAAACTATTAGAGCTGCATGGTACTAAGCACAATAATACGGTGATGCGAATGGAGCTGCTGTTATAGTATTATATAGGCCTACTTATAGTGTAGGTCATTCCATAGCACATTTCAACAATTACTAGTGCTATTGTTCACATGGATATGAATGTACAAATATATAGCTTCACAGTTTTCATTTCAAAAATATAAATAAAATGTTACCTTAAAAAAAATGTAATTGTTTCATCATTGAAATAAAATCATAAACATGAATGACGCGATAATTCATTTCTTCACTTTATAATCAACTTTCAGATTTTGGAATTAAAAATATTAATACAGTTAATCATATTTGAAAAAGTTAAATATCATAGCTCAAGGTAAAACACATAACAGGGAATGGAGCGTGACCATTCCTTCACAAAGAATCTGTTTATTCTGTGTATTTCTAATAATTCTGTATCAAGCTCAGAAACGTAATAGAGCAAATTATTGTAAATTGGTAATATTGCAAAAAAATCTTCAATGAAATGTTATACAAGAATCATATACATATTGTGAGAAATGGTATTCAACTATATATTATTATATAGTACAGCTTGTATTGGTATACAATTTGGACATTTTATTTATCTATGAGTCTTAAAAGTGGTGTTTCAACATCTTTGAGAAATCAACAACACCTTTATATATTAATACATATAATTACACACCAATAAAATTGAATTGATTTCGTATAGGCATAGACAAACTTTCCCATATTATTATTGGAGTTTCTTTGCATTAAATTTCATCAGAGAGATGATTACATATAAATATAATTTTTATAATTTTTAGCTAGAAGTATATATCTATACTGAGTCTATACTATATTAGTTGTGTTATGTGGGATGACTCGAATGAACTATAATGTATCAAGAAAACTATGCTGAAAGAAAATAACCGCGAAGTCAAACTATATTAGGAGATAAGGGTCAGCGTCGAACGTGTACCTTGTCCGGGTTTCGAACCACGACCCGTTAGAGCATACAACATGCACTTATCAGGTAGAAAACAGGAGACACTAGTTGCATTCGTTTAGAAAATGGTAATGAATACTAGAAACTTCAGTAAATAACTATAACAACTATAAGCTTGCCACTATTCAAATTTCATAATACGAGAGGGCGGGGACGATAATAAATAAATTACAATAAAATAGTGTGAATTATACACCAGGTACTAACCTGCTAGAAAATGCAGAAGTGGGCGGGGTGAATGATCAAACAATTATTATTCGCGAGCAAGAAATAATAATAATCTATTACTGAGAAGAGTGGTCGAGTGACTAAGCACACTGAATTATGATTCAGGAGACACCGAGGTTCGATTCCCGTCATGGCCGACCATCCTGACAAGAGTTTATTCTGTGGTTTCCTCTGACGTTCAGGTTCTAACTGGAATGGTTCTAACAGGTCACAAGCGACTTCTTTCCACTAACCGAAAACATGTAATAAAATACCTTTCTTATAAGTTTTATCTCATCGACGCCAATAGATCTTATCTTAGTCATTAGTACAGTGCATCCCCTTCAAATTAATTTCAAACATTTAATTTCTCTTTTTAGAGACCTCGATTTAATATACGTCCCTATTTTTCCGGAAAGAAAAACTTGAAATAAATGTTGTTCTATTAGCCAAGATATGTCCAGCTGCTAATCTGTAGCTACACAAGGCATTGCAAACTACCATATAATAGATAACAGTATAATGTAGGTCTACACTTGCGTTTTTTTCCTCCCACGTAAACACAATCTTTCCAACGAAAGCAATTATTCCTCATTCCTCGAGAAGTAATTTGCTGCGTGAGTGAGAGCTCAAGTGACAGTCTAGTTATTCAAGCTGATAAAAACTAATAATACATGTTTATACAATTATCAAGCGTAAGTGTTCATATCCTACGTTTTACCTTATACGACATTCTTTCACAGATAAAAATAGTACTTCATTCACTATATTATGAACTCATTGACAATAATATAACTGTAACGCATGATATTATAGAAAGTTGAACGTTTTATTAAATATTTAAAAAGACGATTAAATAGCGTAAAAGAACACGAGAAAAAATATTTTTACTTTGGGAAATTTAGCAGTCATCCTGACAATGCAATACAACGTACATTCAATTTTTATCCACACCAAAGCAAAGGCAATAAACAGAACAGAAAAATAAATAAAAATAAATATAACTTAACAACGCACTAAGTGAACTGTAACTTAATTGTGGGGATTCGATTTGAATTTTGAAATTTCTACCCACGAATCTAATTGGTTTTTATTATCAATTAGTGTATAGACCCACGTGCTGTAAGTGGGTAAAATTCAAAGCAACCGAATATCGCAATATAAAAGTACTGCACTGAAAAATCACGAAGATGACTTCAAATAGAAAAGGACTTGAATCCTCTCGTGCGATCTATCGCAGATTTTAATTTTCTATAAAACTAAAGAGTACGGCCGAGTGTTTAATTTGGAGTGATGGAAACATCACGGTCTACGGTTTGGTATAGACCACCACAACTTTGACCAGAAGGTAATATTTTCCTTCAGAGCATAAACCACGACCACACCTGCACACCGCTGTAACTTATAATTATGTTTTACAATAAAAGTAAAGCAATGTCACGATCTCCATGCCAATAGGCTAATGGCTATATCTATTTCTCATTTTACGGCTGCTTATCGCCAGCATAATATGCATTATAGAATACACGTGATTATTTAAATACATAATTTGCTTTTCAAATTGTAATCAACATCATATATGTATATAATATAATGTATGTACATGTATATATAATCATAATTAAGGCACGCCGCTGTAGTCGAATTGGAAAATTTATAACGGGGGGCTGGTAACTCGAGTCACAAAAAAATCGAAAATACATATATACAACCAGGAGGGTACAAATTTGATGCCATGCCTTTTTTATTGTATTTCTGAGTTTTTGCAGTCCGTATAGTTCATTTCCTTATTATTACCGTACTGAAAATCAAGCTGATCTGGACTGTGATTGTGTACACTACAGTATGTATACTACTACTATACTATGTACACTACTCTATGTAATACACTTTACAGCATATTAAGAATATATGTCATGTAAACACTAAACATGTGTTGGAGGAAAACTAATTACCTGAACACTTTCATAGTATTCATGAAAAATAGGAAAAGCAGAGGTAGGTATGGGGCATGGTGTTGGTGACAATTATTGTCTTCGTGGCATGGTATTCCTCGCATCCATTTAGATCACTGGCACGGCACTGTGGAGAACATTTTATCCCCCATAGTATTTCAGCGTCTAAAAGTTAGTGTTTTATATTTATATGGACACAGGACCGCGAATAATAATATGTAGATTCCAACAATACAGGTATATACTCGAAAATTAAAACTGCTCAGAGGAAAAAAATGCAACTTTGATATAAAAATGTAATGGGCTCGTGAATTGTTCGAAGCATCCAAGTTTCTTTGTTTTTAGTCATCATCACTATCGTTAAATTATAGGTTGGGTAAATTAAGTATTGGACAATTATTGTAAGGGAAGAAGACAAATAAAAAACGAAGAAGAGATTATCGCGACCAATAAGAATATAGAAGATTACATTTCCCACCACCAACGATTGGCTTGTGCATTTATCTACGAACTTATCAATTTAATATCCTCATTTTGTTTAATGAACTTCAAACTGCATTATATAATTAATTATTTCCTTCGTGCTGGCAGTGGCAAGATCGTCTGTGTGGTGGTACGCCCTGACGATACCCTGAGATAATTTTTCTATTATCAACATCGAAAACTTGATATCAAGTCAATGTTTCCCAATTAAAGCGAAGGATGACAATTGAGGATCGTTTTAACGGGGAACTACAAGGGCGATATCTTACTACCCAAAAGAAATAGTTATAGCTAGAGCTCATTTAACAAATTAACAAATTTGAGGTAATAAACTTGGGCATAGAAGTATTATGACAGTGCAATGGAATTAATTAGATTGTGGGTCAGTCCATATACCTATTAGGCCATTACTATATAACAATATAAATTAATTGTATTGTTAAACTTCGTTATTGTGTCTGCGTCAAATGTCGCGGAATGGAATACACTCAAATTCGTTTGATCCCCCGTTCAAGTTTCATTCGTAATACTTATTAGTTATTAACTTCGTTTTAGACCTGGTTTACAGACGGTGGAAAGTGTTATGTTCTATAGGCTGCTGCAATGACCGAGTCGAAACGTAAGGTCGTTCTAGTGCTCGATCGAGTACAGAAACGGTCGCTCGACACACCAAACGTATGTGATTGGATTAATATTGTAAACTATAGGGAAATATCATATTCAAATAAAAAAATATGAAAAGTAAACGAAATACTTTCATTTGGAGGTTAATGAATTGAACACTTAACTGTTACTCAATCGAATTTATCCAATATTTCGGTGGGCTCAATAACAAGATCTTGATCGAATTGAAGATCTGATCAGTGTAATCAAGCAAATAAATCAGGACAATTGAAAATTGTAGTGAATGGAGTGAATTTTCATTTAAATATGACAACTTGTTACCATTTACTGAATACCATATTATTCTGTAAGCCAATATATTATTTGAACACAGGTAACTGTCATCCCATATGGAAATTATTTTGATGCTGCAGTTTAAAATAACGAGTTGAATCAGTTTGTGTTGTTGCTGGATAAACGAAATAATATGTAGTATAATATAGGATTGAATTAAAGCTTCGAATTTGACATATTTTGTATATATCAATTCCTCTGTCAGTAAGGTGAATACTGATAGTTGATAGTGGGATAGAAGTGACAACTAAGATGAATCTCTGAAGATGGCAGGTCACATCTTGCCTAAACGGTAGCAAAGAAGGCAAGGTCCCGGAAGGACCGCAATTCTATGTCTAAAAAGAGCAATCGCTTTCAACCCAAGAAAACGACACAATATTACATATAAGTTATATGCACGGTATATGCATGAATCGAAAAAAAATGTGCACTTACTGGATAAATATACTACAATATCATTCTAATATGATTTTTATTAAATTAATAAATAGTTAAAACTGATGTTTTTTCCCAATCGTCGATCCGCCCCTGAATTATTTGTCACATGTCGCACCCATGATGACCTGGTTGCTCAACTACACGCTTGTCGTATTCCGATCTCATTAAAACAATATTATATACTTTTGTGTGCCCGCCCAAACACTTGGGCCTCTTAACCAGCAACTAACCAGAGCGTGCTCAAACCAAAACACAAATCCTTATCGACCGATCACATATTATTTCCTTACAAGTCCATATATTGTATTGTGAACACGACGTCGTTTACCTCGCCTGTCGATCATACAACACACATCGAGCTGTGGATTACACCACACTCATGTCGAATGCACTGTGTGTAGTCAATATAACCAAGGTGAAAACGAACGTATCAAAAGGTAATTAGAAAAAAATGGAGAGAAATAAAAACTGAAGTCTATTATAATTGAAACCACTTGTATGAAGCGAAGCATGTATAGCGTTTATATAATCAATGTTCAAGGGAACAAGGAAGGAGCAAAGAAATACCAGTCACATTGTTGATGTTATTGGTGAGTGGGTGGGAGAGGGGACGTCACTTTTGTCGATTACAACAGGTGTATTTGAGTGATTATTTTGTTGATGCATCTTGAAAAGGTTATATAAGCAAGTTAAAAGTAACATCATCACAGCATGTTTGAGGAACCATTCCAGTACTGACCTTTACGAAAGGGCTGATAAATGTCCACTAAAATCGAGAATACTCACTGCGCCCCGCGATAAACTAGAGCATGTGACAGTTGGTATATTTCATGTGGAAGCGCTCGTCCTGTTTAAAACTCTTTTACACCGTCCCAGTATTGGATAAAAAATGTCACAACTCTATATACAATCTTCCATAAGATATAATGTGATTTTGTGCACTGAACGAAAAATCCATTTTTTTTTATAAGCTTCATAGCTATTTTAAATCGGTATTACCAGGTTCTTATCATTCAAGAGTAAGTTTGTGTGATTATTTCCGGGATAATCGAAGAAGAAATATATCAACTTCAACATTTTATTTAATTCTCTAATCCAATAAGTTACCAGAACAGAAATTAGGCTTAAGGAAAAATCGATATGAACTCTTCTGTCTATGGAAATATAATTTCAGAAAGTCGGCGAGTTAATGTGTTGAAAACACGCTCTCCGTTATTTTTATCGTGAGAAAAAGAAATTGTTCACATCTGTATACCTCGGCGCCCATCTCGATCACAACGACATTTTTGGCGATTTAATTCGATATTATTAACCTTAAAAGTCAACGTTTCTTAATATCCCTTAACGAATTTCAATTTGTAACAAAAGTTCCAATAGAATTAAATATTCATTTGATGTGGTTAGATCACCCCTGTATGGGGTAATTCGCCCAGTCCGAATCATGCTACTTTGTCATCTTTAGCCTTAATTGAGCAACAATGACTTTCGATTACACGAAGCTTTCTATGTTAATTAAAAAGGTATAGTATACATACATGTCTGAACGAAAGAAGAAGGTCGTCTACCAACATACAAATTAAGTAAGCACTAATATCAACATCACCGTTATGTCCGTATTGCTGTGGTATTTTGAGGGTCAATAATTTTACAAGACAAGTTTTTCGATTAAAACTACAACTCCATATTTGAAAAAACGTTCAATGTTTCAAATTACATTGACTTTCTCATACAATTACCAAAGTGTTTACAATTCTTTGTTGGTAGCCAATCACCTTCATTCGTCGATAAAAGTATATCAATATATATCACCGGTCTGCCAGAGTGACACAACGTCACAGTCGACGTTTGCAAGTGTGATAGTAACCAAGCAATGAATGAGTCTCATGTCGAAGTGCTAAATTATCCACCGAACATGTATCTTCTGACCTAGTAAGCGTAGAAGAGGTAGAACTTGTCAGTGGACTTGTTTGGCTCTGTGATCACGTGCGTGGAATACTGATCGCACACACAGCTGGTTGCTTGGTTTCGATTAATACAAAAGAAGAGATTGAGATCAATGGCCAAAACATCGTCATCGATATGTGGTATAGTGATCGTATGTGTACGTGATTCTAAACTGAAAAAAAACTTATGCAGGGATAAGGGTTAGATGGAATGGAACTAATTACATTCGAAAATCGAAGTGAATTCGAGTTCGAAAATCGAAGTGCATTCGAGTTCGAAAATCGAAGTGCATTCGAGTTCGAAAATCGAATTGTATTTAGTTCGAAAATTGAAGTGAATTCGTGTTCGAATTTCGAATCATATTTAGTTCGAACTGGATCGAGAGTTTGAAAATCAATAGAACCCTTTATTTTTTGAGTTGGTGAATTTATATGATTAAAAATGAATAGGCCTACAGTAAAATCATTCATTCAACTATTGCTACTGAGACGGGTCGACCGGGACCCTCTGAAGTCTGAACCATTCAGGAGACCAAGGTTCGATTTTCGCATATTGACACGTTTATAGTGGTTTCTTTCTGTCTTTGAATACGTGAATACTGGGATTGTTCCTAACAATGGGACAATAATTTCTTATCCTTCCTACTATCCAGAATTATCGTTCATCTCATCTTCACCTTAACAGCTCGATTATATGTACCTTTATCTCATTCAACACTCATGGACGCCAATCGATCTTTTCATCAGTAGAATGCATCGTTATACCCAATATATAAATAAATAGATTGCATAATTTCGTGACAGAATGATATTTTCATTTACGGTACATCAAAATATAACAACATGCATTAAAATTATTAAAATTATGTATCATTATTGTATAACATGAATTCAGTATAATTTCGAGATTACGAGTTGTAGGGACCTTGTACAGTAATTAATTACCTGTATTGTAATGTAATCATTTAAAATCATTATTTTAATTTTCATTGATATTGTCTGTCCGTTTTGATTATTGTTCAGTGAGCGGTAATAACCAGTAAAAAGAGATAGGTCTACTAAAAATACATCTCAAAGAAATCAATCATATCCGTTACCGCCACCGGTAGGTGTGAAGCAGGTTCGAAGCACCCGATCGCTAGAACTAACGTGTAGGGAAGATATATTCGATCGGCAACGCAGTCCAAAACGTGTGGTACGAAGTGTACCGTGTATAGTTACATAAGGACAAAGTACGCTTGGAGAAAAGAAGTGAAAATGGCACCGCAATTAGTACTTTCATTGTTTTTAATCTCTGCAAGTTCGATGAATATTTTAGTGTGTGTAGTACCCGTAACAAGCAGTACGAGTGAAAATCAATGATTGTTCACTAATTATATACATTTTGGATTATACTAATCATGAGATTATACAACCCCAAGCAAATAATTCTCCCCTCCACATTTTTTTATATTCAAGATTCCACTAGCCTATATCTCGTAACGATACAGTAGTTTGCCATACATCATTTTTGTATGATGCCTTCAACATTACAGTACCCTACATTTTTTTTGCAATAAAAGCAAGTTTATGTTGTTTTTTAGATATCTATTTGTTAGACATTTGTTTATGATAGCTTCAACATTAATCATGAACACAATATTAGATAAACATAAACAATTACATTCATCTTTTTGTGATGTAATTTTTATTGTATTTGAACTTTCAATTACTTTATACAGGCTCTAAGGTTAAGTTATTAATTGTAATTATTTTGTGTTGGTTTTAGAAGAAACATAGTGACACAATACTGAATCGGACCAAAATGATAATATCGATACTATCGATCGTTCAAAATTGCATGAACGTGTAAATTCTACGAGGTTTATTAATTTATAGTTTTCTTTGTCATTTGCAATTGATGAATTGCTCAAAATCAAGGCTGACGAAACCAACAAAACCATTAAAATTCAGTACCTATTCAAACGATGTGTATTTTAGCGTGCACTTGAGTATGAAAATGAACTGAGAAAAAAGATATAAATCACTAAATCAAAGCACGCAAACGTTTCGAATGTAGTCACGATCGACAGTAGATTTCGTGTGATACATGTGAAATAAAAAAAAATGGAAGACAGCTACATTGTTATTTCCGCTAGATGATATTAAATCAAGAAACCGTCTTTTAACTATGTTGATAATATTTAATTATAACATGGCTATATGCCAGTAAGTCTGCCAGAGAAATGAGAATGAAAGCTGGCTTGCGCGGTGAGGAGTGCGCAACGTCGTGCACTATGCAGACAGTATTTATCTTACTATCAGAAACCATTGGATAACAAACTGGTAATTTATGCATATTTCACACCACACGAGAGCTTTACAATCATTGGGAGCATCATCATAATAATTAGAATAATATATGTATTTAAATAAATTCTTTTACCCTATGAATTTTAGGCTTATACCAAATTTATACGTTAAAGTGTGACATAGATATTTTATTATCCTATATAAATATTGACAGTAAGTTATATTGAAGTTGAGCTTTTAAAAAAAGACTACATAACTAAAATGGTGAACAAAAGTAGCATCATATGCGATATATACTACTATTATCTATAGGTCTATGTTTATCTTTATATATGTCTTTATTTATATATATATATATACCGGTATATATATATATATATATATATATATATATATATATATATATATATATATATATATATATATATATATATATTATATATATTTGAAGTTCTAAGCAAATAATGATGTTGAGAAAATGTTCGAATGAAAGCTGTTAAGCCATATTAAAATTAAATAAAAAACACGTTTCCCACTCAACTATACACAGCTTACCGATTGCATATATGGCGTTTTGCTTAAAAAACATTATTGCCTAGTCTAGATATTATGCGTAATAATAAAATAAGATCATTACAAATCCGTAATTCAGGCCAATCGAAATCAATAAAATACACAACAGCTTTCGTTCTATTTCCATTAATATAAGGAATAAAAACCGATTCACACCTTATCACACGATTACCAAACATCCTGCATTCTCGAACTATTGACTGAAAATGATCGAACAGTTCCTTATTCGGGGCGGTGCATAAAACTATATCAACCTTGTTCCCAACAAATACAACTCTTTTCAACCTAGATGCGTTCATCTAGTTGCAGTATAATATATATAACGCCGACCAGAGAGTTCATTGTACTGCATCGTTTACTCGTCAAAGTATTGTCATTCGAATCACGTGATGGTCACGTGGTATTGCTACACCGTGCGAGGATTATGTCATCGTAGAGAACATCCCTGTCAGTGCCGTAGACGGAGAGAAACCCATCCACCAATATATCGGTCAGCACGTCATATTTACTTGCTAATTCGCGCGTCGAAATCTCCTTTCTCGGCCAGCGAGTTATCGATACAATTACGGTGAAATTAATTAGGATAACAGCTGTCGTGGAATGTGTTACCAAATGAAATGTGCAATGATGGAATTGTTGAACGTATGTTGTTTTATTTGTCGAACAATATAATCATCTACAATGCAAATATCAATGTTGATAACATGTGGATATAAATACGTATAACCTGCTACGTGCATATAGGCGAGAGAAAACAAAATCAAATTAGTCAATTGAATAGATTTCACTTTCAGTACCTGTGAAAACCAACATATTGATATTGTTTTATTAACTTATTTATTGATGCATTCAATTTTCAGTGAATGATTGATATAATTATATGCAAAGAAATGTAATAAAAAGTTGTTTCTGTATTGAAATCATAACACTCCTCTCTCCCCTCCCAGAATATCTCCTCGAATCGTGTAAACATCATTTGTTGCATTCTTATTGAAAGATTACACTTTGGTATTTGTATATGCATGCTTCCAGTCTTGTAACAAATAATATAGGAAATGCACAATTAAGCTTGAATGTTATATATGTGTCGATAAAAAGTGATTAATCTCTTATATAATTCAAGCTATCAATCTCAATTATTGTACTGTTGGCAACAAATGATGAAAGCACTAATCAGAGTTCTCTCCAATTAAATTTTGTCATTCGACTATTTAGAAATTCTAAGGTTGAAGTTCTGCATTATTGAAGTAAAAGTTGACGCGTGTAAATCAGGCTTTTTGGGCCAATAGGCACTAATTTAATTGGAAAAATTAACGAGATCAGAAATACATATTTTCGTAAAAAATAATCGCGAATTCGGTATAACATAGTGCATATGTTCTCATTCAGACATAACCCACCGGAACTAAAAGTGGATAAGGAAAAATTAAAAGAAGATATTCATGGATATATTTCATAGTTCATTTAGAGTCATAGTTCATTTTGAATGTGATTCGTCTAATGAATTAATAATTACTATAAAGATACCTCGTCTTCCTCTCAATCAATTCAACAAATACGTCATAAAAACCGGCCCTGAGGTAACGTTTAACGCCCACGCCCTAATTTATAATCGCACAGACGTGCGCGGTGCAGTCGTCTTAATAGTGGCCCTATTGTTATTCTAAGACCCGTGGTAATTCGACACAATTACTGTCTCGAGACTCGTACTGAACGATATGTTATCGCATAAACCATAGAGCATTGTAATTAATCCACTTGTGATTTAACTTTCTAAATATAATGTAAGTGAAATACTAAGTTGTAATAATAGAGTTATGCTGAAAGTTCGAACGCTTCGACTGCTATGTACAGAGACAATACAGTTTGTGCAGTCTAATTTTTAGAATGCTTTGAGGAATGTCATGCGTACCTACACAAGAACAAATGGAGAAATTAAATTATTATATATTTGCAATAATGCTTGATATGTTTGTGAAGGTATAAAAGTGTGATTTTCTTTTGTTGTAGGTCTGAGTAAAGTTTGAAATTTCTTCTGTAGGGCTTTGTTTCAATTCACGCTGTTGTAGTTAATATATCAAGACAATGTACTTTGGATTCTATTTTTGAATTGCAATTATAACATTTGTATGCTTTATTGGAGATTTCTATATTTTATAAATAAATAGGCGTACTATACATATATAAAACTGTATAGGCCTACACTCTTTCAGCAGTAGAGAAAATCGCATTTAATATTAGTCTAATGTCATTCAAAACCTGTTGATTTGCCTCAAATACAATTATATTCTATTTTAAAATTGATGAACTTACTGATTGCTTCTGTAAATGTTATCTTGATCAAACATTCTTAATTATAACATTGAACTTCATTTAAAAAATAGAGCATTTATTTTCTTGATTATACTTATACATTCTTTTAGCAGTCCGAGAAATCAAGTCCAATCTTGATCTGAGTATAAAATGGAATCTAAAATAGGTAAGCCATTACCCAAAACCTTTTTATTTCATTGAAATGCGGTACCGTACCAGATTTTGGTATAGGGTGTCTTATCACAATTGGTAATGATGACCCAGCCTATAAGATTAAACAATGGAACTTATTTGCCTTTTTTATATACAGAAATACTTTTTGTATTTACGTATCGCGTGCTCTCTATAGTTATAAGTTTACGCTGCCACTCACAATAATCATAATTACATTGTCAATATATAGGCCTACATGGAGAATATAATTTCCAGGTAGTAAACGTAAATCAATAAATAAATCGTTTAATTTATTCCGCAGACCGTATCTTATTATAAACAATACAATTATCGCAAGGAAATGACCAGCGCAATAAAAATGAAACAATACTAAAGTAATTGTGATTTTACACTCTCTCAAGCTTTACAGTGTTATTACTGATTTGAATGATGTCACCTAACTCGACATTATAAAACTGTGAAGGTGAGTATTGAAAGGTTGGTAACTGATACAGCAAGCTGAACCAAGGTGCACCGATATGCTTCAGATCATACCGGCCGTGAGTTTCAGTTACAGGGTGATATCTGACATTCGAGAACTTGCCACTTACCACTCTTTTAAAGTGTGTATGAGCGAACGATATGCGATACGGATTTATTTCGTAGTGAAACAGTTACACCTGGATGGAGTGCTTGCATGTGTGCCCATTAATGTAATATGATATGTATTAATTAATTTTCACTACAGCTCTATGATATATTCATAGTTTTCCAGGTTTTCACAGATCATTTAAAAATAATCAGCAAATTAAGTGTAGGCCTAATATATTTTTATAACGATTTCACATGAAAAAAATAAGATATTCAAATAACAAATCCAATATTTAGCTACGCTACTAGCAAATAATAGAAATGTTATAAAAATAAACAGAAAAAAGTTCGCGTAAATGTGATAAATATCTTGCGTTTTAAAAAGTCACGCCAATAAAAAATATCGTGGATAATGAGTGTATGCCATAAGCCAAGTATAACAGTTCATCAGTCGAATAAATTTTTATTTTATATTAATAATAATTATTGTGACAATCTGAGATGTTATTCACATATATCTATTTCTATTGTCGAAAGTTCGAAAGTGCTTCTATGCATAGTGCGTAAATATCTTATAGCCTCCAGGTGAATGGCGATACTAATGAACGATTGTTCGCATAGAAAATATCCCTTTGCAGGCAGATCGGAAACTGGAATTATTTTCCTCACCAACAGCTAGGTTATACGTGGGTACGAATGAGCCGACGATAATGGAACGATGAAGTAGTGATAGATGAAAGGACGTTTACAAAAACCCATGCCTTATGCGGGACTCGAACCCACGCCCGACCTAACTTCAATTTCTACAGCTAGCGACTGAGCCACTGGGGCGGCTAGAATTATTTCCCAGAGATAAAAGTAACGTGATGAAAAAATACATTGATAATAAATGTCCAAATATTTGAATTCTTCTATAAATATCCCGTAACCACGTATAAGTAGATTATTCTATTTATAAATATTGTCCCACGGAGTGAAGGCTAAGAGAAAGCATATACCCAATAAAACATCTGTGTAATGTTGACATCTCAAATAGTTCAAAAGTATCACCAAAATGAATATATAAATTTCACTAATTCCTGTCCTACCAAAACAAATCATATTATGCTCGAATTGCGCTGTAATTATAATAGAACATTTTTTTTTTAATGCTGCTTAACGACCCCACCAACAGCTAGGTTATACGGGGGTACGAATGAGCGGGTGATAATGATACGATGAAGTGATGATAGGTGAAAGGACGTTTACAAAAACCCATGCCTTATGCGGGACTCGAACCCACGCCCAACGGTGATTTCAGTTACTACCGCTAGCGATAATTGAATTAGACACCGGGGCGGCTAGAGAACATGTTAGAGGTGTCAATATTGCAAGTGGGAATGAAACTTATTCCTGAAGTTGTTACGAAGTGAGATAGATTACTCATACCAAAAGTTCAGGATGTGAAGGATGTGATAAGAATAGGGATGTGAATAAGGGTTCATATCAGTAGACAAAACTGAGAAAACATATGTGTCACTCACTCCCAAACTAGCATCAGTTGAACCCGTCTGAACCGTTATTCAAGACATAAATCGCGGTTACCAATGAAGGCACATTTAATTGTTTACATTTGTAACTATCGTCGTTTAGCACATTAACTTAATTTGCTACCTCACGTGTCTGTCTATTTAGTACTGAGTTCAGCATTGTATCTCCAAGAATATATTCTTCGAAAATCAGATCATAATTTATCATATAAATGGGCATATAAATGCCCATTCCTGGACCATCGTCATGTATAGGCCTACTAATAATATCCACTAAAACTCATTAGGTACTCTTACTCATTACTCATCACGCCGTCATTCTACAACATTATCAAATACCGTAATCTTTATCCCATGCTAGACTTCCTTGTACCAATATTGACAGTTGTCATTATAGTGCCAAATAACAGCAATAAAAACCATTTCCAAAATTTTCCTGTTGCTACACTTCCATCCAAAACTGTTGGCGGTCGGATCTACATCTCCATCTACCAGATGGTCTTGAATGATAACTATTTTTATGGCAGGAATTTCCGATTCCTTATCTCCTTGTAGTATTTCTATTGCAACTCGCTTGTACAAAAGGTTTAGAGTTTAGACAATGCTGGGTTCTATCCTACAATATCATGGCAAATATAATCTACAAAAGCTCACAATTTTAAAGAATGGTTAGTAAAACAGGACAACTGTCAACGAAGTTGGACAGGACTAACCCTGTATTATTGATATAATGATAATACATTATCATTCAATAAATATATTAATAATTATAACTGTTTCTTTCGCCAACTTACGGAAATTGCGGATGTATCTAGCGATTGCACAAGATTAGTATTAACTAATTAATGTTAATTATTTATTGAGCGGACTTGAACGCGAAGTGTTATATAAATGCAAGAGGAAATCCTCGTTAAATGTAAATATAAAATTATAAATATCTCGTGTGTCCTAGTTACCATTCCACACATTTTAATGTGTTTTGTTTCCAAGAATAAATCAAAACATGCTTAAACACATTCAGGTAGGAAGTCCTACGATTACGGTTAACTATAATTAATTCAGATTGACAAAAATAAGGAGAAAGGTATATTGGCGTTGGAATGGATCTTAAAACCAGTATATCAATATACGAAAATATAACTTACAATTCTCTGTGTTTTATCTGGAGCAATCAATGTGATATCAAAGTTCCTGGACTTATTCCTGCTAGTCCCGAAACGTTTAGGAGTTCCCCCTAGAGAATCACGGGAACCAAGTTCCTGTTTCAGACGCACACTTATCATACTCGGCACTTTAGTGACTAGTGAGAGACGCCGGGATAATTTGCGTCCGAGTTTGGTACGTCGGGACGCCCGAGCTAGGGCACTGCCGACGCCTAGATCCATATTGGCGTCGTTCTAATGAACACTTTTGATAATACAAGAAAAAAAACACTTCACATTTCACAATTTTGTCACTATTTGTATTTACTTTTCAGGTAGATTAACACAGTAGGTCCACCAACAATATTAATTATTATAATGCATTACTGCTTACACTAGTGCATTTTAATTGAACGTAAGTAACGTACATTATGGTTTTCTCTTCAACGCCACATATTATTTTAAATCTCACTCAAAATAATTAAAATAAATTTAAAAAATCCTCCAATTCAAAGAAATACGCAAACTTGTAAAAATGTGTTGACCTAGGTTAGTAATGTCAACATACACACTCAGGGACTGTAGGACATTGAATCTCAAATTATAAGCGCACTGAAAATATTTCTAAACGCACAGAAATAAAATTGTCCACGAAAAACAAAACGCACCCTTAAGGGATAAAAGAAAAGAACCAAAAACAATTATTTACATTTTAGAGTAACCTAATGAATTATTTAATTTTTTATTAAATATTTAAACAGATCGAACACACGGAATATACACTGACGACGACACACCAAGAAAGAAAAGATATGAAGATCACAACGTGTTTGACGAAGAATTAATATTACAATCACGGTCATAGACGTTTCGAATAGACAACTCACACGTGCTCGTTGGCTCGCTCCAGGGCAACCACTGTACTGATTACTACAACTTTCCACCGTCAAGCTACCGGTTGCTAAATAGCGCTGCGATCGCATAGCCAGCCGCTAGAAAACTAACCCAACAAGCTCGCTGAATAGGACCAAAACTTACATCATACAAAATCATTTATCAACACAATTAGTAATAACCTTATTTTGTAGAATGCGGTTAAACATGAAACTTAATCATACAGACACGACCAATTAAAGGTTGTGGAACAATTAGATACATAATTTTGATCAAGGGGAGAGTCTTTTTTTAGAGATAATTTGTTTTATAGGCCCTATACTTGTATCCAGGCAAGAAGAAGGTCGTCTACCAATATAGCAAGCCCAAATATTACCGTTTTATTATAATATATTTTATATTGTAGCAGTAGTATTTTTAGTGATTGTTATTGTTAGGGAGAGCTTTTTTACCAACAGCTAGGATATTTGGTGCTAAGAATTGGTGATGATAAGTGAAAGGACGTTTTGAACAGCGTATTTTTATGGTATATCATGATTTTTTAGCACAAGGTTTACAATAAGAAACACATCTGCATCTTTCAATAGCGTCAAAACGTTCAAGCATTATTTAGATATTAGGTAATTCCCAAAGTTTTTACAATTATTTAGTTTGTAGACAACCGTCTTCTTTCGTGGATGAATGAAATGAAATGAATTAATGCAAATGAATAATAAGTGAAGGTAAATCAAATATCAGATAGAAATCAGTTATAACCTACCGGTACCTATCACAGTTACGTTTTAATATACTAAAATTCAATATTCCTATTTCCTATATCATTCCTATATCATTTCAGAAATTCTAATCAAGAGCAATTAAGTGTTGAAATCTGATTATTCCTGATCAATTCTGATGATTCTAGTAGTTTTTAGATGTTCGTGAATATAAAATAACGACATTTATAAATGTATGAGTTGGAAACTGCCATAGACAAAACAAATATGAAGAATAAGTGGTATAAAATCCCATCACAAGTGGTCATATTTTCTCCATCTCTACCGTTCATATATATATATATATTTATAGGCCTACGTACATTTAATCAAACTTGCATTTCGATTCTCAGAGTAGTTATCTCTCAATCAAATAATCAAGTCCTGGGAATATTTCAGAATAATCACGCACAGTCAAATCATACCTTTAATTTTATTTGAATACCAATCATACGTGAATCCATATATCTATACCGTGATTACAAATTGAATCATTATAACTAAAATAGCAAGACAATTGAGAAACTTTCTTCCTAAATTATCCCTCAGATGCTATCACGCTAGTTTGATGCTGCTCATATAATAAGAAACGCCAAATATAGTTATATGGCAGACGTACGACGTCGTATCCACACAAAAGTCTAGACGTTTCTATCATTTACTGAAATATGCATGCATCAGAATAAACAGTTATTTTACATAAATCTAAGCGATATAGTAATAGAATAATGTGATCGTATAAATTTAATTATAGTGTTTCCTAAGTGCTTGTAGAGTAGAGAACTCAAGATATACCACATTTTAATTTAAGAATTACACAACAGTAAATTTATATAATTTAATCCTCTATCTCTATCAAAACGTTATTGCATATGTACTGTATATATTTATATTCTCATAGAAATTATTTAGATTTGGAAATAAAATTCAAACATGTTAGATTATATCAATGTACCCTACGTACGCTAGTGGGAAAGTTTATGGAAATTGTGTGCTTGTGTAAGCCTACTATTTTTTAAATTATATTCATGTAGTTTATATATTATTTTTATATATTTTTTGATTTATGGGTCCAAGAACGGATGATGTTGTGATGACCAAGATCTAATGACCTCCTTGAATGATGGGTTATGTCTGGTTTACAATTGATTGGTGCATAGGAAATAGTGACTGTGTTATTGCGTTATGCAGTATACACGTAAATGACAGAGATAAAACGCGAAAAACCTCTGTCAGGATGGTCGATCAAGGTGGGAATCGAGCCCCTGTCACCTGATTGGTGGTCCAACGTGCTAGCCACTGCTCCACCTGTCTCTGTAAATACTTGCTTAACTTATTGGTATGGAATGATGCAATTCATATTTAAACCAGTGGCTGCTCACCAGTGTCGCATGAAGATGCCGGTGAAACTCTGGCGAAACGTCGCAATAAAAGGTTGGTGCTAGAACCCCAAATGCTTTACAATCGTGGCAAAATTACCGAGAGAATATTTTTACCATATATATATATATATATATATATATATATATATATATATATATATATATATATATATATATATATATATATATATATATATATATATAAATATATATGTTATATATATATATATATATATATATATATATATATATATATGTACATATATCCTATATGTACATATATCCTGTTTCTTCGATACGTTCTCATAAAACAACCTACACGAACACCTGTACATAAGAACGATTAAATTACATATTAAAATATTATATTTGACTTTCGAAGAGTTGACATGTGTGCCTAATATCACGTCACGCAGTATAGGCGTTGTATAAGAACTCCACTCATGCAACCAAAGGTAGGATCGTATCGTTACGTAAGACAAACGAACCTGAATGAACCCAGAAACAAACAAAAAGTAATATCCGATACATTAAAAATTAGCAACACTTACATGTAAACTAATTACAATTGAATTATATAATATTTCGATATTTAGAGTACAAACGAATTAAGAGAAACTTTTTTTTAATAGCTAAAAAAACCTATGACTACCAATTACTATCCCAATTACCACTTACATATTATACTTCGTACAGTCAGTATTTAAATAGGCAATGTATTTTATGTATACCCTACCAATTAGGTAATTACCAATTACGCACTCCGTATAGTCGTAGCTAAAATTTAGAAGTTACATAATGCGGATCCATGTTTGTCGCTATAGTGTCGCATTTATTGTTGCAAAGAATAAATTGTAGCTAGAATCATTGTTACAACAAAGAAAGGTACAGCATTGGCTTATTGGCAAGTGAAAGAGGTTCGCTGATTTGCAAAGAACAGCATCTTAGCGGCCGTGCTCGATAGTGAAAACAATCGCACCAACAGGTGTTGTTTGCAGTCGCTCTAGTATTTGTTAATTGTTAGAGCCGCGAGAGCGTTTGTTGGAGTGGCGTGGGGAGGGAGGGAAGTGGATCAAAATATAAGAAATGTACAGTCGAATTTAAATAAGGTAGATACATATATTCACGGTCAATGTGACTTGCACGTCCACTAATAGGTATGTCGCCATGAAATGTATGGAATATGGTCCATGAATGATTTCCAAAAAATCAATTTATCATTTTTAATCAATGTTATTATTGAAAACTTTCATCGTCCGATCTTTGGAATCAGCGGGATCAGCCGAAAAAAAACATCTGACAAAACATCAGTAGGTCTTCTGACTGGGCCATCGTGGACCTTACGAAATGAACCACTTAAAATAACATGGCTAGAGCTAGCCAGCTCCAATAGACTAGGACGATAGATCTATGCTAGGACTTCGAGTGGATAATATTTATTAGAAGAGCTACCTACTATGACAACATGATATAATAACAAAGTCTAGGGGTAGGTTGCAAAGACGAAGTCTTGGAATGCAATAGAGTTCATCATATTTTGTAGTCCACCTCAAGTGCAGGGCTAGGATTTTGTACAAACAACAATGAAAATACACTAAGCATGCAGACATGCAGTGGACATGTATACAGTGACTTGACATCTAGTCACTAGGCCTATTAGCCTTAGTCGCTAGTAGTAGTTATATCTATATAGTAGCTTTTCCAGTAAACATTGAACAATCAAAGTTCTATATAGACCTAGGATGCAATACCTTATTATAGGTTAGGGTCAAACTCTAACTAGAAGCTGAAAGTTTGACAATTCACTTAAAAAATACCTTATTTAAATTCAAGTTTACATCAGTCGTCATAAAAGGTCAGAGTTTAGCATACGCTATATACCTTCTACACTACTGCTTAGTCTGCACAAGTAAATGCTCGACTACACTTAAATGTCAACATGATACCTACAGTCAATCTCGGTACTGTAATGTACAACACGTTTATGTGGGTACATTAATATTTAATTAGGCTTGCAATGTACGTAAATATACACTTGGTAGGGTCGTGGTCGTTGTGGACTGGACGGTTTTGAGTTTGATACAGACTTAAGACCTATACAAAACGTGTTTCAGTTATGGACAATGGATGGATATACTTGTATCCACGGAAGAAAGTCTATACTAACAGAATGATGGTATAGAAATTCAGTTTTAATGTTTTATTACGCTCTACAAGATGTACTTGTCTCTCATCGTAAACTTTGTCGCGAAAAAATATCATAAAACTCTAAAAATAAAGTTGGTTGACAACCTTCTTGTTTCTCGAATACAAGTATAGGTCTACTTCAAGATAATGTCACGCAATGTTAATGTAAATGTGATTCCCTCTCTTGTCCACTCTACTTTACATCCACCCCCTTCTAACCCCTCACGCTGTCGAAATGATGTCATTACCATAACAACACAGCGAACTTGGAAACTATTATAGATTAAGATGGTTTCTTCTTACAGTTTGGGGGCAAATCGGTCAACACGAGAAATGTAGTTTCGAATGTATGAAAAAACTACAACAGCGCCTCTAAAAAACATTATTTCTTCCACAGAATTTTCGGATAATATATTGTATATATATATATATATATATATATATATATATTTAAATAGTTTCAGTTCAATCACTTACGCCATGCTACGCTACGCGCAAAACAAAAGGCGTAGCATCAGAATCGAGTCGTTCACATTATAAGTTGTTTTGTTTGGTAAGTTCGTAATTGTGCGAATAATAATAATATGTAATTCCACGGTACAATAATATTCAACAACTACTTTTATAAATGAATAGTATGAATAGGCATCATATTATTATAGGCATTAGGATGTCCGGTATTCGTATTTATATTTACTTCGAAATACTTATTGCGTTGAAAAAAAAATAGTAGGCCCTCTTGACTGTGCATACATTAAAAGGAAGAAAAATGAATGGTATACTTTTATCACTTGTATCAGACTTTTCCGCTAGGTTATTAAATAGGGAAGAATATAAACTTGACTGTTCATTCAGTACCGGTACACTGTTACCATTATCGTCCTCACCATTTTGTTCGCTACACTTCAAATGAGCAATATTACTTTTTATTAATTACTTTTAAGTATATATAAATATATATAATATTTTTATATAAATAATTAGTCAAATGTTGGACGTACACGTAACAGGAAAGTGAGACTGCAAGTCACAGGTGGCCAGTCGAGTGTTACCCAAGGACCAAGTCTAACCAAATAAAATGTCGAATGTACCAGAATAATCCAAACGATTACACCACCTTTTGTGTGTTAACCATTATTACCAGCTTCCTGCATTTGCATTAACATTAATTGATATCTGTTTAGTGCATTTACATTCACTGACTCCACCGGTCACAAAGCAAACAAAAGGATGGAATACGAAGGCTGGATACCTGAGACCACTTCTTTATTCAGATCATTCTTTCATGAGAAGATACTGTCTTATCTAATCAAGAAGGCTGTGCTTGAGATACTATTTTTATTTATTTTTTCCCATTGTTCCGCTATCAAAAATATGTTATATCAATGCGATAACCACTGGTAACATAGAATGGTTGTCACTGGCAAAAAAACGCAAGTTGCCTATTTATTCATTACAGATCAATGCATTCGTTTTATAATAGGCCTATGTTTATATTTTTTGGTACCTGTGGTTGTCTATTGAGTCGGCAAAATGTCACTCGATTAGACCTATCATCAGTTTGGCAACATTGACCTATATTCAATCGAACAAGTTCGAATAGTTTTAGTGGGTTAATGTAAAAGTACCACTATACTTACACACGCGAGAGATGATGGTTCCGATCGACTGTCCTACCTATCCCATACCACTAACGCACGGACGGTTCACGCCTTCATCTCTCTTGTATACACCTATACCTCAATATAACCGCAACACCTCAAGACTGAGAGTGAGAGAGATAAAAACACGCTCTTTTGTTGTGATATAATTAAATCGATTTTTTTAAATATACATTTATACTTATATATATATATATATATATATATATATATATCTGTATATGTATTAAAAAAAGCAATATAAAATATATATTGGCTAAACGAAGTTCACAATATAATATAATTTCTGCTATTGCTACAAGCCTAGTACCATGCTGCAACCTTGCACAATTCTGTCATCTAATAATCTTCACCACTCATTATTATCAAAACCCAAGAGTTCAAGGCTCAATTGCTGTTGAGGTGAACAGCGGAACTAAAAAGTGGTACTCATTTAATAGGACAATAAATGTTTAGGCATTAAAAGAACAACTTCTCCCACGATTTCCAACTTTAATTGTCTTTTTCACAAAATAAAATAGTGAATTTGAAACCCCGAAATGATTGGCCAATTTGAACAATAGCAGCAAATGAATGAAAAGAATGCATGTCAAGGAAGTTCTAATGTACACGATCGCAGGGCAGTCACGATCAAATCTTCAAAATGTTGCCCGAATGAAGTCATCCATCACTATTGGCTATTAGTGACAAGGTCAATACAGATTACCTTCCTTACCGAATGCAACAGGTTAGACTAATATAGAAACGTGTTACAAAATGAAAAATAAAAAAGTAAAATTATTTCAGTTTTCATTTTGTTGTACGATTCGATTAGTGTATTCTGTTACAATGTAATACATTAATAATACTTACCGGGTAAACAGTATGAATGCAAGCGTTCACGGCTTCCCTATTATGAAGATTTCATGATTAGATGATTAGATGATTACAGGTGGTTTGCATAACGACACCACCAACAATTGAATTATTTGGGAAAACGACTGAGTAGATGAAAGATGCTGACAAAAATCAATGCCTTATGCGGGACTCGAATCCACGTCAGGCTTGACTTGTGTTTCCAAGCATTTTTAATTAGACGAGTGTGAGGAAAGGCTCAATTTCAAATACTGTACAAAAAATATAAAAAGTTCGTTCGTTGTGTGTTTCTTTTGATTGAATCGATTTAGTGAAACATCATTTTTTCGCAGAAGATCTATTATAACTAATGTGTTGTCATTTTCGAGAGTATACGCAGATAAAAATTACTTTTTAGCTGCGATGTAGGGTCTATACCTTATAAGAAGAGAACAGTAGGCCTAATACAATTACAATTCATTAAGGCCCGGCATTATCAAGTCCAGTTAGCCCTTATCTGCGAGTTGGTGGAAACAAATAGTATGGGTAACCATGGTGATGCCAACTTTAAACTGCCAGTTGGAGCTACTCCCACGTTGGTAATACAGTGCCTAAATCGACTCTCATGAGAAAATAAGAAGCACAACGTTCTCTTCAAGAAACAATTTAATAAAGTACATTATATTATATAGCACACGTTCATCTATATAATATAAGGGAATAGGCCTACAATATTTTGATAAAGATTACGGTCAAAATTAAATTTTAACCTTTTAAAGCTTCAGAGACAGAGAAGCCTCTTATCATTAGTCCCCAAACTTATATTTTTAATCAACTATCCTCTGTATTAGGCCCACATAGGGAGTAAAATGTGCGGAGGGGAGGAGTGTAGACTAAAGGGGGATTATGTATTCACATGTGGCAGTAGTGAAAGGACCCCAACGTCTACCCTACGTGTGGTGAACCTCGTCGTCTCGTCCTCATTTCTCTGAAAGCCGATACATGCAGTCGGAGAGGTTTGTGGAGAACATGAAAATGTGTCAGTTGAATAATTTTAATATGAAGGGGTGTAGACGCACTCTCTATTAGGGCTACATCTTGAGTGGCAAGTATAAATCGAAAATGCGTGCATGTTGATCATTAAAATTAGTTTTTTATACAAAAAAATTTAATCCATTAAGTGAATATAGGCTAGCCAAGTAACGTTGAATAAAGCGACAAAGAAACTCAATAGATTGAAAAATATCCCGGTAAAAATATCTCGACGAAAACATGTCTTTCCCAAAAAATCCTCTGTAGGCCTAAATAGATGGCACATTGGACGAACAAAGTGAGGACGGATCTAACCTAGGTCTAACCTAACCTGAAGAAATATTGAAATACAATATATGGGCCTAGATGTAATTTGATCAGTGATGTAGACTACGTATTTAGTATTTCAGTAAGTATACTCGTATTTTGCTATTTTGTGATAAATTATTAAAGTTAAAGTTATTTTGTGGTATTATGTTTTAGTTTAGATTCAAGATCTGTCTTCAAATCAATTTTATAGTCAAGTAGCTATTTCGAGAAAACTTGAATCGATTTCCAACAAACCTACCTCAATCGCGTTTTCAGGAGATATTTTCTCGGTATATTTTTTCCGCTTAGAAACTTTTTCAAAAACTTGTTTTGGCAACAATCAATAATGGTGTTCATTATGAATAAGGTAATTTGTATACGTTACATTGACATTAATGCCGGTACCCTTTGAACTTGACCGGTGACCTAGGCGAATGCACGTAGGTCGAGGCCGTGTTGTGACACACTTACCACTCGGGTGACATAAGAAGGTCATTCATTGACCCACCCTGACAAAACGCTACACGTGTATAGACGAATTTGGTAGGGATGATCTAAAATATAGTATTTTGTAAATATATATAAAATATATAGTAAATAGCTGACTCGAGGTGAAGATTATAGTCAAGATTCTTTTTAAATAAATCATTCATCATTTTAATTGTTCTGACTATACAAGAATTTTTCAAAATTTCGTATTGACCAATTTTCAAATTTCCAGTATAATTTTTTTCCCAATTTTCGTGTGATATTGTTTTTCAAATATAATATGTATATATTTTCTAAATTTTCGTTGACAATTATTTATAATAGTAAAAAAACATTATTCAACATTTTAAATCTTTTTCCACATATTTGTTCAATTCTTTGATTTCAACTTTTTAATTTATTTTCGATTTTATTCAAATTATTTGTTTTTCGAATATAATATGTATATATTTTCGTTGACAATTCTTTATAATAATAAAATGACATTGTTCAACATTTCAAATCTTTTTCCACATAATTTTGTTCAATTCTTTGATTCTAACTTTTTAATTTATTTTCAATTTTATTCAAATTTTTTTGCCTCTTCAAAATGTGATATTTTATAGATCATCACATTGTTACACATAATAGTTTGATCCTTAGATTTCGACTGTAGTAAAAATTGCAATATTTAGATTTGACTTTCAGTTTTCAATGGTATATTTATTGAATGAAATTATTGTGCACAGTAAATTCATAGCTACACTAAATTAAAGATCTGACATGACGTGTGCTATACTATAACACACATGATAGATGACTGAGGAGGATGCATATATGCCTATAGACCATTAGTATTTTGTTAGCAAATCTAATTCTAACATAAATTACAATATGTTATTTTATAATTTACTATTCATTGGGTTTCATTTTTCAACAATACCAATCATTTTTTTTTAAAGTTCAAAAATGGCTGATTCATTAATTTTTTGTAACAAACATCAATACTCCAAATACAATATTTCGAATACTGGTAATACCAAATTAATTTCTAGAAAGTTAAATAAAATTTGAAACAAGGTAAAATAACTAATCGTAGTAAAACTGAAAATGTTTTTGAGATAAATACTTAAATTAACTATTCAGCAATTGATAAGGCTAAATAAAAATCATTATTGGGACTGAGAAATTCATGAACTGTTCGTAAAACATTTTATTTCACTATTCATTTTGGAACCGGTTTTGATAAGAATTCAAGATATTTCTTGTGTGTTTCTCTTTCTGCAATTTCACATTTCAACTTAGCTAAATCCAAGTCTGTCAACTTGGCATTAAGTTTTGTATTATCACAACCTAAATCACGAATTGTGGGCATTCTCAGGGACGTTATATTTGAATTGGGTTTGTCTAAGTAGCATCTAGGCATTCCCAATCCTCCTTCCACCTCGGCCGTGAACACTAATTTCTTCTCCTTCTCGTTGAAATGATTCACAATGTGCATTACAGACTTCTGAGACAAAACGGGGAGCACGTAGGAAGCAAACGGAATATTTTTCGTACCCCGACTTTCATGTTGACTGTTTTTCAACGCCGCCAACTGTCGAAATACGTAAATGCGTTGTAATGACGACATGTGATCTAAGAAATTCTGTTCCAATTCTTCCTTCTCTTCTGAGACTGTTTTCACTTTCTTTCGACTGAACGCAACATATGTTTCGGGTTTGAAACGCGACGAATAATAGTTATTCAAATAACTGACACGTTGCTTTTCATTTTCTGGGACTCGAGGTTTCAACTGCTCCAACAAACCTTCATACTCTCTTCCCCTCAAAAACTCGTCATTTAAAAGTTCTTCTTTAAATTTTTGCAATGGTTTCTCGATGTCACTCAGATTTGGAAGTACGAAAGATGCTCTCTTAATCTTCACACATCTATGTTTTACTGGAGGGTCTCCAGGCTTTGAAATTTCAATTCCGTTCGTTACCGGATGATTTACTTTATTTTTGTCAGATTTGTATTTGAATTTATCCTCATTTTCACAATTGAACAAACGACACTCTACTTCAGACTTGCTATCGCAGAGAACTTCATTCAACGACAGTTCCGATTGATTCACTGGAATGTCATCTGGTCTGACAAATCCAGAGAATGACGTGATGGTGAATCCCGAGCTGTCAACTGGCATTACGTTACTATTAAAAGAGTCAGATGACATAGTTGCTCTATAATTCATTGCCTTTAGATTTCTTACTTTACTGTCCGATGATTTCTTCTTCTTGACTTGTTTGGAATGTGAAATTACTGAGGCTTTAGGTGATTCCATAGTTGCTCTAACCACGGGCAATGTTGTTATAATGTTATTTTCCATTTTAAAATTTTGCCTCGAAGTATCATTCGATAATAAAGACATATCGTTTTCATAATTCTTTTGAATATGATACTTACGTGCCTCATATAATACATTACTTCTTATTTCGCAAATCAGTTGCATCAAATTAGGTATAGTTTCCGCAACTTCTATTACGTAAACTGGTCGTAAATCACCGTCTTGCTTTTGTCGAGGTGGAACATCAGTACGGGGTGGAACTGCTAGCCGACCTTGACTTATTTCAAAAGAATCCCAACCAGAAACCAATGTTTTACCAAGAAGAGATTTTATGAAATGGTGTATCTCAGGTCTAGTCATAACATTCCTCAACAACCGCGGGTTTTTAGCAAGATCAATCATGTCCTGTGCCTTACCGGGATTTACATCAAAGAGAACGTCAAGTACAGAGTCAACCAGTCGTTCAATTTCTTTGTTGAAATAAATTGGTAACTTTGAACTTTCTTGTTTCCCTGGTTTAAAAAATATATCGCCCAACTGTTTTCCTAACTCTTTGAGATCAGCAGGCTCATCTTCGTCGTACATATTAGCCGTGGCTTTCGTGGCAATGACATAAGATGGCAAATGTTTACATCCGCTACCTCGTACTATTCTACGCTCACTTGGTGAACGTTTATTCTTCTTATTTACCATCATGATCTCGTCTCTTGCGTTTTTCATGGCCGATGTTAGCGTGGGCATTAATATAGACCGACGTAGGATATAATCATCGATTGTCGATGACCTCTTGCGGCTTACCGGGGCCCTCGGAATATACCTATGTAAAAAACAATTCAACAATATTTCATGAGTGTATTTGAATTTGTATTATGCCAGTAAAATAAATTCGTAAGAACGAGTTGTCTGAAACGAAGGTGGAAACAATTTAAAAAATAATGTTTTTTCATGTACACAAGTAAACGTTAATATAGAAGTAAACTACGGTAACTACTACGTAAATTAGATCTGACCTACCTGGCATAGCTTAAGGAGTCTTCTAGGAAGAAGTTAGAAGTACCTTGCTCTAAATAATCATCCTTTACAAAGTGAGCGGCAAGCAGATGTAGACACACTACCTTTTCAATGTCAACTTCACCATTGGAAAACAACATATCTCGGATTTCCTATAAATCAAATCAAATGTCGACTCTTGTAGTCTAACACATGAATCATTCTGTATCGTATTAATAAATTATATTAAATATTACAAGTTTTTAGTTTATACATAATGATTTCCAATGTATAACACAATTTTTAATAAATATATAATGTGTCCAAAGTCAATGTTGCAATTCTGATTTCTGAACATCTTTCTTAATTCAAATTGTAACTAACTCCAATTTATTCAATCTCAATAATTATTTAATATAGTCAATTAAAGTAATACAGTGTATCCATAGAAGCAGACTGTTCTTTCAGGCCAAAGCATAGCACTGAAGCAAATGTCAGAGCATAGCACTAATGACTAATAAGATAACAGATTATTAAATTGTTATTTTAATCATGTAATATGCGTTACCTCAAAGTCGTGCATTTGAACCTCTTTTGCAGAAAATCGTGTTAACCGCATATCACCATTTCGTTTATAACAGAATCCTGGTGTATGAGTTTCAAACATACGAACATTTTTAGCCTGCAGGGAGAAGAATTTGCTTACAGTTGATTCATTTCCCTGATATTTAAAGACTGGGTATTTAATTTATTATTTTTTCATTTACAAATAGGTCAACTGAACACAACATTATAGAATAGAATGTACTGAAAGTTTTTTTTTTCTAATACAGAATGGTGTTTAGTTTTCACGATACATTTCTCAACATGAATTACTCAATTTTGAATGTTTAGATTTGGATTGATATTCTATACATACTTGAATCACAAAAAATATAGGCTTGAAGGCTTGAATGTATGCTAGTGCTGTGCTTGGAACCTTCTTTCATGGTTCCAAGAATGGTACCGTAACTTCACACACGAACCACAAAAAACAGAAAACGAAAAACCAACTGGATCTTACATAGATGCAGTAACTAATGAGGTAAGGTATAAGTTTAAAAATAAGGATACCACTGAGTATATTTCTTCAGATATGGATCACAATGACCTGAATCAGCCAGTAATCAATTAAAATTGATCGGCAATCGCTCAAGAATTCTTAGCAGTGCAGGTACAGCTTTGAGTGTTGGCACGTACCATTACTTTTACTCAATTGTTCTTGTATTATTTCGATATATTGTATTTATTCAATTATATTTTGTTATTTCTATTTAACCAATTATTTCACTGATTAATCAAATAAAATAATCAGTTATTTTTTTTAGTTGTTAATTATCATCAAGAAGATTTTGGTTATTCAATATTACTTTTTGACATCGATCAGCCACCCTATTTGAAAACAGCATTTTTAAACACTTCTACTTTGAAAAAACAAACGGATGTTCTAGTATCCTTACCTCGGAGCCACACGAAGGAGGAATTGGTTCATATCGGCAAAACTGTTTGTGAAATCTTGACTGAGTCGTTTTAAGCAACCGCATATCAGCTTGCTGCTCCCGATTTATTTCATTTATTCTCTGGAGAAACTTGCTGTGATGAATATTATTTCGATTATAACTATACTCTGGTTCATAGTTTACAGACATCGAGAAATTTGACATATTCTCTTTGAAATTTCATGAAAATAAATACTTTAATTGAAATAAATAATACAGGTCAAGTATTGAAAAATTAGACAAATGCTTCAAGGTGAGCCAAGAAATACATAGAAACTTATTGAACATTGTTGTAATAATTTATTGTTCAAACTCTGAAGGTAACAATTTAGAGATATAACACGAGAGATATTCTATTGTATAACTACGGTACGTAGGCCTACTCAAACCACAACTACGGAATCACATAACCCACATATTAAGGAATCAAACCTTTTAGAAATAATCACATCAAATGAATAGGTCTATTTTGACGTGATAAACCTTACTACATTGACAGTAATGCGGAAGTTATTTAGGTAAAACCACGGATAATTAATTGTGTACATAACTTGCTCGAAAAAAATGACATACCTTATTCAATTACATATTTTTCCATTTTCATCATAACGAGTTACAAAAGTACAAAAGGAAGTGGTTATGACTTAGGTACGTGGAACTTCAAGTAAATAAAATTTATGTTGAAAAAATAATAATTTATTTGAGAACATTTTGTATACAGAACCTCAAGTACCTACATCAGTCAACAATCGTCCACATTTCTATACAAGCAGGCCAATATTAACAGAGGTATATGGTATATGACAATAGAAACAAAACAATGCTAGGTTCATTCAAACAGTGATAAAGACTAGAAAAATGTTTAAAATGCAATATATCTAATAAATAATCCATTCTTTCACTCAATATCCCTGAAAATCCAGTACGTATTTCAAACCTGCAAAGCCTTGAACCGACATTGTGTTCAGCAACGCTTCCTTGAAGTCTTTAAACGGTACCATTTTATGAGCTGGAGCTTTCAATTCATTCTCGAGCATCATCTTGATGATTTCGTCAAACATCAGTCTTCGCTCAGGCTTGTCGGCAAATTCTGAGGACCAGCGCGTCATCCAGAATCCTCGTACCACGACGTCCTTGAATATCAGCGCAGACGTTGGTACAGTGACAGGTTCGCGCGACATTCCACCGTACGTTACCATCACACCCTTAGCGTTCAACTGGCGCAGCACTTCCAGTGCATTCTTACCGCCAACGCAGTTCAGTGCCAGGCTTGGCTTTGGCAAGACTTTCTGTTTGAAGATGGGGGTGGTTCTGTAATCAAGTAACACAATGAATGTTACCAGAGATGTGATTTCATTTGGATGATGATGATTATTGTTGTTTATATACTAGCCACACATACCAATGTCAGATTGTAATGTACAAAATATCAATGAATTGTAAATCACAAATCAAGAAAACACTATGAATGTAGGCATGTCTTGCTCACACAATATCATGCCACATATTCGGGGTTAGAGAACCAGCAGCTTACCCTAAAATTAAAAGTACGGAGTGGAAATGTAACACACAACTGATGTAGATACGTATCTCAACATTTTCAGACAAATTCAAGTTCTGAACACCTATTCTGTATTCACCAACAGATAGGTACGAACTGACAGGTGATAAGGAAATCGATGAAGGATACGAAAAGAATAAATTGTGTTTCTTTGCGGCAAAGTGATGGCGGGTGAAAGGATGTTTACAAAACCCATGCCTACAGTGGGGCTCAAAAACGCACCTGCCTAGCTCAGATTTTGAAGCAGCTTGCACCTCAACTGTCTTCAGATTTCAAAGCACCTTCAGTGTACTATTAGTAAAACGGAGAGCATGAACAACTAAGTGCGCTGTGTGTTTGAAACTTGACTTGAGATGAGCTATCGATCATCTAAATAACCTTGCACTAATAACTAATAACCCCTCTAATAATGATATAGAATACTACTATACAATAACTACTATTACTGCTACTAATACCAATAATTGAATTTTCCTCTAAATAGGCCTAACCCACACAAATTGTAAAATTGTGTAAATATAAAAGCACTCAATTTTTTGGCATTTCTCTCTACCTGAGTTCCTCTTCGGTAAGGACCTGCGTAGCTCCAAGATCGAGGAGGAAGCCTTTCAGCTCGTCAATGTTCTTCCTGTTCCGCACAATGTTAACAGAATTGACTCCCCATGCTTTACACATTTGAATGACGTTCTGTCCACAAGCGCTGTTGGCTCCGTTCTGTATGACCGTATCGCCAGGTTTCAGTTGAACAAAGTCTTTCAACATCCGGTAAGCTGTGCACGGATTCACGGTCAACGTAGCAGCCTCGACTATGCCAAGATCTTTTGATATCTATAAAAGAATATTTAGTAGTCTCAAGAAACCTATGTTAAGTCAAAAACAGTCTGTAAAATAAAGTCATGACTCATGAGTGACCAACAAATAGACAGTAAGAGTGGACAGGGGGGGGGTAAGAGTAAGAGGATACTATCCTCTTAGTGGCCAGAACAGCACTTCCACGTTTAACTACATACGAGAAACTACACTGTCATATCAGTATGTCATGAATGTACCAGATAAAATTGTCTCTTACAAACACGTCGATCAATAATCCTGGAACAAATCTACGCCTACTGCATGGAAATTGAAATATAAATTTTGTTCACTACTAAAAGGTGACATATGGTTTCACATTTATTTATAACTGAATTATTTTGAATTTTCAGCTTTTATTAGAGATAACCATTAAAGTATTTCCTAATAAATGTTCAGTAACTTGACACAGCCATTGTTCTTCAAAAAGGGAAAATAAACATGTCATTCTTAGATTTCAGATTTGCATTATCTTCGTAATTTAAAGATAAGCCTACACAGGATTTCCATTTTGTCTACAATGAAAGTATTTGCTAATTCCTGGAATTGGATGGTTATATGAGCTCTGTGACATTTCATGATCATTCCCTGTCCTTTCCATTTCCTTTCCTTTTCATTCAGTTATCACCTTTTAGTTACTGGTATGCTATATACATACATAAGACCTAATGTAGTTCTATGATTACCCTATTTTTAATGATCATGGCTAGTCAGCAATTCTCAGAATTAAGTCATAGACATAGGCCTACAAGAATATTTATATCTGCTGAAATGAGAGGTAAAATTATCAAAGTTTTACTAAAATTCATGAAAAATTACTGTTCACAGTAAAGAACATAAAACAAGTCAACTTTACCTCTAAGGCTAAGAATACAAGAAAGGATCATTGTAAAATTAACAAATGTAGACCCGAGTCAACAAATAAAAATATTGATATAAAATGATTAATTTCAATGCAAGGTAAACAATAAGTTGATTATCAATGTAACTTTTCAGATTGGTTGAGTTGGAAGACCTATAGAATTTGTTCACCTTTATGAAACTTGGGTGTACGCTAAGGTGATTCAATTTCTCACCAACTAACCTTAATCATTTCTTTTGCGTCGCATATAGCATAAGACCTCCATGTACCCCATCCGGAAGTACTAGGTAAAACACGGTCACCTTTCGTAAGAAACTTCACAGCATTCCCTACAGACACGATTTCGCCAACACCTTCGTTACCTGCGACGGAAGGTAAAGTAGGCTTGATCGGATACACTCCTTGGATGGTGTTAATGTCAGCAGGATTTACAGGAGCTGCTAGCATGCGGACAACAACCTGAACAAGAATGAGGTAGTAATTAATGACTATGGTGATGGGCTGGGCCTATTATTTCAAAATGTGGGTATTCAAAATCTGTGGCACTCATTACTCAGGATCAGTTTCAGTTTCAGTACCGGTAGGGGATCAGTTCTTTTACGTTGCTCAGTAATTAAGCCGAAGATATTGTGACTAACCTTCATTTTCATGCACACATATTTGGTCGCTTAATCACACTCTATGGTTATTAGGCTATAATTAATAACCAAATTAATATGTTTTTACTAGGTTCAAGACTAGCGTAGGCCCTAGCCATCGAGTTTGTATAACTACAAACTCAAATGGCGTAGCCCTACTGGATTAGTGTTTGTCAAAGATTAGTTAGGCATAATGTCTCGGCTCAGTAAGCCTACTGTTCATTTTTATACATTATACCATAGGCCCAACCTGTAACCATAGATTATACAATCAATGCTGTGTCATTGAGTTTCAAATCAATTGCAAACATCTGTCTAGGCCAATATATATATCAATGCTTTTCCAAGTTGTGTTCTTTAGTTTTTCATGATTTTTTTAACGACGGTTAGGGTTGGACCTAGGTACCGTACCGTAATCCTAGGATAAAGTTTTTATTGAATGGAAAGTAAATATGCCATATCCTTAACAGGTCTTTTTAAGGGTAATTTTGATTAGGTTTTAAGGTTTATTAGTGTTGGTCAGGGCATTTTAGGTAGGGTAAGGTTTTGTGTTGAATCGACAACTATACACTGTAATTTTAGGGTTCATGCTCTGTTTTACTAGGCAACCCCTAACCATTCTTACCATAATGTACCACCACCAACAAAACCCAAAAACAGATCGGTTAAGGATACGGTATTTACCGAATGTAAGAAATTACAGAGATTTGCAGATTACATCTTAGACCTAGGCATTGATTTCATACCGTAAGCATCCCATAAGGATATTATTTACTCAATGTCGTAAGCAGTGGTGTATTCGGGCCGGGGCGGCGCCCTGGTACTTTAATTTGGGGGCAGGACGCGCCCCAGTACCTTTTTTCTTGAAAACCGTATTTGAAGACATAAAGCTAACTTGAACCAGCTAACTTATAAACGCACAATGTTAAAAATGATGGATCCTGATAGATGGAATCTGCCAATATTTATTTGCAATGCCAGACTTTACAATAATGACAGAATCTTGTAATGTAGTGTAGAGTCAGTTTGTGACATTTTTTGTACTACCTTAGAAAGGAATGTATTAACTAGGCCCTTGTCACCGACAGCACTGTTCTGCAAGCATTACGAGACAGATGGGAGGTTTGTTTATTTTCTCATCATTTTCATTTTATATTTGAATTAAAATGTTCTAAAACTGACATTGTGGCATGTTACGGCACAAGTCACCCCCTCCCCCGCCGAGTTGGGATCATTTTTTTTTTTAAATACCACCGCCCGGGTACTTTTATTTTTACGAATACACCACTGGTTGTAAGGTATAAAACCAATGTCAGTTAAATCAGTTAGATTGAGTCAGTTAGACAGGTCAGTTAGATTGAGTTTATTTAGGTTAGTTTAGGGGTTTAGGCTATGGTTTAGGCTGCACGCAAGAACAACAACAAAGTCTGTATGTGGTGACATACAACACTGAGTTGCATAGACCGAGGAACAGCAGCTGACAACAATGCTGACAATCATCATCTACCAACATCTTACATAACCCTAAAACCGCCAAGTTATAGATATAGCTTAGGCCTATTCACCAAAATTTTACCTAAAGATTGTGGAATTCTAGAATTAATATAGGCCTAGGCCTATGTACTCATAATCATATTATAGACTTATGCCATTGAGATTGTAACACTATAATCTCAATGCTAATGCTATCCTACAAATTATCACGTTAGGTTGGGTCACCATTGAGTTACTCACTTCATTGGCCTTGAGTTCTGGTAACTTTTCTTCTTCTTGTCGAATTACTTTAGCAGCATCGCCGTACTCAGAATAAACTAACTTGTGACAAAGAATACTTTGAAAACGAACAATCTGTCGTCTTGTTACATAACCAACATAGTTCTTACTACAAATATACCTTAGATTGGAGTGCTTGCACAAAATATTTCTAAAACTTGCCGCCATGTTGATTATGTCAAAAACTCGGCCTTCTTCCCTTTCTTATCCAATGAAAAGCTGTGGACCTGTGGTTGTCTAGAGAATCGGAAAAAATATCAACGCCGTCAATTTACTCCACGAGTGCCAGTATCGCTCACTGATCTGCCTGTGGTATCGCTGATTGTGATTTGTGAATTTGCGTTTGGGAGTTGGGACGAAGTTGGGCCGAATCTCCTTTCACTGTCAAGCATTTTACATGCTGCCACGGTAATCTCGCTTAATCAACAGGTGGAACAAGGTAATCGTTGATTATTGCTAATGAGTTATAAATGATTGATTCATTAATAGTGAAATAATTTCATATTCCCATTCTAGTATTAGAAATACTTGGACAAACCTAACCCCAAATGAAAAATCCATAAACTGGTTCTGCCCTTAACTATGACATTGTCATTGAGTTATGGTCATATAATATATAAACTCAATGACTAGGCCAGGGTAGGCCCAGGCCAACCTAGGCATTGATTCTATAAAAAAAGCCCAGTCCTAGGCAATGACTCCATGCAAAAATTTACTAAAAGTATCCCTGGTTTTGAAGATTTTCTCTGGTAGGCCTAGCCCTACTTCAATTTTTTGGCTCGGGTCATTATTGAATTTCATAATTTTTTGGACTTGGTTAGGTAGGCCATAATATCCAGGTATCAATATTTACAGTAAATGTGAAGAATATCAAACAAGGCCATAATGTGACATTTTTCAGGAAAGTGTCATTGGTTAAAAAGCTGTAAGGGCATTGAGTTTGGTTAGGGGAGGTGGTATCCTTACCTTTGCCAATTGGTGTTTGTTGTTTGAGTTTTTGGTGTTTCTGATAGATCTTGCAGAGTAATAATTATTTGTTTTTATAGGTGTAAAACTCACTATAATGTGATGGTTTTTATATCAACGTCTGTGTGTTGATAGCTGGTTGTATTGTATTTTTAAAATTACTGTATTTTTACAATTACATGTAAGCTTTCGGTCGCTGGTTATAGGTACGGTAATTTTATTTTTGTAACCACATAGAAAGTGTTTTTGTGCACTTTCATGTTGTGTACTTCCATGTTATTTAATTTTTATGTTTTACATAGTTGGGCCCATATTTTATTTTTAGATCTTATAATTTCTGATAGGTAGCAATTTTTATGGAGAAGGTATGCTGATTGCGTATACTTTTTTTGAGACTTGGGAACTTGAGAAAAAATTGATGAATTTGGCCTATAATTGGCGGTGTAATAAATAGCATAAACAAACAAAATTTTATGAATTAAATTTATAACAACAACCTCTATGCAGAGAAACTTCGTGAACTTCGAAGAAACTTAAATCGTGTTTCAATGGGCCAGGAAAAATAAACCATCAATGCGATCCATCCAGGAAAACTCAACATTTGTTATACGGGAGAATGGTGGGAAAAATTAATTTTCGAAGCGGGAAAACGATAGATGCCAGAAAGGTGCTTCGAGGTTTCACCGTTTTTCAATATGACGGCTCTATTGCAATTATACTCCTATTGACCTAGACCTAGCTGTTCCTGCTTGGGTTTCCGTCATTGCGTTACAAGGCTTATATCAAATTGAAGCGTCAATTAATTCTTATCAGGCAGTATTCAATCACCAGTTAATTAATTACATATATTTAGTATTAAATTAACCGTTTTCTAATTCATCCATGTAGACTAGAGTTTTCTACTGCATACTGTACCTTCCCCTAATAACATTTCCTTTATCTCGTTTCAGTGACCAGACCAGCTAGAAAAAAGATAAAAATGGAATCTGGATTCAACAAGATTTTTGTGAATTTGAATTTGGAAATTAATGACCAGGATAGTCCTTTGGTTTTAAAAGATCGTTTCAACAAAGCCAGAAATGATGAAGAACGCGTTTCGATTGTTTTAAACCATCTTACAAAGAGTGATTTGCTACCATTTAAAACAACTGATGAACGTGATGATGTGAAATCAGCTCTGAAATCAATCGCGCTTTGTCGTGCTGGAAATGAATGTTTTATTGAAGACCCAGCTGAGGCTTTTCTGCTTTATACCAAGGTAGGCCTAGGATATTTTTAAATTTGATTTAACAATGTTTCTTAGATGTAGACCTACACAATGAAACTAGACGACTTAGCACGTGGCTATTCTTTTCTTTGCCTCCTTTCCCTATTGAATTTCCAATTTCACCGATACAAATTTTCAACTATTTTTCACATCTTGTCTTCATTTTCCAATGGTCAAGTAAGGTCATAGAATGGTCATAAGAGTTCTCCCATGGCCTTTCTTCTTCTCCCTACAACCATTGGTAAATTATAAAAATCATAAATCAATGACGTTGGTGAATGATAAATGTAAGGCAATGAGGAGATTAGACGAAAGATTATTTTATCACGTGTTCTGGATACGGTAGTGGGAAGGAAATGGTCATGGCCTATGCAATTGTTACGTAGCAATCCCAGTATTTGCCGTAATGACATAGGGAGGGAATCGAATCCCGATCTCCTGACTTCACTGTTCATGCAGCGTGCTACCTACAGCTCTGTCTGTCTTTTACATATATATTTTAACTTTAATTTATTTATTGTGAGTGGATCCATGACAGTGTACTAACTCGGCAGATCAAGTTGTATAGGCCTACCGGTATTACCAAAGAGCTTGAAATTAGTAGAGTGCACACAGATGAAGCCAACATGCTTAGTGGCGCGAGGTCTGCGGGTTGGAACGTAAGTCACGTGATTCGGTGACAGCACTCTGACTGTGAATATTTTGTTACACGTTATCCTTATAGCGGAGCTCCAAGTCAGGCCAAATAAATGACTATTAATTGATTATTATGACTGATGTGGCAATTATACTGAGAATTATTATTCATGATGATCAGCATATATATGTTTCTGCATATTTTCATGCGACTTACACCCACGTGATTGTATTTAGTATCCTGTGAGAATTGAAATTGTACGTTGTGCGTGATTGCCTGTATACAATTTCTCTCAAGACTTCAGGAAAAGAGATGTTCAGCAGAGTTCATTATATTTTAATTCATATCTTTTTATTATTTTTACAGAGTATTGCGGTTGCTCCTTATCCACTGTCAACGTCAGATAAGTCTGAAGAGCTCGCTATTGCGTTTGCAAGTAGGTCTGGTCTACTGTTTATAAACAAGAATTACAGGGGATGCCTTAGTGACATTGAGCAAGCTTTATTGTATGACTACCCAGCAAATCTTATGTACAAGCTGTACGAGAGGCAAGGGAAGTGTTACCAGAAACTGGGGAACATTAGTGAAGCAATGGAGAGTTTCAAGGTAGGTTACATTAGTGATCTAAGAAGGTAACGAGATTATAATAATTCCTCTTCTGAAATGTGCTTCAAAAACTTCACCATAAGAAGGAAACCAACTCAAAGAAAGTCAAATTCCATCGTATTCAAATTGTTTATCCATTGTTGAGTATTTAAGGGTAATGGATGATGGCATTTCTATGTAAATGTTCATACTGTATTGAGAAACTGTGGTTCACTTATTAGTGTTTGTTTAAAAAATTCAATTATTCTATTTCTCACAACCAAACCTTACGACAAATCAGTGACTATCAAATTAGACTAATCGGTGTGTGGTGGATTGTATGGTGGTCACTAATACGACAGGGAAAGCTAAACCTAAATCACATCTAAAGCTACATCACGATCATTCTGAATAGACATTTAGTAGATTATTTTTCAATTTTGACAGTCACAGTTTCATGAATATTCTAAACGAAAGAATTTATCATTTCTTATATTTGTTTTTGTGGCATAGCCCATGCATTCAATAATGACTTTTACCTATATATTTGAGAGTGGCGCAGTGCCCCAAGTTTTTCTACATTTGTCAAGTTTTTCAGCTGATAGCCTAGAAGGAATATACCAAACGGTACAGTATACAGTATATGTAGGCCTACATACTGTACGTATTGTTCACATTTTGATTTTATGAAGAGATTTCAGTTTGATCATTCCATTAAAATTGAAAATACTCATTTTGGAGACTGTTGTGGAGCTTGTCAACCGTTCTCAGCTATTCTCTTTTTTTTTTTTTGACTCAGGTATCTATTGCTCATCTGCCTTTGGCTACATCTCTACCTGAAAATGTGATGATGTCAGTGAATCAGAATCTTGAGACTTTACTCGTCGTGGCAGCAGAGTCTTTGAAAGATGAGACTCCAGATTTTGATGACATTAAAGTGATAACATTTAAGACACATGGACAGCACAACGAGATAGCCTGTGCATCTGACTCTTTGTCCTTTAAGCAAAATGTGCAAAAAGGACGTTACGTTGAAGCTGCCACGGACATTGCTGCAGGTAAAAGAAGTTGATTTTAATAAATGGTCATTGTTTTTACTATCCGTCTGTCGTACATCTCTAATGTTTTTTCGAAAATAATGACATGATTAGTGACTTGACAGTGAATGCTTATATGTTTTATGTTTTTGTTCTAGGCGATATTCTGATAGTTGAGGAACCATTTGGATCGTCATTGTGGCCAAGGAACTTCTATACTCATTGCTTTAACTGCATGAAAAGATTTGATGCTCTATTACCATGTACTCGTTGCGCTACGGTAAATATTACTTTCTAGCATTTCTCAATCTTTGATGTCTCAATTCAGCTAAACAAAATGATACGTCAAATCGATTCGGTATTTTTTATTCCCATCAGATTCATCAGAAGTGATGAATATATGTAATAGAAATCGATTTTTCTCGAAATTTGAATTGAAGCAGACCTATTCTAAATTTTCAGGTTTGTAGTCCCTACCTTGAATATTTCTAGTAAAGATCTTGGTGCGGGGTCTTATTCTAACTCACTTTCAGTGAATATTTATGGTCATTGATTAAGAATAATTAATTATAATGATAATATAATAACTTCCTGAACTATTTTAAGGCATCTGGAATTGCGCCTTACAAACCATGTACCACGTCACAGGCAATTTGTGTGAACCCCTCCGGCACATGCAGTGTAGTGGTCAACGCGCTCGCATTATGTGATCCGTGAGGCGAGGGGTTTTCAGACCCGGTTTGATCCCCTCCGCCGTCCATCTCTACCGGGTCTGAAAACGGGTTTTTCGTGGTTTCCCTCTGTAGTCTGGGCTAATGCCGGGCTGCCAAAATTGTAATTAAATGCTCATAAAAACTTGAAAAAGTGAATCGTCAATATATTAATACGCTTGTATCAGCATTCAACAGGTAATGAGATTCGATTTTTAATCGTGGATATTCTCTCATATGTAGTATTTTCTCTGTTTTACAGGTGATGTACTGTTCTGATCATTGTCGTAAAGTTTCGTGGAATGGAAGTCACAACATTGAGTGCCCGCTGCTCTCTCACATTTTGAAGTACGACAGCGGTGAAAAAACTAGCCTCGTAATTCGTATATTACTGATGGGAATTGTTGCAAATAATGGTTTGAAAAATCATCACAGCTATATTACAGATATGTATGACCCAAGTGACAACAACGTCATCTATGGGTTCGATGAGGGTAGTCCGTACATGACCTCAGATATTCACTTCTTGATGCGAAACACTGAAAAGCGTTCCTTCGAAGACCTGTTGAAATTTGCAACTGTATCGGCATGTGTAGTAAACTGCCTTGAAGTCCACTCTGATATATTCCGTATCGATGAAAACCAAGGTGGCTGCTCCAAATACGGTGATATGGATTCCTTTAGATTCGTTGGTGGTCTTGTCATGCGTTACCTGCAAATAGTTTCCTGTAACGCGTATACGGTTACCGATTTCATGTTTGGCGATAATGGCAGTATTGAAGATCAACCGAGGGTTGGTGCTGCAGTTTATCCGATGATCAGTTGGATCAATCACTCTTGCGCTCCAAACATTACCTCTCGCTACGAGCTTGGTAATTTACATACTGTGATGGCCATCCAATCAATCAAACGAGGAGAAGAGGTGAGTAAATAGTTTTCAAATTCCCCATCTCGACAGTGGTCGAGATAATTGGTAGCCTGGACTATTTGATAGCCCACCATGTTGACAACCTCCCTTGACAAGCCACTTCGTGTAATTGCAACCAAAACAAATTATTGTAATTGAAACAGTGATTTTTACCCCAGTTATACCACAAATCATTACTTTTTCGAATATAATTAAGTCACTTTTGTATTGCTCACGAGTGAAAGCCATTCCACGGGTCGAAATGACATGAGAAACTGTTGATTGGTACTTCGATGATTGCTCATCATCGTTTGTTCTTGGTTCATTGTAGACGCACAACCACCATGTGGCCCGTTTTTATTGACACTCAGGCGGTACGGGACGGACAAAGTTTCATGATGAACAGATCTTGCGCTTCCCAAGGTCAAGCTGTTTAGTCGGAACAAAGCCATGAAGCAGCAAACAACTCGATATGCTTTTGCAGCATTTGTTAGCTATACTAGGCCCTATACGTACTTTCGTTTGCACTTTTCTGATGCCTATTTGACATCTCTTCTCATGGCCATGTGATCAATGCCCCATGGTACTTTGTTATGACCAACTACCAGTACTTATTGTCTTGAGATTTTATTGTCAAATACCTCACAGATTTGCAGAATGACTTACCAAGGAGCAAAAAACTAAACTGAGATCTGTGTATTTACTATTTATATCCCAGCTATATCATCCTCATTAAATTAGCCTAATTGCTTCTGGGCAATGAAGCAGTTATTTATATTCCATTAAATGGCAATCCTGAAAGCAGACAGTGTGCAGACACACTTTCCAATATTTACATTCAGCACACATTCCAAGTCGGTTTACTAATAAATTTGCAATGAAATATGCTGAAATGTTACCTCAAGATGATAAATTTACATCAACAATTAAATTAGAAAGCCTTCAATTATTGTAAGTCTTCTGCATAGCATAATGGTGGTCACTTGATGGTTTAGATAGTCAATTTGGATGCTTATATATTTCATAGTCATGGATTCATGATACATATCAAGCTATGACCTTCTAATTTCTGTTTTCAGATTTTCGTGTCGTATCATCACAATTTCATGAATTGTGACTTGGAAAAGAGGAAATATGAGCTTCAATCCATTTATTTCTTCACATGTCATTGTAACGCATGCGTGAACGTGTGGCCCATGTATCACTACTATCCGATGGATCCTTCGTTTCTTTGTTCAAAATGCCATTCATCATTGAATGTATTCCCAGATTCCAAATTGAAAAGGGTAATATGCCTCCTGTGCAAAAAGAAAAATGATATTACCGAGTTAGAATTGAAGGTGGTCCGCGCATACGAAGTATTGAAGTTCATTCTAAGAGATTTGACTGTCAATAGTGACCGGAATTACTTGAAAGATATCGCTCAGATCACTGAGGAACTGCGTGCTAGTGTGGAATACCCTAGCCGTGTCATCTTGAAATGCGAAGAAGCAATGAGGATGAATTTCATGCAGGGGGGAAACTTCGTACGTGTGTCTGATTCCCGAGTGCCAACTTGAATGGTGAAGCTATAATTTGTGTACTAAACTTACTTGCTACCAGTACTCTATTGTCCGGTGAGACTACCATTCAGTAACTATTCTTAAGCACCGTAAGCCTGGTCATTACGTGCATTGAAGATGTAAGTTTGTTTAGGTAATGCTCTATTTTACTATTCCATCAGTTGGCCTACATAAAGTAATTTATAAATTACTTCATCAAAGAGGCATTACGAGAGGTCTCACAAGTAGGCCTACTGTGATTAAATTGCTCTGTATTAGATGCTATATTTGAGACATTTCTATTTGTATTCAATCATTCAATTGTTCAACAGTAGTTGTCTATAGTTACTCCTACAATAAACAATTTATAGAGTATATTTCATACATTATTTTATTAATACAGTGAAGCATTCTTTCCAACACATCTAACATTACATCCAAGTAATATTATTCAATTTCACTTGAAATCCTCCCAATTCTTCATAATTATTACAACTTCATTTCTTGAAACTGTTTTTCTCATCCTTTGTTGTCAATTTCTATGCATTGTTATACCTCTGGTACTGGCAGTATTCTCTTAAACGTCAACTAGTATTTCTCTCCGTCTAATCTCAATTGCGCTTCCAGCTTTTCCTTTGCCTTCCTTATTATGATACGTTTATTGTTTTGAATTTTTTTCATTCGGTAAAAGTCTTCTCGATCACGTTCATCCAACTCTGAGACTATGTAACTTATTGTGCGCTCTATTTTTGGAATTATTACTGAAATGAAGCAATAAAGTTGTGTGTATTAGAATAAATATATCAACATTTTAACGAGATTTGTTTTAAAGAGTTGTAGAAATCATTACTTTTATTATGATAAGTAGCCTAGTATATCGGTACTTGAGGAAGTAGATCGAAAATAAAATAACTGGTGTGTTGCTGATAGGGTATAGACGGAGAGCTAGCGATGAGCGTGTGTTACCTCACTACTGCAATACATTATGTTCTCGTTATTTGGAATTGATGCAGATCAATTAGTATAGACGCAATAAACGCGTATTTGTTACAAAAATAGGTGTACTAAACCATACACCCAGTCATCATGAATTGTGTGTCTGTGTTATCTGTTCAGAAATGAGAAATCATTCATTTTAAAATATCTATGAAATTACATTTTCACCTTTGGTTTCATTATATTTTGTATTCATAGTTCTTTCCATATACAGTAGTTCCATATACTTTTGCAAATTAAGACCGTCCTAACAATTTGAATCTAACAACGATAAAATCACAAGCATGCTTTAGTGCTCTCTAGATGAGCTTAAGTTGAAGATTTTCACCCAACTCTTGCGGAGCTTTATATGTGTGTGTGTTTTGTTTTTGATCGACATGAAACTTTTTCTGTGTACGCAAACTATTTAACTTGAAATTTGTATGCAATTCGGACCAGCCGTTTCTAAGAAAATATTGTAATGCGTGTTCTTTATTCGTCGAATAGATGGAAATAATAGCAGAAAAATGTTGCAGTGATAGTCACAGCTCCCTGGATTTGTTGGTATCGAATGAAGTATATTTTATATGAGTTTTAGAGAGTTTTAGATTTTACTTGATATCTCGCTCATCTTACAATGCATATTCTGCGTTTGCCTAGTTACATTAACACTTATGATCAGTTTGATTATTGTCAGCATAACAAACACAAATTTGAAACATACATGTTTAAACATTGGGACTGCAGTACTCGGAACATGTTCTGAGTAAAAAGGAATGAACGAGCGCCCTTCCTGTGATAACCCACAGAAAAAAGTACCATAGCTTGGTTACACTACATTAAATTAGGCCTACACAGGTTTGTTTGTTTACCAAGGTCAATGGCATTTGCTCTACGTCTAGTAATCACGAGGACGTCTTCAATCGTAACAAACGAAGTCTGCAAGGAGGCTAACTCGATTAGCATTATAATAGCTTTGTGGTATACTGCCTTCACTACAGCAAGTTGTTGACCACCGCGGGCCAGACCGTTCAGCTCGTAAGGGTCCTTACCACCCTCACTGATGTCGAAAACAGGAAACACCACACCTAGAACAGTATAACAGTGTGAAGCAAAAAGAGAAATTGCCCAAAGTAGCAATATAGTTCAAATTGTTTATAATTTTATAATTTACCGGCTACATTTTCCTTTTTACTCCGTACGGTGATTTGTGCCTTCACTACGTTCTGCAAGATATCTCCATAGAACTCTCCCATCACAAATTTTGCTTTAGATAGTGAAAATGCTGCCTCTTTCATGACATCACCCATGAAAAGCTTGGTCTGCAATTAAAAACCAAGGAGGCGACTGATCATTTTGAAATTAAATGAATTTATACACTCGAAATAAATTTTTTGTATGGAACATCACTTACTTTTCTAAACTACCACTTTTCTCAGTAGGCTTCATTTCTATTTCTATTAGTGCCCGAATTATCAACGTGGCATCAGGTCTTTACTAACTCAAACTCTCTGGTAATTTAGGCTGACTGGACGTGGTAATACTGGCCCTTGGTGGAATAAAAGCTATGGGGTCGGCCCACTCGGAAGTTCATCAAGGTTAATATGTTATGTAATAGCATGAAGAAACGGATATTATTTTAAATTATGAAATACTGTATGAACCTACTTCTCCAATTTTCGTAGCGATCGCTGCGATTCTCATTCGTAAAGCATCGGTTTTCTTCTTAAGAAGACTATGCCCATTCTGTGCTCCTCTCAGCCTAGCTTTCATTGCCATTTGCGTTCTGTAAAGTTGGGCTAGAGTAATTAGTGATTGGCCCAATGAAAGAGTGGAGTACTGTATATACCAATAAATTATATTAAACAGATTGAAATAAACATTAACAGGGAACAATGGAAGCTGCAACTACAGTAGTGGCAAAGTAAGAATTTGAACATTCACTGGCCTATCCTTTAACACTATAACAACTGTAAGTTTTGTTCTGGACTTTTTCAAAAGATTCAAGTGTACAAAGCAGTTGAATTGATATTACAAAATAATACTGTAAAAATCTTCATTTTCCATATATTTTCTCTCAACAACTAACGGAATTCTTCTATTACGAATTGTATACCAGTACGTGTCAGGAAACTTGTCTGGGATTGGTTTTGGGGGCATGGCTATAATTGTTCATTACTCGCTTGTGTAATGAACACTTGCTTTCTCGTGATCTGCTTGTTAATGGATACCTCTCCTTGTCCATTGTATAAAGTGAAAATGCAGTGAGCATTACATTTTATGTCTATAATCAACTCTCACGCCCAAGGAACTCGAGCCTACTCCAACTTGCCCAGTAAATATAATTTGGAACTATAATAGAAATGGAGAGAAAGAGCCACTCTCACCACTGCTCAAAATCAACTCGAGTAAACCTGCATGGTAGTAGCCTATCATGGCAAACTCGCAATTCCAACCCTGTGAAAAGACCACGTACATACAAGATTCGGAGGCAACTAACTTACGGCAAAATTGGTAGACACTTACCCTCGTGATGGAAAAGCTGGTAATCGATCAGAATGAGACATATTTTACAAAACAATTACCAAACAATTGAGCTAACAATGGCAGATGTCAAAGTATTAAATATCAGGATATATTATCAGGAGAAACAGTAGTGATGAGTTTAGGCTTAAGCTTGCTGCTTGATAAGCTGCTATTAAACCACAAATATAATTCAAGTGTGTAATAACTAAGAAGATAACATCATCGGCAGGTATATATTGATGTATTTGATCATCGCTAACTAGAGAGTGTAAATGATCTCTTTGTAACTATGGCGCTACAAAAAATAGCGAGGAGATTGTTCAATTGTTGGAAAAGTTGATACTATTACAGCCTTCTCAATTCTTTAGAAAGTTTCAACAATTCTTTGAAATACCGAAATTATTCATGTGTAAGGTATTCCATAGTTCTATTCTACGAATCTCCAATTATGTTTGATTTTATGTTTCATTGAGGGACTGAACCTCGCCATTTTGATTGTAAACCATACAATGGCAAGAAAGAAAGAAATATCTATAACTAACTAGGACTATTAGTAATGAAATTATTCGTGTTTGTCATTAACATCGAAGTTGCAGGTATGGTGCCAGTGGTAAACTGAAGTCTGAAGAACTTATGAAAAGTAGTAGAAAAGAACCATGTGTAAAATGACTACAATGCTACTACAATTCTCCATTGTTGGTAGTTTTGTTATACATTTTGCCGGCCATAAAATACAATACAAATTATTTGAAAGGAGGCACTGTTATTATTGTTCAACTCGTCTTAATAGTTGAATAATGAATATTTCTAATTATTAATAAATTATTCATTATTCAACAATTCAGACGAGTTGAAGAGAAATAGTATTGGCTTTGGTTGATCTCCTTTCAAATTGTGTTCCATTGTACTGAATATATTTTATACCATCCTTAGGTTATATAACTATTACAATTTAAATCCAATTTTCAATCAACATGCATATCAACATGTAATCCATAACAACTAGCAGCCACTGGAATTGTGATTCCTAAGCTGTTATTAAATGCATAATGAACCAATACTTAATCAGGAAAAACTCATGCAGACTTAATTTCCATGGGCTATGGGATAGTAGTAGTACAGTAGATATTAAATTTAGTACTAAATACTTTTTTTGACATACACGAGATACAAACGGTTTCATAACATTGAATGATACAAATACAAACAAAATATGTCCACAATGAAAGTATGAAACAAAGATAAAAATTATAAAATGTTACATTTGAAGTAATGTAGGCCTACATAAACAGGATCGTGTACTGTACATACAAATAGGATGATTACTTTTTAAACCAGAGGTCAAAATCTTCAGCTGCGTATGACGTCACTTTTATAACATGACACTATTTTGGCAACATTGCATTGCAGAACCAGCGTGGGCCCACCGTCGTACACGCCTACCGTCCGCACGTTTCTCTTTGTTGTCGTTCCCATGCTGTCAGCTAGCTAGATAAGTGTCTTAGGCCGTAGTGTTTGGGATTTTCGTTGCAAATCACTTCGGTTTGAATAGATTGTATAAGTAACCTTAATCCTCGCCCGTAGCGAGAAAAGCTTATGTACGGTATCCTTATCATAATATATTAGGTATGGGTATATTTCATAATATATTATATTTGAGCATCTATGATTTGAATAGGCCTTAATTATATGGGTCATTGCTTTGATGAGTGGTTTGAAATGAACCTGTGATCTCTTGTTCACTACCATAGCATTGATTTTGATGGTTTCAAAATCAATTACCATAGTTACTCAATATATAGCATTATTTTCATCTCTGCACTTACATCTATAATCACTCTCATGCAAATTACCTTGATCAAAATTCGAGAATGGTCTGGCAGATATTATATAGCCATAAGAATATTCTGCCATGTTATATCCCTAATAAGTAATAACACAACAGTGCTCTTAAGATGAACTGAGTAGGCTCTTGGGACTGGGAGCATTCTGCCAGGCGCCTGTTGAAGTTATGTAATGTAATGCATCAATATTATCATTTCATACATTGGTACTTTTTCAGATCTGGTTATTGTTCATTGCAATGGATTCCACGACCTCAGTAGATGACCCAATAAAACTTGTGTTCAATGATCTTACAGAGCTGAACCTCAAAATGTGTGATCAGAAAGATTTAAAATCTGCTGAAGAATCGATAGAATTGCGGAAGAAAGGAAATGCCATATTTCTTAAGAACATTCAAGCTGCTCGATTATTTTATAATAAAAGCATTGCTTTAGCGCCGTACCCTCGCTCAAAAGATGACAAATCCCGAGAATTGGCGGTTGCATTTGCTGTTCGCTCACATCTTTTCTTTGCTATGAACAAATACGAATCTTGTTTGAAAGATATTGACCAGGCGCTTTTGTTTGATTATCCGAAGAAACATCTGGAGTCTTTGCATAAAAAGAGAGAAAAGTGTCTTGAAAATTTGAATAAGTTCCATCATGCTCTTTCTAAGCCATATCAGGTAGGCTAAGTGTATAATTAATATGATTTTTTTGCACGTCTTTTTGTGCCTAAAGCGTCCTTCCATGAACGCGGTATTCGCTTAGCAAATTCGCTAAGCGTATTTTTAAGCTTAAGGCCAGCTTGAAACACTCTTTACACGACCAATTTTCGTTGCATGAAATTTCAACAATTGCACGAAATAATTTCAGTGGTGTGAAGGCGCTTACAATTTCTGTTGCGAAATTCTCATTTTAGTAGCGATACCTGTGGGCAACGTGTCGCTCCAGAGGTGAAAGTTTGCAGTAAAGTTGAACATATTTTAACTTCATGAAATTCTAGCATGCAATTCAGAGATTTCCGTTCTCATGTGTACGCAACATAGGAAATGTGGGTATTCAACTTTCTGAACTTAATTCCAGAAATTAATTTCAGTAATTAATTGATTGTCAAGTGGCTTTTAGGCCTAGTTAAAATAGAGAAATCATTTTACGTACTCAAATGTTATTAAACAATGTTCTACATAGGTTAGCTGATTGGAATTGTAAGGTCTTCAAGATATTGGCCTGCGAGTCTGAAATTTTGCTGTGTAAAACGTATTGTTCATTCTTTAAATTTTAATGTAGATAGTGTTGGTCGACCCAACATGTTTTCTGAAAAAAGTTTGAATTCCATGGTATTCTGCTATATTAATTGAAATGAAAATAGAGGTGTCAATTTTATGCCAATTGTTTGTCGTTTAAAAATGCACATCGCTTTTTTTGAACATTTTGAACATTGAACATTTGGAACTCTGGGAACATTTCTTATTAGTTATTGACTAATTGCTCACCAACTTTATTTCTAATTTAATTTGCCTTTCTTTTTTTTAATAAATCTAGATAACGTATGGTCAGCATAAGGATATAGACTGTGCATCGGATTGTATTGAGATTAAATATACTGCTGAGTTGGGGGAACATCTCGTAGCAGTCAAGGATATCACACCTGGTAAATAACATGCCTCAATTTATTTATTTATTTTTATTTACTCATTACAGATTGTTATTAAAACAGGTGGTAATGATTACCGGTACTAACATGAAATTTCAATCAAACATATTTCAACAGAAATTACAAGCCACCTTGTATTTATAATTGTATTCAAGTGATTTCTCGGTATAATGAATTTAGGGTTACTGTTTGAACCTAATTTTTGTGAGACAGTATTATTATTTTACTACTTGAAAATAACAGATCGATGATGAATATTTGTTTCATCATGGAAAAATAACAACAAAAATATAATTGCTTGAATATCAGTTAGGCCTACATATAACCGCTCCAGCGTACATAGTATTACTTGGGACACACAGCCGCTCGGCCGTCTCCCACTACTCTTGGTTGCAAACAAATACGCAGGAGTTGTATTGGTGTCACAAATAGCCAACCTGCAGTCCCAAATTATCTCCCAGCACTTTTGGTTGTAAACAAACACTTAAATAATACCTAATGTAGGCCCCAAATTACGTCGCACGCGTCAGTCAACTGGCACTGACCTCGGCCAGCCGGCTCTTCAAGTAGAGTAGTCTTCTAGGACTCTCTCTCTCTCAATTACGTATTACTGCTGCGTTTAAATCGGACATTTCTAGAACCTTCTCGAATTTTCTTCAAAATGCCAAAACCAATGCAGTAATTTTTTTTTTGGAGCAACAATTCTACAATTCTAACATTGAAAAATAATAAGTCATTGAAAGTCATGTGAGGGATTTTAGTTGATTAATTTTATTACTGCTGAATTGCAGGTGATGTGGTTATCGTAGAGAAACCGTTTGCTTCTATACTGTGGCCAGAGAATTCTTATTCTCATTGTTTCAACTGCTTACAACGACATGACTCGTTAATTCCCTGCAAGGACTGCTCGATGGTGAGTTTCGAAGAAAATGCTTCAAACATGTGTTTCTCTTACATTTATTAAGTGTTGGTTTCCAAGTAATTGCTGTCATGCAATGTTAGTGCTGTCAAGCAACTGATGATCGGTTACCGTACCAATTTCCTGAACTTAAGCGTAGTGATGCCTTCTGGTACATGGGTCGGGAACGGGTAATGCATTACTCGGGTACCTGAAATGTAGAAAGTAGCGTGTATAAGTCGTGCAAACATTAGCCGTTTCAAAAAGTATTAGTACCGGTATTGAAATTCTTACATTTTTTCAGTTCCATCTCCCAAACCACCTTGAACTCGTCATGATTGAAAGGATAAGTACTGGAGTCGTGAAGAATTCCCCTTCCACCACCCGCTTTATAGGTGTCGTGCATATGTTACCCTAATTGTAAATAGTTTTCAACTACCCATTTCTGAGAATACTTCATAAAATACTATTTCTGCAATTTTTTTGATGGTCACTTCTGACCGTTACGACTAATGAGAGCAGAGAGTTGATCGAATCCTCACCATATCAATATATCAATAATGTACCATATCAATGCACCATATCAATAATGTAAGCCTATTAATAACTCTTTACCAACATGAATTATACATTGTTAAAGTTAGGCCTTGTCCCTTCCATGTGTTTCTATTGTCAATGTCAACACATTTTCTTGAGAAATACATCACCCAGCCACGTTCCGGTTGTACAGATATGATTACTGATGAATGTGGTCAATAAAGTCATATCATCACCTTCAAATCACAATCAGGATAGAAAACTGGAAATTAAAAGTGATTATCTAAAATACAAAAAACTATATTTAAAAAAAAAAAAAAATGTCATTTTGGCGGGTATGCCTACCCAGTTCCTAATTTGTTACCCCAAAGGCATCATTAATAGGCCTATGTGAGGGCTTCACCTTTTCGACTTAGGTGAGACGAATGTGTCTACCAGTGTGATACCCAACGTACTACCCGGTAATTTAATTTAAAATGTAATGAATTTTATCACCGGTACCGTATAAAAATGAAATTTGATGAAATGTTTCAAAAGTTTGTAGGCCTCTATATAATTATTGTAGACCAAAACCAAAATACGTGAGAGTTTTGGAAATTGAACACCATTTTATTTTATTAGCAATCTGTAGCTAATAGCTATTAATAATGAATGCGCTAAATGACCACCCTGTCAATGTGCCTTAGAACCCTAATATTCATCCATAAATTTGTTATTAATATTTCATTCTATTGATAGGCCATGTACTGTTCTGAAGCTTGTCGTACTGCATCGTGGGAAACATTTCACCACATCGAATGTCCATTCCTGTTGACTCTCGTCGATAGCGGAACCGAGATTGCTCTGCTGTTGGCTCTGCGCATCTTCCTGGTCGCATGCCACAACAGCGGGGATGGACTGCGCGGCCTCTACCGTAACCAATCAGCGCACAAGCACCAACCAGAACGACCAACCGAACAAACCCACCTACCAGACCAGGAACCAATCGAATCAACCCGCCACCCAACTACGCTCCAAACAGATATGAAGAACAACAACGTCACAGACGATGTGGACAAGGTCTCAATCAAAGCGGCCTGTATTCTCATGTGCCTGGAGAACCAAACTAATTTCTTCCAATTATCGGACGATGATAATCTGAATGGTCCTGATTTGAAGGTTTTTGCAGGTACTATGCTAGCAAAGTATTTGATGGTGGTTCAGTGCAACTCGTTCACGTTGAAAGATTTAGTTACTCGAGTTGGGCAACGTGTGCCTACCGTCGTGGAGTTTGGTAGCGCTGTTTATTCTACTGCCAGCTTGATGCGCCATTCCGGCGATGCGAATGTCATGTCGTGCTTCCAGTGTGGCGACACGCAGGTGGTGATCGCCCTTCAGCCAATCACGAGAGGAGTGCCGGTTAGTGTTTTAAAGTAGTTGAATTTTTATTTGTGAGGTAGATGAACCAGTAGTTATTTTGCAGTCTTCAAAAGTAATAATTTTGAGGACAACTGAAGTGGCCGCAGTGAACTAACTATTCATTTGAATCTTCAACTTGAGAATAATGAGAGTAGGTCTATATAATATTCAGGAGCGGACTGGATGAACAGGGCCCGCGGGATTGTAAATAGGGGCCCGGAGAAAGAAAAAAGCGGAACATATACATTATAATGAAATAGTAGACCATACCGGTATATAGACTCAAAATTTCAAAATTGAATCTGTGAGACGAGATATGTGAAGGGTGTAGTATTATTTAATGTACATAGGCCTATAATAATTTAATTGCTAATTGCTAAATGAATTGGTAGCACCAAATGACACTAAATAGAATGGTTCTATGCAGTGAGAGCAGCCGTCCAGCTGCTGTTGTTCGAATGAAATATCTGAAGAAAAGTGAAATTTCAATAACACTGGTGAAAAGTGTGAATTTTGATAAGTAAAAAACCCAACTAAGATAAATGTTGCTAGCCTATCAATTTTTTGGAACTCGTATTGGTTCAAATATTAGCAACCAGTGTTGTCATGAAATTGGTTCCTAATGTGTAGGCTGGGTAAGGATAGCTGTGTCATGCACCTTGCCTTAATGAGGGTTTTCCCTTTTTGATCGTGAATATAATTCATTTTCCCACAACTATGTACCGGTATAGGCCTACTGTTGATAAAATGAGCCAGTTGCATGTTAGTACATCTTAAATATAAATTCCCTCACAACACTGGAAATCTATGCAATATAATTTTTGAAATAATGCTGCAAAAAATATCAATCATGAATGGGAATATCTAAATGGGTCCAACAGGTACTGTAAGCCCAGTGTAGGCCCACTAATAGACTGCAGAAATACCTATTATGATCGTTTTCTGCCCCCCAAAATTATATTTCTACATTTTTCAATACCACTTTTCAAAACTTTTCACGAAAAGTGTCATGAAAATTTACGGACGGACATTTTTCACGAAATCTTACATCAGTAAATGCAGGTAATATGTCTAATATTGTAATTTCTTTCTTTCTAGTTATTACTTTCTCACAGTTCAAAGTACATCGAAGAGGAATGGAACGAAGGAGAAATGGAATCTCCTCGTCAAACTGCTAACCTGCGGTTCAAGTGCATGGAGTGTAACGCTCCGCTGCCTGTGCTGAGAGTGAGTGCTCGGCCTGCGTCAATCTCGACGTGTTTCTGGTGCAAGCACAAGAATGATCTTGAACAGATCGAAAAGACCTACCACGACTTGTACGAGAGCTACGCGAATATCAAGAACAGCATCAATTTCATGCTCGCTCGCCTTGAAATCGATACAGCAGATATTGCCGACATTATTACTGCGTTGGACAGGATCGTTTGCCCGCCATGCATGTTGGCTAAGAAATGCAAGAACTTGTTGAAAACTCGTTTACTTTTAAGAGGCAATTTCTTTACTCTTCCGTGAGATTTTCTTGTACGTAACGGCAGATTTTTCAGTTGATTCAACGTGTGGTTTTAACCTGAGAGAAATAAAAAATTAGCTGATTGGTATTATTTTCACAACTTCAAGACTGTTTGGTATTTAGGTACTGTCACCAGACTTTAATGAATAGCTACTATATATAGTATTATCTTTTCCGTTGACTGCTACAGTAGTGTTTTCATCTCTTGTGAGTAACATTATTACTGTAGTCGATTTGTATTGTTAGATTTGTTACCCTAGTTAACCATGCCTAGAGACATGTAAATATAGCTATTTTTTCTTTTTTTAGCATTTGGAATATGAAAAGTAGCACTTTGGTGCATCTATTATTTTGAAACATCGTTTTTGTAGCGTAACAACGTTCTGTAGTGTAATAACAACGTATTATACTGATAAAACCATTATATATCATACAATTGCATACAAGAGAAACACATCAATTGATATTTTCAGAAACATGGTGTGCACTGTGCACGCCTCATCTTCTGCCTGCATTTCCAGCTGCATTTTGGTTTTTGAAATTCCCAACTTACTTCATTCTTTTACCGTATATCTCAATTGGTATAATTTTGCAGGAAATAACATCTATAATGGTTATATTCTGAATATAGTGTCTATATCGCCAATACATTGAAAAATAGCGCAATCAGACTTTTGTAGCGCTTTGTCGCCTTTTCAAAAACATGAACAAACAACGTCAACTGTATTGAATCATGAAGAAAAATTAGAAAAATGTGTATTAAAGCACTTTTAGATTTCATCGCTTTTATAGCAATTTGCTATTTTTACATGGCTCTAACCTGCCCTTAGCTTCATAGTCAACCATAGTTTTCAATTAAAAAAAAAATTATGTTGGCTTGAACAAACACCAAAATGATCATTTAGTTTGTTGGCAACATTAATTTATATTTTACGTTTTTTTATCACGCTTGTAGTCGAAGCTTTTGATCTGAAGTAAATCATTTACAGATATTTTATATTTTTTATAACTCCACTATGTATGTATGACTGAGCAATTGTGATTTTCAATACCATCATTTTGGTTTTGTTATTTTATATTGTGATTTGTACGAACTAAGTCTTCTCTTATTCTACTTATTATTCTATTATACCTTTAATAAATACACTATTTTCCTGAAACGGATTTTGTTCTCTCAATGAATACAATTCATTGAGAAATGTCCCGACAAAAATGAATATTTTGATGTCAATGGCCATTACAAGTCGTTGGATTACAGTGCTCTGCACTACATGGAACGTCACACCGAGAAACGAAAGGACCTCGTGAGACGCGCTGTCAGAGCGGCTTTCATTCTTAACTGTCTCGAGAACTACACGGACTTTTTCAAAGATCAGGAAGGTTCTCAACCTGACGATCCTGACTTGAAGCTATTCGCGGGTGGGTTTCTGTTGCGTTTTCTCCAGAGTCTTCCCTGTTATTCGTTCTCGGTGTAGGACCTTGTCACGACTGCCAACCAAAAGGTTCCGGATAGTCGGGAATATGGACAAGCCGTGTACACGGTGTTGTGTATGCGGTCATTCATGTGGTCCGAATGTCGGATTGGTCAACTTTGAGGGTTCGATAGCTAGCGGCTATCGCGCTACAGAATATTAAGAAGGGAGAGGAGGTAATTCTTATGTTTTATATCTCCTTTGCTCACCATTAATGAAACTTATTGTCTATTATTAATATTCATGTTGCGTTTCATTTATATTGTATTGGAAATATGTATTAATAAAATGAATGAATGAATAAATAAATAAATAATATAGATTGTGTGTGTGTGGTGAACGATGCGATTCACAGATGATATTATGACTAATCGAAAATTAACTCAATAAAACTGTACATTTAATTTGAGAAAAAATTGTTGTCTTTTTTATAGATCACCTGTCATTACGGTTATCAATACTGCAACTCCAAGATTCAAGACCGCTGCGTTGGTCTCTACGATCAGTTCTTCTTCAAGTGCAAGTGTGAGGCTTGCGCCGATAACTGGCCGCCCGTTAAGATCATCCGAAGCCAGATCAATACTTTAATGGTGTTCTACCTTTGCTCAAACTGCAAAACGATTAGAGATATATCGACGTGAAGGGAATTATCTTGTTCTGTAATGGGCCCTGAAATTCATTTGTCACGAAAACCATTAAAAAGTTTTAAAGTGAACTGAACAGAACAAATTGTTTTGAATACACCATTACAACTTACTCTGTTGAAAAACATGTTTTTATTTTTTCTTAAATCTAAATTAGTCTTTAATTGTGCCATAAGCATAAATTAGATGTAATATCTATGAAACCTCACAGTGTTTCAACTTTTTAGTAATGGTATAACACATCACTAACTATCACTATATTAATTTTTATGCATATAGATGTACACATATTATATCATTCGCATATACATTACAAATGTAGGCGTTACAGTGTATGACTTTAAAAATTATATAGGATTGTGAAGATTGAACAACTGAATAAAAGCTATACAAATTGATAAGGTATAAGTTTTGAATAATAACTTCACAGTCTTTAAGATGTACTCCCTTGATTTTTTCACGTCAAGAACCACAGGACATCTAACTCTGTTCTGTGTTGATTATAACCTGATATACCCTCGTAGCCAAGTCAACTGTAAATTCAACAGATTTGATTTGACGCAAATTCAGTTGACCTTACAGTGCATGTATACAGGGTTTCTGATTTCTATGCAGGTTCAGCATATTATTTTATTTTGAGGCACGCATAATTTTGGTTTCACATATTATATATGAGTGGCCAACTAAGTAGGATACATATTATCTGAATCCACTATACAAGGCCTTTTTTGAGTCTTCTGTTATAGAAGACGACTGTCGACGAAAGTCTTGTAATCAGTAATTGTCTAATAAATCTAATAAATTCTCTTCTTCTTGGCTCTGTTCTGATTGGCATTTTAAATGGGGTTCGCTAGTCGTCGCTAAAGTCATCTCTCCGTACACCCTCTGCAGTGCATCGGAGCACCCTTGGTACCTAGCGTCGATCATCATCACGTCATCAGGAATGCTGCGTTCGTTCACCTCCCTTGTGGTACAACAGAGATTAAACATCTTCAAAATTACCTTGAAATACATTCAAAATTTGATGAAAAATTCATTCTGGTATCTGTATCCATGGAAGAAAAAGGTCCCGAGCGATGGTCCCCCTAGCCCACACCACTTGCGCGCGGGTTGCTCAAACCTTCTTCTTTCATGGATACGATCGTTCCATTTATTTTTCATTTTGAAAGATATTACTTCAATAGGAAGTATAATTATTTGTGGCCCATGTCGTATGCAATACGATGAATATGCTAAGCAATAAGCTAGTACTATAAACACGTCATTATGGCCCTTTTTCCTTGAGAGTGATTGATAATGAATTAAATTGACTCATTCTAGAAGACCAACAAACGACCAATTGAACAAATATAAATGACCAACTATCAATTGCCAATTAGAAATGTAGTGAACAAGAGGACTAAGACAGTTTCTGATCATTGTAGTGTCTACCATGAATTATTGCTATCGTACCAATAGGTTCGTAACATACGTTTAAGTATAGCTAGGTATACATAATGATAACAACGATAGTGTAACGAATCGAAGACGTTCCCAACTGGTGGACAACACATTGCTGTCTTGTCTAACATAATAATAAGTGAACTCGCTTGAGAGAAGCCTTCTTTCGCGTAACAAATGACTGTCTACCGTTAACATAGCAATACAGTGATATCGGGAACTATAAGAAAGTTTGTGATCGGTAAATATGAATTAAGAGTTGCCCGTAACTTGTAACTTACTCTTCCTCAATCATGTCTGATTGAAACAGATTGACGAATATCATATCCTCATTGGACGTCTGTTGTTTTGAATTATTCCCCATTAATTGAGCTAGGAGTAGATTCAGTTCTTCTCTCCCAACGTGAAAACCTCCATCTTTGTCCTCGCTTTTTCCGGGTTCAATCGCTGTACTTTCGTCTGGCCGGCTGCAGTCCACTGTATGCGTTGTTAACATCGCCGTTGGCGTGTAGCTAACAGGAGAAGATGATGTTTGGAAAGATTAATATTTATTGAAAGCATGAATATGGTATTACAAATTTAAATTTAAATTAAATTAAAATTACTGAAAATTTAATTTTCAGTAATTATATTATTTATAATATGATAATATTTATAATATATATAGAAGTCGGAACTGGCAGGAACCGACTGATAAGAAGACTGCCCTAGAAGAAGTGGTGGAAACACCCCCTGGCCCAATCTAATTTGTTATCTGGGTTTTGAGATTAAGGCTTAAGGCATGAGTTTTTGTAAACGTCGACGTCCTTTCACCTATCATCACGTCATTGTTTCATTATCATCTGCTCATTCATACCCCGTATAACCTAGGTGTTGGTGGGGTCGTTGAGCAACGCTAAAAAATGAAAAAAACGTCATACCAATTGCAGGCATAGGCGAGGGGATTGGAGGTGTGTTGAATTTCGTTCTGCCCTAAGTGTGAACTGTCTTGGTATTATATCCAAGGTATAACAAAAGTAGTAATTTTATATTCAATAATAATTCATTTGAATTATTATAGCATTTGTTTCAAGGTCCCTTAATTTCTTGATCTTCTCTCTCCCTCATTACTTCACACTTTTCATATCTTCCCTGTTCACATGAATAATCGCGTTAGGTTTTTCATATTTCTCATATAGGCCTACTGTAGGGCCTAATTTCACTTACATGTTACATCCTAAGTAAGTGGCTCTTTTACCAGTCATTTCCATTGAGCCTCTTTCTACAGCCAACGAGAAAGTTCCCCCCGAATAAAAGTGCTCCATTCGATTTACTTCACCGTTCGAGTCGAAGAAACGTATAAATCCTGGCACTTCGCTGTCTTAAATAAGGAACAAAGAAACAAGTAGCGTAGTACAATATTACTTTTCCGATATTCTAATAAGCAGATGTTAGATGAGTGAACGGCGAAACTTCTTTCCCTCTACGTATGTAACGTACAATTAGATAATTCATCAATCATATATTAACATTAGGTCTAATATTTATAGTTGAACATAGTAAGTAATAAGCTAGCGAGATATTTTCTTTTATATATTTGTTATTAGATGAGGATGAGAACATTCCATTACATAAGGGAAAAAATTGGGATTTCATTTTTTTTTTAAATTGCATGCCAGGACAGACAAAGTAACCAATCATCTTGAAACTTTGGTGTTGTATCAGAATGGATTAAAGGCCGTTATTATGAAGGACATATGTTTGATTTTTGATTATTTGATTTCTTTAATTTTGATTTTTTTCGAGCCAAATCAGTTCAATTACTTTTTTAGAAAAATTATGTTGATATTATTAGAAAATCCCTGCTAGAATAGCATTATATACAATTTTAAAATTTTATTCGATTGAAATGAAATTTTTACGGGATATTATCACTAATATAAATTTCTAGCAAGCTAAGAAATTTGGTTTTGGTCGAATTTAAGAATGTGAATGTTTTGTTTTGTGAAAATGAGAAATGAAGAGTTTTAAGTTTGTTAGGGATTATCAACTCCCTAGTTGACATCGCTACAAAGGTAGTGATTAGACTTGATAGTTTCAAAAGATTTGTGTATTGCTTTCGAGTTATACTTATGTAATTGATGATGAACCTAGATATGTTGGCATGGTTATAACTTATAAATATAAATATCTCGCCCATCTTACAACGTATACGCTGCTTTTTCCTTGCTTACTTTAAATTTGATAAAATCTCTTCACATTAAATAAGAACCGTAGGCCTACTTGAGAAAACGAGATTTTTTCCTTTCATTTTTTTCGCGCTCCACAGGTCAAACTAAAGCATACATTTTGATTAAATTTGACGTGCACTCGATACTGTATAGTTTTGAGGCGCAATCGGGGAATCTCTTTTGATAAAATAAATTTCGAAATTAGGTAAATCCCCATAACAATAACCCGCGAAGGTGAACAAATTGGAAAAATATTTTCTTTGAATAAATGCAAATTTTCTCGAATTGAACAAATTGGAAAAATATTTTCTCTGAATAAATGCAAATTTTCTCGAAATCCAAACACAAGAATGATACACATTATTCCAAAGTTTTACGTAAATCGAGACAGCCGTTTTGAAGAAAAAATGTATAATGTAATATTTTCAATCAACTGTTTCACACCAACTTAAGGCTTAGCTATTAATTAATGGCAAAATAATTAAAATTAACAAAGATTGAACAGGAATACAGTGACATAAGAGTTTCACTTCAAGGTGACCATAATTACATGTCGTATAAATATGCCTACATCGCTCATCCAACACCGCACATGTTACATTCTTCCAGTTGTAAGTATATTCTCATTTTCAATTCGATCTAACCATTTAAAAAAGAGAAAAGAGTATATCTTGGTATAAAAATTAATTATAACACTTTTCATGAAATTGGATTTGGGTCAGGATCAGAGACTTTCAAATATGAACAGTCAAGTGCATGTGCCCAATGATGAAGTTACTACGAAACTACGATATAACAACGAACTTACTTGCTACTTACCAGGAGAAATAGTTCGTCCTAACGTAGGAATAACGAATCTTCCCGGTTCTGTCTGAATTTTCTCCCTCAGGAAGACTGAAACTCGTACATTAATGTCCTGTAAGAAGTTAAGTATGCCGTAGCGCAGGGTCTGGAGTTCACCAAACGACATTTTACCATAAGTCTGAAAGTGAAAACAAATAGTATCAGTCATACAGAACTGGTATGTGAGGAAAGTTATTAATTAGTACAATCATTATGATTATTATGATCTGGTATATTTAGGGCAAGACGATTCTTTCAGGATGAAATTTACGATTAGAAACACAACTGCATCTTTAAAAGCTGCAATTTTCTACAATTACCCAAGTGCTCACAATAATATAGTTTGGTTTCTTCGTTCTTAGACGTAAGTACAGTTCACTTACCGACATCAGCATTGTATACGCAATGTTTATCTGTTTATGTAGTTGAGGTAGAGACACAAAGTTTCTCATAGCATCCAAATGATTTAGCGTGACAAGAAGTAAATCAGATGGTTGTGCACACATGAAGACCTGGTATTTGAACACCATGGTCATTAGATCGTACAGTTTACACATGCTCTCGGTGTTGAGACGCATGATCGACGCGTGTGCTAGGTCTTCAAAGAGTTGTCGTAAAGCTGGCTTGTTGTATACTTCTTGTGGTTTGAACAGCTCGTTGAGAAACCTTTGGTTTAACATTATTCCTGTGATGTCATTCATAACTGAAATAATAATTATTCGTCATAATCAATCGTATAGTTATAATTTTTTAAACTTTTGTTCATTATTACTTTTTTTTAGAATATTATTATTAGGTGACGCGGACTGTTAGAGAAATAGAAAATAGAATGTTGAAGAGTTCAGATATGAAGTTTTCAAGGAGTGTGATAGGCCTAGTAGTGAAGAAACTATAGAGGAAGTAATTAGTATAAAAATAAGGATGGATTGAGCTACAGGATGGGAAGGGAGAGACTATACGGTGGTACGGACATGAAGAAGGATGCCAAGCGAATACCAAGGAGAGTTTGAAAGAGGAACAGTCGGAAGAAAGTGGAAACGGGGAAGACCAAGGAAAAGATGAGAAGAAGATGAGAAGATGTGGAAGAAAGAAGAGAATCGTGGAAGAGAGTGAAAACCGATGAGTGGTGCATGGTGGGACGATATAAGTATGGAAGGAGCTTGTGGAGAGAGTGGCACTAGAGGAGGATGGCGAGGGGGGATGTTGTGCCTAGCTAGCAAAACACATCACGGGTGATTTACCCCGATTTTGGAGGTAATCACCCCCCTTACCCGACTATTGCTGGAAATAGGGTATGATCTTATTATCATTAGTTAGAAGTAAGTGATTCGGGTTAAATCGGTTTAAATTGATTCTTGCTCAAAAACAGAAAAGCATATAACTACGTAATATGGTCTCTCTCATTTGGCCTCTGAACATAAGTTTTTTCAGAATGTTCAATTTCACTTCTTTGTTTTCACTCTAGAAAGAGAGATTTTACATTTCCTTCTCACAAAATATGGGATTAGCACAGAGTAAAGTTGGTTTGTCTTCGTTTCAAAACTTCGATTGATCATTTCAGTCAATTTTGATTTTGTAAAATATAATTTTTATATTTTTTATCGTCGGGTTTAATGATAGCTCTAAGCTTGACGATCTTCATTGTTCAATGATTGACTGACTCGTTTGCCAGCGTGTAATCAAGTATTCTTCAGGACATCACTATAAATAAACAATACCTCGAAAAGCTCGATCTCTCGGAATCCTTTGTGCAGCCAACCGTTGATCCAGGATGTATAACATCTCGCCACCCAGGTTCAGGAACAACAAGGGAATCGTGTAAACACTCGACATTTCTACGAGGTCTTCTCACACGGTCTTCTATCACTTGAAGCTCTTCTCATTCGTCTCCTTGCTAACTTGTTAACTTGAAAGGCATATACATTGGGTTTACACTTGCTCCTTGTACTTGAAAGATTTTCAGTCTTCACATTGAAGCTCGATTATCTGTGACATTGGGTCTCCTTGTACTTGAAAGGTCTTGTCATTTGGTCTCCTTGCACTTGAACTCAATATTCACACGACACGACTAAAACTGTTGTGACTACAGCCCTCTAGCGTGTGCACGTTATCCCTCCATACAACGCAAACCAACTGTTATTGATTTTCTCACTCATTTTGCCGGCAATCAATATTTTACATGAAATCTCTGAATAACTTGGTCATATTATTTAAATTGTAGCAATGGAAAATTCAGTATTGCAAGAACTTGAATAATATTTTGAATGATTTGTTTGATAATGTGGGGCCCATATAGACCTACTGTGCAATTTATATGAGTATTTTGTGGGATTTTTGTATGCAGTCCTAATTGTGTAATTTATACAAATACAATTTATGTATTTTATTTGGTGATATATTTTTATATTTTACAATGATATATCACCTGTAATGGCTAACAGCGTAGATTATGTCTTTTCTTTCTTAATTGTACTTGAATTTGAATAATTTTAAATTTGAATTGATATAGTATAGTCATACTTAATTATTTATTCTCAAATATACCTCACTTCCAGCTATATTTTGATTCTGTTCCTCTCTGTATATCCGTATTCTGTTTATATCTATACACTTTGATATGTCATTACATAATTTTCTGAGGAGTGTAGTAAAGAAATTAAAATTTGGTACTGATTTTATGAATTCTGAATGGGCCACCTTGCTTCAAGGGGTTCTATTGCTACCTATTTTAAGAAATCGTTTAAGCCAATCCACATGAAAATTGTATTGACAATTGTATTCATGTTCCATAAATCCATATTCGTTTGTCGCTTACGTGTTTATATTCCTAACCGTGCTCATGTTCAACTGAATTCCAAGAACACATTTCATTTTTATCCACTCTTTTTTATTATGAGGTGAGTAGCTCAGAGGGAGTTTAATCATTAATCGTTCTAAATTTGTTTAGAAATTTGTTTAGAACGAGTTGTCGTTCCCAATCCCAATTGTGTACCAAAACATATCATTGACTTGTATTCATTCATCTAGGCTGAAATCAATAAAAAAATACTTTTTCAATGCTGGTTTTAACGACCGCACCAACAGCTAGGATTAGATTATTGGGGGTAAACACTTAATTTGAAATGTAAAATTGTAGCATTCATAACTTCCGCTTTCAATGTATTCGTCATTCGGATTATAACTATATTTGTCGTGTATTTTTATTATGTTTTACAATGATTTCATTTGTTTATTCGCTCATTTGGTTATTTGCTATTTCAATCAACTTTTTAATGGAAAAGTTGAATACTATTTTGTTATATTATGTGTAACATTCATTTTAAAAAAGAGATGCAGATTATGTTATTTTAGAAATAATTGCTGACAAATTTCATAATACGAAATGCAATTCACAATTAATTATTGCAACGTATTGTTTTTATTTGGTTGGAAATCTTAAGTTAGTTATCGACTGAACCACCGTCAACATCAACGCATGTTTAACAACCTGGTTGCAAGCGCGTGTCTCTTTCCAAGACAAACGTGTGGAGCTGCAACATATTTGATCAGGTTATTTCCGATCTGTCTGAAAGTCTATAAACCTCTAACGAGATCAGTGATTGACCGGCTTTTGTAGCGACAACTTCCAACAACGAACTATTCGATAAGTTTCTACAATCAAAAGTGAATTATTTATAACAATATTCGAGTGAATATAAAATTTTCAAGATGACAATGTGTGTATGATAATTTATGCGTGAGATTCTTGGCTCATCTACGCGCATGTTGGCTTAAAATAACCACATTGGATTGTTTAAATTGCTAGAGGCTATAATTGGCCAGACTGTTCAACCTACTTTACCAGTTTCGTATTCTATCAACGTATTCTCGAACTACGTGCACACGATCACAAGATACAGTGGCTCAGTCAATAAGAAGAAAAATGCTAAAATTGAGATTTTCAAATGTGTTACCGTAGCTTCCTGTCTTTGAACATTCATACTGTGAGGAATAAAGAATAATTGATAGAGAATAGTAGATGTTTAAAATGGAGGTAGAACTGCCATCTTTTGAAGAGATATTCACTAATCTATGTGAACGTTTGAGTCGGGCAAATGAAGTACAAGAAATCTCTAAACAATTTTTTGACACTGTGACTGACGAAAACCGAGTCAATATTGCGTACACACGTTTATCTGATTTAGATTTACTGCCTTTCAAGAGTAATACTAATAAAATATCTTCAAAACTATCTGAGAAGTCAATAGAACTGCGTAATGCTGGAAATAAGGCTTTTGGGAAGATTGGCGTGAATATGCAAGAAGTGATTTTGTTATATACGAAAAGCATTGCGTTTGGCGTAAAAGAAGAACTCGCTCTTGCTTTTGCTAATCGCTCAGCTGTTTTGTTTGCTATGTGTGAATATGAGGACTGTCTTGATGATATCCAACAAGCTTTGTTGTTCGATTATCCAAACAAACTAAAGTATAAAGTGATTGAAAGAAAGGGGAAATGCTTACAACAATTAGGTATCTTTGGAGAAGCTAGCAAGTGTTTTCAGGTAATATGATCAATTATTATATATTTCAATAATTTTACAATGTTTATGATCAATTGATCATAATCATTTAGAAATAGGTTTCAACTGGTGAGTCAAAGCTTAAATTTCCAAGTCGAGTTTTTGTCAATAGGACGAGTTACGTCTACATAATAGATATTTGCATTTCTACTTCTCAATATGCTAGTTCGAAAATTGGTCAATTAAAAGAGATCTTGTGGATACACCTGCGTTATTATAGATATTTATATCAATTATTCTAGTACCTCTGTATTTTGGATTTATGGTTGGTTATTACTCATTATATTCATCAGTGAACACTAATTTATAGTAGGCTAAGAAGATGAATGTAAGAATCCAAACGCAATTGAAAAATATATATATATATATATATATATATATATATATATATATATATATATATATATATATATATATAATATCAGAATAACTTTATCATCCAGTAGGCATTAATAACAAATTAAATAATTATTTGTTGATATTCGATATTTGAATATCCGAAGGCTTACCAAGTGATTCTAGAACAATAATATTTTTTGAAAGTATATATTGTTTAATATATTTTTTTGAACCACTTTAAGAGCAACATGAATATTTTAGCATAATTCAGTAAAACACTGATATGATGCTTATATTTTCAGGAAGTGCTAGATGGCGAACATCCCGAGGATAAGACTGAATCAATTCAGCTGAGTCTAGAACAACTGTTGTGTGAAGAAAAAGATAATCAACCAACTCAGAGGAAAACAAGAATATCACCGCAATTGTCTTATGGACAGAATAAAGAGGTTCCATGCGCCTCGGACTGCATTGAGATTAAATACAGTAAAACTATGGGCAGATACATTGAAGCTGCCACTGACATCAAGCCAGGTTATTCTTTTGAATGAACAATTTTAGTTAATTCAAATGACAATTACCTTCTTTAAGTGATTTATATAAGCTGGTATGGTTGATATTTTTTGTTGTGACACCTGACGAGTGTAATTTAATCACCCTATTTTTCATTGAATACAATTTAAAATATCTGAAGAAATACTTTTAAATGCACCATTCCATAGGCCTACACGTTTTTTGTTGATTAATATGCAATGTCTAGAATAATTCATAGTCTCTTGGTACCTCCATTTGCTTATTGACTATTATCTTTGAAATGATATGTTATAATTTATGAAATTGATGTACTGAATCAATAATAAGCACAAGTATACATTTTTTTGCGAACACCCTACCAATTAAGTGATACCTATATATAGGCCCTATTAATATAAATATATATATATATATATAGGCCTACATATAGGCCTACATATATATGTTTTGTCAATTTTGAAAATTCTGATAATATGAAAATTTCTTATCATAAAAGGTAACTGTTGATGTGGTATTCATTTTGTGATGATTTATTTGGGTAGAAAACAAAAGTAAAAATTAACGTGAATATGAAGGGTCTTAATTAGACCTACCACGAACAAAAACAAAAAACTCAGAAAATTAATTAAATGAATTGTGAATGGTTGATATTTTATTATTATGAAATAAAATTAAACTTTTACTACTTCACTGTCGTTATTGATTAATTTGGACTTTTTGTTTCAGGAGACATTCTATTACTTGAAGAACCATTTGCTTCAGTGTTATTACCTGCATATTATTACACTCATTGCTATCATTGCTTACAAAGATGTCTGGCTTTGATCCCTTGTAAACATTGTTCGATGGTAAGTGTCTACATGCCAAGATATTAATTCATAATTTACACGATTTAGTTTTAATGACAGACACAGTCAAAATAGTATTTCAGGCAAAGTTTTAATGAATTCTGGAAATATATACAATATTTCTTTCTTATTATTTTTTAACGTGACTTCCATAATGGCAATATTTGTAAATAGAGTAGTCTGAAGAGCACTTCACACTATTATGACATAATCTAGAAAATTATACTGAAGTAATTCAGATACAGGTTTAGTTCAACAAAGATATTTTCATTTTATGTATTTTCAGATATTTTCAATCAACAAAAATATGTGCAATATTATTCCCAATTTTCTAGTCGAACTAAATAATTCTCACAAGAATAGTATACGTTCATCTCACTTCTAAGAGCCAATTTTACGAATCTTAGTTACTTCGAAGAACTATTAGTTAATTATAGTACAAAAATACCATACGTAACCAAGGATGATAACAAGTTAATCCGCTAACTATTGCTAAATCCACTAACTATCAATTCGTAAAACAGAGTCTAAACAGATTATAATAGAGCTCCGGTATCACAAATTGCCTATATCAGCCTTGTAAGCCTTGTCAGAAAATTAGTGAAAACATTAACCACGTGATTACTGATTACATCACTTAACTGTCAGTTTGAGCTGTCAGTTTGATGCTTGTAATTCCGACCCCAAATCTTATAATTATATATTTTTCCTCAGGTAATGTTCTGTTCCGATTTATGCCGTGAAACATCTTGGAAGAAGAGTCACAACATCGAGTGCTCGTTACTACCTTCACTACATCAACTTGAGATGGGCAAAATGTGGCTTCTTGCTTTAAGAGTCTTCTTAGTATCCTCCGACAACGGTCTTAAACTAGCTGCTTTACAAAAACGAATTACATCAATAGAATCCGATAAAACCACTGATAATCGAACGAAAGGTTTCGATAAAGACGGACTTTATATATCTTCAAATTACGACACAATACATCATTTAGTAGGAAATACAGAATCTCGTACAGTCAGTGATTTATTTAAACGTGCTACCCAAGCGGCTTGTATTTTAAACTGTATTGAAACACGTTCAGATCTGTTTAAACGCGTTAAACCCGACCGGAAGTTGAATTTGTTTGTAGGAGGTTTGCTCTTGAGATATCTGCAGAGTTTACCTTGTAATGCTCATTCGGTTTCCGAGTTGATGGTCGTGGCGGGACATGGAGGCACGCAGAGCGTCGAGTTTGGTTGTGGCGCATACTCGACTTTGAGCTTGATTAACCATTCCTGTGATCCGAATGTCACCAGATGTAATTATCGTGGTGATAGAACTATGATGATGGCGGTTAGACCGATCAAAAAAGGAGAACAGGTGAGAAAATATAACTATCAAGACCCGTATAGTTTGATTAATCTGCGATTTTTAAAAATCGAATACGTATTTTATTTTTTCAAAGGGTTCTAAGAGAGTATTTCTACGGACCTTTATAAAGTTTTGTGGTTCAAAATGTTTATTATTCTGTATCTGTTGTTTATAGGCCTACTTGGTACTGTTTCCTAATTCATTTGTCATTTATTTAAGCAACTAATATTATTATTTCCATTGAATTTAATGAAACTGAATTGCATCGGTGAAATTAGGGAACAGTGATTTTGTTTAAAGTATCTATGTAATTAAAAAAACATTATATATATATTAATTTCATAAACGTAGGTTGATAGTCGTGTGTCAGTAGGGGAGCCATACTGATTATCACATTTTTGTTTTGTGTATTAATGAAGATACATTATCATTTTCATCTTATTTTCATATTTTCTTCAGATACTTGATAACTACGGTTACCACTACGCTGTACAAACAACCGAAGAAAGACTCACCGGGCTTCGAACTCAGTACTATTTTGACTGCCAGTGCGAGTGCTGCCTCAACAATTGGCCCACATATCATCATTTACCGAACACAGATCCTACGTTCATTTGTTTGAAATGTCGTACCAATCTAACTAAACCCAACTCGAATGCAAATTCTGGAGATATCATCACCACATGCTCCCAGTGTCATACTGAGAACAATATTACTGATTCAGAGAAAAAACTTCAGAACATTCTAGACAATTTTAACGTAATTTACGAGAAACTGTTATCTGAAAATTATTATGATGATTTTACGAGTGAATTGTCGGGTAATATCCAATTGTTGGATCAAATTGTTCAACGGCCGTGGAGATTGTTTAACGACTGTCAGGAAGCAATGAAAGAATGCTTTTTGAGAGCGGGAAACTTTTATATCCAATAGGCGAAGGTTGTGTTGTTTTTTTTCTAAAAGCGTCAGTTTTCCGTCACAGACATGGATTCAGAAAACTCGAGTGTATTATCTTGTCACCATCTTCATCTTGTTCTAGCCAGCAAGTTATAGTATAATTTAAGTTAAGTGAGTTTCTATCAAAAGCGTCGACATTAAGTTATACAATATGACTTAATTCATAATATTTTAAATCAATACTTGTGAGTAATTGTGAGTTAATCACAATTAACTCGTGTTTTTGTTCTTGTTTTCCAATAATATAGTTGGCATAAAGTTAGTATAGTTAGTTGTTGACTTGTTTTATAGTTGCAGTAGTCGTATAATATGCTAATTCTGAAAATTCTTAGACAGGGCTACCAAATAGATTTTTTCAATGAATAAAACATTTCAAGAAAGATCTGTTATAAATTGATTTATTGTTATAAATAAATCTTAATCTAGTTAGGAAATAGCTGTCTTAGATTCTTAAGTGAATGTTAAAATTCCGATAGTCAGTATCAGCAGATGATGTGCCAATGACGTAACTGTAGCACTGCTGTAATCCTCTGTTTCATCTCGTTTTTTACAAGCTGTGAAGTCAGCGAATGTGATTCGTCCTTCCGATTCGGGGTAGATAGGAGATGTCTTCGTGATGTATTGTCCCAGGATGCCAGCATCCGTGATATCTGAAATAAGGTGTACGGTGGTGATTGTGTTTTTAAGATTCCATAAATAAATAGGTTAGTTCGGGGTACGAATGCGAAATCAATAAATGGGCTGCGGTTATATAGAGTTATATAATATAGCATATAGAGGGCCATAAAAAAATGATTCAATAAATTAACCCCTTTTTTGATTCAATTATAAACCATTTATTTCAAAATATGTGTATCGCTTTGAATGTTATTAGGCAAAAATAGTATACAATTGTCATATTCATTAAAAAAAATCGTTCTCGCCTACAGCAAAGAAAAATTCCCTTAAAAATGAGGGAAAAAATATATAATGTTTATATGTGTATTTTTTATATATCATATAAGCGGTACCTAGCTGATTCAGCTATTAAAATGATATGTTTTTACACCTTCAACAACTCAAAGAACCAATTGCCAGATATACCCAATATTTCTTTCGTTTTAACGATTTGAAAATTGAAAGCATTTTCAACCTTATCTAGAACCTTATCTCTGCTCATCTAGTATCTCAACATGTTGGTATGCCACAATTTTCACGAACAGTATGTGTACGTTAAAATATATTATCTCATTATTATAATTTATTTTTTCAACTTGATGTACAATCATTGTTTCCAAATTAGGCCTAAGGCTAAGGATTTGAATATTATAAGACCGTTTAAAAGCGGCGCTGCTCTTATATTTTCGTACAGACAATATACATGACTTCTCTCAGGGCCTACTTAAAAATATATCGTATTTACCCAGGATCGATTGCGAAATGACGTTCTTCGAGAACTTGAAGCCGTCGCCTCCTTGTGCGATATAAGACGGTAATAGTATACTATACACCTCTTTAGGGTCAACAGGTTTGTATACCGGTTCACGGCAATCCCCACATCTCACCATAGCACTCTGTACTCTTTTACCAGACGGCTTGCATACGTCATACTTGATGTGTAACCCTGCGAAACACATGAACACATCGTTAATCATTTTATAGCAGTGTAGGATTAAAAAAAAACACAAATTTAAAAATATTTTTCATTAGAGTAGTGTAATGATGGTATTTTTACATTTGTGCAGTAAAAAACGATATACAAATGTGTTATATACAATCAAGTGTATGCATTCACGCCACGAGGGTCGTTCTGTCATCAACACTAATGGATGAAAGTCTATAATTATATATGCATAGTATATGTTCTTGCTCATCCTTCAACGATGTCCAGTGACGCGTTGGCCTTGTCATGATTTATTAGTGATCTTTCTGATACGTGTCTGGCAGAGGTGTGATTGATCGACTGTCATGCCAAATATTTTATTTTAAATTTACACATATATAAAAGCTCTCTCTTCACTATGTGAATGGAGCGAAGACCTCCATGTGAAAATTATGGCACTATTTCTATGTTTTTTTTTATAGCAGTGATTACTCAAACTGCTAACGAAGGGATCGTTTTTGTTGCATTACACAAAAACGACAATAAATAGTAATAATTTCAAGAAGTCAAACTCGATACGTTGAATAAAAAGATTGCAAATGAGCCTGTATATTACCCTAATAGAATTCAGTTGACTAACTTCACACAGAGGGCACTTTGTTCAAGCTGTGGAGGATGGCTTACCCCAGTAAAGAGTAATAGAACTAATGGTAGAAAAACTACGTTTGCTTAATTGGACAGTAAAACTATAGAACTCGCGCCTTCCAAAGCTCCATATAAGTTGTAGCCCCCAATTTGAATTCGAGATTCAAATTTTTTGTAGAATTAGTACTGAATTAGTGCAAGTTAATGCCGTTGAGTTCGTAATTAGTGCCTATACTGCCTGCTGCCCTTGGCAGATCAGTAGAAAAAACTGCGGAGAGCCACAAATATACGCTTTTCCAAACCATACCGAACGCAGCTGCCTGCATAACGACATCATATGATTTACAAATATGTAAATACACAATTTTAGTAGAATATGAAGATAATATTCAATAATTGCTGGAATGTCTATTCCCTAATCATTCTTGTACGGACGGCATAACTGGTGGTTTTAGTTCAGATTCTATTAGTTCAGGCTGTAAGTTGGTTGGGATAAGTTAGGTATTTTGCTAAAGTAAATTTAAATCGATCAGGTTTATTTATGTTCTACGCAACAACAACAACAACAACAACAACAACAACAACAACAACAACCACAGCAACGACACCAATAACAAAACCCGCGTAGGTTACAACACACACAGATCCAGCCGTACTGGATGGAGTAAAATAATTGATTAAAAATTTGAGAACGTCATTTTAATGATAAAAAAAGGAATAAATGACACAAAATCGTAGTCAAAAACAAATTTAATCGATGACGAGTGATTTACTGTTGGTTGCACGTACCAGAGAATTGCAGGAATGCTCCAGAAGCTGAACCACCAGGAACATAGTTGTGAACACCCCACTCGATCGCCTCCAGAAGATGTTCACCCTTCAACGTCAAGAGTGACACGGAGTTGTCGAATGGCAATGTCGTCAGCAAGTCTTGCATCGTAATGACACCTAAAAGGCAACGAGAGTGTCAAGAGAGTATTGATATATGAAGGTGAACAACTAGTCAAAAAATAAGTAACCATCGAGGTCGTGCTTGCGTTATTTGGAAGGTAAGAACGTAAAACGTTAAATTTCAAATTCAAGCACTTCAAAACAAGAAATACGTTTTTTATTATAATTAGAGTACCCTATGTTGTTTAACGTTTTTGTCAAGGTACCTGTTTAGAGAGGAATTTGGGGATGCGAGTATTTTTTTAGTAAATATTTTAAAAGGTTCAAATAAGATTGATTCACGTTGCTCATTTGGAGATAATTCAACTGATTTCAAGCTGGTTTTGTAGATTCAATTTATTCTCTACGATTTTTAATCTCAATTTGTCCATTTATGATTTTGTCACATTTTGTTTTATTTTACTACCTCCCCTGGAAAAACATTTCTAGTGACACTTAGGACTCTAACTCTCTCACTGACACTCTCTCTTTCTCTCTTTCTCTCACTCTCTCTCTTTCTCTCTCTCTCTCATTCTCTCTTTTCTCACCGTTTTCTTCCAACACGTCGATGGATCCTCTGATGCCACCGCCGTTGATGAGTGCGATAGGCGCGTCTGTCCAACTGTTGTTCGGTGCTTTACTTGTTGATACATACTGAAATGCAAAATGAAATATTGAAAAACACATGGTGAGTTGAACTCAATTTAACACTTTTGATAGACCAGTTATCATAAATCTCCATCTAAAAAATCATAATTCCCTAAAAATGCTAGAGCTATACAAATGTAACGGTAATTTGTGCGTTTGTTTTGGTGGTAGTAGACCTTGTTTGGTTGGAATGATCCCCGAATGATTAGGCCTATACTAGTATCAACTTTGGTAGATACTCCAACTGAGACGAGCGGTCGAGTGACTAGCACAGTGAGCCGTCATACAAGAGAACGATATGATTGCTTATTTACTCACATAATCCACCATTGCGTCGGTGATCAGATTCCCCATGTTACACTCAGCTATCCGACATTGTCTCTGATCACCGTTCAAATAAACTCTTGTCGATCCTAGTCTCCTGAAACCTTGTTTGATCACCTCACCTCTCCAGCGATCAATCTCATCGACCACGTCTTGGGCTAGAATACACACACAACTTTTTAGGCAAACAATAACATTTCTTGTTATTACTAGGGCTATAGGATGTTTATGCACTAAAAATCCTTCAATTATTATGCACTTAAAATGCAAAAAATATGCGCTTAAAATGCATTAATATGCACTCAAACGATTGTTTTACTTTTGATTCAAGCTCTACTACGATATAATCCTGATATTTCGGTTTGTTATGTTGATATACCACCTTCTTCTTTCGTGGATGTAGGAGTGTACAATACAATTATCTTCATGTTCAGAATACTAACTCGAACTAACTAACGGACTCTTAACTACTAAGTACTAACTCTGCCAAAAAACTGATATATCACGTTTGTCGTAGTAGTACATCCTCCTACTAGGGTTGGTGGGTCGACACCCCTAACCGTTATTGTCAATGGATAAAGGAGACGGTCGATCGGGACTACCGCAACAACTCTTTAATTGAACCACATTTACCAAGACGTGATCACCCAACGAAAGACCAAGCGAAATATGTCATAAAATTCGAACCATTTATAAAAAGGAAATATTAATTAACTTGGTGTACAAGTGTAATTTTTCAAAGCATGCAATGTGACTTGTGATCTATACAGATATGTGTGAGGATCTTTAAAAAATTTAGTTCGTAGATAAACGAATGTAAAACAAATAAATGAAAATGGAAGCAAAAAATGATAATCAAAAACAAGATCGAAGATTCCTTTTCTGGAAGATAAATTTGGTTATAATCCGAAACGTATTACTTTACTGTTTACAGTTTTTTTAGTTAAATTAAAATTGATTATTTTTGATGGGATGATAATATCAGATCAGAACAATTAATTTGTGTCGAAAATATTCTAAACCTAATGATCCCATCAACAGCAAGGTTATTTTGGTTTAATGTTGTGTCAAGTTTTCGATGTCCACATTTTTTTTTTTTTAATAACATCGAAACTTGATACAAAATCATTGTTCCCCAATTAAGGCTAAGGATGAAAGTAGGATCGTTTGGACGGGGCACCACAAGGGCTTGTGGGGTTACCACCTCATTTTATTATTATTTTAAATTAAAAGCAATGAACTTTGACACCAGGTCTACGCTGTCTGTGACCACACTTCTTCGCCGCAGATAAAAGTCTTCAGTTGCCGAAGGTCCTGAACACATTATATGAATAAACCGTTTTTGCGATATATCCGGACATTACCAACATTGGTATTAGGAAATCCAAACACACGAATGTTGATATCTTTCACTTTGAACCAAGTCTCTTAGGCAATGTTCACTTCTTCCAAAACAGCAGATGCAAAGTTCATCATTATACAAAGGATAGGAAAAATAAATAAAAATAAGGAGTGATAGGCCTTAAGTATAACTAGGCTAATTAAGGTCGTGGCCAATTAGTACTTCATCCAAGCATTCACTTCGAGGACTCTGGGAAACCACGAAAAACCACGTCAGGACGGAAAAAAATAACAACACAAAATATTTAAACGATGAATAATTGCAATATGCAAAGGGCAAACTCTCTACGCGTAAATCAGTAGTACGATTGCCATAGTTATAGTTACCTTGAGGTACACTGTTATCAAGAAGTACTGGGTTGCCTGACGACGTTATCACGTCACCATAGTCGTTAAACGTGACTGTTAGACGACCGAGGTATTTGGTGTAGGCGTAGGCTTGCACAACTGGCACAATTTTACCGGACTTCTGACGTACGTTCGTAGGGTATTTGCCTTCTACCATATCAGTAGGGTCGGGAGATTTACCTGCAAGTCAATATAAACTGCTTTGATTGGTTGCATAAAATTATATCAATGTGAGATATATTTCACAAATTTGAAAAAGAAAGCTTGAAAGAAAAGCTCAAAATTCAACATAAGAAAAGCTCGTAAAGCCCCATAAATGTGAAGCTGATAGCTAAGGGAATAAACATGACACAATCCTGAAAAAGATTCATGAACATAAGAGGAAAATTTCAAGTTTTGGGGTTGTACTAATTTTACAATATATTACCATTCATTCTACAGCAATAATTTTTACTTTTGATTAATTTCATGAAAATTATTCACCACTTTTGTCTCACAGTATAATGATGAATACATACATTTAAGCATATCTTCTTTTGGTACGAATGTATAATAACTTCGATTTTTGTACTGGTTTCTAAAGACCTCACCAATAGCAAGATTATTTTGGGGTGCGAATGAGCGGTTGAAAATGAAACGATCAATCAAGTGATGTAAAAGTAAAAGTGATGATAAGTAAAATGTAAAATAAGTAGTGATGATAAAAAACACACGTTATGCGGGACTTGAACACACGTTTCACTGAACTTCAGTTTCTAGAGCAGTGCCTTAGCTGAGTGAGTATACCGAAGGGCTGAAAAAGTATTTTTAAATTATGATGCACAGTATCACCTATGCTCCTTCCGCTATTTATTCGCCAATCAGTTTTAATGAAGATGGATACTTTAATCAAGTTCAATCTGTAATTATAGATGTATTAAAATAGCTCCAATTAATAAGTTGTATCCATTTGCCTGCAAGGGTATTGAAAACCCACAAATGGGAGAATTGACCAAGAAAACTAGAAAACAAGAACACAAATAACTAACAAGGAAACTAATAAAAGAACGCGTACCCTAGTGAAAAGAATGTTTTGGGAATACAGCTAAAAAGACGTGGAAAACATGTAAATATATTCGAGAGGAACCCTCATTAATTCATACCACTGTAGAGAAACGTGTTTGTGTGACCTCCGACAACAATGTCGATGTCCGGTACCTCAGCAGCAATCCTCTTGTCCATCTCGTATCCCGCGTGTCCCAACGCGATCAATATTTCTACTCCTTCACTCTTCAATCTCACTGCTTCCTTGCGTACATTCTCCACTTCGTCTAGGAACACCACCAGACCTGAGCTAGACATATCCTGAAGTCAACACAACAGACACGCTAGGTTATAGGATTCTTCTGTATTAACAACAATATAATTGATAGATAAATAATTACGGATTAGGCCAAAGGTTGTTGAAAATCGAAGAATGAGAATATTCGATAACATATGATGATTTTCACATCGACCACGCTTGCTCATCCATGAGTAACTCAAATGGTGTTTTCCTCAGTAAACCGAGTCCAGTAAGAAATATTTTTACAGAACATCTTATAGGTAGGTATCATTATCTCAGGTTGCCGTTAAATTGTTGTATCTCTCTTCTCAATATACTATTATTAAACAACAAAAACATTGCCCGAAGACAATAATTAATAATTGTTGCTAAACTGAGGAGACATAATTTGAACAATCGCTTGAGGAGCACATACGTAACAAAAAGCAATTAACATATTTGTCAGGTGTACCTAAGTACCTTGTTTTCACTTGCATTGGATAGCATTTAACATTGATATAATTTGAATTTGGTAGAATAGGTTGCAATATTAAATAGTTGTGGACTTGTCGGTTGCTTCCATTGATTGTAATTATTACGTACAGTTATGTGACAAAAACATTAGTATCATAGCCCTTTCTAATCGCATTATAGTTTCAGTTATGTGAAGAATAATCATTTCTCAAAATGAATTGGACTGAATGAAATGTAGACAAAATGAAAATGAAATGTAGTGACACCTCTTGTGAATAATACATACAGTTATCTCTTTCTCTTTAGGATAAAAAATCAATGTCCTTCATTATCCTTATCATTAAGAAGAACAATTCGATTCTCCATTTCTTAATTTATTTTATTTCTTAATTCCAATGGGAGGTATGATTATTGTCCCCCCTGCCCCTACTGTTACACCTGCCGAATTCCATGTCAACTTTGTCAATAATCTCTCAGTTGTACCTTTGTGTCCGTGGTGAGGTACCCAATGACACCGATCTTTTTACCGGCGACGGTGATGACCGTAGACTTGGCTAGATGTGTGGCGCCGAGTGTAGGTTCCTTACTGAGGTCCAGGTTCGATGCCAGGACAGGGAACGACACGTTGTTGACGTAAGGTACAAGACCGGAGACACCGTCGTCAAATTCATGGTTGCCAAGTGACTATGGATAAATAAAACAATCGAAAGTTAGAGATGACTATATACACCTACAATAAGTAACATATTTATTTATTTATTTATTTTTAAAGTCATCCAGAGATTACTACCAGTTTACTTGTTGACATAAGGTACAAGACCAGAGACGCCGTCGTCAAATTCATGGTTGCCAATTGATTATGGATAAAGTTAGAGATGACTACCCCTATACAATGAGTAACATCGATTGATTGGCCTAAGACACCATCAACAGGTAGGTTGTTATGGTGACAGTGTAGTCATATATGCATTTTTCAAGTCATCCACAGTTAACTGTCTTGCTGGTAACAGGTCACATCAAAGGTTACTGTCACGAATTATACAGATTTTTAAATATGCTAATCAACCTGAATATATTATTGAAATTCACCTCATTATTTGTTTTATGTGTAGTTCATGTCAAAACTCATTTCCAAAAAATATTTCATTCGATTTTTATTCCACAAAATGAACTTGTAAGAAAATTCGATACCCATCGAATTTTCTTACAAGTTCATTTTGTGCCTGTGACCAGGGTGTGTGAGAACACATCGAAACGTTAGGTATTTTCTTCATTTTTTCATTTTCATTTCTTCATTTTTGAAATAAATAAAACCTTCAATTTATCAACCGGAATTTTATTTGATGACATAAATATGGATCAAGGATCAATCAATCATACAATATATATATATATATATATATATATATATATATATATATATATATATATATATATATATATATATATACATTTCATATACTAGACCTATATGCATTGCAAGAGATTTAGTGGTTTCCGTATAAATTATAGATAATTATAGATCTTGAAAGTTTCCCAACTGACGTTAAGTATATGCGAGTATAGTACCACAATGCTATTGTGGTAATGTGGTAGAGACCTTATATCCTGACAACGGTCTAATCATTCTACAATCAACATGTTCTTATCAACAGGCTCTTATCAACAAGCTCCTGTTGTTGAGTAGTTCGTTTTTTTTCCTGTTGATTGTTTACAACTTTAGCCGAGTGGAATCAGTCTTCAAAAATAAATTTAGTTGATGCCTATTTTTATGTATGTATATATATATATGTATCTATCTATATCTATATATCTATCTCTCTCTCTCTCTCTCTATATATATATATATATATATATATATATATATATATATATATATATATATATATCTATCTATCTATATCTATATATATATCTCTCTCTCTCTCTCTCTCTCTCTCTCTCTCTCTATATATATATATATATATATATATATATATATATATATATATATATATATATATATATATATATATATATATATATATATAATCTGGATATTGATACTGATACTTTTGAACTGAAACATGCTGAATTTCACTGGGAACACTGAAAAAAAAAGATTCTATAAAGCGCAGAGTTTTGGAATATTTATTGTATTCTTGAATCATAGTAATGAAATAGCTATTATAAACTCTATCGATCATTATTCCAAGTATAAATAATTCATTGAATACTGAAAGTCGATAGTCGTCTAAAATTACGTTTAAATTGATTTATAATGGTGTAAGGTATAACTTTCTAGCAATTTAATGTGAGAGCTAATAATAATCGGAATAATATATATTCATACATATTCACGTATACTGTACACGAATACCACCATATTTCTGACGTATAAAATCTCTTCACTCCTCTTGATACGACAAAGCTGTTGAATACAAAAAGATTTGCTCACCACTTTACATGACATTGACTTTCTGATTTTTTTTGGGTATATGTATTTGGATAAAAACTCTTTGAAATACACACAGGAAACCCCTTGCAACTTGGGATTCTTATCTCTTTGACAAATTATTTCATCGATGTTTCTTCCATCAATTTATTATTTTAAATTTAATATATTTCCTGTACTTATTGTATATGATTTGTATTTTGCGTGAAGATGAGAATAATATATATATATATATATATATATATATATATATATATATATATGATGTACAAAATGAATCATCATGTATCAAAATGAGGCACAGTTTTTTTCTACCAGTCACAATATATAAAGTGCAACAGTAATCCACATCAAAAACAACATATCTGTTCTTCTGAAGTAGACCGATTCAATACTATTTTAAATCCTTAAAAGTACATCGCCAAGTATTTAGCTTGTTATCAGTACTTAAATAATTACTTCTGTACAAGCTAATTGTATGTTTTATAACCATTACCAGCACAAGTTGTGCCATACGTGCTCCTTTAGCATTCATAGATTAATCTATTCATACATGCATTGTGTTAACTTACTCATATCACTTATGGTTATATCTACCGTCTACTCTTAATTGAGCTTGTATATTATTTAATATTTAGCTTCTGTTCGTAACAATATAGTCGTCATTTAAGGCTTCAGATTGGCAAGTGTATATAGCTTTTATATGACGTAATTCCAGTAAATTTACCTCCAACTCCTCATAATTACATCACCTGAAGCCTGAAGGTTATGTTTTTGGTTGCCAAGGAGTAAAGTTATGTGTAAGCCTGTGTTACGAGGTAGCACATATAGGATACTAATTATTTATGATAGATATTTAGGAGTGTCAAGATAAATAGCATCATGAGAAATACATAATCGTAGTTGTCATAAGTCTCAGAAATGTAAACGAAAGTGGGTTTTTTAATCATGGAATGAGTCGCCCGTCTGGCTTAGTCAGTCAAGGCTTTGTTTTGGGAAAGTCAAGTCAAGTTGGGCGTCGCGGTTCGAGTCCTGCGTCAATGGCACGGATTTTTGGAAGTATCAGTAATTTAGTTTTATCTTTCTCTCATTCGTATTCTTAATCCCCCCCTCCCCTTCCGCCTCAAAAAGGAACACAACCTGCTATAGTTTTCCAGCTATTCCAGCTAGTTTTCAATGTCTGATGACAGAGTTTTTTTAATATTTTGATAATTTTATGTATTCTTATTTATTATGTAATCTAGCCTTAATAATATATTGTAAAAGTTCTAAGTAGACATCGAAATTGTGTTGACACACAGTGGTTGTGTCATTATGCAGATAGCTGAGTGTCATGTACGAATAACACTTGCCTGTCAAGTCATGTGCTGTGCGATCTGCATGTGAATTCCTCATTTAGTAGGTGGATTTGTTTAATTACATCTTTAGAGTACTTACACGTGCAGGTAGGAAAGCATATGTACAACCTCGAAAGTGTATTTACTGACTGCATGCAGCAAGTAGGCCCCCAACAATTTTTTGGTCATATCAAAATTCTATCATTTCATCTGGCAACATTTAAATTTTTGATAAATTTGAAATGATTTCACATAAATTCGGTGAACTGATTTACTGCAATTTTTACAAGTAAATAAACTACATACATGCGCACATTATACATCATGAGAAAAAATTCCAAGCTGTAGATATCACGAAGATTTGTGTTTTTTTTAAATTCGATTTTGATGTTTCACAACTAGGCCTACTATCGTTTAATAATTACCAAGATTTGTTTAATTTACCAAGGCCCGTTTTCACCAAGTCAAGTTAGTCTTCATCTGAGAGCTGGTGAAAAGAAATACCATTGGTAATCATAGTGATAACATCTTTAAACTGCCAGTTAGTGATACTCCCACGTTGGTAATTCAGGCACTAATCGACACATATATGCTCTTGAAGGCTATATTTCTCAAGTAATTCTTCATACAACCTGATTCACTATAATTATTATAATTATAAATAATATTTTATAATTCTTCAAGTGAATTAAAATATTGTCTTGAGCCGTCTTTGAAATATTGACCAATTTTTTATGCAAATAGAAATGTAGCGCCGTCGGTGGTTCAACGTATGAGTTATATGCATGTTTTTTTAACCTTCTCGTATCAATATGAAACAACGTCTGTGATTGGTTATCTGGTTGTTAAGACCTCGGCCCAATGATCCATATATAGGGTCAAGTCAAACGGTCAACGTCGAAGAAAGTGTGATTTTATTATCTACATATAAAGTAATTAGTTAATAATGCCGATAAGTATAGTTGACATGTATCTATACGAATATATTAATGTTATATTCAAATAAGTTACAAAGATAAGATAGTAATGACGATAAGTAATGCAGAAAATATGAAAGGCCCAATAATTTATATGATCATGTAAATTTTAATTCATTTGAAATGTTTTGAAAATGTTTTCATTATAGTAGCATGGGTTATTAATTTATTGTGAATATGAGTAATTTTAAAAGTGGTAATATCTGTACTGAATCACCCCATCACGGTAATGTTATATATCACCATTACACCTTTCATCTTCCTGACACCGTCATTGTAAAGTACTCTATACATCACTTTTAAGTGTATACTTAGTGTTTTACTGTGTACTTGTAGTTGTCTAAATATCTACACATACTTTCATTAACCAATATGAAGAATTATTATGAGGAGCAAGATGATTATTATATGAACTGTTGGAATAAGACGGGTGGCACATTGGCTGGCACGTTGAAGCATTGTTCAGGAGACCGGGGTTCGAGTCCCACTATGTTGGATTGTTCTCACGAAAGTTTCTTGTGGTTTTCTACTGTCATTAAGATGGACACCATGAGACGGGGACCAATGTGCTCTAACCGTTTTTTCACATCATCCAAAACATCATTCACATCATCAACACTTATCTCATCTTCTCATCACCTCATTCATCAGTCGGCGCCAATAGCTTTGAGTGATTATTAGGCCTACAATGCGTAGTTAAGGAGGTACATGCAGTGCTTATAAAAATAGAGAAATGAACCTTCACTCATTTTTTCAATGTTCAAAAACCAGTGTAATTGAATGAAAAGTTCACATGTCCAAGATAATTTCATGCTCTTTAATTAATACGACATTCTATTTCAGTGAATTCAATCAGTTTTAAGACGTCAATGAATAATAAGAATGTGATTAAATTGAAATTCATTGACGTATTATCTCAAAACTGATTGATTTCACAAAAATAAAATGTCATACTAATTAAAGAGCATAAAATTATCTTGGACATGTGAACTTCTCATCAAATTACACTAGTTTTTGAACATAGAAAAAATAGTAAAGATGAATTTCTCTGGCACCATGCACGCACCCCCTTGAACACATTTGTATAAGTATATACAAATAATGATACATTAAAACCACCTACCGATACATCTATCCCGAGCATGGCCATTAGTTTAGCAACAATCCTCCACTTGTGCACCGTGTACCACACTGTTCCTTGGTAAGTGTCACCTGCATTCAAGAATATCACCGGTGGTCCATTACCCTCCTTGGCGATCCTCTTCGCTTCTCTCACCTCATGCGCTACCCTCGCAAACCCCCCAAAACAATTGTTGTTGTCCACGTCTTTTTGACCACACTTTGATGATAATCGGTTCGTTTGTTCAAATCGTGCGTGCATGTCATTGGTATGAAGAATCAACAGGTTGAAGTCGGCATTCACAGCTGTGATCGCAAGTAGAATAAGTAAACTACACTTTTGTGTCTCCATTGTTCGAAGATGATTTATTAATAACGATAATTAGAATTAATATAAATTAGAATCAATTAACAACAAGTTTAGACGATGATTAAACACTTAATGGATAACACAATTCACATTCACTCGAAATAGCACTCGTTCGCAGGTTCCCGTCATTCTCATTTAACTGACTTGACGGCAATATTTGAAATTACTCTCAAAAGCTGAGTATCCTTGATGTTTACTACTCGTCGTTCTGCGCGTGCGCTCTCTGATGGAAAGTTGATATTTAAAAAAAGAACATCACACATTTTTTTTAAGGATTTGATAATAGAGCGACTGGAGTTTCCGCTGATGGTTGTCACCTTTGTATTTTCAAACAATTTTGACCTTCGAGAATTTTGTGAATGACATTAGGCCTACGTGAAACATCATCCACTTAATTATCGTACATGAAGTATGAACAACATTTGCGTGAAAGAACTAGTAGAGAGAAATAGAGAGCTTAGGGTTTGTAGACTGGTTCAACGTTGATCGACAAACGACTGAAGACGAGTGAATGTATAATATTTTTAATTATAGAACTTCTATAAATGATTTTGATTCTGAGTATATCCAGGTTTAATATTGAATACTTTCTAAATATTTACGGTACTTGAATATATTCTTACAAATAAGTACATTATAATGATGCAGTATAATTATAGAATTTTGAAATGTGACAAATGAGATAGATCTTGAATACTGACGAATTAGAAACAGTTAGGTGCTTTTACTGAATTACTTGACCACATATTTGAACCTTTGGTTTAAACCTCAGACAATGAAACCTTCCTTGAGGCGGTCGAGTGCTGTACTACATCTACGAGTGGTAGGTGGGGAATACCTCGAATCGGCTGTTATAAGGAATTACAGTAATAATTAATTGCAGTTCATAAATGAAAACAGATTACTCCAAAACAAATTACGTGTCAAGATCGTTGTCAAGAACTTACCAAGTTATTTCAAAGTAATGCACTGATGTAATATTTTCACCGAAATAAAGCAATATGAAGAATGCATTATAGTAATCACCATTATTTACGACGAAATTATTATTGAATAAAGCTTAGAAAATTTTGGTAAAAGAAAGGAGGTCAGACAAATGTCAGAAAGTCAGTTTTTACTTGACAGTTAACTAAAAGTGTTCCGAAGTAGGCCTACTAATATTAGATTTTTCATATCCTAAAATATGAATTACTAGCAGTCACTGGCTATTAAAAATTACATCACTATACATGCTAACATTTTTAGTAACCAATTATAACTAATGAGCGAGCAGAAAACTAAATAAGAATTTTGATTGGTTACAGAGAGATCATACAAGTCCATAACTATGAAATTCATTCATAGATATTTTATTGAATGCAAAAGGCGAAAGTACTAACTTGAATAAGTCATGAAAACTGTCAAAGTTGAATGCATGAAAAAATAAATGAAAATGTTATTAGAAAAAATACGTTAGGGTAACAATTTCATTTTTCTATACTAAAATTATCATTGGCTCCAATTTCAAGAGAATTGTATGAAATCCAGTAGTTTTATGTGATATATAATGCTATTTTTTATTGCATTGATCGTGTTTCAACTAAAATTTAGCTCAAGTTATTTTCGGAGTGACTCCTTGAGCTTATGTACAACTATAGCGTAGAAGTGAGAGAAGAAGTCTATAAGCAAGGAGAATTAGTTATCAGCTCTTGATGATGTTACTGCTTGTGCTTATGCAGAAGAATGTCTACAATGTGAATGAAGTAGTCTATACTCAAAGCAACTGGCTTGAGAAAAACAAATGTGATAATGGGCCATTGATACATTTATTGCGCAATATTATTCAGAAAAATATTTCGCGATTAAGTTTATCGAAGACGGAAAGAATCCAGCTGTTTTTTTTTCAGTAGTATTCAATCGTGCCGTGTGACTGATTGTTACTTGTTATAATATGTATAAAAAAAGTCACGTACATTACAATTTATTCGATACTCATATTTAAATGGAACATTTGTTACACAAATATTTCATAACTGTTCAGTGTTTATAAAGTACGTACTTTAAAAAATTCATTTTATAAAGTTCAGTATTTAGTATACATGTTGAGTGAATAAAAAAGTGTAGTAAAAAATATGTGAAATTGACTATATGATTTAAATATTTGAGACAATTCTAATGTATAAGATTCAATTTTAATCTACATCGAATTAAAAAATAATTAATTACTCATAACATCGATCATTATAGGTAATTGGACACCTTATTATTGATATCTTATCAATAACTTCAATAAAGATACTCGGCAAAGTATTTATCAATATCTCAGATAACAATGATTCGCGCAAATAAGAATTACATGCAAACATTTCAAGCTCATATTCTATTTACTCTCTGACCCGAATACACATCAAGGTAGTGAGCTAACGCGAACCATATCAACACTTGAACACTGTAACTTTCTGTTACCTAGTCAGGTGTCTACACCACAGTATATCACTCGCTAGTCATCCGTCAATAGCTCGTAATGATTCAACAACAGGTCGTATTCGTTTTCACAATCGTTTTCGTTTTCACGACCAACGCAAATTCATTAGTTAACGGTAATAAGGCGTTATTTGAGTTGCCGATTGTACATTACAATGACTTCCATGCCCGGTTTGAGCAGACAAGCTGGACGTCCGGGCAGTGCCAGACGTCCACTGAGGATACGTGTGTCGGAGGATTCGCAAGACTTTACACCGCGGTGATGGATACGATGAAAGATAGAGATAATGCTATATTGTTGAATGCTGGTGATAATTATCAGGGCACTTTATGGTATACATTACATAAATGGAACATCACTGTTGAGTTTATGAATAAATTACCTCATGATGGTATGGTAAGTAAAAAACACATTTTGTAGTATATTATTTGAATTTTTGGTGTTCAAAAAAAAAATTCACTGTAGGTATATGGTTGAAGTTTATATAGTTTGGGTTGGTTTTTCATTTCAACATTTGTTTTTTAAAAATGGCAATAGATGAAACTGAGTTGAAATACATGCATGTATCAACTGAATATAATTAGTCGTACAAAGTTCAATAAAAAATCTCAGCTTTATCAGTATACATAATGTGAAATATGCTATATATGTCGGTAATATACTATTCTTCTATCTTATTTGAGATCTGTTGTGCGATGAGTTGTTTATATAAAGATTAGTATAGTTTATTACTACCTTCTACGATTGCAGGTGGGGTATTTACTGCAACAGAAAGTCATAATAACAAAACACTTTCAAATGTCTGATACATTGTGTCTGCTGTATGATAATCGACAAATACTTCACAGAGAAAGTGAATATAGCACCTCTCTTGTTCTGAAACATGATTGACGTAATTTAATTAAAGATCAAATCATCTGATTGGATTTAGTTTTTTTTTCATACACAATATTGAGGTTTCGTGCACTGCATATTTAATTGGTTTTTGCCAATTAATTTTGATAAGGAAAATATATTCTATTTCCCAAGTTGTAACAATAGTATGATTAAATGATACCTTCCATAAAATTTATTCTATTCGAATGATACATATTCTAATCAATAACAAATAGTTGGATTTTCAGGAATTATGTTCAATTGATAACACAGTATTTCGATTGTTTTTATAACTTATTATAAAATATTTCAGGGTTATTCAAGGTTTAAGATTAATGCAAGATAAAATAGATCAATACATACGTGATAAAGATTTCTGACAGAAATAGGAATATTGTGTTATCCAATAGATATTAGCGACGAAAATCACACTTTAAAATATATTGATACCGTTATTTAATTATACTTGATTTACAATCTTAATTGCTATCTGGTTATGATACTATAGTGAGATTAGGCCCTACCCCTCGACTTGAACGATATACGAGTTACTTTTATTTTCCATGATCAAACGGTTGAATTGATCAACGTGTCATATTGTATGTACCACACGTTGGTGGGGTCGTTAAGCAGCATTAAAAAAACAAACAAAAAACAACGGCGAGTGGAAGATTGGTCCCAAACATGTCCCAGATTTTTTAAAAACTTTCTATGAGGTTGCACAGATGTCTCTGCCTTCCTTCTCTATGAGATAATATTGCTTCTACAGCCCAGTCTTGTACCAGGCCATGTTGTATATATTTCAAGAATACTCTTGAATTTCTTGGACCAAGGGATGTCTATAGTTGCTATTTGTTCGAACAGATACATGAAGACTTGAAACTGAGTACAGAAGTGAATAGGTATTTATAAACAGTGAATAATCGAAAATTAATTTGAACTATATTCAGACTTATTAATAAATACTTTTCTTCAAGACAAATCATCATTCTTTATCACACACATACACATATATATATATATATACAAAGTAGTCATAATACATTGCGTAGGATGAACTCTGTTTTTGAGTTGCAGTGATCAATTCAGATACAAAATTTTCTACTGATGTTATTGTAATTTTTTTCTGAACCCGTTCTGGGAATTATTCGAAAATGGAGATTTTTCCAAAAAATATTAATCAATTGGTCAAGATGCATTTCATTTTTTTCCCGAAAACTCTGATAATAATCAAATCTCTTATCAAATGGACCATCAAATGGTCTCTAATTTTCTGCTGCCGTTCTATCACCCCTCTCATGTAGGGGACTTACATAATAGCTTCCTACAAAAGCACTGGGAAAATCATATGACAAAACGATTCATTTATAATTACCATTCAATGTTTGGCTGTTTATTAAATGGAGTTATTTAGGTATGCTACAAAGAATCTTATAATATCCAGATAATTTCCTTATTGTTACTTTAGTCATAACATCATAAAATAATTAAGTTTTAATGGTAAAAGTTTGTATTTTCTTTTACTCATTTTACATTTATCATTTCAAATTAATTTTTGTATTATGTTGAGACTGTATAATGAGCATCAATTTCACTGATCCCCAAGCCATTACTAACCTGTAGAAAAATATACAAGTTACTCAGTCTTTTTTGATGAAAAATATGTTATGAATGATCCAAAACTCTCATAACATTTTCCATAGACAAAAATCTAAACAAATTGAAAATTGCAGGCCTACCTATTGAAATCAGAATAAACTTGCAGTTGTGGTATATGATATTTTAAAGTTTTATTTTAATTGCTGTGACCGTATGATATTTATATTTGTCATTTTCACGCTCTCGTTTTTCTCACGGCACGGCACTCATGACTTTTCACCTACTAGTAGTCTAGACCTAATACATATAGTCATCTCTTCTATTTATTGTATTTAGTTTTTGTCTAATATTCGAACAATACTATTGTCGCCGTGTCATGCTGATTAAGTACATCCGTCTTACGTGCATTTACAAGACAACATCCATTTTATATTTTTATCTGCTGTTCCTAATTAATTTATTACTTCTGTTTATTATGTATATACTTGGATCTATTCAAGGTCTGTGCTTCTAGGGTATAGGTAACTACGATTTTGATACAAGATCGACAGTGTACCATATCTGAAAGTTCTGCAATGTCTAGTACTTACTTATACCACAGCTCGATTATCGAACTATAATATCCAATGTCTCTCTGCTTCTAGGGTTTAGGTAACCACTAGTTTGACGACAAAATCGACGGTGTCATGCCAAATCTGAAAGTTTTGCTATGTCCACTACTATTACAGCTCGCTGTGCTCAGATATCTAGATGTACTATTCAAGGTTTCTATAGCGGTCTAGGTAACCACCAGTTTGACGACAAAAACGACGGTGTCATCCCATATCTGAAATATCTGGAATGTCTATAGGCCATACTTACTTGGATCACAGCTCGATTATCTGTGCCTAGATACCTAGATCTAATATACAAGGTGTCTACTTCTAGGGTCTAGGTAACCACGAGTTTGACGACAAGATCGCCGGTGTCATCCCGTACCTGAAAACTCTGGAATGTCCAGTACTCGCCGCCAACATCGACGCCTCTCTGGAGCCGAACTTCACGGACTACAAGGAATACGTCGTCGTCCAGCGAGGAGGACGAGATATTGGCATCGTGGGCTACATGCTCAGCACAACAAACGTGAGCTTCCGAAGAAAAGGGAGACTTTTTTTGAAAGCTCCAAATACTGATATACACTCTAGTGGATATTTTGGAAGCTTAGTTTTCAACCACATAATAGCTCGATTGTCTGTGATCCAACTTCGATGAAATTCAAACCTTCATATCCAACCTTTTAATCCAATTTCGTTCAGAAAGTATTGTTAGCCCCGGTGGCTCAGTCAACTATCGCTAGCGGTAGAAACTGAAGTCACCGTTGTGGGCGTGGGTTCGAGTCCCGCATAAGGCATGGGTTTTTGTGAACGTCCTTTCCCCTCTTCATCGTATCATTATCACCCGTTCATTCGTACCCCCGTATACACTAGCTGTTGCTGGGGTCGCTAAGCAACATTAAAAAAGTATCGTTAGGCCGAAAGTGTTAAATAGTTACTTCTTTATCCGTATAACCACGGTCAGCTGATCAAAAAGCAAACATACCCATTGATCAGAGACCTTGGGCTTTTCCTATAACTGCGAACGAAATGAAAGAGCGACGTAATGTGTCGTAATCAAAACGAAGAACGACCGCTTTCAATTCGTATTAGAGTAATAGAATAACGCCTTACGGTCCAGATCTCTTGTCCAGGAAATCTCTAGCACCGAGAATCTGAAGTTCACGGACGAGATCGAGGCTGTGAACCGCGTGGCTAAGAAGTTGAAGGATGACGGCGTCAACATTATCGTCGCTCTCTCTCACTCCGGTATCGATATCGACATCAACGTCGCCGAGAACTGTCCGGATGTGGACGTGATTGTTGGCGGTCATTCTCATACGCTCATGTACACAGGTACGTTCGGTCAATACGTGGGGTCAAATACTGTACCAATAAAAAAATGAATAAATTCCCTAATTCATGAATAACAAATAATTAATATATAGTATAAGTAATCGAATGATTATCCAGTGATTTATGTATGTATGGATATAAGCAATTATTAATTATTCATTTATCTATTCTTATATTCATTTATTCATTCATTCGTTCATTTAGTTATTCGTTTATTTATTCATTCAGCTATTCATTATTTATCTATCTATTAATGTATTAATTCATTTATCAATTAATTGATTAATTAATTATATTTATTCGTCCATTTATTCATCTATTAATTGATTGGTTTCTTCATTCCCTCCTTTCCCTCATTCTATTCATTTCCTCATCCATTTATTCATTCATCTATGTATGCATTTATTTATTGATTGAAAAATTAGTTCATTTAACAATCAGTTTATCTTTTCATCCATCCATTTATTTATATAATCCATATATTTTATAGATTACTTTACTATGCATTTATATTTCATATATGTACAGTACGTATATATGATTATTTATTTTCATAAAACCATCAACTCATCCATTTACTACATACATAATTGACCAATTCAATGACTGCTTGTATATTTGACGTGTTCGACAGGTACACCTCCCGGTGGCGATTTGGCGTACTACGAGTACCCCCATGTAGTAACACAAGCTTCGGGACACAAGGTGTTGGTGGTGCAAGCTGGTGCCTACTCGAAGTACCTGGGTAATCTGACTGTACACTTCGATGATCAAGGGGAAGCTGTGGAGTGGGAAGGAAATCCGATCCTTCTTGACAAGTCCATTGAACAAGGTGAATATAATTATTATCGTAATTTAAAAATTAAAAACTGAGTATAAATGTATTTATATTCTGAATTTCGGTGCAATACATTGATGTGGAGATATTAATGTGTTGAAGGATATAGATCTCTTCCGGACAGAATTCCGTAATACTCTTATTACTGGTGGAGTCGTTTCCAGCCATTAGGCCTATACACTACACCGTCCAAAGTAGATACATTTGAGAAAAGGTATAACATTTTCGTCAGAATCTTTAAAACTCAATTGGAAAAAAAAATGTTCAGAAAAAATTATGTTCAAGGTCTACTGAATTTGAGTATATCCTAATATTTGTATTCATTTTGAACAAATTTCAGTGCGATCAAGTTATCGGTTATATGTAATTTTTCAATAATTCATAAACTTTCACAGTCACGGTCCATATAGGTAGATATACCCCTATTCTATAACCTACCTATACGTGTCATTGTGTCTACTGTATCATTATATACTTTGAGCTACAATTACGTTGTTACCTCGTGTAGACCCTGTTATACTCGAGGAGCTACAGCCATGGAAGGATGCTGTGGACGCTATGGGGTCAAAGGTTATAGGATCAACTCTGGTCCATTTAGACGCAACCAATGGAGCTTGTACGAAAGGAGAGTGTAATATTGGCAGTTTCATCACTGACGGCATGGTTTACGAAGTACGTCAAACAAATGCCCAACTCTAGCTATATATTCAAAATAAAACTTTCATAACTATAATAAATATTTATTTATAATGAAAGAGTGAAACTATCGTTTTTGGATAGTGGGAAGGAGTTGGTCGTTGGCTGTTTACAAGAAAATATCACAATTAATCTGAACGGCAGAGGAAAACCATGAAAAATCCTGTTTCAGGATGGTAGACCATGGCGGGAATCGAACCCCGGTCCTGAATGGCTCAGTATGCTAGCCACTCTACCACCTGTTTCATTATATGCATTCATTTTTACTTACAGCACATCAAGAAAGGAGCCCCTGGTTCGTGGACCGCTGTGGCTATTGGAGTGACAAATTCAGGAGGCATCCGTACTTCCATCGACGAGGAGGCGAACACTGGAAGTAAGCTCTCGATCTTCTGAGCAGTGTCGATGATAATTCAACTAGAACTGAAACTGTTTTAAAAAAAGAAAAGGATAAACTGTTCACCCAAACTATGTAAATTGGAAATATTAACCGAATTTAACCGCTAAAGACAAAAGTTAGCAGCTTCTTCTTGACCTATCGATTTACTCACTTAATTTGAGAGGTGAATCTCAATCTCATGTTCTTTTTGTTATAATTTGTTTTGTTGTATGTCTACATAGGGATGATCTTAATTTCCATTATTGATTTTTGTTCCCAGTAATTACATTCGGTGACTTGGCTCTTGTGCAACCCTTCCAGAATACATTCGACGTGATTGAACTCCAGGGGAAATATATCCTGGAGGCTCTGGAGTTCGCCGTTGCAAGGCAATATGGCAAACATTTGGATCCAAACCGTGAATTCAGCGGGCAAGGCTTCTTGCAGTGGTCAGGTTAGTATAGCAAGTCAATTTACAGCAGAAAACCATGGTGTATGTGTGGTGTGAATGGGAGTCGATTGAGTGAAATATCAGTTTTCTGGCGACAACTATCAAACAGTATGAGATATTGAAATTCTAATACGGAGGAAACACAAATATTTCCAATACCTTCAAGATGATATAACTATAATTACAAACTATTCTATTGAACGTATATCGAATAATCGTCAGAACTCAGAAGTAAACAGCTAAAAAATGTTTTTTTGAGCTATATACAATTGAAAATTATGCGATATTAGACAAATAGCTGTAATATAAATGTATGTGTTCCGTATGTATATTATAATATTATATCTCATACCTTTTGAAAGTCATGCACCGAAAACTGACATTACGCTAAATTGACTCCCAGTCCCATCTACTATGAAAAATACAGCTCTGAGATTGTCGACGTTTATTATAACAGTGGAAAAGTAATACAAGTCTGTTTGACTGCCATGCAGGTATTCACGTGACCTATGACATGAACCAACCAATAGGAAAACGTGTGGTGTCATTGGCTGTGCTGTGCAGCCTGTGCCGGGTACCGAAATACGAAGACCTGGACCTAGAGAAATGGTACCCACTGGTGATGAACTCATTCCTCGTGGATGGGGGTGACGGATACTTCGTTATCAGGGATAACTTCAGAAACCGAATCACAGGTTAGAGGAATATGATGATATGGATTTACGGAGTTTAATAATCAATCGCCTTATTCCAATCAACTGTAGGAGGATGAGGGGAATTTCATGAATCTTCCACATCTTCAATTGTTCTAGCTCCTAGTCTCCTCTGTTTTCTACCCCTCTTCTCTCTCTCTCCCACAAAAGATTTTATTTTGTCCATACCTCTTGTACTCCGCCGCCTCTAAATCGTTATCTTCTTAGTAGGCCTACTATATATCCATTTGGAATATTTCTCTGATGACAGTTCTTCTCGCTGACGTTTATATAGCGTCAATTATTTTCAAATTTGAAATGTTCACCTGAACTTGAATGTAAGAACTGTTCAAATTACTGTCATTTAAAAATGCCTAGATGGTTCAAAATGTTATATATTATAAATTCACTGAACACCAAGCGGCGCCTCTATTACTCGGCTCCTCCATCGACGATAAAGTCCATGTTTTTCATTCCTTTATGTTGACGATCTTTCACAAAAGATTTCAGTCACGAATCTCAACGCTGAATACGTACAACATATAAACGAGACATTAAATTACAGAACTTACAAAAAGATTCAGAAAAATAATGTATAAATAACAATGAGTGAACAAATCAATTAAGTTACGTGCTGAAAGTTGATTCACAGTCAATAGTATATGAATAATGAAAAAGAATACCGTAGTCAAAATATACAATAGAATTGAATATAGAATATAGAATAGAATACATAGAATAGTCAAGAAAGACGTTAAAATAATGAGTGCGTCAAGCATTTAAAATAGTAAAATTCAGCTAGTTATACCAGTACAGTCAATAATAAAATCAGAAACTAAATATATAACATTTGCCTTGGAGAAACTTATTTAGTCGAGATTTGAATTTGACGTTACCAACATTTCTCAATTCTCAACATACTAATTTCAATTCTTTGATTCTTCTTTAATTTTCAGGACGCTTAGATACAGAGGTCCTGACTGACTATATCGAGGCGAAGAGTCCAATAATCCAAGGACTCGACGGCAGGATCGTCATTATCCAACTCGACCCCGACATGTCGACGACAACTCCATCCGTACCCGGTGGCTCCTCGACCATTGCAGTGCAAACCTGTCTTGTACTCATATCAGTACTCCTAACCACTTTGTCACTTACTTAATGTGTAACAAGTAATTCTTGGGTGATTATCTGAATAATATTATGTTAATACTCAGAATAATGCTATATTTTAATGGCGGTTATGAATTGAATGTTTTGATAAACTTATGTCATGAGCTCGTTTCCCCCTCTTTCTCTTTCTGAATATTCAAGAAGAAAATGATTGAACATTGCCTACTTTCAATGCACTCGACATTACAAGCTTTTCCACCTGAGAGTTACATTAAATTATAATAAATTCAGGAATGCAATAAAATTATCATAGACCAATATTGTATGAAATTTATGCATTATAAAATACCAAAGATATGTACACGTACATACTACGTACATGTACATATAGGATTACACACACACATATATACAATGGAACACATATGTAAATATATATTCATTATGCTTTGTATTATTTCAACTAGTCACTTCATTTTACACCTTGGACTTTTTTTCCACGCATCATCTTATTTTCTCTTCAAATTACAAGATTCAGATTCTTTAGAAAAAAGTTGGAGGAAAACATTGTATTCCTAAATCTTCATGAAAATGCTAAAAATCTTGACCATCGCACATGACGTGATAATCGGGGTGATAATAGAGGGTCACCATTGACCCCAGTCCTAAGAAGCGTAATCCTATTTCCTCGCCAGTCTTCCCTATTCTTCTATTTCGTGACATGAAAGAGCACCCAGCGGCTCCCAGCAATAAGTAGACAGATTATACGACTTTTCTTCTCTAGCTATACTTAATAGGATTACAGGAAGAAAAAACATATTTTAACCACAGACGAAAAAATATTTCTTATATAGATTGGACCATTGTTGACGAAGAATTTCGAACTAACGAAAAATACAGTGGGATTTTATATTGTAATTCTTTTCTTTAGATAAAAGAAATTTGATAAAGGAAATATATCATAGTCCGCTTATGTTATTAGCTGCTACTTTAGTAATAGTTAGAATTGAAATCAAGATATTGAGAGATATAATTGTTTGGTGAGATGAGTTAGGAAAGTATAGATAGATGCACGGGTGGGAAGAAAGATACAACGGGATTTAAATCAATTAAGGAAGAGGGTCGTCAATAGGAATCCGCGTGTCTTTTAGAAACTTTTGAGTGGTTATATGTAGCCGATCTCTTGCTCCGAACAGGTGTTTGTTACAAACGTCTCACGTGTTTGGATATTGCATTATAGTTCAGTTGATGAGTTGTTCTGTTAACTGCAAAGTCTGCTAATCATGATTCGTCAACGTCATCCTACAACTGTCACATTATGTTCACGTTTCACACCTTGTACACTTTGTAGATAGAGGTTTTTGTGATCCTTATATTTAAACGAATATAGTAAGAGGTTCGTATCGTCACCGATTAGACTATTTCGAGCAAAGATAACATTAGTTTTAATGTTAGTTGAAATATTTTTTTAAATAATATATAAACTGTAGTATTTTAGGATTTGATTTCATCTGAGATCTATCGAGTTGCAAAATTCTCATAAATATGTATATAATAAATAATTGCACATGTATAATTCTGAAATACTATTATTAAACAAAAACTGCTGACTTTTTATTAGAGGGAATCCATATAATATAGTCCATATAATTTGAAACCTTATGTATTTTTTTGATTCCATATGAGAAAGTATAAAGTGTTTTGTAAACATTTAATTAATTCCTTCTTTGAAACTGTAATTAAGTTGGCAACGAATTTAATGATCTCGAATTGACGAAATAAATCCTGCTTAAATATAGCAAAAAAGTCATACAAGTTTCGTTCAGCAAAAACCATGGCATGGATAGAACATATCAAAAGGAATTAACCGTATAAAGATGACCGTAGCTAAAGAGCCACGGCTACCTAAAACACCGACTATGCTGATGGGTGGCCTGTTCATACGTCTTACTGTGCATGAAATATCTACTATTTATTGATGGCTGTACCGTACGTATTTGTGTTTAACGACGTACCTTAGTGAATACTAAGGTATTGGCGTCAGGGAATGACGAATGAGATGAAACTAACCAAAAGGTCAAATATATATCTATTGACTTTGGCTAAAATACTGACTGTGCCCACCATAACCCAACTGAAATGAATTTCTTCCTATTATGGTGTTATGTTCGTTTGGAGGTGAATAATATAATCTATGTCTACCAACATCAAAAATAAGTTTTGGCTTGCTACACAGTTGAAATCAGCAAAACATCACCTCACTGGTCACCTGACTGATGGCCCAAGAGCGAGTAACGAAAAGGTTACCTCACAACGTACATTATGTTCTGATTATTGGAATCGATACTAATCAATGAGTATAGACACATTATGTGCGTCTTACAAACCGCCTTGGGGGCTGACGTTTTTGCCCCTAAGACGCGGTCAAAAAGGTCAGAAAGGCTCTCGGGCTATAAGGTACATAGATAAAAAATGCCATCCTCTAGGAAAAATGCTCAGATTTCGAATATTCATCGTAAGAAACGATTTTGTGAGGGCATTTAGCTTTTAAGATGCGAGTCAAAATGGGCCCTTTTGTACAATGGTTTTTGGGTCAAAGTTCTTTGAACACCTGCTGTACGTTATGGTTCTGAATTCTGAGTATTATTCAGCATCCTATGAATGATACCATTTTACGTAAAAAAGGGACATTTTGGTTAAAACGCAAAGGACTAACACCCCCAACACTGTGATTTACGATATATATGAGGAATCGGGGCATATTCCTACAAAATTGCGTGTTTCCAATCCATTTACATTATGAGGTAAACATGGTACATTTTTGGGCGTTCTTTGCTCCGGCTGGGGACAAATGTCCCCTTTATAGACGTTTCGTAAGACGCGTATATCGTAGACATATTGATCCGCATATTGAACCCTTTCGTACTTGATTCTCCGTCTATGATTGTTTTTCCAAATTCTTTGATGAATTTCCATTGTCAAATATCACTTGCAGTATGCCTTTTCATCGTCATTCCATATAAGTATATCGTCTGCATAATTATATCCTCAATCCTGATTCTTATTTATCTCTACACTCTGCTCAGAATTTGAGCCATGACTACAATAAATAATGTGATAACCTGTGGACCAATATTGACTTCGAAGCATTGAATTGAACCGAAGGGAGCTCTAAATACAAATGAATGTATTTATTTGTATTCATGAATTTATATATATGGAATAAATGAATATAAAGAAAAATATGAATGAATTGAATAGAATAGGGAGGATTGGGAAGGAAGGGATATTTTTCACACGTAGAGTAAATGCTAAATGTGTATTTTTCTGATTTTAATTCATTTTTCTCTAATTCTATAAATTGACAATCTTCCCATAAATAGACAGAATTAATATGAAATATATACTTATAGCGCATTGGGTGGGATGATTTGATGGCTCGTGTATTCCAGTCAGCGACAGGAGATAGATGGTGTTGGGATTCTATTTGTTTTTTGTTCATAATCACACGTTATCTCTTTTTGCTGTTCGATAGATCAACATATATTTAAATGAAATGAGTGAAATATTTAAAAAGAAGCACTACTCATCTCTCTCCTTCTCGCTCTCTCTTTTACTATCTCACAGTGTGTGGTCCAGAATATGATCATTTAACTTTTGATTGAATTCGTTAAAAAAGAGAAAACTCTGCATGACTGACATTTTGTTGATGTTCCACGCATTTCAAATGGATACAAAAAATTGATTTATTTGAACATAAGAAATTTAAGGTTAATTTTATATTTTTCTGAATTCACATAAAAACACAATGATATTAATAATAGTCTTTATTGTAGAATCAAATTATAGCTCCCAATTTTCACGGAGTGTGGTCCAAAATTAATTCCATTCATTTGTTTTAAACGACCTATCTTAATAATATGAACCTCCTATTTCATTTCTAAAAGCTATATAGTCTATACATCCTATAGTTATAACTTTAACCCACTGTTGTAAAATGGTAATGTAGTCAAATATAAGTGGTTATATCCCTAGATTCTGTTTCTCGGGGTTTGATTATTCTTCTCGATCTGGTTGATTGCGCGCGCATGTTATTTATAGATAGTTTGTGTAATAGTTGTGCCTGTAGGTATATTAATAAAGTATCAAATTCGATCAGAAGTTTGATGAATGTTGAAGTTTGACAGCGAGATAGTAGTGTGATGAACACAACCTCATCACATAGAATGTCTAGGATGTCGATATAAATCGATATACCAAGCGAGACATGCCTAAATGCAAATATATCTAAAACTAATGTCATTCATTATTGATTGAAATCTTCAAGAATAACACTGGACCACCCAAATGGAATTGTGACCAATAAGAATAACTTATTCCATTGTTTCACTATAAAACATATTATTTCAGTGTAATACTCCAGTTATTCTATGCCAGCAACAATTCAATGTCCAGTTAGCAGTCAAGTAACACGTATGAAAAAGGGGAGTTCTAAAAGTGTTTTTATATCTTATTTCTATGTTATCTCACTTACCTAATTAAGCAGGATTAACTGTATTGGTCTTCAGTATAAGTACTTTATCTCGTTTTATTTCAAGAGCTCATTATATTGAATTAATTAAGAGGAGATAATTGAGAGAGTTTGAACATTCATTTCTTTATTTTGCATGTAATATGCAAATAATATTTCTTAATGAGTGCAGGACACTTACTCTCGAAGTGTTAGTAGATAATGAAATTGTGTGTAATGGTGCAACGAGAAAAACAGTTCATGAATAATTAGCTTTTTTTGCATCAGCGTATAGCGTTTTGCATCGTATGTATTGATAGAAGAAGCGGATAAATGTAGGCCTATATCTCACTATAACCTAGTTTTACTTCACGGTGAATGTGAAAATCTCAATATTCATATTTAATTATTATGGATTCCAAACCCAGATAAAAAAATTAATATATAAAAATAGTTCCAATAAACAAGTTTTATAGTGTGTGCATGCATTCTTGTTCTTGCTCGTCAACATTTATTTGCACTCACAGATGTCTAAGAAAGACCATTCTGTTTAGCTCAAGGATAAATATAAAAACAAATAAAAACTCATTAATTTCGTCTCTAAATATTAATGTCATGGAATTAGGCATCATTATTGTGAATCCTAGTTGCGTTATGCACATAGCTCGAGGATACGAATGACGTATATTTTATGTCGACCATAGAATCCCAGACGTAAAAGTCTCTCTAGGATTCGTGTCGGTTTGGTCAAACCAACACCCAAATTAAAAGATGAATGAGATTTAGTCGAACAAAAACTGGTCAAATCCTTTTGGCCAGTTTTTTGTTTACGATTTGAGAAACGCACGTGCTAGAGCGCGATGTCGATCTATTCCTATTCACTTCGGTTTTAACCAATCAAGTAACCATCTCTAGAAGAAGAGTTATTATATAGCATTCTTTCCAAAGCCTTCAAAGCTGTTTTAATTGTTGTTTAAATTAACGATCCTACCAGCAACTTCCTAAAATGAAAGTATCAATTGTATCAAAAATAGTAATGATATTAATTATAATTAACTTCGCCTGAATGAAAACCCACCACAATTAAAATATATTAATACAAAGCAACAAATTATATCTATATGTATGTGACAGGCTTGACTTTTGACTGTGATTAAGAGTCCATGTATATCTTTTATTAATAAAATGTACATGAAGTACATTTAACAGAGTTAAGAATGAGTGAAACAATTAATCAATAACGTTACGTATCCGATTTGAGTGTTAAAGGTTCCGATAGACCGTGTTTTGTATACATTAGCACTAGCGGTTGGGTGTGCAGATTCGTCAATTCATTCCGACAGTTAGGGGACGAAGGTAAAGTCAGTGTGATAATGGAACAAAGAAAGGGTTTTCGTGTTAACGATAGCGAAATCCGTGTCACGAAATAATTAAGTTGTACGAAGACTGAAGTGACATTACTAATGGATATTTGACTTGAAGTTGATAAGTTATGGATTGAAACGCCCAGAAAACAACAAACTAAATCATCAATATAATCAATTATATATCATGTGATTTTTGTCGGTGGGAACTTTTTCTATCAGATACACCAAAGCTAAAATTAGCTTGCGATTTACTGTTGGAATAACTATTGTTCTACGCAAATCTTGATGGTTATCTGGATTAGCAACAAACAACATAAAGTTCAGACCAAAATCGATATTGACTGCGATTCTTGGGTTCGATTATAATGAGGTGTATAATTAAAATTTAATCACGCCGGTTGAAAATTAATCTATCTACATATTTCCCCACATTTTCCACTTGACTCAACCATGGCCAAATTGTTGATGATTATAAAACAGTCATTAGCTATAAATTAATTCACGTTTTTAGATTAATGACGTACCAAAAATAAAGTTATTTGAGCTTATACTGATTTTTATTTTCCTGGTTTATTCATCACTTCATTCGTGAGGAAAATTAATTAATTGATTAATTAATTGGATAAATGATCAGAAGATCGATAAGAGATTCTGGCTAAATGGGATTTGGTTAATAGTAGTTGATTTTGTAGACGCTTCACAGGTCAGATTTAGTTTTGTCTGATTGGCATGAAGGTTTTGCTCGAGAATTTGCACCGGCCCATACCCAAAATATTGTAATTTTACCCAACAGTCCTGAAATTTAATTAGGCACAGTATACACATCGGACATACATACAGATTGGAAATATTTTACCGAGACACATAAGAAATATGAAGTAAAACATATTTGGGCACTACTTTTCATCTATCTCTTGAAACAGTATCTCATGATGTAAAAGATTTACTCTGACAGTGAATTATCCACTGTTTTGTAATGACTCGTGCATCTATTAAACGACTACAAATTGCTTCTCAACGAAAGATTGTTGATTTTAAATTGACAGAGGATACTCGTTTAAAAAGAACAAGCTGCTCTATATGTTGTTTTCATCGTTGAAACACAATTAAACAAAGATTTATTCTACATTTAACTTACGTAATTTCCACTCACATCACATTCCTACCTAATGAAGCCATTAATGGATATTTTACTATTTTTAAATGATTGTAGTAGAAGTCCTCACATGAGAAAGGTGTGAACGCAATCAAGGGTTTATAGGTATCTAGTTTGTCAATAATTTTACCAATAAATATATTCTTGACGTACAGTTTTTACGATCTAAAGGTTCTTAGATGTTTTTATTTACAAATCAATTACGTATTTGGTGCTTCTAGTTCCCTTTTTCAAGTCAAGCCGTATTGGGTTGGATTGGGAGTTCGTTAATAAAATTGAAATGAAACGTTGTAGATGATAGTAACAGCTCAATAAACGGAACAACTGAAGCAAACAACATATCATTAAGAAAATATCTATAAAATGCTCCAATTAAGATTTGTTGGTAGACCTTTTGGTCAGAGCGAAGATGATAGTTCCAACCATCTTCCGTGACTGTTGGCGGTTCCGATCGGCCGTCTTCATATGACGTATCATTACCGTTAGTGAGTATCGACCCGCCAACATTCGATCCACAGGTCAAACCTCGTCTAATTGTGACATCTTTTTACAAATTAGATTAGCAACTTTTTCCATAGACAAAATATTGATTAAGATCGCATGGCAGTCAATTTAGCGAAATATCAGTTTTTTGGTGATAACCGAAAGGTACCGAAAGGTATTACAATTTATCAAAATTCTAATACCTAATACCTTCAAGACGGTATAAATATAACTATATAACTCATGTCGCATAATTGTCACGCGTAGGGTATACAGCTTTTTTTTCAGTTGTATACGCTTGACACTAATGCGTTATGAGTTGAATAGTTATAACTTATACCATCTTGAAGGTATCAAATATATACAGTATCAGAATTTTGATATCTCACACTGTTCAAATAATTATCACCAAAAAAACTATATACCGCTAAATCGACTCCCATGGACTCATAAAAAGAAAAAAATGGCTTGACTAAAAGAAACATGATTTAAGAAAGGAATAAAAATTGAAATAAATACAAGATTCTGAACTACGAGTTATAATAACGTAAAATTCTGACCACACATGGTATGGTTTATTGCCGTGAATAACGTGAAATTCGTGAATAACGTGAAATTCTGACCACATATGGTATGGTTTATGGCCAGCTACACTGCTGTCGCCTCACGAAACTAGACAACGAAACTGATAGATTCTTCAGAAAATCGTCCCCGGAAGCCGTTACAAAGATTCCATTATAATTATCATCGTACTCCTTATAGCCTATATATAAATGGGTCTTACGATAATTATTATTGTGGCTGCTATTTCCGTTATATGCCGATGCATCCTGTCGCACACACGTCTGCCACACGCCGGTTGGGGTGGTAGTATGATGGGGGAAAGTGGGGGGAGGAGGGGGGGGGGGGAGTTGGGCGTCGTGGGGGGAGGGGGGCGCAATTCTACAGCTGCCATTTCCGAACACCCGGCATTCAAGTCTACGTTTTCGAATTATCATACAACCTCGCATGATAAAACTGTACATTATACATGCGATTTATGTCAACTATTACGTTATGTCTTGAATAATAAGTATGAAGCTCATTAGTTTTTCCTATTTTCATTTGATTTCAGATTCTCCGTGTTCCTAGTTTTTTACCTTACATTGCAGTTTTTTTTCTGAACTTACCTAATATATCAATGATTTCTACAAGAAACTAAAAGCTACAGCTATAAGCTATAGGTCTTTTTACTTTCTTATCTTCTGATTATAAAAATTATTGATTATTACTGATTATTGAAAATTTAAAAAAAATCAATCCAACCACAATAATTTATTGTTCTCATGACCATGTAGTTGAAACCCGATAATTTAGTGACTGTTTAATTGTTAGCGAGCGTACATCGAGGGTGCGTTAATATTGGGGCAGTTGGGTATTATCAGCTGGGTATCGTCACCTTTAGTAGTTTGTGATCGAGCATGCCGTGATAAAGTAGGCGTGCATCAGGACAGTTCACGATCGTACACGCCGTGATAAGGCAGTACAGAATTAAGCTAGCTGTGGAAGAGCAGTAAACAATCAAAGAAGCGGTAATAGAAAGTGTCAAGTGTATATCGCGCATTGAAATCACCATGTACGAAGAGAATTGCGTTAATGTTGAAACTGAAGAAACAGATCACCAGACAACAATGGTAAGAAATGAATAACAGTTTTCTGTTTACAAATACCATGCCTTATGCGGGACTCAAACCCAAGCCCAACTTAACTTCAGTTCCTAGCGCAGTGCGATGGTTGACTGAGCCACGAGGACGGCCACTTTATTGTTATTTTTGTGATTTTGATGAGTGGATAATATAGGTTCGATTCTGGTAACAAATGATTTATATTGTTACCATTACAGCTAAGTGGTTAAGTATAGCAGCACTGTGGTATGGGATTCATTAATACAAATTAGGAGGCGTAGTTCAATCAATAATGCATTAATGAGTATCACCATTGAAAGAAGGCTTGTAAAGAGGCTTGTAACTTGTAAAGAGTTCCAATGTTCAATTGAGATTACGAACAAACATAAGAGATAAAATATGATTATTCAGTTATTTCGTGTATAAAAAAATATTGATTCCATTTTGTTTTCCTCGGATTCTGCTCAAAATCCACGGAGATATTCATACTATGGGACCTACTCTTTCGGCAAAGTATAGACAAGACATTCATGGATATTTATAATTCATATTATATTTCTCATTCCTTATTATGATTATTATAAAAGAATAACAAAACAATAATACGCTATTGTAAGTGCAGATCATTCGATTACTGGACGTCAAATCAATCGATGGTTTCATTGAAACGTATTTAATGGACCATCGGTCGGAATTCGATATCGATTATAAACAATAATATGATTCTTCATAGTTTACGAATCGGAACTACCAATCAGTAGGAGACGGGCGGTCGTAATCTCTCCTGTGTGTGCCTATTATATAGAGAGCATACAAACATCCATTAAATTACTATTCTTTGTTTGAAACCGGAGACTTCACATAATTCAAGGAATAGACGTTAGAAGTAATAAATTTAGGCATTCTATTTGTTAAATATCAAATATAATATAATCTAGGTCTAAAGTAGAATTAACCCTCTTGTAAGAATATAGTAGGTCAGTGTGGCACATATGGCGGGCGTTCAGTTAAATAGAGCACAGATGTTCAGGTTACGTTTTATATTTACGTTTGAGCGCGATAAGCTTTCTTAAAATGCATCCAGATCGAAAAAGCTGTTGGATTTTAACTTTTGTGTAAGTCTTTTGTTCGGTATTCGAATTCTAAGATTAATTCCAAGTATGTGAATAGTAATTTTCTGATTATCTTGACAATATTATGCTAACGTATTTAACGTAAGAACGGGTATATTTCCGATATGGGGCGTATTTAATTAACGCCAAATTAGGAATTAGTTTTTTTAATATCAACAATAATACAAATTTTGAATTGATGTTTCTTTTCAGAATTTATTCTTGATTAGTGGTAATCACACAAATGGTAATATCAAAATATTTCATGACTTTTTTATAAAATTATTCTATATCAATTGGTATTAAAATAATTAATTAATTCATGATTTGATTCTAAGCATTTTCTAATGAGTCGATTTTTTCAAGTTTATTAACCACTAAAATTGTTACTTCTCTAACGAATCAATTTTGATTTTTTTTTTTCCATTCGAATGATTAACTTGCTTTTGGCTTCGATCCAATAATAAATTACCAATCTTGCTATTGATTAATAGAAATAAACTAGAATTGATTGGTTAGACCACTGGATATCCATTTTGAATTTAATCGCTCATTCATAATATCTGTATTCTAAATTAAATCTAAATCAACAAGTGGCATACTTATCACTGGTTGACTTTTGAAAAAACTGACCTAATTATACAAAAACCATTTATAGAACAACCGATAATAATTGAATTCAGACATTAATATGTTTCAATATTTATTTCTGTCTCGACGTTTTGACGACTGTCTATACGATCTACCACAATCATGAAAGTAAAACCAGCTTGAAATAAGATTGCGTATAAAGACATAGAGGTAGCATGAATATGCATCCACTGTGTTCAAGTCATTAGAAGTTTTATTACACTTGCACATTATTTTAGTTGTGCCTTGTTCCTCGAGTGTTCATTGTTGTTCACGTATCGTCTCTATCTACAATTACAACTTCAACAAACGTCTTTATTACATTATTTATTTTACACTTTGAAACTAATTATTCTTGAGAGACAAAAAATGAAAACATATGTATGTTTTACACTACCACCATCACCTCACAGATACTTGAGATATTTTTTAATAACTTCATTAAAAACCCTTAAAAGAATGTGTTAATTTTTTTACAAATATTGTACTTTTTTGTCATGAGTAATAATAACACTAGGCACCGTATACTATTCTCATTTGAGATTTCATATCAATCAAAACTTGAAATCATAAAAAGATAAAAGTCACACTAACTCGCAAATAAATTAACAAAAAATTATACGAGTCTTTTTGTGTTCATGGTTAAAAAATCATGATATCCAGACAAATCTTGGACATAATTGAAATATCACACATTAAAATAATTTTCAATGTGATTTAAATTAATACATTAATTACTTTTACATACGACTCCTCCCTGGTATATATTCATTCAAGTTCAGTTAATTATATACTATATTATATTATATATATTATATTTTCATACATACTTATATATACTATATTATAACAATATATAGATATCTTATAACATATATAAAACTAAAACAAACATATTGTAGATCATTAAAACATCTATCCCATATTTCATATCGAACTGAATAGAGCATTAGAGTATATTAGTTGAAAGTTGAAAGATTATAACTAAATGATCTAACTTAAATCATGCGCAATGGTCTTTTGTGAAGTGGTTTTAGGGTCATGGAAAGGTTAGCGTCGCCTCGGGATTCACAGATATAAGTTTATGAATATAAAATCTTGTGTGGTCAGACAATTAATTATTATTTTAAAATATATTTTAAAGTCAGCGCGGTATCGCTTTGGTTCGTCTTACGCCCCCACATGGAACTCTCGGGTCCTTTCAGGTTTAACGTCTTAATGATTAGGAAGCTTTCTTATTGCGAAAACAAAGACGCTATACTCACATGAGTCTTTGTAGTGAAATGATGAAAATTAGTGTGTATATCATTTATTGGGTTTAACGACGCACTGTTATGATAGCGCAGATCTAATGGCGTCGGATGGATGATTAATGATATGATGGGATGATGAGATGAAGGTTCTTGGGTAATGGAAAAGATAGTGGGAAGGAAGCGGTCATGGCCGACTTATTGCAGGAACCATCCCGGAATTAGCCTAGACTACGGAGGGAAACCATGAAAAACCCATGTAAAGAGGCGGCAGGGATCGAACTGGGTTCGGAATTCCCCTCGCTTCCCGGATCACATGAAGCGAGAGCGTTAACCACTGCGCTACATGTACCGGGATATATAATTTATTATTGTGTGCTAAATAACAATGCATTTTCAAAATTAGGATAGACATTGGGAAGAAACATTTATTGAAATACATTTTTTATGGCATTTTGTTGTTGTTAATTGTTCATGTATTATATAAAATAATAATATACATATACAATGAGAGTTGGTTAAAAAAATAGCATTTTAATCACGGTGATAATTGGTATTTAGTGTCAATTAAAGCTGCTCTCACGTTGGTAATGCTTTACGATGATGTCGAATAACTTATTTACCAATGATGATATTTCTCCATTATTCGTTAGTTTTATAATAGGTTTCATTTTTTGTTGCATTAGGGTTGCAATAGAAATCAGCGTTTCTCATTGCAAATAAATGAGTGGAAAGAAAACACGTTTTTGATTTCAAGTATTATTTAAAAAAAGTAAATTTCACACCTGAATTAAAATTTCAAGTAAAATAATATTTTTTTGTCACTTTATTTGATAATGACTATGACTATGGTCTGTGTTTGTAGAATATCCGATATCCTACTATGAATATGTAAATTATCAATATATTATGAACTAGGTGGAGGTGCCGGGTTCTAAATGTTGAATAATTATTTCAGTAGCAATAATTATGATATCAACCAGTCTTCTAGGTTACAAACATACTCAAGTTGAGTTGTCATATTTTGAAATATATCACGCCTTCTGAGCATATACTTTTCAGTTGAGAATACCTGCTCGAGATTCGGTGTATATATTCACAACTCACCTTTGTGTGACTCTCATTGTCACTATACTCCAGAAACCAGTCAACGGGAATGAATGATTTGTGTTTGAAATCTAACGACGGTATATTCACAGTCGAATGCGTCCATCACGCCTTCTCTATACCTTTCTTCTGTCGAGCTTTGCGCCGAGATGTTGTCAACAGTATGCCCTCAAAGAGAACTTGCCTTCCAAACGTCAGTACCACCCTGGCAGAACTGGACGAGGTATACTTGTTGAATATTATCGTGTTTATGACATTAAGTCATAGAAAAATATAAAACATTGAAAGAATTAAAAAAAAAAAAATCTATAATTTTAAAAGGAAATATAATTTTTGATTTTTGAATTCGACAAAAAAATCAAAATCATACCTACAACTTCCCCGTCCTTTTGCACATTCAATTATCAAAATATTATACAAAATAATCTCAAAATTTCAAATAGAGGAAGCTGACACTGGGGTTATAAAATAGGCTTACTGTATGTGTTAGAAGTTGTAGGAGTCATTTGAATATATTGCTAATACCACAATTTCAAAGAATTCATGTAAAACTGTAACAACATCAGTTACAACTTCAATTATACCTGACACACTATTATTTTTAATGTTATAGTCCATTTAAACACCCAAACAAATCAGGTGAAGCCATTACTTAACTGTGTTGTGATTAACTCATGTACATATCTCTATACTCCTCCCAGCATTAATGATTGTTTTATGCATTTCAACTCTTCAACGTATTAGTACTTGTTGCTATACTTCATCAGGACTCCAAGATAAATGCATGTCTGTTTACTGTATGCACTTTACAAGAACAAACTAACATCATCTCAAATATAATTACACCTTCTGCAGTTTAATAACAACCTTTAGACGACGTCCCACAAACCAGTGCTTGTCGCTAAAGAATGATAATTACATGAGTACTAATGCCTAGAACATTAAACTGCATACACCACTCTTTTATTAGATGCTCTTAGGTAATTTAAAGTGCATTTATACTCATTAATATTTTCAATTATCTCAAAATTATACAGTATTTTATTGCGTAGGCATGATAGGGATTGATTTTACAAATTACTTTTGACAAATGAATAATCGACCATAAATAAGGACAAGTTTTCATTTGCATAATTTGAAGAATTCGATGGCTGTTATGAGGGATTCATTGTAATTTGTAATTATAAAAGAGGCTGATAGAGTTTAAATGCAAATTACAATTACTTTTATCTTCGTAATTACCTTCCACAAAATAGTGAATAAAAAATAGGAACACCACAACTCAAAACAGCCGTTATTTGAACCTGGTGACATTGGCTCCATACGTGAATATTTTGATAAGAATTTGTAAATTTCTTCGAAATTAGTTTTCTATGAATAATTAATCGATATCAATCAAAATCAATATTCTATAACATGCACATATCTATAGTATGTATATTGTTCCACAGAATGAAGAAATAATGAAGAATAAACTGACAATTATCGTGGCAGTTATGTTGCCTATTTGTCTGGTTGAAATAAATTGAGAAATAACTAAACCAGTAAGGAATGAATCGAAATCGTTTGGATCGCGAATTATATACGCACTTACGATCATAGCATTAGCTGTATTACCGTCCCTCTAAAAGTTTTGTTGACTACCTCTGGTGATGCCTATCTTTTTTTGACCAGCTAGTCTCTGTGCTCCCTTGAGTTGGTGTGGTGAATGGTGATAGCACTCGAGGGAGTGACCAGTATCGACCACACTGCGATCACCATTGAATGGTCTGAAATATGCTCCATAAGCCAGCGTGAAGTGGAACGTTACCTCGACAATGTGTATATAGATTCATGAGACCTCACGTGCGATTGTAACACAGGAGACCAGAACTTTGCAAGCCTGCCAACGTATAATTATGCTATGTGACTGCAGTGATTTGACTGCAAATAATTACAGTATGTTTTTTAAGAACATTGATTACATGAATTAATGTATTGCTGTACTGGGTGGTATAGTGATTAACTTATTTTTTTGAATGGATAAGTGTATTCATAGCCGAAAATATTTCAATATCAAACGAATTTTAAAACAAGTAATTTTTACTCCATCTGTTAGAATAGAAGCGCTCAACATTTCAATAAACTTGAGATTTAAAAATTTTGTACATTACTAGGGAAGTATGCTACAAATAAAACATACTTTTACTAATCGTGCGTATGAGAATAGGAAGGAACCGATGTGAAAGAATAAATTTGATACCAATTCAACTCATAGTTCAATTCAACAAACTACTAAAAAAAATTGAATGTCGGCTCTACTACCATCTCAAAATAAATTTCAATCATCCACCTAACACCTTACTAAGTTTTCGAACAACGTAATAATCAGTCACAAAATCAGACGGTTAAATCCGATTAAACTCCTCCGAAATAATCAAGTGCATCCCTACTCAATTACCGTTACTGATGCATTATTGTGCATGCAAGTTATGCAACTGACTTCTCTGTTGCACCTCTGGGAACTGGCGTCTTTCGTAGACCAGTACAATACTTGCTCTAGTTATCGAGCACGGACTAAACTGGTTTCCAACGCGTATTGTTCGTAAACAACAGACTGACAAGTGAACGAACAGAGAAGCTGTGATTGTTTGCGTTTAAGACGAGTTCACATAAGCCGAAGCTTCCCGTGGGAGTGGTCGTTATTACAAGGGAATACGCCAAGTCAACGTTGTGAATTTTCCTAAAAATTAAATATTAAAGGGCACGAAGGGTGTTTCGCGGGGAGTCATACGACGGCAGTCGAGTGGTTTAATGAAACAAAATTACAAAACTCATTTTGGAAGTCATTAAACAAACTTGAAACTTTAAAATTAATTCAACTTCTCAAGTCTTCCATCCACTCACCATGACCATCCTGATTTGATGAAAATGTTTTCCAATGTTGTAAATTCAAGTTTCAACTCTTTCAATTAAAAGGACGTGGAACTTCAGAAAGTTATCAAAATGTGTTGATTACCCTAGATGTTTTACTACAACACCAACATAAAAAGTGATCATTATAGATGGTAATAATTAAATTACTGATTTTACGCTAAGAATAAGTTTTTACGTGCACGATTTATTCAAGAAGTATAATAAATAGTTTTCAAAGATGTGCCGACTTACTAATACTACACAACAAACATACAACTGGCACCGTCATAGATCAAATATTCTGTATAAAATGTATTTTCTGTGAAATCTGTTTTTCACTATATACAATAATTCGTCTTACGTCGATGCTATATGTCTAGGCTCTACTTGTTTGCCTTTTCAATACCCGAATAGCGTGTAATTTCTTCCTAAGTGGCCCTCGAACACACAAATGTAATTGCACGCATCAATTTAGCAACCATTTGCAATACTTTTATCCGGTACTCGAACCATGCTTTTCTTTCTACGAACGTCTTTCAAGAATACGAAGCTTTTTATATATTCAACAAGAAAAATACTTTTGGAAATAAGAAGCGACAACTTTTAAAAGCGTGTAATTTTCACTAAGAATATTAGTAAATAGCGTGAAATTCACCTGAAAATAGCCGATCTGTTCGAATATCGTAAAAGCAAATGTTTGAAAGTCTTTTGATGGTCATGGACCATGGAGTTATCATGATGGCTGGACGAACATCTTACAGGAGGTCTCTAAGTTCAACTATGGTTATATTTTTATTTCACTGTCATTGAGGCTATAACTTTTCGAGATTATCGTCAAAAATGACAATAATATGGTTTCATATTGTCGTTGAAGATCTAGGATTATGTTTTGATGTCCTTATTCTATGAGGATATTTCAATATTCTAAACCCTTGGCATTAAAAGATGAAATGTTGAATGTTTATCTCAGCTGAATTGATACTGAAGGTATCACTGATATGCTTATAGCTGGACACTGATACTCATAAATAAAAAAACAAGAATGAGGAGGTTGATTGTTGATATAACATTATATCCGATACACTCCTCTTATTTGATGAAATGGATATATTGACAGCATCATAGATCTATATTTGTGTATATGATTTCAACGACCTCTTTGTTAACCATCAGTAAATCATTATATTGATACGAGCTTCATGACCTACCCCTCCCCCCTCCTCCGGAGTCGAGCCAGGGTCTATTCCTAATGAGATGGAAATAAATTTTTTACTGTTAATCAAATTCGAGTATTATTGGAAACTACTTTTGGACCAAATTGAAATTCTGAATTATTTAAGTTTTCCACGCTGTATGTTAGCTTGGAAGTATTATCTTGATAAATGAATAAGTCAATTTTCAATCACTCATATTATCTTTATTACCGTATTTCAACGTTTTTTTTCTATCAAAAGGGAAGAATATTATATTGTTGATGGTTTGATGGACCCCCACACATGAATCTGTTCTTATAGTGACTCAAACATCATTCATTATATATACCGTACACAAGCATTATGTTGGTTCGTCTTCCTTCTATATCTACGCAGTCAACAACAATCGACTAGCAACAATCAACTTGCAACAATTGAACGTATCTTTCACTGTATGAAACTACTGCGGGGGTTTATTCATCTTGTGGCCAATTGAAAGTTTTCTCGTGTGAGGTCTCCAATTGTATGGTTTGAGTTTACGTATTTTGTGGTCAAAAGTTAGTATAACATATAGAAGTACAAACCAGCTAGGAATGTAGGAAACTCGTAAGAAAACTCAAATTCCATCAATAATGTTCTGTAAGAAAAAAGGTGAAGAACGCAATCCTATGCACTTGGATTTTTAATTTCTCCATATTATATTGTTTTTATTAATATGCCTGAATGCAATTTCATGGACATATAAAGAAAGATTATCAATGTCTCATTTTATATTCTCAATATTTTCATATTATTGAAATATTCCATAGTTCCTATCACCCGCACATTTAGCTCAGGTGCTAAGGAGCTCGCTTCGTGTGAACCGGGAGATGAGGGGCATATCGGGCCTCGATTCTACCCGTGTCTTTAGAAGTTTCGTGGTCTATCTTTGTAGTATATGAGCCAATGTCGGGATGGTTCCTATATTTTATATCATGACCGCTTCCTTCCCCCTATCGTTCCCATTACCTACAAAACCTCCATCTCATCATCCCATCATCTCATTAATCATTCATCCGATGCAAATAGATCTAATATCATTACAGTGCGTCGTTGAACCAACTATATACATAAATACGTGTAGGCTTACACAGATGTGAGTGACCAATAACTAGTTAATCCCGTGTCTTAAAAATAAACAGATCTCAAATTTAAGGCGCATGTACTGATCTGATTTAACCAAATGATCTGTAAGGTTAACTGTAATGCCGTGTATTTATCTGTGATGATTTGAACTAACACATGAGCCTTAGGATAAAATTTTTTGCCATCATTTCAAATGCCGAAAACAACAACTCAAATACACAGTAAAACCAGATTTGATAGAAATGGATTATAAATATTATCTGATATGTTGAGACTGGAAACATGATTAATATATTCAGTTCTGTTTATAGACCCAATTCACTCTCACTTTCGATAGATCGTGCTAATTTTTTTCATATATCTAAAAAATTCGGCTAAGGTCGACTTTTTTTTTGAAGTTTTTCAGGGTTTTCCTCAGTCGTTAAAGTGAATACGGAAAAGTACATGAATCGGCACTAGTATCACAATATAAATGAAAATCTCTTCATAATTCCCATTATTTGTTAAATTCTTTATGAATCCTTTTTTCACTGCTTTTGATTCATTCTTATCCACCTAACTATATAAGAACGTTTAACACATCAACACACATTCTAGAGGTTTGGTTCAATTCTTATCCCACCCACAAAACAGTTAACAATGAACCATCGCGTATTGTTATCAGTGCTCATTTCACGTGCAAATCCAGGACTTCCACACCTGTGTTATACCTTCACTCTTTTCACCCTTTCTTCCGATCTCGTCGCTTAGCAACCACAGAGTCTTAAATCTCACAAACCAACAACGCTTATCGCCATCTTATGGGGAGAGTTATTTATACAGTGATTCGAGACAGATATGGAAACCCTGGGTTTCTAAGAAGATATATAATTGTATAACAGGAGCAATCCTGTTAAGGGATTTATGAGATTCGGTTGGAACATATTTTATTCGAGAGAGGAGTTTTTAAGGAAATTAATGAAAACCGGAATCTGTTGAATCTGTTGAATTTTGTTCTCTTTACAATAATTTTGCAAGACTCAAACTTCTATAACTATATAGATCGAGATTATCAGTACAATGATATATATATATATATATATATATATATATATATATATATATATATATATATATATATATATATATATAACCAATTTTTATTTAAAATTGGATCAGATTGAAGATTACTTTAGACGAAGAGCTTACTTTGCATTGAAGTTGTATATATAGTTACGCACACGACGATCATTTCTTTGACCACAATGGGTAAATATATATAACGATAGTATATAGAGCTGTTTTCAGAAACTATCTAGACTTTCTAAACCACACCATGCTATCATCAGACATCAAGTTTTGACATTAATATCCCTCCCGTTGCGCTACCGCATACTGTCGCGGTGGTCTGATATGTCATAAAAGTGTTTTCTTGCTTCTTGACAATATTCTGGATTTTAATGTTCGACAAAACATATCCTTGCATGCCAGACTTTATTACTTAGTTGCATATTAGCGTGTTTACTCGAGACATGCGGATTCAGTGATTGGGGTAACTTTTACTTTTATTTCCCTAATTTTTATTTTATGTGAGATCTGAAACTGTATTCTGGTGATAACAGATTTTATACATAAACCGCCCTTGCTTTAAAAAGAGCATAAAATGAAGTACGGTAGTATAAAAGTATTAAAAGTAGCATCCGAAATGAAAAGTATCCTCTTTTTTGTTTGGCTACCTTTTAGAGACTAATTGGTCAAATCGCAATAAAAAAGAGATAAAATGAAAATGTTTTTTTTCAAGACGGGAATATATAACTTAATAGGGTACATGCAATGATTTTGTCAAGTTCTTACAATTAATTATATTTTCATCATTCTCAGTTTCTCACAGTAGAGATGAAATAATTGACAATATGGTATCAAGCCAATAAGTGAAGATTATGTACAGTAATGGTTAAAAATCGTATTTCTGACCAAGCCCAAATTATGAATATTTTATAAGAAATAAAAATTGAAAGATTAAAGTAGATCACATTAAATGTTGAAAAATCAATAGCAAATTTAAACGATTCAACGAAACTAAAAAATAGAATATAAACATGATATTATATCTCAAATTTTCTCTCTAGTTTCAAAATATAGTAATGAGCGAGAGTATTTCTTCTTGAAATGGCCCTGGGAAACATAAACACATATTGGAAACCTCAACAAATACAAAAATGAAATACTGTCAAATTCAGACAATAGCCCACCATACTAACCAATCGTGAAGAAATGTCAAATATACATTCCATTGAACGCAGATAGTAATATTTCTTACCAAAAATATCATTAATACTGGAACATGCGATAGTTAATTACGTTTTTGTCAAGTATAAAAATTGAACAAACAAAGTACTACTACAAGTGATTTCATACATAATAATACGTTATTCTATACATTTTTGCTTTCAAACATGCACCCTTGAACAGTAAATTCTTGGAAATATTCTGAATAACATAATGACCGACCCTTAAACGACAGCTAAGGGTGAAAATCCACTCTCCCTTTCACTTCTCTACCTGATTCTAATAGCATGAAAGATCTTTTCGATAAAATACGAAAACTATGATAATAGCACCTTAATGGGATGTTTCTTATAATGCTGGTAGAATTTGGTTTTTAAATTAAAACAGAATTCATTTTTTCATCCACGTGTTTTCTTAATTCATACTTTTTTTCATACAAAAAGACAGTTTTTAGTTTTACTCGGAACTTGAAGGTGGCTGAATTATCGGCGAATGCAAAGTGAATGGGTCTTCAAGTCAATGCAACAGGTGAACGTAAAACTCGAGTGATGGACTTGGTTGACAATAAACAAATAGGTTTCTAATCATTCACACTCGATTAGTCGATAACTTGATAGAACGTCGATTTAATTATAAATCAGATTATCTCATTTTATTTCATGAGAGAATTAGATGATTTCTCCAATTCTTAAATCTTAACTCTATCCTGAGAACTACTTATTCATTTGATATGGATTGAATTATATGTATAAAATATTTCACAAATTGATTGGAAAACAGTACACTAGTACCAGTACTTCTAATTAATATATTCTTTCAATACAGGTATCTTAATCATATGCATAATACCTGTTCTATTATTTTAGAGACACACCGAGCTTATATACTTTTTCACTAAAGTTTATTGCGATTTGAACTTTTAATTGATAAATTTCGTTCATTTCAGCAGAAATAATACTGAAACTTTCCCACTGTAATCAGTCAAATATGCACGACTATAAACGATTATAACGTGTCAACGACTAAAGTTTTCAACGACTATACAAAAGTTACCATTTGGTGAATAAATTCACATGAAACGATCACCACAATTAAGTGAATTTGTATAAGTTATGCTGATATTATTATCATATTCAGAAAAATTTGAATAAAAGTTGTTGATCCATTTGGAATGTATAATTAAAATGAAGAAACTTGTAACCCTATACTGTTCACTGTAAGAAATGTAGGACCAAGTCTCTGTTGTTAAGGTGATCCGTGCAATTGTCCATCGTTCATACGCGGTCCATGTTTTCTCGTAATATTTCATATTCAACAATAAACTTCTTATACAAACATTCTGCATCTTTTTATACAGAATTATTTCACGCATTCATCCTATAATTCTCAACCATCTTCACACATGATTTTGTCAAGGTTTTTAATATTTTTTATCCGTTCCGGTCCAGCTATTTTTCATAATAGATTCACGCAGTTTCATGTTTGTTTATTTATGTATCGTATTTGTATAACTTATACCTTACATCTATTGTAATACTCGCCTAACGTCAATCAACGTGTTAACTAGACAGACTTGAGGATTAATAGTAAAGTGTTCCTTATTTAATTGGTCTTTTTCTTTTCAGTTTTTTCAATGATGCAGTTTCTGAAACTTATAGTTAAGAATGAATGCCATCCTTCTCAGCTTCAGGCCATAGACGCATTGTTGTTAATAAATTGCATTGTTATTTTTATAGGTCAAGAAAACAATAACACATATATAATCAACTCTTTTTGTACTTTTTATTGTTATGTCAGTGCATAGTGTATTGGTCTAACATATTGTAAATAGGTTTGGTATCAAATTACGAGATTTTTTTGGATTACGGTTGAAAACTTGGTAGTAAGATACAAAAATAAATTTGATAGAAAATTATTGTTCAGAATAAAAGAACCATGGTTAGGGTGGGACAATACACAACATACAAGGGCGGTCTTGACCACCCCTTTTTCGGTTAATTAAGAATAGGGAAAAAGGGAATATAATTTCAGGTATAATGAATTTTTAATTTAATTAGATATGGTGTATTCATAATTGATATTAGGTTTGATGTTAATTAATACCATACTTCCTATGCAGTTACTGAACACGACAAAATGTGTGATTTCAATATACGTATGAAGTTTTGTTTCTTTTATAGGCGTCATCAGATGGAAATGTGAGAAGGAGTTTACAGTTTGCATTGAATCAAATCTCGGCCTATCAGGAGCAACTTCAGAGAGAGGAGGATAGCCAATATCCGTACGAGTCTGACGAAGAACACGACAACATCTATGGTGAGAAATGATTGGTATTATATCTGAATATATGGTTGACAATTTGTGATATTAATCACGTAATAGTTCGATATTTGAAGTTAAAATTATTACTAAAAATTGGATTTAACGATATATAGCTTCAATGCGATAGGTAAAATGGAGATTTAGATTCAGCAAATGGAACATTTCAATCGGAAACATATCACATCAATATGATTGTTGTTCACACATATATTTCTTTCAGAAAACAAAAGGTACCACGTATCCTTGTCTTCATCTATGATAATAGTAACGAAAATAAATAGTCATTGATTTTACACCCTGAAATTGAACCGTGTTCTATTCTCACCTTATTCGAACGTAATAAGTCACCGCCAGTTTGATCAGCTCAACATCTTGTACATGTTATTCTACTATAGAAGGTCTTCACGTTATTTATATAGTGTGAGATAAGATTCGGTTCGAATTAGCGCGCTGTGGTGTACCAATTTGTATCGATACTAAACAAGAAACAAGTCATAAATCTGCACCTTGTGCATGAACAGAGAAGACTTGCACTGCTTAGAGGAGTTATTACACGTGAGCCTCCATAAGAATACTTCACATTGAATCAGTTAAATATATACTTGAAATATATTTTCACGAATACTAGAATATATCCGAGTCGAATTGTTGGTTTCGTCTTGACAATTTGTCATAATATGAATAAGGCAAGGGCCTAGTCTTCGAGTAATAACACATATGTAACTAATCACCAGTTACTTTTTCAGTTTTTTATACAGTGCGTAGCTGAAAAATTACTGATCAGAGGAACTTGAAAACAATAGCGAGAAAACACAGAGATGTATTAAAAATCATTAGTTATCCATATCATTATCGTTTCGTTGTACCATAATTGCTGGTATCTTTGGCGACGTATAGAATTTCGAATCTTTTACAATTTTACAATTTAACATTTATGTTTTTTATTTTCTCTATCATTCATGTTAATATCAGTGATTAATAGCATTGAATGCCTCTTCATTGCAGAATAATAATCGCGACCCCAAAAAATACAGGTATCGCCTCTTTCTTCATCACGTTCGATTATGTATACAATAGTTTAGAGATTTGTTCATTATTATTTTCAACTGAGAATTGCGCTTGTGTCTGGCTCCAACTTTGGCCCACGAGAATAACTTAGACTGAACTGATTTCGATTACGTCAAGAAATCAGAATAGATAATATCAACTTGAACACGGGTTTGTCTTGTACGTCTAATAAACAAACGTCGACTCTAATTAGCTTTCGTCCAGTTGGGGTGGACGTATTCACATAGTGTACAGAAAAATATTGCCACAAAACGTAATTTAGATCTGCCGTGAGGATAATACAAGTCACAAGAATTGCTTAAACCCAACACACAGTCTTAAACAATATATTATAGAGAATTATACGGAGAATGTTTATGGTGGACAACAATAAAATTATTACTTCTCCTTTAGACGCAAATTGTATCATAAAATCGTTTTACTTTGAATAAAACTCTTATGATACCTCCTCACCGTGGGATGAAATTATAAAAATGTTATTTGGAAGGTCCAATCACGAGTCGTTTAAGAGTGAAACGCGTACATAAGCAATTAACAATGGGTGTAAAACAATAATAAATATATACTAATGATTTTTTGTCTCGAAATTCATCTTTACGATCGAATGTAGTTTGTATACATTTTAAAGTATAATATATTTTTATCTACACCTTTGATCTGAAACTAATCATATCCTTGATCCAAACGATCCATTAAAACTATTAAACTGTATTAAAGAGATCAATAGAACCTTTTAAGAATTGTGCTACAATAAAGTCGGTTTGCATTGAGCGATTTAATATCGACACCCTATGACCTGAGATCGCGTGTTTAGAGACTGTAAAAATTGTAATGGTGTCGTTATCAAAGATCATCTCTCGGCAGTTCAAATAGCATCACTTTTATAAGGGGCTTTTGAGGGGTGAACATTATCCAAATATCTTCTTCACGGCCCAATTGGAATTAACTTTTCTCTCCAGTTTTGTATTTCATGACAGTCGATTTGAATGATTCAATTCCATTCGAATGATTCTAAAACAATTTTATATATATATATATATATATATATATATATATATATATAATTCATCAATACCACCAATGATACCATTAACACTGATTACTTTTATACAATTTCTCAGTTTTTTAAACGATCAATAATGAAAAAAAACGCTTGCTACTTTATGTGCCTGTACAATTCTAAATATTAATTCTACATTGCGTAGCTTTAGTCTGTGCTAATGAGCATAATGTAAGGAATTTGTTAACACACCCCTGAAAGTAATTTCAAGAGTTTTCTATTAAATTAATGGAATAAACCGGTAAGTGGCGATAAAACGTATACATGTAAAGGTGATTAAGCGTTGAGTTTATTGTAGCGTATTCAATGCGGTACATCTACTTAACTTTGACTAGGAGATAAGGATATACACTCAATAGCTCATTTGATAGGTTTGGTAAAAAAATGTTTTTGAAGATCGAGTCGCACATTGTAATCTTACAATGATTTCAAATTGTATTTATTAATTAGTGTTCACGATATTGTATGCTATCTTTTGTAATTCAATAAAACGCTTAAATAAATGAATATTCTTTGATACGAACGTGATTACCCCGTCAATGATGTTATTAGAAATGTAACCTTGATGGCAACGATGACAATTTATATAACAATTTGTAAATCAATTAAATTTAATTTAAAATTTTCATCTTTTATCATATCAAATTAATTTTGAAATACCGTGTGACTTCTTTATGAATATATTATAATTCATAAAACACAAAGAAACACCTGGTTCAATGTTTACGAGTCATTATATGTCTTCATCTGCAGCAACAGTTTTCTGCCCGTCTCAGTCACAGAGATGCGGGCAACCGAACTCTAACATAAAACAGAATGTGGTTTCGCTACCACAAAATATGTGATATTTAAAAAAAAATGTTTTAAAATTCATACACGACAATAAATTAATATTGTTGTAGAAACTTTTCTACAGCAAAAGGTTGCAGTTTGCATTTAGTAGTTGTATTTTTCACTGTCTCTTAGTTTATGCGATTTGTCTTGACATTTAGTATGTACCGTTGTTGTACAAACAGGGGGTCCCGAGAAACAGAAGAGCCCCTGTGGTAATCTGCGAGATTGCCTTTTGTGATGGAGAGGGTGACATCGAATCATTTTATCTCAAGATCTCACAGCTACAAACAATTATCTCAATCTTTAGGTTTTATATATGACACACGATGCGTTTTTAAGGGATGGAAATAAATGTCCAAGAATAATGTTTGGGGCTGTTGAGTAAAATATGTTCGTTATTGAGGAATGTAGTGTTGTCTTGGTGTATACAAATTTTATTTTCAGTATAAATGGAGGATATTTATTGTTTTTTTTCACCGTCGTGAATTATCTATACGAATAGAGATTATGCGTAATGTGAATTGGCAATAAGACTAGAAAATTAAAGAGCAATTTTTAAAATGGTAGTTTCTATAGTTTTAACGATTTGAAATAATTTATCCAATGTTTCAAGAATATAAATGTTGAGAATATTCTTCATTTTATATGAATGAATATCATCAACAACGCTTTCACGTTATCATTATTATAATATGGATCTATAATTAGAGATGAATGTAGCAACATGATATCTTCTAGTTTTACGATGCGATCGTTTCTAATGCAGATGGATTTAAAAATTCAAATGAATTAAAAACAAAACTTTTCGGAGAATACGATGATCAATAGAATGCAATTTATGAATATATATATTTCTATTCCATATTCATGATTCCACTTCATAATAATGTATTTATCTAGTTTATACAATCTGTAACCTTTATCCCATAAAACGTTTAGTTCAGTACTGACTATAGCCTATCCTAAGCCACTTCCTCCTAACATTTTTCTGAACGTCCCAAATCTGATTACTAGGTTTATACCGGTTTAATGATATACCCTTATGATTAGGTAATATATAAAACACCACCATAGGGTGCATACTTCTGAACTCTACTTAAAAAAACAAACAATGTAAAATTTACCCTTATGATTTTTTATACGTTAATTTAAAACCACATGAGTTCTTCCGTGTACGTTATTAGTGATCAGTTTTAAACGTTAATTATGATTGTCATTGTCAGGTAGTTATTTCGCTATGGGAGGTACGTCTTATCTAAGGTCATTACATTCTCATTAGAAGAAATCTGAGCTCATTACTGACGTTTTTCGAGCTAGGATTATCTTAATAATATAACCTTCATTTTTATTCGTTTATTAATATCTTAAGGATACTATCTTGAATAGCATGGTTCTACGAAATTATTATGATTATTTGAATTTGGTGTGCGTAAGAAATATATCAATTGGATATTTATTGAACCAAATTTATTGATCAAAGTGGAAATTTTGAGTAATTTTGGCTAGATATTGCAGTCGAAACTACACGACCTATAAAATAATTTATAATAATTCTTCAATTGGTCAAGCCATTTTAAAATCAATTATTTAAAATTGTTATTTTTTTCATGCTCATCAATCAAGTCATCAAATAAGTCTAATTATTTCCTAGTAATCAAGATTAATTATCCGTAGTACACGATATATAAAATAATTAAACATACTCTACATCATACATTTTCGAGTAGTTTATCTTTTTTTGGTTTACTTTTCTAATGAGAACATGCAAGAAAAACAAGTGCATCCAGTTTATGACCTTAATAACTCACACGCATGTCTTTACTGTCTACGTCAATAAACACGTAAAGCTGAACCACCTGTGTTCGAGTATCTGCATCAATCATGCATCAATACACTTTTTCTCATTGACGCTCGAATTCCCTTGAGGCATCACCTTAAGAGGCCTTCTTATTCACCTAAACATATAGAAAACTGTTTATTTTAGTGCAGTTTGCAATAATATGAATACCGAACACATATATACGCAGAGACGGGCAGTATCCTAGATACATGTATCTTTTGAAGTATGTTATGATACTGATACTATTTTATCTTGTATCACAGATACAATTTTAAAATGTATCTGTAGTATCTTTCTAATAATTTGAATGTATCTGTATCTTTTTTATCATACAAGATACAAGACACATTTTTGTGGATAAAATGAAGATTTTTCGGTAATTATGTCATATTGATAATCTCTACCGATTTTATGAATTTTTCACTCTTTCAAATCGTATGTGTAGAGGCTTTTGGGCACGGCAATTATTAAGGATTGAGTGTTATGGATTCAAAAATAATATCTAATCGATCGAAAATTGCGAAGTTGAACAGCAGTTGGAAAAACGTTACGGTAGTCTTGTATATCTTGTTTATCTTGTATCTTTCAAGTTTTTACAAATGTATCTTGTCTCTCATAACTTTAAGGGTTTCAGAATAGTATAGTGTATTTTGTATCTGAGATTCATATTGTATTTATTTTTGCCCATCTCTGTATATAGGCCTATAACTGATTTTCACGGAAAAGACTGTGTAGTCGTACCCATAGAGCTTAAAAACTAGTACAGGAAGCATTGATGAAGGCATGCAAAATAACAAGCTCTAATTTGACGATGTTAGAGGAAATAATGTGAAATAAAATGAATGCATCTCACATTTTCATTTTTTGCTGGATTACATTCAATAAAACGTGAACTCATCATAAAAAAAAACGACTGGTTATCCTTCAATAATTCACCTCATTTGTTATATTGACGTAATTTGTCTCAACACAGATTATTACTGAAGATGTTTAAGTGCGCCGGCGCGCGTGGTTTTGTAGAACAAATAAGGTGAATTACTGATGAGGAATAAGTAAGGAAATATAGTAATGTAGTAAATAATTTGGAAAGTTTCATGCTTTCGTCACAGAATGCACAATAACTGCCTTTTCTTGAATTTATTCCATATACTTCATTCGGTCTAGAACTGAATGCACCACATTTCGCTGTCCTATCCCAATGGCATCCCATGCACCCCATAAACCCTGCACCCAAATGCAATTTCTGTGTAACTTTCTATACATTTGTAGGACCAATATTTTCCATTTTCATTAGATACAATATATATAATGAACTAGTACAATACGAAAATAACAACTTCCGAGTTAGATAAAGAGGTATTTGAAATGTCAAAATAATAATTATAAATCTTGTAAACATGTTCATTAGAACACTATTCATTCGCTTGTATTCAGGCAAACCTAACTAAGACAAAACCACAATAACTATAACATACTCTCTTAATAATATTTCCAAGTTAGTTCATCGAAAAAGCCAGGGGGCAAGATCTACCGTCGGAACCTTCTTGAATCAACGCCTGTAAGGTAGCTATAGAATAGACGATATAAGTTCTAAATGCGATAAAAAGTGGTCTAGTAGTTGCTGTACATGGGGAAAAAACTGCATCAGTTGAAGTGCCAAGCCCATTTTACTTCCCACTCTTAAGATCATCTTCTTCTTATTGCCTTCTGTACCTTGTACAAGTCATTCACTTAGTTAGCAATGTCCGACAAAGATTGAAAAAAAGTTGACTTGAAATCGTAAGTAATAATCTTTTATAATCTACGATGGTAAAACAATTATACTTCATCCACATGCGTTTGCGTGCTATTTTTTATTGTAGTTTATATGAAGCAGTGTTACTAGAACTAATCAGTTGAGTGAATTGCCATCTTTATAGTCAGGTAAAAAGATCGAGTACTTTTATTCAGAATTTATTCCAATATTTACTTCAACGCCTGAGAAATACGAAAACCAACTTCAGTTTGGATGATCAAGAACCCAAATGAGAGTTGAGCTCGTTGGCGATCTATCTATGATCTATATCCACCTTTTGTTGAATTATAGTTTACTATTCATTCTATTTAAATTAGATTCGTTGTTCCTGTATTCCTTTATTTCTGTTAGTACCTTTTTCAAATTAATGTATGATCTTTGTTTAGAATCATCTTCATTAATTGACAAATGTTATGAGTAAGAATTCAGATTTGTTTTGTTGCTTCACAAAAAAGGTTTTATACAATTAAGGTTTGTCTTAACCCGGATATTACAATGTTTTTAATGCTGTACATGAACTTTCAAATAGATTTCATGGTCGGATAAGACGACATTTTAAAAAGCAATTTAATTTGCTTTACTATTCAACTTTTTGCAGAAGTCCAAAAGAAAAATCAACTTCAGTATATAAAGTTGTACACAAAACCAGGTGACTATGAATATCTTCATACAACTACAATTACTAAAACTCGTCGGTACTCGTCGCACTATCGCATTGTTCCAATTATTTTCTACTACTTTTAAAACCTCGCCTGATACCTGACTTAACAAGGTGTAAATTAGCCCCATTAACTTCTCATCTCGCTACTCGTACTATGCTTGAGGCAGTCATCTCAAAACTTACCCAGCTTTTAACACTTCGACCAATTTATATGTTGATTGTATACGTACACAAGTCTTTAGCGGCTGTACGTTATGTTAGAACCATTCGGTTTGGTGGAACGACATATTTTAATAACTTCTAAATGGTTCTAGTAACTATATTTTATTATTGTGTTGACATCTGTTGATGAATGAACAGTTCTTGGTTTGTGAATGATAATAATAACCAATATACATAAATAATTGTATTTAGAGTAATCGATTATGAAGCTCCTACTTTAGTAGCTGTCTATATGTGGAACTGACAGACAATTTAGATTTGAAACACTAATATTTAATGTGACTTGACTGAATATATATTGGTTTTAAGAAGTTTGCAGAACTACAGTAGTCACACTTGGTTGGACATCATTTATTTTAAAGTGGATCGTTTCATTCCATTCCATTTCCAATAGTTAAATTTGTTGAATTCTTCCAATTTTAAATGTATCTTATTTTTTTCTAAACCATTCAATTATTTTTCGTATATTTTTTATTGGGAGGCACGCTGCAGCCCTGTGGTCGCTCATGTTATGCATGGACAGCTGCCAATAAAACGAATTTCTCTCTGCCAATATTTTAAATTCTGCGATCGTTAATTAATTTCGGGAAAATAAATTCCATTTAACCTTTCCTTTTCAATGTTTAAGTAGTCAATAAATTAGTAACTGCAACTGATTTGAAAATTATGATATATATTTGGATTTATTTGTTGTTGTTTTTGTTTAGAATGGAAAATAAAAAATGAGTTTATATTCCATGTGAAGTATAACATGTATATTAAAATATTTATATATACCGGTATATATATATATATATATATATATATATATATATATATATATATATATATATATATATATATATATATATATATATATATATATATATATATATATATTTATATATATAATATAAATATAAAACTAATGATATAAACCCGTATTTGTTAAATTATTCCTTTGAACATGTGATATGATGAGCATTTCAAGATAATTATATCTCACGTTCGAGTTATTTGGTTACACCAACGGCGTGATCGTGAGCTTCGATAATATTGGCGACTCGTGTTCGCCTGGCTTTACATTGACTAATGAGGATAATCGTACTTCTGGTCGGATAGCTTGAAACCAAAACCTTTCGTTAAGGTAGTTCGTTCATTCAACACATTCTAGATACTTGGGCTCAAACTCTTGCTCAACAGTTTAATGATTCAGTACATAAATTTACGAAAGCGTGATGGCATATACAATTGAAAACCCCCAGAGAATAAGTTTATTTAGTTAAATTTCAGTCAATCAGAAAGAAAAATTCAAGACAGACAAATTTGTGTGATATTTCAAATCTGTTGAGAGATTCTATAAACGATTGAAATTCAACAATATCAATGTATAAATTAGAATAATTAAACTTGGATCTATTTCCACCACTCCTCTATCTTTATTTGATGCAGAAGTTAGAAGAAATCGAAAACCATTCCAGTATTAATTATATTGAAAAACAATGAAAACGTTTAAAAAGCTCAGTCAGAAAGGGCGTCCTCCGGGAATCGAACTCCGGTCTCCTGAATGACGTATTGCCTCGCTGTAGGTTCTGTGCTGAATGAACCACCTTAAAAAAACAAACCAAACCAGAACGACCTTTTCATCTTGTTTTGCTACTCACTGAAGTTCTGCATATTATTATAATTCGCTTTCGAAATGTCTGAACTGTCTTCGCTTCGTTCGACTCGTTAAGTCTACTGAAAACACTCTTGACTTGGACTAACGAATTCACGCGTCCACAATACTAATAATTCATTGGTTACGTTGTATTAGTTCGTATATAGTTAACCGTAAAGCAGAAATGTCTGATGAATAAAGGAACACTACAATTCAAGTGTACGCGAGACAAGAGCTTCAACATTTCAAGCGTGGATTGAAGTCTAGTTACAATGCTGTGTTGTGCGTCTTCAAGCAATGCGATTCTCTTTACAATTGCGTACGAGATGTGAATTTTCTATGAAAAGTGAATTTGAACAAAGTCATTCAACCATTCCTGATTCGTTTCAGGCAAGTTGAAAGATATACTATATTCAACTCCTGAAATCTTTAGAAAATGATCTCAAATTGGAAAATAAAACTTAGAAACGTACACATCGGTCTATATTATAGCTAATAACTAACATCCCTTTATCTCTAGCGCTTTATAACTAACATACCAATGTTGTTAATGAGTATAGCGTATACTTTGTAACTGTGCGTATATGAACTTCCATACACAGTATAAACAAAAAATAATTCTGGTAATAGGGTACTATATAAATATAATACCATGCAGGTCTAAACAAAATGTACTTAAACTATGAGTATTTTAATTACTACATGAGGATCTATAATCGTGATTGTTTAATAATTTGATCTATGAATTAGATATTTTGAAATTCGATAGTCATTAGAATACAGTCACATTCACTGTCAGAATTATTGATAGAACATACTGATACCAAAGTGAACTGTTGAGAAACTAGATCGAAATTCAAAATTATAATCTCCATTCCAAATAATATTTCATTCCTAATTTATAATGATGTTGACGTTCTCGGTTTCTGATTTATATCGACTGCATAAAAATGCACTATGACCGTCGAGGAATGCCTCACATGTTTCACTTATAGCCACCTGAATGTTTGATCACTGAAAGTGACGATAATGCTTCATGAAGACTCAAGAGGAAAGTTTCCACCCCAACGCCTACCTCTTCAAAACGTTCTGTGAGCTTTAGAGAAAAGTCAAACATGCGAGATATTGAAGACAAATTTGTCTTTTTCAACTTCTTCTATGACAATATGTTACACTCCACACCTTCACCTTCTATTATACGCATCGACGAACATGCGTAGTCTCGACCTTCTTGTAGTCTGATGAATGGGATATGTTGCATGGACACTAGTTCGATCCCTTGAAAGATCATTCTCTGATGATTGATTGACTCTACTTTTTCAAAAGTTGAAACTAGTTCTAAAGGAAAGAGCATCTTAAAAATAGTGTGATAAAAGCTTTGTGAGTATCAATACCAATTTATTGATGTAGATAGCTCAGCTATATATGTGCCGGAGGAAAATCTACTTGTTTTCTAACGCTCTAGTGTTACGATTTGATCTCGTTAGCAGGAAAACTGAAAACAGCCACAGTATTCCAGTCCTGCCTGCAAGACTGAAGATACGTAAGGTCCATTCGAATGATTTCACAATCTGATGTAATTTGCTCAAGAAGTTTTCTGTAACGCTCTTCCGAAAACTAGAGCCTCAGATTAAACAGTAGATATCAAATCATACCATTTTTTAGTCTCGTCTATTCGATCAAAAATCTCCTGAAAGGAGATGACATCCTAGTATGAGCTATAATTAAAAATGATGGAGATGAAATTTGAAAGAACGTTGCATGTAGTGTGATGTATCAAACTAATTTGTAAAGAAGGACATCAGTCAAAGACGTGGAAAAGAAAGCTATGTACACGTATGCGATATATGTATATAAGTAGATACACCTGCGTTATCACAGATCACACTATACCACCTTGATCTAAAACACACTGCCTTCTAGAGATAGTGGCGCTGTTTATCAGTTCCTGTTTCAACTCACACACACACATACACACACACCTGCATCAGATGCGACTATCTCAAGTTTGATACATCGAAACAACCGATCGATGATGTTTTACAATACATCGATCGGTGGTTCGCATCACTGTCGTAATGGCTAGCCAGGCGTTAGACGTGCATCTGTCTTTTATGTCGTTCTAAATACCCGCATTTTAGCCCAAGGAGAACATATAAGAGCGGTTTTGCTGGTTTTAAAAAAGTCAAATGTTGAAAAGTTAAAGTTAAAAAAGAGAAAAAGTATATAAACCAAAGATCTTTTAATTGGGTAAGATGAATGATTGTTTAGCATGAAAAGATTACTGATTTATGAGCTAAACTAGATCAAGCATTATTTAGATTTTTTTTTCATTTTCGATTGTTATTATTTTTAAGATGACAAAAGAATATATAGGTAGATATCACGTTTGTCAGGCTTTCATGGCACCTAAGAAATGTTGGCAGCAATCAACCAAACCAAGCTAATACCATTACTATACCATAGAATAATACCGACGAAGCTGTGATTGAAAAAAACAAATAATTTGGTATACGTTGTTGTTAAACGACCCTATTTTCATCCATAACTTTAACTGCTGAACAAGGTATTCTATATCAAGTTTCAATGCTGATGAAAAAAAACTTATTACAGCAATGTGAAACATCATCCTGCAAGAATTAAAGGTATGGTATATAAGTGGTATAAGTGGCAGCAGATATGCACCCGCATATGTCTGTTCAACACTGATTTTATAATATAATATATAAAATGTCTAATTACATACTCGCTCGTAGAGCCTACACTGTTATTTTAATTGGGTAAGAGCTAACCATCACATGCGATTTCAGCTGCTAGCCATTTTAAACCCTTCCATGGTCATCTCGATTCACCATCAACGATTCACCATACTCCCAAGTCCCAATTTAACATTGAGTTTGATGGGGTCACTCTCTAATTTAATTTCAAACTCATGCGTTTTATTCCTGCGTGTAAATTGATTACTTCTCTTCGCTTCTTCCATCTGACCCTATAATTATATACCATCCTAGACTTCTCGACGCAACATTTTTTTACAGATTTGCAGGTTATAAAATAATAAAATCATGAAAATTACACGCAATGTTCGTTGAGCTGATAAATCCGATGTGTTATTAATAATTGTAACTAGTTATTACTTATTAAGTCTGTATAATAATAAGGTTTTTAGTTTTTATAGGGCTAGTAACCTTTGAAGACACACCCTCACGTTGAGCATTGATAATTACTTAATCACGAGTATACCAATTGGTTATAGAACCGCTTCTTTAACGCGATAGTTAAACTGCAGCCATTCTTAATTACAGCCGGAAAGACGTTAAGGCATGCGCGTTATTCTTGTTATATGCTCATAAAATGTAATACGTTTGTGACTTAAGGCTGTATTATATGTGAATTAAGTTATTATTAGTCGAGTTCTGTGCACCATTAGACTGAATCTTCAATTTCATGTCACCAATTACCACAAGAATTAATGGCCTTTCGATTATATGTTCCGTTTTTGCGTAAAAGAGTTTGAGGCGTTTGATGAGCCCTACTCGAATAATTAAAATATATATATATATATGTATATTTTATATATATATATATATATATATATATATATATATATATATATATATATATAGATATATATATATATATATATATTTATTGGTTGGTAATATGGCCTTTGTGGTATCCCGCTCGAAAGATCCTTACATAATTGCATAATTCTGGGGTACAATGACTCTGTCTCAATCTTCCTATACTGTATATCAATGAGCCGCCCCAGTGGCTCAGTCAACTATCGCTAGCGGTAGTAACTGAAGTCACCATTGGGAGTAGTTTCAAGTCCATGGGTTTTTGTCAAGTCCTTTCACCTATCATCACTTCATTGCTACATCATCACCCGCTCATTTGTACCCCCTTATAACCTAGCTGTTGGTGGGTTGTTAAGCAACATAAAAAAAAACGAATCAATGAGAATGATAATCATTATTGTATACCGAATTGAGTTCGGTGTCTGTGCTACGTCTTGCACTCTTTTTAAGCATGCTTTTATTTAAACTATTTAGGCTTTTGTACCATCTTTTTTACTAGAATTTGTTACACATTATATGAAATATTATACACATTTTCAATATATACGAAGCCACAAGAGTAGCTTGTCTATATGACTATTATAATACATAATTAATTATGAACAATGACAAGAATATGTATCTGGATCGAATACAGTACAGCGAATAACACATTCATAAACTAGTTTTTCCTTACAAGCAGAAACAACATGGACAGAAAACAATAAGCAAACAATGAATACGTACTTGAACAAATTGACAAAAGTAACCATCACATATTCTGAAGAAAAAAACACATTTTTAATTCTTTCCTAATTTCCGAAATTTATCGATCGTATTCATGAATAATTTTCCAATTATTTTATTTTTACTGTCAATATCACCTGCTTGGTTGTAATATAATTATATCAGTTTGTTATTATCATATTATCATATTTGTTAAATAGCAATTCAAAATGCATTATAAATCATCATTAAATACTCATTATTTGCACTGTACTAGTTTGCCATCGACCTTGCGAATAACTTCTGAAGATTTTTTCCCGAGTGAGTAAAGGTTGACAACTTTTGAGTGTAAAGTGATTACGAATAAAAGTACGAACAACTCAACAGGCAAAAATTGAGATACTGATTTCATAAATTACAACTATAACCCTTTGGTCTAGACTAGTGACGAGAAAAAAAGTTATAATTATGTGTTCTATATTCTTACGGGTGAATAAAGTTACATTTCATATATCACTGATTAGTTGTTCAGAATAAAATGGCGCTCCCAATTTTAATGTCGAGCCTGTTCATAGTCTAATTATAATCAACACCCAGACACCGTTGGCAGCAGGGGTGACCATTAGATCATTATGCGCATGGTCTTTGAGGTTTTCAAGTCCCTTCCAGCAAGGAGTTTTTAAGGGAGTACATGCACGGTGCTTATAAAAATAGACAAATTCATTTCCAATATTCATTTCTCGGTTCATGAACCAGTGTGATTGAATGAAAAGTATATCAAACCGAAGATAATTTTATGCTCTTCAATTAATATGACATTCTATTTTTATTAATTCAATCAGTTTTAAGATAATACGTCAATGAATTTCATCATATTCTTGCTAACTGATTGAATTCACAAAAAAAGTGTAATTTCAAGTGTAATTTTAATTAAAGAGCATATAATTATCTTGGGGTTGATATAATTTTCATTCAATTACACTGGTTCGTGAACCGAGAAATAAATATTGAAAATGAATTACTCTATTTTTATAAACAACGTGCAAGCACCCCTTTAATTGTTGGATAGATATACAAGCAATGTCTGTCTCAATGATAGAAATATCTAACATTGTGTTGGCTGCCTCTTCATACAGTGTTTATGTCGTGCGTGTGTGATCAATCAAAGAAAATGACCAATTGCATGCGTTTTCGTATTTTGATTGAATCAGTTCAGAATAATATAAAAACTCGAGCATTTAAGGCACCTTCAATCGATCATTTGGAATACTTTAGTAATTACCTTGAAGGATGAGTATTCAGAACTCTAAATATTTTCGTGAAATAAGACTTGCATAAATGATGTATACTCTAACTAAGTGTAAACTTATATAGATATATGTAACATTTTTGAGAAATTTGTTCGATTTTTATATAAAATGTAGTTAAGGCTGTATGTAGCAAAAGAAAATCTTCTTTCAATTCATCTTGGGTGTCCACTTTACACAGAGTTTGCAAACCCCTGCCCACGTGCAATTCAGATTCAAATGAGTGCTTACCGAATTACCTTTAAGGCACAAGTTCGTTAATGAGCTTTGTCTCAAACATAACGAGCCGTTATCTCGACTGCTTAACTAGACTTCTTAACTATGACATGGACTCTATTTCACTAATAAGGTACGATACCTGTCAGCTATTTAATGAAGGGCTGCGTTGTATAGCGGGTGATGATTAGAACGTTTTAAATATTCATATACGGAATATTTTCTGAAATTATAATTATTTCCTTGGGGTGTATTTTGGGTATAGGATGCCGACGAGCGGGTACTGTGGGCTATAAAAAGCTTGTCAGTTAGATGAGTGAATATATGCAAGCTAATAAGGCGTTATTTTAGAAGGGAATTGAAGTCCAAATTCGTAGAACATGTGTGATATCTATACAATTTGAATATGAATTGGGCTTAGATTTAATTCTTATGACTGTCTGGTTTCGTGATACTGCAGTGATACTCTTTTCATTTGCTTTTATTTCAGTCTTCTCATGGATATAATATCATACAAATTCACGTATTTGCTCTTTCATTGTCTATTAGAGAGTAGGCCTACATGCATATTGTGAGGGCAATGTAATGAAGTGAAATGCATAGAATTAATTAGAGATGTTAATGTTATAGTATCGAATTGTTATCAAATAGATCCATTAAGGTTAGTGATACATAGAACAAATAACAGAAAAAAACACCACATAATAATATGTGTACAATATTATAATCTTCTTTTCAATACTGATTTGTTTATCGTTCGATATATTCTCGAGCATTGTCCTGAGTGGTATTTTGAATGCAGAGGAAATAATTGGTCGGTAAAGAAACGCACTAGATTACCGGCTGCCTGTGAACTATGGTTGAAACCAGATTGGATTATGTGGGTAAATTAGATTATGCAATACAGCGAACAAGATCGTAACATAAATTGCGTGTTTGAAATAAGATTATTATCTCAATAATCTTCACACCTTGGTCATGTATATAAAACATCCGTTGTTGTTTACTGATCTGGATCGAAACTTGATCTTCGACTTATAATAAGATGGCTATTATACGTCAGGTATAGGTTTCAATGAATAATTCTGAGAATTAAAATAGAAAATATTCATGTGACCACTCCTCAAATAATTAAATCTAATTTAAGAGGTGTCAATTAAAACTAATAAAAATACTCAAATGTGTACATGAAATATTTGTAGGCCTATTGCAATTATTTTACTAAGGCTATATATAGTTTTATCAAACAATATAGATTTGAATAAAAATATAAATGAATATCATAGTAGATAATAACAATACTACGAATTAATGAACCTATTAAAAACTATTAAAACAACAATGATCACATCGCGGTCATGAAGAAGTATGCAATATAATTTAATAAAAGTTAATGTTATACAACTTCTTTCGTCAAACTGAGCTACCAGAATTTGGAAGTGATTATGGATGACTCTATGCTAATTGTTTGAAAAGATCAATTTAAATGAAAACTGTTTTTAATACGTTTCACTTAAATACGACCAATTTAAAAACACAATCTATGAAGTGAATTAATCACCAATTAAATGAATATATCTGTTTACTTTCTGTTATTTTCATCCGGTTTGTCCAGTTCTTGATTTTCTACAAAACATATTCCTAGCTACCTGATTTAAGGAATTCACCCCATGCATAGTAAACGATCGAGGAAACTATAGCACTTAAACACGCGAGAGCAAATCTACACATTGATTGATGTTTGAAAACGCATCTCGAATATCTTCAACACGTACCTGATTCTACTATAATAATATTTATAATATGCAAAGTGGAAGTTTGCTATTATAAGACATCTTCTTCGATAAAGGAGGAGAGAGTTCGTTTACCTCATCTCACGCACACATCTAAGCGAAGAAGATGATCTTAGGCAGGAAGTGACGATGCGTCTTGCACTTCCTGGACACTATACCACTAAATACCACCCTAACCTCACTCTTATAAATTACAGGTTATACTAGAACCGCCCCCGACTATCTCTTTATTTGGAAAGAACGCTAAAAACTGGTATAGTCCTTTATCTTGAGTAAACTTGGCACACGGACGTCTTGCTTTGTTATTGTAATAATTAGCGGCTACCTCTTCCTTGTGATCCTCACCTGCACCCTGAGCAACCCCTAAATACGCCTGGTTTGTCAAGAACATCCCTTATATTATTCTCTACATCAAAGGGGCTTTGAACTTATGAGCCATACTTACAGATGTGTGGAGTGTATTACAGACGTGGAGCCAATTGCTATTGATGCCAATTGTAATTGAGTAACTAGGAAAACGCGTTATGTGTTTTTGCGTTGATGGATGAGCTAATGAGAATGAAATTGAATTTTTTCAAAAAGTTACATCAAGTTGATGTTTTGACGGCATTCAAGTTTAAATCCATTTTTCCAATCGGTTGGTTTATTTCGTAGACTATTCTAATGAAGGAAATATCTGATGCAGTTTAATATTATATGTAATACAATTTATTGAAACTTTATTCACTGAATAATTATTTTCTTGGAAACGGCTCGTACGATTCCAATAGGATTGCGTGATAATGTGCATCATTGTTGTAGTTACGTTTAGGAAAATTTTGAATTCTGTTGAAAAATATTGATTTTCAAGATTTTTCCGCCCAGCCATTTCTTACGGGGTTTTTCAAAACTTTGAAATGGTTCATCTAAAAAGTGGTTGGACCTATTAGACCCAAGAACTAGACTGTTCTAAAGTCCGCGTACATGCCGATCAGTCCAACCGTGCGACCTGTGCAGTGCGCACAAACAAACAAACAAACAAAAAAAAAACACACAGACAAAGCTCCGTAAGAGTGGGATGGAAACTCTTCGCTAACGCTCATCGAATGAACGTATATCAATGTGCCATTTACAGGTTTCCACCGTGATTTTCATGAGATCATTGTTCCTGAATATATGAAATCTAAGGAAAGGGAAACCTTGTAGACGTGCCATTCGACCCCAAGGTCTCATTTACTTTTCTCATTCATTCATCCCCTTCATCATTTAATTTTGGCCCATCCCAAGTACCTAATCAGAGTTTTATTATAAAAATAACTCGCTATTTATCTATTTGTATTAATGTATTAACGAAAATTACACTAGCGAATGAAGCTTATCTTGAATATTCAACCGAATTAGGGAAGATTGTATTTCCATGATTTTCATTATTGATTTGCATCATTGTTGTTTCGTTTCGCAATTATTATATTAATTAGTGCACTATAATCGTTTCTATTCGCTTGATATTTGCTAAAATGTCCTTTATGTAACACAAACCATTTCACTAATGGAACTAATAATTACTAATCAACCATGTCATACGTAGAACCTCTAATCTTATTCTTTTCTAAAAGCTTATATAAGCCTGTAAGTTCTCATAGAAATCGTGTAATCTTATATCTAAGCTCTTAGTTATGACACCTTTATCAAATGACGTGAGCTCATACGTCACTCGCGAGTCAGTTGCACAGGATGACTCTAATCCGAGGTGAGGGTTGTCACAGATTCACGCATTACGTCGAACAAAAGTGTCGTCGTTGAACAAAAGACAAGTTTTTATCGTGTGATTTCGATCTTAATGTAGTTGTCTCAGATGAAAAGTTGTTCAACAGCAGGGGTTTCGAAATTATTCATCAACACAGTTGACTTTTTAAATATTTTATATTTACTTGAATCAAAAATAAAATATTATAAATTTGGTTTGAAGTCTTATCTGTTTCTTAATTTTGTAGCTACTTAATAACAAAATCTGAAAGTTCATATGTAACAGCAACCAAAAGATGCAAACGAAGATATATCCTGAATTCAAAAATGTTATATACATTTACATTAATGATAAACTTCGATTAATGGAACAACATGTTGAATAATAAGCGATTGGTTCGACCATTATGATAAGTAATAATATAAATTGGGAAAAGTTGGTAATGTAAGTATATACAAAAAAAAACTTTTGAAGTCTCTATTGATCATTTTGATGCTTCGAATATATTTGTGTTACTTGACAGACAGAGCAAAATTTTAAACATCACATATTAATTTCAAAAAGTATTTTTGAAAATGTTTGAAAAAATTAGTTCGCGCCTATACATTCGTATATAGTATATGCCACAAATAATCGAGCTATTTGTGGTAATACACTATATTATTCCACCTGGAAAAACAATCAACAATTCCAAACTAAACAATGGTTGTAATTTTATAAAGTCAAAAAAACGTACTATTATGAGAGTATTGAAACTTGCTCAACCTCTCAAAGACAAAGAAAACATCTCAAGAACACACCGTTCTAATTGGCTTATTGGTATTTGGTGAAATTCCCAACAAACCGTTGACACCGACAAAGTATTTTCGGGTTTTATTACAAATTGCATCTACTCTTAGTTATAAGAACTGAACATTGTTTTCCAAATGTACATTTTGTAAAAAGATTAATATGGATAAACAAGTTATAGTCTTGACATCCCTGATAATCTTACGGTATATCCATGACGTATGTATAACTGAATTGGGTTCTCAAGCGTCAATGATCGCAGAGTTGACATCCATGTCGTCCGCCGCTATTATATCCACTAGGTCCTGTCACTTCTGCGTGAACGGGTGAGTTTTACCGCGGGCACGAATTATAAAACTGAATAATAAGATCGAGAGACGAGAAGAGCAGTTTTTTCTACATTTAAGAAGCAGCCCTAATTGATTGGACTTGATTTTCCTCTGAGATAACACTACGAACAGCCTTGATGGAAATTAATATTGAGAAAAAAAATCACACAGGATCAGGATAATAGAACCCGTAATTCTTTCTGTTATTGTTTTGAAATTTGACATTTCTAAACCCGTTCTCTTGGATCTTATATGTATCCGTTTTTTCTCTCTATAATTTTAACGAAATATATTCTCTACAAATCAAAGATTGTGATGTGTGGGTGCACGTGAGGGTGTTCCATGTATCACATGTACATTATCTTCTAAGAGAATAAGTATGCTGCAATATTTTATGTTTTCATGTAATATTTCAACGCTTGCTCTATAGAGATGCTCTCTCCATATAAACCAAAACTTGTCTGCATAATTTCTGAATCTAAATCAGCGTTCCATTAAATAAACGAACCCTATTTCTATGGATGTTCCTTCATGAATCATGAGCGTCTGTGTTTGTATGTCGCCCGCAGACTTGGGGTATATGTCTTGCAGATGAAACAGGCTACACAGCAACCTGCTTCTACAACTTTACTGTCTTATTCTTGCATTGAAATAACTCGCTATACATCGGCGGTCGAAGCTGTTGCTCTCCTGCACGATCCTTGGACAAGTAGAGCACTCTATTAATCAGGCAAATAAGTCCGCTCAAGCCTGCTCCTGTTCAATTATCTACTATTAAAACTGGAGTAATAATTTCACGATTATATAGGGGTATTTTGGTTGAAAATAAAGTTATATATTGAAATTACTTCTTATAAACTCACACTAGCTACATACTAGAAGTGTGAATAAAATATGTTTTATAATGTGTGATATGGATGAATATATAAATAAATATGTTAGAAATGGAATGGGCAACATTCATGGATTTCATTTTCTGTAATGTAATCAGCAAATTGAAATAGGTGGATCTTTTTCTTAAATTTCATAGACAAATAATTGCTCAATAAATTATTATGTAAATACGCTATTTCAAGATGAACATAGCTCTGTTTTACATAAAATCGCAATCCAATCAATGATACGTCATAAGTTACGAACCCTTGCTCAATCTTATAAGCCTACCTCCGTTGCTCAGTCAGCGAAGGCACCGCTTTACTGATATCACTGTTGAACTTGGCTTCGAGTCTCGCGTAAGGCATGGGTTTTTGTGTACGTCCTTACAAGTATCATCACCTTCCAATTTCATATCATCTGCTAATTCGAGCCCGCGTATAATCTAGCTGTTTGGTGGGGTCGTGAAGCAAAAACGATAATAAATTAATCTTATGGGCAGAAATATTTGTTATCAATAAAGATAGAGCCTCCCAAATCAGATGTTCCAATCGAACCAATACATTTTGAATGATTCGCTTATTTCCAGTGCCATAAGATAATAAGCCAATAATTATTTTCAAAAATGTGTTGGCTGCCATATAATTGAATCTGTAGAAAAATATTTTTTTTGTGTAGATTACAACTAAATCTATAATGTGTGCACGTAAAACTTATTATTATATAATACATACTATCTTTACTTCTGATCTCTGAACCAATTTAAAGCTTACTAAATCTCCAGGTAAAGTTCATGAAGTGTAGCTCGATCACTAAATGAGTCTAAGATCTTAAGTAAATTAAAGGCGTAGTCAACTAAGTTCTCGCGCATGATATGTTCCAGTATGGAAAGTGGCGCCATTATTCACACCATTAATTTATTCAGTTTCACACAGCATTCTCTCAGATGACATGAAAGTGTATGGATCTTAATCGTTTTATTGTAATTGTACAAGGAGTGTCCATCCGACAGGTACAAGGCCCAACGGTTATAACATGACGTACACAATCATCTCGGCAACAAAAATGTCACTTATATTTACTTCCAAAATGGTTCCTATACTTAATTTTATACTCCAGTTAATTAATCTTATTATCAAATCGCATAAATTTCAATTCCAAGATTATAACTGGCTGTAGTTTAATGTATTCTATTAAAAGGTTTAAGCTATGCATATTTTAGAGCGGGGCATTTAACTATGTCTAGGTAGAGAGATTACTTGTGCATCGTTGCTTCAATGATTTAGTGGTGTCAAGTTATGAGATATTTATTGGTGTGGCTTATAAAACAATGTTCGTCTAGTTAGTGAGCCACTTGCTTACTTAATAACTAAATTAACCTTGTCAATATAAATGACTACCAATTGTAAGAAAATATTAGAATGATTTAGTTCTTTGAATGGAAATAATTTAGAGAGTAATTATGCGATAGTTCAGTTGAAATTACATACCGTAATTTCAAATTTATGATGGAATGTAATTTAGTTTGTCTGATGAAATACAGGTTATTTTATTGAATCTGTAATTTCATTCTCAAATGTTTTCAAGTTCCGTAGAAGACAGTACGGATCGTAATTTTCTAGGTGTGTATCAATTTTACATCAAATTTGATTTCTATTCGATTTATAAAATGCATTGAATGATGATACTCATTCCTAGAGGCCTATACTTGTTGACAACAGATTGGGTGGAAAATTCGATAGTCTAATATTAAAATTATATATATTTTCGCTTTCATTTCCAAAGCATTTTGGAATGCTGATTCAGTATTCGGACCTATCATTTTCAAATACAACTAGACGTAGATCATTAGGACGTATATTTACAGACAGATTTCTTGCCTCTCGGAACCCGATGCTATAAAGACTATATTTGATTCTTGTCTTTATATTATTCCAGTTGTACTGCTTCGAATAAAAAGTAATTTTGATCAGGATGAGCTAATAAAAACAGCACAGAACTATGCAACTTTGTTACGATCTAGAACAACTCAGAAATAATTGCTATAGTGCCTTATTTAATTAATCTCGATCGTTTTTTATATACACATTTATAGCACACTTTTATTGCATTTTTATTCATTCCTTCTAGAATAAACAAATTAGCATGTAATTTCATAGCTGGATTTACTTTACCTTTATGTCCAGGTAAATCACTCAGCGAGCATTGAATAATGTGCACTGCTATTTTGTAGTCGCGATTACATTTTTATATTAGTTTTATTATCTTTCTCAGACGCAGAACTTGATCCTACGCTATAAAATGGAGTATTCAAATCTTAACTTGAGTTTAATCTGCCATGCATAAAACTAAAACTAAAAGTGTTTCATTCGACCATTTATATTTCGTAGAGGTCAACGGAAATACACGTTTGAATAGTTGTAGGCCTATGATAAATTGAAAGATATTTTCCAGGATCATTTTTTTCTGTAAGAATCGAGTTAGATTTCAGTATTAAATCTTTTAATTTATTTTTATGAATAAGTGTTAGTGGATGGATATAATAGAATGTGAGTTTATAAGCTTTATGTAATGTTACGGGCATTAGAGGCCACACACTCACATATATACATACAGGCCTACGTCAGCTTGAACGACTCATATCATGATGAAAATGATTATTATACTGAGAGGTATTATTGCGCCATTTTGAATCATTAAACCGACTAGATACCTCTGAACATATTTATTGTCACACACACACACACACACACATATATATATATATATTTATAAATAATAAAAAAAAAATATATATATATATATATATATATATATATATATATATATAAATAGAGAGAGAAAGAGATACCTCCTCCAAACTGAATTTTTTCACTTGATTCTGTCTTCTAATATTCATAGTACCGCAAGTACAATACAAACTTATACAACGTTGAATTTCCCCTCACTCAAGAATTCAAGAATTCGCGATTACATAAATACATCTGCTTATCTTATACATTCTAGCATTGCGTATGTTCGTGTATGTCTGTATCAATCACATGTGGATGTCGTGTGGTATTCGCCTGTGGGTCACGTATGGTACATGTATGAGGTAGCGCTCATAATGCACATCGGACCCCCGAAGTGTGAGAGGTGTGAAGATAGCCCCATGGTGGTCAGTGTTTTGTCTTGTAGCCTACGTCACGGGATACGATACACCAGCTACATGGCATACATATTATCGCGCAGTATCACGCTGCTTAAGACATAAAACATTTACTTTTATCTTCTTGGAGCTTACTGAATGTATATGTACAGCTATACTCCCTCAACTTTACTGGAATAATATATTCATTTGTGTATGAGAAAAATAAACCCCTATTATGTGTAGAGTTGGGTAGGGGTTTAATCTTGAAAGGCACATATATATCATTCGGGAATAATCTACAGGACAAAATTAAAATTTGAATGTTTATCACGCATTAATTAGTATTGTAGGGTGTAACGTACGAAGGTGATTGTCTTATAATATCTCCAATTATTTTTAAACTATTACAATAGATGTGCTGCCCCAAATAACATATCTGCTGCTGAGCTAGTTAAAACAATAATTGTGTACACAATCATCCGTTTACTGAGTACAGAAAAATCATTTTTATTATTTTGTTTTGGTCAATATTTTAAATACTTGAATAATTGTACCGTTTTTATGAGCTTTATTCTGAGTCAATCAACTTTTTGGAAATTCTCTTGGTCTTCATAATTTTATCGGTCTCAGAATGAAATGGGATAGGTATACTTTCAAGAATATGTCATCATTCGATTATGCTATATATTTAAAAACTTCATGACTCTATTTCATTCAAACTCTCCAATTTATAGTGTGAAACATCAATTTATGTATATATAAAAAGTTATGATTTAAATGTATGAACACAAACAATTTTATTTCTGTTTATATTGTAAAAATTAAATATAACATTGAACAATGTACAATTATCTGAAACTTTTGTATATTTGGTCTCAGGAATTCAGTTGGAGTTTCTGAGCAATTTAACGGATAAAACAATCATCAGATTACAGCCGTATATACAAATGTCCCTGCTCGTGCTACCGTAGTTGGTTCTACTTCTCATTATCTCACAGTTTGCTCTCAGTTTAGTTGACCGTTTGGAGATGATGCGACTTTATAATGGATGTTTACTCTGTATCTGTGATATGGTGGGAAGACGAAACGTTTGATGTGCCGCCCTAATTACGAGAGACTTGTTTTAACAATTTCAAGAAACAAGGGTTCCTAATAGGTAAGATGTCTTCCCCAACTAACGCAACAAATTGGAAGGTCGAAACGAGAATCTGTCACTGTCGTCCGAAAAGACGAACTCTATTTTTTTCCCACGTGTTAAACCATTGGATGGAAGAGCCGCCGGATTTTAATAGGCACTTTGATAGCATTTACATATTTCAAATATTTTCGAACGCGGGAACTCGAGTTCTAGTGAAAATCTTTTCGAAAATGTGTGGAATTTGTTACAGAAGAAGTTTTATGACGTTTTTATCAGATTTTTCAGATGCAGTATAATAAAAAGTTATCTGTAATCGGAGGGTATTTTAATTATCTTACACTCAAAGAAACCGGAGCTTTAAAAATCTATCTTCCTACCAAAGAATGCCCAATATACTTTATATGCGTATACTCACTCTTAAATGTCATGAAGACAGATTTTCAGTCAATATTAATGCTCTTTTGGATGATTATTTTCTATTGCATTATACTACCTTTAATTTGATTTTAATTTATCTGATTAAAAACTCAAATAAAAATTATGCTAATCCGTTCATTTGAATGAGATTCAAATACCAACTTGGTAGTTAACAACGAACATTCAGTCTAGCCATCTAATTTTCAGTCTCGAGATAACACCTAATTTCATTCTAGTATGAAACTAAGTCAAACTGGATTTTGAAAATTCATGTTATTTTTTTCTGTATCACGTTCATCTCAACTGACTGGAGCTTTGGTATTTAACATGTTACAGACACTGACTCCGACGAGGCTGATAATGACGACGACGAGTTCGTTGACGACGCTCCTCTAGTGGACGCCGACGACGCCGTAGTCATGGCTGGCTTTCAGTTCTGTGCGAAGGAGGCACTCCGCTTCCTTGTTGAAGATCAACAATTGCAGTCGGACCATCCGATGGTTCAACAATTAACTGCTCATCTATCAGCGCAGAAACAGACATTGGATTGCAATCAAGTATTTTCTGACTACATGATGAACGCACCGTAAGAAGTCGACGACTAAGCGAGTCAAAAATCATTTGTTTCTGAGTACAATGCTGAAGGAATTGATTTTCAATATTTCCCTATAAAGGTCCGACTTTTTATTTTCGGTAAAATATCAATTACCAAGTAGATTTCATAACTGAATTCCCTTATGAGATTGAAATATGTATATTATATTTAAAGAATTATAGCGAACATATATTATCGAGTTCGTAATAACCGATGCACAATTCAGTGGCATGATATTGAATATGAATTGTGTTATATCATATATAAAGATGAAGATAGATGAAGATAAAGAGTATCTTCTATAAGACTTATATAAAACACTCAATGAAGAGTATAGCGACCGTCATATTCTAGTCAGAATTTACATATAATGGTCGAATAACTATCCACTACTTCATTTATTTAGAAGATGTTCTCCAATATTTTTCGATATTCTTCTGATTTTCACATTCAATTAATAATCATGATTTGGGTGAAAGACTTGAACGAATATTGGTTTATGATTTATGAATTAGTTGTCCATCCCTTCTTAGCGCATATGTTTGTGAAATAATTATAACATATTTTTGCACACGCGATCTAGTCTGGGAGTGGTTTTTTATTTTCTAGAAACTGTTTTTATCATTCAAAAACTAATTAGAATTTCTGAATTCAATTAGTTATATTTTAAAAATGAAATACTTTTTTGTACCCATGAAACGAATTTTGCATTCGAAAGTCGTGCCCTTAAATCTGCCAAACAATAACTGGTCCTCAAATAAATAAATTTCTGAGATTTTACGAAACCTGATGATGCAATTCTTACATAATGATTGAAAAATATATTGTGACCAAATAATATTCATAATTAATCTTTTATATGATCAGATTTTAAATTCAAGAGAAGATTGGTAGATGGATGTTTCACACCAATTAAATTTGAATCAATCATCTTGTGAAGCGTATCTAATTACAGTAATCTTCTGAAATAATTATCGATCCCAAAAATATATTGACAATTGAAAATTGTCTAGGAATGGAGGGTGAGGGACTAATTATCGTTGTCGAACATAACTATGAGGTGAGCATATTGATTGAGCACTTCAATTAGGATCTTTCATATGCCAATAATTAACTATTTATCAGACATCTAGTCATATTTGTCTAGTCATCATAATGGGAAAAACTATTATATTACTATACAGAGTAAATTATTTATCACTTTCGAATTATTATTTAAAATATGTTTTTTAATTATTCAAATTATATAATGTGAACATTCAAGGTTTCTATAGATAATATTATTTTATTTCAATTATTGGTAAATATAAGTTACTATAAGTACTATTTATATAGATTACAAGACTAGATATTTTGAAATTATTAAGTAATCTTTCACAGTATTATATATTTTTTGTATTTTGAATAAATAAATGAAACGAATAAAAAATTAATGAATGAAATATTCAGTTAAAAATCATCTGATATTGTTGCTCCTATATTTGGTAAGTATCCACTTCTTCCAACTCCCTTATTCCTTTCTGACTAGACGGCAAACTTTGGCTCAGATTTTCACATAAGAATAGGCCTTCACATTGCACACTCCTGATATAATCGCATAGAAATACTAATCATTATAATTAAAATCGCATCCTTTATATGCTGCTACAAGTAACCTCTGCCTCATTTCTGTGTCCCCGTTAGCGTTCGCTAGTTCTAATAGTTGTTGGTATTCGAAGTGTGCTTGTCGTTTGGTCAGATGCATTGCCATATCCTTAATGAGAGGGTCGTCGACGGTCAGCTGTTCACGTTTCACCAAGTACATGACAGCTCTTTGTACGCAAGCGCGGTACCCAGCCATTGTGACGTCATTGTAGCGCCTGCAGGCGCTAGCGTCGGAGTCTGGAACCATGGTGATCTGTAGAAACAGAAATGAATTACATGAACTAAATTATTATTTAATTGTAATTTTGAATCACCACTAGTTTTTGAATCCCCCCCAAATACTATTCATTCAGTTTTTTTAATTGAATGAAATAATACATTCTGGAAGTGAAGTAGGTAACAATTTCAATTTCAATTACATATTATTTTCAACAATTTAAAAAAAAATGTATTACTCAGGACTAAACCTGAGTACGGATAGTTTAGTGGGTGAGCAATCTTTTGGTGTGTTGATTCTAGACAGTATTTTCACGAGTGAATTAGTATTCTAACTTTGCTGTAGACCTATGCTTTCAAACGTTTGATTAAATCAAAGTTTGCTCACATTTAATTCTTCAATTTAACAAGAGCTGAATTTAAAAAAAAATCGCATGAAAATCAAATCAAATCTCTGCATGAGTTCGTTCATCAACGCGAAAATATACAGTGTTTTCCCAGTGAAATAAAGCAAAACGACAGATGCGGGATGCCAATCAGAATGAGTGATCATCCAAGGGTCAAATACGTAACGTGCAATCCACTCTTCATCAGTGACCTATAATATCAATAGATTAAGGCCAATATATTAAGGCTCTTCTGAATACATATCAAACTTTTTGCAAAATCACAGATTTTTTTATCACATCCTTTTTATAGCCCCTTCTATTGTTACGCACATTTCCAATTACTTATTCTTTATATTCAGGTCCTCGTCTTTTGTAAGTTGTAGCTCATTTTGATATCATCAATTGGATGATGAATCTTTTTCAACTATATATTTAACCGATCAATTGTTCTACATGCTGATTGATTAATTTCTAAATTCTGAACGTTACACATTTTTATTATTAGTTTCTAAAACATGATATATTTATAATAATAATAAAATGCAGATTCGTTACGCGAAACACTGAAGTTTCATCAACCCTGAAGGCATGAAATACAGTTTAAAGATTGATATACCAGTTTATAGGTTTCGTGTTGTAGAGCTTACATTGAAGATTTATCGACGTTTTTTACTGCTAGGATGGTCAATATATAAGATTGACCCCCTCTATGAAGTAGAGAAGAGTATTTTATCTAGATGGGTGGAGGCTAATACTAGTATAGCAGCCTATGGGGATAATGCCGTGTTTAATACTGGACTCATCGGGAGCTCGACTCTGCATGCGATAGCAATTAACAACTTGATGTTTTGAATATGTAGAATAATAATCATAATCATCATCATTTATCATAGATTCAAAACAAAAGTGTTTGAATGAAAATCGTGTCTGTAATTTGCTTTTCCGATGTATTCAATCTATATCTTTGAAATTTAAAAATTATGCCTGCCTATCGTATACTTATTTATATTATTTTATAATATGGCTATGGGTCTACAGTTGGAACCATTTTTTATATTGAATAAAATATATATTTTAGCTAGCACATCATCATATAAAGGTCAATGATGATTTTTATAGAATTATATAATTAGTCACGGTTTTTCTCTTCATGAAGTACAGTGAATATATTTCTTGACTACATATCTTACGTAAATCATTATTTAGGATGTAAAATAAGATATTAATGGTTGATAATTCGGGTAAAAATGTCCTAATGGAGCTAATGGAGTTGTTACTTTCTTGTAGGGAGAAGTGAAGATAAATTTAGGATTTTAAATTGGTGATCACCTTGTCTTATTCAAAAGTCACGCGAATGTCGACAAAACACCTTTTAGTCATAAAGAATGGTTCCTCTATGAAATATGTACTATATATTCTAATGAAAACAACAATAATTTGTGAGTCGGTCCTTTCTCCAAAAATCCTTATGACAGTATCAAAAAAGTATTTGTACTTTATAAAGACATATAAATTATACTGCATAGAATTATTGTCCTGTTCTTTTGGGATTATACCGAAAGTTATGTCAAAAAGATTTTCATAATAAAAATACATTTTGATGTATCTATTTGTAAAGAATGGTATGGTTCTACTCGTACGTTGCAAGCTTTTAAGTCTTGAATAGGATGTTAAAATAGATAGTATAGATTTGTATGTGAGGTGAAACCATTACACTAGCATTAACATAGAATGTTAACAAAAAAGATGGATGGAATTTACTGGTATACGTTGGCAAAAGAAGAGGAACTTTTGCTGCTAGTAAATACGAAACTGTAATAACTTTTATGATGAAAAGTGAAAATATGTACTTAGATACGCTGTCCTGAGTGTTTTTCCCTAACTTCAAATAATTATTATCTTTTTTATATTCTTAAATCATTCTGTGAATGTTTGTTGATATACATTATTTCACGACTTTCTCATTTCTTCTGTGTTTAATATTCAGTTATTACTATTTAAAAGTGGAGACTTTTTAGTTGTATAGTGATGTATTTTCACGACTCATTTCTAATCGTTGTATAATTATTAAACATATATAATAAACTTCCAAAAAATTCATCAGTATGTATATATGAGAATGTATATTTATTCACTCGGGATATACCACCAGTGTGATACAGGCTATCACGAAACATATCAATAATGTATAAATATGTATTGAAACAGTTTCTCTAGTCACGTTGCATGGTCTGGGCTCCTTATTTTTTCAAGTTCTCGTTATCGGCGATATTAATTAGGGCCACACGGTTCATTATCTATATGTTCAAATAATTATAATGTGTCTTATAATACGTCCAAGCGCAAGTGAAAGGTTAGCCTGGAACATGGCACCTTCTAGCCACAGATCTATAACAATCTTGTACTAGTCAATTAGCCAAATGCACCATCACATGTCTGCCGAAGTATAAGGATGACTCCACACATAACCTGACCGACGCTAAACATATCCAATCCCATACACCGCATAATAATACACGATAATATCTCGGACTTTATCAAATTCTTCGACTACAATGCTTTGAAATACGCTTCAACGCGAGTACAAAAGAGCAACAATTATCTCTTAGCACGTATTTCTATTGTTCGTTGAATAGTAGGCCTATACCAGTCATCAGGCTAATATGTTTACATAGCTAAATGATCCGAATTGATTTTTTGTTTCTTTTATCCATCTTTTTATAATATCTCATTTGTGTCCGAAGATTGTCGAAGGTTCGTAAATTTGTTTCAATGCTTTAGCCCCGGTTGATCTGCAGATAGCAGCCCTTCTATTGTTTGATTATTTCATCTTTGTTCTCCATGATATGCGCTATTATCGGCACAATGGGTGGTGCTGTAACCCGTGAAATATTAACAGGGGAAGTGTATTACTAAACAGTGTACACACCTGAAGCAGTTGACAGAACGACACTGTCGATCGATAATGGTAACGGATACAAGAGACGGTCGATTGTAAGCTTTAGCGATAACGATGAGAGAACCGCGCTAACCTTAAATGACTTGCTGTATGTCTGTCTTCAAAACTATTATACTTTGTATTTTATGATGGGTTTTTTGAAGTCAAAAAACGTGAAAAAGCTGATTTTCGTTTTAAATTCATTTATAGCAGCAAAAACTTTGATAATATTTTATATAGCCTTCGAAAGCAAATCAAAGTTTTGATAAAATTCCATTAAACTTGGTACGGTGTTTTTATCATGGTGATTCTATTTTTTCAAAAAAAGATTACTTGAAAAATATTCTTACTTGACGTCAAGCAATACTGATAAGCAGGGTATACACTATTTAAATAATGTTTTGATCTGGCATCTAAAAGTTGAGCACAGTATTGACATACTCCTTTTAACAATTTTTGTAAAATTTTCATCAATATTTAAAGAAGGCATCATTAACGCTCAACACCCTTATCAAAGCCATACATAAAAAGCATGCAAAGCGAAATGTTTTCATATTACAATCTGTTACTCTTTACTACATGGATGTGTATTCATTGCAGAATAAGATTATAGTAATTCATTTGACAAACACATAGAGGCTATGTTCAGGCCATGTAATTACTGGCCTTACAGCTTTACTGAAAACTGGAAAAGAGCATCGCTGTTTTGCCGCTACAAGAAAGTCTAATCTGATTCAAATGTCAATTCCTATTACACACGCTAGAGAGAGATAGCCTAAAGATGAAAAGCATATATTTTATGTGGATCTAACAAGAACTAAGGAAGTTGCTCTTTCTCGACTGGCAAAAGCGCAATGCGCTCTCTTTTATCTAAGCGATAGAGAATAATGTCTACTAATGTAGCGGATGAAATTGCCAAGCTATGCGATGTTATACGAATAGAACTTTTATACTTTACCTTTAAGGTAGAGATTTTTACTATTTTGTGTTTGTTCGACGTCTAGAATGATTTTGTGGTTACGTCCCTTCCCTTCCTTTCCCCTCTCCCTCCCTCACAGCCTCACACAAAGATTCCCTTTATATATACAAGTTTGCCATTGAAAATGTTTTTTCATTTTTAATACGTCATATTTCCATAGTTTGGAAGTGTTTGGGTGCACTGGACACACATTCTTCAACATGTCAAACTGTTTTTTCATGTATTCTTTTCAGTACAAAAAATAGAAATCATGTTCCTTTAGATATTTTGGAAAATATAAAAGTATTTCTTACATAATATCTGACATGAAGAACGCCTTCAGGAACAATTTGAAGGTCACTGCCCGAAAAATGTCGAAGACATTATTGAAGTGTGTTCATTCTGAGAGTTTGAGGAGAGATGTTTCCGTTTTCGGTAATTCAGGTGACTGGGTTTCCGTTTTTTTCCTGTTTGTTTATCCTGAATATAGCTCCTGTCCACTTTACTGATACCCTCCAATACGTGTCATGTAACCCACTATTGAAGTAAGTAGCCATTATAAAAATCGATACAATTAAGTAAATTATAATAAAGATTAAAAATATTTTGAATAAGTTTCACTACATCAAGGTATGATGAATAGGATATTATATTCTTCTCACCTGTCGTTAGAAAACACCTGAGTGAGCTTGTATAGTGGTGGCCTAATAAATTATCTTCAATTAAAATTATTATGCTGAGACTTAAATTACGATAATTTGTCACATAAATCATAATCTGCATATTTGAATATTGGATACGACTTCTGACAAGACTCTTTATGAACTAGTCGAGTTTCTAAGCATCCTCTTTTTAATGACGAAACAAAGCATAACACCAAGTGGATAGCAGTGATCAAAACATGTAATATTACATGCATTTAAACTATTAGTTTCATGACAGTCAAAACTAATTGAACGATCAATGATTAAAAACTATGATTTTCATCGGTTATTGAATGTGTCAAGTGTGTTTCAATTGAGTATATGATATAATGAAATCCATACAATTTCTGCGAGTACTTTCAGATGAAAATATTAAGCTATAAAACGGGTGAACAAGTGCTGATCACGCTGAACCGTCATTCAGGAGACCAGGGTTCGATTCCCGCTATGGTTGATCATCATGTCAGAGGTTTTCCGTATTTTCTTCTGTTATCAAGGTGGATACTAGACTGGTTATAGTCACGACCGGTTCCTTCCCTTCATCCAGAAAACCTGATGTTTTCAAAAAATCACCAAGCTAGCTCAGATTCCCTAACATCTTTTATTGTTCACTGAAGCCTCATTACAGTGCATCGTCGAATCCATCAGAAATGATTAAATACGTGAATGAATAAATCAAGGGAATGAATGACGCGAATGAAATTTACAAAAAATGATATAAAGTAAATAAATTGAATTGATATAAATGAAATGTATAGAATACCGTAGACGAAATAAAATAGATAAATCAAATCAAATAGATGAAAAAAAAAATTACATGAGTAAAATAAATAAAATATGTAAATTACCTGCTGGCCTGCTGGCACCTATATCGAGTGTCTATAATATAAACACTGACGCTCAATAATAAAATGAATTCCAATTTCAAATCCGTATGTTCGTAAATCCTAAGTACAACTGACGAAGTTACGGAAACACTCAAAACTTGTACTTTCACGTGTGTTCCAATGCCCTACCGCCGTTGATGATAGGTTTGTGTGTCCATGCATCAGATGAGTTGTCGCGAATCAGGTTGTAACATCGGACATTACACATTCGTCGAAAACATTGCATTAAAAGAAACTAACAATAGACATATGTATCATTACAAAACGTTTAGTTGAAATTGAAACCCATGTTTTCTCCCCAAATAGTTTGTTTTCTTTATATTTGTGTTGGATTAGTCAAGCGTGACGAGAAGTGTATAGTTTGTAAACGGAATAATCATGTAGAATCTCCAGTTTCAAGTCTCGAAGCTGTTTACTTTTATAGAATTGTGTCTTATTTTCATTTCACGCACGACATAATTATATCAATACTCGATTTCGTACGAGGACAACTCTACCCTTGGATTTCTATTTTAAATCGTTCAAAATGACATTAGTAGAATTGTCAACGAAATGTTTGAAGAAACTCAAGTCCTCAGGCTTACTTTGATGTATATTGAATACCTCACATATATGTATACTTCACATATATAATGTTACTACTATTTTATTTAAACTCACTAAAGTCTTGAATTTTGTTTAGATTTTAGAAGAATACCGCTGGATTTTATATCTTGGATTCTATGTGACCAAAGAAACTTAAGTAGCCAATACGCGAGCATCGTGGTCCAGGTTTATCGAGAGTAATGCAATTTTCAGATATATATTATTGTTACGATTGTTACAAAAATATGAACTATATGGACTATGGGTAGACATGAATCAGTCATTCGTGATTGGTATTCCAGCGAAAAAATTTAGCTTGATGAAATTACATTTTCACAATTTTTTTGTTTATTCCTTTCTTTGCCATAAAAACAAAGTTTAAAGCACAGCACAATGACAATAATACAAATTCATTGGTCATCCATCTTGAATTGTCCGAGAAAAAAGTGAAAGAATTTAGTTTCTTGAATAAAACAGTTCTTTTCGTAGATAATGACGGGGTTAGCCAGGTAGGTATAAGGTGCATGTGGAGAGTGTCATGATGGGTCTCGCTTGTCAACGGTGGACTATGGGTTTGGTCACGGTATAGATTTGTGTTTGAACACCTACAAAAGATAGAATGTAAGTTGAATATATCCTCGAGTTCATTAAATGTCTTTAGAATAGAGGGCGCGAGTTCATTCATACCACTTCAAATTCAATACGTGGCTATTTCTCTCAATACTGTATATTCTCATTCTTTAAATATTAGACAGAGACTGCACTTCAACCCCCATTATTTCCACCCCTCTTGCCACCCCTTTCACCTGGCTTTCTTATTCGGTCATTTCTCAGAAGAAAGTGATCTCGTACACTCACGGCACTCGAAACTAGACTGAATTTCAGAACTCGTTCGGTCGTATTAAATTGCACTGACAAGAAATTGCGCTGATGCACATGATTTACTGAAACTCTCATGTGATTGCAAATTGAATAATGGTTTTTGAGATTTACTTGATACGAATTATAATAACTTTTTGAAGGTTAATGAAACATATGATATTTCAAATAGGCTGAAACGTTACATTCATCTGATCTATACACAATTACAAATTTCCTTTGTGCTTTGAAAAGTGGTTCAAGTTTGATTCATTCTACGAGAAATGTGATTAAAAACACGTATGTTTTCATGTTAGTAATTCAAATGGCATAACGACTATTCAAAAATTATTTAGTTGAAATTTAGTTGAATGAAATCCATAGACACTGAGAGAAAATGGTTTTCAAAAGATCAAGTAAAACTGAAGCCGACTATACTCTTGGCGTTACAAATGTTCTTATTGTCCTTATATTAGCGCCTTCTCGAGTCTTTACAAACATCATCGCTATCCTCTTGAAATCGAACAATAATTCGTAAGACATGGCGTTTTAAAGACGCTATTGTCAATATATACGACTTAGTGGACATAACGGGGGGTATAGAGCACCTGAACGATGAACCGAAAAATCTTCGAAAACCAAAACTGCGTGTTCCAAATATCTTCGGGGTGGTCGTTCGTTACGCCTGAATATTTGACAGAAATGAAACTCGTTGTTGTGTTTGGTGGTTAGGTTGAGTGATAACTTTAGATGCCAAATGACTTAACAATTGAAATCATGCGACGTACAGGTGCTTGTGTGCGATGAGATTGAGTCTTGTATAGCTGACGTTTGCAAGGAATATAAGATTTAAATGTGTTTGTTCTGATATGATAATTCGTCTTGTTTGTAGAACGATTGATTGTAGGCGTAAAGGCTGGGTAATATGATGTATAACATACAGCTAATATTAAAAGTCTGACCTTGTGCATTAGGCTAACAATTCTATACAATAAAATACTGATGATAATTTACTCTATAGCATCGAACAATAATTAAAAATAAAATAAACCTGACGACGATTATGGGAAGCAACGAGATATTGTTCGTAGTTATTTATTTGGGGTTTCCATCAGTTGATATGATGTTTTATAGATTTTTTGGTTTGAATATGAAGCCAAGTCATTCTGTATATCCATACAGAATATGAATCATCCAATAGACATGCGTTTTATACATTTTTGTGTTGCACAGAAACTTTGCACACATATAGGATCAAGTTACTTCATTAGGCGAATGGCATATTGTATTCTTGTAAATTTCAACCACAATAAAATCTTATAAGTTATAGTTTATTGAGTATGAAGTTTCTCGATTTTTATTGTGAACATTGATTGCTATTCAAGAATTTTGTAATTTAATCCGATGCGGTGAGACAATGAAAACGATAGTTAAACACATGACAACAGCTATTTTGTTGATATCAAAGAAGATCGACTGAAGAGAACCAACTCAGGTTCCCAATTGCGCTTGCGCATCTGAATTAAGTGATGGGAAACTCTTTGCAAATCGAGACAAGTCATGTTCAAAGAAGTCAGACGAAGATTGACCAATAGTATTCTACTCACTGTCACACAACGATCTAATCAATGTTCAACCAAGACAAGGGAACGACGTGGAAATAAAACTAACATGCAAAATGCAGATGTTCAAGTTATACAGCGGGTTTGGTAAGAAAATGCCGACAGAATTTACATAAGATGTTGACGATCTCTTGACTTTGTCTGGTTCATTGGTGAAAAAGACACATTGTCAACCGTTCAAGCATGTAGTCTTAACCATTAATGTAGATGTTCACATTATCGAATTAAATATTGAAATTTTTGTATGAACTGAATAAATGAATTACTTCCTCATTAAAACATTTAATATCAAACGTTTACAAAATTATATCCGAGCTCAACATAACACTTACGTAGTTAACAGTGAAAATTACAGAAGGGTTTCGATGTTTTATCATTTTAAACAATACAATTAGGTTGTTTCTAGGTGCAATAGGGTAGAGCAAAATTATTCAAATTTACCAGATCTGCATACGAAATAACTGCAAGATTCTCTCTGAAGAGCGTTTTTCGAAAATAATCATTTTATAATTCAGTTTGTTCTATAAGTAAACAAAATAAATGTTGAACAAATATAAAAAATGCTGTAATCGTAGGGGATACATTGGCTATTTAAAATACCACACCACGTAACATTTCATGCGTCGCTCGTAAATTGTTGTCATCCATTAATTCTAGCGTTGTTCAAATTATGCGTGTTGACTAGGAATTTCATATGCCGGCCGCGTCTGCCGATCTAAAGATATAATGGCCTCTTATTATTAAAAAAACCTTGCTCCTGTGTTGGTATTTGTATATTATATAAAACTTGGGTATAATTTGAGAAAATAAAATGTTGATGGGATTAAATTTCACGCTGTTTCAATTAATTTGCATGAAACTAAACGCTTTTCCTAGACGTATTCTAACTTTAATAATAAGGACGGATTGCCTTTATAGAGCTACCACATCTATCACTGTTTCTTTATTTTATAGACTCAAAAAATATAGAGTTTTATAAAAACTGGCTTCATTATGAAACCGGCTTGAAGACGCGCTTTGCACACGTAAAAACTTAAATTACGTTTTGTTTGAATTCATTTTATTTTTATTTTCGCCTCTATTAATCCAGGTACGTAAAAAAACGAGTTCAATATGTGGTTTTTAATAACAGGTCTTCTCTCATTGCAGATCAGATCTAGATGTACGAAAAAAGAAAAAAGAAACGAAAATCAGTTGGAATCGTTCTTATAAGATGAAGAAGATGCTTTTCAAATCTATTCGAGAATCAGACGCTTATAAATTACAAGTTATTTTTAATTTAAATGGTTGAAATCAAGTAATGTAATAAAGCCAAGGTGTGAGAGTGTTGGGCTGTTGTTGTGGCCCCCCTGCTGTTTTGAGCGCATGCGCACAGTGCGTGGTGTTGTGGGCCACGCTGTGAGAGGACACCCGAAACTCAAACTGTGCTATATTATTATGGAGATTATGGAAGTTTAAAAAGCAAAATATTCACCAGTATATATTAATGATCGAGACAAATCGATTCAAGTCACGCGAGATGAAACACACTCGATACGAACGCATTCATTAAAGTCTGGTCGTTTCGATTTATTTTCAAAGATTTTTTTCAGTGAATTTTATATTTTCTTATGAATAAGGGTGATCGAACTAATTGATATCGTGCAAAAAGTTCAAGTTGAAGTTAATCTTTCTGAAACAAAGGTTTCGTATAAAACAAATAATCGTGGTAATTAGGCTACATGTCGATCATCAGCCGCTCAAAACAAACACGCTAGCGTGTTGAGCTAGCATTTTGAAATTATTCATTTATCTTGACTTTATGTTTGTTTTAAAATTTAAACAATAGGTAATCAAAATAATCTTCTATCATCATCTTTGCATTGAAGTGTTTTTTTGTGGATATCTGAATTTCTCTGGTATAGTTACAGACCTTTTTCTTACTTATAATTTATTTGACCACCAAATATATTCATACGCTAGTATGCAAGATGACAATTCATACTGGATAGACGTAATTTATTTGACTATCGCAAATGGAAATGAGCTCCTAAGAGAGAAAAGGGGAAGGGGGGATGAAGTATGAAAAGTCGTGGATACACTATCTCGGTATAATTAGTACAAATATAATATTTTATAACATTTGAGGTATACGAAAATTTTAAAAATAAATTCACTGGAGTTAACATTAATTATAATCTATCAAACTTCAATAATTTCAGATCTACGTAGAGCCATTATTTTTCCATAGAGTTTTATAAACTCAAATCATTTTACTCCGAACACTTTTTACAGCTACAAAAACAAATTGTGAGCTACAAGTTGGATCACTTTTAGTTTCTTTCAGAAGTCGTATATTGTATCAAAGTGTTGTTTGATTAGAGTGTTGTGCTACCTCGCATATATTTTTTTTAACCAATATTTAAAAGATCGATGGTGTTAAGGTTGAAGCTCAGGCCAGTGACAATAAAATACTATGTAGATAGCGCTACAATAGAATCTTAAAGGTGTTTTGTTAATTTATTGTTCTTAGGTCAAGTATCCAGCAGTAGTTTCGAACATAAATCATTCCAATTCTATATCGTATGGTTATACAAACGCATTTTCAAGATTCAACAACAGCCATTTTAGTTTCATTCCAGCCACATGTGGTGCATAGTTTGTTTTAAAATACTCGCTTTGTCATTTTGTAGTTATATTACTCGAAATTTCACAAAAATTGTATGAAAATGAAAAAAATGTTGGTTTATCATAACTCTCTCTGCCCTTTGTTTATTCTTTAAATTATTTAGTTATTCAATTGGCTACATGGAACGTAATTATGGAATGAAATTTCATATTTTCATTTGAAAAAAGAATTCAACAATCTATAATATCTGATAATTTTCTATAACATTTCAAGTAGGGTACTGCCAGAATATATCAATTAATAATCAAACTAAAATTTAGAATAATCATGATTTTTCACCTCCTCTTCAATCAGCAAAATCTAATAGCGCTACCTATAATACTATACATGTCATCTTCGAATTCCAGCCTCTATCTGCCTCACTCCTCTCTGTTCCAATAGCCAGCGTCTCATTAACCCACATGACTAATCACGTTGTTCGAATAAGCTTGATCAATCAATAAGTCGCGCCATAGCAGTGACTTGTCGAACTCATAGGCATTGTTCGTTAATAGCACACATAGACGGCGATAGCTCGTTAGCCAGCTAACTGATCACCAGGGCATCCTTTAATTAGGTGTAACCGATTACCACACTAATGTATGTTAAGCAATCAGTCGATAGAGTATGATGAATTAATGAGATGGAAAATAGAATAAAAAAATAAATAGGAGATACGAGAAAATGTAATGAACAAGTACAACGAAAGGTAATGATTGTATAAGTTATCTTTTAAAAGTAATTACGTTTTCCTATAATTGAACATGAAAACAATTATTATTAAAATATACCCTACGCTATATAGCCCCTCTTTATCTATTTTTTTTATCTCCATCGTGCATTATTGTAGGCTTATACACTTGTACTGAGAGTGGATTTATCGATTACAGATAATGTATAAAATGTAGGCCTAAGTTGCTTTTATATCGACTCGAGAAATGTGGTTTTCCATTACACTAGAATAATTTTTAATTAAAACCTGAATTGCCTACTGTATAAGATGATATTCACTGATCTATGTAATAAAAAAGTACTGGCGTTAACCGTTATTACGATAATAACAAAACATGGCACCTCCACCAAATTTCTGGCGCAAAGGTATAAACTTGTAAGGTTGGTAATACTCATATATATTGTGTATTTGTGGGAAATTGTTGAATAATTTGTATACAAAAGTTGTTAGGTACGAAGAAATATTATGCCCATTTATATTGTTGGCATGAATTTCAGATTGATCAGTTAAACCTGAGGTTAAACTGTTTGACCTGCGAGGCCACACAATTGTTTACAAGCACAAAGCTGAAACACATTATACCTCGTTAATCTCACAACTATTATAAAGACTAATATGAAGCAGATAATCATCTGTAGACCAAAACATGTCCAACTCTAGCATTATGTCTCCAACTTCAGTTTACTCGCTAATGAAACTGCCGTATGACATTTTCAACAATTATTCGCAAGCATCTGCATAAATCACCCTCTTTGACCCTATGTAATACCACTCTTCAGAGACATCTCGTGAAATGTGACCCTTGAGAATGAGCAGGGGGTCGAACTCGTGACCTCCTGGTGATATTTCTACGATTAATAAAAGTACCTCCAAGGTGGGCAACGTAATAATAGCGTTAATCACTACATTTTGACTGTGTTTTTATGTTTTTTTATGTAATTGCCACGTACTTAAAATTAAATTTATCTCTATTTATGTGTGGCATTGTAAATATTGTTGGTAGAAAAAGGGCATTGCGGTAGAGCATTATATTACGAATGGTAAGATGATCTTTCAGTCCGGACAAGAAGTTGATTTTAATGATGTGTGGTTGGTACCTTGGAATGAACACTTTTTGTTGTTGCACGTATAGTGAAAAGTAAGTGCATTCTTCAACACTAGAAACACTTATTTCTGTACTGACTAACTTGACTAAGACACAACGACTAGAGCTTGACTAAGACACAACGTATCAGATTATAAGCTGGCTTGAAACAAACTGTCTTGGATTGACGGTATGTTTTATTAGACCACGGAAGGCGATGTATTATTGTGTTTTATTTTTGTTTTTGTTTTTAAAAGGCAGTGTGTCATGAAATGCATAGTTCTACATCCACAATACGAAAAAATGGAGATAAAAACACTGTAAAAAAGCGTTCTTTAAATATTTGATAATGCATCTAGTAGTAAGAACAAATTCACCGGATAGGCCGACACATATTTCCGATTTTATCGAGATTCCGTAATGACCAAGTTTGATGTAATAATTGTTTGTCATATGGGAAGATATACTAAAAAATTGACATCATTCAAAAACTAATTAATTCATTGGACAAACCTCTGGCCAACACAATTTTTTTATATTCTGAAATTAAAAACTTCAGATGAAGAAGCAATTTCATTCATATTACATAATAATTATACCAATAAAATAATGACAAAAATTGTACGAAATTTCAGAATGCACATCTAAGTAACTTTTCTAAATGATATTTTAATCACTAAACACCTCGTTAAATGCACAAACATTTTTCACTTTACAAAAAATCGTGTCATTTCTGAAAAGAAATGTGAACTATTTTATATGTTGCCTACAACAGGTATTATCATAACTAATTCCCCAAAAAACGTTTATTTGTAATTTCATTAATATTAGCGTCAGTAGAATTAGTTCTCAACCTCACACACCTTCTCACAAGTCATAATTAATACACATGTCTTGCTCTTATCTACAACACGGTCCAAGAATTCAAACCACCACGGTACACGTTTTGATGACCTTTTGACCCTATCCTTGGTGAGAATCTCTCTAAGGTTGTAGAATGAAAGAAACTAAACCGGGGGCAATTCATTCAAGTCTGTGTACATAACATCTTTTAGTATACGATGGATAAAGCGCAAATCTTGTGCATCTTGAACGATACATGTTCGCTATGAATTCAAAGATAATTTTCTTGTGATACTTGGGTTGTATAATGTGTAACTATTATATAAGTAATCGGCTTGTCTGCCGTTTATACTGGTGGAGGGAATAATAATATGCAAATACGAAAAGGAAATAAATAATTTGTCGCCATGAGGTTATTGTGAAACATGAAAAGGTAAATGTAAAATTATATAACAGAGACAAAATGTATCATCGTATTTAAAAATGTACATAATTTTGATGTTTATATCAAATGTATCTCTATTGAAGTCAGCTCTGTCGTATATTCGAGAGAAATGAATGATATTTTTCGAATTTCTCTTGATAAATAATACAGTCTAGTTTTTACCTGATATTAAAATTCTTGATGATACTTCATCATATTAAAACTCTTTTAATTCATGGAGTTTTGAGGAAAATCTGGAAGTGAATTTGATAATCAATACTATATGTATGGATACTTCTACTGAATGGTCATTTTTTGTATATATATATATAGCGGGTTTAACGACGCACTGTAATGATTGGCGTCGGATGGATGATTAATGAGATAATGTTTTTTTTTCAAAAATGGAAAAACATTCAAGAACTTGATATATTCAAGGGACTTGTTCGTGTTTTCAATCATTATATTTCATACTGGAAGACTATTTGAAATAAAAAGTTGTATTATCATATATAATGAGATATGTAAATAAAATGAACTGGAACAAAGTGACAGGAATATACCAGACTAGTTTATGCACTGGTAAATTGGTATATTTGCTGATGATCCTCATTTCTAATAAATGAAACAGTAATTGGGGTGCAAGTCATAAAACTATATGAACCATGTTCCGACCCAACTGAAAACATTTTCATTTAAAGCACATAAATTATCTCACGATATGGTCATCTTCCAAATGCAAACTTCGCGTTTACCTTTAGCACACACACACAAAAACACACACACATCATCGTTAAATCCAGTGAAAGATAGTTGCAAAAGTCGTAAATAAGTCCAATGATCAAAATGTAAGATATTTGACGCTGTCTGGAAGGAAAGGGCGGGAAACGATATGTTAAAGAATACAAAAAAACATTCAAGAGTAGATATAAATATACAGTATTTACTTTGTATTCATATCCTATTATTATATCCGACGCTTATAAATGTCTCTATTACTATTGCTCTATTATCAAAGCTATTCTGATTCGAATCTGAAATATTTGTGGCTTCACAATAACCTTCGTAATGTTCTTTATAACGTGTAGGTTTGTAATAAATTTGTCGAAAATAATTGTAATATTCGTAATAGTCAAAATCTTGAATCGTAGAGAATTTATTTCATGAAAATAGTCATGACATAGAATCGATTTGAATAGACTAGTCAAAGATGCGATCCTTGTTGTATCATATGTGCTATGGTTTAAGATGATGTTTAATAATTCATGGAGGAGCAGCACCGGCTAGATTATTGCCCCAGTGGGGAGTCTGTGATATTATATATACCGGTATCTCGTTAAGAAAGACATCATTTTCATAGGTCCATCTTTTTTTACCAATTGCCACTCCCGAATGAGAAGTTGGCTATTAGTTGTAAAACTGTCGACAGGATGGAGAGAAATATTGTTCAGAGCTATCAAATTGAAATCATTTCGTGAAAATTAAAAAAAAGAAGGGTTGAGAAATATACATTTTATTATTTAATTTACAACCTAATATTTTTTTCAATTCAATGATTTCCAACAAGTTTTTATAGAAGATAATCTTTTCATTTAAAGAGTGAGAATTCATTTGACGAAGAGACATTACATGAGCATATCGTGATCAGAAACTAAATCGTCTTGTTATTTTCGATTAATATTACCCATGTGATCCGTACTTTGTCGGAACTTTAATAATACAAGTCTAGAAGATAATGAAACTAGACTTTCAACACTGTCAACGCGCTCCGATCTCATCTCATTTATGATAAATAGTCGATCAAAGATTCAGACGTAGATAAAAATCCCTTACAAGGAATCGAAATATCATACCCTCAGGCTGGAATATCCAATACGACATTGCACAACAACAACAATAAAAACAACAACAATGTTCTAGTATTAAACACGTGTGCTTGAAACAACGTTGATTGTTTCCATTCTATAGGGTTGGAGGTGAATATGAAACAAAAATTATTTTCCATTAAAATGAATAATTTGCATGTATATAGGCCTTTGTATATATATATATATATATATATATATATATATATATATATATATATATATATATATATATATATATATGTATTTATATATATATATATAATTATATATACATGGGTATATAAATATATACAACTGAACTGATGGATTCTGCTTCAATATCTACACATGTTTAGATTTCAAGATAATTATATCATATAGTTTTGCTGAGCTGATGGATTCTGCTTTAATATTTCTACATTTTGAAATTTTGAAATGATTATATCATATGGTTTTGATTGGGTTCGAAAAATTACCAACTATTTTTGATATATATGCACATACCCATTCTGAGCTCAAGCGGATTTCATTTGACTGGAGGCGACCATAGAAACAATTTACTAGGTTAATGCATTTTTAATTATATATTAATGCAAATTGTCTCATCCGTCAAATATGCGTTTGATATTAATTACTACCCTGGCGGTAGTTGTGTTGCTCAGCTGACATATTCTGACATTCCTTGGGTGGTAACATTTCCAGAGATCGTTCTTAGATTATGTTTTTGACAAAGCTAATGAGAATTAACTCATTCGTATTGTGATTGATAGAATTGTGGTTAACCTATCAATCAAACTTAATCAGGAAATATGCCATTTCATGTGGTAATTTGTACTAATTTGTTTCGCACTATTTGCATAATACATCATTATTGAATATTAAATCCAAATTATGATGTATATTAATTATATACCACGTGATATTTGGAATACTTGGTGGTTATTTCAAATTATTCAGTCATGTTGAATGTCAGTTGTTTCTCATGTCTATCATGTCACATTAACAGTGATGTCAAAAACAATATATTTGAACACAGAATATTATATATATATATTTGTCATTCATTTAAATGAGAGATACGATTACTATGTCAATGATTGATTATACTAATCTTGAAGTTTATTCTATTTTTTTATATGATTGATTGGAAACAATTGATAATTCACTACGGAATATTGATGCGTATTACATTCATTTCAGTAATATCATTGCGGTATATCATAAAACAACTCTAGCGCAGGTCATACAAAATCGAATCTCATGGAATTAAATTTAATATCCATCTATCTTGCACATACACTCTAGTACGCTATGGTATTCGCTAGTTTGTTACTTGAACCACAGATATAATTGATGAATGCTTTCATTATCCGTAAGATGTTCACATGCAAATATGAACCCCCACGCACAGTAATAATTAATGGTTTCAATCCACCTATTTGCTGTTCACAAAGATTTTACCTCACAGTGGTGAATATGCTCAAGGGTGTTAGTCAGAAATAGATCATTTTATTTGTACTGATACTATACCTCCCACATGACCATGTTTAAGTTGTTCAGTTATGGCTCAGTTACTAATATACCAATAGTTACAACCCTCCCCCAACAACGAGCACATAATTATTATCTCATGCACCGCTTGTGGCAACACTGATGGAGATTGTGCCAAACTATTTAAATTATTCGTGCTCAGTATTATATTTATCAAGATCTTCCGTCTTGTCTTAAGAGTATGGCTTGTTTAATTATCATTCGTTTCTTATGAAGAGTTTTAATTAAAACATTTGTAGATGGCTTGAAGGGTTCACGGTTATGCATTATAATCCTATCCTTCAGCGGAATGAAATTAATTATTTCATTCTTAGAAATGAGCAATCATTGGAAAGAATGTTTGACAAATTTGACGCATATTTGACGAACATACACATATTTATATGAACTTGAATTAACCATTTGATGTTGGAATTTAATTTTTAATTTATGATTCATATTTTAATTTCCTCATTATAATTTTTTGTTGCATTATCAAATTAGAGGAAGTGGTGGAAACACCCCCTGGCCCAATCTAATTGGTTATCTATCATAATGCTGTAATTATCCTTTTTTTTCAATTCTTACATTCTATGAATTTCATAATTTCATAATCTCATGATTTATAAAATTATTATTCCATAATTATATAATTATCATTCAATTATTTTCATTCCTATATTGTGTGTTAATATATCTGACTGTTAATATATATATCATATTATATCTGACTGAGTTGGACGAAACACTTTGCGCTGGAAACCGAAGTCAAGTCAGGCGTGTGTTCGAGTCCCAATAAGACGTGTGTTTTTTTTGTAAACAATCATGTATTACTCGTTCATTCGTAGTCGCATTCACCTATCTAACTGGTGAATTCATAAACAAAATGGAAATTGTTGATCATACATCAGCCGAAGATATTTTAATAACAATTTATTCCCAATTAATTTCCAATATTTAGATCCCCCCCTCCCCCCAACACACAAAAACCCTAAAAAGACATATTCATATTAAAGTGAACCACTATAAAAGACCACGATAATAATTATGATCAGGAGATGAGTGATATATTTACTCCATTTCTTCAGAAAATTACATTATAGAGCCTATCAAGACAGTATAACTTAATTAGTATTTCTTCCATATGATTCCTAACTGTAGTTCCAAATTTTATTGTAATTGAAACTCCAATTATAGTTTTTTTAAATATTGTATTATACTCTTCTCCGCTACATCTGCTAACTGGTTGAAACTTGAACTCTCAAATAATATGACAATTATTGACACGAGACGGTCGATCGTATAGAGAACTGAAACGAAAAACAAAACTCACCTCTCCAAATTGAAGTTCATTCGAAAAGCTTATTTATACCCATACCTGTTGTATACTTCTATATATATATATATATATATATATATATATATATATATATATATATATATATATATATATATATATATATATATATATATATATATATATATATATATATATATATATATATATATATATATTTTCACATAAAAAAACTTGACATAAAGAAATTGTTTCCCAATAAAATCAAAGGATAAATGTTTGGGGTCGTCTGAACGGGTCCCACAAGGGACCTTTCAGGCGATAATCAGTATCTTAATTAATATATATTTGACAAAAATTTTGAACATAATGCTCGTATACGTCACAGCATACCTAGGTCAGGATGCAATGTGTTTGTACACTTCAATAATCAGCATTGAAGTGTTCAATCGACCATTTCTCTCATCCACTAACATCAACGATCAGAGGTTTTGACCCTTAATTCACTCTTGATAATTTCACGGAATACAATTACTATACGTACAACCTACGTTATTTTCGATAAATATCAAACAAGTCAAACTTTATACATATTACATGAATTATTAATGAATCCGACTGACAATGAGTCTACAATTAAATAATTAATAAATAATATTTAATATTATTACAGCCCCTAGCATTGTGTTGAGTATAATGAAGCACGAGTTCGATACTTCACACACAGCCATGCATGCCTCGAGGTCTGATACTCTGATAAAACAGATACATTGAGTGGTCAAACCAAAGTAAGGCACATTGTATAATATAAAACACACATCGGACAATAATTAAAACATGGTTTTAATTATAACTAAGATGATTTGTAGCCATTAATTCATTTCTCACAGACAACTTCATTTATTTGTCTATGAGAATAAGGAATATAGAATGAAGAGTATTGAGAGACTGCATTAAATTAATTTCGTGCAGCCCTTATATGTGTTGGAAAATATCTGAATGATCCTAATATAAAAACTCGGCCAGGCGAATGTTTATAAAATTGGTATAATAAAAAAACGTACCTTTTTCAATGTAAATCGCTTTCGTTTCAATTGTTTCCTCGTTTTTAGACGCTTACACAGCTTTATAACTGTCAAAATAAGTAATCTTGGACGTTTCAAATGATTGAAATCTCTTCTGTGACGTTTAAACGTTGTTTCAACTGTCAAATTTGCTCTATTTCATATAGACGCAGTGTAAAAACTGTCAAAGTCTACTCGATGCAAAGTAAAAACATCTGATTATGACGAACTTCAACGGACTTGCGCCCTGGCAACTGACACTCTGTGGGGTGTATAATACCCCCTTCCCTTTCTCCCCTCCTTCATCTACCCTCTCCCCTCGCACTCGTACATACAGCTGTTTAATCCCCCACGTGACGTCATCAAGAGTTGTGTTTAGTCTGCTGAGGCCATACAGGATGGGGATCATTGATACTCTTGCAACATGGACCAACTTTGCTATTTAGTACATTCTTTCTGTTTCGATCTTAATTGATGTAATAATTGAATTAAAAGTATATATACATGTATTTACGAGAGATGAAGGTGGACTACCAACTGAATAATTGTGAACACTAATTGAGTACGTCTCCGTGGCTCAGTCAACTAACGCGCATTGTGCTTAAAACTGAAGTTAGGTCGGGCGCGGGTTCGAGTCCCGCATAGGGTATGGCATTTTGTGAACTTCCTTTTACCGATCATCACTTCATTGTTTCATCTTCACTCGCTCATTCGTTCCCCGTATAACCTAGATGGTGATGCGTTGAGCAAAATAAAAAAAAATGTACATAGAGACTCACTGCAGCAAAGATGTAGTTGTGTTTCTAATTGTAAATATTGACCCAAAAAATCGTTGACCCTCAATATACCCCAGCTAAACAAATGTCACGGTGTTATTTGTGTTTATTATATTGGCAGATGTTGGTGGATAACCTTCAACTCTCATGGATACAAGACGGACGTTTTTATACATAACGATTAGAATTAACTATTCTAGTAGGTAACTACTAACTACCTTATCTGAAACATGCGTACATTTACACTCACACTGCTTCAGATATCATTTTTAAAATAGGTAGATAATATGTTTGTTAGGTTACCATGGCAACTAGATAGATTGGGGGCGATCTAATTCTGACGTTGTGATTGAAGATCGCAATTTAGGGGAAATTGTTGTTCGTTTATTACAACAATATATAACATCACTTAAAATATGTCACTAACACTAAAATATCGTTCAAGAATTGAATTATTTCGATGAATAATTGATATATTATTGGATACTCAAATTGTATATTATGTAATATATAATTGTGCTTAAAGGCAAATTTATTTATTTTTATTTTCATTTGACGTTTTTTTCCTCACAAGTATGTTTCAATTAGTTATTTCACACACAAAATTGTAAAAGATCTCCAAATTTTGTGACAGTCTGAAATGTAAGCATTGAACATTATTACCATTTCATATTAGGTAATAATTCACTCAAGTTCACAAGTATTTAGGATATTTCTGTAATGTTGGTACATAGAGAATGGTATGGTCAGACGTGTGCAAGTACATGTAGATTTTTATCAAGTTGGTACGTGCACATCTGTGTTGATGCTGTTCAGGATGCATGAAGGGGCTTTGTTAGCAGCTGTCTGGAGTGTTTGTTGTGAAGGGGAGGTAGGGGAGGGGGTGTAGTTGGGGGCAGATGTCAGTTACCCCACCTCCCACCCTACTGGGTACTTTTTAATAAGGCGGGATGGATAATGAATGTTAAGTACAATTTTATTCAAAAATTCAATTTCAACTGAATGAAACGAGCTCAATTTTTAATGTGTAACGTTTTATTATTCCATTTGAGAGTAATCACCAGCAAGATTGCTGAAAGGTCATCTTTGATTATTCTGAAGTATCTGTACTCTAAGTATGGATTAAATCTTTTAATATCATGTACATGTATATATATATATCGTTGTCAAAATGGGATCGTCAAGAATTGTCAAATTATTGTCATTTCCTCATATTTTCATCGTCAATTTTGTAAACGAAGAATGAAGGAGCGAACCACCCGTGCGCTAGTGCTGTGTGATAGGCCCGGGACGGTCGATCGGTACCTTCTTCTTTCGTGATAATACTAACGTCTTTATTCATAGCGTATCTATTACCATATAGATTTGAAAAGATTCATTTCAATATTTAGAAATCTTGTTTATATAGACCAATATGAACATAGATTGAGTTTGATGAATTTTAATAGGTATGCATTTTAGATTGTATTTAATGCTGTTTTCCTTCAATGTATCATCAGAAATGTATTATTTCACATAACAATCACTTTCCATCATCGTTGTAAATCATCCATTCAATTATGATATCCATGTCTTCAAGGCAACCTTCATTAAAATGGCATTCTTATATTTAAAAATGGAGATATTTACATATTTTTTAAATTTCGATGTTCTGTTGAAGTAATCAACACAGTTTTCAAATTCCAATATCCATAATATATCGTTCAATATTCAGATTGTTCATTTCAAAAGATTTAAAATTGAGCTGAGGCTCCCGACTGTTGGGCTTATATCTTGGGTGTTCATTCATATAACGAAATACTTATTTCTCATGTTCTATCATATCTCATTATCATGTTCTATTTCTCTCATCATGTTCTATTTCTCTCATCATGTTCTATTTTATTTGCTATTGTATATGTATGTGTGTATGTAATTTTATTGTTTCAAGTATTATTCTGTTACTTTTTCACAATATATTTATTTTATGGTATCCTTGCTGATCACTCTTTTCCATTTCATTTCTTCTCAGTTCCTTCCATTAGTTTTTTGAAATCATCCACATATTTAGGCCACTCCTTATTAAGTTGACCTCCCAGTTGGTTCCATTCTGGAATGGTGGCCCCGAGAAAAGAGAATTTGCCCACGTTGGTACTATAATTTTTTGATGCCAATTTGAATTTATGCCCAACTCTTCCTAAAAATGAAGCCGACTTGACTAAGTTGCTTATTTCCCCCCACGCTTCATATTTTGATAGAATTTTGTACATGGTCACAAGTATTGATAATCTTCTCCTCGATTGGAGAGATTATGGTAGCATCGTATGGTATGATTATGGTATGACAAGGTAGCATCGTTTGGAGTGTAAACCGTAAGGGTAAACCTCCCTGAAAATTAGAATAAGTAAGGTAACTCATTCGACAAACTGTAAAGTAAAATATAATAAAATCTGTGGTAATTACCGAATCAATCATAATTGAATGTAATTGGAGAGAAAGAATATTAAAACTTGTCATGGATTTTTATCGATTCCTTTTCTTCAAACACTATTTTTTTTCAATGCAACTTTTCATTTTTTTTTCTATCTATTAAAATGCTAATTATAATATTTGGCGCCAATATTATTTCATTTCATTATAACTAATTTATTTACTTTTCTCTCATATAACCTGAGTTTTCTCTTGAGCATCCACTATAATGACTGAGGAAAACCACGGTAAACCTAGTCAAAATAAATAACGTCCACGGGGGGTGAACCATTCTCCAAAAGATAACTCGTCACGCTAGATCATAAATAAAATATGCAAGTATACAAAAGTACACATCTTCCTCTTCAACCGTTTTAAAATCACCTTAAAAATAGCCAAGTCGATAAAGCAGTTCTAATTTGCTATTCTATCTTGACTAAAACATATGAGAAGCCATTCTAATCACGTACTGACTTCTACTCTTGTACTAGAATTACCTACCTGATGCACCTACCACAGGCTACCTCATCACGGCCTGTCTGATACACGAACTAAGGCACGACAAGTTGGACTCCATCAATCATACCTAACACTGCCTTCTAGAGATCACAGCATTCTTACTCATCACGATTAAGACGAGGAAGCCACATACTTGCCAAATATCGTGATTTCTTAAAAAACAAAACACTTCATCATTGTCGATATTAATTTAAAGTTTCATTGATACTTTTCAGTATACACTGCATGGGTCTGTAGACAATTAAAACATTCATTTTCATAATACACGATAGTATATAAATAATGCGAAACTAAGGATCTGGATATGTGTTTGAAGAAGTCAATTAAAATGAGAGAAAAAAACTTGAAATGCTGAATTTTTATCTGTGATTTTCTGCCTCTCTTTGCGATGTATCCATCCTATATTGTTATTTGAGAAATTTTGTTTAAAGTAGATTCTTTTGTGTAACTGAAATAATAGCAATAACATTGATGAATAATATCATAAATGTAGGCCTATATATTAATAATAAAACAATTATATAAATACGAGAGGGCTGCACTATTTTATCGAATTGAGTGTTTCGCAGAATATATATCTATTTGTGGTCCTTATCACCGTGAGAGTATAGTAATACTTTTCAAACCAGAGAAAAAATATTTTCACACCCCAAACTAGTTTCGTTGATCCTTTTAAAATTGAATCATATACCATTATCTAAAAGTAATCTTTTTTCCTAATTCATTTATAAAGCTTCCAATATATTTTTCTTTTCTCACAAAAATATTTTTGTGTGAAAAGAACCCTTTTCGTGGCATTTTTCCACCCTTTACGTTTTCAATTCCAAGGTATAAAAGTGTGAGATGAAAAATGTCTGGATTTTGTTGGTTTTTGCTGAAAAAAGGGGTTCGCATTAATACTTCCCCTGAAAAGTAAGGTAGCTTCCTTTTTTTGTGAAACCACTTAAATATTAGATAATCAAATATAACTTTTTTATAGGTTCTGATAGGGTTAAAAGCAGACTGAACTAGTTTCCTTGTCTAAAAAATCCGATAAATACTGGAAAACGTTACCCCCTCCCTTTCCTCCCACCCCGGTCCCACTCTCCGTCCCCATCACCAGTTTTATCAGCAAAAAGTTTTTTTTACTTAAAAACCGAATCCCTACCTGATATGATGTAATGGCGAAGGGTAAGGGGGAAGGGAAGAGTGGGATGGGTAGATGGTTTTCAATAAAATGTTCAAGATCGCCCTTGAATAGTTTCATTTCAATGGATTTCTAAGGTTTTATATATAAAATGAGTTAAATGGGGTGGATTTGTAATGTATACTCGTAGAGAATCGCTCATTTTCCAAAAAGAGGGAAGAATTCTACACATTACGTCATACAAGTGTTCAAAGAAGCCTTCAAAACATCGCGAAGAAGAAAAGAGTGAAACGTTCGAGAAAGAGAGGTAGATGACAGGAACCAAAGAGTTTTAGGGGTTGACCGATCCGGAAGAATAAATGTAAACATTTCTGATTTTAAATTTTATGTACCCTTTACTTGAAACCCAAAATATTGGACATTTCTCACCATGCTATGAAATTATTTTTCCATATAAAATCTTATTTATTTGAAAGGGGTGTGAATGATGTAACTCATTTTTCTCATAAAATCGAAAAAAGTCTTTGAGTCTGTATAAATAATTCATTGCGAACGATGAAACGAACGATGGGAGAGGGTTCTAAGAATTTCAGAGAGACGATGCCCAATACATTTATACATCCTATAAAAGCTGTATACTATAATATATTGGAAAAGAAGAGAAATGCAATCACGTTTTTATTATTTTTGATCAGTACAACTCTAGAATAGATAATCTGATCGAGATAGAATTTCCACTTCACCCAAGAGCTTCAAATACCGGTTTTAACTTACACAGCACATATTATTTTCTTTTTGCTATGCGTCCAATTACGATTCACTTGTTACGTTATTGGAAATTATTTGTAGGATGAGCTAGAGATCATGAGTAAAAATGGATTTTTAAAATTTCAGAAATCAATTGATTAGCCCTAAAACTTTGGATTAAATGTAAATGTCCATACAAAAACGAATACAATGGTCATCAATTCATCATTCTTTGAATATATTTGGAAAAATGAGCCTACTCATATGAAAAAGTAATATAGGTGATTCAAAAAAATATATTCATCAAATATATCTTCAAATTCATACTCATTCGAGAATTATCTGAGGGGTTAACAACTCCTGAAATCCGGTGTACACTTGCCATGAAATCCCATTGAAATTCCCTTGAAATCCCCTTGAAATCCGTATGGAATCTCTTGAAATCTCTGAAATCACCTGAAATCAGGCGTACACCGAATTGGGGAGTTGTAAACCCATCGGAATTATCTATTCATCTCAATATTTCGATTTCCCTTATAGAATATTTTCATAATTCGAAACATTTATTTTGAGATATACCAATTTAGGTAAATGCGATCGTGAACAAATGAGGTAATTCAAGTAGTACAATGAGTATAATGTATGAGTATATATGTACAAAATAGCGAGGACGTTTACTAACACATAATCAACATCTCTGTTTTTTCGTGTATAACTGTGATATTTTGAGAGACAATGGAGGTAACACGATGTGTATGATTGGAATCACACATCTTTTCAAAACGTTAAATGTTCAGAACTATATTCAGTTCCTTCACTTTACACTTATCGAAGTTTCTAACAACGCGTACCATAGCCCAGTCAATTATAGCACCGCTCTAGAGACTGAAGTCACCATTGGGCGTGGGTTTGAGTCCCGCATAAAGCATGTGCTTTTGTGAACGTCCTTTCACTTATCATCACTCGATTATTTCGCTAATAGTTCGTACTATTTCATCACTCTGATCGTACATTTCATTGTGCATTTCGTACTCGTTTCATTAGTACCCCAAATAACTTGGCTGTGGTTGGGGTCGTTACACAAACCAAAGTTATTTGAAATTATATAATTGCTAAACGATAATTTTTTTGGGTTCGTGTTTATAAATATACCACAAAAAAAAATTGCTAACTATAACATTATGGACTGATATTTTAAGATGACTGTTGAATAATTTATGATATACAGTTTTATTTCAAAGTCATAGACATTTATCGCACATACAACTACCGTATACGTCGAGTACCAGAACTCAGTTGCATGTTGTATAATATTGTCTTGGTCTTACATTCGTCTCAGGATCGTTCATCAAAGGGGCGGTGGTTGCTCAAGATGAAGTCGTCTAACTCCACATGGTGTTCCTTTCCAGACTATTAGTTACTCGGAACACCCGCCGTTAGTGCTAATACATATACATGAGACGGTCGAGCGGACGATCATCACTCCTACAGGGGCGAAGCGTATTAACTTCTTTGGTGGCTTAAAACTTAACAATTTATTGAAATGTCATTCCTAATTGTCTCCAAAATCGATCAATTCATTTACCTTATTTGTTGGATTTATGTACAATTTCTTCGTTTCTTAATGATGACCTCTTTCAGAAAAAATATCAAATTAGTAGGACCACCCATTTCGGTATAAAAACGTCATAGAACGGAAGGCTTAATTACCAAATAACTCCAGAAATCAAGTAAAAATGTTCGAGGTTAGTAGATTAATGGCTTTGGTGAAGAATAAATCCGAATTCTGTTTTCGGATGAATCCTGTAAAACTTTTACGGATTCTTTGATAATGTGAGGTGAGTCTGGAAAATAATATCCATTGGCTTTGTGTATAGATCAAGAGATTAAGAGATTGTACAGCACACAAGATGTAAATCAGTTTCAACATAGATAGATTGATCCCAAAGTAGATTAAAGAAAGAGCTTGATAATAAACAATTCAATTAAATCTGTGAGTACCAGATAAAATAAAGAAATGAACTAATATAAATCAGTCAGAGGAAAGTTGAGGTAACGGAGAATGAAAGAGAAAGAGACTTGATTGTGAATTATACGAGTGGCATTGTGCGAGTATGATTGTAAATTGTATATGATTGTAAATGTATCCACTATTATATGCAGTATTTTTGTATAATCCGCTCTTGAGTAATTGTTCTAATCAGTAATACACACAAATTATTTTCGAAATTATTATCTCCGTTAACATCTTCGTTATTAGTTTGGTTACCTCAACTTTTCTAGTTTTTACGGTAAGCCAGAAAAACATGCCATACTTCTATTATAGCTTACAATATAATTTTGATGAAAACATTTGATATGACATGTCAATTAATCGTACATATTTCAAAATAAGTAATCAATAATTCATTTCAGACAGTAATTGCTGGAAAGTATGTTATAAAGGAATTGGCTGAGAGATAAAAACATGTTCGTGGTACAGAATAAGAAAATGTAAAAAAGAAACAATTCTCGATACTGCTAATCAATATTCTTCGTTTTACTCGCTAGAATAAAAATGTATTTAGAGTTCTAATAATTGGTTTTAAAAAGTTGTATTATTATGTTTTAATTGATTTTAGCAGAGATTAATCGAGTAGACTTTTTCTTCCAAAGCAACAACTTTTTATGACGTAGGCCTACTATTCATTGATTAGTGAATATAACTAAGCTAAATATATACTACTATTTTGATGAAATGTTTTTATTATATGATTTAGCATTTCATGAACGGACTTTGTGTTGTAGGGCCAAGTTTTTTCTAGCAAAGGAATTCATTTGATCCATCAATGAAACGTAACCCGCCTTGAATAATGCAATAGTACCAATATCATGAGCAAAGATATTAGATTAACGGAATACTATAGAAATATATACGAGTATACCTAATTGAATGAGACATTTACTTTTCCACTCAAAAGATTTATAGAATCTATTTTTACAAAGATTTATAAAATTATATATATTATATTCGAATATATTGTACCAATTGCACCAATTGATAATTAGTGAATCGAATAAATATCAGCGAATTGACTTGTTTCCATCTCTGATTACATCATGCACAGAAAATCGAGCCTTGTCATAGTAAAAACATTTTTTTTGTTTGCACTCAACGAATCAAACGAAAACACAACTCTGGATAAAATCTGCATTATTCTGCGATTTCATATAGTCAACTGATTATGATCTAATCGTCACTTGGTATCCTTAATTTTGGATATTTATAAAGCTGTGTCTCAATTTATATTTAACTTTTCATCATTATGTATAACCCATCAATAAATTATTATAAGCTATTGGCTATATATTCTCATCTATAAAGAGTGTGATACAGAGCTTTTAACGTTCACTCTCCAAGTTTTTGATCACATGGAATCACAAATGAAAGAGGAGAATGAAAACATTATTAATAAGAGAGAAATTCTAAAATGTTGAATATTGGTTCTTTGGTTTCTTATTGGTACTGCCAACAAAGGGTCACTTTAAACAAACTTATCATTGAAATATAAACGTTTTTTCATACCTTCTAGTGTTATTTCTGTTTTGTATATAGACTGATAACCTTGGACATCATTATTATTGATGACCTGGAAAAATACAAATGGTTTCATGGTCCTTGCAATAATCATGTCCTATGTGTACTAATTTATGTAGGTCCATTAGTTAAACTCATCAATATAATGTAGTATTTCTATTAAAGATTTATCTTCACTCGATGATATAAATAAGTCTACGATCCTGTGATTGATGAAGTGTCAATATCGAAACAACAATAGCACGGCCCCCTGGAACTTCTGCATGCATTTCATCGCCATTTTATTCGCCAGGGATGAACAAATTAATAACAATGTCAGCTACAATAATCATGTGAAATATTTTTATACACAATGATAACAGTAACACAAAATAAAAAATAAGAATAAATGTTCACTATAGCCTATATGATGATTTCACTATATTATTTTTCAATAATTAGTTTGTAATTTTCATAACTTTTCACGTGAAGTATACAATTCAGTAAAAAAAAGGTTCCACACTCTGTATGATACTATACATCTCTATGCTATAATATACACATCTACCCATGCAGTGTTAACTAGCAAGAATGTTGAGCTGAACTTAATGATGTGAAAATTTTGCTACCTGACTTTTTCTTTACGCAATCTGAAATGACACGTTATTTATATTATGAATACAATAATATGAATAACTAACCCATATAACTAGAACTATATATATATATATATATATATATATATATATATATTATATAATGATGATATAAAATAGCTCAACAAGGTAGACAAATGTAGGGTCTATACGTAATTCCGAAACTATGGAAACTAATTATTATTATATGAGCTACTCAATGGTCATTCGAAATATGTGATCTACAATAATGAGATTCTAACCATTAATATCTGCGGTATTATCAAACCCAGTTTCAGATTGTTATGATAATAATACATACATGTGAACATATGAAAAAGACCGCCGAGTTCCATATAAGAAAATGAAACAAATCAAAGGCTAATTGTTAGACGGAGGATTTATGTCTTAATTCAAAAGTCAGAGAGCCTCCTATATTATATTATGATCATTGTGTTTTTTTAGCGTGCTTGCTTTTAACAATGATTCCCCACCGCCTTGAAAAGACTTGTAAAAACCGATAGCGGAGCCTTAGGTATATTTTGCAAATTCATCATGGTGAATTTGATCCTTTTATATGATCACTATAGGGTATCTTAATAAAAATATTACTTTACGATAATGGTCTACTGCTGTAATTGTAATATTCAATTTTGCTGGAATAGCATGGAAAAGTTTGGATAAACGTGGCGATAACTTTGCTACTTTCCTCGAATGCTTTCATCAAATTTATATATATTTTCATCCATCTCTAAGCGCTGAGGCCATTATTGCAATAATTATTTGTGGAAACCCATTCAGTATAGAATTTGCCAGTAGAGATAAAACAAGTTGCGTCAAGACTAGCGAAAACAACGTAAAGTACTGCTAAAAATGGATCATTTTCGTTGTTGATGTGTTCTCCGATGTGTTCAGCTTTATGGAGAAACGAAACAAATACACAAATATATAAATACTTTTTCAATATAGGTGCACGGAATGGTAAGCGAACGCGAATGTTGTATAATTTTTAAGACTGCACACAAACAACTTAAAACTTCGGTATGGTTCAAGCGATATAGCTTCAACGCAAACAAATAACAAACAAATCAAATCGACTTCAAATTGTAACAAACCTCCCCATTATAACGTCAATATTTGAATAAACACTCCATAAAAAATAATAGACATATTTTTTTTTCGGTTCTTGTTTCATATTATCTTTATTCCAATAGCATATTCTCGAGACGTTGAATTCTAAGGTAAATTGTACGAGTCAATAATTGTCGTTGATTTATTACATATATAACGGCATGTCAATTGATGCCAAGACGATGTCAATTACTTCGCAATATACTCGTTATGTGTGGTAAATAAAACTAGCTTTTCCCAGGGGCTATTAATTATTGATCTTTCGTTTATTCAATGCACGTAACAAAGTAACCTAACAATGTGATAACGATCTTATTCTAGTCGGGAGCCGAGACACGGTGGAACACTCTAGGGCTCACCAAACAAGATCAGACAGATATGTACAACGTAGTTCAAACAAACATTTCATAAAGTTATGGGGGATCATTTTAGTATAGGTATAGATTTTGAGAAAATCATCAAAAAAATTAAAAATAGAAATAACTATTCATAAAATGAGATAATAGGTTTGCTGGTTGGATAACATTAACTTATTTTAAGTTAGGAGTTCGAAGTCAATTGATTGCACCGTTATTCGAGAATAGATGTCATTATACAGTGTCCGAGCTGATTTTTTTTCTCAATAAACTGAGATGAAAGAAGGTTCATTGGTTCTGATTAGGGCACATTGAACACAAATTGTTGACACTCTCATTTTCTGTTGATAACAGTACCAATATTTGTAAATTACCATACAAATATCCAATAACACGGTTTGAATTTTTTTCAAAATAAAATATTTAGAAGAGAATATAATTCCATGAAAAATAGAAAAGTGATATGTAAAAATGCAAACCTATTGAATACATTATACAGTATATTATCAATTTTTGTAAACACTTGATACCATTATAAAATTCACCTCTACTCACAAATATTATATTATTGCTTCAGATCGACAAATCTAATAACTAATTGCATTAGAAGCAATTAAACGATCGGCAGTTTACAAGGGTTTGTGATTTAAACTATTGAAAGTTGAAATTGAACTAGCTAAATTGATCTACATTGGAAGATTTACTGCTTACAGGTTTGCTGATTTTTTTTGTTCACCCATAATATATTAAATTAACCACGCCCAGGAGGCTTCCTTAACCCGAGTCATTAAATTGACTGGTACTTTAATTGAGAAGGTTTTGCTAAATTGCAGCTTCTGCACATCTGCAGGCCTATGTGCACATCAGGGATTGGTCGTTGCCCCAACTCTAGTTTTATTACAAGTAGTTCTATACCCCGACAGTCAGTATATATATTGACGGATATAAATTGTAATATGGATTTAAGAAAACACTTCGATTAAAAATGTACATGCAAATAAAAGTGGAACTATAAAAAGTAATTCTGTCGTTTGTACGACTGATTCTTGTAATTGCTCTTCAAGGGGGTGTTCTAAATTTATTTATGAGATGCATTATTAATCCGTGAAAAAGAGATAGAAGATAAGAGAGAAGAAATGTATTTGAGATCACAGATTGTTGAATACAAAATACATTCAATACAATTTCAGAATATCTCTATGCCTATAAAGGATACTAAAGAATCAAAATCCTTTAAAGAACTAGACTGTATAGGCCTGGCCTACAAATAATCGAAATTGCAGTCTTTTGCAGTCTTCTAGTTCTATCATTAACGTGAAAAACTATAATCATATCAATTGAATTGATTGCTGACAAAGCATAAAAAGTGTTTATGTGCTTTGATTTCTACATGCACATTAACTAGACCAGACTCAAGTGATGTGATTTTGATCGAGAATCACAAAAATAGTTCAGATGCAAGCCTAGAAAAATTTAAAGTGAAAATTGGAATGAAGTCATTTCGCAGGAATTGATCTGAATCCGCTCAGTCTTTTGGATCAGATTGACAGTTGAGGTACGCGTTAGAAATCGAACGTTACTTTGAGTCCTGCCATATAGGCATGGTAGGAAAACTTCTTTGGAAACCTTTTGGAAACTTCTTTCACCTATCATCACTTCTTCGTTTCATAATCATCCGCTCAAAACGTACCGCTTCCCATATAACCTACTTGTTTTCGGTGTATAAAGATAAACAATATACCAAAAAAATCGCGTAGGAAGACGACCGAACTTGATTCACGTATTCTGCTACTAGTCAAAGACATCGCGACATGCATATTCATGATTGGCGCGGCGGTAATCCACTAAACTAAAGAATCGCAATTCATTATAATGAAACATTTTACCATAAACAAGGCGATACCTTAGAGATGTCGTAATTACAGAAAATTGGGAGGTGTGGAGAGACTGGAGTGAACGGATTAACAGTCTATAGCGGTGGTGTCCGCCTTGTATGGCCTATATTGAACATTTATTATAGGCTTGGAAAAAAAGGTTCATTGACTCAAAACATTTTATAAAAATATCAATTCTAAAAATATAGTATTGATGGTAATTGTTAATTTAGTTATTACGTACCTCGTATTTACATTTTACTAAATGCACTATACAGTTATTAATTTAATTCATATTCAAATCCTCATCTATGGGAATAATAAATTAAGATGATTCGTGTGTGTTGATTTTGGTGTATGCAGTTATTAGTGAATGCAAATACTTTTTTCAATTATTTACGTAGATAATATTCAATTGAAAAAGCACACTGTTGCAATATGTTGTAAACCAATCTATTATGAGGAAAATTCTTCAACATTTTATGAATGTTCTATAAGTTCACTGAAAAATATACATATTTTCTTTGTGTTTGTTCAACAATCTACGATCCGTACAGTTGATGGAAATTCACAAATTATAAATGATTTATTTGCTTGGAACAGAATCAGAAACTCGAAACAGTGAGACAACGTTTTGATCTAGTTAAACTAGAATGAAATAAGTGGATAATAAATCTCGCAAGTAAGGCATGTGAACCTTCACTATAATAATGCATCTTCATCTTGCTATAAAGTTTTTTTACACAGGAATAATTTCGATTGTGAGCAATGTTCTTTTTATCACAACATATATTGCTTACAATATATTACATTACTTGATTACACCACAGGAAAAAGTATAGGCCTACATTTTAATTAGTTGTATCATTTATACCCACTTGAGATACGATTTTATGTGGGAACATCGTTGTACGCTTATAAATTTTCTGCACAGTGGAAAAAGGACATTGCAGAATAGTGTTGTTTGTTATATAAATCTATTATAAATAAGCAGTTTTATGTGTATATATATGTATGTATATTCATTATGAATTCATCCTAGGGCTTGCCACAATCAATAGAGATAACAGTTATAGTTATTGTCAAGTCTACATGATAGGCCTATAATGAATATGAATTGGGCCCTATAGTGATGGTAGTCCATATCCAAGTAATATCAATGGGGTATATACATGTATACATATATATATACATATATACATACATATATATATATATATATATATATATATATATATATATATATATATATATATATATATATATATATATATATATATATATTATTATTTATATGTTTATATCTGTATATACCTATATATTAAACTGAGAGATTTTCTGTTATTTTTAGCGTTAGCTTGATTGATACTCTTTATTCTATAACGTTCTTTTACAAAAAAGTAATGAATAATGGGAAGTTTTTTCAGACTGATATTCACAAAGAAGATGAAAGAAAACCCAATGATGGAGTCTTGATAACATTTTTCGCAAAAAATATTGAATCGATACTTGTATCATACACAGGCAAAATGGAAATAAAAGAGTACATGAAACGAGAAACACATTTGATAACATAGGACATGTTCTTTTCAATCTGAATAATCATATTGTAATATATTCGAGAAGAAGACTATTCGCTCTATGATCATGATATTTGTATCATATTTTATGATCACATTTAATATTTAATCGAATACAGTTCATAGAAAAGTCAAATTGCTTGGGTAATGAAGATACCAGAGTTCAGAGAATGATAATATTATCCAAGTGACTATGTAATGAGTATGTGTCCATGTTTGGTTACATGAATCTACTTCAACGTCGAACAACTGGAAATAAAAACCATTCTAAATAATTTATTGTATATCATTGTTGATAGGAATTCTTTTTATTCAAAGTGCTCTCTTTTTTTGTAAGTCTTGTTATAAGATGCATGAAGTCGGTATAAGTAATGTGAGTTTCTCTGCATGTCAGCAATTGCAAGTACTACTGCATTCAAATACAAGATCATAACACATATATAGACATGGCTGACAATAAATCCAAGCCTGATTTAAATGCAGCTTAAAAACTTGAACTGCACCCTTTTAGGATAAGATATTGTATGATGATGGAATTTTCGTTTCGTTTTTTTTGTAAAAGTCTTTCACTTATGTTCACTTCATAATGCCATTATAATCTGTTCATTCGTACCCCATTTAATACATCTGTTGGTGGGATCGTTAACCAGCATTATCGAAAAAATCAAGTTCTTTGGTAACAATGCGACCAATTTTAAAGCCGACGAGGGTACTAGTGATGATTGCTAGGTTCCTTAACAAGATAGATTTCCAAGCAACGAAACACCCAATTATTATATTACCACTTCTTCACACAGCACACTGTTAATTATACTCGTTCCAGTTATTCATACCTTTTTTCTGGCATTTGAATGGTGAGAAGAATGTACTTTTGTAGTATTAACAGCGTTGAAAACGACATCCAACAATAGAATATCATATAATAAGTTAATAACAGATATGCATAAGAATCATTATTTCGAAGATCAAAAACGCAAGGTGTCGTTGAGGATATTGTCGACGACTCACAACTAAACATAGAATACAATACATAAAAATAATTTACAAATCACATTGCTGAAGTCGTTTTTTATACTTTTGTAAAAAAAAAGTTAGATGATGTCGTTGGTATAATTGCACTCTACCAATACAACAAAAACGTACACCACTCTTTTATTCCTGGTGCTTTGATATTATTTGAAAAATTTGAATTTTGATGAGAAAGATTAAGATTGGGAACGCAACTGCATCTTTCAAGAGATTCAAATTATCAAAGTTGTGAGATATAATATAGTAGCAGGAGATGTTACAATAATTCAGTTGGTATATAACATTCGTTTTTCGTGGATACAAGTACTTTCCACTAAGGAGTATTGGATATTAAATTTAGGTTGATGTGTTGTTAACTGTCATTTATTAGTACTTCTATTTCAGATCAAACAATATTAACATGACATTTATCAACTAATTATTGATTACTGTGGTGTGAAGCAAGGTGCGGCACTATTGTTTGTAAAATATCCTAAATATTATCGAACTAAATATATAATATATTCATCATCAAATAAAATGAACTACATTTAAATTAAAATCGAATGTAAATATAGATGTCAATAATTGTAAAATCAACATTCAGGAAAATCCATTCACCTCAGTACCGATTTTACCGGTGTTTCAATATGAAGAATATCGTTAAAACCAGGATAAGTATGAAAACAAATCTGATCATTAACTTAAAACTCATGTTTGTATTAAAACTAGGGCAAAATATGAAATTATTTTTCATTTTTCAAATTAGGTACATCAAATAATCATAGGCCTTTATTGAAATACTTAATAAATGATATAGATTGAATTTCAATTTTGATTCGTACAAGTAATGCTTGATCTTCAACATTTCTCCGCTGTTTTGAAGTAAAACTCATTTGAGTAATGAAAAGCTTGTCATAAGTATGATGTAGGCTTCACGAATAAGGCAAGGTTAGCTGTGTGAGATAAGGGTGGGGAAAGGGGAAAGGGGAAAATGGGGAAAGGGTAAGGGGAGTCAAATTAAGACTGCATTAAGCATGTCAATGATTAAAGTGTCAGAAATGGTGAAGCGTAGCCGATTGTTGATTTGTTTGAATCGGTCCCCCGCTACGGCGACAATCTATCTATCAGTGAGGTAACAAGATGAAGATGAAACACCTTCTAGATACATTGACAGCATCCAGTCGTGACGTCATGTTCAAAGTGCTTGTAGTCTGTTGTTTTCGTCACGTGTTCACTGTCTCTCTCATTTCAATGACATAGCAAGTGAGCGACGTCTGTAAACTGTCTACAATGTTGATTTTGCATAATTGGAATTTTGCATGTTGCATGCATATATATATACACAATTGTGTAATTTTTAGTTGTTATTAATTAATAATGATGTTATATTACGTTTATAGTATACTAGATACATCACACATCCATTCACTTACATACCTACTTACATACATCATGTCACCATATACATATTCAACAGCGTATCGTTCAGAGCATCTCGCTCCTAGAAATTTCAACAATGACGAACTGGGGAATGGTAGGAGGAATCCCACAAAGAGCGAAAATCATTCATCCATCATTGATAATCCCAAATAACGAAGCAGATCGAAGAGTCGTCAACCCTGGAACTTGATTTCAACGAATAAAAATCACGATATAATTCCATCATTTTAAAGAGAGCTTGAAATCAATATATCAATTTTAGAAATTATAATTAATTTATTTCTCTACCAGAGAACAAGAGTCATGACGTAGGTATTACACATTTTGCATATATATATATATATATATATATATATATATATATATATATATATATATATATATATATAAGAAGAGAATCGAGTATTGTCTACGGTACGACTCAGAAAGGTTGCTGGGTCGTGGAGAACAAAGCATTTGATTATAGTTTTTGAAATTGGGATGATGATTTCTAGTTTTCTCTCAAATTATGGAAATAAATATCGTAATTATTCCTTAAAATCCAGTTTCAGGGTTGTGATGTTCTTTGAGCAGACATTGACTTGATTACATTTTATTTTAGAAGAGTATGTAATATTTCTATATGGTGTAACAGAAAATGATGATATAGACGTATGCACTCGAATAGTTCATATAGTTAAAATGAATGAACATTAGATTTTAGAACATTGTTCCCTCTATTCCCATTTGTTTGTTTTCTACGAAGTCAGATTAGAGAAGACCTGAAGGTCAATCAATACCTTTTCCCAAACACGTACCAAACCTCAGTCATTTTATACAGTCTTTTCAACTATCAACCCCTTTAATCCACTATAGGACCATATTTTAATGATAAATAATTTTATCAATTTTGTTTAGTGAAACTAGCCGTAATCTTATCGAAAGTGTAAGTGCTATTTTAATGCACGTACTTATCTAAAAATGGCCCATTAAGTAATTACTACAAAATTAGATTAATTCTACACTTCTTCTAGAAATCTGTCTACCTTTTTTCAATGTCCTTGGGATAACAGATGTCGAGATTCGTTTTCGAAAATCGCAGTTGATGTTTTGGTCTCTGTTCGTCTCAATCTCAACCCTTTAGTGAAAGTGTCAGTCTCTGTCTGGGAGAGGGGGGGGGGGGGGGGGGGGGGGGTTGGGAGGAGGGTGAAGGCAGATGCTCCGCGGGGGTGTCAACAACCGAGCTTTAGATATGAACAGACAGATGCCAAATAGGTGGAAATACTCAAACAGAGATTGGAGAAATACCTGAAACACTTTCAATTTTAAATTGTGCAGTTAAAAAAAAAGGTATCAACGAGAATACTATTTTTGAATAAGTTCTTTATCATTGTATACATATCTACACTTATTTATGTGACTTCGAGATTTCGGAAGTTTTTCGATTGAAACTGATGTGTATTTTATTCTGTTTTTCGTTAAATAATCTACTGAACAGAAGTACAAATAAGTACATCGAAGAATTAAAATGTGTGAAGAAAAACTTAGAATTCATCGAATGTATTTTCAAACATGAATATGACACTTTCGAATTTCTGGTGAAATTATAGTGAATTGAATTCGTTATGTCCAACATTAGTTCTATTTGTTGGGTCATATATTCATATATTTTAGAATATTTTATCCTCTTAAAAAATCTTACATTATATCTCAGTATTTCCTACTATGTTATAAAACTCATAAAGAATACAAAATCGCGTTTAAGAAAGATAAAGGAATCCTTTCAACACTTTGGTCAGGCAATGAAAGAGGCGGGGTCACTATTTGGTCAGTGGGAGTCACTTTGAGCGCCGTTAATGACAGCCTGTCTGACCCTCGATCTCACCACATTCGGTGACACGATGATGACCACGTTGTTGACGCGTTGATGACTAGGTTTGTTGACTCGGCGTTGACGGCTACTACCACCGGACAGAGGTCTTCACCGCCTACATTTACACGAAGTCGTGGCCCAAAGCCACTTTTGAAGAGGCGTGTAACATATACCGAATCTCACACGAATTTAAATATTGGTATTGTCGTTTGAGGATATTTACCGGAGGAAATATTTGGTCTTACATACGAAAAACGAGGGGTATCCAAAACTTGAGAGCAAACAATAGAAGTCAAAAGTATTTCCAGACTCAGATCGATTATTCAGTCCAATATTGAAAAATGATCAATTGTTAGCCCTCCAGATTAGTTGAAAAATGCATCTTGCATGCATGCGTATGAGGCCCGACGAATTCAGACAAAGCAAGAACGTAAATTCATCATGCATAAGTGAAACCTTCCCATAGTTTACAATGACCAACAATGATCTCACCTGAAGGTTAATAAGCCTAGATATATATGTGTTTCCAATTGATTATTCCATACTGGATCAATTGATAATTCTGTACTTGCATATTTTGGTGGAGGAGCCATGCAAAGCGGATACAGTACATTTGATGGTTTGAATCTTATATATATATATATATATATATATATATATATATATATATATATATATATATATATATATATATTTGAAAATATAGTTCATTTCATAAACATCTATATAATTGATACAAATTTCCCTAAAATTCTATATAATTTGTGTATTCTCTGAAATATAGCAAACATCGACTTTTACTTTCAAATCTATCTTTATAATTAACTTCCAGCAGTTGTAAATAATTGTTGCTATAGTAACAGACTTTTTCCAACTGGCCAGAACGAATGATTGGAAACCATGGCAACAGCATATGGCTAGCGAATATCCAACAGATTACGTACAATGTTGAAGTATATAGAATCTTGGCTCTGTCTCGTGAACCTGGCCTTGCGCTTTTAAACGTCAATCCAGTCGAAAAGCTACATCATTAAAAGATTATATCATCAACTGGAATACAACCACAACCAACTAACTTTTTATTCTACTTGTTCTTCTGGATCAGTCGATTAATAGTGGAGAGGGTTGAATTTGGAAAAAATGAAAAATTCGATCTGAAAATGTTTCTGTTGTTGTTGTATTAGTGTTAAAACCACATGGGATTTGTGTGATTGTTTTTATTATTCTGAAGACGTGAGCTTTGTATATATTATAATTTTGATGTATATTAATCTTCAATAGTGGGCCTGGGCCCATTCATCATAAAACTGATTTTCCACAAAATACATCCAAGTGAAAAATGTGTGTAATGATAATTAGACGATACCAAATTATAGTAATAAATAAAATTACGATATATGTATCCAATCATCTGCAATAATTATTATTTCTCTTCTACTATATATAGATAAATACATATATATTTTTGTTTGATAACGTATGACAATTTCAATTATTTGATTACATCGAAAACTTGACAATACATGAATGTATCCCAATTCAGGCAAAGAATGACAAAGTAGGTTCTTTCTGCGGTGCACCATTCAAATGTAATGGATAAGTCACAATTTCAAATGTATTTCACACTTTACTCTGATTTGAAGTACATCGGTGGGTTTTCCACAAACAATCGTAGTTCGATATACGATTGGTGTAGGATCATCGATCAACCGTCTTTCCATATCTTCAAGCACTGACAAACGTGAGTTTCGAGCCGCCAACTCGCGAGGAATGACGTCACGCATCGAACACTCTGGACCTAAAAGACAGGTGGATTAACAAATGGAATTGAGATGATTTTTTTTATCAAACGAGTGCGTTTTTTCGTCGTCTGAGCTGACAAAATGTTGTTACGTGGTAATTTGACAGTAGTTTGGTTTTGCTTTGATTTGTTGAGCTTGAATGAATTTGTCATGGTCTACTGGACCGCAACAACCAAACTTAATACTTGACTCAAAATTTATCAAGTCGCATATGTGATGTTTGAATCTGATTGTGAACTTTACTGATACCTAAATCACAGATGCATAATATTCGATTACTGAATAAATCTGTAGTAGGCCTACGTTAATTTCAACATTTTTCTGATACTACAGTTTACATAAAAATGACATAGTATTATGAAGAGAAATGGAAATAATTAGTTGGACAAGGAGAAGATCAAGAGAAGTGAAGTTCGACCATTGAATAGCTTGGAGAAGCGGTAGGATTTCGAATTGACAGGATATGTGTTCATAGGCCCCAAAGAAGTGCCACTGAACACCACTTGGCTATCCTAATTGACGGTGTTGCATCTAGTGTATAGGCCTAAAACTGAAACTATAACTTACTAATTCACATGAGTATACCGATTCTTGCTAATAAGGTGATCAAATTCACATTAATTTATATTCCACAAGCCTCTAAAACAGTGTTATGAGGGTATTATTTAGCCCAAGGGCTTCCAAAAGCGGCAACAAAGAGCCATTCAGAAAAAAGCCTCAGCTATGACCCGTTGTTATTTATGCACGTCGTTCTCGCGTGTTGCAATTCATTGCAACCTATCACGTAAATGTTCACTTAACACCTTGTCAAAATCTTCAATATCGCACCTGTAATAGCTGAATAACAATTTCAGGCTGTGGTGATTTCGTTATGTAGATATTAATTGCTTCGATTCTTCTTTTAATTACTGTTATCATATTAGTACTTTAAATTAGATGAGGTGTTGTGAAATCCAGACGCAAAGGTCAACGACTAACACCTGGTTTTGTGCAAAACAATAATTATAAGGGAGTGATCACAATTAGCACAAGTTGATGGACGTTTTAAAAATGGTTCTTGATACTGGGTATTAATTAATTTCAAGTGATTCGATCTTATACGTATGAGGACATGTATTGTTGCAACAAGATTTCTCAGTAGTTATATAATTCTATTCTGTCAAAGATGAAAAGCCAACTATGAGTGGTAGGTAGCGGTAGAAGGTTTAATAACAGTGCTCTACCACAAAAACCATTAGTTTATTAATTACTCTCCTCATTAATTACACAATTTATGAACTATTGAGAGAAAATAATGGAATAATATCAAATAGAAAAACAATTATATAACTGTGAGTTCAAGAAAAAAGTATCGCACTCAGTCTCAGAGGTCTGAAACTATTCTTAACTTCATTTTAAGAATGATAACATTTAGGATAATGGAATCAGCATTCATTACGGTAGAATGTTCGTGAAAATTTCTTGTGAATGTTTAATCATGAAATATTCAAATTACATTTAGATACAATGTTTGCAATTTTTTGTATCGATATTAACGATTTGATTCCGAAGTGATTCGAGTGAAGTTGTAGCTCAACCCACTCAGTTGTTGATCAACTATCAAGTTTGCTCACCTTGCGACCTCGAGGAAAAGGAAGTAGAATATTCTACGCGAGTAAAAAGTTAATAATGTGAAAAGATTTTATCTAGGTTTTATAAGCGATTATAAGCACAGAGGTATATAGATTCGCATAGCTACACCACACCCAAGGCAAGATTATGCATACTAAATAATTATACTGTATATAATAATTATATTGAATATTTTAACATGCATATTTCAAGATATATTGCTTTTACTTGAGAGCCGATAATAAATATCAAGGGAATTGAGGTGCTATTATATGAGAAAATTAATGATAGGAATTACTCTATATATACTATACTATATATTAGCTTTTAGTAATAGTAGCCTACAATAAACTGACCTACCTCAACCATAATTTTATACAGGCGGGAAACGAGCCATCTCTTCAAGCTCGTCTCGTATATAAACGCTTAATGTAAAAAAGAAAATAACACTCAAAATAGTACTAGAATGTCTTCGAAACAATTTCAGGAGACGGATTGATCTCATAGGGCCAACAAAAAATTCTACTCTCCTACATTTCATTTATAATCATAGTTTTATTTATTTTTTCGATATTATATTTATCGTCATAACAACATTTAAAATACAAATAGAACAGAATATTTACAAAACCATTTTATCACTCTTCCTAATGTACATTAAACAATATTCTCTCGACACTCTTTCTTTTATCCCTCATTTACAGCCCAAGCACACACTCTGTACAGATGCTCGTTTGAAACAAGGATACTCTTGACTTAAGAATAACGAAAAACTGACAACAATAATTAAATTTTAGTTGCAGCAATATTACTAATTATTCAGATAGTTGATACACTAATAGGCTAATGAATGTGAATAAGTATAATGCTTTAATGGAAGCCTACTTGTTTTCAAGGCTGTATACTGGCACAAAAGTAATGCACAAAGTTTTAGTAGCACTTCATTGAATATATCACTCAATCGATTGTTCGTTTTTTTTAACGCTTAAACGTTAAGTCACTGGCTTCGTTCAAGGGTAATCTATTTTCATAAAAAACATATTTTTTATAACGTTGTTATAAATATCTTCAAAATCGAATAAAATTCTGCATTATTATTTCCGTGACAGGTATGGAAGAAAATCTATGATAATTATAGTGAAGATGTATATTTAAAATCTGACAGTTTTTGTAGTGAATTATGATATAATATAAAATATCTTAATTATTCTTAACGCTTTAAACTCATTTCATCATTGAATTATCAACAAATGTTTATACATTCTTCCATCGCAGGCACACATAATTGTTAATTACACTTATATAGTCCTGTTATAAACATCCACCATACTGTTCATATCGAGGGCGCTGGTCGAATAGTACATAAGGTATCCACCCTCTGCGCCAACCTCGCTTCTGTCTGATTGTTTAGGTTCGTACCTCTCGCTGCCTCGACAAGCACCCTCTCTTGTTGAGAGACCAGGTGCTGTTTTAGGCCTTGTACTACAGGGTGTTCGATGGAATATTGTTCTTCTTCGACAAGATACCGAATAGCTTCGTCCATACAGTTGGTATAACCTGCTAAGAGAAGGTTGTGGTCGTGGGCGTCGCTAGCGGTGTCTGTCCATTCGACTCTTGTCGTATCTACGATAGACTCGTCGTCCTCGTCATCGTCTTCGTCACAAGATAAATGGTCGTCGTCGTCACTAGAGGCGAACGTATCACTACGTCCGAGAAGATTAGCTATTCTTTCGGCCATCACTAAAACAGAGAAAATAAGAAAACGAATTAGGTTTTGATCAAAAGGAGTTTATATTATTTGTTTTAAAACATAGACAAAATAGAAAACCTATTAAATGACCTATGCACATTGAAATTTGAATTATAAAATAACACATCATCCCAGGGAAGAGTAAGAAAAGAACAACAACAAAATAAGGGAAACGAGACATTTTGAATAGAGTTGCTGTTCTCAGAAATAGTTATTTCAAAGACAATGTTTGAAGATATGAAAAATTTAAACCCTCAAGATTTAGAACGGCTACTTTTTTGATAATATTTTTTGTTGTTTTGATATTGTCAGATCAAGATTATCAAAAGACAAACGGTTTACACTAATAATATGTAAAAGTCCGGTCATTTTTGTCGTTATTTCTCAGAAGGTTCTACTATTGAACTCCAAACCAATTTTCAGTTCAAACCGTTACAGATAATTTGGAATTATCTCAGGTACCTGTCCCACATTATTATAATTATGCGTGCACCGAGATTTAAATTAAGGGTCGTACCGTCGAATCATATTTCATAAAAGATGACTTGCATTTTGTGATTTGAATCAAGTGCTCCATATTCTATTTAAATAGGCATGATGAAGGCTGTACATACCATCACTCTGATGTTATACAATACACGAATCTTAAAACTTACCCGAGATTACGCATAACTTATAAATATAGTCCCTCTTCTTAACCCCGAAAACCTAACCAAGATAAATGACCTACATTTAATATGTGATGTGCAAGCACAAGTGTCCATGGCCCTTCTTTTTGCAGACACATATTGTATTGTACACGTATAAAAAAATTCCGGAAGAAAACCTACACCAATTTACTATTTCAAGTATATACTTGCCCTACTTCCTTACATTTTTTGTCGGAGTTTATATCTACATATGTAGGTTAAAGAAAAATATTCCAACCATAAAGATCTCCTTACAAATAACAATAAAAAAGTAGGCCAAAACAACCCCTAATCTAAAATAATCTAATACCATATCGGCATAATAAAGAGCCAGCCGGGTATGGGAATAAGGTTACATCCCCTTCCTTAAGATGTAGAACGTATTTCCCATCCCCCAATAATACCATTTCCTTACGACATTATTATTCACTTTGATTGAGGGAATGAGGGCATAAGGAATGGTCATAGGGCGATTTCCCACGAACGGAAGGAAGTTAGACAGAGAACAGAAGTGATCTTAGTACAGTGGTCCAGGAGAAATCTAACGTCTTTGGTATAAAGTCGAGACACCCTGCTAAGGTTGTTCCTAGCTGTATTGTTGCCCTGTGGAGACTTTGACTATGTGATTACTGTACTGGACGAAAACTTGATTTTAAAGAAAACCGAGAGAGAGAATATAAGTAAAGATTTGAAAGCGTTTATATTCTTTGTAGAATAGCATAACATGTATATAACATTTATTTCTTCTATTGCCAAGCACAGAAAGTTGACTTGTTTTTGAGATAGTTGGGATTGAGATCCATTATGAAAACGTACTGTACACATAATGGCTACTACATTAGTACTCATGACTAGTTTATTACACCTTTTATATGTGCACACCGTGTTTTACGTGATAAATATTACCTATCTCCATTCGAACTCTAACAGTATTTCTATAACTACAATTACGTTAGATACCCTTTCTCTGTACAATCATGTAGTCATGTCCAAAATTCTTCTATGAGAACCGAAAATAATACTATTTTACATAAAATCTTAGTTGCTTCAAGATGTATAAATAACGACAAATCAAGTTTGAAGAGTAGATATGAGAAAAGAGAAATGATCATTGTACATAAGTTACGTACATGTATAATATAAATAAAAACATGAAAGTAGATCTTACACGAATACACATGTGAGTGTTTTCTATTGTCACACCCCTTAAACTATTCACTCTTTTCTTATGGATTTCCCCCTCAGAATGTGTACTCCGTTCTATTCGAAAACTGAGTAGAAACTAGTAATTTCAACAAAAATAGTTCACATCATGGAAGAGGGATGAATATAATGTTTTCCAGTTTTCTCACGATATTCAGCAGAGTTTAAATTGGGCTAATCATAACGGCGGATAACCCTAGTTTTTGTCTGACCCGTTTGAATGAAATGGTCAAACTTATTTCATCAATTCAAATAATAAAGGGCTATCAGTTGATTTCACATAACCTGGAACGAATAACAGTATACAAAAAAATTAAATCTGTTCGAATTTATAGGTAGGCCTACTTTAAATCTGTATATTCATTTTTTCGAGTATACACTACTCAAGTCGGTAAGATTTCAAAATCGTCGTAAGGTAAACTTTAATTTGTAATCATGTAAAAAATTGTGATAAGCTTGATATTCGAAGTCCTACAAATTTCAATAATCCTCCACTCAAGCTATTAATTTAATTAAAATATTAAAAATTTTCTCAAGTGACTCTAATATTAGATTCATCACAGATTAAGAACGTCGGGTTTATTATTAAGCATGGTACTGGTGTTGAATAAATTAATTTAAGTATCAGTTTCCAAAAGTATAGCCATTCGTTGGTAATGTAATCTGCCACTAAAAAACAGACGACTTAATTCGTGAACAGTGTTAAAGGATCAAGACTACCTTATTATAAATTATTATAGTGAGTATATAGAAAGATTAAAAACATCAAGAATCCTTTTATCTGGAATTCGTTAATGAGAGGAAGACATTAATGTATCAAAAATAAAAAAAAGATTCTCGGAATATCGCAGCGAATGTTTTACTTCGACGGTAATTGTAAAATGAAATATTTCACGGAACACCAGTATATATATAACCCAATCTTATTTTTCATCTAAATTTAATACAGTGTACTAAATCTTTTTTTATATGACTTCTAATAAAATATGTTGAGAAATAATTGGAAGTCATGAATGAAGTACTAGTCTTGCATGGTCTGAAATACAGGAGATAAAAAAACTGTGCTCTGAACAAATCTAGAATGACAAGTACGGGTAATTAAATACTTACTGTAAATGTCGACTTCACCATTCTCCATCTCTTTCGTAAGACCAACTAAGTCCAAGAAGTCACCACATTCCATGAGATCGTCTTCATACTGAAGAAAGAAAGAGAGAGAGAAATGAAATATTGCATGGAAAACAAGTACACATATTACCAAGTATACATAAAAATAAAGAAAAGGATGGTATAATATCATATATATATATATATATATATATATATATATATATATATATATATATATATATATATATATAAACGAAACTAAACCGACCCATGATTCCACTGTTGTACTAGTCAGGTATCATGCAAAGTAAACCCCTGTTTTTATTCAAAGTTCAAACCCTAGAAACCGTTCTCCCTTAAGAACCTGGCCCCTTACTTCTTTCTTACCCCTCCCTTTCCTTTCAACGAGACAAGTTGCATATCTTAAAAGCGTCTTCCAAACTAACGTTCGTTTTAATCAGACCTCGATTCAAATAACACGTTTCAACGTTTATTAAAATCTCGTCTCTTGAGAGCTCCTTGAACCTAAGTTATGCCCTTGCAAAATGACTGACAAAAATTTGTCTTGAATTGATTATTAATTGCTTATCAACAGCTAGGTTTTATGGGGATTTTGAAACGGAATTAAAAAAAAATGGAGTGACACAACAAACAATATTAATATTTTTTAAATTTCAACAATTATTGACGATTCGAATCTATCATATTCGATCGTTTCTAATCAACTTAGCTGGTATTTAAAATATACTACTATCACTTCAATTACTGACTGCACTTGACGCCAATTAAAATTTATAAGCATTATTACAAAATTGCACTACTGCCTGCTGCTAGAAGTAAGGCTATACCACTTTGAGAAACGAAACTTACATAGATGATAGTGAATTATAATGGTTCGATATCATAAACTTGGTATACATGGTGACCATCGGAAAAGAGTCAATAGACAACTTTCATATCAACTAAACTAAACTTTATCAATGAGACACCAGAATGCGTATTTGAGCGTTGATGCTACCGTAAAACTACAGTTATTTTACATTGACCGACGAAAATACAGGTACAATTCGGATCAATATTATGTACCAATATTACTTATTACGAGATGCTAGTCTGGTTTCTATAAGCTTTCGTGTACTACATATTACATTCAATATATACAACTCGTCTACATTAGTCACAAGTTCATAAAACGTAAAGAGAATCACTTGAGCAAAACAGTACGTACTGAAATGTGAAGCTAGTTATAAATGACGCAGGTGTACCCGTAGTGTTCACGGAGTGTATCAATGTAAAGTTACGTTTAGTGCAAGGAATGAACTCACTGTACCATAAGAATGCAGGTGCAAATTGTGAGTGCACTAATCTCACTCGTGTTCGGCTTGTTCTATTTGACTTGCCGAGTGTCAGAATGTCACCAAGGTGTTCGTATAGAAGAGGCCCACTTGATCAAGGTAGGAAATACGTACTTATAGATAAAGGAAGTGGGCTATAATGATTATATTAATTAGAACATCTCAAAGGGGTAAGTATTGTTAATGTTGTACTACATGGAAGTAAGAAGTTACTGTAGCGTAACGCCTATATGAAAGACACCGGATAGGCGTCTGCTATGTTTGGTCATATTTGAATATTATATGACTCTTGCTGTACTTTTATATATACATAGCATTACGTTCAATGTACTTACTGAGGCGAGGCCTGTTTATTATTGCATTAAATACCGACAATATGTTTTAAACATGAGACATTTAAATTTTAAAAAACTTTGCGGCGTGGGTTTATTGGGAATGAGGTGGATACACTTTTGTACGTCAAGAGTGTTTAAGTGCATCGAACATTATCATAATTGTAACTAGATACATTAAAATATATATTAAATATTAAAATGAGGCGTTTTGGATAATTACTCTCTAATTCAAATGGAATGACACTATGACTTGTTCTTGTTGAAGCCATACATAAATTCTGTGCACATCAGCAATATAAATTATTGTGATTAAGAGTACTCGAAGAAAAAAGCATTATCAAATTAGTTACAGAAGAAATAATCGTACATTGTAAAATGATTTCCAGCTCCATTCCCTGGTGGAATTTCATATAAAATTGGTCCATCCGATCCAAGTCATACTCCTCCTCTTATAACTTCGTTTTTACTTCGGATTGGTGTCATATTCACCACTAAAACAGCCTTTCACTGTATGGAACAATTATTTTCACATTTGAATAAAGTCAAGTTCTTGTGGGACTATAAATGATTTGATTACTTTACCCTTCAAGGTTGATTATTGGAGAATGTCACTTTTAATAGATAATCTATCTTGAACTATTCATTCGAAGCGAAATAAAGCTCTAGGCCTTCTAGGAACGGAGATGCGGGTTCGATTCCCGCCGTGTCGAGGACACAGAATTTCACCTTTGACTATCATTCATCTCTTATTACCAACTCATTTAGATTCCTATTTATTGTAACCGTGACCCAAGAGTTGAAAACAGCTAGTTAATTATGGATAATAAAAATATCTTGTTTTCTGATAGAAGATCTATCAACTGATTTTATATTTACTAATGAAAGATGTATTAATTCATTATAAATAACATTATTTGAAAAATACCAACCTCTGTGAAGCAATTGCGACCATCAACAAGGCAGGCCGATGTATCCTTCATAATAATATACGATAATTATTATAGTTTTTGAAATAACACCGCAAATATACTCAATAATACTCTACTAAAAAATATAAAAAATCACTCAAAAATCTTGTCACACCACTAAAATATTTCAAAACTTATGTAAAAAATAACACACTCGTTCACTTTCAATATAAATCACAAATGTCATTCAATATATTGTATATTTATAAATAAAAGATATAAAAAGCAAGAGTGTTGTCGTCTCGTCTCCCAACACCTGATCGTAAAAGAGAGCTTTAGTCGTTCTTCGAAAACTGAACCGCCACCGTCCGAGTTTGCCGGCAGAATGATCACATCTGCCTAGAACACCTCGCACGGTGCAAACACTCTTCGCGCTTCACAGACACTCTCAGCCAATCAGATCGCGTCTAGTTGATGACGTCAGAACATCTTATACATTCGAGTGTCTTATTTTACACCCTTAAATTATTAGATAACCTGTAGGCGGGACTGTTTGTTTATGTCGATATAATCTTCGTGAATGGTTGATGAGGATTAAAAAATTACATGATTGTTTTTTCGGTTAAATATTCATGATTTAGAACAAGCGTACTTTTTTATGTATTAGATGAGAAAAAAACACTCGTTTTTATATACCAACTCAGACTGGTATAATACAAGCAGACGTATGTCCAACTCTAGCCTGCATGCCTAGACCAGATTTTTTAAAAAATTGGACTGAAAGATCTTGGAGTTGTTATTATAGTTGATTAGTGTATATCGGTACAATTCTATACACACATTCGACGCTAATCATGAATTCTAAAAATCAAAAGGACAACCGAAACGATCTTTCAATTTGAAGACATATTTAACATATTCAAACCATGAGCCAGCTCCAACCTGTATCTCTCTGTGTCTGCCAGTATTTAAACGCTCACACTTCTACAGCTATACATTAAATGAAAACGTGGCCTAGTATTACCTCTATCATATACCAATTGCTACATGTGTATAAGTACGTACAGCAATCAACACGCAAGACATATTGAAGTGAAGTATGCATTGAACGTTGATAGCTGGTTGGACCAGTCGACAGATGATGAAAATAGTATGAAAGTAATGAGACCTGTAAAGTCCATGCAATTAATTCAGGCGCCGACCTTTGCAATACACCTGCCTTGCGTTATAACGTTCTCTGAATTTATAGCTTTACTTCCGGTGCTGCCTTTGTATATCTTACTATACTTCTAATAATATACGGAATAATTTTATATTGTACTTCAGTTTGCTATTGTTGAATTATTATCTATATGTATACGTGCTTGATTAGTATAACTTGAAAATAATATTATTATGATCGATAGTGCATTTCATACACGAGTATATTGACAACTCAAGTATGGTTATTCATTATATATGAAGAAAAAAATATAATCATTATAATGATAAAAAAATAAAAAATTATAATAATTATTTAATTAAGAAATAATCATAATAAAATATCTTTATTCCCAAGATAACAATATAGCGTATTACCATAGAGTAATGGTATTATATAAAAATTAAAAATATGAGGAATTCAAATAAGAGCTTTAGTGACTACTGACTACTACTACTAGTAGTAGTAGTCATTATAAGAATAAATTACATTATTTCCAGCTGCCGGTCTTTAAATCCCGACGACACTCAAAACACTTCTCTTCGTCAATGCAGGCCTATAATAATAAGTACGTATTTATCACACGCGCAAAGTAATGTGACTCCAGTCACTGAAGACATTAACGTAATGCATGTACCAAGCTCATGTTTCACGCTTCAAAAATAACTCTAACTTTCCTATTTACGACGTCTTTAACGAGTCGTTCTGAAAACAGACAAGATGCTCTCGTATAGTTGCATTCTGATCGATACAACTAGATTCACATATTATATGCTAATGGATTCAAAGTGCCTTACAAGATTCTGATCTTATGATACACGAAGAATATCACATGTATGATGCATCAAAATACAGTTACCGCGCCGTGAAGTGGTTTGCTATATTTATCCACTAAAGTTAGAAGATTCCTTCACCAACTAAATAATAACAAAATCCTGGCCATTTATATTGAAACTCACTGCAGCTTTAAGTATTTAACGTTTTTGAAACATGTAGTTGTGTTTAGATTCTTAAATCTCGTACTGGAGAAATGTCATCCAAAATACCACAAAGCAAATACACCGGTGATATTTGTGTTTGATATGTTGGTAGACTACATTCTTCTTTCGTGGATACAGGTATTTAATCTTTCTTTTCGACACTCAGGAGTGGGGAGTTTCAATGGCTGTAATGATGAGAGTTAAAGTAATTTTTGAATAAATTTATTTGAAAAGTTCTGTTCTTGCAACACCCTCAACAGCGATGCTATAATTCGGTAATAAGGAGCAATGTATTCAATATAATTGGACTGACGAAGTAAAATGTTTGAGTGCAAATGCATTGTATACCGCATCAAGTCAGAAGGTTTTATTGAAGGTTTACATGCTCATATCTACTGCGATATCAGTCAAGAAAGATAGGAGGGAGATATGGACATAAATGTATCAGTTGAATCGTTTCAATTGTGAAGGAATATCATATTGCACTCGATTCTTATATAAGTAGCCTCCCGCTTGCCTCGATCAGTCAGATAAGGCAATGCAATAGATGCAGACATCAGGTCGGGCGTTGGTTCGAGTCCTGCGGTATTGAAGTGGAAAACATTCTCCAAACCAACCCCCAAAATTATGTGAGTTTGAGGGGTCGTTAGGCAAATGATATGCAATTTTTCGACAGGAGTGATCATAGATATGAATATTTTTTCTTTTCTGGATCGGTTTGTTCATGTAAAAAAAAAATGCCGGTAGTCGAAAACATTACATAGCAACTCAAAAATCAGCTGGTTTTTCCTCAAGTTTTCTTTCATTTTCATTCGAGTTGAATAACACAATACGTCGTCCCTAACTTGCTGTCATACCAAAACATTACCCAAATCCAATCTAAATTTAATTTGATATCAATAATATCATTGAGCATTATGTTTGACTTCCACATTGTAGCTCTTATTTAAACTGAATATATAGAGATAGATAGATAAAACATTTTACTCTCATATGATCATTTTTGTCTTCTAATTAATTGCCCTACCCTAATGATACTGTTGTTGACCAAGCGTGTTAGAAACATAGATCTCTTCTGAATTATACACCGAACATTGTTCCCATCCTTGTTCTTACCACCATCACAAGTTGATTCGGAAGAAGCGATTCAGCTAGCGTATTTTTTTTCACATACCATGACAGTGGGACAAATGTAATGGTCTTCACAATGCTTGGTAGACTGTCATCGTCCATGCAACTTTACGAGTATCGTCAGTATTAAAGACGCCGATGTAGAGATGAGGTCTTAATCAAGCTGTCATGGACCACCTACAAGAGATGTTGAGCTTTAGGCTCGTCATTACTCTCACGTCTTCAAAGTTAGCTATGAAAACACACCGTATATATATGAGAGAGGTTTGTTCAAATATATACTAGCAAAATAGTACACAATTGCAATGTCTGTACTTCTGGAAATACAATAGGTCTGAGTTTACATTATTTTATTGATTATTTAATGTATATTTTGTATTTTATAAAATGTAGCTGTACGTAATTTTTTCTAAATGTTGGGTCTGTTCATTACATATGAGTTGTGAGCAAAGGAGCAAAAGCGAAATAAATGAATCAATTGTTGTAATCAATAAAAATACGTTATGAAAACTATTATTATCCCATTAACGAAACATTTTTTTTATGCCAACCCTTAATTCGTAGATTTGTTTCTGATCTTGTTATTATATTTCGAATACTTCTCACTAATCCTCTTCCTTTTGCTACCAAGATTTCCATTACTATAAATGTCCATTCACAACTTGTGGCCAGTCATTGGGTGAAGGCGTGGGTTCGTTTCCCGCATAAAGCATGGAGCTGTAGAGTTGTTGTATATAAAAAACATATATCATTCGCTCATTTGTAGCCTCAAATAACCTAGCTGCTGGTGGGGTCTTTAGCACACAATAAAGTGAGATTCCCATAATTATTCGGGACCAACAGCACGTAACAAATTTCATCTGCATTAGTTTGTTCTAGAGCTTATGTAATCTCCAGGAGGCCCTCCAGTTACCTTTTTACGTTCACAGATTTGCACAAACGCAGGTAATCATTATCATAGTATAACATCTGATTCGATGACTGATTATAGTCGGTAGACTAGAGAACTAGATAGAAACTGAAAAAAAGAGTTGTCAATTTTATTCAAGTCCGATTTCCAGACAGACCTATTAGTTTCACGAGATAATAATCTGTTTATTGCATATAACATCATATTTTCTATTTTTTTCCTCGCGGTCATTAAGATGTTTTTGTGGGGTTTAGTGATACGAGTTTTTAATAATAGCGTGTCAGGCGGATAATTTCAACAGTGAATAATTGTTCGAGTTCCTAATGATGACACAAATCATTAGTCTACGTCTGCGTAGTAGATTTGTTATAGGTTGGTACTGTGGACGTGTGTTCGGTTACACTTACATTTATTCAATTACTTGAATTATGCATTATTACTGCCTGTTACTTACAATGCATACACTATTAATGTAAGTGACATACAAGATGTATGCCTTTGTAGCGTATTACTAGTCTTGTACTAACGATACACGATGTGTATTGTGAATAGTTGGGACAGGTCATGCAATATCTAATTGAAGTCACTTACAAATGGAATTATACCTCTTTTTTTCAACAGTTATGCTTTATTGATGACTATAAAACATGGTCATGTATACGTCGCACGTACAAGAGTACTCGAGTCAACAAATGACAATATAAAAAATTTAATCATAATATTCCTTGATTTTGATTGATGGTAGAAATGGAGAATTATTTTCTAGAATGTAACTGACAACGTATGATCAAATGTTAAACGGGTTTTTTTTTAGTCGCCAAATCGAGAAAAATCGTATACATTTCAGAAAATACGAATCGTTTTTGGAAGTTGATATAGAATGTAAGATAAAGAATTTTAACAAAAAAATAAATAAAAAGTGTCATGCGATATTGGCATTATTATATATAGCAACACTCATGTTCGATAGATACATAGTTGTCTTGGATTTGAATGTGTATGATTGTATACACATTGTAAGGCTCAACAATGCAGTATCCACCATATGATATCAGGCACCATGATTACCATCTTGAAATATATTTCAAGACTCGTTCGAGTTTTCTTAAGATTAATATCTCCCTAGTCCAGCAGCTTCTTATCAAAGCATCTTGCTATTTGAGATGTCACTGACCAAAACCCCCTCTTGTCTTGAGAGGGTTATCTTATCGACCCTAAAACTAACCGCATAACCCAATGGAGAGCTAATGATATACCAACAACCACTGCCCACTAGATACACAATCTCTATTGTCACTGCACACTGGACACTTACAATCCTCCACATCAGTTTCAGAGATATGGTTTCATCTGATATCGGTATTTTTTTTCTTGAATTCCACTACAAGATCAGAGATCTCTCACTTGAAATGAAATTGGTCAGAAAAAATCATTAAATTAGTATTCCATTCTACTATTGAAATTCGCACACAATCTTGTGCTCTGTCAATTGGAATGTATCCTATTGTAGGTGTTATTTGGTCTCATAAAGTCTTGTCGGAGACATGTAAAGAATTGTATTGTTGTCGTATATGTCCAATTCGAAATGATTGCTGATATCTCGAATCGAAAACACTTCTTCTAATCTTAAAATCCGCCTCCACGAGTCCACGACAAGGGAAAGATAGATACGTTATCTATATCACCACAAACTTGTTCGCTTCCACATCGGATCCTTTATTTGTTCGTAATTTGAATAGCAAATGAGGTAAAAGAAGATGTATTGTGATAAAAGTGGCGAATTATACTGACCAGATTGCATTCAAGTATTGTGTATTCAAATTATAATAGATTCTCTTAGTAAATATAAGATTGAATCTTGCTATTGCGATTGGTATCTATGAACGTGAATATAAATAAAGGTTTGGTGTTATATTTTATCGATGGAATTATTTTATTAATTATTCTTTAACGCTGCAGGATTGTTGTTAAATTATAACACGACCAATTTTAGAATAGTTTGTGTTATCAATACGATCAAAATATGTAAGAGATCTCCCTTATTGTATTTGGTACTATTTTGTTTGATACCGAAGATTTTTTTGTGTGTAGTTATGTTCGTTTTTCTGAATCTCTCTATTTTTTGAAATTTTTCCAGCACTATCGAGGTTTTTCATCTGGCTTGTTTGTGGCTGGTTTTGTCACTTTATCTTGGTTTTGTGATCAGCTGATGGCCGATTGGTTAAGTAATTGTATTCTAGTGGTCAGTGGTTTACTCTTCACTCTGGACAACAATGCACCAGTGGTCAGTGACAGGTCACAATCTTGATCAGGACGAATGCAAACAGCTATATGTGCTAGGAAAGATAAATATTATACTCGTATAGCTTATATATAGGTCTACCTCATGATATATTATGGAAATGGAGGTGAAAAGGATTGTTATTTTATCGTTTTTTCTCATAAAATTCTTTATCCCGATTTGTCTCACTTCACAGGTTTACGAATTAAAGATGCAACTGTGAATGAAACTCTATTTATTAAACTCTATTTCTATTTATTAAAGATAATTGATAATTTACTGGCAAGTTCTTTAGACCGCTACGTAACGTGGTTCATTCACTACGACTACAGAATAATGCAATTCACAATTGCAGTTTACATCGCCATTTCTATAATGTGTCAATATTTGGTGAGGCCAGAAGTAAAACTGCAAACTAAACAGAAACTGCTGTTTGCTGTCGTCAAAGTATCTGGACAGTGAGTTAGTTCTCGGTACTTATTGTACGAATATGAATGTATGGACATTTTGCGTTCGATCTTGTGTATCTGATATGTAAGCTATACAATGAACCTGAGCAAATGTTGTAACTAGGAAAACGCTCAACATTTTGATAAAAGGTATTGAAACTTTCCAAGTTATTGGAGTGAGACTTTTTCAGCATTTTTTAAAGATATTTCTTGAACTCTTTTCTTGGTAGGTAATTTTTGTATATTGTAAATTTGATCAGATGCGATGTGATCAGATCGTTATTTCGAATACAAGAAACGCTTTAACCAAGTTTTTATGGAAAACGTTATTTTATTCCAGTATAAAATTACTGTTGGACAAATTCTGAAGTTGATTATTTTTTCGCAAGCAAAGTAGACCCTATATGATTTTTTTCTCCAGATTTCATATTTTTAAGCATCAGTTTTGTTATCATTTTGTGTAATACATACGGATAGACTGATCCTACCAAGAAATTAAAAACATCATGCAAATTAAGAGAGCCACCACCGGAAATATGAGATATGCAAACTTGTAAAGCAAGTAGGCTAAGTCTATTCTCAAGGTGTGTTTGTAAATGAAGTGAAAGAAATGTAATAAATGAATGAATACAAATAAATGCAAAATAGTTGATAGGTCTATAGTGTGAGAAGACGTTATCCGTAATTTGATATCTTGAAGGAAAAGTTTACCATATACATTGGCAGGGAGCGAATCGTCCTTCTGGTAGTCCTACTGGTGGTCTTCGAAATCATCATTTTTGCTTCTTCGTTATCAAACCAGTTATCATAACGTGTCCTAACCTGACCCTGACATCCTATTGACGTAGCATTAAGTCATAAACATAATTTAATTTGTGCATATTTTGTCGCTATCAAAACGTGCTAGGTCAATAATATCTTCAACAATTCCTTCAAAATGACTATGAAAAACGAGAACACGGATGTCAACGCTCCCTAGCGACTATTCGCCAAACTCTCTGAGAGTGAACTTCCTTATCGAGTTTCGTAGTTCTAACTACTAGCGCAAGAGTCCCACTCATTTTCTTCAAACACGACAGGAAAGAGAATTTTCTTGTTAATTCTCAACAAACGCTATAGATGTCGTTGTTGAAGTGTAATGGGAAGTATGGTTTAAAAAAGTTTCTGAAACGACCGAACGAATTGCAATAATAATTAATGGAGTGCAGCCTGCTAAATCCAATTTATATTTATTTTCCTTCAACTTTTCATTTTTCGACTTTTTTGAAAACGCGAACGCCAATTAATCATTAGTAGCTAGTTTATGACAGAACATAGATATATTACCTTGAATACCTTGTTTATTAGTTCATCATTGTACTAAACCGTGGAAAGAGTTATATGTTTTTTTATGGAAACTTCCGGTCACGTAATCATTCTGAAATTAAAATTCCATCAAAATCTAGGATATTTTATCTCTGTTTCACAGTTTTCACGTGGAATGCTATCCATCTTATTGTTGTTTATGGCTATAATAGTACATTTTCTTCGGCATGCATTCAGTGAATTGAATCATGGGTAAAACTCTTGCTCCGCATGGTGAAGGTCCGTGGTTCAAATCTTATTGCGTCCCAATCTTCAAAAGATGGATATATCATCGGTATTGAATCGCTACCAAATTATAAACGAAGAAATGAATTCATATTTCAAATTCATATTGACGATTTCAATTTGACATGAGTGATCTCTTTCATTTATCACCCGCTTGCACGGTGCTTACACAAATCGAGAAATTTGAATGCTATATTTTCCATTTTAAAAAACCAGTGTAACTGGATGAAAAATTCACATCTCAAAGATAATTTTATGCTCTTTTATTTATATTACATTTTATTTTTGTGAATTCAATCAGTTTTGTGATAATACGTCAATGAGGTGTGACCTTTTCATTTAGTTACACTGGTTTTTGAAGATAGACAAAAATTAGTGAAGGTGAACTTCTCTATATTTATAATCACCGCGCGTGCACGCACCCCCCTAAGAATCCTGAATATGTTTTGTTAGAAATGGTTCTTGAATAATTACTCGGAATCTTATATTACATTACTGCAGAACACAATAAAGCCCATCTGCATAGGAACAATAATCCACCCTCGTATTCAATTCCTTTCTTCTCCCTGGATAATTTAATACTAGGAAGATGCAAAATATGCATTGTATGATGAACGAAAGTATCGTATCAAATGGAGATATATGATACAAAATTAATCGATATTGAGTTTGTAGTATGTATACTATAAAAACGTTCTGTTCGTGAGTGTACATAAAAATCAAACTCAAACAAACAAGCAAACAAACACACTTATGTACTGTCATAGTATATGGGAGTAGCTTGAACGTTTTCACTAACAAAGAAATAATTGCCTTCTGAATTATTTTATCAAATTCATCGAGTGAAAATCTGAAAAAAATAATCACTTCAGTGAACATAGACGAAGTGGTCCTATTTATAATATGAAAACCTCTTAGCAAAACAAACTTTCATCATTTCATATTAGAACGCGATTTTATTTCAAACAAATGTTATCACATCCAAACTCTTTCATCTTCTGAAAATATGATTTAAAACAGAGGAATCGATGAAATGACAGAAATTATACAAATTGGTTCTACAGTTTTAATAACTATATTTTGAGTTCAAGTATATTTCATATTCTGTCGAGATGCCTGTAAGACAGACTTCCGAACATAATCACTCATTGAGAATGTTTTAAGTCAAACGTTCCGTTTTTAATATCGTTATACTCCTGTTGAAACTTTGAAGTTGAAAATCAAAGACAATTAAAGAAACTCGACTGATTTACATATTTGATTAACGGTTGTTTTTCCGATGGAAATGGGTTTTTCTTTGGGAATGTTTCCGCTCGAGAAGATTATCATCCCCAAACCCCACTTCACTCCTAACTACTTGCTCTCTCCACCCAACGCTAATTTAATTAAAGCCCACAATATACAGATGTTCAATAGTTTTATTAATTAACGCATTCCGAAATGTGCTTTGAGAAAACCACTGCTAATCCAATTACATTAGTAAAATTAGAATATCCTTAAAAAATGCACGTCGAAATCAGAAAGTCAGATTTACTTTGAGAAACAACGTGCCTTTGACTTCGGTGATTATAAGGTTGTTTCTACCAATAAAATCATCAAGACAAAAAAAAATCCAGTTTGTGGAATTGATGGATCTAAAACTAAAAAACAATATGCAAAAATTATATCGAGATAATTAAAATGAATAACTTCACAAATTTATAAACGCATTTTCGATGAAAGTTTTTGAGAGGTTTTACCAAGAGATAGAAAAAACTCTTACCATCATCCAGGCCCTATCCGGCGTCGTTGTGTATAGCCTAATGTCCAACATATTCGACGAGCTTTTTAGCTCTTCTTCTCCTAGGGTGAAAAAAATGAAGAAATACAAAAGAGGGAATAGAGGGAAGGAAAATCTTATCTATATATATATATACGATGAAAGATTAAGCGAATGGTGTTTTCGCCTTCCCACTGAACGGATTTCGATGGGCTACGCAATACATCAGATCTATAGGGGTGTTTTCAACGACCTCAATCTCATCTTTCGGTTGAAAGCTCGCCATAACGTTTATCATATTAGAATATACCTCTTCAAATATATGGATCTCTGATATCCGCATGATTTTTCGAAATATTTGAAGGCGATATTGCGCGGAAATTATTCGTACATTTAGCGTAGAGAATGAAAACCTTCTATAGGTTTATGGGTTGGCAATAAATCCAAGTGATATTTTATACGAACTCAGACTAATGTACAATTATACTCGATTTGAGTTCTATTTCGACTATCAATGCAAATAAGAAACAACAATTGTTGTGGTATTGACATGAAAAAAAATCCATCATGTGTCATAAGCGTAATATAATACGCAAGTACGTGTCAACATTTCGACATTGGTGTTACTGCATTCTATATACTATTATATATATATATATATATATATATATATATATATATATATATATATATATATATATATATATATATATATTTATTCATCATGATGAAAGATTTTTGCATTCGTATTCAGATACTTATATTGAAGAGGGTATATCGAAAGATTGTATAAAATGTCCTTCAGTTAAGAACTTGATATACTGACGAGATTTTATAGAGATTTTCCTCGGTTTTCTATCAATTTTCCATTTTTTTCTCTTGCGTATTCTTGACTGTACGTAATGATCCCTTCAACAGCTAGGCTATGATTCTTAGTATTTTCGAACAAATTTTACATGGTGTGATTTTTTGTGCTTTTTTTTTAGTCCTAACGATCCCACTGTTCATCCTCAGCTTCAATTAGGGAAAAATGATTTTGTACCAAAATTCGATGTTGATACAATTAATTATGTTCACATAACATTGAAATATGTCAAACATAATGTTATCATGAAATACAAGTGAACATTTCTGTTTTATTTCGTCACTATGCTACTAGCAAGGCATTTATTAAGTGGGCTTCGTTCTAATGAATACCGAAATTCTAATGACAAAATACTCATACAGTTATTTGTGGAACTTGAAGAACTTTATGATTGCTTCTCACGTATTTGCGACCCTAGGCTGTTCGTCCTCTACGTTTATAAAGGCCTAATGGGCCGCTCACAGGCATTCAAGTATGAAAACTTCATAATGCAGTAATAAGATTTAGGGACGTATTGATTCGGTACTGAACGTAGTATTCTAAACGCGTTGGTAAATCAATCGAGAAGGTTTCGTAGTCGATCAACTGAGCTGCGCTGTGTATATAAAGGTGGTACTTCAATCCACTATTATTAGTAGACGGTCTATTAGGCACACCAACATTCGTGGTATGAGATATAGGTATTATTGTGTAATTGGATGAGCGACTGGATGAGCAAATGAAAGAGAAAATAGAAGGGATAAAACGTACCTTGTATGAACCCTCCTACAAATGGCGCCAGCGTAGAACCTGTTTTGAGAAGCAAAATATTTAAAGTAATTATAACGGAAATATTCTAAATTAATACAGGCCTATATAGTACCTGGCGGAATGATCACCATAAAAGAAAAAATATATATAGAAGTATTATGAAAAATGTATCACTGTGCTTGCACAGAGAATCTATTGGCGACATGGATATGATATTTCAATATTTGTTCACTAGGAAAACGCGTTATGTGTTTCCGCGTTGATGGATGAGCTAATAAGAATGAAACTGAATTATTTCAAAAAGTTAAATCAAGTTGATGTTTTGACGGCATTCAAATTAAAAATTAATGTTTTCATTCGGTTGATTCATTTCGTAGACTATTCTCATCATGAAGGAAATATTAGATGCAATCTAAGATACAATATATACACCTTGAGATCCAATTATATTCATTACTCATTCTAAATAATATCTTTGATGATAAAGAAGGCTTTGTTTTAATAGTTCTTCAATAATTGGTGACACTTGTTGCTTGGATTTAAATGGTTTTCTTAATAGCTTTGAATGATGCACAAAAATGTCATTATATAATTTTTTATATCTAAACGACTGATTGGATTCCAGTGAAAGTTTGGAATCATGTGTATCATTATTATATTGAAATTCGGTGAAAATTTTAATTTTTTTGAAGGACATTTTTTGTACGAAAATTTTTCTCCGGCTTATTCTTATGGGTAATTTGGAAAATGGAAAATTAGTTTTCTCAGAAGTGGTGCAATCGATTGCGCATAAAAATCAATGAGATTCAATCCAGATGATGACACTTGGGCTTGCCAAGTTTCAATTGAATTTGAATTTTCGTTTGACCTGTAGAGCGCAAAAAAAAAAAAAAAAAAAAAAAAAAACATGTACATTTTTTTCGGGTCAAGTGTAATTGAGTCTTCGCTTCGCTCATCCAATGAAAATAAGCAACTAGGAACCAAAAAGAATTTTTTTTTTCTACATAAATCGTTTGTATAGATTCATGGTTTTATCTATAACAATAGTCTTTTGAAACTATTACTGTAGTAAAATTATAACCAGAAGCTAGTGTTACCTGGCGGAAAGATGGGTATTACAGCGCACTTTATAATCAGTCAATTTCATGTACAATCTCTAGAGAAAGGTTAATGTGTCTCAAAACTAAATCACACAAAGTTTAACAAGCAGTTTGTTACCTATAATAGCTTAAAATATCTAACAAACACTATTAGTTTCCAAAAATAGTGTTTAAACAGTGATAAGTTTCTGATAAAACTCGCATCCTGCAACTTTAACTATTCTTAATAATGAATATTTAATAAATTTTGAAACTTCTGGAGATTGATTCTCCCACGTTTTAGTTTGCAAAATAGGCTTTAGAAAATATCAGAGATACGCGTCATCAAACATGATGATTTAGTATTTGAAAAATGGTCAGAAGATATGCTGTAATGAATAATGGTACCAAAACTATTGATGACATTTTCGATTAAAAGCAAAACATTCATAAAAATGAAATATTTATCATATTGATGAATTTTCTGAAATCATCACAATTATGAAAAATATCGAATTTTGAGATCAATAGTATTCAAATTGTTAGGAGATTGATATAATAATTCTCGAAATGAATGAAATAACTTAAATTCTATTCAAAATTAATATACGTTTTTTGTTGGTAAAAAGATATTCAATACGTAGATATATTAACCATTTGACCTAGATCAAACAGGATCAGACTACGAAATACAAAAAAAAGTTAGTGGGAATATTTCTTCCCAATACGTTTCTCGAATATCTTCCTTTTAATCTTCTCTAGTGGATTGTTTTACCATTCTTCTCTTTCGAGACCGATATAGCTCCATGTAATATTTTATCAGCAAATATCCGTACAGATGGATTCAATTCCGAACATGATTAGCACACCTCGTGTGTATAGATTCACAATGACGCCCATATAAGTTTATCACTCGTTGGTGTGTTGGCAACAAACTCGGCGACGAAGAAAAGTGTTCGTTAGATTTATCAATCCATACATCCATCTTTATCCCGACTTGTTTGCTGAACCTTATGATAAAATAACCCTGCAAAATCATTCCACAGCTTCCTATGCCTATATCATTCCGTTTTTTTCTCTCTGTCCTTTTATACTCCCCTACGTGCACATATTGCATACAGTCACACACATATATGATTTTATGAAAATATATATATCAGGTTCTTTAAACTTTCGCGTTCAGTATTATAATTACTAATTGCTTCAGAATTAAGACGCATCTATCAATATGCGTATTCATATGAAAACCATTCTATATTTGGATTCGTCTCTATATATAAATGCATACATAGAGAGAGACAGTCAGCTTGATACAGTGAAAGCTTGTTCCCAAAGAAATAGAATAATGGACTTTTGGTGTGAAAGTTTAGATATTGATGCATATTATTGTAGCATATGGAAACATAGTTTGAAAATCTTTTCTGAACGCTATTTTTGAATTTGCAATACCATAGTCATTTTTAAACTCGGCATAGAAATGTAAGAGTTATGTTTCATGAAGATATAGGATAGAAGAGAAAAAGATGGCACTTCCACAAATATAAATACGGAAGGATGACAATAAACTCGGGTCTGAAGTTTAAGAGCACGAAGGAGACTTTTTGTCAAGTTTGCAGAACCTGCCTTTCACTATCGTTCATCTTATTTATTCGTCGCAAATTGAAAAAGGTTCAAATGAAACAAATGCGTTGATGTTTATCTATGATTAACATTTTCAAATTGATTTTATTGGATACCATTTTGATTTTACATTCAACAGTTAACATCTAGAAAATCAAATGTTGATTTATACTTCTTCACAGATTTGTGTGTTATACATTGACGAAACCTAAACAACAATCTTCTCTCTGATTAAGAAATAAATAAGAGATGAATGAAAACTCAATAAAATGTTATGAATATTTGAAGAGTGAGTACTGCAGAGATGACAATATGTAAACAGAAAATCAATCATCAATCTCATTGTAATATAAATTGAGATTTTCATTGAACTGAATGTTTTCAAACATTGAGTAATTATACAAAGTAGTTAAAATTGACAATAACTTGAAAACAGACTTGACAAAACTTGATAGCTTGCTAACTTGACAATAATTTCAATTGATCAAACAATTCAAAAGAACCAGGATATTACGATTAAAAACATAACTACGATTTACAGATGTTGTAGTGAATTCCTTTATATAATTATTACACAAAGTTTATTTTGTTGGTAGTCCGCCATTATCCTTAGTATAGTTAACAAGTTTTCTCTCAATATAAGTCAGAAGAAATTTTTAATGTAATTGTGTTTGTCGTTCGACGAATGTACATGCACACAGGTAACACCTCAACACATCGGAATGTAAATACAATGAACGCAATTACTTATCCGGTTGACATTTCCATCGATAATTCAGGGATTCGTTCATTCCTGAAACCATTTTATTCTCTTGAAAGTTTCTAGCGATCATTTCACGTTTGGACACATGTGTGTACCACTATATATACATACAGAAATATATCCTTCTTCGTATCAACATTCATAAATCTTTCATATAACAACATATCAAATTACCATTTTGATATAGTCTCTCATAGTTAAAACTCAAGTCTCCCTTCTATTGGAAACTTAAATGGCCACAAATTGGAAAATACACTTATTTTCAGATCATTATCTATTAGGCTCCATTTATACTTTAGTAGTGTAATTTATTATACGTTCATAAATAATTAACCTTATTATGAAATGCACATTATTCATTTATTTATTCAACAATCAAAATATCAATATTGAAATCAATTTCTTTTTTGTACAATCCTTTATTTAAACACCTGTCAATTTTCCATAGTTTGCCACTCTCATCCACAATAGCTGTCATGCATTCAAAAACACGTTCATATTTAATTTTAAGCACACATATATGCAAGCACGTATACAACAGTACATAAATAAACACAGACACCAATATATATATAGGCTATATATATATATATATATATATATATATATATATATATATATATATATATATATATATATATATATATCAATCATAACAAAAACATTATCCAAATTTTGTTTCACTGTTAGTTTCTATTTTATTTTTGATATCCATATTGTATCAGTAATTTGTAGAAATGAAAATATTGATCGACACTCATTGGAACATTCAACATGATATTGTACATTTTATATAAATGAAAAATGGAAAACACCAATGCAATAATTAATACTGATTTTGGTGTGCTTTCCATACCCATGTGAAAAGAGACATCTCATTCGTTCAATAAATTTGAGGAATATATTATAATGAATTACTAATATAAGCTTAACTGTTTGTACAAAAATATACTCAATCATACGGTGTTAATCCATGTATTATTTAGATGCAGAATAAGTGAAATCGACATTGTTTTTTAAATGATGACATAAAAATAGCAATAATTAAGAACATAACTAGATATAACAGTGGAATGTAGACGTGGGAATGATCACACAAAGTTTATAAAACAGAAGATTGACAATCACGCTGTTCGTACTAAGCGCCATCCGCACCAGATTTTCACTTACCACCACAAAAAATTCTCGAATCTTAAGATTTTGTAAATCCTCCGAGTGCATCGAACGAATCCTATGGAATGAACAACGTAGTGTCTAGATATGTTTGCAAGGGATTTAAAACTAATCTCCACCCCAATCCACCCTCCTAAATCATTGAGATTACAGATGAGGGGTATATATATATCTACATATTATAATAAGGAATTATCTCTCTGACCAGATTAAGTAATCATATTGTACGACATACTGAGAATGTTGGTTGTAGTCTAGCTGTAACTCAACCCTTCTCGCACTCCGTACTCATACACGCTCGTACCTCTTTTGTCCTGTCTCTCCCTCACAGTGTTAACAAAACTCATCCGCGTTCCCTTGCGGTTTGCGCTCACATACAACTGCACTGTCCGTTTCTGTCGCTAGACCCTTCTCGTACCTTCAAGTCTTATCACGATTAAAGACGGTCAAGTTAGTCGCCGTCGTGTTGAAACTGTCGAACGTGAGTTGGTGAGGATGCCGTCGGTATGTCGAGTTGAAGTGAACCATCGTGTGGGATGAAGTCTCGTACATTGTCGCCGTAGACGGCATCGTACCACGACGCTTCGTTAATTGCGGCTCAACGCAACAACAAAACAGATAATTGTTGAAGTGTTTACGAAATGCTCCGCTGACGCAATATAAAGCGATCGGGTTGACACATGAGTTGATGAAAGATAAACAGAAACCGACAACGCGGAAAATGAGCCAAAAGTCGTCGAAATCCGCCATTGCAGTGGGGTTGTAATGGAACCAGATCATAAAGATGTGATAGGGGAGAAAACAAACGATGAATATAACAACGAAACAGAGAACCATTTTGCCAACTTTTTTACGAGCTCTGATCTGTGTCGTTTGTCCCTGCATCTCTCCCGGCATATTTCTGGTGCTCAGTTCCAGATGAATCGCCATCAGCACGTAAAACACCGCAATGATGCACATCGGGATAGCGTAATACACCAAGAACTTGAACATGACAGTGAACTTTGGGTAATTATCGCCCAACTCGGGTGGAAAAGGATAACATATTTCAATGGTCATGTTGTTTTTCTCCAATGGGATTATCCTTATGTACGAGAAAATAGCTGAAGGAAGTGCAAATAGGAATGCGAGGACCCAGATCCCGAGGGCGGTCAGTACAGTTAGAGGCTTCGATGACAGCATAACGTGACGTCTAATAGGATTGACGATAGCGCAGTAGCGTTCAGCACTGAGGGCCGTTAGCGTGAAAACTGATACTCCGGTAGAGACGTCTTTGACGCATTCCGACAGCTTGCAGATGAGTTCCCCAAACGGCCAAGACTCGACCGTGTAAAGAACAGAGGTGAACGGCACGCAAGTGACAATGAGGAGGAGATCACCGAGGGCTAGACTCAAGATATAAGTATTCGGGACATTCCGCATGTTCCGGTGACGGACGAAGATGAGTACAAGGGTGCCGTTGCCGAGGACGCCGATGATGAAGATGAGCGCGAATACGACAGGGACGATATAAGTCTCGGAACGCTCGGGATATGGCTCGTACTCGTGGACGTCTGTCGTATCCTCTGTGACGCTAACGTTGTCGGTGTCGCTCCATGTAGAACTTTGGGAGTAGATGTCGGAGGAGGTGGTGGAGACGTTGGATATTAAGGTGTAGAGAAGAGAGTAGATAGGGGACGACGGCTTGTCCGCTGTGATTATATCCGCCATTGGTGAAATGAGTCTAGAAAGGAAAGAAAGTACGTTAAAAATATTGATGATATGAAGGTTATTCAATTATATAAGTTAGTTGTCAATTTTGAAAACTTTAAGTAATAGTTTGTGTTAAATTATTTTATTTTGCGTGTTCCACTGTTTGGACTGTTAAGCCACTTAGACTATTCTTCCCGAGAAATGGTAATTTTCAGTGAGATCAGTTCAATCAGTCTGGTCGTAATCGAGGATAAGAAAATGTAAAATCTCTATGCATCCTCTCATATCGCAAAAAGTTTTAGAGCGGAATATCCAATTGGAATTCATCGCGTTTCCTATTGAAAAATAATATATCGTTGATTGTTTCTCGACTACTTTTATATTGATGCAAAGATTTGATACCATATAAATAATATATTGCCATCATGAATATGATCAATTGTCAATGTTGTTCATACACGAATAGATTTACAGATAAAATATATGCAGTTTTTCACGAACGCTGAAGAAAATAGCATAAATATTTGATTGGTTGGATAAGCCTTCTAGATAAGCCTCCATTGTAATGTTTGGCACGACCACGAGCCTTAATCTGAGTTGAAGACGGAAGTAGCACCAGACATTAGAGTGTGCATACATTACTGCCTTCAAAAACGTTTTATTTCTGTTAGAAACCATGCATAAACTTGCTTTCACTTGCTTATTTACATGTTAAGACAGTGCTCCACATGAAACCTTTAAGTGCAGCAAAATGTGATGGATTACGCATGCGTGATCGCACAGTGGCGTAGATAAAAATACTGTAATATTTAATCCGGGATCTTCTCTATATTGCCCTTTTTCTGAAAAATATGTTGCCAATATCAGAAAAATAGCTTATATTGTACACCCATTTCGATCGATTGATGTTTATGAGACACTTTTATATTTCAGAATATTTTTGTGTTGTCTTTGAATTTTGTAAACATCTCCCTGAATCACTATAATTCACAATACACAATATATTCAATTGATCACAATACATAACAAATCAAACTTCACTTGAGCAGCTAATAAAACTCTTCTAATTAAGATTGAATAATATACGATTTTTGAAATATATATTTCAAAATGAGATTTCCTCGAATGTGTTTTGAGTACGATTCACTCAAATAGTCATTCCAAAATGAATTCAGAAACCGGGAGCAAATGAAAATCTCTGAAAATTCTACTTCGCAATGCTCAATCCTATCTATATCATTTATATATGGGGCTTACATAAATAATATAGATGTCATTGCATTGCCTCGCAACCGTTGGAAAACACAATCAGTTGAAGAGATCGATGAGTTTCTGTACACACTGGACATCTTTATTCAAAAAGTCAAGAATTCAAGCTTTCATTCCACGCACACTTCCCATTCCAGAATCTTCAGAACTAGCTGAACTTCCTTCAGTTCATGCAAAAAATATAAAAAACAATTTTTTCCTCAAACAAAAAAACAAAATAAAATATAGATAAATACAATATAGGGTTATAGAGACGCATCATGATAGATCATAACGCAAACTGAAACAACGTAACCAATCTAACACAACCTATTGCAATAGTATCCAAATAAATTATATTTTTAGAATTGAATTTTGGAAAAGACGGCATTTTAAAAAGTCATCAAAAGTATTGTTGCAAGATAATTATTGTTCAAAGACGATATGAGAATCGATCGATCAGAAAACGTTCACAATTGAAAGTAAGAATGCTATCCTTTCAGCCAAAGAGCTCCTAATTATGCACCATTTATTAATTATGCATCATATATAGAAATGTGAGCATTGCCCTGGACCCTTACCCAGTAAACCACTCAAAATAACGCCCTAGGTTCAGCTAGCTACAAGAGTCTAGGACTTTCATTGGTTATTCTTTAATAAAAAAAGCTACTTTTAATGACAATATAGTATAATAACAAATTTACAGTCTCTTGAACACCGAATAATTCATCACATTTCGAAGTCCACCTCATAAGTAGGGCTAGGATTTTATACTAATAACAATAGCAATACACAGAGACTGGACAAGTTGAACTAGCACGAAATTTGTTAAGTAAGGGTCGTGACTCGTGACCAATGAACGCCTGTAGCGTTCGTCAATAGTTTCAATATTCGCTACTGCGGTACGCCACTAGTGGAGGTGCCGGGCAATGAAACGTAGAGGCCAGATGTGCAGGTCGGTATAACCACAATATTGACGATAGCGTCGCTGACAGAAACGTCTAGGGGAAATATTGACGTCCGAAGCTATTACTGTTCGAAAAATCTAAAAGCTAGAGCGAGGAGTTCAAAGATGTTAGAATTATTATTGTCGGTGAAATAGCGTGTGAAATGTTTTCAACAGAGAGTCGTTATTTGTAATGTGTTTGGAACACAGACCTAGATTCTGTAGGGTATGACAGAGCTTTCATGGTCCCATGTATAGTATATATAGTTAGTATAGTTAGTTATAGTATAGTATAGTTATTCTTACTGCTTTTCCTGGTCACAATCGATATATCTATATACATATATCTATATATCTAATTTATATCTAATATATCTCAAAACGTTTTTCAAACGATAATATATAGAATCTAGGTTTCAATAAAAAGTTAATAATATGAGATGTGAAGATTCAACCAATTTCTCAACTCTCGAGTCAAATTCTTATAAACGAATCTAACTTATGCATGTATTATGTATCACTTCCAATTCGAAATATAGGCCTATATCGAACAACAACAGAAAAAGTTATCGGTGTTGAGATTCATATTGGACGACGCTCTGAAGAAAATAGATTGAATATAAATATCGTGAAAGTAATAACTTATAAGAAATGATTACTTATCAACTCGCTAAATCCTTGAGTTTTGAAAATAATTGTCTGGTATCGCTTTCTTCGAGAGATAATGATCCCGCCAGGGTGATTTTAGAGATGAAAATGATCATGAAACGTCAACATGGCAAAAATACGAACTTGATGAATATGAAGTTAGGCTAAACAAATAGTCGAAACTTCTAATGAGTTAAATGTTTCAATAATACGTATGGAGAGATTATTTGTTGATCATAGGTGAACTAGATTTTGATAACTATATCTTCACCACACCGGATTGTAGTCTACATAATTATAACATATAACCTGGTGTGAATCGACAGCATTTTAAAAGATATAATTTTCAGAATGACATGAAGCAATTTTTATATAATACATTCGAATGGAAAGTCGCTGGATAGTTTACATATAATCTTGAAGCTGCAAATGTTAGGATGTAAGTAGATCACCCTTATTCAATAATGTAACTTCACCAAAACTAGTGGCATATTTGATAGAACTATTCAAGTCTCACTCCATCTAATTACTTAAGTTTATTTTGAAATCGTTAATTAATGTCGACTTCGTTCTGTAGAATTGCCGCAAGTGAAAATTTAGAATATCCACTTCTAGTTCTGTCTGTTCTCTTAAAAGTCAACATGAGATACTCGATTGATTCGTTGCAGAAGCGAAATAGATAGAGAGAGAGCGAGAGAGAAAGAGAGGGGGTGGGAGAGAGAGAGAGGGCGGGAGGTAGGAGGCTTTGATTTTACTTGCAAAGCCATCTGATAGGCAAATAAAACTTCACTGGAAACTTAAATCGAAAATTTCAATGGGTCTATAATAGTAAATCCTTTCGTCTCACGATTCGGTTTAAAAATGACGTCATTGAAGCTTCGCGTTGACGCTACGTACAACTGATGTATTTACTTTAAACTTATTGGACTTGAGTTATTAAGTTATTACGTAACTTTTATTAATAAAGTCGAATAATATACGAATACCGTTACAACAAAAACTTGCAGTATAGCTATACTTAGCTTGGAACTGGGGCCTGCTTCTTTCATATTCATCTCTATAGAACTTTTTTAAATTAAATTTCACCAGCCATGATGTGATGTAATAAGATTAGGCATTATTGAATATTACGAATATGTTTGTTGATCATATTATAAATACTTACAATTATTTTTGAATACCAACTGGTGTTTCATCAACTAATTAACAATCATTTAGGCCTATATCACGTTTATATTGTGAGTGGCAATATTTTTTCAGCAGTATTCCTTCTATAACATACAGAAAAATTCATTTACAGAAGCTGTCAGAGAGAAATAAATGAAATGAAATAGTATATTCATGTGTTAATTTTATCAGCATGTATACCATTTTATTATATCGCTTTGCGCACCTCTAATATCAAAGCCCAAATTTATTTCAAAACAGAATCACAGAATTGGAAGAACAGAACAGTAATTACATTTTAGCCTCTTTGGGATAGTGTAGGTATTCAGGATGATTTAGTATGGTTATTTGAGGATATAATTGAGGGGATTGAGGGGGCTATTCATGAATGATGTTTACAAAAACATTCCTTATCCTTATATATTCCTTAACATTCCTTATTTCCTTATTCCGTGCCCACTCTCGGCACGAAACCAGTATCACACTCAATTCGTTCTAGTAGACTGAGCAAGTCGGATGACTCGATATTCAAGATAATTCAAGATAATAAGTTCAGAAAACTTTTGTCTTTTCGAATGTCTAGGCTAGCCTATATAATAACTTCTCAAAAAGTTCAGTTTTATTACTTATTTCATATCCAGGTTTATGACTTTTATGATACAACAAAAGTCGAGCACGTAGACAAACTCGGTAATATTAAACAGGTTTCACGTGTAAATTTCGATGTAACATCACAGAATGTGAAGTCACAACTGTGCATTCATGCAAGTATGAGATATCGAAGTCAAAACTGTCTCGTTCCAACATTTCAAGCTCCTCTTTTATGAGGTAAACCTTCTCACGAACTGAAGATTTGAAACTTTTCAAAAGTATTAAATATATGGTTCAAATGATAACACCATCAACGAATGCCCATTGTTGGTTGATACGAATGGAAAAGACTTGGGAGTCTGTAGCTTTGAAAGATCAACTTTTGAGTGACAATTGACGATACAGACATTTTTATGTCTCATCCAACCAATTACATTCAAACATATACAATTAACAAATTGTAATGACAAAAAATAATGTCGTTCTTCAGAATAATAATGATAATGCTCCTTTGCTATATTTCCTTTCTGCCATATTTTCAACGAAGTGCTTCTGAATGTAGAACTGTGGTTTAAGTGTTGTTGTAATTACATTTAACTTTGTACTGAAGAGTCATACAACATAGGAATAATAATGATATATAAATATCCCATCGTTGATATATTATATTCCTGTCTTTATAATATGTATGCGAAAGGGTTTCTATAATATAATATTACAAAGCGAAAAGTCTGAAGTTTCAGTCTGCTTCTATGAGTATTGATAATTAGTATAATCATACTCGTGCAAATTCAAACTAGATGTAATTTAATCTACAAAATACGAACATTCCGAGCGATATTACCCTCGTAATTACACACTAGAAGCGCGATCGTAGCACAACTTCTTCGTTCGTGGACACAAGTACAAGATGTAATGAGCAATAACAAGACTCCAGAGAGTCGATTTTGCGGATCAGTTTTTTGGTGATAACTTCTGAACGGTATAAGTTGTCGAAATTCTAATAAAAATGGAAGACATATTTTTCCATACCTTCAGATATTCATTTATTATTTGTTTTTCGAGAAATGTTATATAAAATATAATTATTATCATGGAACTTTAACAAAGTCAGTAGATCCAGAAAAATGTATTCCATTTTGAATATATTATTCATCCCATAAGACATTTTTCTTATCTTTCATAGCACGTCAATAAACTCCTGAAATGGGGCGTCATTTTTTCGAAGAAACAGTCACAGGATTAGTTTTCAAGATGTAATTAATTCAATTTGATTTTGAAAGCGTCGTTTCCGCTTCCGGGAAACAAAAACCATTCATCTCTTCAATGTAATGAATTCAAAAACTTCTACTCGAATTTTCTATGCAGGTATAATAAGTGAAATTCAATTATTGGATGAGCGATATCAATGAATATATTCATTCTGTACAATTTCGAGTCTTTGTCTGTTTTTTGTATGCCCCCAACAGATCGCAATGCTAAATCGATCTACATGAAACTCTCTGTCAGCAATCATCATATCTATATCGCAATTTGCAACTTCATTGGAAAGCTTCAACGTAACAATATTTAAATTGCAGTGAATCATGCAGTTTGGTTGATTGTAAGCTCGACCACTATTGTGATGAAGAGAAACCAATAGCCAATTTTCAGTATCAACTGGAGTTTTCGAAATAGATAACCATCATGCGTATTTGAGCGATTCTAGGTAACAACCGGTCAGAGAGGGTTTTACGTCAATACTATGACAACGTGACAATACTATGAAAAAAGTCAATACTTTGACAAAAAATATATATTTTGATCTAAACAAATTTGTTTTGAGAGATAAATACAACTACGATGGATGTGTTCGATAAATTTCATCAGAATTGTGTAACGAGTCTATATTTAAGTTACATGAAAGTGAGTGGTCATAAGGACTGCGGCGGCCATATTTTTTCCAATAGAATCCTCCCATTCTCAGTTACTTCTCAGTTACTAACTTTAATGTCTCACTTATGGTCTCATTCTCATAGATTAAAATAATTAATTGTAGAATCTATTATCATTTGCAAGTAAATACCACATATCCTGCCTAAATATGACAGAGAGGTGACATTAGAAACGCGGAGGCCGTGTTTTTGCCCAAAAACGTCACTGAACCGCTATTTTTTTTTCATAACTTCGAGACTCTCCAGAATGGATAGGCTGTTACCAGAGTATGTGGATTTCTATATTACATATTTTCATATTGCTATCTAGCTCATCTTACAAAGCGTATGTTCAAGTAAATGTGATAAAAATAATGACGAATGTAATCGAAGTGCTTTTCTTCTTGAAACAGTTCTCTTTCCATTAGAAGACTTTAAGCCTGAAATCCTTTCATACAGCAGATCTTCATTACGTATGGGTTTGCACGAGCGACAAAGTTCCCGTCATCAACTCTCTCGAGAATAAATTACGTGAATCTGTTCTGAAACATTGACAGTTGACAGTTTGGCGGTGTCAATTCAAGGCACCATTTTGTCACTCATAAATCGTTAGCGCCTCAAATGTCTACTGTTAGGTACTAGCTTATAGTCGTCGACGTATTACTAAAGATTCATCACTTCTAAGGTCACTGGATAAATCTATAAAAGGTTCTTGTTGTACAGAGAGAGATTGTGATATACATATTATATATATATATATATATATATATATATGTGTGTGTGTGTGTGTTGTGTGTGTGTGTGTAGTTTAATGGGTTCAACTCTTTCAAATATCCATTGTACATCAAACACTCCAGCAATTTCTTTTTTACCTGTGATTTTTGTCAGATGTTCAAATTTGTGAGTTTGAAAATATTTCCAAGTTATATGTAATATTGTGGATTTAACAGCGTGTGAATTTTGTTTGGATCCTATACCAACAAAACGTGAAGATAATTCAGACACCGACGTCTCGGCATCATCGACGCCCTCTCTGCAGCTCGATATGTTGTGACAGGGAAATTCAAGATACTAGTAATAACTTAGGCCCCATATAAATAGATTTTCTCTTACCGCGTTACTCTTCATCGAAAAGTGCACGAAAAATAAATTCTTTACGTTCATGGAACAGAATGAATTTTTTTCTTTCTCGTTGTTTCCAAGTTTCCAGTCTGTCTCTCAAATATCAATTTCACACATTTTACATCCAAGAAAATGGCGTAATATTTGATTACCATAGTTCCAGACATGGTGTGTTTGAGTTTTATTCTACAATTCCTTGACATAACCTAATTTTCATATGTTGAATTTTGAGCTATTAAGTTAATTCATGTGCGTCTAATTCTAATAGAGCTTACAGCTTGAAAAGCTTAGCCAAGCGGACTGAGATTGGATGGTTGCACGATGTGGATTTTAACGCGAGGTTAAAGCTTCCCTTGCGCTTTGTCAAAGATTCACTTTCACCAAGATAAAACCAGCGTTTCACAACTATAAGACATTTATCGCGATTTGAGTAGGTCAAATATTATTTCACAGTTATTTGATTCATGCTACAAAAACAATTCTATAGAACCGCATTGGCAGCATATATTCACTTTTTTCGAGGATAATATGAGCAAAAATAAGAATCCATGAAAGAAAGTCAATATTTATAGTGAATTATTTTTTGATGTTACCAATAAAAAATATTTGACTCTTAATTTGAGCCTCAATATATTCACAAATATTCATTCATTTTTCCATTCATTTTATTTTAACTGTCACTTGTCAGGAAACATGTAATTGCATATATACTCATTACATTAATATGCACATGATTATTTCAATTCTTTCAAGACAAATAATAATTTCATAAGTCAAACCTTATTTGAATTTACTTATTCGTTTATTCAACAATACACTATCTTCGTAGAAATTGCTCAAATTGTTTGTTTAATAAGACTTGAACATGGTGAAAGATGGAATATAAACAGGGACATACATCTTTCAGTTACCGTAATTTTTTCTATCTGCATTCGCTGTTGGTTGATGGGGATAAAAATCGAACTATCTGTAGGCCTATATGAAGTGGATGTTTCCCATACGCCCGCTTATGCTCATCTGATTATAATAATTATAACATTGTAGGACATTCTTCACAAACTAGAGGAAAAGACGTAAAAGCTGATTAAAATATTCTCGTTTCCAAATTGGATATAAAAGAAATAAAGTTTGTTCCTCAACTTTTGCGGTAATGAAAGATTACAGTGAGTGAAAATTCATGTACCATGCACATCCTACTCTGACATATTTACGACGAAAGTACTCAATTAATGATTCCAAACTTCCAAACATCTAATTGTGCTTCAACTTCGCTACACCGAACTTAATCCTAATCGCTTGATATTGGCGACTAGTAATGAATAATTATGCTCGAAACAGTACATATATATATATATCGGATAGTGGAGGGAGAGGGGCAAGGTAGAAAAAACTCAAAATGAACTCACAAGTTAATCGAAAAAGTTAATCGAAACAAACAGTCAAGTGAGAATAGCTACTTTTTGAAATAACCAAAAAATCTCAATGCTATTAATGATGTATTGATCTCCAGTTTATTTTGAAAAACAGTTGGATTGTTTTGAAACATTATTGTTCGGTATGAACGGTATCTTTTCACGTAATCCTCCCCTACTACAAAATTAATAATTATTGATTCGATTCTATTGTCAACGTCAGAGTATTCTCAAAGTAATCTTTCAGGGGATAATGTTCTTAGTTAAAAATTCTTATTTTTATGTAAATTTCCTCCCTATAAGAATCGTTTATGAGTCCCCGTTTTATATATTCTCTCTCTCTCAATACCCAATTCCATCTCATCTGTATATTCTTTTGAGTGTATTGAGCGTATTGAGCACGTTGAGCGTGATTCTCATCAACGTTTTCAATCTCGCGTATTGTTATTGGCAAGGCAAGAGTTCGCCTTCCTCGTTCTTCACTCGCTCAAGTGTTTGTACTGACGTACATCGAGTATTGGTAAACCACCCTTATCTTCACTCTGATGTAATGTTCAAAGAAATCTAACCTACCCTTCTATTCCATTCTGCGGTTGAAGAACGAATAAGACCCCGTACGTGTATACAAATCGACTTTATATCTTTACTGGCGTTGTATCGTAATAGTGTTTACTCTCTTATTTATAGCTATTGGAATCTGTGGATTCTACGAGACAATGTCAAGCACATTATATGCACAAAAAAAACAATAGAGAATTTTCAAAATTGATCGCCCAACAATTGAAAACAAAATGTGTAAAATTTAGCAGCATTACGAGAGAGTTATTCTCACTCATTATTGCTCGCTTGTATCTGTTATTTTTCCTCTTATAATGGACGATCGCCAGTGAAAAATTGGACAGTTCTGTAGTTATTTTTATTGATAATTTTTGTTAGTCCAGTTGCCTATTTCTTATTATTTGAAATTTACAATTATAGTTCCATATTTCTTCAACCTTGGAGCATTATATTGTAAACCTTTGATTATTTCATTCACATTATATGCCTCCGGTGGCTGAAGCGTATATGTGACTTCAAATGAATGTAGTCCAATAATTTTTCATATCATTCAGGTCAGGAAAGAGTGTTAGTATTAATTTTGTCATGGAAGATTTCTCCAGAGATGGATAGCTCTGCTGAGTAAGAAATATAAGCCGAAGTCGGTATTGTACCTTTCATTTTCAATTTTTTTACATTCATTGCGTTGATCTATTTAGTTAAATTAATACACTAAATCAGCACGAAAAGTTTTTCTCCTAACAATACCAACTTTCAAGCGACTAATTTAAATTTCATATAATTATGAATCTATATGAATTTCACATCATCATCGATGATTAGAATAAGACAAGATTCCATACAGCTTGGGTGAAATTTGATAATTACAAACGTAACAATTTTTACTTCTGTTGGACATCTATCTATATCTATCTCAGCAATTGTGCAACGATCATAACAAAAAATCTTCATTCAATTTGACGTAGGTTGCGTTTCAACTCGTTATTTTCGATATATATACAAACAGTTGATGTTCAAAGCACTGATATTTGAAGCAATTGTATTGCCGACTGACAAGAAGACAGAAAGATGACAGGAAGATAGAAAAACGGAAGATGGGTACTAAAATGAATCCAAAACGTCGCGATTTTCAAGGTACGCTGGACCGCAGATCAATCCCAAAACAGGCAAGCAGTTGATATTCAAAGCATATCTCTATTCGTGTTAATATCAAATGTTTTCGTTTTGTTATTCGTCAACGTCAACGTTCATAGAGACCTAAATTGATGATAAAGTGTGGTTATGTTCAGACCGTAGGATAATCAGTCAAACCATTTGGCATGTGGAGTGCGCTCGGGAAAGACCGAAATCCACAGGTGTAGAACGCTCCGCGCTCGGGTTCGTTTACATGATAGCATAATTTCCTTTATAGTGTCTGTTCAAGTCCGGAAAAATGTAGGTCCGCTTTAACAGATGTAGGCCTACTATTGCTTATTAAGAGATTAGAATACTCTCTTTATGAAAATGAAATTGCAAAGTGGATGCTAGAACATATAGTACACATATCTAAATAATTCCCCATACATCTATTATTTTAGTGCGTTTCAAAAATATACTTTTGTTTTCAAACTCTCTTGCTAGCTAGCAATTCTAGCTACTAAAGAGAAGCAGGGGTTATTTCGTGAACAATCATAAATTATCACTTTTTCTATCTTCACTTTTTTTCCTATACCTTCATTACTATCATATTCTATTTTGTACATATACTGTTTAGCCCTGTTCCTAATGATTCTATTCAAACTTTGATTTTACATGTAATTTGTGTTCACGTTTGTTTGATGTTTATTATGTTTATGCCACATTTAAGCCCATGCACGTTTTGTGTGATCTATTATGGATACTGGAACACCATGTATCCTATGTATGAAATGTAATCACAAACAACAACAACGTGAGAAGTGACTTCAGACGATTATGCAAATTGAACCGAAGTAACTTCAGTTTAGGTAGGTTCCGATTGGAAAGATTAGCTTTAGGTTAATTTGTGTTCTTGAGGTTCGCTGTGCGTATGATTACCTAAGAAGAGTAGTGGACCTACTTAGGTGAAAATAGAGGTGTCGACTCAGCCATGGTGGTGGCTTACTCAAGCTGCATCGCAAATTATAATCGTTGGAATGGAACTCAGAATTTCATCTTGGTATTTATAAATAGGTTGTTGTGATGGAGTATGAGTTCAAACAAGAATTGAAATATTTCGTAGAGCGTACTACTGAAAAGTTCATCACGAAAATTTTATATCTCGCAGCTATGTTTAATTCTACACACATTTCAGTATAGAACCTCGAATTCTATATTGAATTTCGTACATTCCATACATATAATCAGGCAGAGGGCCAAAAAAAAGTATTTAAATATTATTTGTATCAATATTGTGAATCACTGTTATCCTATTCTGGTAATAAATGAGCAATTTAATGATATTTCGTCATAATTATATATCACTTTCATGGTTTGTATCATGACTACATGGGAATATTATTCATAATTAATTCTTTCCATGTATACTACTGTTCAGCTGTCTACTGTTACGTTTTCCCCAAATGAAAATACTACGTGAGCCAGTGTCCAACTTTTACACAAGACAACCCATACACAGCACTTTCTTGTAATGTTTTCCCCGGGGGTCGTACTTACTCCACTGCCTATATGCGTAATTCTTTTCAAGACTCTCTTCTCAGTTCTCACAAGGAATAAACTTTTCTTTTATTCCTTTCTATAGCCTTCGTATGACTCTCAAGGGGAACGACTCTTCGCATCATTCAGTCGTTATACATCCACCTAGCACAATGTCCGAAATCTTTGAAAATATTTCCAAGGATTTGGTGCAACTATAGTTGTTAGAAAGTCACAACAGAATGTGCTACAAATGTGGTATACTCGTATACACAGATAAGAAAAGTCGAGTATCTCCATAATAAACACAAATATAACCGATATTTTTGTACAGATAATATAGGGCACTAGGATTTTCTAGGAAGAGTTTCATTCACGTCAATCACGAACGTCCATTCATAAAGTTGCAGTGATATTATGAATTGAGTTACAATTGTTGTTATAGTTACTGACTTGATCTAAGACTCATTTTCTTTCGTAGATATAGGAATGATAGGAAAACGCTTTGTGTAATGCGTTGATGTTTGAGTGCGGGTGTTATGCGATACAGACAATACAGAAAATATACGTGTTGAGCTTGTGTTCATTAAACTCAGAAATATTTTAAAACATGGAGCGTCTTATTCTTAATATAAACTGAAAAAGCTTCTATAGTGAGTATAAAAATAAATATTTATTGTCTTCTAATTGCAAATTAGTAAGGTTCACAATGGATGAGGAAATAACTTCGAAATCATAAATGAGATCTTATGAAAAGTTTGTTAGGTTCCTATCAAAGTATATCACAAGGAAATTCTCCAGATTTTAAAGAAAATAAATCATCAAAGAAAAGTCTTTATCAATGTGAAAAGAAATCGAAATATTTGTATAGACATCCATAGAAAAGATTTGGACTATAAGAAAATCGATGTGAGAAGAGGAAAAACTAGTTGAATTACATCAGTTCTCTCAATTAGAGAGCATAAGAAACCATTTCAGATGATTAAAACAAAGGCCTTCTCAAAGATACATCATAATTTCAATTCTAGAATTCATTCTATGGGGTTGAGGAGATAGCCCACTTGGTACCCTTCCGATCTAATCTTCCTTGAGGCACAATTATGATGCCTCAACTGAACTCTGTACCAAATTTCAAATGTTTATATATATATATATATATATATATATATATATATATATATATATATATATATATACATACATTCAGGGGCGTCAGAAAACTTTGAAAGTTGGGGAGGGGGGGGGGGGGCAAACTCAAAAATTGCGACCCATGAGGGAAGGAAGTACAAGGTGCCACTTTTAAAAAAAATACAATTAATTCTAACAAAGTGGGTTCCAACAGGAAACAGCGAGACAAATTGAGTCTTGCAAGACATTTTTCTTGCCCCCCTTGGTCAAAAGTTAGCAGGGGAAATGCCCTTCCTTCACCCCGCTCCCCCGGTTTTCAACGCCAGTGCACAGGGTTTATTGACTTTATGTGATGAAGATCACTCCGGTGAATGAAATATTCGAAATTTTCTGAAGTTTTCGAGAAAACCTGGCACCTCCACCTGTATGATAGATCATTCATTATTAAAACGGCTGGACATGGTTTATGTTAAAAAGCTGTGTACAACTATGATTCTTTATGAATGAAAAATGTGATCCAGAGATTAAACTATGATTCATAAAAATGATATGTCAATAAATATAGAAAAACATCTGTGAGGTTGTCAAGTTCAAGAAAAAAATAAGGTTCACTTTTTTTATTGTGATACTTTCAAAGATCCAATTGCATCCAATCATAACATTATTACATTCTTGAATACATAGTGACTGTATTAATCAAACAGTGCAAGTATCATAAACTAATATATATATATATATATATATATATATATATATATATATATATATATATATATATATATTTATATTTATATATATATATATATATATATATTATATATATATATATATATATATATATATATATATATATATATATATATATATATATTTATATATTTATATATTTATATACCTATTATGACAATGCAAGTTTTGTCCGAGTTCTCTCCAAAACAGAATTGTCCGACGAACGGGTTCTAGTTTTAAACAATCAAGTTATAATGCGAGTCATAATAGTGATACCTTTATCGCTCTGCACCCTTTTAATAGCCTTTTTGATGATCCCATCCTGTGCAGTAGGGCCGGTTGAGACGTGCGCGTTAAAACTGAGTACAAAACGTCGTCCGAAGCATTGTACTGCTCAACCATAGGTCGATGGTTTAACGACGGTATAAAAATTAACTACCACACCGAGGACGGATGATACAAATGACCTGCACATGTAGCGCAGTGGTTAACGCGCTCGCTTCATGTGATCCGGGAGACGAGGGGAATTTCGAACTTGGTTGGATCCCCGCCGCTGACCATCTTTACAGTTTGTTTTTTGGTGGTTTCCCACTGTAGTCTAGGCTGATGTCGGGATGTTTCCCTACAATATAGGCCACGAACGCTTCCTTCCCACTGCCATTCCCAATACCTAAGGAACCTTCACCTCATCATCCCATCATCCCATCATCTCATTAATCATCCATCCGACGCCAATAGATCTTCGCTATATAAAAAAAGATACACGTGGTACTCAGTATGAACTCGGAACGCAGTCGATATGCTTTTAACGAGATAGCGTAAATCGATACGACCGTGTTTGGTTCAGTAGACCCGGGTTCGATTCAAGTCGTCAATCATGTCGAGCTATAGCTGTCTCTGATTTCTTTCGGTCGTTGAATGTAAACATATGCGTTGTATTTGATATAAAATGATGCCATTTCCGAGTCAAAATTCAATTCATCTCTTGTCAGAGAATATTTTTTATAGGGCTTACCTTTCATTTGATGCCGCCCAATGAGAACAATGAATATGAGACTTTAACACAAAAACACTTTACCAGTGAATGAAAGTGAAACTGCTCTGCTCGGAGGGGATTGGGGCTAGGAGCGAGTCATTGGGATTTATATGAAGTTTGCCTGACGAGTTCTAAAAGAAGACATGTTTTTGTCACGAGGTTTCTGATGAACTTTTGAAAAACTCTTGCCAACGGTGCTGTTACTCTAGGACACAAATCATTCTGAATTGATTGAATCATGAAAAATGTTGAAAATTCCTCACTGAAAACGTTTCCACTCGTGTCTCCAATTATTTCCGTCGAGTACTAGAAAAAACAAAATTCTCATTCTGGTAGATGTGAGAATTTTATATTTTTCGAAATACATATATTCGAAAGTTATTCATTTCATTCATTTTTTTTGAGAATTCGCAATATTATTTGGTATCAGAAGATAATTATGTAATCATGAAGAAGGTGCTACCACTCTCGCAAAAAGAAAATTCTGCCTCAAATTCAAGAAGTTTGTTGACGGTGAGATCATGATGAGAGTTTGCAATTTGGCGTAAAAGACAAAACACCCCTGGAGAAGTGACGTTGAAAAATGACCTGCATAATATATAACTAGGTACATTTTATTTTCGAAAAAGTTATTTTCATTACTTTTTAAGTAATGTCAGCAAACTTGTCGGAGAGTAATTTTATAATCATCGTTCAATAAAGTTCGTTTAATTATCAATGTGAATAATTTGAATAATATGATTTGATAAGCGAAATAATCAAGCTCAGACTCAATACTAGTGAGTGCAATACCTGGTATAACACATAATATATACATATCATAATATAACACATAATATACATTTATAATAATATATATATATATATATATATATATATATATATATATATATATATATATATATATATATAAATATATAATATAATATAAATACATAACACAACAGATTTTATAAAACGATCTCTTCATGCTGTAGTTAACATTATATTCGTAATAATAATTCCTCCACTATACCAACGACAGAAAAAACGCAATTTGCACATTTAGCAAATTGCATTCACTCCAATACATTACCGATCTATTAGAATAGTCGTTAAAACTAGAAATTGCATTTATTTAAATGAAATCCAGGATTTATATGTCCAGCCCCGCATCGTTTGGAACTCTCGCTGACTGCTTGCATTTTATGAACTTTTACCTCAGCTGCTAAATACTTTTCTGAACCTCTAGAACAGCACAGCTGTAACGGATATCTCAGGTGCCTACGCAGAAGCACGGCATCTTCATCGTTATCAAATCGAGAACAACAAAATAATTTGAATAATTATTCCCAAAACTTATAAAATAATTTTAAGTAAAATGAAGATAAGCGCAAGATGCAAAAGATTATCCGCACCTGTGAGTACTACAAGTTTAAAATATATGAAATGTATTTTTATAATCTCGATTTGAATAAACTCATGAAAAAACAACGTGCAAATTCTCGGGAAGGCTAAAATCTTGACTTCTGGAGTTATATCTATCTGGTTTCTGCTTCAGTTGAGTGTGAATTCGTATTTAAAAGAAAAGAAATATGTTACACAGCAGCTTCTGGGGTGTCTCGAACTATACTCTGCAATACTGTGATAACCGAACCGCTGTTCCAATGAGAGAATTCTCACATAACTTTGAACAAATCTATCGGAGTATAAAAAACATGCGATTTAGAACTGTTACAAGATTACGTTATACCAAGGCAAAATGAGAAAGACGACTATCTCAAATCGATTAGGGCCGACAGTTTTCCGTTAGAGACAGCTTATATTAAAGGAAAACCGTTCTCTCCGCAATCTTTATTCGATATCTGAAAAATGTACATACTGGTGATGTCAATTAGTATCAGCGAAGTGTGAATTACAGGACTACTTTTCATTTATCTTGCTAGGTTTTGTTGATGAGTGACTAGTGTTACGTGACCGCTAATATGTTTGATAATTCTTATTTTTTTGATTTTCGTATTACCACTTTGGCATCCACCATATTTACATCTTGAGAAATTAGCAACAACTGATATCCATTTAGAAGTGTTAGAAATAATGGGTATACCTGGATTCAATCTTTAGATGGGAATACAAATTAAATAACTCATTGAATAATTGATTACGGTATAATTTCCGGTTTGAATGAAATTAAAGTATCATTTTCGATTTCGCTAAAGACAATCTCAAATACATAATTTTGATTGCCATTCCAATTTTCAAACATTCAGAAATTTCGATTTCGATTTCTCTTCCACAAATTATCACTCCAATTTCGATTACGATTTCACTCAGAGTCCTCGATATATATTATATATTATATACATTTAATGTATATGCTGTGAAGGGATTTGTAGCTCATGGTGAATATGTAGATTAATGAAGAAAATGAACAAGCAGAGAGAAACATAATTCCGGAAAGGAAATTAGTATAATAATATTGTTGATGGTTTCACCTCGTTTTGCTTTGTATTGTCCTCTAGAAGCTGGTTATATTAATGCATTATGTATTCCATGGACTATAGCCATATATATATATATATATATATATATATATATATATATATATATATATATTGCGCAAAATAACCACGTCGTTGACGCGCCGTAAAACCCTAATATTCAATTCAATTCTATATATATATATATATATATATATATATATATATATATATATATATATATATATATATATATATATATATATATATTATAAAGTACGGCCCACCGTGATATGTTCGATACCCATAATTTAGAAACTTTCAACTCTATAGGATTATTATGTGAATGTATAATACATGGGTTATTCAGGCATTGCCTAATCAAGTTTTATAACGCGGTTCCATAAACGATTGTTATTTTGAATTACGAGATGGATAAGACATAGTGTAACAAAATGAATAGTAAAACACAATATTCTCAATAATGACAATTTGAATAATTGTTTACATAATCAGTAAGTGATTTGAACTTATTGACAATAGGTTAGATTACTTCTGAGGAGAGGAACGGAGGAGCGTGGATATACAGTGTCGAAATTGAATATACAGTGTACATTGACATCAGTATCGCACATTGTCTACAGTGATTTCATATAAAATGTTCGATAATGATGAAAAAGTGTTTCCGACTGAACAATGAAACTATTTTCTACTTTCTCTGCTTCATAAAGAAAAGGTGGGTTATTTCAATATGGCAGTATTATTCATAGATTAGCTTCCCATGTCGACATTATATTGTCACTGTTAACCATAAGTAAAATGAACGGGAAGTGAAGAATGTCATTCGGTGACTAGACAAGCTGATTCCTTGAAATCTCATTTCATATGAAACTGGAAACGCAAATGTCTATATTTGATCAGTTTTTTGAAATTGGAATTTGAGAATCGAAAGTATTATCCGTAATTTGTATTAGAATCCATGTGATGACATCTATTGATATAACTTGATGGAGTTTATATTGAATTTTTGGAAAAAAAAGAAAAATGAAAAATATATAATAAAAATGATATCAGAAAGCAATAGCAATTTTAAATGACTATACTTGTAGACATGAAAATCTGAATCGAGAGAGAGAAAGAGATAGAGGGAGAGAGAAAGAGAAAGAGAGAGAGAGAGAGAGAGAGAGAGAGAGAGAGAGAGAGAGAGAGAGAGAGAAAGAGAGATAGTGGTAAACGTATGTCTTTTCGTCAATTCCATTTGTTTTCATTGATGTATATTATAATTAATTATATATTATTGTGAGTAAATTATTATCATCCAATTCAATTAAAACGTGGAATATAACGTTCAGTGAATACTGTAGGCGCTATTATACGATCAGATTATCAAATGCAGGCCAACCAAATTTGTTTCAATGTTGGCACATAACATGGTAGCACATAAAAATAAACATTTTTCATTATGAGTTACGACTGTTTTCAGATTAGTACGTATTAACAATATTGCTGTCCTGGAGATAAATCTCTGATAAATATATTCCGGGAGACAGTTGACGACTTTTTATCCTTTTATTCCTATATGGAGAAACAATAATTGTATCATCAAAATAAAAGAATACAGACAATTGATCTGTATTATCTTACCAATCGACCATGTACACACAGCTTTGTGTTCTATATAGAAAGAAACCCAATCAAAAGAAGAGAATTAGCATCATTTCAAACATCTGTTTTCTATTCTGTATGGTATCTCATTTTTATAATCATTTCAGATAATTCTAGTTTTTGCTAACGTATTCCAAAACTTGTATGGTCTCATACACATAAGTGGGTGATTGTAATTGTGAATTTTTCAATTACTAATGAAATAAAACGTTCCTTGAATGGTTCCTTGAACAGACAGTATGAATTCGTAAAAAGAAAAGTATAACTTTATTGAATTATGAATAATTGAATGAGGTGTTCGAATAGATTCGGCGAACTAGCTCCAAAGCTAGTTCGTAAATAGTTCGCATGTATACGTAAGTATGAAAACAGTATACATATAAATACCTGTTTTTGCTTCGTATTGTCAATTGTGTTAACGCTTTAATCATGATTTCCAAATTCCAGAACCTATATATATATATATATATATATATATATATATATATATATATATATATATATATATATATATATATATATATATTAATTGGTGTAAGCTTTCACTAGTATTGTGTTTAGATAAAATCATGGTTTTTTGTTCTTGTGTGTAGAATATTTAATTATCAATTAAACGACGTTTCAAACGAATTGCATCGTTCATTCTCAAGTTACAGAAAATATATCAATCAGTTTTAATCAGTTCTACCTGACGATCGGTCAGCTGGACAAGTTTTTTGTCAATTTTTATATTTTCTGTAACTTGAGAATGAACGATGCAATTCGTTTGAAACGTCGTTTAATTGATAATTAAATATTTTACACACAAGAACAATCCTAAAACCATGATTTTATCTATATATATATATATATATATATATATATATATATATATATATATATATATATATATTTATTGTGTGTCATTGTTAAATTCTATAACGCACATCCACAGATTGGGTCAGCACCCTCGAGTGGTAATGGACGTTTCAATAGGGAAGGCTCAAGTTCTTAACGAACCAACATTCTGATCTAGGCAAGGACCATGTCGCGATCCATGCCATTGAGGAATGTGGGAGTAACAGGAGGAATGAAGGGAAGGGGTTGAGAAGTAAGAAAAGCAGTGATACGAAGGCATGGCAATGACAGAGCGTAAAAACGAATGAATGAGAATCTTGGGAAATAGTTGGCATCGTTCTTAATCGAATATTTAAGATTCTCATTTTACGAGCAATCTAAATACCTCATTTTATAGATCGAATATCAGCAAAAGACGTTAAATGACAAATGATTTGTCAAATTGCCTAAAAATGGAATGAACATTACTCAATGATGGCTCAAGAAATTTTAGATATGCAGGATTTCATTCAAGTATATAAGCATTTTCAATCAGTTCAATTCTATTGAGCTGATCCAGAGCTCGTGAAGAGTAAATTACGCAGAACGATTCAAACAATATGTTCATCAAGAATATATAGACATAAATATACGTATTCTGATTAGAATAATTCAATAAAATTTAATCAACGATATTACTTCTCGTGTGTACAATTGTGTGGCTGATTGCATCATTGCTCTTGAACCGTGCAACAGTGAATCAATTGTTAATAATTACAGATAATTCAATTTTTCTGGTTGACTTTTTTCTGACGTGTCAAATAAATAGCGTGTTGGTTCTCTAGAACTTCGCTAAGGGATGTAAAGTGCATGTATATCAAAGTACGTTCTTCGTAGAGTAAAAGAACTGACAGAGACTAATCCAACCTACAGAACGTAAAACCGATTTTGTCATTTTGCGCATATTTAACTCTATACAAGAATCTGAAAAGATGAAAAGTTGTGCATGTTTTCTCTATGATTGGTTAATCACAACCAGTCCAACTTCCTCATATTGGCTAAGTGGAGGATATCGTATTTTTATAGCAGACTTGCATTCTACAGACGGAAATCGATATGTCTTTACACAAGCAATAAGAACAACAATTATAGATTTCCAATCTTCAATAACTGAGGGTGGAGACCAACTCACTGTATGGAGTTTTCACAGATGTAGCTTATACAATACAAGATTGTATTGTAAATTCACAGTGTGGAGTGTGAGTTGACAACACAATTTTGTGTGCAGCGCAAGCTCAAGATCATCATATATAACACATTGTATTCAGAATCTGTATCAATGAAAATTCACAATAAATTCACAATATGCTATATAAGAGGCTATTTATTTATTTTGTGGAAGAAGTTGTATATTTAATTTCTTTATTATGAAAAAAGACTCGTGCTTCCATAGAGGTTGCTCATTTTACACATAATAACATATAGCGGTGCATGAGGTATAACAAATGAATAGAGACAGCTATAAGATAATAAAATGGTGTTCGATGGCCAAAAAAATTGTGATATTCTGGAAAAGATAATACTGTTATTGATTACATATTCAGAGTAAAAAAGCGTGTACGATACAAAAGCGATACATCTACACATCAAATTCATTCAAACTATATTAATGGTTTCTGAAAATTGAAATGGATCTTTTCAAATCCAAGAGGACTAAGTTTTACAATGAATGCAATGCAATGCAATTATCATTGTTGTATCTTTTGAAAAATTGAACGAAGAAGTGAGTAATTGTACCTTTTGATTGAACTAGATTGAACTACATCCGGAATAATTAATTGTGAAGAATATATAAAATTTGAACTTTTAAATTGAACTTGAATCGCACTAAGAGTCCAATCACTTCTATGTCCACTAGAACGATACAAAATATAGTTGGTTCGTGAATAGGTGCCGATCATTGTAATTTCTTCAACTTTCATGTTATTCCTAATTTGTGTACCTAATTTTTCAGTTGGTGTGAATCGAGTCTCTTCATTTATGTGGAGTAAATTGTAATACCTAGATAATGAACCTTCCTTTTTCCGGCTCAACAATCAATCCTATCAAGAAACGAAAGTCAGATATTTTACATAAGCAGGCATAATAATGGAGAGGCTAAGACTAAGTTTTAGGGGTTTATTGATAGCTGCTTGGAAATTTTCTTGACGTATTCGGAAAGATTCCTGGTTTCATTAGGAAGAGCAGGCATTCGAATTTTTCACCCGTTTGGGGGTCGGGGGGGGGGGGAGTCATTGAGCGTGAAAAATCAATCCAATTATTAGGTTCCGATTTTGAATATGTTTTTCCACTCAATATAATTTTTGTGAACCAAATTAATCATTTCAAATCAATGACTGAATTTCACTAATTTGGTCAAAAATTTCGACTCAGTTTCGTGGTATTATTCTACATCTTTCTCCCACAATGTATGTGACGACTCTTTAGACTAAAAATCTTAGGTAGAATTCAAATAACACAAGGTGTATAGTTACCTGATAACTTGAAAGATTATGATTTTTGGAGTGCATAAAACAAAGTTCGTATGTTTTGGTATAGAAGCATGAAATTCCGAGAATGTACTCGGAGAAAAATTGATGTTTTTCGATAAAAAATGAGAACTATACGCATTTCTTATCCGTTTGGACTCTCAAACGTTGGGACATTCTGGGGTGTGGAAAATTATGCACATGATCAGATTCCGATCCCGAATATTTTACAACCTCCACCACCCCTACCATCTCCAAACCGATGAAATATATAATGTCTTCCTCCTCTTTTTTAGAATCAGAAACTTTTTTTCAAGACGCCCTGAAGTTTTCATGCTTCCACCACCAAACATCGAAAATCTTCATCATTTCTATCCAATTCACCCAGCAATTATTTTATGAATCAATTTCAAGACGTTTCAAGCACGATTACTTATCTGAATTGATTATATTTTTGAAGATTTTTTCCCCCTAATTCTAGTAACTCTCCGATTACTTCTTGTATATCTAGTTCAGGGAAATCATTCCTGTACATTGTGAGTGTCAGGTGAATTGATAATCATGACCAGATATAAGACTAGATGAATTTATGTGGTGGTGCTTAGTAAAGTAATTTGATCAAATAACCTCACATACATATTCATAAATCAGAGATTAGAGATACGACAATCAGGTTGAGTGATAGCTCAAAATAGTCACACGAAATTTCCCCGTTCTGCAAGAATGATAATTCACAGCTTGCTCAACTTGGATTTACGGCTTGAGGAAATTCACCTTGTATCATGAAGCGTAAGTAAATGCACTTAGAAACGCGCCTCGAGGTGGTACCATTTCTCTCGGAAACAACCTAACACATCGGTCACGGATTATGCATGGTCCTAGTTCGAATCCCTGTTTCTTGAATGATGGTTCAGTACGTAATCCAGTGATGTACCATATCAATAATGTAATAATTAGTTGAAGTAGGTAAATACAGTATTCGATCAACATCCAAATGTATGAACAAGTTAATTGTTACCAAAACTTCACTGAAGACAAATAATTTCATGTTCTATGTATATTAGAGCCATTCATATGTATTCGATGATCTGATGTGTACCTATGTGGTTTGACTTTGATGCGGATTTGTGGGGATCGTTTCGTGCATGGATCGCTGGTTGCGGTTTTGTGCGGGTATCTATGGCTGACATTTCTCCGTCAACTCATATATTGCATCATATTATTAGAACATTTGAATCTTCACACCACCGAGAACACTATGTATAATCATTATATGTCTCAAAGTGTGCAATAAACCCATTCTAACTCTATTATAATAGTAACAGATGCCAGGACATTTGAGTCAGTTGTTAATGCACTAGTTTCATGTGTTCCGGAGGATGAGGGGTATGTCGGTCCTTGGCTCTGTTCCCGCCACCAACACATTTACATTTTTTTTCTGGTTCCCCTCTATAGTCTAAGCCAATTCCGGGATGGTTCCTACAATAAGAGCCACGACCGGTTTCTTCCTACTATCCTTCCCATCACCTACGAAAAATTCATCCCATTATCCCACCATTTCATTAAATCCGTTGATTCGACGCCAATATATCTTGTTTATTAATACAGTGCGTCGTGAAATCCAATGTGAATACAATTCATAAAAGGTTATGAAGTTGATGGAAAATGTTGACGTTATTAAGGACTATCCGAGGGTCTAGGTTTAGATTCGTCAACGTCTTCGTCATAGCCAAAGGTGAATAGTAATGTTTGATCTCCCTGATCCTTGGATCAGTGAACTCTATCTACGCAGAGTAATATTTTCATTGGCACCATGTCAGTTCTATTCCATACCATTTTATAGGTAATGCGAAGGTTCATGTTTTCATCAAATTGAAATTCTGTTATTGTTCAAAATTGTACAGGATAAACTGATATTTTCCTGAATCGATTCTGTACGAGTAGTTCATCAGATGTGTTCATGTAAAAGCAAGGACAGCAATATAAGCTCCAACCTATAAAGATGTATATCTGGGGAAGTGGGCTTTGGTTGGAATCTGTTCAATAAGCTGTTCAAGTAAATGGGCCTACATTGAAATAGTTATTATTATTGTTTTTGCAAGCTATTTAAAATAACGATTAACTGTTCGATTATATTGTATTTGTGGCTGTAGATGATTGTTAACATTGTAAGTGAACAATGCTTGATTGATTATGTTATTGAAGTGACCATGCACGTAACTATTTGACTTGTCTGAGGATAGTGATGAATTATGTTATTATATGAAAACCGATAAGGGTTGTGTTCTCTAATCTAGAACATAAGTTGTACATATCCGTTATTTGCAGAACTTCTGATACATATCGACATCATTGACAAACTGTCTCTTATATTTTCGCACGATATTGAGTGATGTTCAATTCCTAAGACTTCAGATTGATATAAGAACCACTCAACTCAAATTGCTGATCAATTATAAAAAGTCTTTATCTTCAACTATTTCAACTATAAAAAACACGTAGGCCTATCCTATTCATTACCGAGGTACATACATGTGGAGTGTTTTTCTGGTAAATTAGATTTTTTTTTTTTTTTTAATAACATCGAAACTTGATACAAAATCATTGTTCCCCTATCAAGGCTAAGGATGAGAGTAGGATCGTTTATAAAAGGTTTTGAGGAAGATTATGGGACATATGATTTTTAAGCATCTTATTTCATGTAAAAACATTCAATTATTTCCAGTCAACATTTCAGTATTGGCCGAAAGAGCTTAAAACCACTCAGCGAGGTACATTTTGATACATGTTTGCTATGTAAAGTGTTCGAGACCGATCCGCTTACCTACTGTTGATGAGATCAAAATTGAATTTTAAAACACCATGCGTAACCCAGTAAAAACTTGGAGTGCTATGCACAAAATTTCATTCTCTTTTCTGGTAATATGAAATAAATTTTAAAAAAATTGGCAGGTTCTATGTTATGTTGATAATGTGAAAGAGAGAGCGAGATAGAAGCAGAGAAAGAGAGAGAGAGAGAGAAATAGAATAGAGTGAGGAGCCTGAAAATATATTCAATGATTGTCATTATTATTATGACATTATCAATCATCAAAAAACGCACACGAATAGTGTTTTCCTCTATTCCATCCATTCCATATTCCATCCAGAGTTTTCCTCTATTCCATTTTAGTAATTCAAATAGAATTAATGTTTTACGAAGCCTTTTAGTTATCACCCTATAAGTTCCCGCATCAAAGAGTCGTTAATCAGACAATTACATGAAAGAGCTGGATCGTCTTTGAATTAAAGCAAACCCGGCACCTCCACCTTTAATACCTAATTTACGACGCTAGCGCAACCGTACCGTAACACTTGATGAATATTTATATAATTTCAAAGAGAGAGAGAGAGAGAGAGAGAGAGAGAGAGAGAGAGAGAGAGAGAGAGAGAGAGAGAGATGAAAATGATGGAGTTTCATATTCCGAACCTCGTAAATATTCATTTTTGTGCAACTTGACCATAAAAAGACCTGAGGACAAGTGTATTCACCTTAGATATTGAAATGGTAATAGATTCTTAGGTTCTTTGAAATTCTCAGATATTAATAGGTATTGAAATGTCATTTTCTCTGAAAATTGATCAGAAGATATGTTATAGGGATATCGACCATATATATTATTATATATTATATATATTAGTACGTCTAGAGGACGCAACAGCGCTTCTGTGTAGGCCTACAAATTGAAAGTTGGAAACTACCATTTTGGTTGCAATACACTGGATGTCCCATGTACTGTTTACCATTTTTAGTTTGAGACTATACTAGCCCCCCCCCCCCCCTAACTTTCAGAGTGTTCCGACGCTATATATGTACATAATTATATATATATATATATATATATATATATATATATATATATATATATATATATATATATATATATATATATATATATATTTAATATGTATGTTTAGTTGTATCGAAGAAAAAATATTTTAGTTCGTTGTGTGATATTTTTTGTATTCACCGGTATTAAAAAACGTAGCAAGTTTTTCAAATTGAATTGATGATTGTATTCTGAACATAACAAATCAAGTTTTTCCAATTTGAAATAACAAACATGATATGTTTGTCAACTTATGGCGACACAATTTAGCGACAGTGAGTTGGTTCATTTGTGTCAGCTGATTACATATTGGAATAGTAGTAATGTGGATCAATCAGGATTTATGCGTTTATGTGTAGTAAAATAGCAACAAGAAGTTATCTTTCGCTGTGACTGATTGCTACACTCTCATCAATACAGAAATAATTGTTTTGAAACATCCATCGGTAGCTAAGAGCGACAGAAACTTAATATATTCTAAATAAACTGCAATTTGTTTTTTCAATACACGACATGAGGGTTATTCCGTTTTCTTTTTGTACGTACATTTTGGAATTATGTGGAAATGGTTACGTTTCACTGTTGAAAGCGCATTTTTTGGAATTATTGACATAGAAAATGTGATTCCAATCTTGGTAATTTACAAATTCCCTTTGTATTCAACACTATCAATTGGTAATAAAATTCGCGAAATGCAGAAAGTATACGATACAAATAATTTAATTTCGAACCAATCATCATTATTTTGTTAATTCAGATTTATTTTAGTAGGAAATCGTAAATTGAGGTGAAATTTGTAGATCCAACGACTTTATTATACATCACATTTTCATCGACTGCTCACATGACGCAGGAATCAAATCTAAAAGCTACATTGTTCTATATTTGACGATATGAGAAAATATAAGAAGTAGTCTTGAGATTGAGGTCAGTACAATCTTTGAGGCTCTGACACTGACGGAACGTCATATGGGAATACTATAGTTATGACGTGTCATATCTTCTGTCATCTCCTTTAAAGCTAATTTGTGTCATGCAATTTATAATCTGTGACACGACCGACATTGGAAACCACGGAAGTAGCTCTGGAAGTCTACTAGGTGTGACATTTGGCTTCTGGAAACTACAGACTGAAACTTAACTGTTCTGTAACAATACTCTCAAACTGAAACTGCTACTGGTGGTCGATTTTGATGCGAGTCGGTAGAGTAGTTATTCAGTAGTGTAGACGATCAGAGAAAACGGGAAGAATTATAACTGTTTCAAACTATCTAAACTTTTCATTCCAGCTGCTTTGTCTATCTAGCACTCTCATCTATATTAATTAATTGTGTAACCCATACTCGAAATAATATCAATACGAAATGGATCCATTTCTACGAAATTCCCAAAGTAATGAATGAATGTAAAAACACTGTATTTCGCTATTTCGTCTGCCATGAGCTCGTAAAAAATGAATTCTTTACGAGATATTCAAAAGTGATGTCATCTCATACTGGGAAACGAAGCATATATGCGTTGTAAGATGAACGAGATGAAATGTGATGGAGAGCTTTGATTAAGCACTTTGATTTTGAAAGTAAAAACGCAATGCCTTCCTCTTTCACCTGTATTGATTATTTCAATCGTTTCACGATCTGATTAGTTTTATGACAGTCGATGAACTAGCATGATCTACAGAAGTAGAATTTCTCAATATCCCCTACACTCAAAATATGTGGAGTCAGTATAGTTACTGGGTAATGAATCATTAAGAATTCAAAAATGAGAAATAAAATGGTGGATATTAGCAGATGAGATAACTACTTCATAAGTTCTATATATTTATTTAAAAATTGATATTGTTCATTGATATAAAATATATATATATATCAATTCACAAGTATTATTTGTTCAAATTTTCAAAGAAAAGTACCATAATCCATGACACACTACCTTTCAGGATTATATTCTCTGTATGTTTTCCGAGTTCAACGGCTATTCTGTTCTACACTTTTTTCCTACTGTCTTCGATATTCACGCTTTATTTATCAAAATATTACATTTCAGCTGTTTCTATTCGCATTAGTCTCTCCATATAGCTCATTGTCCACAACATTTCCTCATACACAGTATTATAACTCATTCATCCTGACATTTGGTTTCAGTGCTTTCCTTCCAAGTTACAGCTTACAGTCATTAATTGAATGCCATAATGTTAAATCCGGTCACAACAAAATATATCACCATATTTTGATGAACTAAATCTATAAAATGATATCGAATACACAAATTGACACGAATATAAAAATGACTTGAAGAAGAGAGGAAAAATTATTAGGAACAACGTCATGAGTATCAACAAAATAGGCGATATTACTTTCGTCTAATCTTGAATGAACAAATTTATATTCAACTAAAAATTAATTACATGAGATACTCCCATTGTCCCTAATATTCTAATAATATAAAAGTCAATAACAACATCAAAGATTCGTTTCCCGGAGCAATCTAGTGACTTCTATATTAACCTCGAATTAATACCAAACTATTTCACACTACAGTTTGTTAAATGAGTTACATAACAATTCATCATTTCTCTAGGGATGGTATCCACCCTTATGGTGTCTCGTCGTCTGAAATATCTCACCTTGTATTCATAATGATTTATGGGAACAATGGTGTGTGGGAACAATGATTTATGAAATAATTTCGATGTTAGTGAAAAAATGAAATAATTTCGATGTTGGTGAAAAAATGAAATAAGTTTGTGAAAATTATTCATAGCAAATTTTAATTTGACCTGAATACATGTAATCAATCTGTGTTTCAACCCCGTGATTGCGAGTATAGGCACAACTACTTACTATGGCGTCAGTGATAGGGCCGAGGATCAACCGAAACGATCATCATGATTTACTACTGAATGGAAATCAGGGATATAAAAAGTTAATGACATTTCGAGGGTATCACGTTCTTCCATTCGTTTTACTATCTTGAAACTACTATTTACTTCATTTAAAATTCGATGAAGTTGAAACTATATCATATAAAATATCCACGTTGATCTTCTTTTACGTAGAATAGTTAATTAACGATGGAGTAATTTCATTTGACTGAACGGAGTTATCGGCTGAAAGCAGATATTGAATTTAGCGCAGCGTCTTTATGGCAAAGTATCAAGCTTTAAGATTTGAATATAATGAATATTTTTTCTGTGTGCCATTTTATATTCTTCTTCCATTCAATATTCTTATATGCTAATTGAGATTTATCTCTGAATCCAGTCATTTGTTATCATAATCAGGATAACTATGATGCATCTAAACATTTAGTTCGATTGATATTTGTTGTAATACAAGTTATCAGTTTGAAAGCATTCTAGATATTGAAAAAGAGAACAAACAAGTAAACTACGTAGCGAGATATTATTGTACCCTAGTTCTACATGGTAGTCATTTGGAAGGAATGAGATAAGTTAGAGGAAGGAAAAGGACATAATAGACGAAGCACCTTAGAACAATAACCAGTGTAAACATTTTAGTTTGAGTACACTACGAGTACACTAGTACAGTACGTTGCATTACATCTAATCTGATTGAGTTACAATATAAAAGAAAATAATGCAAACGTAGGAATCAGATAAAGAAGAAGAAGTGAAGTATTTTCTAAATTAGTTGATTTGATTTCTTTTTACAATGCATAAGAATCCTTGAATGAAACATGTAATTCTGTAATTCTGTAATTCTGTGATGTAGGCGAGATTGGTATGACTGAGTTCCAATATTGAAAACTTAAATGGTGATTGCTTGACGATAGAAAAAAATAATCATGACGATGATACTTACTATTTGATCAACTAAGCCATTTGTATATGTCCCATTCAATGAACGTATTTTCAACTATTGCCAATGTCTGATATGTTGATGATTCATTATATATTTTCCACGATATTAACGTTATTCAAATTGACTTCTGCGATACACAAATAATGTATTTGTTTTCATTCAATTTGTTAAAAACAGGAAGTTATCAGCAGCTTTGATCGAGTAGAAAGCTTGTTATATTGAGATCAGAAATTTCATTGCACACCATGCTTTATCGATCGTCTTTGGAATTCATATCAGAATTAGATCTATATTTTATATTCAATTTAAAAAATAATTATGAATATTCATTAATTATTTCTCACTAATTCACTTTTGTTAATTTGACCATGAAGAAGCCAGGACAAATCCTGGCGAAACGTTGGTATTTTTAACTAAATAAGAATCCATGAAATGAACCCGAAAGATGTTATATAAAGGCTGTTATGAAAGATCATTATATATTATATATATATATATATATATATATATATATATATATTTATATATATATACTGGAAACTGGATTTCTAAATCCATTGGGGGATAAATAAAACATTGTGAATGAAAATATCTTATCGCTAACAGTGGAATTCATGCGACATTTAAGTGCAGTACTTCGTACACTCACTGATGTAAGCAATGCATCACAAAATATTCCAGTACTGAATGTCTCTCAACCTGATCTCCCAACTGGAAGTCGTTGACTGTATCTGATGTCATAAGAAGGCAATAATAATGAGTTAACATTATCATTTCAGTTATACTCGAAACCCATGCCTACAGCATGCCCCAAACCATTTCCGTATATATTCAACATTCAAAATAGTGCCTCAACATTCTGAGCCAGATGAACTAGAATTGTGACTCATTTTCTTCTTATGTAACAACGTGTTTTCATGTTTCGTGCCTTTTTTCGTTTGGCATATTTTTAGAATGGCGATAAGTCTGCTGCAAACACGCTTGAAAAAAATGGTTTTGACTTCTTTTATTTTTCTCAGTGGTTACGCTGAATGAATTGGTGGAACGGAGGAAGATGGATAGTAAATGGTTATGATGTAATCATTTTTCTTCATGATTACCTCTTAGCTATTCGGGTCTTATTATGAAAAGCAATTTACTCGTAATATTTGAACGTCTTTTTTTCAAGTTTAATAACGATATTCAAGAATGATATAACGTTTGTAAGGTCACATGGTAATGCCACTTGTAGCAATCATGGCCGCGATGTCAGTTATTTTCATTTGACTTCAAAAACAAATATATTCATTATTTTATATTAAAAAAATCATATTTACATGAGTCTCTGGATAATATTCATAAAATACATCAGAATGCCATATTGCTACTTTATACTCATTACTGTTGTTGTGAGTTGAGTAAATTAGGGATGAAAATATTGAATTCAATAATTATACTAAATTATTGTTTCCCAATCGAGGCTGGAGACGAAGGATGGTATCGTTCGTTCAGGGCAATTTTATTTTCTTCGTGAAATTGAGATGCTACATATATCTATGGGGTTGTCGAGTATGTTCAATTGAACTTTGAAGTAAATTTACTTCCACATAACATATCAACATTAGGATTGAAACTAACAAAAATCCTCGAATAGCTTGATGACATTATTGATACTCTTTCAATCACTTCTTATACATTTTTATTCAATTAAAACAAAAACAGGTTGAAATTTATTTATAGACAAAAAATATTGAAGTGTAATGCATTTAATCGCAAAAACTGTGTGAAAGCGCTCTAGATAATTACTATATATAAACCTAAAAATTTCAAAAAACTTCACAAATGTTAGAAATTGTATCAAATTATAAATTTGAAGGCCAAGTTGGAGGTCAAGTGTAATTCAATTGCATTTGCTATCGTTAATTGTATCATTATATATTATCAATGTGCATGTATAGTGCGGCACATGTTGACACAAGGATGTGTTCTCTTTCTTATATACCTGTTCATACGAACTGTATAAACTACTGTATGAAGAAAATAGAGGATGAATAAATAAATAGATGATGAAATCACACATAGCTTATATGAATAAACGAATACACTTAGCCTATACATGAAATCTGGTTATTTTACAATATGATAAAATTGTATTTTCGCCAAAAAAATGTTATATTCTCCAATTTTATATCCTATCTATATCCTCCCTCCAAGAGTTGAAAATCATTGTCATGATCGCCCGTAGCACTGCACCAAAACTTATTATATGGATGGGTCTACTCCCGAGGGGCTCGCCAAGTCTTACATCACAAGTGGGCGTCGCGTATTCCCATGTGTTCCCTTTTATTCCCATGTATTCTCACGCAAGGACGACGAGACTCACTTGGGAAAATAATCGTCGATTTATGTATAAGAACAATCCCACTAGCGCAACATCTAAGCCAAGTATTATTATCAAAGGGAAATACATTCTGTATAGAGTATAAAGTATAAACACATGTGTCCCATGATACCTCTATTTCAGGTAAAACCAGAGTGAAACATTGAAACTTGATACAAAATAAAATTGGTAACTAAAGCTAGACTTAGATACTTACACTTGGATTAAAACCCAACTCACAAAAAACTTGACATAAACTTGAGCTGAACTTGAAGATAAGTAAAGCTTATGAGGATGGCGTGTTATTATTAGATCTCATTGTTGTAAACCAACTTGGATAAGGTTAACAAAAGGTCATTAGCAATTGATTGTCGAATAAACCATTATATAATATATTATGACAATATAAAACTCGTTATAATATCTTATTTAATATTTAGGTTCGGTTTTACGAACTGATAATCAGAGGATTATGCGATAGTTAGTGAATTGACTTGTTATCACCCTATTTAGGCATGTTATTTCATCACCATCACTAATAGTTAGCTAATTGAATTAATAATTAACTGAGAGCTCGTAAGACCGGTTCTTGATATAATACATAAATGTAATTTTCTTTAATGGCAGAGTAATGTTTTCATTTGTTTTTTCTCACCCTGACAGTTTATACCCTCAACACTCTCACTAGTATATGTGATGTTTCTGGATATTAATATCACTCTATTGGTACATAGTCGCATCTCTCAGGGCGACCATGACGTCAGTTTCAGGAAACAAGTGACATCTTGAAGAGCAAGGGGATACTTGTAAGAGTGGAATTGGTTTTTAGATTAGACGGAAGTTCATCGTGAACCATGTTTGTCCTGTTACTGCTAGAACCTATATACATAGGTGACTTCACATATGTGAGGGGGGTAAGTATAGCGTCACTTATGGTGGCGTAGGTACACATGACGGTATATATAATTGTGCATTACTGAATACGTATAAGCAATCTTGGGAAGGTGATATCTTGGGAATAAAGATACTTGGTTAAATAATAACTTTTCAAAATATGAAGTTAATAAAACATTGAAATGACTGGAAGTCACAAACGTTCATTGAAGAGTGATACAAGCTACTGTATGAGGCTAGTTATCAGTTATTGAGATAATAGAGGCTATTCATTGAAATCTTACCTGCGTGATTTCAAACTCTCAAGTCACGACATGTATCGAACTTTCAACCTCTCAAGATTAATTCACGCTCAAATATAGTTTCAAGGATAAAAAAGCCTAATCCAGCAAGTACATGCAGGCAATTTTTTCCCATAGTTTCTCGTCAAAATAGCATCAATATAACTTTTGATTTCCAATAAACTATCCTTTTAAAAGTAGCGGGTAGAAAATGAACGTTTTGTATACTAAAGGTAATGCCACTAACGAAGGGTTGATGAAAAAATGTGACCCATATCTTTCGAAAGTTATCATTGCACATCATATCCTCATAATTTCACACAGAAATAGTGGATAATTGGATGTGATCTAATCTTACTGCGACGGTATTGGTAGAGGTGGAGGTGCCGGGTTCCCAGGTTCACGAGCGATGTCCACAATGCTAGAGTCCACAATGTACAATAACCGATACTAGAGGATCATAGGAATTATCATCAAACTTGAAGTGGTCTTCCAAGGGAATTCGTCATCACAGAATTGTTTTGTATGTAATGTACCAACAGCTGTAAGTATATTAGAAACAGGATTAGGAGTTAGTCTAGGATGACTGTCTGATCTCGGCATGGTCTACGATGTTTTATGTGCTATTGTGTTATCCACGGTACACAGTCGGTATTATATTGTCATATTGCACGGTTCGAGACTTCAACCAGGAAACACGTTAGCAACTTGAGACCGCTTAAAACACGGTCTGGCATTGTTAACTGACGTCGTAAAATAGAAGCCCACTATCGTTCATGATTTACTCAACAGGGTTTCAAGGACTTTCTATGTAGGAAACCAAAAAAAAATGTATAATCTCAAAACGGATGTAGACTTTTACTATTTTCAATTTAATGAAAACATCAATTTTCAAGCATTGGTCTGAAACTTTAAAGATCACACCTGAATAATGCACGTTCCTTATTATAAAATTGGGCAACTGAAGGGAAAACGGAAACTTTAATTTCGATGTTTTTGTTGATGAAGGTTCCAAGTTGCTCCTGTAGTATTCCGCCAAGCTGGATTGCCTCGTAATATTTTGGGTAGTAAAAGAGGATACATTCAATTATATTATATTCTTATGTCTTGTGTACAGTAAATTAATTCGCTACGATATCGTATGACAGGTGTGAATAAATTACTTTCGCCAATCCCCATAACACTGTACGTGAATAGTGGAATCGAGTAGATCCAGTGCGCGATATGTGTGTCTAAATCGTCAGTGTTCTGTCTCCTACTCGAGAAAAATAATTTCGTATACATTTTAAATGGTTTGTATATGATATTAAAAGTATCACCGATTATTAAATGTATAGTATGTAGAAACGTTAATGTTCTTCCTTCTAATAATGAGCATTCAAGGAGAATACATTGTATATATAGAGTATGAAGTATGAACACATGTGTCCCATGATACTTCTATTCCAGGTAAAACAAGAGTGAAACAAATATAAAATATAATAAATGCATAGAAATATATGGAAAATATATTAAAGGCAATTTGGAATGCAGTGTGAATGGATGTTATTTGTACTCGGCACCACCACCATTTTGTCTCAGCAAAGCGTACAAAACTCGAGCGAAAAGAAATTACTCCAACATTCGTATTTCAATATGTTCTCCGTTCTTTTATTGTCAGATATGACAATGACGTATCTCTTAACCACACAAAGGTCATTCTTCTTCTGTAGATAAATCTCGTAATCTGTTAACTTCTATAGGAAAAACCTATCGATCTTTTCTTCGAGTTGTTTGAAAAACAACTCTGCTATCAGTGTTAACAAGTGTTTTTGCGTCAGATTTCTGATCCAAACAAAGGTGATTTGATTCAACACCAGTTGAATCTAGTAAGATTTATTAAAAACGTAACTCACTCTGTTACAGCGTCATTATTCCAACCAATGAATAGACGTCATTCTGGCTTTTATTTACGACTTCCAGATTCCCTCAAACCTCCTCTAGGGTTTATAAAAAGATAAGTAACGAGGCAAGTAAGTATATCGATATTTATATCACTGATTATCTGATATAAACGGATTGGTTTAAAGGAAGGGTTTACGAAAGGAGATTAGAGATTGGTCACGTATAGGAGAACCCTTGGCGAGTGGAACACTGAATCACTGTCACATCAAAAGATACTTCAATTCCTTTAATGCTTCTTTGTCGATGGATTGACACTCGAAAGAATTACGCATCAGGATTCAAGAAGAAATGTGGATTATTTTCATGCTTGACACATTTATAGAAAAATCGAATGAAAATACTGATCTATAATCATTGTTGTTATTTTTTCATATTGGTAAAATGTGTTATTCAATCTTAAACCACATTTAATCTATTTTTCCTAGAAAAAGAAAAGTAGCTGTGTGGTTCCGAAGCTACAAAAATGAAGATCTTTTTGATTTTATTGTATCGATTTACATTGAAAATTTTCTCTTTCCTCTCCTCTCACCCTCTCTCCTCTCTAAATCACCTTAAAAATACTCCCACATTATCTCCCCCTCTTTCACACTCCCTCCATTCCGTTGATTTGACATCGATGTGTAGCTCATTGGAAACATACATAAACTGACTGTCATGGCGACATTAACATGAAATCTGTTCGACGCGCTCGATTTTATGCGGCGGTAACTGCTGGAACTATGATCAACCTTGTGACTACATACCATTGAGTTATTATTATTGCACACTCAGGAATACATAGTACATTGGTGAGAAACTTCCTGCTTCAGAACATTCACGTCCAGACTAATCATGAATGAGCTCTGATGCATGCACTTGAACTAGGTCAATGTGTATCGTTATTATGTCATTTCACGTTTGAATAGACGTTTACGCACGTTTACGTTTTACTTGATATCAATATTGTGTCATCTTTCAAGCTACTGCCAGACTGGATATCATTTTTTCCATAGATTGTAACATTCAGTCTGATCGTTTTTCAAATTATAATAGCTAATTATTATACCAAAATATCGTTTTTTTTTACGAGATGTTGGGACGCTGAAGTATATCTGAGCAAAAAATATCAATTGCATCTAATTTTTTCGTGATACTAATAATCGTCGTCAATTCTCTAAGTATGTGTCAAGTAGTGAGTATGTCAAGAGTAACTTAGATATTATTTCTAAATGAGAGAGAAAATTAGGTTCGACAATTATTGTTGATCTCTACTGGAAACATTCCGTGAATTCCTAGTAGGCTTCCAATAACTGAATGGGAATTGACGTGTTACTTCCAACCTAATGAAAATGAATGTGAATTCAGATGTTGATTTTGCCACACGCCGATTATACCAGTACTGATTCTGATCAGAAGCAATATTGCTAATGATCATTAAAAAAAACAGTTTCAAAATGATGACACACAAATTCGGAGAAATAGATCCAAATTCCTATTTCATTGTAGCCCTTTATCGTAATAAAACACGTTATTCGTCTGAATACGTTGACCTCACTTTCGAAATAGTTTGTATGTTCGAATCTGAAATAAAAATGTACCGCACAACTACATATTCTATATGTAGTCACAGCTGAAAAAGGTCTCCGTAGAGAAATAACAGGAGATAAAAATGAAACGTGTGTATATAGTGACTTCGAAAGAACGATTTGTAGAAGAAACCCTTCTTCGAGCCAAAAAAAACTTTCCCAATACCGTAAACGCAAATTTTTTTCACAGTCCTCAATTCCACAATCATGCACGACGGTTGTGATACTTGGATGTATTCATATTCAGTCAATGTACTAACATAATTCTCTACCATTCAATAGTCACATAAGTTATCTTGATGTAAGCTCACTTTAATCAATAATAGAAAAACGAAGATGCAACTCAATTCTCTTATGACTTGAGACAGCGAAGATTCACGAGTCAACGTAATCGTATAAAACTGATGCAACTATTTGACGTCTCATTACTTTATCAACATGCCTCCATCTTAACGTTATTATGATCTGCAACAAAAGCTGCGCTGCTATTTTCTAGTTAAAACCTTGTTACCTGACCTTAATATCATGTCATAAACACGTCATAATCATATGCCATGGCTTGAAGGAAGAAACAGTTTATGGGAGAACTTGCAAACCTTTGTTGTTCAGTTCCCTGGAGCATGTATGTCGCGTAACAAAGGATATGAATAAAAAATGAAAACGAGGTATGCGCTATTTCTTAGGAAGGCTGAAGATGGTAACAAAAAAAACTCATGAGTATATCAGATGAATTAAACATTGTTGTACTTATTGTTTTTCATTTTTAAATATTTAAGAACTCTTTTTTGTAAACGAATTGTGTTTGTGCATGTACGAATTTTCTCAGCCTATAATATATTTTCAAAACATTACAGTTTGGTCCAATTCTCTCTGAGTATCTGGATTATGTAATGTGGTTTAAATGGTTCATACCATTTTCTCTTCCAATTAATTAATTAGAAATTCTCAACTAGCTCATGTTAATATTATCTAGTTTAGAATTATATTATAATTGAAGTCAAGATAGTTAATACACTCAAACTGCGCATTCACTGACTGAGATTATTAATTATTTTCAAAGTACATTCATTTTTAAACGATATATAATTTAGTAGTTAATTTTGCCAAGTATAAATTAACTTAATCTAATAACATTCAACTCTTGAGTAGCGTCTAGTTGTCTTGTTTTGTCAAGGTTTAGCTGAATAAAAATACGCTGTTTAGGAAGGAAAGCTCAATAGAAACTCACTTCCGGTCTTAAACAATATTACTCCCCAGCTCACAATCTCAACTGAAATGTTTATCTTTATCAATTATTATTTTAATGAAATTGTAGACTACCTAATAAATTGTTCGTTATGAGCACGTCCTGAACTCTCAGCTCTGATACATTCTATTCAAGATTGTGTTTTGGAGTCTAATTATTTTCTAAAGAACTCACAAATGGAGTTAATTAAAAACAGGTGCTGTCAGTTATAATCACACACACACGGAACGATAGCAAGAAGGTGTAATGTGAAGGAATGCGAAGTGTAATGAAGTAATTTGAACATTTAATGAGTTTGTGGAAACTAAGGCACGGCTCGGGTTTCTCACTTCTTATCACTTGGTTACAGAGATATTCAAGGCAGCCAAAATCTCTACACTTTGCTCAAAAAAAAAAGAACATTGTATATTAAATATATAATATATTTGATCATAAACTTGTAGTTGGCAGAAAATCCCTTGCGGGCATCGAGAATGTAGCCGGGTTCAACGACGAGGGTATCGTTTATCTATGATAATTGACATAATAAAGTCCCTAGAGTACGAAATTGATACATATGAACATAATTGCAAGTAAAATAAGTATGAGAAAAATCAGATTGTTATTGGCACTTTAGTATTCCCAAAGGTATAAAATTGGCAAATAATCTACGTTAAAGTGGAAACTCTACAGGGTAGTGAATAAGGCCGTACTATACTGTGCCACTATGATTACAGTGTCTTTCGTGAATAAAATGGATCGATGAAATAGAAATATATTGAGAAGCAAGTTTTTAAAATGTACTTGAAATAACTATAGGTTTATTTCTTATAACAGTTGTGAATAGATGCAATTAAGAAGCAAAGTTTGAAACACACAGAGTATATTTCCATAATTTGTGTCGCCGAGTCCACAATTCCACTCAAAAGATGAAATTATACATAATACATCATTATAATATTGAATGTTGTTTTTTCTTCTCACACATGTTCATATGTTCGTTCTTCTTACAGTATGTTCGTAACATACTTAAAGTTGAGAGATCGTTTGGAGTTGTCATTCAGGCGATAAGAAAAAAGTATACCTAATAATTCAATTAATTAATTCTGAAGTTGATTAAAGGTGGTTATGAACGATATGATGTTTGTTTCTCGACGTGGATTTAGTTTGCATAAGTTATTATTGTCTATTTTAAAATCACTGGCCGTATCAGCAAGCAAAATCTTGAATGGAAACTGATTAAATATTGAAACAAAATAATACGTAGACTATACATAAAACACACAGTGGAAAAGTAAAACGTGAATACAAATCTGAAAGTCTAAATAAATGAAGAGCACTATTAATTTTCATGAATGGAATGAATACATATATGTCAAGTTGTATATTGATGACATTAAAGTCGAAGCACTACATTCGCTATCATTAATTTGATTATATCGAATTAAAGAGACTATCAACGAGCGCTAACTCTTCCATAAATCATGTACTCAAAGTTTCTAAACTTAATGAGGCGTAATCCAAGTGTTAACGAAATTTCTTCTTTGAATGAAACAATAAATTATTCACGTCAACCACATTTGTTCCTCGCGATTTGGCGGATATAAACACCCGACCGATGGTGGTAAGAACTATAGGAGACGACCGATCGGGATCAGCATCATTCGAACTGTATCCACAGTGAACAGTTTATCACATTCTGTAATCAAATCTTTGAAGAATGCAATATATTATAATATATCTGGATAGATGAATTCAGCAATGCATGTTGCATCTTTAAGTTGTAATTTATATTGTTTAGAAAAACGTTCTGCTCAATTGGTTCAGAAGGTAAGAGAGAACATCTATCAATGTGTACAGAAAGAGAGCAGTTACAGTAATGGGGTGGTTTGTCGGAAATGGAGAGGGAAGAAAAGCTGAACTTATGTCAGTGCTGTGTTGTGTAACGCAAATCAACTCTGTTTGAAACTCTGGCTGCTTACAGAACATATCAGTTCACGACAAAGAACTGTTAACGTATAATTAGTCTCCAATGTAGACAGTTTGAAATGTCTCAATTAAGTGTGTGCTGTCAATTAATTGGGAACGGTATTCTAGATTCACTCTTGTCAGTTGTCAATGATCACCTTCGGAAATGTTCAGACTGAAATTATAATTAATTGTAAGCGTATATCAGACTAAACGTACAACACATCAAGTTCATTCTCTGTGTTTGCAATTTAGTAGGTCTACATTCTCAGCCTAATAAACATATAGTATGTGTATTATGTCAATGATTCCTTCATCACTTATTTACCAGAGAAATAGCATTTTGTTTGGTATTAGGATAGCAATATTATCTTAGAATTGTCGGTAACATGAAAAATCACTTGATTAGTTTTCCAGCTGAAGGTAAATTCTGGAACAAATTGAAATATAAAGTTGATTAGCATAACGAATGAAGATGTAATATCCTTGAATAATATTTGGATAATAACAGACCTAAAGTTAAACTGGGATGTGAACCGAAACCTTGAAAAATTACAGGGTCAAGAAACATTGAAAATCTCAACATTTTTCAACGTTCAATATAGAGTAAAAAAAATATTATTGAGAAATTAGAATGATAATCGAACTTCCTAATAATGATTAAACCAGTTTGTATCTCTCATTTGTCTTCAATGAGAAGTATACTAAATATTACTTATAGTAAATAGAAATAAACCAATGTACATCGCATAACTATAGTCTGCTCTTTTAAAATAACGAACATGAACAAATGAAATCGTCACTTTACCGAATAATAATTAATAAATTATCGCTTAAAAATTATACAAAATATATATTCCACAAGTCCGGTGTCGAAGTGACGCGGAACCGGAACAGATCCGATGAGTTATGATTTATGAACATTCCATCAGACTGTTGGGTGTAATGGCGTCCAAAGCAGGCTCTATGCCACGTAGTCGGTTCATCCATCAAAGTGCATCCGCGCGAATAAATAGGTCCACCCACGCATGCTGTTTTGATCGACAGTCCGACTAATGCGTTCGCTGAAAGTCACAATGCGGCAACGTGGTAGACGTTTAGTGATCACGCTTCATGTCAGCTGACACGAATATACACTCACTTTCAATACAAAATCTTTTAATCCTTGAGCGACATAGATAGAGGCAAGCGAAAAGGTCCTGTGGGAAATTAGGGAATACAAACATTTACAAATTGAAGTAACGTTATGTATCTATCGATATACTTGAAATATAAATCCAGATTACAAATTTTCTGGATCATGGGAATAATATAATTGAATCAATGCAAGGCGAGAACCATTATGTTTTGAGCTCACAATGTATCCCTCATATCCAATAGCAGTAATTAATGATTCCTTTGAAAGTTTGATATTATAGACCATAGAGTGAATTATTACTAGAAAATGTTCGTTGTAGTTTTGCTTGAAATTGTTGAACTTCTCATCCATACAATACTGTTATATGGTATGCGATTGTTGGTATTATTAATCTATGTAGTTATAAAAGGTTTCTCCCACATCCCCAGATATGAAATCCAGCAAAATAAAGATCTTCTAATCGGCAAAGACCACGAACTCTCGTTTTTTCGACGCGATATAAGATAGTAAATACATGATAAATTGTATGTTTTTCAGATGACTGTGTGATTTACGAACATAAAAACTTCGTTTCGTACAGATTCGTGTTTTATTGGAAAGCGCGAGTATAACTTATGTTCTCTTATACACTATTCATTCTAATGTGTTTAACATTGGAAATGTATTATGAAGCTGAATGAGAAAGTTTACAAGATTCGGAACCAGTTTGAAAAGCACGGAACATGTGAATGTTGTTTTTATAAGCCATGATTAACTTCCGAAGTGGATAGGAACTTGATATAAAATCATTGTTTCTAAATTATGGCCATGGATGAAGAGTAGGATCGTTTGGACGGGGTAGCACAAAAGCGATCTTAGAACCCGAAATACCCACCGAATACAGAAATTATTTCCAATTAACCATCTCTCATCTAAAAATCGATCTTATAATTCAGAAAAACACCACATATTCTCGCAGTGATGTACAAATGTGGTGATAGGGCTACATTTACGGAACAACCGGGCACTTCCACCAACATCACAGAGATGCCTTGATCAAGGCATACAACAGTCTTTTTGTAATCAATTTTGTATCACTTCTGTAAAACCATTGTACTTCTATGTATTGATTGATTGTTTTTTACGCTGTACCATCTTGGTATCCCGCTTTGCGGACAGCCGTCAAATGAATTGACATTCTCTCTAGATGTTTGCCGTGATTTATTTCATTTTTAATCAAATTCTCTGCTCAATGAGCATAGCTAGGATCTACACAATCATTTTACTGATATCAGTGTAAAAGTTCAATTGGAAAATGTTATGAAATGTTTGATATAATTTATATTAAACGGTGAAGGCTTCGATCTGTTGATCATTTTTTTCAGATTATATCCCTGTGAATAGTCCGCGTGATTAATCAACTTGGCTATATTACAGTGGAAGGAATTTCAGTAGAAATATATTTACTCATACAGCGGTAACGAAATGAAATGAATTATTTTCCATTAAATCTTGTAACTCAAATTAGGTTACTACTGCGCCATAATTACTCTAATGCTTCCACACGTACACACAACGATTCACATGCATTTAATTTTCATATATACGTTTCCAGACTACATTCGGAGTAGAATAGTCAACCCGACATATTACCCATCGGGACTTGTTTTTATTATAACTCAACGAGTTGTGAAAAAAAGTTAATTTGTTCCCCCAGAATAGACGATAATATCAGCATATAATTGCAAACAGAGTCGACCAGCTGTGGTATGTATATTGGCTATGCAGCGTGGAGCATCGTACACGGTTGCCTGTTGACAGCAGTTGCGGGGGTGGGGACGGGGGTGGGGGCGGTGGTAGCGGGGGTGGTGGTGGCGCCGTGTTAGACAGGAAACATGGTACCAACACGTTACCGTGATATGTTTGGCAGTTGGCATACATAAATACTGGTAGATTTATCTCATGAACTGACATTATCAAACTAATATTAACAAGGAATATTTTAAGTTTTATCGTGAATGGAGAAAATTAAATGTTGATTGTTTGTGAAAGGAATGTAAGGTAGTCCCTTGTGAGGTAAAATTACATGAATAAGAAAATAATGGTAAGGTTTTATGAGTGTAAACACAAGTTGCGGTTATCTATAACTGCAAACTTTTAATGGCAACCACGGTCTTATTTAGTCTACCGTGTTCATAGAATCCTTGTTTCACCCCTTATTCGCTTTTGGCGTCATCTACAGTATAAGAGTTTTCTGAACGTTTTTTCATTCATGTGTTACTATAGTAATTGTACTCGTATTTGAAGTGACGTACCGTATTTATTTTGTCAAATAAAACATTTCAAGATCATTTCAAAATTAATCACCTGCATCAATTTCTTCCATTGTGTTGATTAAAATAGATAACAGACACAATCGAATTGTAGAAAAATGGAAATAATAGATTATAAAAGAATACACAATGAATGAAATAAGTACGGTATACCGACTAATTTTTCAATATGTTTTTAATGATGGGAAAAATGGCTTCGTTTTTGATTGATAGCATTATGAGTATCTCTTCGTATACTAATTGATGAAAATATGAACAGTATTACCAAAAATTAAACAAGTATACAACCAGTGCACTATTAGCAATTTTAAATGAGGGATGTCTGATTCGTAGGGGTTCATTCAGGAGTGTATTCATTATATATAGTTTATACATACAGAAATATATTTTCACGATACTACATGGATGATGTTTTTAATCCAAAAATTGGCAAGAACAATAAAATATATCTCATTTCATCATTTTGGTTATACCGCAATGCAATTACAATCTGGTTTCAATAATTCGAGTGTTATTCATCCAATTAAAACTTTCGTACGCTCCAATTTTCGAGTTGATATATGATCTACAATAACAGTGTCGAGTACCAAATAAGTAATAATCAAACTTTATGGTTATGAAGTGCTCAAAATCACATTGAAATTCACAAGTGGAGCTCAAAATGAATAAATATTCGAGTCGTCACATCTCCAGTCAAGGAAACTAATGCGATTCTGTGAAAACCGAAGTCAATTCCGGGTTGGATTCGTATTTTCAAGTCTTATATATCACTATACCTCTCTCGTACCCCTAAACAAACTAACTTGTGGTGGAGTAGTTGTGCAATCATTCAATCAACAATATTCTAAAATGATGATAAATGAAGCATAATATGTTATCACCTTCAAGGCTCTTTGAGCATAGTTTAATTATAGTCAGTGCATCAAGGCATGATTATACAATTCAACGAAGTACAACAATGGTTTGAAAAATTATTTACTCTGAATTAACCGTGGATTATATCTACCGACGAAAGCTATAATCCAAGCATTAACGTGGATAACCAGTAATTGAGAAAACAAGCACTCAACACATCAAACTTAAATGTAGCTTAACACTTTTGTGCTCAGCAATGCAGTGTTGAAACTTGAAGTTTCGTATAATTCACTAGACTAACACGGCCTTTAGGACAGTTTTAGAGGACAGTTTTCTCGAACATATTCAATAAAACCGTCATTTAATGGCTAACTTAGGGTAAATGACATATTTCCACCCTATTTAATCTCGTCATAAACGCTCTGATGAACATGAAATTATTCAATCTGGGTATATACATTTCCCTCTCTATATTCAGCTCATCTGAACTATATTTGAACGGAAAATCTAGGTTATTTCATACAAATATGATAGTCCTAATGTTATATATACGCTGTAAAAAGTCCACAGATATAATAAGAAATAACAACAATAATGTGAATACAGAAACAACATCCGCATAGACGATCTTTTTACAAATCGGAATTATAGTTCGCTACACATTTTCGTTTATATTATGATGGTAACAACAACGAACTTGAGCTGTATTTCTCGACAGCAAACATCCTTCTCTAAACGCAGATGAGGCGAAAATGAGAAGGCGTAACGATTCTAGCGCATCCTTGAATAAAAAAGAAACATTAAATGTTCACATATCAAGTGAGCAACATTCTTTTTTCTTGAAAAACAAATCTATCCAAAAAGCGCAATAACACTCGCTTCCGCAAGACACATGAGATCGCGTTCTTCTGGAATAGACATTCGAAGGGTACAAAAAGCTTCTGTATTTTGTCGTGAAAGAAATAATACAAGTCAATGTGTCAGGTCAGATAAAAAGAGGGAAATGGTTTATGACAAAATGGAAAAGCAACACTTGATAGACAAAACCGATTCAGATGGGATAGAGAAAAGTGTTCGTGATAGAACTATCAAACACTCGAAGCTAATATAATACTGCAATCAGTCATTCACCCGCCCAAACCATTTTAATCTTATTGTGGCGTAATCAGCTATTGTATAAGAGGATTATGTGGTTATGGAAAAGCGAGAATTATCCTCATCAAAGTCGAATGTACAATGAAGTACCTTGAGAAACGCTTAACGCATTGTGATTGAACAATTTTCTGAGATTAAATGAGTTAATATGTATATTATAATTTATAGCTCAATTCAATTTCGAAAAACTCTAGAATCTCAGGGTGTTATTATACATACTGATTCTAACTTAAATTATATATCTTGCTACCTCATATTTAAGAAGAATGAATCAAGTACTTTGGCTTCTTATGATTATGTTGTTACATAACTGAATTTCGTAATGAGTAATGCTACATTCTCCCATTGCATTCTCTGTTTATACATAAACATTCGAAAAACACATAATTCAAAAATAATATAGAATAAATATACGAATATTTTGCCTTCCTTAACTCAAGGTTCTTCTGAACTCAAGGAAATAGTCTTTTCAGATTATTTTTCTTTCAATCTCTATTTTCGTCTTCAGTGTGTCGCAAAAAGCCACTAGCCATGTTATTGTAGTCACTTCATATAAAATGACGATCAACCTTGGGGTAGTGGGGGTTGGCGAGGATGGCAGGGGTTCTATGAAGCACGTTCAATTCACCTCATACGGTAAATTGTGTCTAAAACTATATTCTAAGACAAAGGCAAGGGCTTGATGGCATTACTAAAATACTTGACTTTTGTTCGAATCTTTTGTTCTTCGCGACACTATCGAGCTCACCGTGAATTTGATCATGGCCGCATTATTACTGTTGAAACAATGTAGGCCTAGTTTCATAAGATATCAGTTATTGTTCGTGAAATTATTATTCTTCGAAAGTATCTAATCGGTGTGCTTCCAAGTTTCAAAACCAATGTAATAAGAGGAAAACAAAAGATTAACTAGACTCATTTTTGCATATTCTTGTATTTTTTCCAATACTCAAATCACAATAGAAACAAAATTTCAGAACACATTCTATCTACAGATCCAGACAAAAATGGTAAATGCATATTAAAATACATGAATAGATGGAAAATGAATAGTGTCATTATGAAGATTTGATTGAATCATGGAGCAAATAACTAATTATGGATAAATAAACTCTCGACGTATACATCTGGAAAAAATATGGTTTCGTTTCTTTTCACGAAAAATCAAAACTGTCAATCAAGCCAATTTTTTAGTAGGGTACCAAAATTGTAGTAATAACCAAGAGGTCATTTAAAAGTTATGAAACATTTGAATTAATATTTCTTCAAACGGCTTTGAAGGAACTAGAGATTGCTTATAACTATAATATATCGATGTTGATCAGAGCATTCTTAGTTCAACAATTCGCTACATTTCAGGTTGAGTTAGGTTATAGGTTCCGGAGTTGGTTTGAGTAAACGTAATTAGTTTAGATGTAGTGGATCGATTTGATGAGTTCAAGGAGAGAAATAGGCCAGAATACTGTTCTTCAAGTCGGGCAATTCGTTTGACCTCAGTTTAGATTGAACAAAAATCAAATAATCAGAAAAAATAAACAAGAAAGCGAACAAATAAAATAACTATAATTAGAGAAGGAAAAGAAAGTATACCGAACCAGTTTTACCTCACGCCACATTTACTTTTATATTTCGTCAGCGATGGTTTTACTTACTGATGATTTAGCTTTGATTCTTACGTAGCTTTGTAGACAGAAATTATTCTGAGAATACTTCTTGTGAAGAGATACATTTTCTTTTGAAGAAGCCACGTATGACTTCATTGTTCGTTGTCACACGACAAACTCTATTAATGTAAGAGACTGAAAATTAAGCCATACTTTTTCTATTGAAATTATATATATATATATATTGGAGCAACATGAATATATTATTATATAATATAATATGATAAATACATTATATGATTCTCGAGCTTCTTCTGATTCTTCTCGACATTCTTGAAAGTGGTACTCTGGAGAAAATACACCATCTTCAGACAACATTTTATTTTCATGATTATATAGACAAGCAAAAAAGAAAAATCAAATTACTCGATCTATCGTTAATCGAAATCCAATCTCGATTTTTTGTATTTACTTTCATGCTTCACATGGTCAAGTAGGTTGATTAGTGAACATAAAAAGTTGAAGCCATGTAGCTACCTCCTATAAATTGCTTCTCTGTTTTTGAGACATTTTCCATTTATTTTATGAAAGGAAAAATCAAAGAATGAACTGTGTCTGTGACTGAACTCTAACTGAAAGATTTTCACCAATACTTTGACAAAATGGTGAAGAAGAAATTGGTCATTGGGTGTTCATTGGGTGAAATTGATCACTGTACAACTTTCATCAACTAAATCACTTGCATTGCTCACTTGCATCTTGATCCATGTACGTTTCATCTCAATAAAAACAAGGATTTGGATAATTCCACACGGTGAAGAAAAGAGCACTCCCACGAAGCACCTCGTTCTTCGCCATCACTCGAAGAAAATGAATAAAATTAAACATCGTTAAGAGGTTGTAAGATTTAAGTTTGTGCTATACTATCGTATTATCGGATCGAAAACTTGGGGTGGATCATAATGAATTATGGATGGTTATATATTATTATTTTCATAGTGATGAAGATGTTCTATGAAGAAAAGGATGAATCATTAGTGAAATTATTCAAAGAATGGAATGAAATAGAAAATATTCTCTCAACGTACGAAGAGACACATACTCGAATAGCATTTCCCTAGTGGTGTGAAGATAACTTCACATCTGTGAATACAAAATACAAATTCTAGTTTTAATTGATAAACTATGGCAAATTCAATTACTTTTGAAGTTGGAACATTATTTATCTTTACTTTCGGTATCAAGTTCCATTGTCTCATTGTTCTCCCAAGTATAGGAAGTGGTGCCAAATCTCTGTTCGGTAAAACGAAAATGATTGAATTCAAATTAATTACCATGAATTTCATCTGCTTCATAGTGTGTTTATATTCCATATTCCGTTGTGAACTAGTGCTCTCGTAGCATTGATTCATGCAAAGATATTAGATTAATTGAGTGGAGTTTTTTTACTTCATTGCTTCAATCAATTAATGCGGCTTGGAGTCTGACAAACTGTCCCCATTTCAAACTGACATCTTGACACAGAGTTTCTGTAATGAAGTTCACAAGTAGCTTGATTCTGGGACGTCACGTAGAAGCAATGTGACACTTTACCACTTGAGTATTTCAGATGATATATGCTTTGATTTTAGGAAGGTGCTCTTTAACTTTTATTTGTTCTTGTTATCACTAGTGCCCTTAGCCAATTCTCATTTGCTTTTTTCTCTATTCCTCAATTGCTTGTTATTGTATTTAATTATTTCACTGGAGATGTTGTGTTTTATTCATGTTCTCTTTCTGCCTTTAATTATCTCATTTTTTCTCAATTTTCTGGATAAATTATATCCTTCCATTACCTTCACCTATCTGTATCTTTCTATCTAGAGAGGAGATAAAGACAAAGAATCGAAGAAAGTGAAATCAAGTTTGAGGGCCGATTCTTTTTCCAAAAATGAATTATGAACTGTTTATTATTACTGAACATTTTTGGTTCACATGCTATAGAGTTTGTGAAATGGGTAGCAAATATTCATTTCAATTTGTATCCATATCATTTCGTCTGCTTAACTATTTGTGCAACTTATTAGTATTATTAATATGTGACTATATTTTCCCTCATGCATATTTGAAGTTATGTTGTCACATAATAATAATAGCAAAACTCTTAATTATGCTCCATAAATTCTTCATGTATATTCAACAAACAAGATTTGAGTAGATGAAAAAAGTACAAAATCAAGTTCTGGAGATCACATTTCTTCATTTTCTCGGGAAGAATGAACAGTGACAGAAGGTAATTTCGTGAATCGATTTCTCAAAATCGCCTGATAGGCCTACTTGTAATCAATGCATCTCAAGTTCCACAATACGTTTCACACTCTTCTTATACATTCTCAATTTCATTTCTGCGAAGAGTATCATCAAACAAACACACACACACGCATATAAAAAAAAATATATATATCATTTCGTTGCCGAGGGCAACAAACGTTCCTGCCACAAAGGTGAATATATGTCTTTGACACACTTATCCTTTTTTGTCTGATCCTTTCTTTCACCTCCTGAAATTCAATCAGGTTTTTCAGATCAAAGAAATGCTCATCACGGGCCCACTGAATATAGGCAATTGCTTTGGACTCCAGAAACTTAGTTCGAATGATTGGCGAGAAACGTTGAACAAAAACCAATGGCCTTCTGTCCATAGAAAAAATAAAACTTGTGATACCAGAGTGTGCGGGTAAATCTCTACTACTCAGAATTCGATAGTCAAAGGAATGAAATAGTATTATACTTGATACAACCGTATTCCGAAAGAAGAAGAATATCGTCCTCTGATGTGGTAAATATAAATATCACCTTCATATTAAATTTGTATAGCCCTCTTATTTTGGTGATCAATGTTTTTTCAAGGACGAGATTCACGCTTAGGACTACCCTACTCAACTACATCGAGTAGCGGATCTACAAATCAAAAATGTTGTAGGCTGCAGTGAGTATAAATCTTCAATTACCTATTTTTTAACAATTATTCAGTGAGATTCAGTTATTTCAGTCACTATCTTCTTCCGTGAATGTACATATTTAAGAAGTGATGAACACCTCTCACTTCTTCGTACTGAGACGAGTGGTCCACTGAACTGTCATTGATGAGACCAGGATTCTATTTCCACCATGGTCGACCATCCTGACAGGACCTTTTCGTGGTTTATTTCTGTTGTTTAGGTTGATACTGGATAGTTCCTTAAAACAGGCCACAAGCGACTTCTTTTCACTATCCAAAAAATACCTAGTAAAATAACCTTTCATTTTATTATTACATCATCTCATATATAATTCACCGACGACAATATATCGTATTTATCAGTACAGTGCGTCGTGAAACCCAATATAAATAGAAATATTTTCGTCTCCCATAACTAACATTAAATCAGTCCAAATTTGACAAGCATAACGATAATAGATTTTCAATTAAAACCAAATTATTAAACCGAAAGTTCGTTGAGTAATATGTCAATTTAATATGTGAATTTTGATTCATTGAAAATTGAATCAAATGAAAAATTTCAACTTCAATTTTAATTCGGGACCATTTTAATTATAATTGCATTTTGATTCTCAATTAGAAAAACAATACTCAAATTAGAACCAAAATTATAAAAAAATATTCATGTGAAAAATATACTTGCTAGATATAATACAGTCTCTGCCCGCAAGCACTCTATGGTAGCGTCAAATAAAGCAAGCCACTACCGATATCTTTTGAATTCGAAAGTTCTACATCTTTTCGAGCGGAATATCAAGACAAAGGTACTACAAAGACATTTTCAACGGATGTGCAAAGAATTCGTACCGCATACACGAAACGCAAACCAGATAGCAACCAATTTCAGCCGACCGTCACAAGAAACAAACTCTTCCTATTAAAAAAATCTCTTTGTGAAGTAAGAACGAGTAAAGTCTTCATTAAGGTACCGTTTCAAGTAGTGGAACTATTTATTAAAATTTCACTTTTGTATTTTATCTTTGTGTTTGTATATCGCCAAGATTATTTCTCGCAAGAAAAAGTGGTTTATTCTACTGTATTTCGTGACACATCGTTAACGAATGACATGCCAGTGAGGATGAGGATTAATCTGTTGGCTTGTGAGACATGCGTAACGGTGACAGGTCATTATGTACGAATTATATCATTATCCAGAGCTCTGATCGAGTCTGTGCTCAACAAATACAGGAAACTGCCTGTATTCGCCCAAGACTAACAGCTATAGGACAGCCTTGTGTTTGTATCAAATATTTACTCTAATCCTATATATATATATTTATATATATAGTTCTCAAATGCAACACAGTCCTTTGTAGTTTCTTATTCCAATTCCCAATGAGAATTTGTGTGAACAAATAATAAGATTTTTGAATGAATATAATAATAATTAAATCCGTTCAATTCAACTATTAAAATCCTGATTTAAGAATGGGTAAATAATATCCTTTGGTTAGTGAAACAGAAATAGAATTGATAAAGAAGTTGAACCACAACCTTATCAATTCATGACATGATCTGTAACAATTCTACAAAATCGGATTTTTCCCAACTTTTCCAAACATATGAGGTATAGTAAGGCATTTCATGATCTTAAGCGGTCTATCTGAACAGTCGCTCTGGGTTGTTGAAGCGTAAACGCTGTTCTTAATTCACAATCGAAATTAAAGCTGTGAACCTGAGATAGAAATTTTACCGAAATATTCTGCATACCCGTTGACAATAATTTGGAGTGGCGGTGAAGCATTTGCAATGTTAGCAATGTAGCAATGATTGCAATCACCGAACATTTCTCCTAATTCTACATTGAACTGTAAGTGCCAGCTGATTGAATTTCAAATTGACCGCAAAAATGGTAATGGTCACTTTGATCAGCTACTGCTATAAACATTTCTTTTGTCTGCATTGAAGTTATCTCGAACAAATCGGAAAAACAGGACACTATTCGATCAAAGAGACAGCGAGGACCATAATATTCCGATTCACAATGTAATTTGAACTTTAGTCACCATGTAACACTGAAAGATCCAACAGTCCACCCTCATGTTTCTTAGAACTAGATTGAGTCAGCATTAGGAATTCTCATGATTTGCGTCTTTATATAGCTATAATCCAAGGTTGTTTATAACCCGGCACCTCCACTAAAAACTACAAATTCAGATTTCACGACTTTTGAATATACTGTACTAATATATAATATAAGTATACGTTTTGAATATATGGTTTTGCAATGTTTTGAATATAATAATGAAAACACCTTCATTTTGACTCGATTAGTGATGATATACTTGTAGTCACAGGAGAGGAAAGCGAGAAAAACCCGTGGTCCAGTATTGTAGGATAGGGAAGATACTCGAATGGAATCTAGTTCTCTCGTGGATGAGTGAGTATGAATATTTCCTGATTCATTATCGTCACATTCAAAGTAAATTTAAAATTAAAAAATTATTTAAAATTTAATATTAGTCAAAACTTGGAATTATATGAAATTTACATCAGTGTTATCTATAATCACTCAATGCTATAGCCAATTCTTCATCTCGTCTAGCAATATTTTCATATAGGAATATTTTCACTATGGTTTCATATTTTCACTATGACTCACTAAGAGAAGTTCTTGAATAAGAGTTCGACATCACGTGGAATTTTCGAAAAGGAAGATTTGCAACGATTAACCATCACGAAGCAATCAAAACAGCTATCCATTAAGCTGACTGGCGTAACAAAATGTAAATCAAGATATGTAGGCTGGTGGATCGATACAGTCGACGTTTAGTGCTAATTGACAGACGAGATGGTTGATCTAGGTTTCTTATCTTCTTTTTAGCGTTTATTTCACAGAGATTCATGCGAATTATTAAATTTTAGGAGTTGAATGCTCTATTCAAAATTGCTAGGAAAATACAGAAATTGAATCGCTTATTATCCGGACACTATACCAACATTGATATTAGGAATAATCCAACCACACGAATGTTGATATTTTTCACTTCGAACTAAGTCTCTTAAGCAATGTTCACTTCTTCCAATGACAGCAGGTGCAAAGTTCATCATTATACAAAGGATAAACAATAAGGAGTGACAGCCCTCGATATAACTAGGCCTATCACTCTACTAATTAAGGTCGTGGCCAATTAGTACTTCATCCAAGCATTCACTTCGAGGACTGTGGGAAACCACGAAAAACCACGTCAGGATGGATCAAATGTTTGTTGGTCTTGAAATATACATTTTTTCTTCCAACTTATATTCTTCTCGTCTGTTCTTGTTTTCTTCGTTTCTTGAGACATTGATAGTTGTGATGACATGGATGCAAGGAAAACCAAGTGGCAGTGGAAAGTCTCGATCCCCCATAGCCCTCTCGACATTAATGATATCCTGATGGCCGTGCACAAAAACAATCTGCCAAGGTTCCTGTATTCTAATCGCTTATTAGCACATAATTCTATACGAATGAATTATATAGAATCTATAGTCTCTATATATATGATCAAACATGAACATGAACATAAAAATATAAACATAAAACATAAAAACAGTATAATGAGTGAAAATTGACGGAGAATCAATATAAATGAAGAGAAAAGGAAGAAAAAGATAGTTGGTGCATTGATTTATACAAGTTTCAAGTTGTTTAAGGTGAATGATGACTTTTTTTACTATAAAGATGCTTAACTGAGAGTAATCCTTCAGAACTTTTTCAGATTGTTTGCTAAGTGTCTGAATTACCAACGTGGGAGTGGTTCTAACTGGTAGTTGAAAGTTGTTATCATTATGGTTACCCATTCTATTCGGTTTCATGAACTCTCAGATAAGGCTAATTATGTCTGGACTTGGTTATACCGGGGCTTGGACAGTAGAAATTATTAGTGCAATTTCGAAGAAAAAGCTGTATTCATATGTGTGTAAGAGAAAATCGAAACTGTTGTATTCCACAGTGATTAATTTGTTGATATATTCACGCTTCATGTTTAATGGTCCATTTAAACTACTATAAATTAAATCAAACTTCGGCAAAAATACTTTCAAAACTATTCAAAGTATGTTCTACTTTGTCACAGGGGAATATCTTGACTTTTTCCAGGTAAATATGTCAATGTTCAATAGCTATCACAGTGCACCATTTTCTTTTAAACTTTCTGTAACTTTATTCTAAGAAATTGAGATAAGTATATGGCAAATTAAGGTCGACTCAGCGGGGTCAATTCCAAGTTCCTCCTCCTCCATCTCAATCCTTAGCACCAACTCTCTTCATTTTTCTACATCCACCCATCGTCTATCTTCTCTATCTTCTACTGCTGTTCACACTCTCATCTTACATTTGTCATTCATTCTAGCAACTTCTTTTTAATCACATTAAATCACCATTTTCTCCTATTTAGCTCTCTGTCTCGAACCATTCGTTCTATCTAGTATCTTTCCTCGAATTTATATTTAGCTGAAATCAATCATTTATATTTTGCTTAATTGACTTCTGAGTCGTTTGAATGGATTCTGTCATCACAGAGTTTGAATGGAAACGAGGTAATTCAACCCAAGTGTTTGTATGTAATCATATTTGCTAATCTAATATAATTACGAGATCAAAGAGTGGTTATTATATTAATTTAATGAAAACCATCTGGCGCATGTAAGCTAGATTTAAGCAATTACTCGGCAGATTTTATGTTCAAAGAGAAAATGTTATTATACGGGATTCATAAGGAGTTTATATATGATGATTTTATCACAATAATTCTTGAACTACATCCAGGATCAACGTAAATTGAATGATATTTATAATATTATTTGAGATGATAATTAATGTCGGATCCGTGCTTGAAACAGAGTAACAGAAGAGACGCAAGCGGAATTACATATTGAGTAATGAATGATCGTCATTAAAACTTGGTAGGGCTATGTAGGTAGCCCTACCAAGTGATTCAAAGATTTGAAGATTTGATACGTGAAACGTGAATCAAGTATGGAGTATAAAATGGTTTCAAAACTACCATACGACTCTTTATTTTCAGTATCATATCAGTATTCTTTTACTGATATGCAATTTCAAATCTCAAATACTTCTGTTTTTTTTCAATTGTAATTTTCCTCGGTTTTCCCGATTTTTCATCTCATCTTTATAAAATCTGATTATTAACTTGTTGCCTGTAGGCCTAATCCAATGAAAACTTCGGTAAAAAAGACGCTCACTTTTTCCTACACTAATTATTCATATAATAATACAGTAATTTGTCTCTGAGACTGATTTAAAACTGGCTTATAAAATACTGAGTTTCTTCCCTATTATTATCATCTCCTGTATCTTCTTCACAAACGAGCTTCGATGACAAAAGATATATTCTCCATAATCACCATCGTGACGTCATGTGATATACAAATCACGACACAAAAACCCATATTAGAGCGGAGAATAAAAGCTAGATGACGAGCGTACCCGACTTACGTTTAACACAAAAATTACCACCCTTTTCAGTAATCAATCTTATTTTCAGTCTTCTCTGCATCATCGCCATCCTCCTCCTCTTTATATCATCAATCACATTATTCCTCTCAACAAGTCAAAGTAGAGTAGTTTTTACGAAAAAACAAATAGTTTTTATTGAAACAGAGTCTATAGATTGAGAGGAGTACAAGTTGATGTGTATGATGTTTTGAGGTTTATAATGGTACGTCTTCGATAACTCCCTGTGGAGAAGACGATGAACATTGTGATAGCAAGGGCACACTGATTGATATAGCTAGCAGCTACGGAATATATTGCTAGTAGAATGAGAATTTGAAAATAGAATACATATGTATAGCAAAAGGATGATAATATATCTTCTTGCCTTTTGATATGATGGCTGTTGTCGTGCTTTATTAATTGTTTTAGCCATATTATTTTCTCCAAAGAGAAGTTTATTTCTAAATGATAATCACCTCGATACATTTCGTGAGTGAGTTTGAACCCTTCTCGAAAAGTGAAGCTAATTATTCAATAGAAATAGAAATCAATAGAAGAAATGAAAAATAAATAAGTATCAGAGATTATATTCCCTCTCTTACTTCCATCAAGAAATGACATAATAATGGTGAATATAGAACCATGAGCTATAACATTATTGTTGCATAGCGTGTGGGAGTATCTCTTTAACTACATTCTCTCTCCTCTCTGTCTATATCTGTTTTTTCTCTCTCCCTTCCTCCATCCCTCTCTCATTCTCTCTTTCACTCTCTCTTCTCTCTTCTCTCTTCTCTTTCTCTTTCTATTCTTTCTCTGAATCTTTCTTTTGCTCTCACCCCTTTTTTTCTCTCTCTCTCTCCCTTTCTCTTTCCCCTTTCTTTCGCTTTCTCACCATATCCATTTCCTCACGTATGTATAAACCGTATACAAATTAGTAACAATATATCATAACTAAGTAGTAATAAAATAGACTAATTAGTCGGATATGTAGCCGGAGTACAAAGCTTAGTATGCTCAAAGGGCTTCAAGCTTACAACTAGAATAGGCTGCGTTAGAAGATATAAAGGATAGTATATATATGTATTGCTCTCTATGAGACATATAGTGTTGGCCACACATACATCATAAAGTACATATGTACATCATAAAGTTCTCTCTCACTCACCCGTATATTCATTGCTCACATCTCTAACTCATATTGTTGTAAGCGAAAGTCGAGGTGTCCGACTAATTGCGTTATAACGAAGGAAAACGTGGCTAGAATAATTAGGAGTTAGAATCACGGTAATTCTATAGCGTTGAATATTTATTATGATAACAACATTCTATACACCATAGGGTTGTGTACTATGTAGACCCTTCATTTAGAGGAACTGGACAGGCTAACATTCACTCAGCGTCAACTTAAGGGGGTGCGTGCATGGTGCTTACACAAATCGAGAAATACATCTTTATTATTTTTTTCCATTTTCAAAAACCAGATTAATTGAATGAAAAGTTCACATCTCCAAGATAATTTCATGTTCTTCAATAAATATTACATTTTATTTTTGTAAATTGAATCAGTTTTAAGATAATATGCCAAAGAATTTCATCACGTTATTTTTATTCATTGACATTTATTCGTAAAACTGATTGAATGCGCAAATATTTAATTGAAGAGCATAAAATTATCTTGGAGATATGAAATTTTCATTCAATCAAATTGGTTTTTGAACATAGAAAAAATCAGTTGATGTTAATTTCTCTATTTTTACAAGCACCGTGCACGCACCCCCTTAATATTATAAGTATACTGACTTTCCGTGTGCATGCATTGTAGTGAAATTTTGTCTTTCATACCGTTTGGAGATGTGTTATAAAAATACTGAAGAATCATGACATGATATATTAGAATAATGCTGAGGTTGAAATAGTAGTGATGAGAACATCTCTAATTTCACCTTAAAGTGGGCCGGCGTTTGGACTTTCCATATGTTCTATTATAAAGTTTGACTCGTTTGCATTTCGACAGATAGTAACTAGCAACATTTTCTGAATTATTTTTCACTCTAGTTTGAAAGCATTGTGAAAGCATTTTTTTGTGTCTTGGCTATTTCACAATATTACCTTGGATCTTTTGTTAAATAGTTATCTTCGAAATCACCCTGTGGAAATTTTTCCTCAGATGGACGTATATAAGATCGTCTTAGGTATCGACTATATATGAGTGAAAAAAGGGAAAATTCACATGCACTTTTATTGGCAAAATGTTCCAATATCAATGAGCATATATTCATGGAACCTAATAATATCTTGGCCCATTCAAATCGACTTGAGTGCAATAACACATATGTTCACTTATAACCAGATGGTGAGAAACTGTATATAAATATACATTTAGGCGAACAAAAAGTTTTCATATTATTATATTTGTGTCATTTTAATTCCAGCTTAGAATTCAGTCGTTTGCCAGAAGAAAATCAATGCAATTTTCAGCTTTTCGTTTATCTTTATCGTTCTGGCTCAACCTGAAATCCATTCAACTCTATATCGAGAAACTGTTGTTTATCTTTTGAATAACGTGCCGTTTTCACCGCTTTTTAAGTGCACTGCAGTGTTTTTATGAATCCTTTCAAAAAATATTGATTCTGTGAAAGCATTTTTGTGTCTTGGCTATTTCACAATATTATTGTTATTATTATTACCATTATGATTTTAGGAAATCACAGAAGAGAAAATATTATGATTATTTGCCATCAACTTTTATAATGTAGACACTAATCTATTCTAATTTAGCCGCCAATATGAATTGATTAGCTGGCACTGTGCGGTAGATTGGAGCCAAGTTGGGTGGTAACTCGATAAAGTGTAGAAAGCATGCTATTTTTGTAAGTATCATTCACATCATCTGATCTTTAGTATACATGTTAATCTATTAACCTATCAATCTGTTAATGTAAGCTAGTTGTTGGTGGTAGTGTGAATTGTCATCGTCATTCCAATTTAATTCTCCAAACACCCTACATACCGTTAGTAATGATAAATATGGAAAGTTTCAATCAGTAAAGTTTAACTCTGTTCTTTTAATTGAAATTAAAATTAAAATGTCGCTTCGGAATTATGTCAGAGAACAACGAAGTTCACAGTTTAATTAAAATGAATACTTCCCCAGAAGTTACAGTTGTTATATTGAAGAACGTGGAGTGTAGCTATTTTTACATGTAGAACACTTGAATTTTAAAAATTACTGCTTACGTTCCAATTTTAAACCATGCAGGCTCGTTGAGCTTTTATAGGGGCTGTGGCCTGTGGGGGGATGTGGATTAGCGCACACTCTACTCGAACCATACTCGAACTTGATTCAGCTTCCGAATGATAATTCTGGAGTACTCTTCCACACTGCGTTTCATCGTGTGTATTATATTAGCTGGAGATTTGGCGAGTTTTGCAATAAAAGTGAGAGAGTAAACAGAGAATCTATAATTGGAGGACTACGTGAGAACATAAACATACGATGTTATTTTAACCGCAGTGTATTACGGTGTCAATCGAAGGTCAATATCAATGTGGATTTTTTATCTTTTTTAATTGTACCACTTCCATTTCCAGTTCCAGTTCAACTTTATAAATTTTCGTGTTAATATATGAACGACGAAATGTGTAGGCTCATTTTTGGCAATGCATGATGCTGTTATGTAACCATGCTGACAACCATAGCTAAAATTATGGACTTCAATATTAATTAAGTACGTTCGTACTTATTATCATTCAATCAACAATATAACACAAATATATAAAAACCGATTTATATAATACCTACAATGAACAATGAACAATGAAATTCGAAAGTTCCACGGGTAGTTGGTCTCATTCCGTGGGTTGGCGAGAACAAATAACAGAACAACCACAATAAATACAGCGCTTTACTGACATCTATTTACTGTGATTCCTGAATGAGTAATATTGTCAGCAATTAGTTTGAATAACTTAATCGTATCTATTTACGTTGTGATTTCGAATAAATGACAATGATTCGTGTAAATACTGAAACGAACATTTATCAATCACTCGATTGATGTAGTGTTGTTGAGAGAGATCATTGAAATGTGAATTCATTATTAATTTACAATTGAATGATTCAATATGGCTTGGGTGATGAGAGATCAATCGTTATCAATGGTGATACGCAACGATTGATCTGAGTCTGACTAAAGTAGGCCTGCGATGGATGGAAATAATGATTCTTCGAAAACTTCAGGCAGTGATATTTCATTTTTCATTGTTTGTATTACAATCACGGTTGTAATCAAGGAGGAATATATATATATATATATATATATATATATATATATATATATATATATATATATATATATATATATATATATATAAATATATATACATGAATATATAAATATCTTGGAATAATATAAGAAACCAGAAGTAACACCTAATTGCAGATTTTTATGTTCATTGAACTCAACGCTATCTCTCGCATATTGGAAGCAGGTTAATCGATTATAAGATGTATAAACGGGAAAATATATCTGAACCAAGAATTATTAATACGAATATGAGCTGAATCGATCGCTGAATTAATCAACTCGTTTCTCGAGCAAAACTTGGCAAACATGAGTGATAATGCATTATGCTCAAGTACCAGCAGTAATGGCATGAAATAATTTATACAATGTTTACTTGCTCTGTTTTCTTATATAATTTCCAGCAAGATTCGTTTTCTTGTTTAATCGTAATTAACACACAGAACATCTTTTGTTACATGAAACTGTTAACTGTGCATTGATTTCATGTTTTCAACCAATTATTTATTTTAATGGTGAGCGTTGGAAATCCATGTAATCCACCGCATATATACATAAATATATTTAGACCCTATATATGTGGGTGTAAGTCTACCATGTTTACTATCTTCAAAGTCGGACCATTTATTGTTTTCCCGTATAAGAATGAGCTAAGTATAACAATATGAATACTGGAGAAACAATATTGATTTCAATGAGAAAAAAATGATCGAGAATATGTTTTCAGTGTTGATTAGTGTAAAAATGTTCTTTTTCTCAGAAATGTTTCAGAATTTTTCAAAAAACTTCAAACATATTCAAGTATGAGAAAACTTTTGGCTCTGACGGATGAGAATTTACACAATTATTTTTGCTTTGTTATTTCTTAAAATAAATTTATCAGTGATTCACTCTTTGAAATCAAAATGTTCACAAGACGAGATCTAAACTCTGTGAAGTATCTTTAGAAGTTATTAAAACCAGTGTCTACAAGATGACATGGGCAAAAATTTTAACTAATGGAAAAACTTTTCTCCATTTATTCTTAACAATGAAGAGAACGGGGGGCCTAAATTCACATTATGTCTCAAGAACTAGAATGTTGTTATGTCTATTTTGCAGATTAAAGCATCACAAAAATTAAATTCCGCTCATACTTCGAGGAAACATTTCTTTGAATAAGAAACTTTACTTGTGTAACGCAATCCTGAAAATTTACAGTTCATACTATTCGATAGATTTCAAAGTTCTTCGACTTTGTTTTCGATTCCCGGAAATCATATTGACACTACATTTCAAACAATATGCCAAACCTCTATTTTCAACATTCACCCATTCTGACTAAAACCTTGGAGCTGAAGTTATTAATGTATTATAGCGCATTCGAGGCAAAACGTTCTCTCACGCAGAATTTACGGATAGATTTGATCATAGATCATCCACAGTTTCATGATTAAAACATCTATAACACACTAATAACACCTACTACTACAACAGTTGGTCACCAAAATTAATCTTCTGCCAAATTATTTTAATGAAGCGTCTCTTGAAACTATGTTGAAACTCAGTACCGAAATAGAACAAAATGTCTCAATAACTTTATCAAAAATATAGCCGTACCCCATTTGATGCGATAGTACTTTCATATAATTATGATTGTCAAGTGCCGATAAAAATGAAAGAGTTCCTTATCTAGTAAGAAAATACCTGGATAATTCTTGTAGCAGGTGTCGGGGTGGGGGATGATGGGGGAATGGGAATTCATTATTATTCAAATAACATCGAAACTTGATCTAAAATCATTGTCCAATGAAGGATATGGATGAAAGATAAGATCGTTTGGACGGCACCACAAGGGCGATCTCATCACCCCATAATATTTGGTAGAAATATACATAATTAATAGCAGGTATTGGTACCGATCCCCTATGTATATTATCACAAGTTGAAAGTTCTTACTTTAGTCTTTAATTTCATTGTACAATTTTATGATTGTGTTTTTGTAATGTAATTTATGTAATTACTTGGCACCGGGAGAAAATCCCAATTGCATTCCAAGTGTGTTACCTCTACTGTAATAATCGCTACAAATATATGAGAGACTACCTAAAGTAAGATGAATGATTTAAACAAACAATGAATGTTGAATGAAGAGAATGATTTGAGGGTTCGAGGCAATTCAAACATCAACACTGGAGAGAAAAAAAATCGAATCTTCAATGATATAACCTAAAAGATGTCGATTACAGTACCGAGCGTTGTCAGCCATTAGACATCGTCTGTTACTGAACTGAGAAATGGTCTATATACTTATCATAGACGTAGTAATTAATTCTTGATTCTCACGTTTCTGTTTGTGACGTACAATAGTCGCTCAAGTAGTTTACTACTTCAACAGATTCATAATGTATTGTTCGCTCTCTAACAGAGTGGTTTCAAAGACAAAAAAGATGACATAAGCAGACAAATCATCAGTACGATGCTGACATTTACTTGGGAATAAAATTTCAGAATTTGACCACAAGTTGACAAGATGAAAAAATAATCATTGTTTGTATCATTTCATAACTGATTCAATGTCATTTCTTCGATTTTCTGTAAACATTCGCTAGAAATTAACTCGCATGTTACTTTAATCTCAACAAATGGAATCCTGATATGGAACGCTTCCAAATTGAATATAATGTAGAAAATGTATTGAAATAGCAATGATATAATAAGATGCCTGGTCGATAAGAATTTGTTCGAATATCTCAAGCTTCTAACGATGTTGTACTTGAAAAACAACGGATAATACTTTATGAGTATAAGTGACGCAAACGCAATTTAATTTTGAAAGATGCCAAATGATATGCCAAATCTGTCGTTATAAAAATCCGCCTCCAGATTCAGAATGATAATATGTATCTGCATTTATAAATGACACACTATACGCTTAAGTATTTTAAATAGTAGAATACAAAACGCTTTTTGTACATTATAGAATTTAGCGGAAAACCCTTGTGATTCTCATAAAGATAAGTTAATGGAAAAATAATGACTTGAAAACCAGTTTAAACTTTGTTGAACATGATAACGAAAACGAAATGGCGAATGGTGTCAGATGTTATATATTAAAATGATGGATAATTTGTTAACTATTATTTTCATCCTACAATTAAACTATACCTATAGGTTATATGTCCATTATATCTCGATTTTACCAGTCTGAAATGAACTAAATATCACTATTTTTGTTCCGAAAAAACGTACGTGCCAAATTATAATATTCATTGTATCATTTATTTTTAGTGTATTACATTCTATAACCCCCTGTTCGTGACTGCTTTCAAATGACCTCTACACAATGTTTCTCTGACACGAGCAGATACGAGCTGACAAGAACACGTGCATCTCTTGCAAATACTTGCGTTGAGTTTTATTGGTTAATTAGCAATCTAGCATCCCATATACACCTATGGGTGGAGGTGCCATGTTTGACAAGCAATTTCAGACAAGCATGACGTAGAGTAGAACGTTATACAAGAACTAATATCAGGAAATTCACGTTTATAACGAGAACAATGTATTATTGGAATTGAAATTCACGTTTATAACGAGAACAATGTATTATTGGAATGGATTGAAGTGAGAATTGAGAACACGTCCCAAAACAATACATAACCCTGAGTATAGAATTGAACTACAATAAAAATACCACCCGTTTCGAAATACTTTTCTCAAATGAATGAAATGATTAATTTACCAATAGAAATCTTCATTTGATAAAACAAAAGTGATTTTACTGTTTTATGGAATCACGAGAACCCGTTTTTGGATTTATGATTTATGGATTCATGATTCATCGTAAGGAAGAGGAAAAGCTATGAAATTTTACAACAAAACATCTGCCTTATAGACTTCGTACACTCAAATAATAACCAATTACAAGTATTGAATTCTAGGAAGTGTTGATCATTAGTACACTGACTTGAAGCTAAATTTTGAGCACATTCGATCAGATTGAGATTTTTATTCAACAAAATTAGTTCTAACTTTAGTCGGAAAATGGCATATAAAATTTGTAGATTCAGATATGAGAATAGCATTGGGCTAAATTTTCAGTTTCCTCTGATTGAAATGAAACTTTCACATGATAGCATTGTCCTGTATACGTTTCTATGAAGTTTAGAAAACTCGGTGTGCTTGGTTTCAAGGAAATTCATTCTCATTCTATAGAACTGAAAATTTCTTGAAACATATAGGGTATGTTGAACAGGTTTACAAAGGTAGTTTCAAAATGTTTCAAAATGAAGGTTTGTATATAGCTATCAAATACATTCCACATAAATACCTCGCTCACCTTTCCACTCAAATATGCTGTGTTATCCTAGTACATTCTACGACGGACTTCAGTTTCAAAGTGACTGACTGAGTCAAGTTAGCAACTATATCTTGGCATCTTTGGCATATAGACCGTTTGAACGTATCATATCAAGTATGTCTACGTGGAAGTGCCATGTTTGTCAAGTCGAGTGTATAAACTGTGGGATGTATCTTGTTTGACAATCAAAATAAAACATTTTTCTTTGTCTGAATGTTTTAGTATCAAACATTTTATGAATGTTATTTTATTTTTTCCTATGAAATTACAATACTACTGAAAAACGAAGACCCATAGATATGACTTTCGGGTCTTTGTTTTTTGAAAGTCAAAGGATCTTAGTTTTATGTGCGTCTGTTGATATTTTGTTTGTCGTTTCCCTACTTTTAGGTTTTTATAGAAATGTGGGGATTTTCTCTCTTTTCTCCCGCTCTCTCTCTCTCTCTCTCTCTCCCTCCCTCTCTCTCTCTCTCTCTCTCTCTCTCTCTCTCACTATATATATATATATATATATATATATATATATATATATATATATATATATATATATATATATATATATAACATATAATATATAATATATATATAACCTGGATAACATCCAAAATAGTGCTATTTTTTCGAAGACATTCGTCCCATTTCTCAGTCAGTGACACTATATAGTTCCATACAGAGGCAGAGTCACACTTCGTTCAGCAGTAATTTTATGGCAGTATCATAGTAAACATGAAGATACTACATTTAATTAGTTTTTGTATTCTTTCTCTCTCCTCTCTCTCTCTCTCTCTCTCTCTCTCTCTCTCTTTCTTTCTTTCTTTCGCTCCAGCTTCAAATACGGTTTTATACAATAACCCCACACAATTAGCGAATTCATTCTACATTGCATTTGATAGACAATGCGACTGACTGACTGCCCTAGGCTTAAAAGTCCGTAAATAGAAAATAGTTCTCGAATTTTCGACATTCAGAAGATAGATTTTGGTGTTGCGTTCACGATGAAACGACTGAATGGGGTCGGGGAGGGGGGGTGATGAGTTTGAGAAGTATATTTAGCAACCATTCAATTACGTCATTGCACTCATGTTTTTCATACGTTATAAAACGCTCACATACAAGTAATTGGATATTTATTAATATGGATCATGAATTTTGTGATTGATTGGAGAAGTAAAGAGTTCGCATGCATGTGGGCATTAGTGAAATTATATATGTGTGTGCATGAATTGAAAAGTTATTATGATACTTGATAAATGATAAAATAGTTCGTTTGAAAATTCATAATACTATGGCTAATTATTATGAACTAATGTCGATAATGAATAATTGGTTATATCCCTAGCGGCCTGAAGCTTTCAATTGAACCAGATCCACGATCATAATCAATTAGTTATTGGTATAGGAACTCGCAAATAGAAATGTGTAATTAATGGAGATAAGAAGGATTGTGTGTGTGTGTGTGTGTGTGTGTGAGATAGAAACATATATATATATATATATATATATATATATATATATATATATATATATATATATAAACATATATATATATACATATATACATATACATACATATATATATACATATATATATATATATATATATATATATATATATATATATATATATATATATATATATATATATATATATATATATATACACACAGAGAGAGAGAGAGCGAGAGAGATTTGAAATAATTCATAAATACAGCAGATTGAATTTTCAAAACTTCATCATTGGATTTTATAATTGAATGGGTAGTATGACTGCATAAGTAAAATTGAGCTTTTTTACCTTTAGTCGTTTTAATGATGAGATATGTAAATATAATATCGACGTAAGAGAATATTGAGCTTCGTGAATCTGATGACTATGGAAAATTCCATTTTATCAGTATTGTTAATTCGAAAGTTTTTGATCAAATAGTTAATTAAAATCAGCTGAGTCGAATGTGGGTATTTTTCAATTATCGTTGGCAAATATATGCAATGAAAATTGATTGATTATTAAACTAGAATCAAGTTAATAGTGAACAACAAACTTTCATCTGTTTTTAGTTTTTATTGACATTTCTTATGAAGAATAAGAAATATGTATTCTCATATACATAGAAATATGTATTTCATATATATTCTACACTAGAGCCCACAAAACCCATTTGGGCTTGTCTGTGGCATAAACATAATGAATCAAATGACAAATGTAAACAAAATAAGACGAGATAAAATAAATGAAATAAGATGTCAAATAATAGTTAGAATAACATCATTGCGAACAAGAACAGGACTAAAAATTAACAGTATATACAACATAGAGTATGATAGTAAAAATAGATATAGAAAAAAAGAGAGGATGTGAATTGATTACGAAATAAACCCTTTTCCTCTTTGCCATAGAAATTATCTGAATAGCGAGTAAGCTAGAACCATAGTGTATATGAGGAGCACTAAGATTAATAATGTTCGACTTATGAATAATATATAAAAAAAAAAATAATAATGACGAATGATGTCGCACTAATGTTATACCGGTACCGTACTCGGAAGATAATAATGAGTTCGTGACTAAACTCAAAGCAAGAGCGAAAGAGTGCAACAATTTTCCAGTATACTTTCCAAATATAAAATATTGCACATTCAATGGATATATTCAGACATTTCAGAAGAATATGTTTAACGACCATTTTCTGTCTCCTCTTATAAATACAAAAATGCGAATATAGCATTTGTCAAGTTTCGTATTGTTATTTAGAGGCAACTAACAATGCAACATGACTTCAGGTGAGGGAGTTTCGTTTGATATCTCTCTCCATATTTTATACTGACGTAGTAGATGAAGTGGCAGCAACAAAGTTTCCATAATTGCTTCTCATAGTTTCTCCCTACTCGTTACACAGTTTCTGGATAAAAGTCGGAAACTTGTTGACAGAAGTGGAAAGTAAAAAGTGGAGAACTGGGAGTTACATTTGTCACTACCCGTCAGAATCAATCGTGCTTCAACTTATTCACACTGTGTTTACTCGTAAATAATTGAAGCGTCATTTATTGACGTGTCAGTGTTCACGTGATATGTGAAACTAGTGAAAGATATTGGATTTTTTTTGTAAAGGTTATTGGATAGTCGAGTGCTGTTATTTATACTTCACTTATTCATGAGCAGAGATGCAAACCAGAATGTAAGAGAATCGTAATTTATTGAACTTGGAATGGTGTATACTTCTGTTGTTGATATCTCTAAATTGTCACACCTTTCGACTATTGAGAAACTCTTCACTTTCTTCATCAATCATATTTTAGTGAAAATAGACACGAAGATAGATGTTGCGTAATCAAAAAAAAAAAAATATTGCTCATAAGTTGGGTAATTGGTGTATTTGGGTGATCTGACTAAATTGAACAAGAATACTTTTCACCAAATTTCAAGGTGTAGCAATTCAAATTCAAGGTCTACTACTTATGCCAAATTCAACGTCACTTTTCATAAATGTTTTACTCTCTGCTTACAGTTTAGGAAGGAATAAATTAAATATTATATTATATTGAGCATAAGCATGACTTTTGTTCATTTATGTTCATTTGTTCATTTTTCGTTTTTCAAGTTTAAAAACGAGGAAAAAGCCAACGAATTAACTTTCAGTATTCTTAACGTCTATTCCAAACCTTAAACATACAAAGTTTCTAATATCATTCCAACTTTTGGGTATCTATTTCTATTAATATAGTCCGGGTAATTATTATAATACTGAAATTTGAAATTAATTTGAGTTCATTATAATATAATAATTGAAAAGGTATAGAGCTACCATCTCTTATTCTATCTCTTCATCTTGTTGGAGTCGTTATCCATTATTATTCGATGATTAAATTCACTGCGTATGATAATATAATGTTGTTTTTACTTATGATTGGCAATACATCTAACTGTTGTACGTAGCAGAACAGTATAAACGTGAGTAAATGACGTTTATCAGGCAAAATACCATTCGTGAAAGCACGTACCACAATGAAAGGTGAAATGTAAACTTCTTTGTATATTACACGTGTCAGAGATGGGACCTTTATGCAATTACTCACATGGATATACGTTCCTCAAGTTGTAAAACAAATGGAAATGAAGATGAACAATCTTGCGTAGCAATAGAAACGGAATGAAATTACTGCGACGCAAAACTAGATCAATAAATTATAAGTGTATATCAATTTAGTTCATATTATCTTTTATTGTAAGAATATTCGGTTGAAATCTTGGATTATAGCTATATCGTACGTTGAAGCAGACGGGTTTTTATCTTATTGTATGTAGCATTGTCAATGCATGTAGGATTGCCCATAGAATACCTTGCGAACGATCGTTGCCATTCTTACAGTTAGTCTTAGTTGGAGGAATTTAGGCCAGTAGGTCTTTTCGTCACTTTATTTGTTTTTCAATATATCAATAATTGATGATGATTATTGTTTGCGGAGCTAGGTTAGACGGGGGTACGAATGAGCAGGTGACTATGAAACTAAAAGCGATGATAAGTGAAAAGACGTTTACAAAAACCCATGTCTTATGCGGGATGAACCCACGCCCAACGGCAACTTCAGTTTCTGAAGTGGTGCTTCGGCTGACTGAGCCACCGAGAGCGGCTACATCAATAATTGTTTATGCGAATTAAGATGTGAATCGGAAGTTGATAATAATTTTCTGTATCTAAGTATTCTTGAACATTATACGTGTTTTCATTTTTTTACGATGAATGCATTTATTTATCTCATGTGAAGAAAATAATTCTATGAAAAAGTTTAAGGAATAGTGATTTTTGTCAAGTTATCGATGTTGACAAAAAAATACAAAATTGTTATCAAAAGTGGAGTTTGAAATACATATACGCATATGAATTGAATATTTTATGATTGTCTTCTATAATTCATTGAGTTTAAATATTTGTATAGCAGTACATCTAGTTCATCTTTTTCGGCTTAAAACGTTTCGAAAGAGATGACTCTGAAAACTTCAATATGTGAACACATATTTCACTTCCACCCTCAGCCGATCGTATATAGGTCTACTCGAACGGGAAACAAATACTTTCTTTTTTTCTGTTTTTCGATACAAGAGTGCAATAAGGTAGCACTGGAGTTAGTTTTCAAATACAACATTATTCTTCTCAAAAAAGTGGAGCTCTTTTCTTTTCTTCAAAAAATAAAAACATCTCAAATAAAAATTTCCTATCTGTTATTTGTATTCATTTTATACAGAATCTTGTTTGTCCAATTATCAAGCGCAAACATGAAGTATAATAACGAAAATATTCATGGACAATGATTACTTTATACGTTTAACAGACACATCAGAAATGGTCGTTTATCACAAGTACATTGGTATTATGATAATGTATAATAAAATGATATCATTTAATATAAATAAGATCATCTACCTTTAAAATGGATGTGAAAATTAATGAGTATTACAAATATATATATATATATATATATATTTATATAGAAGTTGCTTGCTTAAATTAATTCTAGAAAGACTCAATAATACATAAAATATGAGAAACTCTTGTCAGGTATTTAATTAAAGCTAGTCTTCACGACATCCCTGCCCCCTCCTTCCTGACCCTGACAATGCCCCCTACTGGGTCCGGGACGTCACTGGTTGCCCTATAGTGTCTACAATACGCTGGCAGTGAGAAAGAAAATACGTGAAAATAAATGAAAAGAGTGGATCCGAACAAAAATACTCGCATCGCTTTCAGTGGAATCCTCACAGAAATAAAACAGACAACTTCAACTGAGTCTTGCATACTTCGAACCTCCTCGGTCGTCTCATATGTTATAGCACGCATCGGCTCTCCAATTTATTACAGTTACGGAGGCTGCATCCCAACATAAAGATAAAGTGTGATGGAATATTTTGCCAAGACGTAGGCCTATGACCATGAGTTTCTTATGACAATTATGAAATTAAAATTTTTCATCACTTTTGGAATTTATATCAAAGTGTTGTGAAACTATTACAAAAATAACAAAACGTATTCAAATATATTTTGAAAATATTATCAACAAATGATTTTGAAACTTTGTAAGAATCAGTTTAGGAACTCTGTCTACACATATATTGACAACATTTATCTATTTTATCATTCATTCTTATTTTACGGCTTTGGATTCACATCAGGTGGCACTTTTCTTTTTTTTAAATCAATGATTGAAGAATGAATGATTGATGAATGAATCATGAATAAATATATAGATTTGTGAAGATGATGCCTCAGTAACAAACTGTCTCCAATACTATTGTTTATATCTACAAGTATATTGTTGAAGACAGAGGGCTTGGGAAGTACCGCCATTATATATTTCGGGATAGTACGGGATATCACAAGTAAAATAATATTCGAAATATGACTTTTTTTATTTGATGCTTATCTAAGTTACCTGTGGCCTGAGTATAGTGAGTAATTGAAAAGCTCTTGAATAAACGGTCAATTTCTATTCCGGTCGAAATCCACAATGTAAATTGCTTTTAAAATGTGATCCACAGATTTGTAGAAGTTATAGAAGCAAAACGACGGGATGAATCTTTGAAAAAGTTTTCAGCTATTTACCACATTGTAATTGCCATACTACGGAAGTCAACAGTTGTGTTTTTGATTGATAATATGATTCTCTGTCAATAGCCGTCTCTTAAGATATCATATCTGATATATGAAATATAATTGAAGTTGTGAACAGGTATTAAATTATTACATAGTACCGGTATATTGAGAAAGAATGAGAATAAAATAGGGACTTAACATGAGATTAGTATGTGCGCTTAGAACATTTTCGTCAATATTGATTTTCACTCAATTCCATCTCGCTTTCGCAAAACTGACACCAATTTTGTATGTTTTAATAATCTCTTTTTATAGGCCTAATACCTGTTGTGGTGTAGTTTTCAAATTGTGCATGAAAAGCGAATATACAATGATTTTTGTTTGCATGGAGTTTTGTTTCGAGCCACCCTCGTTAGCTCGGTCAGCTGAGGCAAGCTTCAGAGACTGAAGTTATCGTTGGGCGTGGATTCGAGTCCCGTATAAGGCATGGGTTTTTGTAAACGTCTTTTCACCTATCATCACTTCATTGTTCATTATCACCCGCTCATCCGTACCCCCGTATAACCTAGCTGTTGGTGGGGTCGGTAAGCACCATTGAAAACAAAAAAATGTTTCGTTCCCGTTATTATATATGTACCGCTATCTAGTTCTTCAACTTATCAACCTGAAATCTTTTTCCATGAACTGATCAAATATACTCTGATTTTATTTGCAGTAAATAACATTGAATAACAATCTTAGCAATAACAAGCTCTCAATCGCTTACCATGGTAAACAACTTATCATTTTCCAATAATATGAGTTCTTTCAATACTTAAGTTTTCTTCTGTAATGGCAATATAAAAAAAAATATATATATTCTTTTCGGAGAACGAACTAAGAATTATTAACGTTCTGTATTATTTCGTACATCACTTCAATTAAAAACTTCAAAAGAAAATATATCACTTCCAAGACTTTTTTCTGAGAAAATGGTACAACTGTACGCAATCTCATGAAACGTTTCAAGGACGTTTTCAAAATTGAATATTTCTTTCAATAAGTATCATATCTTGGATATTTCTGAATGTATCTCAATTCTATATTCGTTTGTACACGAACTTTGATATAAATAAAATCATAAATGAATATAAACAATACGTCATGTTCGGAAAATACTAATTATTTTTAGATATTATGAGAGCAATTTACTTTGAAGTTGTTCAATATCTCTCAACGTTTATTATCAACTACACATCTCCAAGTAATAAGTAACCGTTTGTGTTATTATTTTTTCATAAGATATCATTCGTTTGATGATAAAGTAGACATTTCGAACAAATCAAAATGTCTACTAACGAAATACATTTATAATTATAACAAAACAAATATCTCTGAGGGATTTTCATGGACCAGACATATTTGATCCGTCCTCATCCTCTCTATGATACACACACTCTTTGAAGTATGGTTATTTATACATCCCGTAAATGTTCAAATTTATCGATATTATTTATTTTCGATTGCGTGGAATAGTTTTATCACATCATCATCATCGAGAACTTGACAGGATGTAATTGTTTCCCAATTGTTGTTATAGATGACAAAATATGATCGTTCAGAAAAGGCACCACATGAGCGAAATGTAAACTAAAGTCTAGAACGGTCTTATCCCACAGTAGTAAATGCTCACCAAGGTGAATCGAATGAAAATTATATAAAGGATTCGAATATAGGTATTGAAGCTAAAAGACTTATATAATCTCTAACAATTTAATTATAATTACAATTAAACAATGCATTGAAGTCATTTACATATGAATATGTTTTTCCAACGTGAATACTTTGGGATAAAATTACTATAGTCAGGATTGAGCGATGAACAATTAGTCAAAAACACATTTTTTTGTGGTAAGGCCCACCTTGAATGTTATTCTTTATTAGTGTTGATTTTCTCGTTTTCTCGTTATCTTAGGCCTAGAATTAGAAATCGATTACTATAATCACAAGAGTATTCTTTCATTGTATGAATAAATTTCTGAAGTTATTCCCGTTATATCTTCCGATTGTTCTGATTTGTATAATTATGATTAGTTAATTCACCATTATCTCAAATCTTGGTCGTAGATATTTCAATTAGCTAATTCTTCATTTTTATCTACTTAGATTTTGGTTCTGTTTCTTGCGGTGAACTATATGACGAAGAAACAAATTCAACTCAAACGTCAATTGCTAATCATTTGAAGCCTTATTGAATTAATTCATCAACTTTTTATACCACCAAATTCAACAGAATGGCAAACAATAAAAATAAATTTCTGTAAAAAAAAAATTCTTCAACTTTTTAATACTATTTACGAATAATAAATGTGTTGATGAAGCGATAATTAATGGATCAACTTCTTATTACCCTAGGTAACCAATGACATTTTTGTACCCCAACTAATTAGTGTATTAAACTATTTTCTTATATGTAAAACGTGGTCTGAGTAGAAATCAGATCCCTATAGGTTTTGAAAGTTCTACAATTATGGGTCATCAAACAAAAGAAATTACAATGGTAACATCTTAATCCAGATAACCAACTCAGTTGGATCAGGGGGTCTTCTCACCGATTTATCTAGGGCAGATTTCATGAATATTCAAATTCAAATTAGTGCGTCGTAATAAATGTACACATCAGTATAATTCAAATTAAAAATTAAAATAAATTTCCCAGTGGCTTCTACCGTTGATACCCTTGTTTCCCTTACCTTGTCTCACGGTCCGTATACTATAGTTCCCAGCCCCTCACTGACCCGCGCTCCTCGATTACGCCTCGTGGTATCAGCGTCTACTGACAACGAGTATGTGTGCGTCGTTTACAAAGCGTCGCGGCGTCGACTGACGCTCTTTTCCTGCTGGCCAACACTGGCGCCCACTCTTAGGCTAATAATGCGCACGCGTATGGTAGACACTTGCAGGGTCAACTCATAATGACATGTACTTAGATTGCAATAGACATTTACATGTATTACGTACAAATGTGGGAGACTAAATCAAGATTTGAAGAATTTGTAACTTGGGTAATCATGCTATTGTTGTGAATAACACAGTTTTATCACAAAATAAGGAGTATAAAATGAAATATAGATCCAACAGTTTATCCATACGACTGAACATGCAACATTACCCCTCTGCTATCTAAAATCTTCCAAGTTTTTGACACCTATATATAAATCTTAATAAATTGATATGTGAACTTACATGATTGTTTGGTGACAAACAGGAGAAAAAAATTGTCCTTTTTTTTAGGACTCAGTTGAAAATTATTAACACGGTTTACTTATTACCTTCCATAATTATCGTTGTTATTTTAATGACTAAAGGGTTTTACGTCCTGGTTGTTAGTGGACTACGTGATATTTAGCGGATTGACTTGTCATCGCCCTTGGTTACGCATGTTATTTACCTACCCATGACTGATAGTTAGAGGATTAACACTTGACTAAGATTCGTAATACTGGCTCTCAGTTGAATAACCCGTCGTAGTCCCTGATGAAATATTGGAATCTAGGGTCTAAGAAATAATTTTGTACGAAAATTAGTTTATGTACGAATTTTGTACGAAAATTAGCTGATAATAGTTTCCACTCAACAAACTTTTGAAAGAGATAAATCGAAGTTTTGAAATGAATTACAACACAAATTTCATATTTCATTTATTGTTCTCTCTTTCTCTTCGTGATATGATTCAAATTTAATCTTGGAAAATTATTGAACGAGCTTCTTAAAATCGATTTATTGTTGCCTACAGATTTCCACTGTAACTTCAATATGAACAGCATAGAGTGAGTTCTTATATTGAGACATCATACCAATTCGATTATAAATGTAAGTTATTTATTGTTTCATATTCAATCAATACGATTCAGTTATTTTTAATCATATCAAATAAAACGAGTTATAGATTTGCCCTCAGAATGAGGATTCTGTCGTCAGCTAGAGACTCGTTTAGGTTTAGGTTGTGGTCGTTGTATATGCACCACTCAACAGCTTACAAATGCGTCAAGGCCTCTTACTTGCAAATATCTGCCAAATAAATAATTTCTTCATGCCTCAATGCAGAGTTGGCATGTGGTCAGGAGACACGTAACGACAAAGTGATCAAACAAAATTGTTACTCGTTGTATATGTTTATGAAAAGCAAGAGTCGGGTAGACATATACAAAGATTGAGTTTAAAACTAGGGTATCTACTAAAACGATGTGGTCTTGTGTATAAGCGAGTGAGTTATGCCGTATTATATTTCGATTTGATTTTGCAATGCTGAATCCAAATAAACTGGAACTGAACTGATAATGTTTGATCAGAAAATGTATAAAAGCATGACAATCAGAAGTGAATAAAGTTGGAAAATAATTAGCGTATTCGATAAGGTAATTATTAATAAGCTGAATAACTTCCAACAACAGGAACTTTTGGATGTTTTCTATTTTTGAATTATTTCCAAGTGCTTTGATGCAAATCTGTTTGCTTTTTCCAATAATTAATACTCTTCAATTCAATTCTCAACGGATCTCTTCTATTTCCTGTGAAACAAACTTTTTTGAACAATTTCATAACTGCACTTTAGAATTATAATGTTCTATTTTTTTATGAACATAATTTTTTCAAGAAACAATAAAACCCATTGCTTGCTCATTCAACAACGTCACTTCTGATGTTTGCTTAGTTACCGAATCTAGGGAATATCGTCTCCTATTCATTCACAATGAAAATACAATCGTATGTGTCGACCCACCAATATGGAAAGGCAACAGAGTAGAACAATTCTACAGAAATGTCAACAAAATGCGATGTAAATTCTCACAGGTAAACCAACCGATATGACAGATGAAATAGAAAGAGATAGCTAGAGCGAAAGAGAACATAAACCTCGAAGACAGAATGGTCTCTAATCGAAGAGTTTCTATTTCACGGCTTCCCCCGAGACTGTACACAACCATCCTGTTCGGAAAATAAAGTGTTCTGTCTCTCAGAGATTGTTACACCCGGAGTGGATGAGAGAGATGGATGTGTATGGACCATGATGACCATTCAACCCTTCGCCTTCACCCCACCCCATCGCACGAAACACGCACACACACACATTGGCGTTATCTTTAGAAACAGTAACACACGCAGCTAAATACGAAAAGTCAAGTTATTGAAAATCAAACAAACTCAAACTTTTACTGGAGAAAGTTTTTTACATTTATTTTTCTCTTCTCAAATGAAATGTTTCAGATGTGAAAAATGAAGGAATTGTGATTATCACAGTAGAATTGACTCATTTGAAGCTATGATTTGAGTGAGTTTTTATTACGAATACAGAATGTATTATGTATATGCGTCCATCATCAAAGCTCTTTTGTAATAACCGTCAATACTAATTGCAATATGATGAAAAAACATTTCAGTTCGTATGTGAGTCTAATGAATACTTCAAACGGCTAAGGTTTGTAGTTTTTTTTGACTTGTTTGTCATTTTCAATAATAGGTTCGAATGAGGCTATTTTCGTGAGGTAGATGAAAAAAAATCAAAGCTGTGCTACAACTCATGGATGTGTGGGGAATCATCAAGGTCTATCAGTACTAAATTATCATCATCCCAGAAATAATAATTTTTTTTTTATTTTTCGATACAATTCGATGCAATAAATGAAGTGTACTCAATGATTCAAATGTTTTCAGAATAATTATAATCGAAGTAGAAGCATTATTAAAATGGCTTTACGTTGGAAACTGTCTGTCTATATTTATTTCAAGTTATCAGAATTTAAACCAAAGGATTATCAGAAGCAATGAAATCATTCATATACAAAAGAGTATGTATAATCGAAAAATATTCGAATGTATATACAGTGGAGAGTAGTAAAGAGTAAAAAAGAAATAAATTTTATTCTACTGGAAAAAAGGTTGTTTCAAATCACGATTCATACATATCTATGAAACAAGAAATCAGGTGAATAATTGAAACTAATAGATATTGATTTATGTATCAATCATTCATGTATCGTATCATATCATGACCACGCTTCCAAGCCACTTGAGGTAAAAGTGATGGAAAATACATGCTTTATGGCACGTTCATATAATTATTTCCATTAGGCGAATAAAGAGCTGCCAGGATAAAAAAAAACAGAATTGTGTATACTCTATAGGTCTACTCCACAAAGTTTATATAGAGTTCACAGATTTGATGTTTGCATGTCTTTATTATATTCACATGATACTCAAATTAACGACCATAACTTTATAATTTATATACTCTAAAACAATACGGGAGTTTCTAAACAACAGAATCGAAATCCTCGTTCATACATATCTCTTTAGAGAATAAAAAACATTATTATATTGAAGTGACTATCAAAAATGAAACATCTACAAACATAACTACAACTACATGACTATTGTTAACAACCATATTGACATGTCTATAGACTATAGCCATAGTCTCTTCTAATCTGAATCTCTAGTTATCGTTTTCTTATAACACTGACAAAAAGCATTATGAATCTTTGTCAATTCGTTTCGATGTATTGGATAATATATTTACCTTTTATTCATTCATTTAATCATACCAATTAGTATGGTCCAATAGTCTGTTCAATAATAAAAAATGGAATGTATTGTTCTCCAGCAAATCGAAACAGAATGATTCTAGATTCTAGATATAATCATTCAAATAGTGAAATTTCCCTTTTACACGCGACGATCAATTCAATGATTTTTCGCTATACAGCAGACTGTGAGAAAATATTGGCAATAGTGCCATCGAATTAAAAAACTGTTTCCGCAAGAAATATTACAATAATGCAAAATAGATAGAGATGCATATTCTCTTCTGTCAATTTTGAGTGGAATAAAAGGCAAATTTCTCACCAAAATGCAGATGAAATAACAACTCGATATTTATTACTTTTGAGTGTTGACTGAAGCGAGAAAATATGACAGTGTTTCTGAGGCAATTTTTATGCGGTAAGATATTTCTTAAGGAAAAAAAAACATCGTAGTTTTACTTTTTGAACAACTTTAGATATACTTTGAATAGTGAAGGTGAAATCTTGTGGTTCCGTTTTCCGTTTGACCTGTGCAGCACTTTTGACCTTTTGAAAGATCTTCCATATAATTGAGTCCTGATCATAATCACTACTTCTGAACGATACTGTCGGTGTTTACTATAAACTTTGAGATACACAAAGTCTTGTTTACATTTCCTGATTTTATTTTATAACAGAATATTAGCGTGAAAGTTGAAGTTATTCATGAACACGATTTTGGTTTATGTACGGATTTAAGTAAACTTCCATGACAAATAGCGCTACGATATTCAAGTATCACATCAGAGTAATACGTGCTCACTTTTCACTTTCGTGTCTACATTATTTATATTTCGAAAAAGATATGTCAAGATAATTGGATGAGCGTGAGCAAATACTCAATTTTCTCGTTGTATAGTTCGAACGAAAATACAAATTGTTGTGAAGCTAATTATGCACATGTCGATCAGCCGCTAAATTATGTTGTATATAGTTTCAGTACAAATCGGTTGGATCACTTTTGAAAAGGTTTCACGAATTTCTTATAACTCCAGTATAATTGGGAAAAATTTGTGAAATTATTCGAAAAACGATACATAAGACAATATACATTATCACAAAGTCTTACATATTATATCAGTTCAGCAATTTCGAAGGAAAAAATAGACGCATAACATTTTTTAGTTCGATTGAAGTATAGAAGTTTAGAACCAATCAAATGAATATCGATTATCAATTTAATTCAATGACAATGAATAACGAAGGTAGTGAAAGTGTCTAGACTTGTTAGTTTCAAAACTAAGATATGAAAGTTTCTTACATTCAATAAAAATATCTCGCTCATCTCACAACTCATTTGCTGCACTTCCATATAGTGTTAAAACATTCGGTCATCATTCTTCTGTATACTTTGTGTACGTCAGGCATACATGATCACGTGTCGATACATCGATGTCGATATCAAATATCGATACATCTACAGGAAAATCTAATCAAGAAACATGGGTTTCACTGAAATATGATTATATTTAATGAAATTTGATCCTTGATAAACACACAGATTCCACAATCATAAATATTCAACGACATGAAATTATAGTCCCGAGAAACTAAGTGCGATATTTCCAAAGTTTCGCGTTTCCCGTCGCCTCGAGCATTGTGAAAATAGACGTTTATGCTGTTATTAACAATTTCTCAACTGTGTCTGTTGTGTGTCTCGAAAATATGAACGTTTATTACAGAGTAAGGGAAAACAAACAGCTTCTTAACGACGAGATAATATCAAGCTTCGGATGGAACAAACACATTACGTACATACGATACAATGAAAGTACGATACGTACGATACGATACGATACGATGAGAGTGTATACGAAGATTATAGTGGAAGTGCCGTCCTTTTCAACAGATTCTTTCACAATATGGATGGAATATTACTGAAGAAAATCTGCGATTTCTATCGTACATCGTCGATTGTTTTTGGCTCAGAATATTCTATAGAATGTAAGTATTCGTTGTGTCTGCATAATGCATGACTATTATCTTCTCAATTAAATGAAAATGCTTTGTTTTATTTGTTTTGATCCACGAACGAATAAAAACTTGATAAAATCGTGTTCATCAATGAAGTATTGTGTTTAAAATAATAATCAAATCGAGGAACTATTCTCAGATTAAATGATATAGTATCAAACCCAGTTACATTAATTATAAAATTATTTTTTTAATAAGTATTTGATTTGAATTACCTGATAATATTTTAATATTCTGATTATTCTCGTATAATATTTGTGCCTCTTCTAGTTTATTTGAGTTCATACTCATTTGTTCTTTCATGTTTAACGAATAGAATGTAATAATATGATGATTGGATATAGTGTGACATCGAATTTTAAAAAGAGAAAATGTATTTGTATGTTCCCGATCTGATTGAAATTAGGTGTCTACAGTGTCTACAGCATTTCTTTTGTATACATTGAAGTCTTCTTTGTACAAAGTTCTTTGTACAAAGTGTCTACAGTATCTCGCAAAAATTGGAGAAAAACAGCACTATACACGTTCAATCAAGTACACGTTGAGGATAGCAATAATCTGTTTTGAAATATAATTTGAACTTTTTTCATCAAAAACTGGATGATCAACAGTTTATCCTCATGTTTCTTAGCTCTGAAGAGTGTCTTCATAAGAAATGAGCAAGAGTTTCGTACCAATATAGCCATAATCCAAGATCCACGGAAGAATAATGTCATATACCAGGAAAAAACCTGGTAAAACTTACGGTACTTATAATTTCGATGCAACTTTAAGAATTTTACACTTTTGAAAAATGTAGTTATATAATAGTCACTACATGCCGTCATCATGAGAGATAATAACAACCGAAAAAATCGAAGATATATTTAATTATAACGTTTATTTGTATGGTTATGTTGTTGTATACATGTATCCACAAAAGAAAAAGGTCGTCTACCAACTATATAATTGCTCGGTAATTGTATACTCGCAGCAAATTCAAGGAATTGACGCTTTTCAAATGTGTATACTTCCTTGTATTATCGTAAAAACCTTATCCAGAAAATTCTAATAACCTTAAAATTCAACAGAAATACAAATATAGCTCGGATGACTGTCGAATATGTGTTATGTCAGTCTAAGACCAACCTCTTCCATGAATACGTGTGTATTTGAAGATTTATTTTCAAATCATTTGAGAACACAATGAAAAAATTCACACATGTTTATGAGATGAGGATGATAACTTTGTGAAAGGATCGATACAACGTTTGCAGACGTTACATGCAGAAATGTTGGAAAAATATGAGCAGATAGAATTTAAACAGGTTCAACAAGAGTTTTTGAAAGCATTGAAAACATTGTCAACAAATTCTAGAATAGGTATATATTCTCAAAAAATTCTAGACGAAATTTCAATAATATAGTCTGATTTTGGAACATCATCAGAATGGAAACAATGAGAATGAAATTATTCTTTGACCTCGGAACTGAGTGAAGTATAGAAAAAAAAATCACACGTCATTGCAATTTAACACAAAAACAAATCGCACCGCAGGTGGTGGCTTTTCATTTCACTCTCACTAGAATATTGACGTGATAATTAAAAACTCGATACCTTCCTACCTGTGAAGATGAAAATATATGAAATGTAATGGGAATACGTCATTTTCTTTCACCGCACGCTCATGTACAAAGATAGTATAATTTATACTACAAAGGGCGCGGGTACTATAACTAATCGTTTTCATGAAAGAACAACTAGAATATTTTCTTTGACAAGTAAAAATACTAATAAGGGTAGTTGGCTGTTATGCTATATAACCTTTCATCTTTTTAATTATCTCTCTTTTTCGTGAAATGAATGATTACTTTAGTTTATTAAAGGTTGAAAGTTCTTACGATGTGTTTTTTTAATATGTTATGTTTAAAATATCAAAATACTTGCAACTTGTAGTCATATGTCAGCACTTGAAGATTCCGTTAGAATTTTAGAAAATCATTCGTTTAATTAAGGTTTCACTTAAGGAATCACTTTTTAATTATTTAATCACTGAATCTCCTCATTATTTTATCCAATATTATTTCAAATTTTACATTTTTCCTATTCAATCAGTTCTATTTCATATACTGATATGTAATATATTTAATCTATTTCTCTCTATTGATCTCTATATTTTTTATATTGATTTATATACGGTTTTTAATGCAGTCAAGAACCAATTGAGGTTTTTTTCCTCGTCTTCAACATGTTCAATAATCACAGGAATGCGTCGATCTATTCGTACGCCTTCGATCTGTTGCCAAGCAACTGCCATCAGCGTCTCGAAGCTACGTCTAGCATAAAGACAGCTAGTTATATCCACATCTCTACCAATACATGTGTGCTCCTGACAATCGTCATACACCTTGCTATGCTATGAGAGAGGTTGACAAACATAGCTAGCTTTGTGCATGCTCGTTATCGTTCTCGGAACGTAGACGTTCATGTTCACGTTCAAGTACACGCTACATCAAACGTGTGACGTGAATTGGTTACCTTACAGGCTTGCATTATCAACTTACTCTATTTGTGGTAGACTTGTGAGGGCGAGGTAAGGGGTGAGGTGTAAATATCTTTCAATTCAATACTGCTTTTGAAACGTGTATAGAGTGTCAATAGTTTGATATATACTTGGGTACACAAAACGAAAATTTTGTCTAGGAAGTAAGTAATTGTCAAAATGGCAGTATATTACATAGCCTCGTTGCATCTTGAAGGATTTATCGATTTTGATAAATGAAGTTCCGTTTTTCATCGTAATCCTAGCAACGAAAAATAATAACTCACTAAAAAAACAACAATACAAATCGAGTATATGATTATGTAACTAATTCACTTTGAGATGTTGAATCCTCCAACGATAATAATTGTGATAAAAAATAGTGAATTTCAAACTACTCTATACAACCTTCATGATTCTTGTAAATTTTTCTCAACAATGAAAGAACAGAACATTAAATTCTTCTCTACTGCGTTTAAACGCGGAAAGAATAAGACACGTGACGTATAGATATTGTTTAGTTATGTCACGTGATACTACGCGTGACAGCAACAATAATTCACACGTGATTTTCTCTTAATACCTCACGGATGTATGGTTTTGACAGGTAGTACTTTAATGATGTATATACACAAAATGTGTATTCTAAATTTAATAAAATAACTTTTCTAATTATAAACTCAACATTGGAAAGTAAATTGTATGAGATTATTATTAGACTGTCAATGGAACGCGGTTGAATATTATGAAAGTTCACGTGAACACAATAAGCTGTAGAAGTACAGATCGATTATACACTGAATATGCTTCTTTAGCTTAGGTATTTCTTATTTTTATATCAAATAGTAACTTGATAGCAAACTATCGGAATTGTTCCTTTTGTTAAAAGCCAGTTTTACGAATCTTAGTTAAGTATACTTATCCGCTAACTATTAGTTGAAAGTACGAAAATAACTCATGGAACCATGGTGATAACAAGTTGATTCGCTATAGCTATATTGCTTATTCGGATTCCACTAACTATCAATTCGCAAAACTGGGCCTAGCTATTATATTTGAATAGTATGAATTATTTTCAGATTCTTGAATAATGATTTGATATTTAAACTCAATATGTTAAACTAATCACTTTTCTTTTCTAGTTATATATATTCACTACCATCTTTGAGATTCATAAAAATAGAAATGTATTTGAGTATTAGTATTCTGTTGTGCTCTCGTTTATCTAACAAGTTGATAATGTCTTCCAATTTCGTAATTGCCTTATAGGTGTCCTCGATTTGTATAGCTATCGTATCCAAAATAATATAATAATATATTGAATTTGTTATATCAAACGGCTATCCTTGACTCTAGAAAAACTAAAATCATCGATTCTCGAACGTCGTTATGAACGTAAACTCTCACAAAAGCTCTCACAAACTTTTATTTTCTTGATTTCTTGTATATGCCTGAAACATTTAATCTTTACAACTCATTGATGAAAAACGGACCTATTTTCCTTTAAAAAAAAATTTGCCATACTTACAAATACTATACTGTACCGCAAATATCAAGTCGTTTAAGAAGAAAATTGATAATCTTCTGATAATATAACGGTTGTTGAAATTTTATAGTGAAAACTTTTCAGTTTAAATTCCTTCTAAACTTGAGTACACGACTTTAACATGGTGATAAAACTTTATAGACCTGAACGAATACAAAATGAAGCTTGCTTAAATATAAAGTGGTACAATTTTACCTTAAATTTCCATCAAATATTTTTTTCATGAGGATATTCTGAGAAAGACCTTCACAACCTGATAGTTTACAACTATTACACATTCAACTTTATACGTCAACTTCTTGAAAAGTTATGATAAATCAGTCACTATTAAGATCTGAGAATTTATAGTCTAAAAACATTCAGAACTATCTTTTCAAACAAACTTTGGAAGTTTGTATGAAAGTGCACGAAGGGTCAATCACACTTGAAATCATATCAAGTCAAAAACATGATGTATTCGTCAAACAATAATCAACAAATCCTAGAACATGTCATTGACTAAAGATCTTTAGTCAATGAACATGTCGAACATTATTGATATGACAATCTTACACAATAATGAAGGGAGAGTGATCAGTATTAGGAAATGGTTCCCTTTAGAAAAAGCCTCCAATATATGCATAAAATCAAAAATGTTAATCGTACAGCGTGTAAATGATGTAAGTTCATCACCTCGACTGTGCTTACAAAATTGTATAGTATGATTGGTTTTCGACACCACTCAAAAATGGAAATTTCAAAAACATACTATAACGGTATTGGATGAGCGAAGTTAAGATTCAATTTTACCGTATAGGCGTACTCGAAAAAAGTACATATTTTCTTGTTTTTTTGTTTTTTATTCGCGCTCCATAGGTGAAACGAAAATACAAATTCAGATGAAACTTGGATTAGGCCTACACAAGTGTCTTTATCTAATTAGATACAGTCTAGTTTTGAGGCGCAATCGGTTGTACCGCTCTGAGAAAACTAATTAAAGTTTTTTAAATCCCCGTACGTTTTTAATAAGCCAGAGAAGAAAATTCGTAAAATATATTTCCCTCGGAAGAATTCAAATTTTCCCGGAATTTCAATATATACACATACATAATTATAATAGACAATGTAGTTATACACATTATTTCGAACTTTCACTCGAATCGGATCAGCCGTTTTGATGCAACAAAATACATTATGTAATTTTTTTATAATCTCTCAAAGCTATTAACAATGACCTTATTATCTAACTTCGTTAGTTAAGATATTAAAATAAATAAATCAGATGAATAAATAACTCGGCTCCTTTCACATTCAAGGCCTACCCTCTAAGCCGATGTCACGTTAAGATACCAATTGAATTCGAGCAACAAGTGTCACCAATTATTTGAGAACGATTAGAACAAGGCCTTCTATAACTAATGAATAAAACAGGAGGGCAGTGCCGTGATTGTTTGGATCAAGATGCGTTGAGGGTTACAAACCGCAAACCGTAAACTGGCCATCCAAGCAACCCTCAATGCTAGTTTAGATCAAGATGCATTGAGGGTTGCGTTGGTTGGCCGTGTTCAGAATCGAGACCGGCGAACCAACGCAACCATCTTGCATCTGGATAGTTTGCATTACACGTCATATAAGTATGCCTACATCGCTCATCTAACAACGCACATGTTGAGTTTTCCACTTTTATAAACTTTCAACCTTTGTCTTTTGTCCATTGTTGTGTTTGTTTATGCTATCTTCATGTCCAGTTAGTGAATACTAGTCAAAGAAGAACCTTCATCTGATGCATTGAAAAAGAAATGAGATGAAAGACAGCGAAGAGAAAGCGAGGGAAGAGAGAAACATTACAAAAGGCATAATCGTGTAAAATAAGAGGTCGTAGTAGACCAACCAAACTCTTACTCGTAAGTTGTGTTCGTAAATTGAGTAGAAGTGATCCGGATCATTGGATCGATTTTATCCGACACGAAAACATGTACTTTAATTAATTGACTGGATGAGGGGGCGTTTCTCGGTTTGGATCTGAAACTTGCTGTGTAGGACGTGACGCAATAATGGAAACTGATCGCAGCCAATCGAATAACATATAGAACTATCGGTATGACATGATTTTACTTGTATCCGTTTTCAATTCATGAGAAACATACATACGGCCTACTGAAAAAAAATCTTCCTTTTATTATTATTTTATTACGTCGCAATTGTACGCAGCACAGTGGCGAGTTCCTACTTCATTCATACATTAGTACAATTAGTACACAGTTACATTAGTACACAGTTACAATGTATTACGACTTTTTTCATATAAAAATATAAAATTGAACCGAAAAATGTGGTTGACGTATTTTTATATCTCATCTTTCATTGTTCCATATTGAATGTCAGATTGAAATTTGTATGATTTTACATTGACAAAATATTGACTTGAGGTATGTTGTGATGTTACATATTACTCAAATTCATAGGAGACTCACAAGCTCAAAACATGTATTGGAAGAAAATTGTTACAGACTTTTTGGATCACAGAAAAACATTTGTAATTCTTGAAGAGACTGCAGTTCATCATGACTAACTGCCGTCTCAGAGAAAGAGAATTCCGTGGACAATTCTAACTCTGACAATGACTATCCACGAAATAATTGAGGAGGTCGTCTATCAACTCAACAAACACAATTATCACCTTTATATTTGTGAAGCTGTGGTATTTTCGGGATGCTTTGAATTCTCAGGATGATGTTTACGATAAGAAACATTCGAGAGCTTATTTATATTCTTGAAGTTGCAGGGACATTATTTAATTACTTGAGTTTTCACAATAATTATTCAGTGGGTACATGACCTTCTTCAATGGATACAATTATATAACATTTTGATTGAATGAAGTAGCGTGTAATAATTATCTCGAATTATTTATAAATTAATGTTTAAAGCGCTACCCCACTTACTCTCTCGTTTGACTCGATTCTCTGTTTAAGTGCATGAATGAACTGTATATTACGCACAGTTTATATACTGTAGGACATATTCGGATAACAAATTACATTTAATTAAAATAAGTAATAAATTCGAAATTCGGAACTGTAAGAGAAACGTCCATTGAAAGTGACATCGAAATAATTCAGCTTTTCACTGTGAATTAATTGAATAACTTTGTGTTTATTAAACACGGTATACGTCACTCTGAAATAATTGTTTGCGTTTCAATTGAATCAAAGAAATAAACAAAAGTTTTTGAATAAAGTTGAATAAATGTAGAGAATTTTTTTAGAAAAAGATGTATTCATAGAGTTTCATTGTGTGTTTAGTAGGAACTGTACAGGGAGAAGAAGGGGATGAAATTATTTCAGAGTTTGTTTGTGTTATACCGTGTCTTATCTGCACGCACTTCTTATAATCTTATAATTAGAACTTAAATCATAAGTGAAATATTCCAGTAATTATTATACTTGTCATTTTTAATTAACACACAAACATGAGCGACTGCGTGTGAGGTGGAATGTTCTTCAACAGATTCTACCACTTACACAGTTTGTTTCAAAATGTTTGTAGTCCTTATACAATTCAAACGACGCGAGTTTAAGGAATGAATCCGAATTGGTATTATACATTTTATTCACTTCCCTCTTCGTATAATTAACATATTTTAATGCACATAAGATCACATGGAGCGGATGAGAAATAATCAGAGGAGAGAAGAACTGAATTGCATAGCAAAATGTTATTTGAGTAATATTAATAATAATAATATAATAATAATGATAATGAAAATAGTTAGGATAATGATGATAATAATGGTGATGATTGTGATAATAATTATGTCAATTGTAATAAGAATGACAATAGCATCAATATAAAAAAATTATAAAGATATTAATAAAAAAATAACAACAATTACACTTGGTAAAAAAGGAAAATATATATTACTGAGTGCAAAAAGAAATTAAATCGTGTGTTCCCATTCGGACTGATTTGAAGAAATACATACATCAATTCATCAATGCATGAATCAATTAACGTTAAAATATATAGCGTTTTCCAGAATACTTGGAAAACGATACACGCGTGGTTGTGAATGAGCGCATAAAAAGTGTGTCTATATTGATAATTCTATGAGATGTGCCACCATGTCGCATTATAGCAAATGAAAATACACACAAAGAAATCTGAATACGTGTTCTTCTCGCATACGCATTCTCGCATACAACACTACGGTAGAACAAAGAACAAAGTAGAACTTTGTTTTCATTTTTTTGACAAATATACGTACTCCTACGTGATATACATATTGTAGGCCCTACTGTGAAAATTCACCATTCACAAGGACCACCATTAGGCAAGGACATCACAAATTACATACACTATTTATTATAATTACTTGTTCGCATGCCGGTTAGGAAGTACTGAGCGTGAGAATGTGAAGAAGGACTAGATTGCCAGTAATTGTATGTATATATATATATATATATATATATATATATATATATATATATATATATATATATATATATATATATATATATATATATATATATATATATATATATATATATAGGGCCTACTATTACTATACAATAGGTACACAAAGTTCTTACAGGAATGGTATATTGTACGAGAGCATATGTTACGTCTGGAAAGCGATGCTTCTGAAACTTCTAAGGTATTGTTGTTCTTGTTCGGTGAAACATTACTGTTCTGAGGTTTCAACACATTTCAAGTAACAATGTTCAGCTGTGTAATTATTTATCTTTCGAGATATTTTGCATATCATCGATTTAATTTCATCAGAATCTATAGTTTAGTCGTACAATCTTTCATCGTATCGGAGTATTTGTAGATCGTCTAGTTACCCAATATAATATAATTAGAATGAGAATGTTGGGAAAGCTGTTTAATATAAAGTCCAGGCCCAACATGATTATGTTATTATGTTATGCCAAACATGAGTACTTGGAAGAGTATTCGTGGCAATTGAGACAGAAGATGGGCTAAGATGAGATTTCTATAGCTTATTATTCTGACGAGGGCGTCTTCTCTGTTTGCAGTATGTGTAGCGATGTAGTAATTGAGAGGGGGTTTATCAAGTACAACGTATGAAATAATCAACGTGGAATAGTTTTGTTTATGTAGGAGTATGGTGAGGTTGTATTTTAATCTCTTGTACACTCCAACATTATTCATTTGAGCTCGTCATGGAGGTGAACTCTCTCCAGCACTAGAGAAAAGCCTTCATTATTCGCTATTTTTTCATATTAATTTTCCATATTAAGCTGAAAACCATTGAAGCACAAGAAAGTTGTGTTGCACAGTTAGTTAGAGTGTACCCATACGGCTACCACTGAATTGTAATATAGGATAGAACTGTCGTATAATATTGTCATAGAAGAGAGATGATGTATTATTGTCATGGGTACTGAAAACAAACTAATTCCTCTCTAACTTCAAACTATAACTTCTCCTCTATTCCTAGGATATAAATTATGAATTGGAAGTCAACAAAAAAATATATTGATAATATTTTAAATTTGTTTTCAATTTGTGATTTTTTGAAGAAAAAAAATCTCTATGTCTGGTGGTTCTAATTGAGAAGTTCTGTCATTTTTACACGGCTGAATGGTATAATCAATGAATCACAGAACATGAAATTTCTTCGTTTTTTATGCAATATAAATTCACATTTTGTACAATCTATGATTTGTGTACCACAGGCCCAACGAGGAATCCAAACAATTTCACAGAATAACATTATCATTAATCGAATACCAGGAGAGAAAGTCTATTTTTCAATAGAATCGGTTTAGTCACTTCGGAAATAAATTGAGAAAGTAATTGAGAAATATATCGAAAAGCTTTTATGAATAATTATTACCAGCGAGTAAAATTCAGAAATTGACTTTCTACGAAAATATATAACTCCTTCTATAAATAATATAATTGGTTGACTTTTCCGAAAGGTTATTCACTAATAAATCTAAGCTAGTGAATTAATAATTACAAATTATCAATTTTAATAGGAAAAAATCGTAAATGCCTTTGAGGGGAGAAGGAAATACGTACTGTACCACGTATGCCGAACTAAAAAGATGAGATTTCGAGAACGGTTATAAAGTAATATAATAATCACTTGAAGCATTTGAAAGATTTGGTTCTTCATTTTCCGTCTTTCTCCTACGCTCATCTCACAACAATACTTGTATCTTTTTCCAATTTGCATTGGTAATATTTTGATTATTACGCTTTCTGCCGTTCTGATATATGGAACAATATATTAAACCCCTGTTGCTGTATATACACAACTGATAATACAAGATCTGCGTCAATAAAGCAGACAATCAACTCGAGTGGTTTCTTGGAATTGTCAATAACGTGACAACTGACAAATAAGACATGATTGAAGTGTTGTGTTGAAGCATATGCATTGTTGAAACACCTGTTTTTTTCAATGAATATTGTATCAGTATTTAACATGAGGCATGCAATTAATATTGAGATACTATAAGCATGGACAGTTCACATGGTAGAGTGAATTGAAATTGTTTGTAAAATAAGCCTAATTAGAGTATTTTTAATCTTACTTTTACTACTAATTAATTTCGAGACTGAATACATTTTATAAGGAGAAATATCTAATAAGGAGAAATAAGGAGAAATGATAGGAAATAGTATTTCAGTATCTTCGGTACAAAATATTTAATATGTTTAATACTTGTCGCACTATCATATTTGTATTAAATATTGATAATTTTTTGGAATCTTGAAATGAACACATTTCAAATTTCATAGATATTTTTATATCGATATCGTCGATCGAATTTTTTCTTTTTGGTACATGCACAGAATTCATGATATAAATTATCCAATATGCATTGATCTGGAAAAACTAAAGATTTTTTGGTGATCAGAACCATAGTTCCTGTAGACTATCGAGTATCTAGATGAGAAAGAATTTTCCGCTCTAGTTTGTATGTTATAATATTATGTAGTTTGTAATATTAAAAACTGAAATCATGCGTCATCTATTACATACTATTAATATCCCCAGTCACTTCCACCGCCACTGATTTTCGATGAACATAATGTATCAATTAATAATATTTTAAACAGGAACTACTATCATTACCAAAACTAAAACTGATACGAAGTTTGGAATTTCTACCCTTAATTGAGTATTTGGGTTCACTTTACCAAGAAATAAGATGAATCCTCAAGCTATCATATATATATATATATATATATATATATATATTTGTACATGTACTTCGAGTTGGATCACAAAGTTAATAACAGCTTCTGACTTTATACCTGTACGATGTAGGTACAATGCATCATGTGACAATATTCGACACTTATAGTGAACTCAATTTCAAATAATATATTCAGAATATTGCTATTGGACATATTCATTTTTAGGTTTTTATTCCTGGTGATACATCAAAATGGATTGTGAGATAAAACTGTGAAAGATGTCATCTGGTATAACGTCATTTCAAGTGTTGGATCTCAATATATTTCTATATCGTGTCCTAGAATCTAGGTCACTCGGGGGTAAGTTGAGTGTGAATTAGTTTTAGTTTTATATATCAGTACGAACTAGGCTAGAACATTGAAATATTCAATACATGAATAGAATGTGTGCTTTTGTGATGAGGAAGTAGCTGTTATCGAAATGTACGTCTTAAAATTAATAATGTATTCATTTGAACAATGTGTTTATATGATTCTTATTTATAAATATTATCACACTTGTTTGCTATTCTCTAAGCGATGTATTCATTTCTTTAGTTATGTTTTTGATGATACGTGGGATGATGGAATGTAGACACCTTTGTTGATTCATTAATGATTACTAATTACTTTATATTTTTCACCTATTTCAATTATCATATTTCTATATTGTGTATGATTTTTCCAACACCTGTAATAGGTTCTTAACTAAAAGAGGGGGGTGAAATGTAGCTCCACTGTGGAAATTAAAATATATCATATAATATAATATATACGTCCTTTCTCACCAATACATCTAAGGCTCGAGTTGAATTACCCAACTTTTCTGTCAACAAGAAAATGATGGCCAAATTATAAGAACTCGAATCTATATTATGATCTTGATTGGTTATCATCTTTTCTTGGTAAATATATTTTCTCCGACAAGGCGACGTACATATTCATAAGATCGGAATTTGAAATTCATTTTCATAACCAACGATATTTGTTTAAAAATTCACATAAATAATTAGCAATATTTTCTACTCTGATTTCCCCCGAGACTTAAAAATTGTTTCTTTTGAATCTGTGTCTAGGTTATCTAAATCAGTCATGCACTTCCAGTTCTAGATTATATTTCACAAACAATTCACCTCAAATTTATATGACTTTCAGTGCATTTCGGTGTAATCTTTTAACTTGTCAAATGCATTAGAAACACGATATTGTTCATACGTTTTTATATTCTTTGATCAACAACTACGTGTTAATAAGATCCTTGAAATAAAGTGGATAAATGTTTGAAGAGAAAAAGTCTTCAAAATTGGATAGTTGATCCAGATTCTCGAGGATTGCAACTAGGTTAATGTCAGCATGGGTTTCGACTCCTGCTGAGCTGGATTATCTGGGTTCGAGGCCAAGGCGAAGTAGTAAATAGACTTAAAAGACATACATTCTATTGTGTCAAGGATTTTAGTAGAAACAGGAAATACTTGAGGCTTCCTCTTGTTGTTTGTGTAATAGATACTCACGATACTATTCATGATCGAAGGTTGCGATTGACCGTCCCTCCATCACACACCACTAACGCGCAGGTGGTTCGATAATACAACTTTCGTGTATACAAACTATAGGGAGGAAATTTGAATATATGGGCCTACCAAATTTTTATTTATCAACATCGAAACTTGTTACAAAATCATTGTTCCCCAATTAAGGCTATGGATGAAAAAAAGTTCATCCACGTTCATCAGTTCGTTTGGACAGGGCACCACAAGGGCGATCTAACCACCACATTTCCATTATTTTAGATGAAAAAATAATTCACTATGTATTATAAATAAATCATCACGAAATACATAATTACATTACATACAGTACGTATTAAAAAAGAAATCTTTATACTCTCGTATTGTATAAAATAATTGTCCAATGTATAGAGGGCACAACGCTTTAACCTTTCATCCTGTGGGGAACAATTGTTTCAACAAAGATTGAAAACAGGTCCAGAACTTTCTCAATATTTCAGAGATTTGGTCCAAGATTTTTACTTTACTTCGGATAAAAACTTGTGTGGACATAGTGGTATAATAGCCTATATTACATCGAAATGCCATGTAGGTAAAATTTGGTCACATGATAAAAATATCGGACAAAAACCGCCTAGAGGGCATCAAACTTATAATTTTGTTATTCACTATTCATTTAATGACCTCACCGAATGTTATGCTATTTTGGGGATACAAACAAGCAGCTGATAATCATATAATGGAGTGGAGGTAAGTGAAAGGACGTTTACAAAAACTAATGCCTTATGTGGGACTCGAACCCATGTCCAATGGTGACTGTAGATGCTAAAGCTATGCTCAAGTTGACTGAGCTATAGAGGGACAAGTTCTGGTTTCTAGGTGGATATTTCAAATCCAACTAGGTTTTTTAATTCCTATGTAGAATAACATTATGGCATCTCAAGTCTCCATAGAGCAAAACATTCTCACGAGGGTGATTGTTTGTCAACATTATGAGTACAGATCGACAATATTTTAGAATTTAGAAGGTACTTCTCTGCACTGTGTGAAGCAGTTTCACAACAAAAGCCATTACGATTGTTCATGCTTTAGTTGACACTGAAAATGGTCATAAAACATACATCTTGCGTTACACATAGGCTATAATTTGATTACTTCTCGAGATATTTCATCGTGTATGGTATCGATGTGTTCGTAAAACAGCTGCCTTTGGGCTGCACTGAAATAAAACAGTTCAATCATATGCACTTGGCATACAAGACCAGGGAAAGTCACACAATTGTTTGTTGTCAATCAAGGTAACAGAAATTATTAATTTGATTTGTATGAAAAAGGTTAAAGGTGTAACAGAATTTAGTTTATCTGATAGAGGAAGCATTACTCGACCAATGTATCAATTGCCAACTTAAGCCCTATAGTAGTTTAGTCAGTCTGAGTGATGAAGTAAAATTATTTGAAAATTTAAAACATTTCAGTAGGACCTACAACAAAAAGGTATCATAGCATAAAAGAAATTGGTAATTGTAATAAGGTGAAGGATTTTAGGTATAATTAACACAAGTGAAGCACTATAATAACAACCAATAAATAAAACATGGACATATTTATTTTTATCACATGACTATGGTACTTGATCAAATCATACCAACCATCTATGCAATTCAACAGATCAATTAATAAATCAAGTTGGTAGAATAAATCGACATGTGCTTGAACTTTTGTTAAAACATACCAACAAAATCATAGCATTACACTAACATAACAGGAACTCTGGCAAATACGACAATAACTAATACGTACATTTCGTTAACAGCTACCGGTAAATGAATTTTCACTGATTATTAAATTTAAGCATTTTATATAGGCCTACTGTATTATAAAGTGATAAAGTGTCTCTCTAATTGTACCCCCATATTCACATCTAAATTAATCTTCTAGAATATATTTAGATAATTCAGTGACTCAAATGACAATAATTATAATTTTTGCCATAATAATTTTCAACCAACGTTTCTATAAACACGTACGATAGTAGACATACAGAACTATGTAGGCCTACTGACTAATTTGACCAGGTACTTGATAAAGTAGCTGTCGTTAGGTACTAATGTAATATTATTCAAAAAACCAAATAAATTTATAAAATTCGAAGTTATTGGTAACTTATATATCACTCTTAGGTAATGCTTCAAAGTGATAATTTTATTTTGTATTTAATGTTTGTTTTACCGTACATCTACTATTTATATTTTCTACCTATTGGGAGGTCAGCTCTGGTCACATTGACATGTGCAAATTTCATACCTCAATAATTACAATTTACCTGAACATCAGACAAATGATGCCATTATTTTCCAAGCTACCGTAATAAGGATTGGCCCTAATTCTAATTAGAATAATTAGGATACCGCACATCAATCAAATCAAAATCAACCAATATTTAACAATCTACAATCGATATGAAAAGGTCAGATTAAAATCAACCATGCAATAACGATTATTGATCGAAATAAATCAATAATTCTATGTACGAAAATATCGTCTTCACCCATGATCTAAAGACTTCCACCTGAATCAAAAGGTATCGATCTTACTTCTTAAGTTGAAATAGGTTTCTACTTTCATTTATCGAGACGTTTATTTTCAAGTAGAAGCTGAAATATGTGTTGGACTAAAAAATAAGTAGGCCTAATTACTACAGCAATAATACAATAAAACAGGAATCATAGGCTATTCAAGACAGCTAACAAAGATTACTTTGTGTATTATTATTATCATGTCAATTTTCATGATAAACAATCAAGCAAAACCAGATAGATAGCCATAACATAACAGTTTCGAGACTGATCTAATTATTAATTTATTATGGATGGCAAGTTGGCAGCCCTAATTTCAGCTAAGATGGTGTCAGCACCTAAGCCAACTCTTTGAGAATTTCCAGCTGTAGTTGGACAGTGGTAATGATGGGTCATGACTCGTGCATTAACCTCTGGTAGTGAGGTTGAACCTCACTGTTTGGTACGTGAAGTCCAAACTCCAGCGCAACCAACACGGCAAATTCACTCTGAATCAGCTCCTTGCGGTTTAACCGGAAATTGTTCTCAGTTTTCTGAAACAAAAAGTTGAACGGTTTTGGACGAAACATACAATTATTTCACTTGTTTCATAGTTGACACAACACGCTTGGATTGTGTTGCGCTGTGAAGCAATCGAGTGTAGGAGATTCTTCCGAAGCATTTTAATTCACAAATACATTAGGCCTACACGAATACTATTTTTTAGCTAGGGTATAATGGTTTTGCTTACATTTTAAAGTAGGTAAGCTAAAGATATGGGCCATAGTGCAATGCCATATTATTTATTTGGTGTCAGTTTGATTACAGATAGGGCAGGGCATATTCAGCTAGTAAATAAATTACATTTTTTTTCTGATTGTCCATCACACTACGCCTACTGTTGTATGTGAAACAATTTGATACAGTTGTTCAGTTTATTGATATAAAATGAGTTACTTAGTAACCCGCGTCCATTTCTCGATGAGTAAACGTACCTCGATGAGTGATTTCAACAAATCGCCCTTTACATCATTAAGTTTAGCCGAGAGCATGAGACAAGCTCCTGCGCACAGCTTGCGGTTATCCTTGTTAATCAAACCGCGCAGGATGAGTTTCTCAAAGTAAACGTAAGCATGAGCAACAGTCAACAAGTCAGTACCGCCCACGCAACCCTCGATACGTGCAATCTTACGCATCTCTCGTTTCAAGCTGCGCAGTTTACTCAGCGTTAGCTTAACGTGGGGAAACTTGGCGTGGAACTTCTCATTTAGTTCTTTCTTCAGTTCGATGGGGCGGACGTAATCAATAACAGATGTCTAGAAGAAAAGAAAGATTAGAGAAAACATTAGAGCACAGTAATGTAAACTAGAGCTACTGAGATGTTTAACTCTCCTTGCTATTCAAATTATTTCAACATTATTATCCTTATTTACTGGCAACATAGGCAAAATGCATGATTACGGGTATTACATATGATGACCAGCAACTGAATATCAATGGATCCGTTTCTTTTCAATTTTCAATGAAACTAAAATGAATGAAAAGAAATTATTAAAGATCTACCCTCTTTCAACATGGAAATGGCACGATTTTTCATAAAATTAGTACGTTTGTTCTAGGTCCTGTGATTTTCACAGGTATGATAATCATCTGATAGAATTTTTTGGGATCATGTTTGAAACATAAGTCTATTTGAAAAACTGACATAACTAAACAAACCTAAATAGAGTTTATTGGTACGAGTATTTCAGATGAGGGGAAGAATGCATTCATGGTGTGCCGTGAACAAGTAGTGCACTGGCATTGAGCTTATAGTATATACTATAAACTCAATGGTATCATTAATCAATTATTCCCAACTGACAGACAGTAGATGGAACTGAAGAATTGAGAGGATATGACCTGAGAGAAACTTATGTCGTTCTGCAGCCTACAGTATGACCAACAGGCTAGATCTAATGTTATTAGTTTCCACAAAGTGAGGTTACAGGCTTACCATATAGGATGTGAACGTCAGCAGTGTCCTGTGTTTCCCAGCTATAAGTTCTGGATCATCCAGGAGTCGTGGGGAGTACTGCACGATAGTTTCATCCCACTCGAATGGCTTTGTGTCTGGCTTGTATATGAAGGAAGGGGAACCCGGACCAATGTAATCGGAACCTCGTTGCACCGACGCATCGTATGAGAAACACCTGGTACAAATACCAACACTTCAAGTTCCCATAGTAACTAGTGGGCTCACAGTATAATAGCGACATTCTTAGTTTTAAACATTTCACTCTCCATCATTGTATAACTTCATCATAATAATAAATAATAATAATAATAATAATGAAAATATCTTTAATTATCCGGCAAAGTTGAGCCAATGGCTTCTCTTACACTTTTAAAACCGCTTCTACATAAACAGATACATAGACATAATATGAAAATACATATATAAATCTAATAACTATATACTAAATATTGAACTATAAAACTAGACTATGGCATATCACAGAATATTGCACATAAAATTGTAAACTTGAGGACATGCCTACTCATGACTAACAAACTAGAACATATTGCAATACAGCTACAGTTTCAAGTGAAACTATCTTAATGAGAGTTACATTTATGGAATATAATAGCAAAATGATAGATTTTTAGTAATTTTTTTTTGGAGTTACCTGTGGAATGCTTATAATAACATAATTATAGAAGAAATAACAAGAATATGTATGCTTGATAATTATTTAAAAGGCAACACTTCAGCTCTAGGTTAATCCTGGTAAATGGCTTGTCTAACAATTACTGTAGTATTAACCTAATTGTAACCTGAAAATCAAATCACACTTTACAAACAAGAGATCCATACCTTGCCACAACATGATGTTTGAACGTCCCGACCTCAGCGACCTCCATCCTGTCTCTCGACGACGGCCTAGATGGCACCAACAGCTGACCATATGACATCTCAAGACCATCTTGACCCTTCTCGATGCCGAGCAATACGAACGGATCAACATCATCTTCTATTGCGGACAGAGGACGGCCGCCAGAAGTGTTTCGACGACGCCCACCATCTTTACGCAGGTTACTCCTACAACCAACCCAATATTGCTGTTCAGTTTACAACATTACCTAAAATATGTCTACTGATAGAGAATCAAGAAATTAAATAAATAGGCCGAGTTAATTTTGGAAGGATTTTCTGATACATACTGGCAAATAACCTAGTCGTTGTAGCGCCGTTAAACCACACAATTCATTCTATATGCTGAGTGCTGATTCAAATATATTTTCATTATTTTATTCACTTAAATTAGAAACTTATGGGGCCCACCTTCATTGAATTTGTTGTCTGGTAATATGAATATATCCTATTGCCCAATTATTAGGATCTATATTTGTTCCAATCCTGTTATACTATCAATTCCAAGTTTTCTATGGATTTCTGTACCGGTATGTAGGCGGTTGGCCTATGTATTTTGTATTTTATTTTCAATTCCATGTCATTTTTATGTTGTGATTGTTGTTTTAGATATTAATTTGGAGAAATGGAAAACTGTATCTGTTATCATACAGATCTTACTGCGTTTCAAATATCAGTAGGTCTACCACTCATAAACAGATGTTGAGCGTGCACTTTACAGCACCTTCCTCAGGTACGAATACTGGGTGTAAGGAGATTGTGCGGTTCACAGACCTTTTGTAGGGTAGCACCGAGAAAATGGAGAAAGGGATTCGCATCGAAGTAACAAGAACCAAGCGCTCGTCTCTTATCTTCTGTAACCGACCCGGTCGTACGAAGCGAACTTCTTTATTAGTTACGTTTTCCTGGATCGCATTACTCGTCTTTGTACGTCCTGAAAGAAAGCATTTGTCAAGTTATGATAGGTACTTATAACAATGCAACAAAGATTCTATTTTATGTGAAACAATGAAAGTGCAAGATTTGTTGTATTTTTTAAATTAATTTAATATCAAATGGTCAAGTCAGGGCAGATGATATAATTAGGGCCTACACTACTGAAGTATTATTGTTTGAACACGTGATATGCCAAATGATTTATTTGCCACAGAGTGAGTCAAGTAGGCCTATACTTATAGTTGAATCTTGGGCCCTGATTATCGCAATAGTCCTTGCTCAAGATTTCGCAATCAGAAGTGAAAACGGATGACGTAAGTAATTTAAAAAATAATCATAAAAATAAAAATAGATTTTGTATAAATAGAAGTATAATAATACAGGTATATTTTACCCTGAATATATTCAACTTCAACAAATATTATTTTCCTTACATTTATTATCTTTATTATTTTTATTTTATAGGCCTATCATTTTAAAATGAATGTAGGGCAAGTTTCTTTGTATTTTAGAAATAATTTATATTCTGAATAACTTCAATGTAGGCCTACCATCCAACTTAAAATGACAATTTTTCAGTCCACTTAAATATTATATGATGTAACCATACTTTGTTATATCATCAGATGATGATTTCACTTTTCAAATAAATATACAATGCAAAAATAGAAAGTATCTTAGGCCTACATTACAAATGTTCAAATGTTCAAACTGTACTTTTTCCTTTTCATGAAAAGTGAACATAGGACAAATAAACACGGATACAACGAATTACCTATTCAAGAACAAATTTCGTTGAAAACGATTCGAGTGTTGTAACAAAAATTCGTCGAAATAAATGTAAGTTGCACCGATAAGGAGTTTCTTTTACCTTTGTTTGATCCTAGACTTTCGTTGCTGCTCAAGTAATGTTTCTCTTCACCTAGAGAAGACTGATGCATGAGGCGTCTCTTCTGCATTGCAATACCGGCAAGTCGTCTGTCGCAACCATGATCACTCCCAGCTGTATTAGTCCTGAAATCACATATTCACTTATACCAGTCACGGTCTACGGTTTAGAATAGTAGGTGGTTTACCCCGTAGTTTCTTTTGGCAGTACCTAGTTTACTACTTAGTTTATATTGTCCAATAGTTTTAGTACAGTACCGTATCTGTCGTTTTAGTACAGGATGCTGATGGTTAAATGTGGATTTCTTTTTTAACTAAGTAATAATGATAGCATATATTGCTAAATAAATCGATACTGTCTGAACCTCACCATTTCATTAATGTAATTCATTCCTGAATAAAGACTATTATTATTATTATTATTATTACTTTTTAAATATTTTCTAGCGATTGTCTGTGCGCTAAAGCTAGTTTAAATCGTGCACGCGAACTACTTTACCGATGTGACGTCATAGCCGAGTAGCTACGACCGCTACACGAACACGCTCGTTGCTCGACGCCCCGACGGTATCTCACAGTCCCCACCTATCTTTGGTTCACAACTTCACTTGCTTTCGTCGCTGTCATAACGAGCGAACGTCAATAGTTACGTGATTTATATAAATTACCCAATTTAAAAATGTCTGAGAGGAAAGTTTTAAACGTAAGTGTACACCGATATACGCTGATTTCATATAAGAAAAGTTAATACTGACTTGAAGTCGTAACGAGCCTGGGCATTTGTTGTTTCACATCCGAATAACCTCACTTTTGGTTCTGCGAAATTTGTAGGTTAGGGCACTTAGTAGGCCTACATGGCTAGGGCATAGTTGCTAGCGGCATTACAAAGTCAATGGCTAGGCCTAGACCATTAAGTATATAAAGACTATATACTTAATGCCTAGACCTTGGCCTTGATTGATAATAATAACAACAAGAGTTTATTGAATAATATACAATTTATATAACCCAGACCATGGCTCAGACTGTAGGCCTAGCCTATTTGGTCAATACCACTCGCAATCCACCTTTCATGGTATAACCTTTCTGTATAAAATATGAAGTTGATGATAAAACTTTCTTGTAAAATTGTCATAGACAATTCAATTCCTGTCCCGTTTCCACCTTTTTTCTGAAATTTGTATTTTCTAATAGATCTCGGAATGAAGCTTCTCACGCAAGGAATTGATATTATTTACTTGTTTAAAATCTGCGTAGGTAGCTTAGGTAGGCTAGGCCTACTGCTTAAGAACTAGTCAACGTTGGGCGTGGGTTCGAGTCCTGCATAAGCCATTGGTTATACACCTTTCACTTATCACGGCTCTGTAGTTTTATTAGCACATGCTCATTCTCGTACCCCGATATAACCTGTTGATGGAGTTGTTGAGCAAACAATTAGGCCTGATCATTTTATCGGTATTGAAATAATCATTCTCACCCTCTCATTTGTACCATCATAATGCCGGTAATTTTACTGTGACACGGAGCATTGCCAATTGGTGTTTGTTTTTTGACTTTTTGGTGTTTTCTGAAATATCTTGTTCATATCTTTCAGAAAAAGTTGCGGGTGGTTGAGAATTGTTGTTTTATCTAGTTTTGAAACTCGCTTGAATCGGGTGGTTTTGTTTGGGAGGGGTGGTGCTGGAGGGGGTGATTTTTGGTGGTTAGGTTAGGAGGGTAGGTTGATGTTGTTGTTGGGGAAGGGGGGGGGGGAAGCTGCTGGAGGGTGTCAGTTAGGTTAGTGGGGGAGGTTGGGGCAAAAAATACAAATAGGCGTGCTCAGTGTCTCTGTAATTTTACCGCAAATAGCAGGGATTAAGAAGACTGCCAAAGACAGTTTTCAAAATGGTATAAACTTGAGTATTAATTCAAGATTTTCTTCGTTTCAGAAATATTATCCCCCGGATTTTGATCCTTCCAAAATCCCTCGTATGAAATTGCCGAAAAATCGACAATACACAGTTCGACTTATGGCCCCATTCAACATGAGATGCGTTACATGTGGCGAATATATTTACAAAGGTAAAAAATTCAACGCACGCAAAGAAGATGTTGAAGGTCAGGATTACTTGGGTATAAGAATATACAGATTTTACATAAAATGTACACGTTGTTTGCAAGAGATTTCGTTCAAAACTGACCCTCAGAATACAGATTACGAAATTGAAGCTGGAGCAACACGTAACTTCATGGCTCTGAAATTAGCTGAAGAACAAGCTCAGAAAGAAGAGGACGACAGGATAGAAGATGAATCTACAAATCCTATGAAGGTACGGTACCGTAGGTCAACTTCCAGTTTGATCATAAGTCTTTCTAGTCTAGATGTAGCTTTTTACTTATCAATTGCATAGCGGTTAGGTAAAACCTTGCAGTATCCAAACGATACGGGACATCTTCAAGGCATTAATACAATTTTTTGGGGGGGTTGCAGCTTCTAGAAAACCGAACAAAGCAGTCCAAACAAGAGATCGAACTTCTTGAATCTTTGGAAGAGCTGAGAGACCTGAATCGACGTCAAAGAACTATTGATTATGATCAGATGCTAACGAAGTTTGACACAAAAGAAATGCAGAGACAAGTTGAACTAAAGCAAGAAGAGGAAGATGAAAAATATATAAGGTAGGTCTAAGCTATATTAAAATAGGCCTACAGCTAGAAAACCTTCCCTGAGTTTCGACAAACGTTTGGTAAGCCTATTCAACTAGCTTCGATTTAAAAAAGGCCTACAGAGGATAAGGATGTGATCCATCGAGCATATATATTTCAAGTTGATCTGATTTGACATGTGACAGGTGGTGAAGAACAATACAAAAACCAAAATAATAAGTCAAATTTTTCTGGAACAAGTCAAATTGAATCAGTTTCTGGCTCTACATTACACTTAAAGAAGTGCAATTTCAATCAATTCAACACTGAAGTCCTGAAATATTGAGTCGATTGAAAATACTGAAATCGAAAGGCAACCCTAACTAGTAAGAACGAATTATCCTCTTAGGCCTATATTTGGTACCATGGTACCATCCATCCAATGGTACCACTTGTTACCAGACCTGAATAGGTCTGAAGCAATTTTAGTAAAAGGCATGTGGGGTTCATCGACTATTGGCTTCGGTGAATGTGTTGATAGGAAGATGAGATGAAATATTATTTCACTGTTTTTTTTTGGGGACAAGGGAAGAAAACGTAGGTACATGGCTTGCTATACAGGAACTATTCCGGTATTTACTTTTAACAGCAGAGAGAAACCGAGAAAAGTCCCGTGTCCAGTTTCCAAACGCGGTCACCCAAACCACTCAATGTCCAAAACATTACTCATTTGTTGCACAGGTCTGTTTTTGGAGCTGGAGGATCAAAAACCAAAGTGCTTGAAGAAGAAATATTGGAAGACGATACCCAAACGCAAAGTGCAAGTCAAGATGGTTTAGAAACACCTGAATTTGAACCATTGCGGAAGATTGCCAAGACAGTGGAGGCAAAAAATGTAAGTATTTACTATTTAACTAGAACGAGCAATTTATAAGTTCTAGTGAAGAAAAGTAGCAAAGGAGTTTGGATCATTTTGACTTGGTAGAATGCCAATTGTAGACAGAGGTGTACGTAGTTAGTGTTGTTAGTAGGTACTCGAACTGATAAAAGCTTATGAAATTACATTTGGGCCTAGCTAAATTAAGCCTACAGCATGATTAAATAGCTTGCATTTTTATTGGTGGCCATAGCATATTCAATAGACAAGATACTTGAAATATTTTGATAATTTTGCATGGTAAAAAGTAAAAACCAAAAAGCAACCAAAACTCAATGGGTAGGCCCTACCCATTGGGCCTGTATTTTCAATGAAAACTAATGGCCCAAAAAATTATTGAAGAATTACCGTAGACATATTGCTTTCAACAAGGACATTATTCAATACTACACTCAATACTCATAACTGAATAATTTGTGGAGCAATTGGTTTTCCTAGTTAATACAAAAAACTGATCAAATGATTTTGAATTGATGGTGAGATGGTTTATATCAAGTGTGTGCCCTGATCATTAGTTTCGAAGTGTGTCGACTACAGTTAACTAGGCACGGTACCGGTATATGAATCTTATTTGCCTTATTGGGTTATTGAATATCATTTGCCTTATTGGGTTATTGAATATCATTTGCCTACTAGACTTATACTACGTTTATATTAACCAAGCTGCATTCATTTCTAGGTTGTACCCCTCGTAAATACTTCGATCGCAAGTGCGTCACTGGTCCACAAGGTGCCAGCTCGCAGTGTAGGTGTTCTGAGTATGCCAGTTGCTAAGAAGAATGGTCTTTCTGGTTTGATACGTTTGAAACAACAAGTTGGTGTAGTTGCTAAGCCTGAAGTTGGGAAGGACACGCAACCCGGTACTTCGAGTGTAGGTGCAGTTCCAAGCGAGAATAAACCGGAGACTGTCGTAGCTAAGCCAGTAGCAAGTGGACTCTCAATGCTTGGTTCATATTCAGGCACGGACAGTGATTCAAATTAACTAGCACTGTGGTAGGCAAACCAATGAGCCTACTCATTTAACTAATCTATTGTAGCATATTGATGGATAACAACATCCTATAGCCTATCTTTTATTCTTTTAAATCATGTGTGTCACAATAAAGTACCGGTATGGCTGTTTAATTGGTAGCGTCATAAAGATTGTATACTTCTTTTCAAAATAACCTTCAATACCAGTATAATGACATCCTCCTACCATGTAGGTCTACTACACCTTTAATCAAATTAGGCAGAAGATCTATAAAGTAGATTTCAGGTATATGTATACACCTATCACTCAATTTTATTTGTGTGTGACAAAAGACATCTAGCTAAAATCAATAAATGTGTACTTAGCCAGAATACAAGGGCTTGTAACGATTATCATTTGTTGAGGCGGCACAATTCAATCCGGGTCAAGAAAGGCCCCCTGAATTTAGGTTTTGAGAAAAGTTGCCTAATGAATTGAAAAGTCTATTCATAAGCAGCACGTCTTTCAAAATAAGCCTAAAAAGTACCTAATGAGCAAATATTTCTACTCCATAGAAGAATTTTAAAAATTGATTTCAGTGTGTAACACGGTATGTGTACTGTACTTGCAGTTTATACCACATCATAGAACTTAATGTGGTCATTAAGTTCTATCATGTATTTTTCCTAGGACATTGACTGTTCATTGAACCTTTACCTTTTCCAATATCAATGTCTTGTCCAATATCAAATGTAATGAATTAATGATCATCATGGATTAATAAACATGTCATTATTATATAAAATTATAACGTGTAATTATTATTACTTGTACGGCAACCATTTAAGAAACCAGACATAATATGCGAAAACTTGATTATACGATACAGTACACATACATACATAACATGGGGAAAACGTGTAAAACTACAGGTAGGCCAACTACGAGGAAAACGTTTAACATCACGTGTAAAACTAAAATGTGTTACAAGCATCTAATTTGTGTATGAGAGCAGGTAACAATCCAAAACGGTCTATCGATGAGAAACTTGACCCTGCCTAAACATCAAAGTTGGTAACCGTTAGTCTACTTAAATTGAATAGAATTCATTTCAAAAGTCATTCATATCATTTCATTATGACTGGCAAATGTTATATAATTATTATTATAATTTTTTAGTACCAGGCGATAACTAGTAGAATGATGACTATAGAAAGTCGTTTTCATGCAGCTTGTAGATTTACTCAGTAAACTTGAATCTCAATACACAGCGGTATTTGTCACTTTTCATTTAGGGCTACGTAATAGGCATATTTTCTTAGAAGTTCAACCAATCCAAATTATTTTAAACTCAGAATGTTAATTTAAGAAAATTAACATTCTGTGACATTCTCGTGTCACACTGATGAGATTTACAAATGGAAAATTCTACCTGAATTGCCATTTACATGGAGATTTTCGATTTTTTCTCTAAATAATCATCCAATTGATTTTGCTTAAAAACAATCCCAACCTATTCTGGTATAATACTGATGTCATGAGAAGGTATCAAGTTGATTGGTTACTTTGCCTGGCTGTTACATACAAAATTATAAAAAAACATACACACGAAGCCCGATTTTGTTCACCAAGTTTATGTGAAATGAATGGCTTCGCTACACTCATCGACGATCATTCAATGATACGATCATATAAGTCCACAGTCACTCACTATGTTACAACGGTTTGGAGCTAGTATCAATCAACCTGCTCACCTTTCTCGGAATGGAAGAATGGAAGTAAAATTTCTTATCGAAGACATCTGGTCCTGATCAGTTAATTTACTTAGTATGCTTTGGCTCGTCTGCTCAACTGGGTTCGATTCCAAGCTAACAGTATGATTCTCCAGAGATTGATAATGGGATCTTTTCTTCAGTGGTTCACTCTGCACATGAGTTTCATTGGATTTATTCACATTTTCTACATCACTCCCGGGTAAGGCTAGGTCAGGGCCTACGCCCCCATCATCACCACTCGGTTTATTGTTTACTACAGGGCCAACCACAGCACATTTTTTATTAAATAATGATATTTTCGTATCCCTATGGCTGCCATCTAATGAAATATTAGTGAGGAATGTTAAAGCTGCGATTCTCCGTCGAGAATAGTTCATTTTTCTACTTGCTGCCATCACAACTAAAAATCTTGATCGCTACGGTCTAGAATTTGATAACATTACTGTGGAAAAACTGGAGAAAACACTGTACCAAGAATTGCCAACCACGGTGATGTAAACAGAAGCTGGACGAAGACGTACGATTATAATAATCGTGTCTCTGTATATGAAGAAAGATCCTTATGACAGAATTACAATAGAAATGGGTCTGAATCACAGCCTGAGATTAAAATCCCACAATTGTATTTATAATTTACGAAGGGAAAGATGAAGATCGGAAACAGCTAGCTTACTATTTTCAGCAGTTGCGTATCTGCAGAGTAGAACTCGAGACAGTTCTTCTACGAACGCTAACTTCAGTTCATTAGCTAACAGTACCAAGTGGTTTATATGTAGGCCTAGCAAGGTGTTTGCTCTAGGTTAAATTTGTGAATTTTGAGTCAAGTCGTTATTCACCTACTAGGCATATTTCTTAGGTTGGGCCTTCCTATACCTAATTGACGAGTTGAAGTAAAAAATATATATGTATTTCCAGTTAATGTAATATTGGAAAGAGCACATAATGTCGAATATGGAGGTGTTAGGAGGCAATGTGACAGCTACTGGCAATAGGACGTCCAGATTTATGATGGAAGGAGTAGGAGCTCGAGTAATTAGGGGTCCTGATTGGAAATGGGGCAAACAGGTTAGTATATAAAGCCTGTCAATTCCGTGTAGGCGTAGCCTCCACACGTTGTAGGTTTGAACAGTATCCATGTAGGTTAGGCTAGCTAGCCTCTGCCTCAGCCCAATCTACTTTTTAATTGTTTACATGGCATGACTCATCCCCACATTGGCATGGAGTTTGTATGTTAGGCACATAGGGTCTCCCATATAACCTAGCTGTTGGTGGGGTCGTGAAGCAACAACTTATAGTGTCAAGTGGGTCACGGCAGGAATAGAACCGGGTAGGCCTCCTACAGCCGTGTTTTAGTAGGCTCATGCGATTTGAAATATATACGAATTCGAATATCGATAGTTGAAAATATCAACCAATCCCGTAACCATTAAGTATATAGGTTAGGTTAGGTATACTTAATGCCGTAACCTTAACAGAGAGCAGTTATAGGCCTACCGGTACCGGTAATTAAAAACAAAAAAAGTAGCCTCTTATAGATGGAATTGAATGATACCGGTAGCGGCATAGATAAAGTAGCCTATATGGCAAAGCCTATGACCGTCAACAGTCAGAATGTTGGTTGGTCACAGCCATTGAATTTGTTGAAAAATCAATGTCACAGCGCTTCTAGGAGCATTCTCGGTAATTTCACTGTGACACTGAGCATCGTCAATGGCATCGCCAATTGGTGTTTGATTTTCGATTTTTTGGTATTTTATGAAAGATCTTGTTTATATCTTTCAGCAAATGTTGCGGGAGGTTGAGAATTGTTGGTTTTAATAGTTTTCAAACTCACTTGAATCTGATCTTTTTGCATTGTTTGGGAGGGTGTATGCTGTAGGGGGTGATTTTTGTTGGTTAAGTTAGGGGGGTGGGTTTGATGCCGTTGTTGGGGAGGGGGGGGGGGGAGGTTGCTGGAGGGTTTAATATGTTGGTTAGGTTAGTGTGGGAGGTTGGGGGAAAAAACACAAATAGGCGCGCTCAGTGTCTCTGTAATTTTACCACATTCACTTGCAACAGTTCTCTAGCAGATCTCGTAGGTGTACTTGGTGCTGTTTTTTTAGAATGTTTGAAAGATATTGTTCAGAGGGCCTGGTTTTATTCCTGTCGTCATCCACTTGTACCATGGGAGTAGGCCTACCAGATGAGTCTACCAGATGAGTCGAGGCTTCGATCATATAATTGACTAATTTTCTAATGTATGCTCGAAGCTTACCGATTAGAATGATACATAATTGTCATAATTTTAACCCAAACTACTTGGGCTAGACTTAGTTGTGGTCTAGTAATTTGCCCTCATTTGACAGGATCCACATGAGCTATCCTAAGCCTAGCCAGGCACTTTTCCTCGAGTTGTTGAGATGGGTTGGTTCACAACAGGCCGTGATCGTTTCTCAAATGAACAGAATGTACACACTGGTATCAATATGCCGGAACCGATGATAAAAGTTAATCTTTGATCTCAATTCCAAGTAGGCCTAGGCCTATCTCATTCACAAATTACAAGTACGCCCTATACGGTTCCAATAGATCTTGATTATGGATCAGTATCGTGTGTCATTAAACCCAAACATTAATACTTGGTACTCGATAGTTCAACGCTCAACACTCAATACTTGTACATATGTAATTAATTGTAAGTAAATTGGAAACATAATAATAATTATGATTTTCCAAAGTTTCGAATCCAAAGTAAAAAAAATAAAGTAGGCCTACAAGTTAACTGGAGCTAAAAAACGCGTAGACCTATGTGTGCATGTTATGGGCCTTTTGGAAATGAGTTCTAGGCATACTGTATTTGTATCTTAAAATTGAATTTTTCACAGGATGGAGGAGAAGGACACGTTGGAACTGTTCGCAACTTTGAATCACCTGAAGAAGTTGTAGTAGTTTGGGATAACGGAACAGCAGCAAATTATCGTTGCTCTGGCGCTTACGATCTGCGAATCTTGGACAGTGCTCCCACAGGTAGGATTTAAAAGTTGTGGTCGTAGGCATAGGCCTATTAAGGCTGAGTTAGATATCTTGCGCCCATAGGTACATCTATCATTTGAAATGCATCTTTTCATAATACTGGTTGGCTTTTATTCCCATAGCTCCTGTTAAAGGTAACCAGTGGTATTGTTTGGAATCTGGCAATTGGAATATCAGTGTGATATTCCGTATCAAAGTATAGCTTTGAGCGCACTCTTCTGAATTGTGATCACAAAACGGTTCATTGTAATTTATTGTATCGGATTGATGAGTCTTCGAGCTTCCCGCAGATGATTAGTCATTGAAACTAATCTGTAATGGTATTTGTACTTTTTGATATTGTTCATAGGTGTTAAGCATGATGGCACCATGTGCGACACGTGTCGGCAACAACCCATCTTCGGCATTCGCTGGAAGTGCGCAGAATGCGGTAACTACGACTTGTGCTCCGTGTGCTACCATGGCGACAAACATCACTTGCGTCACCGATTCTACAGAATCACGACGCCCGGCAGCGAACGGATGTTGCTGGAACCTCGGCGGAAGAGCAAGAAGATCGCGACGCGCGGTATATTTCCGGGAGCGAGGGTTGTGCGTGGCGTCGACTGGCAGTGGGAGGATCAGGACGGCGGTAACGGGAGGAGGGGGAAGGTCAACGAGATACAGGATTGGTCGGCGGCCAGTCCCCGCTCAGCGGCATACATCATTTGGGACAACGGTGCAAAGAATCTGTACCGTGTCGGTTTTGAAGGAATGGTAAGTGTTGGGCAATCGGACATAATTTAGGTTTGTGATTTTGGTTCAGTAGGCCTACTAGGCAAATTTATCATTTCATTCAATTTAAGCCTGTCAGTGTGGTTACAAATGATTTACCCATATTGTTTGCCAGCCTTTAGGAGGTCTATAGTGATCAGGCTTGTATCTGAAAATTTAAATTTTGAAAATTGTTAAAATGTGACAATTTTTGCCTATAACAAACTTTAACAAACTTGAATATATTCAAGTAATCCTAGAGTGATCAGATATTTTTTGAGTAACAACATTTTATATTTGGAATAAGGTAGGGGAGTTTGTGGGGCCTATTTGAAATTGCCACATTTAAACTTCATTTTGTATTGTATTGTATATATTCATTGTTAAGCTAAGAGCTACTACATTTACAGGTTTTACATGTTATTAATCCTATTAATATTTCTTATAATAAACTCTAATTATTGAATTGTTCTCCTAATTGTAACATATGTTTTTTGGTATTCAACTTAAAACTAATTACACTATTACATTTTTAAATTGCTAATGGTAAGGAGTTATATGATCTTATTCCTCTATAGAATATACTATTTCTACTTGCTGTAGATCTAATGCTATTAAGGTACATATCCTTACTATTTCTCGTATCATGAACATTTAGACTATTTAGGATGAGTCTTCACATTTGAAATCAAATAATACATGTTCGTCATCATAGATTATGGATATCCAGAAAAAAAAGTAGAACTTTGAACTATACTTTACTGTGGTCAACTTGAGAACGCGAGGGGCGTGAGAACTGCTCGAGTTGCCAACCTGACTGTAAATGCGATTCCGTATATTTGGTTGTAAGTTACGATTATATTATACCCGACTCATTGTTGACAGGCTGACTTGAAAGTGGTGAGTGATGCCAAGGGTCAGACTGTCTATCGGGATCATCACCCTCTCTTAGGAGAACAGGGTCCAGGACGCTCGGGTCCACACGGACTCCAAATCGGGGATCAAGTCAACGTGGATCTAGAGTTGGAGATTGTACAGTCATTGCAGCATGGTCATGGGGGATGGACAGATGGAATGTTTGAGTGTTTGGGTAGGTTATTGATCAATGTCTTTATTTGATGTTAGTGAAGTTTGTGATGTTCTGTTATTAATGAAATTACTAATCTAGTTTCAGTTCGACGTATTTTGTAATTGATAATGAATAATGATTATTATGTGAATAGCCATTGTGCTCAACCAAAATTGACTTAATCAATGATGAGTGTATATTTCATTCATTTTTCTTCCATTGGCTTAAGTAGGGCCTACTCATGACAGTTGGAAGCTATATCTAGCCTAATCTCTTTAAGGCTCGGTTTTTCGAAACTGGATTAAGCAATAGTTAGCTGATTAACTTGTTATCACCATGGTTACATGAGTTATTTTTGTACCTTAAACTAATAGTTAGGGGATAAGATTCGTAAACCCGGACCCAAGTAAAGTAATTCAATATTTTAAAAACTTTTACTGTTGTTTTTTCAGGAACGACCGGAACGGTGGTGGGTATCGACGAAGACCACGACATCGTAGTTTCGTACCCGAGTGGCAACCGCTGGACGTTCAATCCGGCAGTTCTAACAAAGGTGGCGGTGGCGGCTCCTGCGGCTGGTACCAGCGACTCTCAGCAACAGTTTGCTGTCGGCGACTTGGTGCAGATATGCAGCGACTTGGAGCGTATCAAGATACTGCAGCGCGGTCACGGGGAATGGGCTGAGGCTATGGCGCCTGTAAGTGGTGTTTTCATGTTTTCCAATAGTTTAATTCATTCCATTTACTGTGGGCTGTATTAAAGTTACAGTTTATTACTATACTTTTATTTTTTAATTAAAGCGTGAGACCTTGGAAATAATCTTACATGTCTTTCATGTCTTCAGTCTATTATAGATAGATCATAGATGATAGATGAACTTTTGTTATCTCATTAATTTTATTTCGTGAAGTATCTTCAATATACTTTGTGGCATTGTTAGTCGTGCCTGAGTAAGGTTGAATATACACAGTAGGGCTTTTAGGAAGAAGATTATTGTAGGATTTCAACTTTGTGTTCTGTTGTTGTCTATTGTTCATTGTTGTGTTGTAGACGCTGGGCAAGATTGGTCGAGTGCAACAGATTTATCACGACAACGATTTGAAGGTCGAAGTATGTGGGACCTCATGGACGTACAATCCTGTCGCCGTGACGAAAGTGGCCTCGTCAGATGGCACTGTTCCCGGCACATCTAGCGGTGGTAAGTTGATTGTATTCATATTTTACACAGTTGAATTTGAACTTGTATCGTTTTTAGGTACAGTGAAAATTCTATGCATTGTTTCTGCATCCAACGTTTATTTCTCCCACCATCAGAGTTAAATAGGCCTAGTAAAATGTTGGATTTTCGTGAATGTCATGTTTTGTTGTCCTGCATGGATGTTTTTTCCTGGTCCCTTAAAATTGATGCATTCAACTATTCAGCTCCGTTCAACTTTTGAGTGTGACAGTAAATTATTGAGCCTATGTAGACGATTTTTATCATTGATGCTATGTGTTCCTAATTCATGTTTTTAAACCTGTATGACGAATATAAAATCGAAATATTCTGTCTTCAGTTCTGTCCTTTAATAGGATTAGGCCCTACTGTAATTCAGCTATTACTTTGCAATCAGTTTGCTATATTGAAATATTAATTACATTTTCAATTGTATAAATCAGGTTACTTAACTGGCATTATTCCCGTGTTGTAGAGCGTCTGAGCGCGTTGCTGAAGAAATTGTTCGAAACTCACGTATCGGGTGACGTTAACGAAGAGCTAGTGAAGACGGCAGCAAATGGCGATGCCCAGAAGTGCGAGGAGTCTCTTAAGAGAACAGACGCGGACGTCAACGGAGTATTTGCCGGACACACTGCCCTACAAGCCGCTAGTCAGAACGGTCACCTCGAAGTCATCAAGATACTGCTCCGACATAGTGCTGATGTTGAGATCGAGGTAAGCTGGATGGTTATAAAATGAGTCAAAGTAGAAATTGAAGTTGGGTTTCTTTGTAGAAACATTTCTCTGGCATGAAATGCCATTTATTCATTTATGCCATTTATGGTATTTATCTAGTTAGCATAGGCCTACTGCCAATATTCATGTACAATGTTTTATTCAAGGTAAGCTTGTCACTAAGAAACGTGTATATGAGTGTAATTGAAATAAGTTAAATCAACTAGTTTGAATTAACGAAGATTTATTTGAAAATCGAGGCAAGGAAAATTTCTGTTTAGTTTTGTAGGCCTATAGGCCTACTCCATGAAACACATAAATCGCTATGATTGAGTGAACAAAATGAATAGAAATAGAGGCCTGTTACTATTTTTTCATCAACTTTGAAATCTTGGTATATAGCCTACAATAAATATTTCCCAATTGAGTCTAAGAATTGATAATTAGTAATATCATTTTTAAGCGGCATCTTTTGGTTGTGTTAAGACCAGAACATCAGTCTTTTGGAAAATGATAAATTCTTCATCCTGCACATTCTGCAACTTGTTAGGCCTATGTCTAATAGCCAAGATATCACATACCTGCTTGCTTCATTGCATGGTTATCTGTGTATTCAACAGTTAACTGGCATTAAATTAAACAGAGAAGATGATCAACTTGCTTTATAAGAGATGATATGATGTCAAGAATTGAGATACTATTAAAACTATTATACCAAAACAATTATATATTCAGTTTTCTCACAATAGACCATCCAAAAACAAATGAACAGAGCTGCTTTCATTTGGATATGTTCTGCAAATTAGTCAAACCAGTAGTATGACTAATCGACCATTAATGAACTTTCAAGTCACTCCTCACATTATCTAGACTAGACCTAATCAGCAAAATGTGTTATTGTGTTTCCATCAGGACAAGGATGGTGACAGATCTGTTCACCACGCTGCATTTGGTGATGAGCCAGCTGTGATGGAGTTGTTGGCGCACGCAGGAGCAGACCTTAATGCCCGCAACAAGCGTCGCCAGACTGCGCTGCATATTGCCGTGAACAAGGGGCACGTCGGTGTGGTGAAGACGTTGCTCGAGTTGGGATGTCATCCTGCGCTACAGGTAGGACAGTTGAAACAATCATTTATACTCACATAACGTCTTGAAGCTAACATAACGTTGTCGGCTCAATGAATCTACCATCAGCTAGATTATTCGGTAGTATGAATAACTGAATAAGTGAATGAAAATTGTTTACAAAAACAAACTGGCATCTACTTCTGTGTATTTGTATACTGGTAAGTAGGCCTACTGATTGATAATTACAGTGTCCACTGACAGATCTACCAAAAGTTATTCCCTCTGCTTGTTATTTTGAAGGCCTGCTTTTCTCTCTCCATTTATTCCCATGTTGTTAGATGGGGTTAAATCTTTGCGGTTTGAAGTAAGTTCCGGTCGTACATCTGGGCTCGATTAAACGGCCAATTTCATGTAATTTATCGTGAATGAAAGCACATCAATGATATCTATAAATTACTTCATTATTAGTCACTTACCAGAATAGAAAGAGGCAAAATCTGTAGTTATACGCAGAATTGTATAACGCAGATCATACGCAGAATTGATACACCGGTACTGTATACTTGTTTAAAAAAACGGAGGAAGAAATTTAGAAAAATCCACTGGGAATGAGATAGATTCTTCAGATTGTATTCCAAAAGATTCAATTCCCAAGGCATAGGCCTACTGATTTTTTTTTGCAAGTTTTTTCGTTGTATCACTTGAGCCCTATTTGACCTCTTCAGGCCTATTGTTTCTGACAAATTTTCATGCCTCCACATTTCATTGAAACACAAGTGTGGTGGCCTCCATGTTTTTTTCAGTACCCTACCTGACCTGTTGTAGGGTGATCAGACGTCTCGGATTCGAAATTCCTGTCCCGGCATCTCTAGAAATCAAAGGTCTAGCCATCAAAGGTCCCAGTTTGATAAAAACGGTTGAAATATGTGTAACTGGATCATACGCTAAAATTCATTTTCTCATAATACATTTTTGTTCTGAATTTTAAAATTGCTTTCGACACTTCATAAGTTATTTCATTAAATTTTAGGGAGTGGTTGAAATTGTTGTTGTAGCATTGGCTGCTTGTAGGCCAATGTATATTGGCCTTGCTTGTAGCCTTTCGTAGCATTTCTATCCAATCCAAAGTTCAACCATTACGCACCTTGCATTTTACAAACGCTATTTCTCTGTCTCGTTATCACCATGTTGTAATTACCGGTAGTAGTATTCATTAGCCACCTTTCAATTTAACAATCTGAGCGAGTATTTGGGTATAATTATGATTTATGAGGACAGGAAAGTTTGTTTTTCAACAATAATTTACAAAAACAATTACTAGTATAGGCCTACTTGAAAAGGCTGCAACATTTGTTGAATCACTTTTCAAATTGTATATCACATTCAAATATCATCAACTTGTGTAGGTTCTATCCTACAGCATATAAAGTTAATTGCAATTACTACCGGTATATAGAAAAAAAATATATTCATGAATTTGATATGACTTGAAAAACACCCAAAACAACTAGAATACTACAAATTCCAAAATTTCCCTGCTGGGCTATTGTGTCTCCCGACCCCCCACACCACCTACAATTTGGATTGGAATGATTTTGACTTCAAACTTCATAGCATTGTCATAGATTTTCCTTGTATGAATACATCGTCACCGTATTTTGGTTCCACTTATAAGAAAATAAGAGGTCCTGTTCCAAAATCATAACATTATCAAGGTTCCAGTGGATGTTCCGCACGGTTTCAGTTCTAGCTACAATCGACTATTTCTCGTATCATCATTTTGTAACTAAATAATGTGTAGGATATTAGAATGGATGGATAGAAAGTTGGCTGTAAAAACTTGTTCTTGTTTTTTAAATAAGAGCTGTTCTTATTCAAGTGACTTCATTTTTACTGTGATTCATCATTCTTACTTGTTGGTATAGGGAAGACCTTAATATAATCAGTAACTAATTAAAGTAAAAGTGATGAAAAAATAAACTGAGAAAAATATATCTATGAAATTATTTGAAAGATTTAAATCTAAATGAGAATATGAGTGTTCTCTAGCTTATTCAAATAATAGGCCTCTGTTTAACTTCCCTGATAATACCCTGAGGCAGATATAGTCGTACAAGTTTGGCAACGTGAGCAAAGTTTGACCTGTCTGTTTGTGTGTGGGTGATAATACGAAACAATGAGGTCAAAACTGTTAACATAAACTTGGCTAACTTGCAGTGTAAATCTCACTGATTAGGCCATATTGCCAGGCATGCACAGGGATGGTATAGGATATCAGGCTAATGTGCCTGCACTGCTAATCTGGTCAATCTAGGGATTTAGTTAACTTGATGATATAGTCGAGCTTTAACAGGAAACACTCGGTGTTTGTGGACGATCAATTAATTATAATTATTGACTGAAGTTGATAGGCCAGGGATGTACAAAACTGATTTTGTCGCTGGAGTTGAGTTATGAGATAAAAGCTCTTACTGCCAGATGTATTGAATAATTATTGTTAGCTTAATGGCCCCACCACCTGCTATGTTGTTCAGGGGGAATGAATTAGCAGATAATCATATTTGACTATTTGTTATGAAAACCTATACTTTATGTGGAAATTTGATCTATGCCCTGCTTGAATTCAATTTCCATGGCAGTGTGTTGACCTACTTGAACCAGATTGGTCCAATGCATCTTTGAACTTATCCAGTAAAATGGAGGGATGGATGGAGGGATAGATTGGACTGTCTGCTGATCATAAATATGACTGAATAAATTTGACCGAATTGAATAACGGGTCTAGCTTGGGCAACTAGGTAATGAATATACATTCAACATGAACATATCAAATAGAGGGTGAAAAAGTGAACCAAATATATACCAAAATATCTTGGATTTTTTTTGTATCATACAGGTATCGAGAACTCGACGCAAAGTCATTGTTCCTTAATACAGAACATGCATTCATTTTAGGTTTACTTTTAATCTGCATGAAACAAATTATATCTCCAACAGATTCAATCATATGGGAGCAAAAAAACTTGAAGAAATTAACAAATGTGCTTAAATTGAAAGTCCAAACCTGTTGATTTCATTGAAACACAGGCTTTTGAGAGGCTCCATTTTTATTACCGACTAAAACTCGTGAGATTGAAGGCTCCGAGACGGAACTCCTGCTTTATGATGTACCATCGCCTAGTATGCGATTTTATGCAACGTACTGTGTACATTACATTCTGAAGTAGGGTATTTCTTTGATAATTTCTTGAACCAATAATTTTCATTCAAAATTCAAAAAAAAAGAAGCATATCCATTTATTTTTAGTTGCTGGTCATTAAACAAAATAATGAAAATATTCCATGCGTTCTGCCTATTGACGCTTAGTACTATAATTAATAATTGAGAAGGTTTAATTATTTGGATGGGGCACCACAAGGGTAATCCTACTATCTCAAAAAATACTGACATTTTTTTAGTAGATTGATTCCCATGCACTCTCAACTGAAGTAGGTGATACATTCTGATTGCTGGTCATCATATAAAATGATGAAAAATTAATTGCGTTTTGCATTCAGTCTAAGTAGAGTGCATTCAGTCTATAACAATTAATAAGGTATGATTATTTGGACAGGAGTATCTGGTAATCTTACCATCTCACATAATACTGACATCTCAGTATATTGATTCCTATGCACTCGACTTAACTGAATTAGGTGACACATTTTGATTGCAAACTCGAGTCTTTGTGCGAGCATAAATAGTTCATCAGTCGAGTCAAGTCAGACGAAGTGCATTCAGAATAATAAAACGGGCAAAGTTCTAACTTGTTTTGTCACTTACTGCCTTTGTTGTTTGTTCAACCATTCCTGTTTATACCTGAGTAAAATGTTCAAACGAGAGTGTGTGTAACGCAGCCTCTGCCATTCGACGACGGTAATTGACCAACTCATTTTACCTTCATTAGTGGCTGATTCTGATTAGTGAAATCACTGACCTTTTCATTCATGATGTGTATTAACTAATTATATGCAGTACTAGACTTGTGTGAATTCAGTTCCATGTGTACCCCTGTGTATACTGTGGTCTACACATTACATTGACGTATTTACCTGCATCCCTGCAGGCAATACAATAATACCATTGTCTACAGTTTCAATAATTGCGTTTCTAATGTAATTGAAAATGGTTTTCTTCTTTTTGAGGATTCATTATTTCGAGGTTGGCTGTCTGGTTGCACAGTATTAACAACTTGGAATGTATAATAATAGTCAGGGAGCAAATGACACTTTATTGGGGAGGCATGCCAAGTTGGGGTGAAATTCTATTTTGATTGTCTTGACACACAAAATAATAATTTAATTGCACTTGTTCAATTTTTCAATTTGTTTGATGAATGTTTTTGAAATTAGTTTCAAAATTTGTTGAATATTTTTGTTTATCTGTTCAAATACTATCAATTTTATAAAAATGCTTGTTGTCTTGCTTGACAAAATTTGTACTGTAGGCCTACATTTTCCCTCGCTTCTTATTCAAAGTTATTTCATTTTTTTTCTGTATTCTCGTTATTTGAATCCGGGAATTTCTATTCGATATCAAATCGTGCACAGCATTAGCAAAGTGTTCCCTGGCACCTTCCATTTCAAGCAAGTGTAGGTTTGTTTCGTCGTTTTTTGTTCAACAATTATACAATTGCCTTATTCAAGTATATCTAGAATTTAGTTTGTCAAGTTTTCGATATCAAGATGTTTCATTATGTGCCATTGAAGTGAGAGTGCTTTTTGCATTTTATCACAATAAATTCAATCATTGAATTTAAAATTTAAAAAATAACAAATGTGAGTTCGTTTCCCAAGAAACAATGAGCTGTTGATGATAATACAAGTATTTGTCACATCGATTCCATCAGTTCTTGAACAGCTATCTCCCTGCTTTTATTATCTATGGTTGTTTCCATAAAGTTGGAGTTCCTCATATTTCTATCAGAATTCCTCATATCATATTTATGCAGTTTACTTGTTTTATGAGTCAGTGATCTTCCAGATCGATTTAAGATTAGAAACACAACTACATCTTTCAAAAGACAGGTTATTTTTCAACTGCATGGAGATTTTCTGTATAATACCGAGTTTTTACAATTATGTAATTTGTAGACTACCGTTATATCTTGTGGGTACGAGCTGGTATGCATTGGAGACTGACTGAATTGATTGCAGTAGAATCAAGTAGGAGGTTCCTTAGCATGGATACAGAGTGAAAGAAATATATATAAACATACAGAGGGATGAAGTTCACTGAAGTATTGATCCCACTTTAACTTTCACTATAACTGAGGTAAACCAAACACAACTAAGTCTAGAGGGTCAAATAACACAGAGTCAACACATACTTTATGGGTCAATGATATTTCAAATACATATTTTATATTAGAAACAACTTGATTCATCGATCAGAAGTATCAAAATGTTCGAAGTGTAAGCGAGTTTCTCTACAATATAACTAAGTTTTACAATCATTCAATTGGTCGACCGCATCTTCATCTCTCGTGAATACAAGTAGATAATAAGAAGCAGATGTGTCATTTCGCATGAGATCGACCCTATTCCAACCTTGATCGCGATTCCAACATCTTCCCCAACATCTCTCCTATGCAAATTACCTCCTCTCTCTATGTCTCTAGCAAATCCTCTGTCTGAATCTTTGATCCATTTACCACCTAAAAAATGCATGATCCCTGAGTGTATGTTTTTTACTTCTTCTCGACACCCCCCCTCTTCTCGAAATCATTTCCGCTTTCCTCTGTCTCGACTCTCACGATCAGTGACCTGTCTCTTCGAAGCCAAGCCAATAGATGTCATTGGTACCAGTGACGTAGAGGCGTGCTCACGGCGAGTTGAATCAAACTCATGGATCTTCAATATTGATCTCGTGTCTCCTGGATAGCGGTGTTGATGGATGGCGGGTGGCAGGCTTTTTGTTTGTTGATTCCAAATGAAACTCTTCTCTTCGAACACTTGTGTAGGCCCTATATGTGTGTGTGGGTGTGTGTGTGTGTGCCGCAGCGTCTCTGTTATTGCTTATTGGTAGTCGTGGTGCATGTGGTGTGTGCTATTGATTGCGCAGAGCCTTGGTCGACCGGCCGGCTGGCCTCTAGCGAGTGTAGAGCGTGGGATCCGGGCTAGCACTCGCAGGACGCCGGCCGGCTTCCGAAAAACAACTAATGACCGCGCGGCTCTCTGGAATAACCAGCCGACGTAACTGCCAATACACATTGCGACACTTTTCTGGTGTTCGTGAACTACGAGATTAAATTGCTGAAAGTGTGTGTGTTCGTTTCCGATGAAGCGGAATTGGAAGTTTGGTGTGATCTTCTTTACTATATATGTATAGACCATATAGAACTTTTTTGAACGCCCTCTGAACCCATTCTGTATGAAAGTACTTTTTCCTACTTTCAGAAAGTGACCGCTACCCTGACTCTTAAGTCAGCTAACTTGTAGTTAGGTCACTCGTTTTGAAACTGAATTCAGGACTGGCTTGGATATGAGTCTTGCATTAGAGATGCTTTTCGGCATACATAATTGATATATCAGCCGCTCATTCTCACTACCCAACAACTTAGCGGTGTCGTTAATGAAACAAAATCACACGTTTAGAAAGTTTCGACTTGGCTGATTGAAAGTGGTATCAGTCTCACTATTTTATAAGTAGTAGTAGTTATAGGTGGCATCACTATTAGTATAACAGAAGTATGATGTATAGAAACCTCACCAAATAGAGACGTGAAATTTGACATGAATTGCTATGGAAACCTGGGAAAAGTCAAGAAAATTTCATGCTTTGATGTACAAGTGAGACACTTGAGTTTTCATGTACCACTTTGTAATAGATAGAACTAGAAGTCACACAGTACTCCCAATAAGTTATTTGATTACACACTAGTTGGAATTGCTTCCTTTATTTGACTGTTCCCAACAATCTCGAAGTCTGCTGACTGGTTTGGGCACGAAGTGATAGTTGCACGATTTTCCCGTCGATACGCTTTTCTCTGACGTGGGCCTATTCGACGTCGCCTGTCGGTCTCCTATAAAAGTGAATCGTGAAATTGTTAGTTAATTGTTTCAAAGCTATTTATCGCTCGATTACTCTCCAAGATACGTTTCTAAGAAGTTCTTAAATCCCCGGTACGAAACTATCGTCTCACAAAAACTTTTATTCGATAATTTTCTTCATATATACGAGCTATGACTACAGATTCGTTACGGTAGGCCTACTTTATATAGCCATTTAATTGTGTAAATGGTTATACAATTAATTCAATCTTACAAATTGTAGTTGGTTCTTATCCAGGCAATTTCGTTCTATATAGCTTTTCTACGTGTTTCGAATTCGATCAGTTTCCTTTTGTGTATATATACGTATATATATATATAGGTAATAAAAGTGAATTGCCCCTACAGGTCGGCCTGGGAAACATAGGATCGCAACGTGCTGCTGTATATATATATATGAATCTTTGGTCGTCTTGTTTTACTACCGCGATACAAGAGTGGAAGCTATTTCACTTGTGCCTGGCTTATGAGAGGAGGCGATGATGTCGTAAGAACAGTGATGAGATGACACCATCACTGCTGTCATAATACCAATTGGCCATCTCATGTCTTCTTTGGATGTGTTGTTTCCTCAGATGGATCTCCATGGCTGCTTGCAGAGACTTTCAATAGAACGGAGTGTGTGGGGGCAATTTGACCGTATGGTGGGGATTGGGCTTGGATTTATAAGAAATGATATAAATTGACCACCTTGTTCTTTTTGACTTGGTTCACATTTCCACTATACGTTCATACGTTTACCGGGCGTAGATACTCGGGCGTGGTAATTTTTTAAAGTAGAAATGGTTTTAAATGGGTCTGTGCTAGAATACTTTTATGACAAAAAGTACATGCTACACCATTATGAAAGTAAATTGTTCTTAAAGCAAAATGTCCAACTTGAACAACTAATATACTCGAAGCTACACCACTATAATGAAATGTTCATCATAATGTTCATCAGAAATGTTCATCATAATAATTTATAATACCACACCATGTAACATGGAAAACTAGTTGAACTAGTTGAAAACTAATATAACAAACTAATAGTTGAGAATTGATATATTCTGTATTGCAATCAATATAAAACCGTTGTCGTATATTCAGATAATGTATACAAACTATGTATACGCTGTTTTTGCTAGGTTCTGAAATTTTAATGGCCATCCCTCGAATACTTCAGAATATTCAAGTCTCTTTGTACTTTCCATTTTATAATTAAATAATTGGTTCTCTTTAAATGCTTTTTGAAATACGAATGAATAAAGTAAAGATACTTAATTCATCTAATTACTTGTGCAATTAGTTATCCCATCCCACTTTCCTCAGAACGTGTTTCATTCTCCGCTACTTATGTACCGATATATAGATATAGTGCATGTCACATTTTCTTCAACGTAATCAACAAATTGCGCACCGAGATTTTACCCACAAGGCGTTACCAAATAAGCCTGATTAGAAAGTGTGCTTGATAATCACTCACCTTCCCTCGGCGTAAATATATATCAACTCGTCAGCTCTTAACGATATTGACAAACTCTCTCCTCCTCTGCCTCACCTACCTTTAGTCTCGTTCTCTCTGTCTCTAGAAAACGAGAGGTCGATATGATCGCTAGAGGCTGCAAATGTGTAATAACTAATATCTCGCAATGTGATGACACCAGGGGAATCAAAGTGATCAATGACGAGTAATTAGACTTCACGGGGGCCGTTACTTACTAGATCGGCGACAGGATGGGGGGGGGGGGGGGTTCATGGACCTGGTCATCAGTGGATGGATTTAGCAGGTCTTTAGGTGATGCAGTGTGTATGTGTTGGGTGATTCCATTTGAGCGTTATCATTAGGGCTAAGACGCTGGGCGGGTTTGGGGTGGGGGATAGGTCGGATAGGGAAGGGTAGAGGGGAGGGGGGTGAGCTTAACCCGACAAGACTTATATTGTATAGTCTTGATCTTGTCAAATAATCTTCACGGTGAGCCCTTTTTGTACTGCTCAAAACTCGTACTGCCGATTTGTACATGCTCTTGTATTGTGTGGAGTTTAACTTAATTATCTATTATATTTCATAACTATCATATTTTATAAGTTATAAAATTTTCAACTTCTAATAAGTATATAGTCCGTACGGAGATAGCATCGTCTGTCCTAGTTGTTTGATTATGGTTTACCTTAAGGACCCCATGAACATCCAGGTTATTTTGGGGTACGAATAAACAGTTGATAATGAAACTTACGAAGTGATGATGAGGGAAAGGACTTGTACAAAAACCCATGCCTCATGAGGGACTCGAACCCATGCCCAACGGTGACTTCAGCTACTGAAGTGCACTGTTCAAATGAGAGCGGCCTTTGTCATGGGGGCGAATTATCAACTATTAAAGTCGAGGCAAAACAGAAACTAATTCTGAAACTGTGTTTGGAGAGTACTAGCCTATATTAGGGGAAATGGTTGTCCATATTATTTCAACAATTTTGAGCGTGATAACTGGATTTCAATGAAATCTTATGATGGACGAGAATCCGAATAGGCCTATACCTTATATTTTGCATCGTTAAACGCTTTCATAGAAATCCACCGTATAACGTTGAATATATATATAATATTCGAAATACACGTACGAATACTGAACATTATTCTCATTGACGGGGATTTCATACCTAAAGCGAATTGAAAATTCATGTTCGCCGTTTTGTACGTTTGATGTATAATACAGATTGGATTCCTGTACACGTTCATCGATCTGACTGCAGTATAAATAGAGATGCATTCCAGCAATAAATCAGTCGTATATATTGTATTCTGTATCAGGCGGCTTCGTGACAGCGTTGCAAATGAAATTTACGGAAAACAATAAGCATTCTATTGATTTACTTTAAAAGCTAAACTAGAGTGTGCTATTTTCAAACAAACGCCTTTACCCGCTGTGCGCTTCAAACTTTAATTCCAATAAACTAGAGATAATTTTGAAATAGTAATAATAAAATCATCATGCTCGACTTCACTCGCGTTTAGTGTTGCCATTCGATATAATTTAATAAATGGTTTCACAGTTGTCTGTTGGCTGTTGTTATTTTGCACGCGTTCTATCATTGGCTCCGTGCCGTGGAAAAGTCTTGAGCGTTCCGTTCGCCCAGGGCGGTCGTCTGGTTCGTTGTGGAGGATGAGGCAGGATGAGAAGGGTTGGAATGAGCGGGGTGAGGTGGAAGCGGGATTAGACGCACGACGAATGCAGATGAGCGAGATGAGTGTTAGGATGAGCGGTTGTCTGGCTTGATGTGGGCGAGCGGAAAAGTGGAAACACATTTCGATTCAGAATTGATTCAGTATAGTTGGTTTCTAATTTTGTATTGTTATCTTTTGATTTTCAAATTTTTAATTTCGAGATATATCAATTCTAATATTGGATATTTCTCTATCATTCAACACGCAATCTTCAAATTTTTCGATTTTTCATTATTCTATAGACAATTAAAATATACTAAAAGTTATAACACTCAATGAAAAATCTGGTTTGATCGTTAAGGTGGAGGTGCCGGGTTTCAGACTACCACTTTCAACTCACAAACTCGCTCTATTATTGACTCCTAATTGTTTCCTTCTCATGTCAATACTGTAATTTCGAATTAAATGAACATACAACTGTCTCCGTATTCAAGTTGGGAAAACGCAGTATCTGCTTTGGCTCGCATTAGCTTGGATCCAATGAACTAGCGCAAGAAATATACTTCAATTCAATTCTTTTTTGTTAACTACACTTATTATGAGCACAATAATTACGATATAAATGTTGGAAGTAAAAATAAAATAAATAATTACTTCACAGTGAAATTTAATTTTCCACTGAATGGAAAATCCCCGTAGACCTATTTACAATTACTTTTGTATACAATTACTCGGTTACAATAAAATTAAATATGCATAATTGTATTATTCTGTATAATTGAAGCCGTTCGTTTGTGATAGTTAGTTTGAACCTCATGCGCGGAATGAAATATGTTCTGGAACAACCCCATATAAACACATATGTTCAAATATGACATAATTCACATCAAAGGAACATATAATTTGGTTTAATACTATAATTAATGACATCCTAATTAAATTGCATTGTTTATCTATATGCATGGTGTTTCTGATAGAAGGTCCCGAAGCATGGTACTGCTGTTGTGAGGTATTTCTGTTTGTGTAACATGTCAATGTTTGTGTGGCACAATCACTGTTTGTTTGTGTCTAAATCATTCACATTCGTAAAGCCCTAATTATAGCGTGCTGGAATAGAAACTTATTTGTCTTCTATCTCTCTGTCCTCCGCTCGAAAGAGATAATCGAACGTCAGTTTACAACCGAACATTACGAAATGCTAGGAGAAATGCACAAAGGTGATCAGCGAACACACGTGGGCAATGAGCAAGAATTTTTCTGTAAGTCGGTTTTCAAATGGGACTAAAAGTGACCAATGGGAACGCAAAAATCTGTGACGTCATGACTCAGTTACCAACCCGTGTCGGTTTGGCGCTACTGGGTCCGTGGTTTGACTCCCGAGGCTGTTCCTTTTTTTAAAAACAAAATACCCATCTAATGTTGACTCGAGCGCAAGGTTATGATTTAGGTTCATTTATTTTTCAATCTGACCACAGAAACGAGAATATCTACACAAATGTTGTGAGTTTTAACTATTGTTTTTAGTCCCATTTCAAACCCGACTTACAGAAAAATCCTCGCGGACGGCGACGCCAATATTCGCATGACTGAATATTTTTAGATTCATCTCAATTTTCACACCGACTTCTCAGTATTGTTAAAACCGTATAGTTTGAGAATTTATACTCTACGCCCGCATTATATCTTGTAAGTGCAAACCATTCAGTTGACCAAGCAGTTCGGAAAATTTCCTCCCTTAATTGATTTACTTTCGGGATAAAGTTCCGTTCTCATATATTTGAATAACGACCTGTACTTGAGAAGAGCGAGGGAGAGAGAAAGAGATGTGTGTGTGTGCGGGTGAGTTCAATTCTTCAATCACTAGATGTTTCGCTCTCTCTCTCTTTCTGCTGGCCAACTTCCAAGAGATGTGTGCCAACTCTTTTATATGATTATGTTTGCAAAGAATTTGGCTGGACGAAGTATGGAAGACATTGCAATGCTGAGGCATCTGCAGCTTTTGTTTTCGAACTAGAGTATTGCTGCTGAGCAGTTTGAAACTCTTAAACATATGGTTGATTGGAGTTATGATGGTATTGTGGTATTTGTGTGTGTGATGTATACCGGTATTATATACATACTACAATTCCTACAGTTCTAGCTTGTCGTAAACATTCGTCCTTAAGGATTGAACCGCTTAATTTTGCAGGCAAAACGAAGAAAAGGTTTTGTGACGATTCATGACTTCAGAAACATTTTCATTTACCAAACGACTAAATGTCATAATACACATTGTCGCTATCGTTTCCCCATACCGGCAATTGAGGACGAGAAGTATTTTCTTCACCTCAGTATGAGATATACGCTCTTGATCTCTCCAGATAGCATAAAAACCTATTATACTAGTTCATAAAATATATAGATAAATATATGAACTATAAAACGGCACTAAAACATCCTCTCACCTCGATATTAAACTCCGTGTGATATGGAAATGGGTTTAGCGTGTTTTCATTGGTCCTTTATAACAGATATCCATTGAAACCGGTATCTCCTATCAGTCTAAAAACGAAGTTACACAGTTGAACGTTGATTGCGTTCTATTGGTTCATTCCTATACAATGCCAGTGAGATGAATCTCCTTTGAAAACTCGTCACCATGGGAACAGGAGTTTACTGTCTCTATATCTAGTGTCTAGAAAAACGTTGTTGAGCCAATTGCAACGCGCGCATTAGTACAGTACCGACTAGACGTCATAATTGCTCGAGTGAAATACGTGCTTTGTGTGCAGAGGATTAATGCACCGTCGACCTAATTCTATAGGTTCAGATTCTATCCAATATATATATATATATATATATATATATATATATATATATATATATATATATATATATATATATATATATATATATATATATATATATATATATATATATATATATATATATATATATATATATATATATATATATATATATATATTGGCCACCAATTCGATGAGTCGCATTCAATTACGTCTAGGATTAGTTCTAGTACTGGTATTGAAAAGAGTTTCAGGACGCGACCTTTTGTCTGTTTCATTTGACGCATCGCATCATCGCTCTGATTTGTAATCCTGTCCCTTGGAAGTTTAGTGACGTAGACAGCGGGACGTATTATAAATGTCTTACTCCTTCGGTATGAGATCTATAAAAAAATCTAATAAATAACGTTATTATTGAACTGTGAAAGTAGTCAAACTCAATTTCGGAATCTCAGTTCAAATATTGTTCTGATCTGGATTGATATTAGAAATGGGTTCGGGTGTAAAACAAAAGTGCAGTACGTCTTTTTGGATTCTTTTGTAGACCATCTTGTTTTTTTCTGTCTTCTTGCTTGCATATAAGTCCATTCGTCTTCTTTCTTACCGTCGCAGTGTAGAACGTTTTATCTCTGCCGCTTATTTATTGCACCTGGGACATTTCTCTTGCTTATCAACGTGCTTCTGAATATCATCACTCTTTAGACGACCTGCTCTTTGCTGATGTTTGTTCTTGATTTACTTCTCGTCCGACTTACGTTCTGTGCTATTCTTATCTTGTCTGCCCCATCTTGCTTTCTCTCTATCTCTCTTTTTCCTAGTGTCACATCCACTGCGTATGAGATGACCGTGCGTGTACCAGCTTCCATGCCGGAGGATGAACTCGAGGTGGTCTGCACCAGCCATTGGGGTACGCACCACTATATGGTGCTACCAATATGGTCATACAATAACCGTATAGTCCCTCCCTGTCATAATCGCAATTTTTTCTAGATATCAAACTGTAAGCCTATTGGCGCAAAATAGTCTGCGAATGAAAATCGTAAGATTGTGGCAATAACTTCATAACCGTCTGATGGCCATCGCTCACGGCGATTCATAATCTTATGGACACGGGAGTCCATCGCAAAATGTCAAATGTCACAATAACAATAAGAATATACGTATCGTGTTGGTTGTTGTTTGTTGTTGTTGTCGTCGTTGTAGTAATTATGCTTAACGACCCCATCAATTACTAGAGTATATCACGGGGGAGGGGGTACGAATGAGCAGGTGATTTGAACTCACGCCTGAGGTAACTTCCATTTTGTAAAGCGACGTCTGATTGACTGAGACACGGGGACCGCAAATATCATTTTGATCATTATCATTTTCATATCATCAATATACATCGTTAAGGCACTATCAATTATTGTGTATCAAGATTAATGTGTCCAGTTAAATGTGGTGTGTTGAAAACAACAGCAATCTACAGTAAATAATAATCTTCATCTAAGTTAATGAATTGCTATAGATATAATTAAAATAATAATCTTCGTCTGATTTACTGATTTGCTATAGATATAACTTATTCATAATGGATAAGTTTGCATATAAAAAAAAAGTTGCATGTCGATCGGTCAAACCCTGCGACCTGTGCAGTGTTTACAAAAAAAAAAAAAAAAAAAAAAAAAAAAACGCACAGACAAAGCTTCGTAAGACTTGAGTGAAAATCTTCGCTACGCTCATCTAATAGTAATCTTCGTCTGATTTACTGATTTGCTATAGATATAACTTATTCATAATGAATTGCTATATAATTGCTATAACTATAGATATACTTATAACTATAGATAACTGTAATTGGATGGATCTTCTCCGTCAACTCTGCATCATATTTTACGACATTTTGAATCTTCACACCACCGAGAACACTATGTATAAGTATTATATTTCTCAAAGTGTGCAATAAACATATTCTATTCTATTCTAGATATGCGCTATCTGATAAACTTGGGAAGCTAACGGTGAACATTACTAATAAGCGTGATTAAAACACTTATGACGACCTGTTTTTTGTAAGAGGATGATCATTTTCTTGAATCCTTGAATATTTCAAAGTTTTCACATGTATCGATCGCCATTAAGAGAAGCCGGATAGAAATTTCGTTACATGCATAGAGTCTTCACCACGCTTATCCCCAATAAAATATTGACATCTAAAGTAACGATCCCCTTTATACTCTCTCCTTAGTGCTTTCCCTTACCGCACATATATTTCCACACGTGCATCTATATATTAATGCATGCATCTACTATATGCATGTCGATGTATAGACGCACTTAGCGAGTACTTAGATCTCAACTTGTGCGTTCCGTGGAACGCTGGCTAGAGTGGTACCGACCGAGGACAGTATACTTCTACCCACAAACAAGAAGGTTGCTTACCAACATAATAAACACAATTATCACCGTTATATTCGTATATATGTGGTATGTTTTAGGTATTATGTATTTTTAGGACGAGGTTTACGATAATATATCTTCTAAATGTGTTGAATCCTTGAAGTTGCAACGAGATGATGTAATGAACGAAATTTTAACAATTGTTCGGTTGGTAGACGACCTTCTTTCGTGAATTCAACTTTATACGTATAATATACAAAAGACGGTTGTTTTCCGACTGCTCGATTAAGGCTCAACCATCGCAAGTAGGATTTATGTAGACTCTCTCGCAAGAAGCGTCTTTACCGTTCGTCGCATAAATCAGGGGGGCGGTGGCGTCCTGTTGTCAGCTGTTAGCGTCTCTCGAGCTGAAATACAGCCACCGCCTCTTCTAGGCTCAAGTATAACCCCCGGCCCCACTTCCCTCCTACCACCTCCTCAAGTAACAGAGAGAGATATGCGTATTTAGAACAGTACGTGAATGTAGAGTCCAAACTTATAGAAGTTGACAGGAGTGACGGAGGTCGGTGTAAATATCACGGCCTCAACTAGTAAATTGTGGTTTATAAAAATGTTTTCCCGAGGATGCTGCAGTGGTCGAATGGGACAATATCTTGTGTGAGTGTTTTTTTGCCGGGGGGGGGGGGATGGTGACTCGAGTCGAATGGAATTAGGTGTACAACCCAGGGGCTGGGGAGGGGGAGGGGAGGGGCAAATAGCCCCGCAGAGAAAAAATGAAGTCGTGCTTTTATTAATCGTATTCTGGAGTTTTGGAAGTCTGCAGTCATTCAGTTAATTCGCTTATTAGGTTTGAAAACACATAAGACTTGGTTCAAATACGTATAGTAGCCTAAGTAGTTTGGCAATTTGGTCGAAACCAGGTCCAAACCGTTTACGTTATGAAATGCATGCAACTGCATCTTTCTAAAGCGTCAAATGACATCAAACTCCCGAAACTAGATTTTAATGAATAATGACGATATTTATTTTCCTAATTTAAGAGAAAACTAGAAATCGTCATCTCAATTTCAGAAATTATAAATATTTTGTTTCGTTCTTCTGAGACCATGAGTGATGATGTATACATTACCGATTCTGTCTAGAAACATAAACAGAATAGAGTAATACTCACACGTCACGACTCAGAAAAAAGGGCCGGGTACTGGAGGACAAATAAATTGATAGAGATTTCTAAAATTGAGATGATGATTTTTAGATTTCTCTAAAATTAGGGAAATGAATATCGTCATAATAATTGAATTCTAGTTTTAGAGTTGGCATGTCCTTTAAATTTTTCAAGCTGCAGCCAGATCATTACCGCGATATTCACGGTTATATAGCTTGGTAGACTTCTTTCTTGTGTACAAGTGTATGACACGCCTTCTGACGTCGATGAACTTGTTTCTGTTCTTATCGGGAGATTACTGTGATTGGATTATGGGAACTATATTATGGGAACTTGGATTATAGAACAATGGATCAAGTTTACTTGTATAATATAATGTATATAGACTGTGCGACGTTGATCGATTTATAGGTTTGTGGAGAAAATTGGTTTTTCATTTTGTTCCTCGACTTGGGTGCATACCGATTATAATACATGTCTTGTATCGCGTTGTTGGATGAGCGTAACGAAGACTTCCATTTCACATACCTAAAAAAAATGAGCTTCGTTTTTTTTGGGAACGTTTGAAGTAATCCAAGGTCTGTAGATGTAGATCATTTTGAGTGATTATATTTTGACCGAGTGATTATTTTTCATTCTAGATTTCCATACATCTAATCTCATCTCACAACTGCGTTTTCTTAGTTTTCTTCCCACAGCGCATGGGAATCGATTGAGCGAAATATCAGTTTTTTCTGTGACAACTTGTGATAGCGTATAGGGTCTGGATTTTGATAACATATGAAAATGCAAAGCCAACTTAAATCTATATACCTATTTGTATTACTTACAAGACGGTAGACGTAAGAACTTATGAACGTATGCCTAGTAAAATTTTCACAGCGGTACGGATATAAGTAGTCTACGTATTTTTTTAGTTGTAAATGTTAGGGACTATGAACAATAATTTCAATCCTAATGCGTATCACTCTCAAGATCTCATTGTTTATCCGTTAGCTAGTATTATTGTGATACCTTTACCGTACTGAAGTTTTCTCCAGTGAACTGGTATTTTGCTGAATCGTTTTCAATGTGTGTTCTGAAGTGATGAGAGTTTCCAAAGTAACATGGACACCTCACAGAGTGTCAGCTAATCTAACGTCCTGAATATCCTAGAAAACTATAGTTATAATCTCGAGAATGGCTTCTTTTAATGGAATATAATGTGTTGATTATCTTATTCGGAACAGAATCTGACATTTTGTTTCTATACAGCTAGAAATAATTCATATTTTGTATGAAATAATTACTCTGACCAAAAACACGTATTCATGAAAACTGAGCCAATTGGTTGTAAGTTTTTCACCGATATTTTGTGTAGTTTTTTTACTCATTGTATGCCACTTGTTGGACTTGTTTCCTCTCCTTCTTCAGTTCAATTTCTTGCATGTAATGATTAATAATATCACTTGTTAACGTTTTTTAGAGTAATTTCAAGTTTGTATTCATCCTTTTATTACGATATACCATCACTTGAATTATCTCAGTTTGGGAAATGTGTAGAAATCTTGGAACGATCTGTGTAACCACCGCGAATAATGTTCTCATTTCTATCTATACATCAAATTATAAATTAGATCAACTACAATTCAATTCAACCAAGCATTTTTATTCAACAGTGACTATAGACCTATTGATGTTGAATGGACGCACCCTTAAGCTCCATGCACGACATATAGAGAGCTGCCTGCCTGTTTGTGCATGGCTAGGTGACTGAATGCACAGATTATACACGCTACATTGACGGGCGTCGAACCCACGCGTCGCTCTTCCAAAGCTCATCCAATTGATGCTTTTATGACTAAATAAGTGGCTTTAAACCAATGGACCATAATATGGAAACAGCGCGTATGTATACATATATACCTACCTAATCTGGCACATAAATTTATACGGCTTTTGAATCTGTGGGATTAGCATAATAATGAGTCTATTATAGATTAAATTGTTGAATTTAATCTATATTTTTTACGGTCTTTCGTGCATTGACTGGTATTATGGTACAAAGTGGTATGAATAGCTATTATTCTGCTGTTGCGACTGTTTTATAAACGCCTCGTTATAGGTTTTATCGGTTATATTGAATCAATGGTGTATTATATAGACCAATAAAATTAACTCTTGCATAAAACGTATGGAAACTTATGTAATTTTTCAAGTATTCGATTTGTAATAGGCAATAAAGTATGATGGTGATGATATATTGGCGATTAAAACTTTTTTCTTATTACACGGATTAGCCGATAAAAAATGGAATGAAAGGAAATTCGTATGAAAATTAGTTTATGTATTCATATATTATAGGCTTTGTATACTGTTGAACTAGAGCAAATGACGGAAACTTCATTTGTTCTAATAAGTTTAGTCTTTTACGAGATTGGGTATACTCAATATTTGAGCATTGACACTTTCAAATAATGTTTTTTAGTTTTCTTCTTCTTTTCATTCCACGCTACTTACAGTAGGAATAAACGAGTTCAAAATGACACTTGTATGCTTCCATAATTTGTCATCATCCCGATGTTGAAAGTGGTGTTTTTGACATATTGGTATTTCTATTGTAATTGTGAGTCAGCTGTGAATTAGTCCCAAAGATTAGTCCTGAAAACAGTCCCAAAGGTAATTCTTCGCATGCAGTTTTATGTGAACCAAATTTACAAGTGCTTTAGGCGGGTTTAGTAAACACATTTTTTTTTTTTTTGTAAAACCGATTACTGCAATGTAGGATTAGCTATTCGCCAGAACGGTTTCAGTTTTTGGTCGTTGTTGGAAATAACACACATTAGAGTTTCTCTTGTAAGGACCTGGATTTTCAAAATACCCTTGACAATTCCAATGTGGCAAGAATAATGGGGTATGAGGACTGGAAATTATAATGAAACTTTTTCACATGTCGTTTAAATAAGTATCTCCTTCTCCCTTTCTCTCCCCCTATGGGCAGCTAACAATACATACATAGTATTAGCTCATGTACTTTTACGGGATATAGTAATGTGAAAACCTCGTATTGATTGCTGTACACCCGCGTACGAGACAATTCATATTCTCTTTGATTGTGTTGAATGAAATTGTTTTCTTGAAATTGCCTTTGTTATTTTCTTTTTTTCGATGGTATTTTTTTCCTCTCCTTTCGCATGGGAAGTTTCTTTTGTCGGATAATGAATATCGTGAACCCTTAATGCTGTATTCAGAGCCGCAAGACTCTATTTGTATTAAAAGTTCATCGCATCTTTATTCGCCTCCTTTGGGTTCAGTATTATCATTTGAAATTCTAATGTAATAACATTTATAGGCGTACATGTATTTGGTAAGATGGATAGATACAGCTAGCTAGAGCTTATATTCACTAAGTTCATTCATCATTGCCATTTTCGCAAACCCTTTGCGCCCTTCAAGTTGCTATGAAGAAGGCATTCAAAGCAGAAACAATCAAGTATGAGTCGACTGTCATTTTGTATAACGTATGATTTATATATTTTTCTTTCATTGGATTCACGATGGATTTCTTTACTATTTGAATTTTATTCTTTGCGGTTTAGTGTTTTTTTTGGCTGCATTCAACTCTTGATTTTCTCATTTTGATTTTATTGGATTCATTTGTTATTCGTTTTGAAATAAGTTACGTTATAGTCGAAGTTTGTAGAACCATCAGGTAAATATGTAGCTACAATCCTGAAAGTGGTGGAGGTGCCGTGTTTGTACTTCACCCATAGAGGGTTTGACCGCGTTCAACGCATGTTTCGTCTGTTATGTTTTCGACCAGTAGTTTGATAATGCATTATATATCAGAATAAACTCAAACATAAATTCTTCCCCCCCCCCCCCCTCCCCTTCCTTCCTCCTCTGCTCAGAGAATTATAGACAAACAATAGTTCAGTACAGTTCTAATTCATATTAAAACAATCTATGTATTATTTCGGTCACCAGTACGATAAACAATATTAATGGTGAAACTTTTCTAATTATATTTAAATATGAACATGAATCGCTCGACAAAGCATGAAAGTGCTTGCTGTGAAAAGCGCAACGATTGCCCTGACCTGTATTCAACACAAATGAAACTTCTATTTTTGAACTCGTCAGGATATTCACGACATGCTCAAGAGTGCATGGAAGTCGATCTGGCAAAATATCAGTTTATGATAATTTTTTATGATTTTTCAATGAATTCAAATTTTAAATGCAGGATGAAGCACATACATGATAAGTACATACAGGATAGTGCAGCTTCATTTTATACTTCAAAATAATTTGAAATGAAATTGTAGAGGTGTAGAAGAATGATTACCGTACTTTATTCAAATAATGTAGAAAAAAACAAATAAATTCATTTAATTTCCGTATTCAAAATCTTATGATACATCTAAGTATACCTAGCTCTTCATGAAAAAAGCTAAACCGCACTAAAAAGTGCTAGGGAATGAAATTAGTCGAAATATGAAAAATACTATACTGATTGAATCAAGTTTTCAGACGGCTAAAATGAAATGTTCGATCATTTCGTTTCCACTAATTACTGTAGAAAGCCTTGGTCTTTTGCTTCATCGGTACATATATGTCTATACTTACCATACACGCATAGCAATTCCGAAATTACACGCCACGAGAAAAAAAAACATTCTATTTTCCCCGAGATGATTGCACCTTGTTATATGAGTTTCTCAGACTCGGTACCAGGTTCAACTCCAGTGCTTCGTCTCCACTGATTCGACCACATGACTCAACAATAGTGACAGCATTATATGGAAACTCGTTCATGTGTACAGCAGAATACCCGTTGTACACGTTTACATGCCGATAAACTCGATATCCGGTATCGATAGTATTAAAACTGAACGTGGCCATCGATTGTCACCGCCTCCTCTCACAACTCCAGATCGAGCTGTTTGCCATGAATAGTGATTTTATACTTCTCTTTCATTATTCGTAAAATATCGTAAAACTTGAAAAAGTTCAGGAGGGTACACCTTCTTTATATTATAATGATATATGTTGGGTCGTCCCGGTGGCTAAGTCAATTATCGCTAGCGGTAGTAACTAAAGTCACCGTTGGGCGTGTGTTCGAGTCCCGCATATAAGACATGGGTTTTTGTAAACGTCCTTTCACCTATCATCACTTCATCGTTTCTTTATCACCCGCTCATTCGTACCCCCGTATAACCTAGCTGTTGGTGGGGTCGTTAGCAGCAGTAAAAAAAAGAGTATGTTGCTATCACTACACCGTTGATAACATCAAAAAATGCACGGGAGGGTTATTCTCTTCTTTTCGTGTCCAATTCGTACGCATACGAAACAGTTTCTTTAGCCATCCAAACCAATTCGTCGGCAAACGGCAAACGAGATTTGAATTCTGTACACCGCACGGAATAGGAGATAGACTTTACATAGGCCAACTCGGTTTCTGTTCAATATATTGAAAAAACAATTCCGGCAACTGAGCTACCGGAGCTAACCAAACTTGTTGACCAATCGTAAACAGGCGGGGAATTGTGATTTGAACTCGAAATATTAATCATTATTGCCATGTTCACAGTGTTGGTAAAAGATGGCACGAACCAAAAATGTGCATGAGAGTGAAATCCAGATAGAAAAAAATATCAGAATTTATGATGGCGCACCCAGTGTTTTGCCATGGGCGATTCAAAGATTTATCATACATTGGTTGTCGTTCTCCAACTATGGATATAAGGATTCCGATGTAGGATAGCAGGGCACACAAGGGCGATCTTACCAGCCAAAGAAAACGATAATTTCAATGTTACTCTCGATAAATTATAAATTGTTTGTAAACCTAAACTAATATGTTTGTGGATAGTTGATAATTCACTAAATTGTTTTAGGGAAAATGTATCCTCGATTTTTTAATTGAGCGTGAACTACTTTGTCTTCAGTTCTACTACTCTTTACTCTCCAAAATCTTTCTACCTTCAGTCATTGTAATATTCGTTTTGGACCGCGTCTCAAGAATAGTAAAAATGTGTTAATCAAGCTAATTACTATTTAAGGTACCGGTATATGTATATATATATATTTCTGGCACCTAAAAAGGACAATAATTAGTCGATACGCTAATATTCGCTGAATAAACAAATGTATTATTCATCAAACCGTAACTCAAGTTTCATCATATTTTATCTCCTCCAGTCGATCAATATGCAAGTTGGTATTTGTATTTAGAGAACTTCAGACACGTATTGTTTACGTAATTGCCTGCGGGAATTCGTTGTGAGTTTGAGCAGACAGAAGAGTAGTTGATTTTAATCATATCAGTGCTGTTGTTCTCAATTTCAAGTAATCAAATTCAGTAATGTGTATAGGAATATGATTCCAATCATTTTTGTGAAACGATAATACATTTTTGTGTATTGTGTTTATATAATTTATATTTTAAAAACGATTCTCTGCCCATATCTTGAAACTGGTTATCGAATATTTGAGTGACTTAATTGAAATGTACGTCCATATATAGGCTCCTTTAAAGTATCAAATGACTATAACAATCGGTATACGACAGCTATACAGCAAACTAGTATAGACGACCACTGATTGTGTTTAGGAAATATATGTTGGTGAACATTGTTCTCTGGCTTTTTCAACAAAGAGTGTTGTCACTTTACAGAAGCGTATAGGTTAATCATCTCTTAAAAGGTCGTTTTTTGATTTTACATTATTGACCCTATAGCCCGAGGTGTTTCGTAGGTTTTCCTCAGTCAATGAGGATTAATACTGGGACCAATACTTCAGGGAACTTCATATCGTCTGTTTATGTATATTAATTTCTGTGTGTACTTTGATAAATCGCGGACTTGATTCTACTTCAATTTATTCGGTATATGTGACCAAATGTATATATAATCGTATAGACCTACACGAAAGAATCAGAAATAATGATAATTGTTCTGGTAATTGTAGGCAAAATTACTGCATCTTTAACAAAGATGTAGTTTGTATTTCTAATTGTGAATCTCATGAAAAAGTAATTGGCCCTCAAAATTCCACAGCTATCACAAATATAACTGTTATCTTTCTTTTTTATTATCTGTTATAAGTTGTTGTTTATTTGACTATTGTATTTTTGTTTGGGTCAAGTAGATAGATGACAATATTTTTCTAGGATGCAAGCATATAGGCCTATATGTAATTTTAATTAAAATTATTTCGGTTTCAAACCTAAATTCATCAGAAGAGCGTATAGCAGTCGATAAGTCTGTAATATGTCGAACAGCTGTTTGATTGAATCTAGAACAATTTGATTGTAGATGTCGCCCATATGGAAGCATATTCCCGCTTTATACGTGGGCATCTTTCCTCGATGAAGAATCGTAACAACAAATAGACTCTTGACGTCGGATCAAAAGATTCTCGGCGCGTTCAGAAACTTCATAAAACTAACTTTTATTCTAATACAATCATAACTTTCTCTCGTAACCGTTTTATTGGTTTCGGTATCGTGTACATATATATGTGTACACTTTTTTTATTTTTCCAACATTCTAGCAGTAAAGCTTTTGTTGAGAAATTAATAGCATTATTGTATATGACAGACATTATTAAGAAATAACTACACATAAAAATTGTTAGTGTATTCTTTCAAGAACAATGCGAAATAATGGAATTGTCAGTATATATTCCTTCAAGAACAATGCGAAATATTGAAATTATTCTAGTATTCTCTCAAGAACAATGCGAAATATACATTTCTTTTAAAAACTAAATATCATGAGCACATGGGATATCTTTTCTATATCAATTTATACGCCTATAGCTTATAGTAAAAACCATTTCACCACCAACAGGACCGTTCGAAGTTATTATAAAAACTGATTCATAACCATTTCTCGTAATATTCCTCCTATATATAGTTCCCTCTCTCATTTTTTTCTCCTTTTATATTCCCATGGTTTATGAAATGTATCCCCGGCGGGCAACCTGCTTTATATATATTGTTTTTAAAGAAAACAAGAATACAACTAATTTATGTTTTCTATTGTATTCATTCGTTTTATTTCGATTTGCTGCTCGCCTTTTCTACAAAGCTCGTCGTGAAAGTTGGGCTCAAGTTTTGCATCCGCCACGATTGGATCGGTTGGAATTGCTATGCTGAATGTGAAAAAAACTATTTTACTTCTTGTGAATGTGAATAGACCATACGCGTGTAGAGCGTATAAACGGTATAGAAACATTTGGAACGTAAAGTGTTGTATACACGTTGAGGAGTATATTGTTTCATTATCTTGTTAATTATACGACGCATTGAAGTCGATGAGAGCTAAGAGTGTAGCTATCTACGGTGGATAGGCAACTGAGAGTGACGTTGTTCTTGATCTAAGAAACCGATCTAAGCCACTGATATCGACTACTCAGGATATCAGAACCCTGTAGCTAGCTTATATAGGGGATCTAGTTGGCGTCGAAGGTTTCTTAGCACGGGAGATGATCGTCAGCTGGGAGAACATGTGAGAAGTCCAAGTTGCGTATCCATCGTCGATAGCTATAATCCTTTATCAGACCGTGTAAAAATGTGTCGATTGTGTTGATTGAGGCTGGAGGGTGGTCATTTCTAATCACTGTTCTAACCTCCAGTTTATCCACTAATAAAAGCTTAAGGGGAATCGAAACCTCATACCGATAATGTTGAATACATGTGCACTTTTCCGGTACTTGTTTCTCACAAACTATAGAAGTTACATGCACACAATCTCCACAATAGGTACATAAGACCTTTGTATGCACAAACACTGGAAAATATATTTCGAAAATAAAAAATTGATATTTTTCATTTTTATAGGAAATGTCTGAGACATAGGCTACAACCATTCCGAATAATTTGTGAATTTAACACCATCCGATTGATGAAATATCACACTGTGAATCTGAATCAAGAAACCAAAAAAAAAATTAAAATATATAATAGAAAATGCTTTCATGTCCCATGATAGCCCACTATAATTAGGATGTCGTATAACTGGCCCTACAAGAATTATAATGTGTTTTAATTGATATAAATTAATATATAATTATAATTTGATATACAATTTTCTTCCACACTTCGACATTCGAACGATTTCTGCACTCTACCATGCATGATTGAATGAGCTCCCAGCCGCCCCGGTGGCCAAGTCAACTAAAGCTAGCGGTAGTAACTGAAGTCACCGTTGGGCGTGGGTTCGAGTCCCGCATAAGGCATGGGTTTTTGTAAATGTCCTTTCACCTATCATCACTTCATCGTTTCATTATCATCCACTCATTCGTACCCCCGTATAACCTAGCTGTCGGTGGGGTCGTTAAGCAGCATTAAAAAAAAATGAATGAGCTCCCAGCCAGCTTAAGTCCATCCCAAGCGCTGCAGTTTTGCACACGGTGTTGCCAGCTTGGTGTGATAGTAGAGCGTGATTAATGGTGTGCCGAGATAAAAATACGTCGGAAATTTGATGTATTTGTATTGGATAGTAATTTATCAAGTTTTATATTAATATATTGAAAGATGTGTGTGCACCAATTTACAGTTATAAATTGATGAGACAGCACGGACGTCTAGCTCTAGCGAGATATATTGGTAAGCGTATACAAGCGACGTTATTCTGTGAGATATACTTGTATTCACGAGAGGAGAAGGTCGTCTACCAACTGAATAACTGTACAACTTTCTATAATTATACATTATCTTAGTGCAACATTACAGATTCAATCCTTTCGAAATTTTCAGTTGTTTCTTACTGTAAACTTCATCCCTGGGGAAAAATATAGGCGATATCTATTTATTTATTCATGTATTAGTGTTTTATACAGTGAGAATAATACACTGTATTCATCAAGGTGGTAAGAATAGAGCAGGAGCCCCGTATATAACAACATGTGCCTCACTACCTGCATAATAATAAAATTAATTAGATCAATGAAAAAATTAATAATAGAAAATGAAATAAAAATAACTAAATATGAATGTGAATATAAATGCCTAGATCCCCAATCTAACATATGTCAAGTTCCAAGTATGTAATTGAGTAAAAATGTTCCAAGTTGTCTAAGACAAAATATATGAAAAAAATCATTTGTACCCCAAAAGACAGGTAAAGAGTTATAAAAAGCGACAGACTGAAAATAGAACCCTCGTTTGATATTGTGTGGTCCTGGCAAATGGAGGTTTCAATGTGGCAACATATATATCGTTCGCATTTATGTTTGTTACATTTGTCGACGACTTTATTCTTATGTGAATGTGAGTATAGCTCTTGACTTTGTAATATGCATGCACCAGTGTATCTCGACAGTTTTCTCGTAAATTGCGTACGTCTGAATACTCTAGGGCCTTCAGGTCTACAAGTAACTGCGGATAATAGTCTCTGCGGCTCTTCCGACTGCATATATCGAACTTTGAACATGGTTTATATCTGTTTTATTAAAAACGTGTATCGATATATATCGGGTAGCCGGGAGGCATATAGTTTATACATAAGCATCTCGGTAGTCTTACATGATTTCAGGTTTCATTTTCCTTCCATCCCTTTCTAATTTGATATTTTCACTCGACAGAAATAGCTAGGCCTATATATAGTCGTCGTTGAATCGCAATATTCGTAATTATACACGTGGTTCGTCATACGCTCAAATACTTTTTTCACAGTGGCCTACTTGATTTAAATAATTCTACCGTGTCACTATAAACGACTTGATTCAAACCGTTTTAAAATTGTATGTGCACATATATATATATATATATATATATATATATATATATATATATATATATATATATATATATATGTATATATATATATATACATTAAAAAAAAGTCGAGTGACATTCTGATAAAAAGTGTGTGTGAACCGCTTTTCAATCCAATGTATAGCCGTCGGGACGCGTCGGCGAGTGCTTGTGAATCACAAAACTGCAGGAAGCATTCACAGTTTGTCTCTCCTCATTGCAGAATTTAATTCATAAGGCCATCTCATAACCCTAGGAATCAGTTACTTCTCCGCACATATGATTTGCCAGTATGCGCTCCCTCAGTACCGCTATGCTAAATTGTCATGTTTGGGAATGTTTCTGCACAATCGATTTCCATCGGATGCTACTGTGTGATGTGTATATTTCCGCCCGGAGCTTAGACTATAGAGAGGATCTCTGCCCTCCGATCAGACGTTAATATTACAATGCGTGTGTGTGTGAGAGAGAGAGAACGATATTGATAGAGAAAGAGAGAGAGATATGAGTAGGCGCGGCTGTGATATGGATGATACGCGACTTGTGCTGCTTGATACCAGCAGGTACAAGCTTGGATTAGCAGAGCGCGTTGAGGTGGTGCGACTAAGCGTTCAGGCGTTGACGAATTAGGACACAGCACAGTGTCAAGCTTGAATTACCAACGCGCGTGTTAACAGCGCGCGCGGTGTGTCGAGCGTTGGTGCGTTGGCGAATCAGGAAAAGACACAGGCTCAAGCTTGTATAACCAGCGCGAGTTGTGACTGAGCATTGAGGCGTTGACGAATCAGGACACAGCACAGTGTCAAGCTTGAATTACCAACGCGCGTGTTAACAGCGCGCGCGTTGTGTCGAGCGTTGGTGCGTTGGCGAATCAGGAAAAGACACAGGCTCAAGCTTGTATAACCAGCGCGAGTTGTGACTGAGCATTGACTTGTTGACGAATCAAGACACAGCACAGTGTCAAGCTTGTATTACCAACGCGCGTGTTAACAGCGCGCGCGTTGTGTCGAGCTTGGTGCGTCGACGAATCAGGAAAAGACACAGGCTCAAGCTTGTATTATTGCTTTTGAAAGATGTTAATGTGTTTCTAATCGTAATTCTTGACTAATAATTGGATAATTCTTGACCAGTAGTGTTTTAAAAAAAAGCTGTTTCAATTTTTTTTCAGAAATGAAAGTTTTTTAATAATAATGTTGTATTTTGATATTTCGGTTTCCTTAATGTTGATCCTCATATATATATGGTAGGCTATGTTAGATTGGTTCGTTGATCTCAGGTATGGGGTGATCCTATATATTGGGTTGAATTCGATCATTATACCAACTAATATAAGTAACGTTAGTTGAATAAATTGACGATATCAATATTTTAAAATACGATTAATACAGTATTCTAAGCGGGAGAAAACTACATCACGCCCACGTATATGCCAGCCGGAAAATCAAAATACAACTTCATCATTCGACTAGTCCATTTTTCGAAAACTTCAATTCAAACTTTTTTTTCAAACATTCAATTTAGCAGTGGCGCCTGAAGAGCATATACCGGAATAAAGTCGCCTCGGTTGTGTGACACGGGTTTGGGTGTACTTCCTAACACCATTTCACAATCATCCATTGAAAAGTACCCCTGAGCCCATGTCATACGACCAAGTCGACTTTATCCCGGTATACGCTCTTCAGCGCCTCGCAGTGTGTGCGCCGCATATGATGCTGGACGCACCGCGCGTCAATATAGCGAGGGACTGTACATCGACCTCAACTTCTCAGAGAGATGGATGATGCGCTCTGACTTAGCACCGAGCAGGAAATATCACACAATTTATCGTTGAGTGGTGAAGAAGAATTGAGAAACTTGTCAAAAATAAGTAGAAAAACACGACACAAAAGTTATAATCAACATGGTGGAAGTTCGAATCTGTCATTGGAAAATACACGTGACAGAGAGTTGACGTGTGAGTGTGTGTGTGTGATGGTTCGTAAGGGGGGGATAGTGTTTTCGTCATGTTGTTCGAGAGTTACAAAGTTAGCACTAGCCGGTCGTTCGCTTTTTGATGCTTTTGTTAATCACAACATTATTGACGGCTGTCCCGATGACAATCCACACATGCACACAACCTTTCAATACCGAACACGCTTCTTTCTACTATTAAATGTTGCCAATCGTTGCCATAGCAATTCAGCAAACTGGACAACTACTTTGATTCATCAGTTAGATGCCTCTTGCAACGGTTGAAAGAAAATGCACAGGTCAAAATTGAAACAGATGAAAATACCCTCTGGAATACCCCCTAGTTGGTATTTAAATTTCAATCTGACACAGTATTTTGTTCCCAATGTCGTTTAATGAATGTTTGTGAAATATCTTCCATAGGTAGAAAGAATCGTGTTTTGGAAACTAATGAAGAAGAAACTTTTCTTACTGCTAGTTTAGTGCGCTAATTTCATTCAAATCGCAGACTACGAACTGCAATATGAAACTAGTCCACCACACCTCTTTTAAATCTAAGCTAGGTTCAAGGCTCCAGCTACATGTCGCCCTATAATATAATATCGTGTTATATATTTACTCGAGTTTATAATTATATACATTCTATAGTATAACGTCCGTCTGCTTAGTTGAAATTCACGAGAATGGCAATTTGCAGCATGCTATAGCATAACTTATAGTTGCAACTACCTTAAACCAAGCGCCAATAGGTATGTGCAACAAATGTGACTGTTGAATATATAGTCGATAGTTTATTTGACTTTTCAAAGTAGAACTAATGATTATTTAGTTTTTAATTTTCTCAATCGTTTCTAATTTTAATTAATAACAAACCAAGCTCAAATGTAAACCCGACTGACAGTAGAACTAATCACATGTAATATAACTCAGTTAGTATTCTAATGTTGTTCCACAGTAATCATTGCTATTGGTAAATGTATTGAACTAATTTGAACAATTTATTACTGACAATAATACAAATGATAATGCTACCTAATACTGCCATGGTTGAGTACGGACTATTTGGACTGTACGACGGCGAGAATAAATTGCCGAATTAAAGGCTTTTCCATCCAGCTAGCTATGGCGCTCTACTCGATCGCTCATCCAGAATGGTCGGAGCACACAATGAACGAAATTCCATTCCTATTGCATCTTTCACATTTCGATATGCACGACTGCTATTTGTTTGCGCGCAATCACAAGTTTTAATTTCCTGTGATTTTATCAGCGCTCCCATCCTATTGAGTTATGGACGTTTCACATACAGTGTTGCCTTGCAACGGTGGACCGTCGTTTGTTGCACATTCAATCGTAGGGGCACGCATGCGTACTGGAACGTTTAGTTGAATTGTTTTACTCAATTAAGGGCTATTAACCTCTATCTCGGTCCTCTATGAGAGAGAAGTATCTGTTTACTGGATGTTTCCTAGTGAAGTGGAGAAACTGATGTTGAAAATTTGTCATCATTTCACATGAAAACAGATTCTGAATGTTTTTTTCTCCCTCTTTTATTGTCAGCTCATTCATTTTATCGCTAATTTGCACTGAGATATGTAGGTCAGTTGCTAGAGCGCTGAACTGTCATTCGGGAGACCGGGATTGCATTATCACTATGTTCGATCATTATTGTAGTAGTTTTGTAGTTTGCCTCTTTCGTTGAAAGAAACACTTGAGATGATTTCTTACCATCGCGTTAATGACCAATTTCCTCCCCACCGTTCAAAACACCAAATACAATAACCTCTTATCTCATCTACCCATCACCAATTTTCTAATTCATCGACGCTTATGGATCTTATTTTCATTACAGTGTGTCGATAAACTCAGTATAAATGAATATATGCCAATTTGGTTCCGTACGATACCTAAGATGCAGTACCTCGAAGAACATCTGCCTTACTGTTTATTTTAAGTTTACAAATTTACGAGTATAGCTGGTAACTTCCATACTTCTATTTCAATTTCGAATGAACTTTTTGAATGCGTATTGCTATTTATAAATAAAATGTATTCAAATATATATTTTCAATGAAAAACTATCAAGTTTTGATAACTTGGATACTGAATGTATTCAACGATGAAGAATATGTATCGTCCGATTATGCGATGCATGTACACATTATTCAAAACGAACCAGCAACGTCAAAATGAAGGTAGCTGTATTTTATTATCAAGTAAAATGTTTCATGGAAATGTCGTGCAAACTGTCAACAAATAAAGTTGAACGTTGTGTGGTTATTTTTTCAATTAGTTTCTGGCGTGTCTTTGTATGAAACAACTGTGGAATCGTGTATTCTAATTCAGTGAAAGAATGTTATTTGATAAAAATGGTTTAATGTATAGTAATTTACGTTATTTTACTTCTGATGAGAACCGTATAACGTTTACCATTAATAAAGTCTAACGTTGGTCGTAATTTCATTACAGTACGGTATATTGTTATTTTGCTTCTTTGGGAAATTTACTCGAGATGATTTGTTTATTATTTGATATCATTCAAAGAAGAGTTGATCAAGTTGTAATTCAACTGATGTACGTTTTACCATCAAGTGTCGGAATTACCAGAAGGGTAATAAGCTCTAACAGGGTATCAGAAACCTGTACCAGTAAATTCGTATTTTTCACTGTCCGTAATAGTCAACCGGTAGTCAAGTGTTCAGTCAAGCTTTATCACTAAGGTTACCCATGCTACCGTATCTGACCTATTCTCAGAATAAGTTTAAAATAATGTATATTATCAAGACCGTATACATTTGAAACAAAAATCTTAGAATATATACCAAAAGCCCCCTATACTGTAGAATGATGAGATGTAATTTAAATAATATATATCAATTACTATAATTCAGATTTTAACAAATCAAACAAACCATTTCTACTCGCCAAACCAAAAATAGAATTGTTCCATTATTCATCTATATGAATATTAAAATAAATACTACGTGATTCACCAAAACAGTATTTCACGCGTGACAGTCACCGTAAACGTATAGTCACTAAACGTTTTCCCCACAAATCTTTCATATTGAAAGTTTTGTGTTTGTGACAACACGATATTTACCGAAAAATGTTTAGATAATACTCCTGAATACATTTCGTGGAGGTGTGGGCGTCGCATCTGACTGTAGAGAACGACGCTCTTTATCAAAGCTCTGATGATATTATTAAAGGTGGAGGTGCCGGGTATAACTGAAAAATCCTCTAATAATGCTTCTGAATGGGTGTAATAGAGGTTTTTAATACGAATAACACACAATGAAATATTTTGCTGGGAGATATCACGAAAATAACTTCGCAAATGTCCATAATGCTAACATATTGATTGAAAAAACTTCGGAAATGTCCATAATGGTACAACTATTACCCTTCAAAACTGCTTGTAGATCGCCATAATCACTTGAAAATACCATATTTCAAAAAATTACTCGCGGGGCTTTGATGGGGAGGGGTAAATCGCAAAATGGCTAAAAAATCTGTATGATTCAATTATTGAAAATAACTTCGAAAATATCCATAAGTTATTGATTCAATTATTTTCCTCCAAAATTGCTTGTAAATCGACAAAATCACTCTAAGAATGGTACAAAAAATTCACTGTGGTGCTCCAGACCCCATTTTAGCGCCCGTCTAGTGCCCAACGTGCGCCCCCCCCCCCATACACAAATCCTAACGACGTCCCTGGTCGGGTATAACTGTGAATCTCTCAAGCAGCTCTCTGAATATGTTCAATAATCGTGGAGGCGCCGGATACAAATTAGAACGATTCAACAAAGCACTGGGGATTTTAATAAAGGTGGAGGTGCCGGGTATAACGCTAGAACTCCTCGACAAAGCTTTTGAATACGTTGAATAAAGGTGAGGATACCAGGTCTGAATTTAGTACGCTCTGACAATGTGTGAAGATGTTTTAAAGGTGGAGGTACCAGATATAATAGTAGATGGCGTTGTTATACGGGTACTGAATTCAGTAAAAGTGGAGGTGTCGAGTCTTACTGTATGGACCACTTGGATAATATCTGAATACGTGAAATGCAGCTGTGTTTAACTGTATGGACCACTTGCATAATGTTCCTGAAAAACCTTCATCAAAGGTAGAGGTGCCGGGTCTAATTGGAGATCGCTGCTGACGACGAACATTGGAAGCACTCACGAACTTATTCTGCGGGTAACAACCTCAACTCTTCAACCAATGAGAAACTTTTCATGTAAATGAGTTACGTTTTTTGAGGAAACCCAAGTACCGCACCGTGTTCTAGTTCACTATATATATGTATATATATATATATACGGCATGTTTATTAATAATGAATAATTCCCGGCGCTGAAGTGTTGGTTGGTGTGTTTCAAGAAATGCTCCCCCCTTCCTCTTGTATATCGCAGAAGCTCTTCTGAAGAAACTAATTAGTTTTAAGCTCTTGGTACTTTTTTTTACGCGCGTGAACCTCCAATTAAAGTGATTAGTAAGAAGTTACTAAATATAAAAAAGTTTATAGGGCAATAACGATAAAGTGATCCTCTTGCTCAGTCAGTAGAGTGTGTTGAAGCTCTCACAAATTCTTCGTGTTTCAAGATATTCCTATCGCCATCTTGAATGCTTTTTACGAAATACATCCAAGTTTGTGGGTTCGGGTATGTTTTTCATTAATGTACCTATCTACACTAGACCAACAGATTTAGAGATTGTTTCTCGTGCCGTAGAATTGAGGGAAAATATAAAAAATTGTAATCATGAATGCAATACAGCAATAAAAAGTATTATCATTCTTCAATTGAAGGGAAGAGGCCACAATGGACTAAGAATTGAACATAAATAAAATTCATAAAACTTATTCCTGTATCCTGCTGAATTGAACAAAACGCACGTTATCAGATTATTATTGTTCAAATGCATCTCGGAGCATATGTTCATCATTTTTGTACGTATAGGCTAATTACATTCCCAATAGGTAAACTGAATCAATGTTGTTGCTTTCAAGTAACAAATTAAGTGATAAAGATAACTAACCAACTTTGCCGCGATTATGAAGTTTTCAATTTCGTTCTCGTTCTCGGTTTTCTTAACCCCATGACCCCTGTTCCTGAGATAAATGAGATGTGAAAAAAATCAGTGAGAAAACTATCTCATATGATAATGACATATTTCATCTCATATTTTATGTGAGATACTCGTTTTCTCACTCATTTTTATTTTCTAACATCAGATTCATCTCAGGAGTAGGGGTCCTGAAGTTATTCAAAAGACCAGGCTTTCGACTCTCGCCATTGGCAACCATTCTGACTATAGTTTTCTTGGTCTCCTTCATTTGTTGAAGAGAAAACAGTGATGATATTCTTCGGTACTAGACCAGGACCGCCTATTTCCCAGAAAGCCTATTTCAACAGAAAAAAGGGTACATTCACTCACAACAGATTAGCCATACACTGTATAACAATAAATGAAAATCTAAACCTATAAGTATGAAGCACCCGATCAGATTGCAAGCGCTAGCCATTTCACCCAACGCTACTCTAGTCAGCTACGCGTCGTCGTTACCTCACTTATACTAATGACTGATTGTGTCTGGCGTCACTGCCATGTCTAGGATGACTGAGAAGGGAGAGGATGGGGGGCACGATATCGTGGCTGTTGACACGTCTTGTAGTAGGTCGATAGATTTATTATTACGACGACGTACGATCTATACAGTGCAAGATCTTGTTAGTTGATTTCATCGGAAGCTGACGTGAAAGGTTTGAATTGCGTCCGGTGTAGGTGTATTGAGACTGCATATATATATATATATATATATATATATATATATATATATATATATATATATATATATATATATATATATATATATATATATATTCATTCCATGTCAACTTGAACTTGATGAAACAAAAACTTCAGTTTTCCTATCCTTTTTTCATGCACACATTGTTGGTTTTGGTCGTTTCACGACCCACAAACGGTTAAGTTATTCATGGATACGATGAGCTGGGGATAGATTGGTAGTATCCATGTATTGAAACCCCACTTAAGCGGGAATCAAACCCACGTCCGACTTGAGTAGAACTGGCTGATGGACGAAAAGTGCTTATCATTGAATCTGATGAAAAAAATATTTATATCTCATTGTCTTTTTTCCTCGCTTTGTATTTTATATTGTTCAATTATCTGCTCATTTAATTTTATCGGACTCGATACTATGGCCGATAGTTAACTTCGAGGCACGTTACGTAATGTTGCAATTCATCGAACACTCGAACTCCTCCTCACTAATTTACCTGGTCACACTCCCTACTTTCTTCTGACTCATGTACTCATGAAGTACTGCCAGTTTCACCGACCTCTGGTGCTCAGTACAAGCGTACGCGATTGTGCGCCTACGGGTCGTCTGACAAACTGTTCATCTGTGTGTATTCATCAGGTTTTCTCGGAATTGTTATAGATTGAATTGGTTTGAGTGATTTTGTCAAGTTAAATCGATTTGTTATCGGTTCCATGAGATCGGGTTGATTTAGGTCGATTCAGTCTGCGCGCAATAATAACTGTTTGACCTGTGCACCACGGACAAAAGATACTATACACAGAGAACATGTTAAGAGTGGCATGGAGATCTTCGCTTATGACTACAGAGGGAAACCATGAAAAAACCCCGTAAAGATGGTCGTCGGCGGGGATCGATCTGGGTTCGAAATTCCCCTCGCCTCCCGGTTCACATGAAGCGAGCGCGTTAACCACTGCGCTGCATGTGCCGGGTATTCAATCGTATCAATCTTATACAAAAAAAAATCCATATTCACTTTCTCTGTTCTTCCTTGCTCTCGCTTATTATTTCAAGTCGACTACCTCGTATGATGAACCGTTATTTTCCAGTCCATTTTACCTCATTGTGACCATATTTCTCTGACGAATGAGTCATTTGTCATTATTTTGCTGAACACTAAATGTGTGAATTTATTAACGAACTTGTAGGTGTAGGACGGGCACGGGAAGGGGAGACGGCTCAATTAGGGTAATTTTGGGCCGAACAATTAGTGTGTAATTACGCTCCTGGTGGTATTACTAAGGTAATTAGATTAGCGGTCGGGAATTGACTTCGACGCTTGTTTTACTCTGCACGTATTGGAAAACGTTGTCGTACCGGGCCAACGTGATATGGTGTTCCAACTATTGCTTCATGTGTACAGTGTTGTCATTAACATCCATACCTGTTGTGCTGTGTGTTATATATGGCAAAATTGCTATGTTGCGGAAAAAGTTTTGTATTAGTTTATATTAATCGAATTTTTGGTGATTTTGATCAGGTTAGATAGAATGTGGTGGTAAAATCGCCCTTGTGGTGCCCCGTCCAAAGTGTCCCACGTTCGTTTATATAGCCCCAAATACTCAAATGGGAAAGATGATTTTTGTATCAAGTTTCGATGTTATTAAAAGAAAGGAATAATGTTGTATAGATTGGCTAGGTTATCAAGATTAGGTAAATTAATGATCATTTAGACTGCGCACAACAATAAGCAACCTCTGGTGCGCGAAAAAAGGGATTTTTAAGAGTCACATGAAGGTCTCCGTATAAGCTCATCAAATAAATTAACTGAATATAAAGTAAGAGCTGAATCCATTACGCCAACGCTGTGACTAGCTATAGCGAAGGTATAAAGAGTGTCATTCATTTTGCTGAGTTTCTTGCCTGCTTTGCCTCGAGTTTCTGCAGTTATATCCATTGCACGGTCATGGCCTATTGTGTAGCATTAGACGTTCGTCTGAGATGCTATCGTAGCAATAGCACAGCCATGCCATGCAGCTATACATACACTCTTATCCTCGAGTAAAGAAGGAGCGCACCACCCGCGCGCTAATGGTGTGTAATAGCGGGGACGATCGTTCGGAATCCTTTTTCTCCCGTAGATACCAGGATCCTATAAGAGAAAAGAGAGAACCGTCTCTCGAACTGTTTGAAAAGCCGAGACAAAATGCTGACGTGGCGTATATAGGAGAGAAGCGACATAACCAATCTCCCCGGCTTGGACATTACCTTATCTCATAGCGCGTGCCTGGAATATCGCGGCGAGCTTGCGGTTTCCATGGTGGCCTTGCAGGACGCGGACTGGCCAGGACGGACTTTTATCTTATACTTAGTCTTACTTCGTATAGAGAACGATACAAGCACCGCGCTTAGGAATACAAACGGGTTACTTTTATACATTCATACTTACGTTGTTTTGAGGATTATGCGTGGCACCTTCCACCCCCCGTAGCTCAGTGAACTAAGGTACCGTTTTAGAGATTGATGTTATCTTTGGGAGTAGGCTCAAGTCCTGCATGAGGCATGCGTTTTTGTATACCTTCTTTCGTTTAATTAATTCTATAACCACTTTTTCATTCGTACCCCCAAATAATATAGCTGCTGGTGGGGTTTTTAAGGTAACAGTAATCAATCTGCGTGGCAACTAACTTCACCTTTTCGTGCCTGTAGTATAGGCCTATACATTTATTGTTCTGAAGTTTCTTATATTCTATTACATAAATCTAATATTTGTTTGCTCGACGATCTCACCAACAGATAAGTATTCGGGCGATGCATAATGAAGTAAATATGAAAAAAAAAACGAGAAATGTTCTTCCTACCAGATAAAAAAAAATGAAATTTACTTTTATCGACAAACTATCTTGATCGATATTTTTCTAGATAAAGTAAGATTATGTGACGTATATGGACTCTATAATCTCACGGATAACTAACTTCAGAAAGTCCTTGGATTTTAGAAATTCTTCGGAATTGGATCTAACAAAGATCCAATAATTTGGCTGTCAAACTCGCAATGGATCTATGAATTAGACGGATTGGTGAAATTATATTGATTTTTGCTCGTTTGCCCCGTCCATACATAGTCACGTATAATTCAAAATGCTAGTCACATAAATGCACTGTATAGATTGAATTATGAGGTAATCAAACCGGTATACAAACACAATGAAATCTATCTCGTGTATTGTTGAGAAGGGGAAGGGGGAAGGGTGAAGCTGCAATGCTGCATGCCACCCACACGGAATGTAATTAGCTTTTCTGGGGGATGCATGTTAGAGGTGATATTTCTATAGCGTAATTATATCCGGAATTGTAATGCAGTTATCAATTAATGTCATATCCATGTATGGCATCTAGTTCAATGAGTTCATTGACCCATATATAAGTAAGAAAATCGTAAATTTCAACTGAATTTAACAGAATCGTTTTTATGTGCGAATGAAGGATGACAAAATTTTCCAAAATCTTCAGAAGTTGGTGGAAAGATAAGAAGAGAAGAAAAGCAACGAAGAAGCGTTAGAGGAAGAAGATGCAGATGATAGACGCTGCATTGGTAGAAGCTGAGATGGATGAGCACAAACACTCTCTCTGACTGAAATTAAATTCGGTTATCTGCCATAGTTGCCCCTGGTCATGGCATAGCCATAGCTGTCTATTTTGCCAAGACACTGCTTCAGAAACTGAAAAGTCAAGTGGGGTGTGGGTTCGATTGTTGCATAACGGATTTTGGTTATCGTGCATACGGGACATATTTTGTATACATCATTCGTCTATCATCCACCCCTTTATAGGCCTTCCTTAGCTGAATCTCTGAATCTCTGGGCTGTTGGTTGGGTTGTTCAACAAACAGTAGTCATCAGGATCATATAGCAATACCAATAATACCCAAATTGATATATTTCCAAATCAGACAAAAATACAGTCACATTTTTCAAGCACATGCTAGGAATCGAAATTACGGCCCTTCCACCAATAAGTTTCAAAACATTGAAATTACGCCTATAGATACAATTAATCACTCGGGCGTATATCAGTTAACTCAGAAATATGGTTGTAAGTGTGTAACATGCATTCAGAGTATCAAATATCACTATGATATTAGAATGTGAAAGTTGAAATATATAAGTTCATATAAAGTTAAAATGAATTGAACTTATAAATATTAAACTGATATTATAGATTAGAATTAATCAAAATGGGCTGGTGAGATTGCCTTTCTGGTGCCCCGTCCAAACGATTCAACTTCCGTCCGTAGTCTCAATTAGGGAACAATGATGTGTTTCAATATGTTATTTTAAAAAATGTGATATTGTACTCGTAGATTTGGAAAATAACTGAATTATCAATGATATTCGGATGTTCCTTGGGTTCTCTCCTGCCAAAACTAAGAATATATTTTCATTTCGTTTTGTTCTTCATGTATATATTATAGTAATTTATTGTAGACTTCTCCAGTCAGATCAATCTTGGTATATCCAAGTACTTGGTGAACATTAAACAACACCCAGACACCACGTGCTACTGTTCTAATTAGGTGTCCATATCGGGATACCATGGTGTGTACTCGTTACCAACGTACGTACATGTCTCCGCGATGTTCTCCAGGTCTCCAGGGTATAGATCCAGGTCATCAAACTAAATTCCCAGTGCCTATTAAAACCAGTACCTTACACCATTCAGTGATATTAAATAACTATATATACTGGTTTACTTATGCATATGCAATGTCTTACACGAGCCTAGTAAACTTACACATGTGTGTGCTTTGTGCAGCTATGGCTGCGCAGTAACTCATTGTTAATTAGAATTAGAGAGTGTTAGAATTGCAATCTCGTATATATGTACGTGTGTGCAATGTCTATAAATATACAGTTTACGGTAACATAACCGCACACAGCATCCAGCTAACGCCTGGACCGAAAGCCTGCTTGATTTATTATACTTAATTCCTTTCCCATTCAAATTGTTTCCTCCATAGTTGTTTGTCTACTTATTTATTTATCACTCTTTAGCGCTGGGAATATCATCCCTGGTCCCTGGATAATCTTCTTTACTCGTGTCGGGTATCCATCAGTTGGTTTTTTCACGGTTTATGAAAAATCCTATAATTTATTTACATTTTTATTAAAAGTCTTGGATGAATACCCCATTTCGTTTCCCCCTTTTCATTTCAGTGGTTATTGCCACATATCTTATCATGCACACACACACACACATATATATATATATATATATATATATATATATATATATATATATATATATATATATATATATATATATATATATCCCTACAAATAGCGTACAAGTTGGTGAGGCCGCTAGACAAATAAATATAGGCTTACTTACCCGTTTTCTAAATTACCAATGAGACTGTTTGACCAGTAGCTACCACGCTGAATCGCCATTCAGTAAACAGGGTGCTATTCCCACTAGGTTCGACCATCCTGACAGATGTTTTCTGTGGTTTTCTCCCGGTCTTGTGGTTGAATACTGCGTTGGTTCTTTCAGAACGGGCTACAATCATTCCCTTCCTGCTATCCACATCACTGGATAGAAAAATAACCTCTTATCTCATTTTCCCATCACTTTGGCTCACTCATCATTCACCAACCCCAATCAATTTTGGTTATAGCGTCGTTAACCCAATATAAATAAATGAATAATAATTGTACGTAATAAATCTTGAGTTTCAACCCACTCCAAGTGAAAATATAAGAAAATATAAGAAAATATAACAATTTTCTAATGAATTTTTCATAACGTGAACGTTAAACTCAACTGCTATTAAAGTTAGCTCCTAACGATTGCAATTACTGTGACGTGTCGACATAAGGTATATATAATAATACCTATGAATGTGCAATTGCATGTGAAATACTAATAAGTCTTTTTCTTCTTTTGTTTCAGGTGAGTTAGATTGTGTTCAAGCAATGAGGGGTAACCATAATTGAAGAAGCGGTAAGTTTTGAGCTTGTTGCTTTCCTTGTTGTTGTTTCAGGTCAATCCCAATCAGTTGAATAATCTCAGTGTTGAATAATTATATACAATAACATATACCCTTATCTACATTCCTGATTGGTATATACACGTACATTGAGTTCTGGATAGTTTGAGAGACCCATAGTGTATACTATAACTGCATATCGGTGTATGCAAGTTTACGTCCTAGTTTTAATCGTTTTGAATATAATAGTTAACCAATGGAATACTCATTATTGTTGTAGTGTAACACAACAAATTTCAATTTCAGTTGTACAATAATCAATTTCTCAATAAGTTTTCGCTAATTCTACAAATTATATAAATAGAGTTGTATTTAGCTAGAAAAAAATATAATTATATAAGTAGTATAATCGATGTCGTTCATACACTATATGCTGGGCTTTATTGAAATTGTCCAAATTGTTCAATATCTTTTGCGAATATTACTTGATTTCGCGTTTATTTCTCAACTTTTTTTGTGAAAACTTGGTAGCAGTTCATTTAGCAGGCGTGCTAAATTCACGCCATTAAGGAACTTCGTCTCAATCAATAATTTATTGTGTTGACTATTTTAATATTGGATATAATTTTTCAATATATGGTATTCCTCCCGTCTGGCTCAGTCATGCTAAGGCCTTGCAAGGAAACTGGAGTCAAGTCGGGCGTATGTTCGATTCCCGCACACGATACGTGTTTTCTATACGTCCGCTCATTCGCACTCCCAACCAACGTAGCTGTTTTAGTGTATTTCAGCGAACAATAGTCGCCTTCATTTATATATTGTTTATTGTAATCCGACTATCCTGTCTACAATTCAACCCCTATTCGCTATACAGTTCGCATACATACCCATTACAATTCCATTTCGCCCCAAGACACTGTCTAGTGTGTATAGTTATAGTTGTTGTCAATTCGTACAATCTGCTTCGGTAATCAGAACAATTACCAGGGAAGATCGACGTATAGGGCAACAATTTTCCTTTTTTATTTTTATGAATATATTATTCTCGCCAAGGGTGTATTCCATGTATAAATTAGCTCGGGAGTTGAAAAAGAAAGCGTTTTAAAAGTGTTTATGAGTTTAAAGGTGGATAGACTGTTGGTAGTTATGCATGGTTTGCGTGTTGCTGCTCGGGTTTTAATGGGGCCGGGAAAAAAACGGATCAACTGAATCTTGGCGATGGGATACACCAAGCGGGTATGAGATGTGAAGAGCAGGCAATGGAGTAGTTTGGGGGATGAGGGGTAGGAGGGTGGTTATACCTACATTAATTGGATGAGCGAAGTGAATACTCAATTTTACCGTACTCGAAAAGGATTTTCTTCTTGTTCGCGCTCCACAGGTCAAACCAAAGTACACATTTTATTGAAATTTGTGATACACGTTCCATCCGATACTGTATGTAGGTTTGAGGCGCAATCGGTTGCACCACTTCTGAGAAAAACTGTTTCGAAATGTAAAAGATGAACATGGGAATGACCCAGAAGAGAAAATTAGGGGAAATATTGTCTTCTGTTATTTTTGGTGATCTGTGTTGAACGTGTAATATGGTAAGTTCCAATTCCAGAATTGGTGAAATAAAATCATTTACGCATTGAAGTTGACTGTCAGCTTAATGTAAACTTGAGCTGATTCAGTCGGGATGAATATATGCAAGGTAACGAAACTTTTATACATTCGTACAGTAGGATATTTTGAAAATTGTGCTATAAAATTCCCACCAAACATCTTTGCAATTAATCTGAAAAATGCGTATTTTTGTTTTTTTGCTGGGTACACGCAGCATATATCATGGAAAATGATCGAGATATCACGTGAAATATAATGGAAAAGTACATACTTTGATAAGCGCTCGGAAATTCTGGAATTCTAGATCCAGTTCCGGTAATACTGAAAGTTGGCCTTTAATTGGTTGCTCTGATGAGCACCATAAACAAGCGTATATGATTATACCATCTTCATTTATTACGCCTCCCAATTGATAAATATGTCGAACATGTCTGCCATTATTGTCCTTACAAAATCACAAAAAAAAAAAAAAAAGTTTAAATATTTTTCACCTTATTTCGGCATGGTCATTCTACTCGACCGAAGTTATTTAGACGATAAAGAAAGTCGAGAAAACTTCCTTGCGAATCGCGTTCGCCTTTCTACTTGTGGAGCGTATAGCTATTGAAGCTATCAATATTTCATCATCCCTTCAATTAGTGTGTAGTTGAATATGACATTTGGACTCGCCCTTGGGATAGCCCTTCTGGTGCCCCTTTCGATCCATCCTGAAGGATTACCCATCCTCATCCTTGATTGAGCAAAATGGCTCACTGTCACATTTTCAACGTTAATAAAAAAGACATTGCAGAAAACTGTTTGCAAATCTTCTTCCCCTCTCCCACCCTCTCCCACACCACCACAACTGCTGTCAATTTCCCTTTTCCCTATTCTATCAGATTTTACTTTCAACAGTTATGCGCACTACAGTTTTTTTTTACGATTTCGTGCACCACTGTATAAGATTGCCAAGGTGTTATATAGGGGTGGTTGTTATATCTCGCTTATCGCCAGGTGAATGGTAATGAGATGGGTAGTTTTCCGCACTGTCAGGCCAACCAACCGAATCCCATCCACTTAATGCATTAAGATCGTACTGAAAGATATAGGTCCTCTATATACCAGACAAAATATAACGACTTATTATACCCGCCACTTCCTTCCTTTCAAATATAGCTATACAAAAAGCAATGAAAAACGAAGCAAATGGCGGTGTGTAATTTGTTGGGGAGTTCTGGCAGCAGTGGCTTTTGATTGAGGTCACATAAAATGTGTTTTGCTCCGGGATTGTGCATATATACACACATATATATATACATATATACATATATATATATATATATATATATATATATATATATATATATATATATATATATATATATATATATATATATATATATATATATATATATATATATATATATATATATATATATATATATATATATATATATATATATATATATATATATATATATATATATATATATATATATATATATATATATATATATATATATATATATATATATATATATATATATATATATATATATATATATATATATATATATATATATATATATATACATAAATATAATGAATAAATATAATCATGTTCATTCTTTTATCTCGGATACATTTAATTGTGTTATCACATTGATCTTGTCGCGATGATCCTGGTTTATAGTTCGTGCTTCACTGCATGGTAGCATCGTGTTTTAAATACAAGGAAAAGGAAAACTCGTTGGATTTAGTCGTGTTGAAATGTGGTACGTATAGGCCCATAGCAAGGTGGCGACGTTGGATTGAAATAATGCATCGGAAAATGCTGAGGTCGTTCTCGAAATTGAGAGACATGGACATGATCAATCGTATAAGTATGACTTTTTACCATTTTTTTTTTCATTTCTTGATGTAATAATTGGCTCAAGTTTCACTCAAAAGTAGGTATTTGTTCAATGACTACACTTGAACTTGTTGTTTACTAATGTTTCTCCTCTGTTCAACCAACTCGAAATAATGAAATAATGGTTACTCAATATAATCCGTCACACAAATTGCTCTTTTGTTCGTGAAGATAAAATATCATTCTGATTTGAAATGTCAGTTACTTGTTCAACATTACTTGTTACTTCTTCACAATGCCATTTCAGGAAAAAAATTACCGAATTCAATTGTGAATGATGTCTGTGAAGAGTGAAAATGTCCATATTTCATTTCATTTCCTTAAAATAATGCTCATATTGTATACGAATGTTGTTTGATTGTTCAGTACTATATTTTCAATGTTCAAAGTTGAATACATAGATTCTTCGACCATTATTCGATATACACTCTTTCATCTGATCTCCATTATGTGTTATGATCCGAAAGTATTGGAAGTCAATAAAACGATGTAATACACTCGTAACTCACCGCACTCGAACAAACGTAACTTGCCTCCTGATTATTGATTAAATTCGCTTAACGACCCCACCAACACTCCACTCCCCTTTCAACAGCTACGCTATTTGGGGGTACGAATGAACTAGTGATGATGGGACTGTAGAGTTATAAGTGACAGAACGTTTTTTTTTTATACTCATTTGGAACTCGAACCCACGGCATACAGTTTCTTCTATTCTTGAAGTTTTGTCTTGGCTGATGTCATGGCTTATTCTAGTTCCCACTTCATAATACGCACAACCGAGAAGCACATTTTGAAGTGTATAATTATTAATTATTATTAAATTTATGTAACCATTCTAAATGAGAAGAGAACAATTACGTCATTTTCTGAGCAAACTATCTGAGACATCAGATAGTGACTATAAACAGCATGAACTTTAGGTCAATTTGGTGACTGATTTTATTTCTGTATTTACTTTTTACATTGAGTCAACGACGTAGAATACCTTGCTCTCACGTGAATACAAGTATAGTGCAATGTGACATAACATTTAATCACTGAAGTATGTCAAACACGAATATACATTTGGACAATAGTCGAAACGTCCTTCTCTGTATCCCGGTAGAGGAGACAAGTTTTGGCCCGGCGTAAGCTTGTGGTCGGTGGAGGTGCCGTGATAAGTGCGTTAAAATGGTTTCCGTGTATCTCTCCATATCGTCAATGTACACGTAGTACACGCACACAATAGTGGAGGGGTTGCGTCAAATATGTAGATCTCTTGTCGGTGGAGGAGCCGTGTTTCGTGCGCTTTCACAGCTGCGTGTCATTGTCATTACAACATTCTCATTGAATTGACGCGATTTAATAAACATTCCATTCCTGACACCCAACACAAGATTAATATACCGTGTAACCGTTTTACAAGCTCGTGTCTCATTCAGATAAAACACATTTAATAATAATTTAAGTTAAATTATGACCAAACGGTCTACGTCATAACAGTTCGTGTCCGACGTTGAGACACGCCTCGTGTTTTAATCTGTTTTTAACTCGGGTTTAACTTCACGAAAATAAAGAACAATAACTTACTCGGCGTTAATATTGGCCACAATTATGTGTGATTAGCATATTCTACCGTTTGCCAGCTTGTATATTGTGTATTATTGTATGAATGTAACTAGATCATTTTCTTGGCAGTGCAGCACATAATATTTCTTGTGTGCCTGTTGTTTTCCACGCCGGCTTCCGGTGACAATAGCCCTGCGAAACAATGGCTTTGTTTAAAATAACGGGTCAAGATAAAAGCACCGTGTTCGCACAAGTAATAATCCTCCCACTCGAATGCGCTGCCGTCGGTATTAAGATAAGACTCTATGATGTGTCGGAGTGTGAGTGAGAGAGAGAGAGCGTCGTTTTTGTCGCGAAGGAAAGGGTTGTGGCGACGATCTAGTCCGGTATTGTATTACGATCGAGTACAAAAACCTACTTAGAGTGTTGTTCATTGCCTCCCGAGTATATAAGCGATATCCGATACCATTTCGTTGCTGCTTCACAAAGCTTGAGGCTGTAGATTTGCCAAATGAAAGAAGGGAATCCCCAATAGGTATTTGTGGTGGCTTTATTATATAAACGAATCGATGATCGATAGATATTTTACACACTTCCCTTTCGTCATAAATCGAAAATTTGTAGATGCATTTTCAGTGTTTGGCGACATGTTCAAAACTTGCGTATTCTTTCAGGTTTTCATCGGATATACTGTCATCGAATATTTAGAAATGTTGATGGTTAAGCTGGTGAATTTAGTCAAATTTATGCAGTTGTTTTTTAAAGCGAGGTATAGTGACACTTCATATAATGCATGCAGAGTGCATTGCACGGATTAGGGTTAAAGGTTATTAAGGTTACAGCTTTAACTTTTGATTAGGATTAGCTGTCAACGTGTCAGTATTCAGAAAAGTTGGATAACTTCAACTTTATCAGGCCAATTCGAAACGGATAAGAGTTGATCTCGTCAACAGCAACGAGTTAGGTTGTAGATAATATCGCACGTTGCAGTATGCCATCTTTGCAATATGGGGAAAATATCGTGAAAAACAGTCCGGTCGAATTGAACACCTTTTTTTAAATATTCACACAAAAACTATATTACATTGAGTCGAGCTTATAATTTCATAATACATATTATATCAAATATGTAGTACATTAATAATCCATCAGCTAAATCAGTTCAAAAATTATGGATATACACATATAATTATACTTTATATTTGTATCACTTCTACTTATACATACCTAACTTCATATTTTTTATCATACCAACCGTATACTTGATAGACTAGATGAACAGGCGGTTATAAACCACGCATCGAATGAAAAACACTTTTATTGCTAATTATAATGTTTTTTTTTTTACGGTGGGGCCCACTGAAGCTCACTTTGTACTATCGGCCTGGGTATATAGTCATGCTTGCCAATCTTGTAGATGTGAATATACATCCATTCCAAACCAGCCTTGAAGCTCAGTGTGCATAGGTCCAACCATCGTCAAGAGCATAACGAAATGCGTGCTACCACAGAGGATCAGATTTGATTATCAACTAACAAATTGAAATTCAACCCTTGAGATCCTTATTAAAACCCTCTGCAGTCAGTTGAATACCAAACCTGTTTTTCAATTGAATATTCTACAGGAATTAGTAAAACGCTGCATTACATTATATATACTGTCACACATCGATATTTAATTTTGAGTTCGGTTATATAAAGCCCAAATAAACGTGTTTTTGCGAGCAAATAGCTTGTGCCCCGTTCAACCACTGGCATACTCACAGATTGATAATTCTGACTTATGAGCGAGAAATATATTACGATGACGATTATTCAGGAGTACAAATGAGTGGATGATATATGAAGGATGTTTACGAAAACCCATGTCTCATTTGGGACTCGAGCCCACGCCCATCTTGGCTTCAATTCTCAATACAATTACTTTACTGAATGATGCAGATGAATGACTTCACTGATAATTTTTTCATCAGGTTTGCTCTAGTAGCTTTGGAATGGGATAAGATCTACAGTTTTTCTCACCTGTGGAGTGAACCCAGAATATGATCACTGTAACGGTCAACGTGAGATTTTACTTATGTCTAGTCTCGTGGCCACCATGGGAAGAAGAGGAATGAAAATCTGCTCTCGTATATATATAATATATATATATATATAATATATATATATATATATATATATATATATATATATATATATATACATACAGGAAGAAAGGGAACAACGATAAGCATGTTCAAGTAACACATGCCCGGGGATAGGGGTGGGGGGTTTGTTGCTGATTAGCGATCGTGTTAGGTCAGTAGAGTTCAACTCATCGCACGTCCGCTGAATCTCTGACTCCAATATGCGTGTCCGTCCGCCCCGCGTTGCCTTACATACTAAGCGAGCGAGAGAGTGAGTGAAAGAGAGAGAGAGAAAAGAGAGAGAGAGAGTGGAAGAGCGAGAGAGAGAATGATGGAGAGAGAGAGAGAGAGAGAGAGAGAGAAGAGAGAGAGAGAGAGAGTGGAAGAGCGAGAGAGAGAGAATGAAGGAGAGAGAGAGAGAGAGAGAGAGAGAGAGAGAGAGAGAGAGAGAGAGAGAGAGAGAGAGGAAGAGAAAGTGAAAGAAAGTGAGAGAGAGAGAAAGAGCGAGAGAGAGTGAAAGAAAGAGAGAGAGAGAGAGAGAGAGAGAGAGGAAGAGAGGGAAAAGAGGAAGAGAAAGTGGGAGAGAGAGGGAGAGAAGAGAGAGAGAGAGAGAGTGTGTTGGGCTCATCTTATGCACAGCCAGTAGGTATACTGCATAAAACTTGCCAATACGTGTCATATTTGTACAAGCAATCAGAATGTCGACGTGGGCGAGACATGCGGTGAATGTGTGAGTTAACGCGATGCTGTAGTGACGCACGGTTTCCGCTTCATTGTGCTGCTAGAGGAAGCGAAAAGCCTGGATCTTGGTGCATGGGCAGTCGAGAAGAGTTACAACACTTCTGAGGAAAATATTTGAAAATTTTTCATTGTGAGAAATCAATCATGTTTTTGATATATCAGATTGGACGAAACAAAGGATTTGTCCAAAGAATGTAGTTTTTGAAAATGTTGGATTTTCGAAAAATGTGGCATATTTTTTAATATTTCCGACATCTCATCAAAACTCGTTTTCTTAGAGCTTATAGAGCAGTTTCAAAAAATAAGTCATGTCAAAAAAATCACTCGAAGATTTTTAATTCATGTTCAGAATATTATTCGATTTCCCTGATCTTTTTGGGGAATTAGTGTTTGTTTGTTATGGATTAGTGGGATCAGTAGTAGGATTAGCCAATTCGACTCAACTTATGGGTAATACTCAATATCAACTAAACAGAATTCAAGTCAGGATTCAATACATGGATTTTTGATGAAAACCGTTCAACTATACTTTAACCACTCACGTGTGGTGATGTGGAATAGGTGAGAAAGTCGCTCACAACCTTATTTCGTGTACACAAGTATACCCATTCATTCGTATCCCCAAATAACGTAGGTTGGGTGGAGCTATCACTCGTTCGCACCTACAAAAACGAAAATATTGTTGCTATACACCAACACTAGTCATTAAATAATAAATAATGTCATTTGACATTTGAATATCTGATTCTTCTGAACATGTCACTTTAATTACACGTTTTTCATTGGCTTTCTACACGCAATATTCGTATCTTTATGCGTGACTTGCAACGTTGAATATGCTGACGAGGTTTTAGATTCAGTATATACCTTTCTGTCGTCGACTGATCTCATATATATATATATATAAAGCGGCTCAGAAAAGAAAGTCAAAGTCAAATGAGATGGATTTTACAAATTCTTCCACTTTTCATAAAGCTTTTTAGACCGTGTGTAATAAAATACGCGCGTTTCTTTAATGGCATCTCATCATTATTCTTTGGTAGTATTTGGTATGCGCACGCATGTCTGCGTTGTCGATTACCCTCAATGATATGGGAGTCCATGGGAGTCGATTTAGCGGAATATCACTTAATTGGTGATAACTTTTGAATGATATAAAATATCGAAATTCTGAAATCAAGTGAACACAGATAATGGCAATACCTTCAAGATGTTGTAAGTAATAACTATTCATCTCTAATCGTCTGATTGTCAGGCGTATACGGCTAAAAACATTTTATAACCGTAAACGCGTGACAATTATGTGATATGAGATAAATAGTTATTACTTACTCCATCTTGAAGGTATTCAATTTATCTGGGTTTGCTTGTTTTCAAAATATTGATATGTTATATCGCTTAAAAGCTATCACCAATCAACTGTTATTCCGCTAAATCGACTCCCATGAACTCTTATTCACACGGTGTATTAGGAAGGCCCACTACAAAATGAATATTTATTGATTCGACTAGCTGAGCTCTATAGTATTTCTTTTGTGTCACTAGTCCTATATAGATAAGTTTTTGGTAGAGTAAAATTTTCATCTTCCAAACCTTGCTCACTGGAACTCAATTATCACATTTTGTATGAAATCGTAATCATGAATCAATTTCTCAATTGAAAATTAAATACAAGAGGTATAACATTTCAATTCATACAAATTCAATTGATAAAAATCGGAACAATCTAATGCTGGCCAGCATTATATTCCTCTGAAAAACTGTCCATAGTGCATTCAGTATTATGTTGATTGTACCCAAACATGCACATTTGACTAATTTGACTTGTGGACTACCCCAAAAAAGGTTCTGATTGGTAAAGATGGAACTATTTATACATTTATACAAGGTTTTATATGTATATATATGCATGATATAAAGAAGCCAGCTATATTGCCGGTTTTGCTGTCACCGATATTGTACAGCGAACATCGTCCACATTGTCCTGATCTGCTATCAAAGTTCACCCGCCTTTTTATTACCGTCAATCCTTGGCTATACAATGACTTTTGGGACCCATTAAACTCATATAAAATACGCATTAATCTTGTAATTCTTTCACGTTTTTGTTATTGCCCGAATCGAAACTGTGTAATCAAAGCCGGGGAAAACGTCCGGAAGAGAGAATGGCATTCCAGCAGATGGAAAGAAAAAAGAAGAAACGTCCTATTAAACGTGTTTTCTTTTCTAGATTACAGTTTTATTTTATGTGACTTTCTGCTATCACGCAGCTAATACGGAAATACATCGTTATATACATTTATTAGTCTACGTTAATCACTAAAACGACCAATTGCTTAGCATTTTCATAAGCGTAAAAGGCTATAACAAATATGTTGAGCACAATCATAGTTTTATGTATTTTATTTGTATTTCTCAAGATTAGGACTATGCGACGGTTCAATTGAACATCGATACTGAAAAATGTTGTTTTTGTTTTTATCCAATTGTATTTGATTTTATTATCATCCCACAAGAGAATACAAGGTGCACGTCTCAACTTTGAAGCTTCTGAAACGACATAGACCTACTCACAGTAATTAACTTGGATCTCTGTTGTTTTTTCCTAAATTTCTTCGACATTTATTGATATTTGAGAAAAAAAAATGAAAGGAGTAATTGCGGAATGCACAAATTCATAAACAATCCAAGTCTCGCGCATTCAACTGACGAATCTATTTGGAAGTGTTACTGAAACAGTTTCGCTCATAACAACAGCGTTGTTTTTACATTCCAGTCAAGTAAACATGCTAATAATTTGTCAGTCTCTATATGGTAGTTTCTCTATCCTCTCTATGGTACTGTTGGCCCTGTATTATAGTTTGTCGACCCCTGGACGATTGTGAAGCAACCAGGGTATATACGAGGATATTGCATGATGGAGTTGCCTGAGCTTTATTAGCATTAGACAATTTTCCGTGTCATCTCTTCTCGTCGTCCCCGGGAATTTGTCTTGGAAGGAGATGGCCCGAGACCCACTCGCAATTTGTCTTCTCCCTCCCTCCCTCCCTCCCTCCCCCTCCTTTCCATCCAACCGTCGTAACCCTTCACTTCTCCTAGATCAACTTCTTACGACGATATCCCCAGCTTCTGATGGTTATTACCCATAGTATTTTCATTACAAGAACAATCTGGCCTCATCTTCGCCTTGGATGCTGGCTCCTCGCGGCTTAATCGAGTGGGTGAGGGCGGGTGTAGGGGGAAGGGGTCGAGTTGTTTCTCTTGTGCGTTCGTTGTGACGGGAGAGAAAAAGATGGCTAAAAAGTGTAGAATTGTTGTGGATCGTTGGGTGTAAGTGGACGGGGGTGTAGTGTAAAGGAAAGCCTGTCTCCTATTATTGGTGTGTTTTGTAGTTGACATGGATTAAGCAAGTCAAACAGTTTGAGTGTCATTCTGTCAATTAGAGAGAGCGAGAGAGAGAAAGAGAAAGAGAAAGAGAGAGAAAGAGAGAGAGAGAGGAGAGAGAGAGAGAGAGAGAGAGAGAGAGAGAGAAAGAAAGAAAGGAGAGCAAGATTGAGAGAGACGGGAAAGAAGAGACATTCTTTTGTGGAATATCAGTTTGTTTTACATTACGCATGACATAACTATAGAGCACGCAATATCTCAATGGGTTGGACCATAATTTGCCTTGTAGTGAAATTCTTCAGTTTCTAATTCATTATCTCAATTCTCAATACTCTGGTTCAGCATTTGGCACAAATAGCATATAGGCCTATTGACGTTATAGTCAACACTAATGGGAAGAGCTTGAAACAATGAATAGTGATGGGTATGGCTTATTTAACGGCTTCATAGATTTACAACTCGAGATACCCCCATTGGCGATTTCAAATTGTTCCCTTATAAACAGCCCGCTTGATTGGATGTTATACCTCACTGGGGGGAGGGTGGACGAAAATGTTCAGTTGAATCTCGTACTGAAATATTTTTGCCTTCCAATTTTAATATTTAATAATAATCACCTGTACAATAGGCTATGAAATATTCGCAAAGATATAATTGAAATTGAGTAGAAGTTAGTTGTTGGTGGGAAGGCAGAGATAAATGGAATGATCTAAAGTTGAAAGAGTAGTTCGCAAAATATAGATATTCTAAAAACAAAAATACAGAATTGGCAGGCAGCTAGCTCGAAAAGAGGTGCTCCAGATTTGATGAATAGCACCCCGTTATCGTTTCTGTGTCATGACAATTCATTATTCGAACTAGTGAAAAGTGATAATGCCCAAGCTTGGCGCCTCCACCTATTTCAATTCTCACTACCAGGCGCCTCCGTCACTGCCGCTAGCCCTATCCTAATTGACGATTCTCATTTGCTAAACGATCTCACCAACAGCTTGGTGTTTTAGGGAACTCAATAAGCGCGAATAAAAGTGTACAGGAACGCATTCTGCGGAGCTCGAACCCATGTCCTTTATGACTCGTTTTTTTTTTCAACACGGAGCGTTATAGCTGACTGAGCCAGAAGGGCGGCATGCCGATATGAATCCTAGACTGGAAGTTGTTCAACTAGATAATTTGATTCATGAGTACCGTGCAATATGGCAACCATGGTTATATTATATTCCGTCACGCTCATCTCTTGCAACGTATCCTCTTTATCTGCCGAACCCCCGAACCTGGCTGATATCAAAAGCCTATATTCATAAAACGCCCACCCTTTCGAGTCGAGGCGTCGGTGGAAACGCGAATAAACTCGAAGAGAGCCACTCTTTATTGGTACGAATAACACTGGAAGTCACTTGACGAGATGGCTAAAGCAGGATAGAGAGGGGATAAAGCATGATATACGCTGTATTATATATATACTTAATATTCAAATTTTAGTTAATTTGATCCTCAGGGACCCTAAACTACAAATGGACTGTTTTTCTGTAGAAGTTATTCGCTTACATATTGTTGTACTATTTTATAACGATAATCTATATGCCTAATCGTATTTTATATTACTATATTTCGTATGTTATTATTATATTTTGTAGCATTATGGTGGGATTGGGTTGCGGTATTCGATAGTAAAAGTTGCAGGTACGCTGTCAGTGGTAAACAATGGAACTTATGAATACAAAATGAAGTGAGCGCATATCTCAAAAATAACAATGATTGAATATTACATTGTCCACCTTTTTTTTGGAACCGTTCGTCTGCCATATTGTATTTAGAAGCTCATTCTGTTGTTACTTTTTGTGTCGAATAAGTATCTGGGATCATAGTTCGAGCTATCATAAATAAATGCTGTTATTTAGCTATTTTTATGGAACCGTAGAATATACATCATGAGCGTGGAACAGCTTTAGTAGGCCTGCATACCATATAATTGATTTTATCGTGCGTTCGTTTACGGTTGCGAAGTTTGTTAATTGTAAAATATAATTATTTTTACAGAAAGCGTGTTCAATAATCAATTTGTTGAATATTCGCTGTTGGCGGATACAGCTTGTCCATTATTCTATGTAAACATGTGTGGTATAAAAATGGAATGAAAAAATATGAAATATGACCTCGCTGTCGATGCGCCTTAAAACCCTAATATTCATACATTCAAAAATTCGATTCTCCAGTTTTACTACTTTTTTCCTGATGGCCATTATTAAATTAAGACATTACATCAATTGTGTGCGTTTGTACAAATTTTACGTTTCGTTATAAGTATCGATTGATATCTTCCGTAATGCGTGGCATACTACTTGAAAACATCGGGTCTTACGCTTTTTCTGCCTCTACTTCTCTCTTCATACAAATATGGCATTTCAGAGAAGGCTATTATAATATTGGCGTTGGTGTGGTTGATAATAATCACTTGCACCGGCACTTGTACATGCAGCGCAGTGGTTAACGTACTCGCTTCGTGTGATCCGGGAAACGAGGGGAATTGCGGACCCGGTTCGATCCCCGCCACCGACCATCTCTACAGGGGTTTTCCATGGTTCCCCTCTGTACCTAATGCGTGTAGCTGTAGCTTGCTAATGCCGCGATGGTTCCTACAATAAGTCGGCCGACCGTTTCCTTTCCACTATGCTTCCCATTACCCAAGAGCCTTCATCTCATCATCTCATCATCTCATTAATCATTCATCCGACGTCATTAGATCTGAGCTATCATAACTTCACTTGCGCGTTTGATTCACATATCATCACACGATGTAAAATTTGATGTTGTAAACAGCAACACGTGTCTGTGGAACTCTGTGAGAGTATTATTTCTTCTTTGTGAGGAGAGTAAAGCATCTCAATACAACCTCTTGATCTACTTTCCTACAAAATACATGGTAGATAAATACACGAACAAAGACAAAACCGAGATGGTTGCTATAGCATTCTATCTAAAAGGAAGGACATGTATAAGACAATTCAAATACTGCTGTATACTCGCCGCTATAGAAACTGGTCACTTTTCTACAAATATGTATTTAAACTGGATATATTAATATCCCCCGGCCTATGCAGTAGTTTAATTCGTCCTCTTTCGAATTCGAAACATGGTGCTTCTTTCAATTAGTTCATGCATGTTGTTTTTTCAATTCAGTTTGTAAGAGAATTTTACAAATTTTATCGAGAAATATCAATGTGATTGTCCGAAAGATAATCCGAGCATTCCTTGTGTTCCACCCCAAAAAATCCGAGGAGAAATCTTCTTGATTCCGGTAATTGTGGGTAAAGCGATAATTGTATATACAAGTTCACTCCAGCTGTGAACATTGAATGCTCTTGAAAGAAGTGACTGTGTTTCGAATCGTAAATCTAGCCCCAAAAAAAATTCACCCTCAAAATACCACAGCTATACAAAATAACAGAATCATATTTGTATTTGTATTTGTTGTATTGAAAGACGATCATCTTCTTTCATAGATACACGTATACATATTTCGAAATGTGTCTAAATATTCACTATACGTTCGTCAACAATAATTACACTCGGTCTTTTTTGTTTCAACGTTTCTCTCATTCATTTTGCCCCTCCCCCTTCCCCTCACCCTTTTCTCGCCACACGCTTATCAACACGCTCTGGAAAACTGAAAATTACTTTATAATGTCTAAAATGCAAGTCAGTCGAATGAAAACTCGATTAAGAGAACGACTGAGTTCTGTGTGAGTGGCCCGGGATGGCTATTTGAGAGAAAGAAACGCCGCGCCGGTTTCTCAGAAGATGCTTTACATACAGCAGTCGAGTTTTGTAATCATAAGGCGGAAAGCACTTCGTAAAAAAGAGATGGAAATACAAAGAAAAACCATTCATAAAGTATATTTGGGATGGCATCAAGTATGATAAAAAATGCCCAGCCAAGTTCTGTTACAAAGTAAGTTTCTATACTCCAGTGTGTACAGTGACGGTCACTTCAAATGAACAATACTCCATTTTAAAGCGATCCCAGTCCACAGGGCAAAAAGTTCCCATCAGGGTGATTTGATAGCTTTAAATTATCACAAAACTCGGACTTTGCAAGATACAAAATCAACAAATACATCGTACGATGCAGAAATTATTTGTCGGAAATGCAAATGAGTCAAATTTTACAATTATAAATTTGGAAAGATCACTTCTATGTAACACTCGATATTTTTGCCATAGATTTTTACCTGAAACCGTACTGATATACATACAAACAACACGTAATATATCGTGAATGTTCACTATGGATCCACATTATTTCAAAATATTTCTATTGTTGTGGAGTACCATCAATCAGTACAAGATATTCAACCGGAAACTCGCTGCCATCGTGTAGATGTCTTGTTCCTAGTGAAAATGTTACGTTTAGGTTGGGTCCTCCTTAATATTCATGTGTTTGGATGCTTTTTGTGAGAAACTCGTTGTTGATCGGTGCCGTTGGACCTTTAGGGGGGGGGGGGGAGATAACTGAGAAAATTGCTCGCCTGTTTGACTAGAACAATTTGGACCTTGCTTTGAAATCTGAAGCCTGACGATCGCGGGTTCGAGTCCCGTTGTAAGCATCGGTTTTTGTTGACCTCATTTTACATATCATTACTTCGTCGTTTCATTATCACCAAATCGTTTGTGCTTGGAAGTGGGTGATGTAAAGTTGAGCCCAGTTCGTTGAAAGTTGATACATGAAGTTCATATTTTCTTCCAGTGTTTAGGTATATTCATTATTCATCTATCTCGAGAAAATAAGTAGGTATATTAATTTATAGTAAGTCCATTGCCTATTTGCGTGATTCGTCCAAATTTCATTCTCATTGCTAGAGAGTCATGATTATAGATAATTCATAACTTACTTATATTTTGCTCTAGTATGCAGTTTACTAGCCCGTAAGTGTACGTATATTTCATTTGGTGGAAAATCCCGGCTATAGAAATAATAACTATTCCATGTGTCTGCAAGATCTTGATCCCTCTCTCTCTCTCTCACACACACACACTCTCTCACTCTCTCACTCTCTCTCTATCTCACTCTCTCTCTACCTCTCTATCTCTCTCTCTTTCTCTCTCCTCTCTCCTTCCTCATCTCTCTTTCATTCCAAACGTGTATTAAAACCCAAACAAGTTTCCTTTTAACGGGGAACCATGGCATAACAGTTTTGTGACGAACATTTATTCGAAACTTTTTTATCGGCATTTTGTAATTTATCTCTAGTTAATCTCAATTTGGATTGCTCATCTCTTATAATTGGATTATTTGACACTTAGAAACGATATAACGACGAATATGAGTGCGAAGTTTCATCTCTTGTGCCAAAATATTATTTAATATAAAATAGTAGTGAAGAAATATAACACTATCAGAGTATAATTATGGAGGCCTATGAACTTGAATCTAGTCTATACTATGGTACACGTCTCTTGGCGGGTTGAAACTCCAGACCGTCTAATTGTTATAAATCATAAAAGAGTCATTCCGAACCGCCAACACATGTGAAATTAAGTATGTCTTCATTAAGCTCGTTTTTCACGCATATTTTTACGCACCTAATTTGGAAAAATCGTCTAAAAGTCACGTACCGGTATAGTTATAAAAGTAAAAAAGAAAAAAATAGCCCTCGGTGACTCATGAGTCATGAGTATTAGCTGTATGGTGCAGAACATTAATATTCGCCTGAAACCACGAATATTCTGACTCCCAGTGATAACCGACGTTATGGTTAACGGCACTTATGCTGGTACTGTTCGCATTCCATAGCTTATAACATATACTTCCGGTTGAATCATTACGGTTTGGAGGTAACTAGACTGTGTGTATTGTTTATTGTTTGCTTAAACGACCCCCCCAACAGCTAGGTTATACGGGGGGTGTATGTTATTGTATCCACGAAATAAGATGGTCGTTCATTAAAGGACATCACAAACTTGAAACTAGATTTCAATGAATAATGACGATACGTATTTACGTAATTTTTGAGAAAACCAGGAATTATCAACTCAATTTCAGATATTTCAGATAACTGATTTATTCGGTGCTTCCGAGGCCAGAAGTCATGACGTAGGCTTCACCGATTTTGACAGACAGAATCGAGTAATGTCTACGTCACGACTCGTAAAAATGTGCAGGTCCTGGATGACAAGTGAATTAATTTTAATTTCTGAAATTGAGATGATGATTTCTGATTTTCTACAAAATTTAGGGAGATGAAAATCATCATTATTCATTGTCATCTCGTTTCAGGGTTGTGATGTCCTTCAACTAAATAATTGTAAACGTTTGAGTGATTGTGTGCATTTTTTTTGCAACTTCCAAGTTTGTCGTACTGTTGAAAGATGCAATTGCGTTTTCAACGTAAATCTCGTATCGAAAAAAAAATCGTAATACCTTGAAAATAGCACAGCTATAATTAAAACAAATATAACGGTGAAATTTGTGTTTGTTATATTGGTAGTCCACCTTCGCCTTTCGTGGATACAAGTATATTTAAGCCTTCCAGGAATATCACAGAACAAGCTATTAGCGTATTGCATTTTTTTTTGTTATACTAGAACATCGAGTTTTGAAACTGGCTTCATGCAGACACATATAAAAGCTGTGTTTGTGTGGAAAGATACACCTTTGATATTCTAAAGAGAGAAAAAGAGTAAATTACTCTATATTTGTAGTTGTTTTTTCAATTTTTGCATGCAGATGAAATGTATTTATTTAATGAAAACACGATCTTCCATGGTTATAGAATGAATAACGGTGAAACACAAACATCATAGACTACCCTGAAAGCAGCCGACAGAAATAGAATTTCATTAACTTATTATGAGAATTGAAAATAAAGATTTGAATTTATAAAATATTCAAATATAAAATTCAGAACGCCTCTTTTACTTATCCAACGCCACTAGATGAACTAGCCTTTCAATAATGAAACTCGTTTCTATACAGTATAACCACCAAATCATCAGTACATTAATACACTCTTGCACAGCGGGATGCGCAGCCCGACGATGCGCAGCGACGGGACGAAGTGCGAAGCGAAAAGCGCAGTCTATATTATAACCTATATATTCAGTGGCCTGTCGCGAAACGATGGGGTTTTAAACTCTTAATGAACATGAATGAATTTAATTACTGTCAGTCGCAGGATTAATGTGCACTCGCCTGGGCTAGATGAGTGTATAGTCCCCGAAACTCAACTCATGTTCTCGACCCGTCGAGTTGAATCCTTGCTGAAAAGATCAAAACAATGCACATGTCAAGTATATAATAACATATGTGGTTGGAAAGGACTAGAAACTGTGCACTGGACACTTTAAGGGGGGTGTATGGACAGTGCTTATAAGAATAGAGAAATTCATCTTTACTTCTTCTTCCTTTTTTCACGGACCAGTGTAAGTGAGTGAAAAGTATCTATAAAAAAGTATAAAAAGTATGCCTATAAATTTATAGCACAGCGGAAATGAAAATCTCGAGGTATGTCTGGTTTTTATTCCGACTTTCATTCTATGCGTGTACCTATGTTTGTTTTAGTAAAATTTTACTCGTTTTACATTTCGGACAATTATTGTATTGGTTTTGAATACCGGATTTCTCAATATTTACTCAATTTCACGAAAATCGTTCAATAAAAATGCGTATCAGTAAAATCCTCTGACACAAACTCTTTCAGATCCGTAACATCCCCTCAGATTCATCAGACACTTTATTATCATGAAATTAGAATCAAGTCTCATCTACTTATCGATTGGTTTATTGTTCTATTGGTCATATCTCATGATGACGCACCATCGAGCCTCAAATCTAACCCAAGAGGCAACTTTCCATCAACTAACCATTACTTTATTCCACAAATATTGTCGAGTCGAAACCCCCAATCTACATACTCAAGTGTATAGGCGAGACTGTCGATCGGAACCTCCAGCCGATGTTTATACTTATCACTGACAAATGAGGAATGAGTTGTTGACAATAAAGCTTATATAGATATGCAGAAAGTTTGCACTTGTTTGCTACTCGGGGTATCATTGGCTAGTCCCAAGGCTCATAAAACGGGTCGGGGAGCGCAAAACTCACACCTCCGCGAGCTTGGGCCTAGACTTGTACTCGCGTGATGTGAGGGCGCGAACCACACGTGCGCGAGTGTTGTGTGATGGGGAAGACTGTCGATCGGAACCTTCGTTGCTCGTGGATACATATATATCAACATATACAGCGACTAGGATGATGTAGATACATGTATACAAAGTCACCACTAGGGAAATTGACTCGATTCAGGAATATAGTATTAGTATATATCGCCGAGTATATACATGTCCAATTGGTTCGAAATTCTTACTACTTTGTTTGACGGATAATATAATTCTTATCACATGTGAATTTTATTTTCAAGTTACAACAATGACATTCATTTTTTGAAGTACGTGCGCTCGCAAAAAATGTGTCAAATATGTTCTTCATATTTTAAATCGTTTATATCTTGAAGATTGTATAGTAATCCTTAACAAGTGATGTAGTTGAAATTACTCTTCAGAATTTAAATTGTAAAGTGTCTATTTTTAGCGATTTTTATACTTTACATTTCCGATCAAGTTTTCCATACGTAGTGCCTACATTCTATTTCATCGATTTGTCAGTCAAGTCAACATATATTTTTACATAATCGACCATTTCGGGCAGCGATCCGCTCCTTGAAGCATGTCGTTGATCAGATTGCGGGATCACAGCAAGGAAGTGAGACAGTGAAGAGAGAGGACGGAAGGGAAGGAAAAGATAATGAATGATCGAACAAACGAGACCAAGATTACCTGCCCCACCCAAACCCAAACCACGTCGAATACAATCGTATTCTGTTGGGCATCACGCTACTGCTAGCTAAGAGACACGACTCTCCAAGCTACTCTGTGACATTGCCAATATTATCGACTGATTAACGACGATATGTCAAAACTTGACGGAATTGGTGTTAGCTAAAACGAGGCAGACATTGTGATTATTTCAACGTATTGATCGTTATCGGCCAGTAAAAAATAATTTCGATTTAATTTTTTCCCATTAAAAAGGTTGATGACTGATCTGATTTGATCTGATCGAATTAATTACAATTTCGTGAAAATCTGAATGTATCCGAAATACATATCGTTTCCAAATATTCTCCTTCGGTTTATTCTTACGGGGCTCTTAAAAGCTTCAAAATGGTTTTTCTCATAAGTAGATACAACCGACTGTCCAAAACTAGACTGTATATCGAATTAGATGAGGACATTAGTGTATGCCAAGTTTCAACTAAATTTGTAGGCCTACTTTCGTTTTACCTGGGGAGGGCAAAACAAAATCGTGGATATTTTTTGCGAGTACTAAGAAATTGAGTATTCGCTTCGTTCATCCAATAACTAGAGAACCTTGAAAGAGTCGTGTTTGTATTCAATCCCCTCAATTCTTGGATATATACTAAATAATGAATGTAGGATTATAACTTTGTGTTTACGGTTGTACTTTATAACCAGTTAAGAAACTCATCTGCCAACTAAATAAGTGAATACACGTCAATATAATTGAAGAGAAACTCGCTGCAGCTTCAACAACACTTTTGAAAGATGTAGATGTGTTTCCCACGGTGTCCTGAAAAAACATTGACCCCCTATAATAAACCACTGCTTTTTTAATGCTGCTTAAGGATCATCAGCAACTAGGTTATACGGGGGTACGAATCAGCCGGGTATAATAAAACTGTGAAGTGATGATAGGTGAAAGGACATTCACAAAAACCCATTCCTCATGCGGGGCTCGAACCCACGCCCGACACTGACTCCAGTCTCCATCGCTTTGCGATCGTTGACTGAGCCACGGGGGCGGCCGTATATGCCACTGCTATATTTATAACTGTCGTATCAGTGTTAATGTTTTTGCACAACCTGTAAGTCTGTGGATACACTTTTCAGCACCATGGTCTCATTGAAAAATAGTTTGTGTGCTCATCGCTCATCTAACGCTATTCAAACTAGGGTGAATTGGGTCTCTCGTTTCAGGAAAACTGATTAAATAAATCCGTGAAAATCTGAAAAACTCTTGAAATTAGTAGTCATGTTATATTTATTTGCAGCTATTCAACTATTACAATTTTCCGGTGGTTGCAAGAATTTGTTTAATTTGTGGCTTCTGGTTCCTCACTCTGGTATTTCTTCCTGACAATGAGTATAGTATCTAATGTTAGTTTTTACCGTGGAAGTGTATTTTTACGTTTATGATCATTTTTTTCATTTTTTTCGTTCATGATCAATTTTCATTTTTTTTTCGTTTATGATCATTTTTTTTCCAGTAAATTTGTTATTCCTACCCCACGCTGGTTCGTATTTAATTTCTTTTCTCAGGCACTGAGCCTTTTTCATGTTTATAATGCCTTTCTCAGGCCCTCTTTACCGAAATTGGTCAACAAATACACTTCGTAGAATGGAACATGACGGTTCACACGTGGAAATATTCGGAGTAGATATTTGAGCCTGGAGGTTATACCGCACTCCGTTTATATTATCCTGCAGTCAAGAGTTCTTCTGTTTGATAGGAAATTATTGTGTCGATATTTGTGTTTGTTCCCATCTCATATGGTTGCAAAGTTATCACAGCCATTGTGCTTAATGAACTCAGCCGTGTCAATTTTCAACTCCTTCATTTAATTAACCTGCAATCAATTAACATACATCATAGAATCACAGAATGTGTCTGTACTAACCGAGAGTCGTGTTTAAGTGAGTGCATGCATGGTGCTTATACAAATAGAGAGATTTATCTTCACTGTTTCTTCATATAAGTTTTCTCTAACTAAGTTCTAGTAAGTTTATAACGCCAAGATAATTGTATAGGTACCGTTTTATTATCACGTCATTCTATTCTTTTGAATTCAAACAGTTTCAAGATAATACTTCAGTAAATTCCATAAGATTCTTGGTATTGATTGACTATTTATTGTCTTAAGACTGATTGAATCCACGAAAATAGGATGTCATATAATTACTATATTAATTGAAGACCATACAATTATATTGGAATTGTACATATTTTATTCAATCACACTGTTCCGTGAACATGGAGAAAAATAGTTGAGATGAATTTCTCTATTTCTCACCGTGCATGCGCCTTATGTGTGATGTAAAAACAAGTTGATATCCCTGCATATCCCATAAAAGAGCGCCGAAGTAAAATATATTGCATTCATATTTTTGGAAATACGCCACAAATAGGAGTACAATTACTCTCGTTTCAAAAACATCAATTCTCCTCGCACAATGCAGAAACATGACGTCTTGAACTTATTTAGATGAGCCTTAGATGGCTTTACCATGTTATCTTGAGATACGAATAAGCGGGCGGCGAGATCGTTTCAGCAAACGGTTGTGGTGCTTCATCCATTTTCACATCGTGTATTAAGCTTGGCACTTTAATCAAGATTGGTGCAGCGGTTAGTACGCGTATTTCGTATGCTGTAGGTATGCGGATCAAATTTTTCTTGAACCACTTTTTTAAATAAAAATCGGCATAAATATATTATTATAGTGTTTGTAACCCGAACTTGATCTGTGGAGCGGATTGTATTCATAAAATATGGAAACAAAATTTCACTCGACTCCTCCCCACTGTCGAGAAACACCTAATAATATAACCTTAACATCTCATCATCCCATTATCTCATAGGGCCTATATCAGTCACCGACGCCAATATATCTTGGTCATCACTACAGTGCATCGTTGAACCCATTGATAATATATAAAGATTCTTGTGAGTGGGTGATGTGAGAATGTTTACAGAAGCTAAGTACTTGGACTAAACTCGAAAGCCGACCTGGTGACTCGGGTCAACTATCGCTATAGCGGAAGAAACTGAAAAGTCACCGGTGAGCGTGGGTTCGAGTCCCGCATAAGACATGGGTGTGTGTAAACGTCCTTTCACCCATCATCATCTTTCATCCTTGCATTATCACCCGCTCATTCGTACCCTCATATAACCTATCTGTTGATGAAGTTGTTAAGCAGCATTAAAATAAATAATTAACTGAACTCGAACACACATCCGACTTGACTCGAGTGTATTACACTTTAAATGAGCAATGAGGCGCGTCTGAACGGAATATGTCATGTCATGTAACAAGATCACTTGTCTATTACTCTCCCAGCTGCATATGTACCATCTTCACCGGCGTCGTTGCACACCGTACCTCCCTCCTCTTAGAAATGTCGGTCGTATTAGAAATAATGATAGCTCGGAATGTATGTGATTAAAACGACAACGTGAACAAACGAGTTTTCATGCAGATTACTGCTTTTAAGTGGCGTTGTCGTCTGCGCGTAGTTATACCGACGACTTGGATCTTCTTGCATTTAATTAAGCGCGCGTCGTCGACGTCGACGTCATCAAAAGAGTGTACGTACCCCCTCTCCTCTCCCCGCCGCCACTGTAAATTCCCTGGCCTTAGAACTTGAGCATGAGTCCCCCATTAACTGGCAGAAAATACCGTATTATAAGCACTCGACTTGAAATTGCCAGTATGAAAAAGCCAGCTTTGTTCTTTGTGATTCTGAAGTAAAATAATCCGAGATTTTTTTTATTATTTGTGTGTTTGTTTTTGCTGCGGTCTCTTCTGTTTTCTCGTTCGACGAGTCACTTATTCGCTTTTTTTGCGACTGGATTTCTGATTGTCTTTGCGCTTTTGTCTGGTAGACAAAAACTGGGAAAATGCATGTACATGTTTGTAAGAAGTTTTCCCATTTGCCATTTATTACATATTGGGTTGCTTTTCTTGATGGCGGTGTTTCGTTTTTCATTGGTCGTTCTCGCGGTCGAAACCGGAAGTTTTGGAGTCTTGGTCAGCTAGAATAGCCGTAGAATGAGCTACAAAGAAAGTACCAATTTATTAAAAAACAATGATAATACTATACATTTATTATTGCTTACCATCGCTGTCGTCAGTATATATATATATATATATATATATATATATATATATATATATATATATATATATATATATATATATATATGTGTGTGTGTATTTTTTGTAATTGAGACGTCAGCAATTTGTCAATACATACGTTCTTAAATTATAACTATAACTGCCCAACACTGTGTATTCGCATTTCACTGTATACATGGCAAAGCAATTTATTTTGTGCTTAATGGTGAACGAAAGACATGTGAAATGAATAATCGTTCACGGTTTTTGTCCTTCTGTACGATGGAACCTTTTTGTACATTGTTTCCATTGATTCCTCAGGGATGATGCTACTGATTCTTTTCAAATATTCAGCTAGTCAATTTTTCAATTTTTCTTAGATGGTTCTTCATGTCTTCAGAGCCACTGAATTCCGAAATGTCGAACTTTATTTATGATAATTCTTTTCCGGCCCAACGAAATCGCCTAAATCACGTACATACATAATACTTTTCGATTCAAATGTTTTTAAAAAATTCATTTTACTATTATAGAATTCCAATCTTCGATATTACATCTTCGATAAATTCATTTTTCTTTGGGAATAAGTTGATAATATTATAATACCGATGATTTACTCATTATAATCGAATCCAGATGACTGACTTTAATATGATCAAGTGTAGTATTCTTAAGCTTATCAGATATGCAATAGTTATATTATCGTTTAGCTGCAAGGTGGGAGATAATGTCGCTATTCGAGCGTGTAATACGTTCTAAGATCTAGTGTACCTTAGCAAGACCTCATCCCGACCCCCCTCCCCACACCCCTCACCAAGACCTCACTGAGCCCGGGAGGAAACATATTACAGCATTAAGAAGTCGGCGAAGTTTTCAAGGATAGAGGATAGACGATGCAGTCGAGCGTTTGTTATAATGGTTTGTCTAATTCCTAGATACATTTCGTCTCTATTCGAACCTTTTCAAGACAATCTTGTTTCTTGAGAGTCTATTGATGAAATGTTGTTAAGGAGATTGAGATAAAGTGGAGGCGCCGAGTTTTGGTGAGTTGGAGACTGCCTTTCACATATACTAGATCCTGGATAGATTTCATGTAGGCAATACTCATTTTCACGTGTCATGACATCCAAAATTATTGATCATTTTCAGAAAACTTGCAAAACTATGTTGAAGGATTAAAATCATTTGGTGACTAATTAGGTATACACATTCGAATTAAAGAAACATATCCATAACGTATTCAACGTATTCCATATTCAATGGATTTGTACATGGGGTTTGCTCTCTCAATTGGAGTTTCCTGAGACCGACCTGTTCTTTCAACTGCATATACATGCACTTTTCTCAGCCGGAGGAAGGGTTTCGGTGGAGGAGCCGGGCTTAAATTTAATTTCAGTAGATTGAGTTTTGAGACTATATCGAGTTCATAAGATTGTATTTTCCCTTCCCAACTGTATTCGTTTCATCTTCTTCAACAAACATTCTCTTATCAAAACCTGTATATCGTGATCGATAATATATATGAAATATTAGTACATGCTTTCAGATAAAGCCTACATGGAAGACGAAGTAGTTATATATTATCATATAGACTACTTGATTTTTCAATATTTCACGCACTCCAATGCTAAACTAAAATGTACGTACATTCCCTACATGACGACGACTGTCAACGCGGCGGGGGTTATTTTAACAAAGATTTAAAACATATTTTCATGGAAACAATTATTATCACACTGATGTTATTTGTAGGTTCATCATGTCTTTTGTGTTACGTCACTCAATGGTCATTGTGGGTATATACAGTCCATTGAACACACTTTGATGTATGTTTCACCTCAGTCATCTGGTATTGCGTTAACTCTCTGACTGCTCCAGAATAGCTTGGTTCAATTCAACTGAATTATAACTGCATTTTGAAGTGGTCATATAAGTTTTTTTTAGGTTTTCACTCCGACCGTCTCTCCTATGACTATATAGATGTCAAAAATACGCTGTATATTCTAGTTGAGTGTAAAATATCCTTCCCTCAGTTCTCACAACGAGAAATAATGTGTTCTCCGTCTACACCCCCCATATTGTAGTGTCTGTCTGTTAAACAGGAGTTTTTGTCTTAATATAACGCACGTTGTTGATGGATTGAGATGGATCACGGTTAATAATCATGGCACGGTCTGTCTAACGCGACGGACAGTTCAAATAAGTTAGAAGTGTCAGAATAATCCTGTTATACTATCGTGTAGATCATGATAAGGCTAATATTCACAAGACTTCCAAACACATTACAATACTGGTCAATACAAAATATCCTGAATATTTTTTGTGATGTAGTGAATTGCACGGTGGTTTTCTCAAACGGTCAACGTATATTTCTCCATTTGCCTATCAAGGATCTGTGAGTAATACTATGAATTGTAATAGCTGTACTAGCTTGCAAAATGGAGAGTTATTATTTTTATTCTTTCATTTTTTATAATTTTTTATTCAATTGTCTGATATAGTAATTTCAGATCTTCAAAATTTTGGAAACACTTTTTTGTTGAACGTTTCTGTATTAAAAATAAAATCACTTTACATAGTGAAATAAAAAAAAATTGTATATTTGTTCAATAAACTTTGAATTATAGAAACTTGCTTCACCAAATTGACATCGAACTTGAATTTATTTTAGTTTCACATTATCTATTGGTATAGCAATTGTACGATTTACCCAAAATGGAATTAAGTACTTATAAATATCAAACCAGAAAGTTGTAATTATTATGTGTTACAAACCATTTTCGATGTATTTAAAAACGGAACAACTTGACATGTAGGTCGCTTTCCAACTACCAACGCATGAACTTGAAAGAAATGCTCGAGTCTTGTCATCTAGTTCGGATACAGCGTCACATTGTTAGCGTTGCATCAACAATACACTGATTTGTTCCGCTATCAACTTACACCCTATAACTGTCAGTTGTCCAGCGTCGTCCTTGTTTCCTTTCTCTCCACTCACTCTCTCCTCTCTCCTCTCTCTCACTCTCTCTTTCTCTCTCTCACAATCTCACTCTTTCTCTCACTCTACGTCTCTCTTTATCTCTCTCTCTCTCTCTCCTATTATCGTTCGCACGGCCCCTCATTAATACCTCTGACACTCACATATACGAATAAACTTTGTATCAAGATTCTGGTCGACGTTTCTCCTTCCCAAGTCAGTAGTTATCACCACAAACTCTCGAGTGGTCATTTCGTGTCAAGTCCGTATAATTCCTGAGCCGGTTTCTCGTTAATTCGAACTCTTGTTAGTATTACTTGGAAAACGCAGCATATATATATATATATATATATATATATATATATATATATATATATATATATATATATATATTATATGAGTTGAATGATGAGTGAGATATTTTCAAAATATGTGCTGGAACCTATATACACAATCTGATTTTGATCTTATTAAGTAACTGACTTCGGCAGCCAACTGCTTGAACTCATCTACCCAGATATCAGTGGAGGTGCCGGGTAGAATGTAAAGTTATATTATTTGACAGTCTCTGCTCACTAGATCGTCGGACTATCAATTGTGACCCTGTGCAGGCGTTGTTGTTGTGCAACGTACAATAACCCAACTCAGTACATTTCATCTATCCTAACCAACCTAACCACAGGAAGAATTTACAAACTCGATTTTGTCCAGTAACTGTTACTTGTGTGGGTGGTAAGATCGCCCTCGTGGTGCCCCGTCCAAACGATCCTACTCTCATGCTTAGCCTTAATAGGGGAACAATGATTTTGTATCAAGTTTCGATGTTATTAAAAAAAACGTATCTGTTACTGAATCTTCGAAACGCTCAACTAGTTATTGAGACTACGTATAGATGATATGCAAAAACTCATCAATTCAAATTATATATATATATATTTCGATTTCAAAACCAATACACTGTGTTGACTACTTATCGGCCATATATCCTTGAATCAGTGTGGAGTTTCTGTTTCAATGCATAATAAAACAGTTTAATAATTCCAATATTTATATTTTTCCAGTGCAGTGTCAATTCAAACCATTTTTATTTCTGATCTCAAGATACCGCTCATACGGTACGAGTGTCACTAAAAAGTAAAAAGATCAGAGAAGTTTCTTCTTTGTGGTTGCTGCTTCTCTTTCATTAGAATAGAAATTGACTCCACATATATGTTCCGTTGCCAAACGAACATAAGATGAAGTATTGAGGAAACGAATATTTTTATTCTTGTCAGATAAAAACAGTCATATATACTTGATCTTCCATTTCAATAGAATTATCTAGTTATGCTTTTGCGCTTCACAAACCGCAGTTTACTGCCGTCGTTACGTTTTATGTGATCGAGAAACCTGGTAGTTTCTTGGATGTATTAAACAGATGCCACATCTGAAAGTCAAGACGAAAATTAAAAGAATAAATCACTTTTGCGAAGTTCGAGACTGTTACGATAAGCACGTGTTATATTGATTCTTGCGAGTTTCCGTGTCACGGGGGTTGAGAAACAGATTCGTAACCGCAACCACGCTGAAATCAATGACAGGTATCTCAATTGGATAGCTCCTGTAATATGTGAGGAAGCTGAAGCCAGATTCATAGAAACATGGTGACACAAGGTTTTTCCGTACTGATACCAGTTAAAAAACGTTCCGTAAAGTTTTTGACTGGTTTACCTGACACACCGGGACGGAAACAACCGTATAACTGTGTTAATATGAAGCAGGCCGTTTGCAGGCGTGAAAAATGAGAAGAACTAATTTTGACTAATGACCATGTTATGAATTAAGAAATGCAGCACAATAAAAGTGAAATGATATTGAACTAAAAAATGAATGAAATGAATAAATATTTTTTCCCGTGTAGTCGAGTTTTTCTGAACACAGATTATAGATCATTCACTCGTTCCTAATCCCATATAACCTAGCTGTTGATGGGGTCGTCAAGCTAACACTGATCATCATCAGCTAGCTATGAATGCTGCTGTAGCATTGTTGTTTAACATTATTTTTTCTTGTTCCCACACGCGACTAAATGTCGCCCTGAAAAATCATTCACCACGACTATATACGTTTATCAGTGGTTGGTGTTTGATATTTTGGTGACGAATTCCTTTCGTGAATTCAAGTATGTTTGATAAATTCACTTTATTAATCCACAAGCATGGAGCAGAATTCTAGCTTGCGCTTAAGTGATATAAAAAACGGTTCACATCTAAATTGATCTTCTAACTCATCATTGCATATACGATCAGTATTTCGGAAGGCACTTTTTGCCTATATCGAGATCCACAATAGCGAATCAAAAATCTGAAATCCATGAATAAGATTTTTTCATCGCGATGGCAGTAGAAAAAATCATCCCAAGATGAATCCAGGAAATAAATATAATTCATAGAAGCAAAATTACAATATAAAAATCTTCCCAAAAATGTCCATATTCTGCTGTACCCTCATCTCGTCGTGCAATGTTCAATACAACATAACGACATCCATTCGTATTTTTCCCACAAAGATGTCGGGATATATGATGAATATTCGAACTTTCATGATACATGTCCTCGAAACTGTATCGACTGAATATTCTAAAAAAAACTATCATCCCCATCCAGAGAGATTCCTCTTCCCATTTTCATCGAAAGTTTCTTTCAAATGGGGCCACACGCAAATTGCTACTGAACGAAAGAATTGAAGGAACGTTGCATTGTAATCGATTAGATCGCATGTATGCATCGAATGAAATTGAATTCGGTCCTGTGTTGTTTGACTTGTTTCTGGTGCGCTCCAGCGACCGTGCGTGACGTCAGTGGCAGGTGGTGTGGCGCGCATCACGTCTGCTATTCCCCATCTCGATGCAATCTACCAATGTTCTTTCAATCACACGCTCAGATGAAACATTCTTGCTGACTTGCTGATAGGCTGACAGACGTGCGATCCTCTTGCATGCTCATCGCGACAGAGTGTACAGAGTAGACGTATAGGATGCCAGCTCACGTACTCCTGATTAGACGATGCGGAGCGAAGACTTCCGTTCCACATACTGGATTCGGATTGTGTTTTTTTTTCTGCGTGGTATAGAGGTCAGATGAAGTAACAAATCGTATTGAACGTTTTTCTGGTCATTGGGACTGTACCAGAATTGATTCCTATTGTGTTTGAGCAAAGTCGGTTCGGAGTTTTTTGCGGAAAGAGTGGGAAAAGTTGAAAAATCCCCATAAGAATAACATTGAGTTTGAATTCTGAATTGTTCAATTCCATCTGATTGAAATAAAATTTCACGCAAAATGTTAATTTGTTCTCATACATGTTTCTATCAAGCTTGAAGATATTTGTACGGGCCATTCTTGAGAAAATGATTTATTATATTGGGAAAAGTTAAATATTGACTTCGAAGTTTGCATTGATGGGGATATCAGAAGGTTGGCTGTAGTACCGAATGCTGTCAGTTTTAGCAAAGGTTTGATAGTTTCAAAATCACTATACATCGGATATATTTCATATAAGAATCTCGCACATCTTACAATTCATTATTCTGCGTTTTCCAGTACATATTATCAACATGCCCAGTATCATTAGAAGGTTCAAGGCACACTCGAAATTATTCACATTAGTTAGAGGGAAGATGCATTGAGGGTGCGTTGGTTCGCCGGCCTCAACACGGCGAACCAACGCAACCCTCAATGCATTTTGTTCAGAGGCTGTAACGTTACCCAGTACCACGGTATTCTGTGCATTAGGTGATCCAAGGATCCACTCAGTGGTGAGAGATCACTATTAACTGCGCGATTCATTAAATCTCACGTTAAATCTATCCCCCCTTCCACCGCTTCACCATTCAACTTTCAAATTACTTTGTAAACGTTGCAACGCAATAATATATATTGTGCATTGGATTTATTCATCGACATTTATACTCAAGTTTCGTTCCCGTATCTTTTGTTTCGGAGCTTATTGAATTTTATTTATATTCCTCTTATGTAGCTATACTTGTATCCACAATAGTTAAAGGTATTATAACCACCCGTGTGTACACTGTAGCGGTGGGGATGTAGATTTTCTCTCGGGAAATATATATACGTATTTGTGTACGCCTACTTCAATATCTTCTAGAGATCATGGTATAAGAAAAGTGAAGGATCGCAGAAAGCAGTGGAAAGAGTATATTGGAAAGCATAACAAATATCTGCATGGCAGTTGATCATAATATAGTTTTGGTAATTGACCATCGTTGACTATGATGACCATCAGAAAGCATTCAATAACCAACTTCTCGCATTAACTAAATTGAACTTATCAATTGGATTCCAGAATGCAATTTAATAGCGCTGAGGCTACCAAACAACTCTTCCTCAATATCTTATAATTGTTATATCCCTATATAACTTGAGCTGTCTGTGGAGTCGTTAAACATAATTCAACAAATATTGCATTTTGTTGTTGAAATATGTCCACACTCTGATCATGATATGTTCTTTTCTGAGAATATCACTTGAGAAGAGTAGAAAAAAAAAAAATTGCTCGTAATAATTGACCGTTTTTGATTGATATGAAGACAATATATTACAGCCCCCAATCACCCAACCCTTGTGCACACGGTGGACGAGCCTGTGTTGGATAGCACGGCAGCGAGATCATTAGTTTGAATGCGTCGGAGCCGGAGTCTGTAACATGTACATGATAACTGGCACTAACTTTACGGTTTAGGTCCGACTTCCCGGACAGAATCCCGGGGGGGCAGATATCTCCTCACTTTCACTTGCCATTAATCTTTCGACTTGATACTAGAACAATAAACTATATATACAACCAGACGCTTTTAGAATGAAAATGATAGTCGGACCATTTTTATTAATTTTCCTATAAAAATACACGGCCCTTCCACCAATTACATTTTTTCATGTCATATCTTCAGTGAAAAAAAAAACGTTTTCTCAGATCGTAAAAAAGTACGTTTACTCAAAATAGAGTTTGAGATATTTTCTAGAAAAAATTGCCTCTGAATAATGAAATATTTCCGTTTTTACATAAAAGCGTGTGTGCCTCACACACTGTTGACACTATTACTGTTTTATTCTGACGATCGTTGTAAAACATATATGAAAAGTAAATTTGATTTTCTCACTCCACGTCTTCGACACAGCTCATGCTGACGGTGCACAATCGGCATCTTACACAATCGAGCGAGTTGACTACTCCCATTTGTTCGCCGACTCTCTAGTTAGTGGATACGTTGACGTATATGATACTTTATAATCCAGTGTTTATTGCCTCCACAAAACGACAGGTTCGCGTCCTAAACAAAAGAGTCACCCAAGTTTACGATGGTAACGTCGCAAAGGAGCGGAACTTGCTCATTTCCCGCAGCATCCTTCTACTGCCTTCCGCCCGTTTGCGAACCTCCACAACTTCTCTCCACCCGAAATCTTTTCATTACATCTTTCATAAGCCCTCCGGCACACCGGATAACTTACTCTTAATATAATGTTATCGAGATAAAAAGTTTCTCTTCTCTCTCGCTCACTCACTCTCGTTCTTCCTCTCCTGCAGCTGCCGACGACCGCGACAAACGCAAACCTCACTTAATTTGAGACCATTCTCTTTCTCCATATTAAGCACAGATCACATCGCAGTCACACTTAATCTTTTCCAACTCATAAACGCCGCCATAACAGTAAAGCTTTGCGCTATTTCACTTCCAACACCGGTCGACGCAAAGCTTCCTATATACTGCACGGTGATTGGTGGTTATGCTCGCTCTGAAGAGGCCACTGATCGCTGCATGACGCGGGATGAACCGTGCAAATTTTATAAGTTATATTTCAGTTAGGACCAGTGTTCCGTGCTCCACTTCTTTATAACTGTAATTCAAAAGATGATATAGGACGTGGTTCAGAATGGAATTGTCATTTAAATAACGTGACTGTCTGTAACAGTTTAGTTAATTGCCTTCGTCATAGTTGGAGAATTAATTATGTTTTTCTGATACCAAGACGTGTAGGTGCTTATAGCATAGCTGAATCTAAGAGGTCAACTTGTTTATGGTATTCTTGTTCAAGTCATAGTATAGGTAGTGATTAATTCATTATATGTCATACGCACACTTGCGATCACAAACATGTTATTTTCCGAAATTTGAATTCAAATAAGATCCTTATGTATTTCACTATCAATATTTTCATCGGAAGTGCGTGTATGTGTAGTCTCCTAGTTTCAAATGTTTATGATGTCAGTAATGTATCTGATTCTCTGATCACGTTGTGTGACCACAAGTTTACTTGAATAGTGGAATACTCTCCGGTTGAAACTGATTTATCCTGCGAATGACTGCATCACCAGACGCCATTTTCTGAAATCCAGACTCCTTTTGTACTTGACAGAATTGTAGCCCGCGGTTTACCACGCTTAATTAATCGTATTCATCGAGTTGGTCGGTAATAATTAACTTATAACTGATCGGATGAGCTGTTCCACCATTTTAATACGAAGATACAAGTACAAGTTACAGACGTGATACAATACAGTTGTGTTCCATTACTCTGATGCAGAAGTACGTGCAAGCCGACGATGTGTATACACTATTCGCGTGTCTAGTTGGTCATGCAAGACCGTCTGATCGCACGGTATTTGTGGTAAAGTGGTCTATATAGTTCTCTCGAGTGTTTACTGCATTTGCAAGATGCATATGCAACTGTCCATATCGTGTGTATAATGTTTCTCTATAACTAACACGGAAAAACTATATAACCTCTACTTTAATACCTTTGGAAGATAGGAATTGTAACATTACCCACTATATGGAATCAAATTGTATAACAACCTACCAAAAGAAATTCCAAAAAAGTCAAATTCAATCAATAACCTCTACCTTCGGAAGATCATATACAGGAATCGTAACATTACCCAATAAATGGAATCAAATTGTATAACAACCTCCAAAAAGATATCAAAAAACTAACACCAGCAATTTTCAAAACTTCGAAAGTGTATACAAACGGTCACTCGTGTGACATGTATGTTTATGTGTTGTAGGACTCGGAAGGAGACACGCCACTGCACGACGCCACCTCGAAGAAGCGTGACGACATGCTGACATTGCTGCTGGACCACAACGCTGACATCATGCTGACGAACAACAATGGTTTCAACGCTCTCCACCACGCGGCGCTTCGAGGCAATCCAAGGTAGGATACATTCACATGTATATTCGTCAGAGGACATCACAATCCTGACGTTAGATTTTATTGGATGATGGCGATATGTATTGCTACAATTTCAGAGAAAACGCCTCAACGCTTCAACTTCAGCAATTATAGTGAATATTTTTGCCCTTCAGAGACCATGAGTCATGACGTAGACATTACTGATTCTGTATAGAAACGTGAATAGAATGGAGTTATGCCTACGTCACGACTTGAAAAAAGGATCGGGTCCTTCAGTAATTTTAATTTTTGAAATTGGTATGATAATTTCTACTTTACTCTAAAATTAGGGAAATATATATCCTTATTAATCGTAAAGACAAGTTTCAGGGTTGTGATGTCCTTTAATACCTAGTTTTTCTGTTGTCCGTTGAAGAGACCGCAATCAGGATGGTCTAGACTATGACGTGAATCTAACCACGGTGTTCTTCATGACGGCTCAGATCTTTAGCGTGTAGTGACGTGTGTAGTGACGTAGTGACGTCGGGTCAACTAGCTCATAATGTCGGGTCAGTTCGGCGTGTGCAGTCGGATGGGTCAGGCCTGTGCACTCGGATCGGACAGGCGCGTCTATATGGATGAGCCGCAGCGTGATGACTGATTTTCTGGACGGAAACAACGAGAGGACGGCGACGGACGGACTGCCGGAAGTCCGGTGACGCAACTTCCTGCAGCTGCCAGGTCAGCCGAGCAATAACTCGCGGTGTGGAAGTCTTGAAGCATCTCTTGACGCTTACAATTACGGCACATTGGACGTCTAACTCTCTGGTCTGCCTGTCTGTCTACCCTTGTCGGCCTCGGTCTGCCTCTGTCGGCTTCTGTTGGCACTGGATTGTGGCTGAAAGTGGTTGTGCACGACTGTGACAAGGAAATAAGTTTAGCCAAGAGGTTGTGTTATTTGTAAGTGGATGCACAATGTGAAACTTCGTACAATATATAACTCGGAAACATCAAAATTGATGATATAGAACGATGCGAACTCCTCTGTAAAAGAGGTGGTTTTATATGCACATACAAGACCTTCGACGAAATTTCACTATTACGAAATTTTACTTCGAAAATTGTAACTCAGATTTCGACCGATTTCTTCGTTATTGGATGAAGTCCCCTTCGAAAGTCGCATTCATTTGGACATAATATCCTTATGATCTCGTATATTTGTTAGACGGCGAACAACAATTGAAAAAACGAGAATGAAAGATACTACTCATGTACGTATGGTAATAAGTTGCATACCCGTGTCGATCAGTACATTCACGTACTTATACATCCACGTCGTATCCATGGAGAGACGCGACGCCATTACGACTGACTCGTGTTTCAGAGTATGTGAACCCCGGAATGTGAATCATCGAATACGTGTCTCGTGATGACAGCGTATGAGATGCATGACCTACGTGACATGCTTCACATACGTGATGGTGATAGGGATTGAGGTGTGAAATAATTTATTCGCCTTCAAATAAACGGTTGATCGTTTTGATGGTGGTTTTGTGACCGTTAACATATTCCAAAGATAATTATTATGAGGCTTGATTTAATTCACATTGGATTTTGAGAAGATCAATCATCAGCGGTGTCCTAATTTCAAAAATATGAATTAAATTAAATTTCTAATCAATTAATTAATTATTAATTTATAAATAGTTATAGACCTATGAACAATTAATTGTTATTTTCAGTTATTGAAGAAAACTCGGAATGGGGGGCTATATTGAAATATATGGAAATATAACTAATAATATTATGTACTGGAGTATGCACACTTGCAGTAACATAAAATGGTTATATCCGAAATTAAAATTCAGTTTCATATGAAATCTACCAACATTTTATCGCTAAATTCTATCCCGGTGAGCGAGTAGTTGCGAATTACCGTAAATTAAGTCCTTGGTTTGTTTACCGTTTCTAGTTCGCTTTTGTGTTTTCTTTTCTCTGAAACTTATCCATATAAACTTCATTCCTCCCATAAATGCTTTACTTGGTTTGAGTTGAACTTGTAGCATGATATATTTAAGAAGAAAAAACTCTCAGATTGTGATATGATGTTACTTGGAACGCACAGGTGCTAAGATTGCGGATGTTGAATTGATGTATTCGAATTGTCATATTGCGTAACAGTGCGTCAAACTTGGCGTTACGTGTACACACCTAACGTACACACTCGTGTTTTGGTTATTAATGATTGTATGCTATAAATATATATAATTGCTATTCTGAGGAAATCACAGGTACTAGCACATTCTGTAGGAATTCTCTGTAGATATATTAATATTGTTGTTAGCCAATTTATATACCCAATTCATCCTCTCAAAATTCTCCACTCAACGCTAGAGTTTTTAAATACAAATCTATATGATCACATGATGAATATGATTCAAATACGATGAAAGTAATTTGCATAATCATGTTTTATATTTCTTTCGTGAGCGTTATCTGCCCGATGAAGTGGTAATATTTTGTATGGTGCTTAACACACGGATTTGGTTGCGAATGGACGGATTAGAAGTGAAATTATGAAGTGATGATATAGGTAAAAGAACTTTTACAAAAACCTATAAAATCCTACAGCCGGACTTGAACTGGTACCCGTCTGGCTTCATATTTTAAAGCTGTCTGAGCCGAACAGACTGTCAGTCAGCTATTCATGTTTAAGTTATGAAAGAGAATACATTATCTGGTGTTCATTCTTTAAAAATCGAAATGTCCATCGACGTGATAGCGTAAATTCGATATAACAAGCAGCCCCCGTTCCCCGGTTCTGATTCGACAACTAACGCTGTGGGTCAGAAATGGAAGTCAAGTCGTAGGTGGGTTCAAGTCCCGAATGAGGTTTGAGTCTCTTAGTAAACATCCTCCATGTATCACCGTACCTTCAAATAATCTAGCTGTTGGTTGGGTCGTTAGGTAACCAACAGCCATCAGTGTAACAAGTCAGCAAACAAACACAAATATGGTCAAGCTATATATATAACTGCAACATAACCCAGACATGAATCTTTGAGTATGTAATACTGTGCAGAAGCCATCGTTAAATAGTCATTATTTGTACTCGAAGTTAGTTTGAAATGGCGCTCCTTTTTGTATCAGGAAGTTAGGCTAATAATCGCGTGTATGAAAATGTAAATCTGCTTTCAGCTCTAAAGCAGCATTCAGCAGTCGACCTTTGAACCCCGTGTCAAGTAAATGTCAAACATTAGCTCGCGAGTTTTCCTTCCCTTATTGGATCAGTGGGTATAAGTGATACACGCCACCACCACCGCACTCCAAACATATCAAACCGATGATAGAGTGTCAGAATCAGTTAGAACGAACACGATAAAGGCACTGCCTCTTTCCCTCCTCTCTCTCTCTCTCTCTCTTTCGTCTCCCTCTCTCTATCATCTCTCTCTTCTCTCTCTCTCTCTCTCTCTCTCTCTCTCTCTCTCTCTCTCTCTCGACTCTATCTATTCTCTCTCACACTCTCTTTCTCTCCTTCTCTCTCACACATTCTCTCTATCTGTATCGCTTTCTCTCATACTCTCTACCTCTCCTACTGTATCTCTCTCCTGTCTGTCTCCTCTCTCTTTCTTCCCCAATGGTCTGTCTCTCTCTCACACGCCCTCTCCTTCTCGATTTCTCTGTGTCTCTCTTCGCTCTCTCCTTTCTCTTTCACCCCGTTTTCTATCTCTCCCTGCCCTCCTCACCCACATACACTCAAATCACTACCTCGGGTACATCATGATTATCGGTAATTCGACACCCCCGTGCGAAAACTTCTGAAACCGACAACCGTTGCCAACGCCCGTCAATTGAGTTGTACAGTATTAATTTTAGGTTAATCCATTCACGACTAATTTCTTGATTGCGTACAGAGACTTCAGATGCATTTCTTCGACACCTATATTTATATATCAGTCGTCACGTACCGTTAGTTTCATTCGTAACATATTTATAGAACGTAATGTTTTCACGTCATGAAGTGCGTATTAACATGCCATTTTTCTAGTCATACTATATAAACCATTTCACTCACAGAAATAATACGTAGCCAGGTTTTAGGGTCCATATTCATTGAATGTTTTCTAGGACTTGATGGTTATCGAGTACAGTCATAAAATCCGTTTTATTTTCTATCAAACTGAGTCCGATTAACAGTTAAAACAATACGTAAACATTCTATTGAATTCGAAATAAATTCGATACTGTGTCAAGAATCGTACGTGTGAAAATAAATGACAACGTAACAAGTCGTTACAACGTGTAGATTTCATTCAATCGATATAACAATATAGATTTCCACACATATTTACCGTAGGATTATATGTAGATTGCCAGCATGACGATGTAATGGTTGATAATTTTTGCCTGGCCCAAATAGACCGCGGTAACCCGGATTAATGTGGTATTTTAGTGATTTTAGGGAATATTCATCGGAGAGTACCAAAATATGCGCAATAATTGAATCGGTAATATTCGATTCCCCCCCACCCCCAAAAAAATGCACAAGTTTGTATACATATATATTCATTTTTGAAGAAATCTTATACATAGCATTAAAAGGGGAAGACTGCACACACTCTCCTCACTTTCAGTGAGAAAAACACAAGGAAAAAACATGATAGTGGAAAGAAGGGTTAATATGGTATTTGAAATAAAAAAAAGGAAAAAACATGAAAATAGGAAAAAACAAAAAATGTTGAAAACCCGTTTTTTTCCTCAACCCTGGTACATTTCAACATGTTTGTACAACACGTATAGATTTCTCTACGATATAAGAACAATATAAAACATGAAGTGAAGTATTTGAGTGTTTAATTAATCTGTGTTTTGTGGTGCTATCACGTGACTATGGTAACATCTGCGGCTAATAACGGTTGAAGGCGCGGCTGTGACGTTGCAAACCCGGCGAAATGTTCAGCTATTGTTTGCTGGGGATCATCTACCAATAAGAATCACACGCTGTGAGAACAGAATCGATATTATGCGTGACTATTTCATGTATCACATTCATATCACAACTAGAGCTTGTAAACCGTATATGTATCGAGAACGTGGCACCTCCACCAAAAACAACTAATATATGCAAAACATGTGTTTTAATTGGAAAAATATATTACAAGTGTTATATATCTACTTTCTTCTCTGAATATATAGCCGAGAAAATCAAGGTTCTGAATGATTGTCCTTGAAATACAATTATTGATGAATCATAGCACCGAAAACATGAAAGCGATATAAATTAGATGAAAAAGTCATAATCCAGATTTTCTGCTACACTATATATTTTTTTTCATTTTTATTGCGATTCTTTTATCTTATTTCATATGATGAAAAATATGAATTCATATGATAAATTTATGATAAGAACATAAATGCATGTTCATTTTCAATCATATTCCAAGACATATGTCACAAAGTATGTTAATGCTAATTCAATCCGTTTTTCATGAATGAACCGCAACGCATTTCGTCTGATGTTACCTTGGCCTCAAGTCCCCTCGCAAAGTCAACCGTGAGATTCATAATACGAATCTGTCTAGAAACGCTCACAACTCAAACAGACTGCTATAGTCGTCTCTCTCATTTTATACTCTCTCTCTCTCTTTCTCTCACACCTATACTCACACACCCACACCCACACTCACACCTTACCCAAGAGTTGTTCCACTTGACTTGAGTTGTTCAAGCATGCAGCGGCTGCCATGCGCTTGCTGCCTGTGCGTACAGGTGTCTAGACTACCCCTTCCATCTCCTCACCCTATCACCTACTACTACCCCCTGCCCTCACCTATATTACAGTCAACTAACAATATATACCAACCTACAAAGTTCATACCTTCTCGCTCCTCGGTAGGTCAGTGTTTGTATATACACAATACCTTATTTCTGTGTCAACTTTCTTGAAAAGTCAACCTCACCATCGGTTACCTTCTGCTGTCAATCATCCACCTCCTCCATTTTCTTTCAGCCATTACCATCATGACTCGACTCATTAACCTACACTTCATCCGTCGATCCATGTCCGTAGGCTAATAGAACTTCCCTTCATAACCTCCACGATATTAACATCATCTTCGCGACACAATCACTAACGGAACTGTCATCCGCTAATCCCTTCTTCTTCTATCAAGTTCCACACAAACCTCCTTTTATATACTCAATCGTGATCTGACATTCATCTTCGATTTCCCCTCTCCTCTTCCGCCGTCTATTGCCTCCTCAGAATTCACTCTTCTACCTCATCTGTTGTACTCTGATAATCTTGGTTTTCCCCCACACCGCTGCCTCCCTAACCGTTAGCCGACGATCTACTTCCTCCATCAGACGTATCCGGTAGTGTTTGATCGCAGAAGAGTCGTCAGGATGCGATGCGATACGTAGATCTATATGAGAGCGGAGAGGAGAGAAAGGAGCCTGTTGCATAGTGAGTTAGGAACATGAAATGTGACGAGTTTAAAATATAAAAAATCAGCTGATCAGCGTTTCGCACCGTGACTTGGTTCTGTGTAGAGATGATCAGGATCAATGTCATTCAGTTGTTAATGGGGTGTTGGAAACCCACAATGCTTGAAGAATACCTATATACATTTATTTTTTCTATTTTTGTCTATGTTCACGAACCAGTGTATTCTTAATTTAATAAAAAAGTATATTATCAACCCCAAGATAATTGTATGCTCTTTTATCAATATGACATATTTCCGTGAATTCAGTCAGTTTTAAAATGGTACATCAATGAATTCCATCACGTTCGTGGTTTTAATTGACAAATTATATAAAACCCGATTGAATTCACAAAAATAGAATGTTGTATTAATTACAGAGCATGAAATTATCTCGAGGTTTGATATCATTTTTATTCAATTATACAGTTTCGGAAAAACACAGAAAAAAATTGTAAAGATGAATTTCTCTATTCTCATAAGCACCCATGCATGCACACCTTTAGGCTGCAGTCAAATTGTGATGCGACATTGTAAGTGTTATATATAACTACTCCAAAATGATCATCAGTCGGTTAAATCTATGATCGATGTTCTTGAACTGGTCAGTTTATGAATAATTGAGTGCATTTTCTGTTACTTGACATCTCAATTCACTAAAATAATCTTGAAAATTTTCTCCGCCTTCTCCAGGGTTTTCAATTATTATTCATCACTCAATTGATACATTTTATTTCCAATTTCCCCCACTATCAATGGTAGCCGAATTGGATTTTCATATTTGAATTGAAGACACTTTGAAATCATATCAAACCTTGTAATTGCGATGCAACTGCATTTATATTACCTTGTCCGGATAGCCCTCTAAGGTTATTAACATTTCTTTATCTATATCCTCGATCTAAATTATGTTTTTCCTTCACTACAGGATATAGGGTCTTCAAATAACTTGGAGAACAGAAAAAAAAACACAATCACAGTAACAATCAAGTTGTATTGCTTCAGTGCTAGGAAAATACGACCCATGAAAGCTCTCCTCTCCGATGCTAAAACTAAAACTAAAACTGAAACTATCCGTATAGTTTTAGCGAGATAGTCGAATGGTTTATTACCCGGCCTCGGTCGAGCTCTCTACACCATCCCGGCTTATTAGGATTAACTATGCAGCCGTGCAGTACTCAGTGTTGGGTAGTCAATATAGACGTCGTTGGAGGTTTATCCGACGCTGATTTGTGTCTGTACTTATCTCGGTGACACGTTGATGTATAATGCGCAGTGACCTTTGACCTCAGCAGCTTAATCACGACACCGAGGCACGGTCAGGTGAGCTATGCGCGCGCACCGTATTAGTGGGATGAAAAACGTAGTCCTGATGTTTCTTACACTCACTCTTCACATGCGGATAAATCCTAGACCACGTTTCTAACATTTCTTTCGAATGGTTGAACCGATTCAATTTAATATTTGTTGAAATGTGGCGATCTATTTTATTCACAAATTCTCTTTATATTTCATTTTATCATTTTACGGTTTCATATATTTTGTCGGATTTAATCTCATGTTTTTTTTTTCACATGATGATGCTAAGCTAAACCTATGGTCTGAGTTCCGATATATAACAATAATGTGGTATTGTAAGTTAAAGTTTCACACAAACTATTTGTATTAATTGGAAGTGCAATAATATGATTGATTATTGATGTCATTATCTGATATAAGTTGATATTACCATCTCAAATGGAAGCTGCAAATTAGAATTCAAGTAAAACAGATTTTGGTTTATAAGGTGAGCTCATTCGTGGGTATAATGAATCGTGACAGTATCCTGCTTGACTTCTAAAATATGCTTATTGCATGTCACGGAACTGATGTATTTGATAATTGATATCAGAGAGATGTATACTATTACAATCGTATCACTGAACTCGAATATAGCAACAAATTGTAAATTTCACTCATATTTGGGTATGTACACTGACGGTTGCATAAGATGATTTGTATCAGATCTGCTGCGATTACACTGTTGTTCCGTTAAAATCGTTCATATTATTCATACCTGTGACTGGCGGTGTAACTCATTCACGACCTTTTTATGTGACCGCTAGTGTACTTCAGCATATAGCCTATAGAAAGATTGTGAAGCAGAAAGATTTATAAAACAGACTCGCAACTCATGCTGACGGTTGCCAACCTAAAAAGACAAAAACTTTCACATTGTCTGCTGCAGAAGAATTAAGTTTTAGTGTTGTTCGTTTGTCAACTAAGTCTGATATTTAGTTTTTATGACATTGCTCACCCTGCCTTGAAATAGAACAATACAATTCACAAAACTTTTACAGTTATTATATATATACGTACAAGTTTAAGCTCGTGATTGTAATAGGCAACTATGCAATAAGCCAGCACTCGTGGAAAACGGGTGTTATGGTCTCTTTGCCTCTCTACATGCATAATTTACTACAGAATCCGTGCACGCGTGCTTATTTTTGTAAGTGAATGTACATTCAAAATCAATCAGTAACGCTATTTTCTTTTTGTTTCCTGTAAGCTGGCGCATTGCTATTTATTATCGGAACGTGCATCGAACACTCTCCCCCATATATATATGTGTATATATATATATATTTTTTTTTTCCTAAACCAGGCAATGCAGCCAACCTAACTTATCCACTTTATTTATTTGCACTAGAAGGAAAATATAGTTTTTACGCGATGAAAATGTCACTATCAATTTTTACAAGTGGGAAACCGAGGAGTGATGTTGAAAGTTCTCCACTCTGGAGGTGAACAGCCGTACATAATAGATATCATGCCTTGTGCGGTATATAGTGGTGAAATTGTGGCCACTCCCAGAGCTCTGGGTTCGATGCCTTTGACCCCCTCGAGACACTCGATAAGCCGTATTGCTGCTGCTGTACTCGTTTATATATATATATATATTTGAGAGAGCAGAATATATAACTACAATCGCTGGAACTGGATCGCGAAGTCAAACAACGTGCTATGGTCTGGAAAGTTTTTTTATTCAACAATGATGCATTGTACTCACCTGATCGAAATTGACCTATATATTATTATAAACATGGAACTTCAGGACATGCCCTATACTCGGTCTAGCGTCTCTTCGTTTAATCATGTGTAAATTAACAGTCTTTCCATCCCCCATGCAAATTCGAATTCAGTTATCAAGATAATCATTTTAGATCGACATACAAGATGGAACTGATTATTTTATTGTATTGTTGTGTCGTATATAGTCAACTCCCCTCACTCCATTCGGCTCAGTCAGCTGATACACGTGCGTTAGAACTGATGTCAAGAATAGTGTGGCCGGGTTCGAGTCCCGCATACTCTATTGGTGTTTGTAAACATTCTCATTTGTATCTAATCGTTCTCTTTTGTAAACAATGCTCATTCGTATACCCATATAACCTGACTGTGGGTGGAATCTTCTAGTAAAACGTATATTGTACATTATTTTATTTTATCACAATAAGTAGTCAATGTCAATTATATATGCTATAACCTCAACAGGTGCTGAGCAATTTGATTTTAGACTTGACCTTGGGTAGGATATGGTGTCTTGCAATTATATAGCCTGTAATATGAACATCGTTTCTGAATAATTGATATAGAAAAACTCGAAAACAGTATTCTTATATCTATTTTCAGCAGAACCGTTAGAGGAAATCATTTCATACAGATATTTATTAACTGACAGTAATCGTGCTAAGCTCCGTTCTGATTCAGACCTCTTTAGTCCTCACACCTCTCTCAGTCCTCGCGCGTTGCTATAGAGACTCGTGTGTTGCGTGCACCATTTGAACGTTGCAATGCTCGCTATTTCCATTTCCTTCGATTGAATTCGTCCCAATACCGATTCGAACGATAAATCTTGTTGGATTCAATTAAGATATGCTAAGTGTGCTGCGCTAGTGAATCGGCCGCCATGTTTTCACTATATACACACACGCCACGTCGGTAGGTATAACATGATCATTTTCTAGCTGTCCCGCCCAGAAAAGCGTTTTTCTCGTATAACTATAATTTTCTTTTCCAGTAGATCCGTTTTATTTGTTTCTGCTCCCGTAACTAAAGTATCAATAGGTGATTGATACTTATACTATCTTAATAGAGAGGTATAATCCTGGAACGGTCAAGAAATCGATTTTTTTTTTCGAAAGCAACAGGAAAGTGGAATAATTACAAAACAATGAAAACAAACCGTAAAAAGGACTCTATACAAGTATATAATTCCGAGCTTAAATTAAGTATCTAAACGGTCGTCACTATATTATTACCACGGTGCCCATGGTAATAATGTTAGGTAATCATTATCGTCCAGATATAAATTTTCTTTCTCAGAGCATACTTCATCAAGCTCTAATTGCCTGTTGTCGAAGCGATACCTTACATGTTTCCTACATGTTCCTCAATCTTGATTCGTAGTTTGATAATATTACCTGTAAAAGGTATATACATCAACCCTATCCAGTTTACATGGCACCGATCTATCGACTCGATGAGGAGGTAATGTCGGCCAGAGTCATGCATCAAGCGATTTAAACAGAACCATTTACACGTAACGTGATGGACTACTTCTGGCATGGAAGGCTGCATTCATCATCTATACACATGCTATTTCATATTATGCAGATTAGTATTCCTGTGTTTTTTAAATTACTTCACTAGCCATCGTTTGTTTGAATACCACTCGAATGATCAGGTATGGTTAGGGTTGGGGGAGGGGGAGGGGGCGGTAATACCCTCCCCTAACACACGCCCCACGAACAACGGCCACCATACGTCATCGGGCAGTACTCGTAAATAAATATTAGAGAACAAATATGTAAATACATCCCTCAGTGTGAGTATACGCATTATCCAGATTGGTTTCACTTGTGTACACATAATGACGGCTGAAATGCATGCATGTGTGCCGACCTGGTTGAGGATTGCAAATGAAGACTGTTCTATAAAAATCATAAAATACTAGTGAGTGTGTGTTAAAACTTGGAAAATATACTATATATATTGATTTTTTGGGTTGATCAGGTCCCTTACCATATCTTGAACGATATAAAAGCCGACCGTTTTCATTTTGTTCGGACGCGATTTCCTTATTCAGTAACTTCGTATTTCATATGGGCTATTGACTCTGTCGTCTCGCTTTCAGTTCGCTTACAGTTTTAACACGAGGGCCCAAGAGGAGTTTTTTTTTTTTAAATAGTTTCTGGACAATTTCTCACAAACAGGTCACCTGATCTACACATTAAATTTGAATAGTTGAACATAAAAAGTAAATAATTAATTGCTTCCATTTCATTCTACTATTTTTAGTGATTTTGCAAAATGCCAACACGAATGTTCTTGAATCTCTCCAATGTTCACATAAACTTCCATACCGATCGGTCAATTATAGTATCACCTGTTGAGTGTACACATAAAACACAGAGTTGTAGATTCCGTAAGAGACTAGATCGAGTCAATTCATTCAAGCTCATCCGTGTAATTGCAGCCTCGATAAATATATCACTGAATGTATGTAGTTGATACCTTGCAAAATTGACGACTACCAGATATACAAGAATGTTGAACTCATCCAATTATTGTTAATGAAACTAAGTTCTATATTCGTGTTGGCATATTATTTCCAATCAAAACCTAATGGAATAAGAATAGTATCATGTATACATCAACATCCATTCAAAACTATATTTTCCAAGCATTCATTTCGGGATAGTTTGAAATACCGTGTAACACTAATGCTGTCCATATCATATTCTGTGCAATGTTTTCATATATTTTCCCCTCAACAAATGTACCAGTAAGTGGCCACGTGTATAAAGCTCGTTGTAGAACAATTCCATATCGCTTTATCCGACTTCTTGTATATTAAACCATGCACAGCTTGTACGCTATTGCTACGATAGACAATGTTCGGCCACTCGTTGCTTGCTGGGGAGAACTAATAACGCCTGATCGATAGAACTAAAATCAACTTTCATACCCAGCTGCATGCTGGCGGTCTTCGCTAGAACATGCCACATCGGTTACACAATGAGTTCTGATTTTAATTACGTCGAGGCAGGCACTGAAGGCACTGGCAATCGTGAGAGAGATGGAAACAAAAGTAAGAGATTATTATGTCGATGCCCGAACAGTCGTCCACGTGGAACTGCCAACACTTGAGAACAGATCCATTACGGCGATATTTGCTCGGATAAGTAGAGAGGATGAGCTGGAATGGATTTTGAACAAATATATTAGTGTTTTGTAGATAACTATTGGACGATTCGAGGTATTGAAATTCGATTATGGGGGAGGAGATGTAAAGAGTTTTATAATTCCTACCAAATGGTATTATGCATGACAAGTACTTTTTCATTATCCTGGGGAAGGATGTAAATATAGCATTATTATTAAAATGGAACAACTGAGGGATGCACGAATAAAATCATACACAATTTTTGATAAATTAAAGTTCACATAATATACCAAATGAACACGCAATGAACATATTCATCTATAATTGAAATGTTGATCAACTCAAAATTAGGTTTCAGCTAATGATCTCATTTAGTTCAATCATCATTATTTACTATAGTTTTCAGCCTTAGCAAATCAGCAACGCCATTTTCCAAAGCTAATATATAATCATTTAGTTTCGACATTATAACATCTCCTCTTGGTGCTCCCTCCTAAAATCCTAACATATTGTCCTAGGACAGCAATGACGTGCTGTCGTATTTTTCAATAATAATGAAACAAAATCTCGTGTCAGTTTCGCTTCACAATATAGTTTCACACATTGCTGAGTTTTCCATTACATGTGGTTTAGTAATACAATGAATACATGAAGTTACGTAGTTCGACTATCTGTTTATTTCACTAGTGGTTTTCTATAACACTATAATGCTGGTAGAGTCTCTCGTATTGCAGTAATCCCTACAATGAGCAACTTGCACGTGCAGCCACATGTATAGGTGCAATCATGGTTTAATTTAATCCCACACGTATATCACTCGATCACGCGTGGCCTACATTTATAGAGTACACTTTCAAGGTATTATTAATTATCATCAGGGCTGTATTAAGGCCTAGGTTCACGAGACCAGGGCCTAGGGCGGCAGATTTTCAAGTGTCAGTAAATTTTTAAGGGCGTCAGCCCCTCAAAAATCAAGTGATATACTCTAACATATAGGCCTATTTTTAAAAATCGCATATTTCCATATAGTAAACATTCACGTTTTGAGAAGTGAACTAATGAAAAGACCACTATAAATGTGCTTCTGAATGAAGAGCCTAATGCTCACTGCTCGTCATATTTCTTGGATGGTGTGCTATTCCGAATCAATCGCTATAATTAAGGAGGGGGGGGGGAGCAGAAAATGTCGGGCCTAGGGGTGAGAAATGTCTCAATACGGCCCTAATTATCATTCGGTGATTTGATGCGACATTATATTTCATTTCATTTCATTTCATATTGATTTTTGATATCCTTTCGGGGTGGTAAGATCGTCGTCGTAATGTCGTCCAAACGAGCATACCTTCCATCCTTGGCTTTACATTGAGAAACGATGATTTTGTATAAAGTTGATAGAAAAAATTGTTCAACGACGTACTGTTTGCCGTACGCCTATTGATAACTAATATCTGTCGACGTCAGTGAATTATGATATAGATGATGGGAGAGAGACGAAAGTTATTTTTTGTGTTCTTCGAACAGTAGAAAGGAAACGGTCGTAGTCTGTTATAGAAGAACCATCCCACTATTTACGTGAACGAGAGAGGAAAACCACCGATAATCATACCTAGCAGGATGTACTACCATGCCTGTTATCGAACTCCGGTCTCTTGAATGATGCAGGCTAGTTATACTGGTCCAACCGGCTCAGTTATAAGTTTAAATGGTAACAAGTGACGACAGTAACGATAAATAATTACGAGAACCGCCCACAGAACCGCCCCGTCTAATTAGTCAGTACAAACCGAAGTCAATTTCGGACGTGCGATTTGCGTCCTCCATCATAAGGCATGGGTTCCTCTAGGAAAACATAATTCATATATTTTCCGCTCATTCGTATCCTCTCAAATAACCTGGTTGTTAGTGGGGTCTCGGTAAGCAAACAATAATGATTTGTAAGCCGACTAGATGCCTAAACCCATGCCCAACGGTACTTTCATTTTCTGAAGCGGTGCATTGGTTGACTGAGCTAGAGAGGGCGGCACCATCGTTAATAAGTTCATCCAACGTATTTTCCAATTCACCGTATTCACCTCTCTAGAAATCTGTGGTACGACAGTTGTAAATCTTCAAGCCAGTAGACTACCGTATACCAGAATGCCGTTGATTATAAGTAATCGATCTTTATTAAATTATCTATAGAATTTTCTCATTGAAATTTCGAACTTCACAAATACAAATAACAAAGAGTCCATGACATTATGTATAGCGACTGTCGGTAGCTGTGATTGTGCATGCTGCCTTTCTATTCATCCCGCGGCCTCGCACCCACCGCCTCCCACATTAACCGCCGATTACCACGCGACACTTAATGTCTTTTTGTTCTTATTGGAATCGGTTAACAAGATTAAAGACCCAATTGTGCCTGGCGACATTTCCTACAGATCTTGCTGACTCGACGATCGCTTTGGGCGACCTTTGAAATCTGCGACGTCTGTGAATCTTTCTTTATCTCGTGGCGCAGTGGAAATATGGCGAGTTGCGGGCTGGAATTGATCGGGGGAATATCGAGACAAGCTTCTAGGAGTCCGGTTTCGATCGGTAGTCCCATCCTATGGGTTGATAGTGTCACTCGGCAGGTTCGATACGTCAAGGGTGGCTGCAGTGGCAGCAATTCTCGCGTAATTTGCTTCATGTTGTTATAGATGTATCCTGTAACCCTTATCTTTTATTGTCGTGCTGTGTCCCACCTATCAGGCAGACTGCAAATTACGTGTAAGTTGATGGGTCGAAACCTCCGTCGGTTAATGATAGTAGATTAAAGAGGCCCTCGTTCGAAGACACCTGCTGGTACACTATTTAACATATCATGCGTGTTTTATAATATCCTACCAATTATTGAAATAGTTGAAGCTTAATGTGAAGGAAGTAATATTATTGTGTTATATCTTTCTTATGCAATTATTCCAGAAAAAAACACCGCGTATTAAAAAAGTTTTTCATTATTTTCTTCTTGTGTATATATTGCTAATCGATGTTCACGTAAAGATTCGTGACTGTGAAAAAAGATCGTCAAAAAGTTTGATTCGAGTTTGAAAATGTAATAAACCGGAAAACTGGGTAACGACAATTCATCGAGACTTAATTCCTAATACCCTTTTAGTTTGCTAGTTTTTAGATGAGTCTGTCTCTATAATAAAATATCGACGATTTCGTGTAAAAAAGGATAAGCTATATATTACTTACTTAATAATGGCCGACTGGAGTCGAGACTAACTTGCCGTCGGCTATGTCCGTATATCTAACGCCGTGACGTAGCTTAGAACAAGTTTAAAGCTGAATGCAAGCGCACTGATTTTATATACAAGTTAGCCAAAGTTGAGCTTAATGTTGCATGTGCTTACTTAAACTGAGATTATACGTTAGGTACAGAAGTTTGTTCTTGTTCGGGATTAAACAGCCGACAGCCCGCGTAGCATAATGAAACACATACACACACACACACACATCCCTAACGATATAAACCTAATACGCACCTCGATTGTTGGCGGTTGTAGTTATGCCAACGTTAAAGCATGAATGTGACAGTTATTACTTATCTACTTGGTGGAACTTTTGTATTTTAATAGTATTTTCAGTTTAAATGGTTTTTGTTATCATATAGAATGTGCCAGTTATAATAAAGTACCTACTATAGGAAGATATGATATGATGCCTTTCAAATGATAAAATGAACTTTTCGGATACCTCCTCAACCGTCTCAACTGTGGCGTTTTCCTATAAGTGTATGTAGCAAATCAGAAAACACAATATCGCACACTCGATGGATTATCTCCATCTCTGATTTCTATCTATGTTGTGAAATTGTATATTCCTCGAAGAATTGAGTGATGTATGCTAAAATATGCAAACGTAAATTTTATGAATAAAATAATAAATTCCATTAAAAAAGTTATTATGACCTGATTCAATGAACAATATTCATATAAAACCCAATATTTGCACACGTCAGATACCTATACCAACTCTTTCAAATCGATAACCCGACCAATTATTGTATGTATTTTACCATGTATAAATGATCGACTAATGATTTTCGATTGCTACGATATCCTCATCTCTATATGTTGGTTTTGGTAATTGATAGGGGAGATGGCTAGCAGGTGTGCCAACTTATCTGACGGTATGCATCCCGTATAATCAAACTGTTTATAGTTCGATCTTCTGTCAAAGTTCTCAAGTTCGTGTAGTTCAAGTATGATGGTTCTAATCCTATACCGTCAGCTAGCCAATACACCCTTGTAACTCAACTTCTACAGTATATATATAGGCCTATATATTACTGTGTACACTTGCGGTCACATGAAATGGTTTAACACGAAATTTAACTTTGAGTTTGAATAAAATCTGATAATATTCAGCCACTAATTCTTTCACAGACTATTCGTGCATTGCGTGTGCACATCATCTTGTAGTTTTAGTGCGTTTAATAGCAGTATCTTTTATTCAGGATGCATTTTAATGCAGCTCGATCGACCACTCCATGTGATCGCAACTGTACACATAGCACGAAGCTCTGATGCACGCGCATTACAGCTTCCATGCGATAGGGGTTCTAGCCATGACGTAACATTTCGAGCGTAAACATTGTATATTTAAACCATAGTGTATAGTGACTTTCCGTTCAAACATATTGTAGTGAAATTACTCCATGCATTCAGAAAAGATAATAAGATAGTATCACTGGGGAAAGTGGTCGAGTAGCCTAAACACTGAACCTATAAATATTAACTGATACTTGAATTATAGAAGACTTAACATTACTAATACCAAATGAAATAGATACTGATATTAGGCCTATAGACCTGTGTTGCTTACGTGCGGGAATCTAGATACGCATGTCCGTAAAATCCGCCAAATCGCAAAATCTGAGAATCCGCCGAATCTAAATCGAACCTTCCAAGGTGAGAATGAACATATCAAACAATAGCATTTCCATAACAACAATGTCATATTCGAAATATTTGAATTGAATAAACCCCTGAACGCATCCCGCAAAGCAGTGGTCGCGACAGTTCCAAACCCCAGTCACGGCAGCTCTGACAGACACGGCACTACCACCCATATAAAATCCGTATAACGGAATTTCAGTTCCCCGAATTAATATGTCTATCAATCAAAATGTGAATAATGAAGCCCTGTTTCATGTCTCAATAATATATTATATTCTCTCGTATCATATTGTACGTCATTTTAGAATATTAGAGACAGTATTCTGAAAAATCTTCAAAAGTAATTCCTTTCCTGAGCCATTATCCTTGATTTGACTTCGTCTCATTCCTAGTTATATCGTATTTGATTTCGAGTTCAAAGCTTTATTAAATGTATTCAGTCATAGCTGTAACAAATCAGTCGACTGACACTGTCCTGCACTCTATTCTATTATTTACCGAGTGAATGCGATCGTCCATTGTAATGAAAAGTTCGTTTATTTGTTCAGCTATGCTTTGCAATTGTTTGCTATAATTAAGTTGTTACATTATTACTAGTCTGCTGGAGATCATACGCTTTGCTTAATGCGTAATTAATACGTGAACTTCTCCCATCTTCGCGCGTCTGCGTCACGTTTGACGTCATTCACGTATATATAGCACGCTCTTCAAACACTTGTTTCACATTGTTTTCCATTAATAGGCCTATATAATTTTTAAATTGAATCTCAGACAGCGTTTTACAATTTTTATGAAATTGATCTTTTTTTATTTTGTATTCGTTACTGATAGAACTAGGTAAAAGTAGTTCAGTATTAAGGATTCAATGCGATTCATCTTCGTTTTGTTCCAAAGAATCCACATATACTTTAACGTGGTGTACCATATGAGCTCTGACGATTTTGTCGCGCTTTCACTTCTTCTGCTGTTGAAGAAATTAAAAAGTTCATTGAAAGGCTAAAAAACAAAAGGTTTTGTCATTTAGTGAGTTTCAAATGGTTGTTTATTCAACATAGGTCATATATAAAATATTCGTGGTTGTGTATTTCATATTTTATATACGCTGAATGTATTGGGCTCCAAGTTATATAATTGATGTGATTATTACATTTTGAAAATTATATTAATATAAACTATGTAACTTATATTCCACAAAACAAATGAAATTAACAATGAAAGGTGAAATAGAAACATGAATATGGAAGCAGAAAATGTGGTATTATTGTCGATAAATTGAATTAGATATATTTATATAACTTATTTGAAGGTATATAGAAAGAGTTCTGCCTACAAATGATGCTATAAAATCGCGGCTGAATCTTCCACGATCGGTTTACAATGTCTTATAATAAGTCTTCTTCACAATTTTGTGAATATAGGCTTACTCGAACGAGTGCATTCGTTCGAATTTGTGAATCGTGTCACTAGCACCAACACCCCAGCAACGACACCCCCAGTCAACAGACCCCAGTATACTGTATCAGTATCTGTCACAATTCTTCGATGCAAGGATGAACACCAATGCTTGGATACCCTGAATTATTTTTTTCGCATAAGGACTGTATGTCGTACTGTATTGTATTCTACTTGTGATAAATATCAGTCATATGAATTATTCTCACCAAACATATTGATATTTGTTTTTACCTCTGATTACTTTACTTCTTCCAAGGAGCCTCTCCGGTGTTTCTCTTCTTATTGGAGGTTGGCTCCGTCTCGTATATCCCCTGCTAAGTGTCAAAGTTACCAAGTGACCTGAATTTGTCATTTATTGTCTCGGTTTCGTAAGAATTCCAAATCCCAAATGTGTAAAATCAAGAAACACGTACACAACGTTAACTGAAGTATAAAGTGTTGTTGCGTCATTCCTTGTAGAAAAATCAGCTGGAATTCTTTCCCGGGGCAAGATATGAAATGAGTTTCCTATATATCCACTAATCCCCCTCTTACCCCCACGCAAACCATAAACCTTCTTTCCCTCCCCTCCCTCCCTCTTCACATAAAACCTTTCTAAAAACTTGTACAGCTATTACCGATACTCGAATTACGCAATCCAAACATCTGGATAGGTTTAATCACATTTTGTATTTACAGCTTTTCTTAAAACACATGACTTCACATCACATTCTCCAAAAACATGTGTGTAATATTTCAATCATATATGTTCTAATTAACAGTGCCACACCGACTTCGAAATTCAATAATTTTGCAAATAATTGCACTCACAAGATGAATTCCGAGTATGGTGCGTCAAGTTGAACATGATTTCGTTGTAACATTTCATTTTTTTCAATTTTCAACAATAACATCTTCACTTGTAACCCTATTCCAGTTGCACACACCTTCCGACTGCATCCTATGGTGTTTCCACACAGTTGAATAATAGAAGGGATGAAACACTATAAAGAAGTTGTTCGTATATACCCGCACCCTACGACACGACCTCGTAGCTAGTTTCCTGACCCGCCCGTATAGAAACTCGAAGTTCAATAAATCTACCCAATCTTGTCCCATCTCTCCTATGTAATAAGGTTTACTTGTTTGTCGTCGTCGTCGTCCTCGTCGTCTTCGCCCTCCAGCTCTTTCTACTTCGTACGAAACGCATACTTGATGCCATCATTTCTCTCTGAAAACTTGTCGAGTCGTCGACATCATCTGCTTTTCAAGTCGTGTGATCAGTTTCTGTCCTGTACGTCCAGGATTCAGAATACACGTACTCGATTAAAGAACATTTGTAAACTTATCAAAGACTCATGACTGGGTAACCGGGCAAGTCCCTGGTGGTACCGGGAGTGGTAGTTTGAGGGAAAACTTTCGGAAGTCACGGTTATCACAGGAGCTTGATCGCCCAGAGACACATTATTTAAATTTATTATATTCAGGCTAAAGTATATTTCAGTATCGTCGAACGTAAATATTGCTTATATATCTTGTAAAACATGGTATTATTATTTTTCTGAGTGGATATTCCGATTGAATTTTCATTTCAATTTTTACTTCTGGAAGTTGGACAGCTTATGCGTTCATGCATCAACATAAAAGTTATTTTTTTGAGTCGGGTCTTTCCTTACGTCGCCTTTTCTAGATTTTACTGTTCATGAACAATTTTTCCAATGTAATCTGTCAAATAATCTATTGTAATGATTCAATTTTCAACAGCATGATTCAAAACTAGCTATTCCTGGTATGTGTCAGTATAATTTATTCTCTATTTGTAACTCGACGATTTTCACTTCTTTGTTTCTGAACTTGCTTGGAATTGTTAAATCTTCAAAAGTGGCAAATACGTGCATGCATGTTCTTCCATGGTGAATAATGAACGAATAAATGAAACAGTTATTTTTAAATTTAAACGAGAAATATGAGAATGAAAATTAGTATTCCAGTTGTCGGGATTAAAAGACACGGCGCCTCCACTCCTTTAATCAAGACGACTGGCAAGATTAAGATGAAGTGTGATGCAATGTAATATAACTTAAGTAACTTATTACTATGTAAATTGTAGATCTCCTTCTTGGACGGGTAGCAAGAGAAATATACCGTATTATACTTGTTGAACTTATAGTGTTCTCCCGCCCCTGTCAAGTCATCTGAACGAGTGGGGAGAGACTAAGGAAGAGAAAGAGGGAGAGAGAGAGAGAGAGAGAGAGAGAGAGAGAGAGAGAGAGAGAGTGTGTGTGTGTGTATGTGTGAGAGAGCCGAGTAGAGAGAACGATAGATGCCTTTTTGTCGGAAAGACAAGTTTCTGTGAAAAGAGTTTTAATAAAGTTTTCTTCTTCTTCTTTGATGTGATACAAAGAGGAGAAGTTTTGTTTCTGGCTTGTCACGTGACACAACAGAAGTGAAGCATAATCTTGTCTCGCCAGCGTGTCTCTGCGTTCAACTATTGGGAGAACGCTGTACGTGACGTGAGATGAGCATACGAGGTGGGTACGCATTTTCTGTTGACATCCATCCTCATTTTGGCTTCTGGATGCACTTGAAATATTGATATTACAGACTTGAGCTTAAATTAGTCGGTTAAAGATCGATTTGTGCGTGTATTCAATTCTCTGCTTCTATTTCGTTTTCGCAGCACATAACATATTCATCATCGTAGCACACGAAATATCGTTACTATAATTATTTCATATATTAGATTATTGTTTTGTAATTTGCATGTGTATCATCCTACGACCTATATATTATTCTGTATTGTGATAATGTAAATATCCGTGCATACGAAAACTGGTAAACCTAAATTATGACAAATTAAATTAGAATTAGAAATTACATAAAATTATATCAATCTTGTGAAATTATTAAATATATAATATTAAATTATATAAATTATACGAAATTATATAAATCTCATGGGAGTGGTTAATTCAGCGAGCGCATGCATTAGTGAGCCAGACTGTATAGAGTGTGTTTGGATAATCATTCTATTAATTAAAAGCAGTAGTTGGAACAACCTTGCATATTTGCTCAAATTATAAGTTATAGCATAGTTTGCTGCAGACTTGGAGTGCAAATATAGTTCCACATTATCAGCTACAACCGTATAGAATGCGCATCACCCTGTTCTCGACGAGATCTGTGCAGCTTCCGCTTACACCGTCTGCACATTTCATCCCCATTCACGTACACTCTAATTTCTATTCGTTTCTATCTACCTCGGTGAGAGTTAATTGCAAATGTCAGCTTCACCGATAAGTGTGGCGTCAGTTTATGAAATAGAGCTCAACTTTTAGATGCGGGTACAGTCGCTTTGGCTCATCAGTATATTAGTAATTTTCTTGTCAATAAATCTCCCACACGTTTGCTTGAAATTAATAAGAGCTTTCCTGGGCTATAGTAGTTTACGAAGATAAATTCTCTCTCTCACTCTCTCATTTGAAGCGATATCTTAACTCCTTTTCAATTCATAAACGTCTTCTAACGGGCTCCTGGGACTAACAAGCAAATTTGCGCATGCATCTCACCCAAGACTTCATATGCCTATTTGTATAAATATATTGCTTATCCAATTCGTTGAATATTTCGTACTATACAGTTCACGGTAAAGTCGGTAAAGAGTAGAAAATGGAAATGCATTACAATTTTGTATGACCCGGCACTTCCACCAAAAATGCAATTGTTGTTCCAATTGTGTTATTATTAACAATGGAAGATGAGGGTCATAGGGAAAATAGACGTAGATGAAGAGAATTTGTTGAAAGAGAGGAAGATATATAAGAGGAAGAGTTAAAGCAGGTTTCCAGTCCGATTTGTTTTTGTCGTCCGACGCGATATCGGTACGTTTTTTTACAGGCGTGTTTCCACTTCGCCTTTTCGCCACTTCGCACTTCGCCGTAACGTTTTCGTGACGTCATAGTCATAGCCTGCATTACCTCTATATGCACAGGCCTCTTTGGATGTTAGGAATTATATTTAAAATCACACTTTATATGGATAGATGAATCGATATTTTAGAGAGTCGATTCTTTTTTTACATCTTTCGATATAAATCCTAACAACCAGAAGCAGATGAATCGCAGTCGCAGTGTAATTTCTGGTAAAATCGTGATTTCGGCCGACAAAAGTTGGAGTCAATAGTCAATAATCACGACACCGAATCGGTACCGAAACGGTGTCGTGAACCGCCATGTTTTTAGGTGAATACTGGCTTGTGATTGGGCAGTTGGAAAATCGTGTCGTACGACAAGAGAAAATCGGAACTGGAAACCCTGCTTTAGAGGAGGAGGATAGAGGATACTTCGCAGTGGCAGGAGCAGTCAGTCAGAGATATGATATGCCCTAGATATTGGTGATGAGCACCCCTACCCCTACTCACTGTAAAAAATATATGGGTGTATGGTTTTATTGGATTAGCCAAGCTAACACCTAATTTTACGGTTCCACGAAAAAACGAATGTATTTTTTTTTTTTCATTTTTTTGGCCGCGCTCCACAGGTCAAAAAAACATCGGAAACCAGAATTTTAAATTCCTGTTGATTCGTTTGGAATTAGCGCCATGCATTCGTTTTTTGAGAACTTCACATAAAGTCTATAGACAGTAACTTGATTGTTTTCGATTTTGTGTTTCACAAAAATAAGCCTTTAATTCACTTTTAATAGTTAAATTAAGTTGGGCTGAACTGCACTGTTTCACTGTTGGGCTTGAGATATTATTGCACGTAATAGATCATGTATCCACTGTCAATGCACATATCTCAGTTTACACTTTCCTTACGAAACTTCGATTTTTAAAACATAAAATAAATCAATAACTAAAGCGAACCATTCACTTGATACTTACAGATTAGAAGTTGTTAGTTGTTACGTGATAAAGGCAACAAAAACATTACTGAAATGTTGTTTCTATTTCAAAAGTGCGCTTTTGTTGGAAAATTCGTGGTACATGATTCTTCTTCTTTCCAATTATAAAATAAATCAACGAAAAAAAGTTATATACAAAATGCATCTGGAATTCTATAGACTGGTTTGGTCTACATGCGTCTTGCTTTCCATTCATTTCTCTTCTGTTCGTCGACTTTCTCTCAATATCGTTTGAAACGTTCGCATGAAGGAATAGCTTTCACAAAGTGCACTATTATTATTCAGCAAGGGATAGAAATTGTTTCTATCCCAGATTTGAGCGTCATAAATGCAGCAATTCCAGACCGTGTTATACCGGGAAGATGCCCGATCGATGGCATACAGCATAATGCCCGATCTTCACAGGATCCTCCAGCGATGCGCACTAACATGATATACATTTTAATCAATAGAAAACACGATCATTTAAATGATGGATTGAACATTAAATATGAATGATTCATTGAGACAGGAGTTAATGATGTCGTCGTGGGAATGATAAGGACTATTTTGTTACCAATTTTTACTTCGTGATAGTGTAACTTTTAATTTGATAGCGTAATACGATAGCTACGATAGACTTGGACTCATGATACATATTATACAAGATACTTATAATTATTCTATATTAGTGTGTTTACAGTATGTATAAGAGTGTAAAAATAATATCCACTAAATGTCCTAATAACATGTTGGTGAAATATGTAACCAAGTTGCCAGTTACTCAATAAAAATGTCGGACCTAGATGAAGTTATACTTTTTCGTCTCCTAAAGAAAATTTCATTGAATTAAGGTTTTTATAATATAGTATTTGATATTATATGTGAATGAATTTTAAAATACCAGAACAGTCTATAGCTTCGTATGATATACAAACATTTCATTTATGCTGCTTTCTCCCCAAAAATGATATATACACGCCTTAACGCTGTACCCATAGTTGTTACGTGCCTATCCTTATTGCTGGCTCACTGTAAAATATTCACTGTAATTATACTAGGACAACTTTCTTTCCTTTTTCAAGTTGGTAAATAAAAATTACGTTTCAAGTATGGTCTTGATGTCACTCAACTCGAGTAGGTCCCAAGATGAAGATATTTCACCTCCCTCTCCCTTAACCACTCCCTCCCCAACCCTTCAGAGCCTTTCCCTCTTCCATGGAGAATATAGAATTCTTCATGGCAATGTGGAGGTCGTTCATGGACTTGGAGCCGGGAGCGGTCCTGAATTTCCGGGTCACTGGCGCCCGGAAATTGGCTCTAGTTGTATTACAGGATCTTCTGGCGGTCCCTAAAGTACCACTACTATACAGACAGTGGGCTTTAGAGGACGCTTACAGACGAGTTTTATCTTCCACCTCGCTGAACGTTTAAAACAATAATAGCGTAATGTGTCTATATATTACCAGAAAGTTCGAGGCTAAAGCGAGCTCTTGTGAGAGATGCGTAGAGCCACATCATGGTTACGATCCGTTACAAGTAAATAGAGTTAGTTGACTGGAGAGAACACAACAATCATTCTGAAGATGGTAGGCCAATTGTTCTTTTATTATTGTTCACATGTAGATGTTGGAGTTTAAATCATGCTCAGTCGCATGTGTGCTCATGTTAATGGCAAGAACTAAACTATTTTCACACAGACCTGCTTTGGTATGTATAGGAACCTATGCGGCTTTGTTACAATATAATACAATATATAACAATATAATATAATCAACCTAACAAATAATACAATATAATACAATATATAACAATATAATATAATCAACCTAACAAATCCAAACAAACAAAACCTACACTAGTTTAATCTTGAAAGTTGATTCACCTCAAATTCACCTATTGTAGCCTAAAATAACCTAATCTAACCTACTCTAACTAATCTAATATCACCTCATACTAACCAATCGCCGTCCCCGTGGCTCAGTCAACTAACGCTCACTCTGTTAGAATCTAGAGTCACGTTTGGCGTGGGTTCGAGTGCTACTTCCTTTCACCCATCGTCAATTCATATTTTATCATCAACCACCCATTCGTACCCCCATATAATCAAGCTGTTGGTGGGGTCTGTCTGACACTGTCTGGGTATACTGACAGTTCTGTCATATGATAGGTACAATGAGGCACGGGTGTACAAAGAGCCACTTCGTATATTTTATTTTTTAATGAATGCTATCGTTGGAAGAAAGAGTTTCATGCAAGTCGGTATAGAAGTTTTGTTCTCGTCGGATCGATTGAACCGTATTAAGGTCTGATTGGTACTGCGATCGGGTAGATTCGTCTTCTGTGCGAACGTCAGTTTTGTTTGCTTATCATTAACGTGCGATAATTGGAAAGACGTCAGTGTTATTTGTTTACATAGAAGATGAAATCTATAGATGATTCTGATCTGGCTCACTTGAATAATAGAACCAGGAAAACGATGTAAATGTTTCGTTGAAGTTTCACTTTCTACAATTCCAACTCGAAAATGAATGTTTGAGGAGTATATTCCTCTGAAAATGGACTTTGTGAATATTTTATGTAAACATCGCATGCATACAGATTGAATAATTTTCAATTGAATGCAGTGGTGGTATCTAGGTGAATCAATATTTGTGTATTGTCAGGTTAGCATGATAGAAATGTTGGGGCAAATACTGTAGGCCTATCACTAAAGTTTTGAATGAAAAACACAATTTTGGGGACATTGTTGTGTGCTTATTACAACAATGTTTGACATGACTTGAAAGAATCCTATAAAATGAACAAGCAAACATTGAAACAAATACTATAAAGTCAAGTTGATTTGTGAGTCCTTCCTTCGATGCCGTCGCACACACATCTGTCGAATGTCGATCTGCATCCACTTCCAAGCCACTCATGTTCCACGCGTTTTATCCGTCGAGTAAGTATATAGCCATGTACCCAGGCATGTAGTAAAACGTTTTGTTTTTCAATTTGTTCACTTTTATTGTTCTATTGTTGCGTGGCATAAGTCCCTCCGTCCCTCATCCCACTATTCAGGCGCGCTAGACGGTGTAATATGGAAAATTCCACACATTTTCAAAAGCTACAGATAGATAAGATCGTATAGAAAAAATATAAAAAAGCAATACTCGAGATAACCGCGTAAAAAGAGGTAGCTTGGTGAATATTGTTTGCTGGCTTCTAGATCTCAAGTGATGGGCACACACACACACCCACACATATACACGCAGACAAGTTTCCTAGTTATGGGAAACTGAAATGAAATGGTATGGCGGTGTTGGAAATTGCTTTTTCCTTTCGCTTCGTTCGTTTCAACCGTCGAAGTTGTATGAAACGATTGAACGGTTGGTACCTGATTATAATCTGTGGGAATCGTAATCTCGGTCTTCGGATGCTCTTGCAGACAGCAGGACTTGATTTTGCGTGCACAGGGGAGGCGAGAGGTGGGGGTCACAAACTACCACCCTTCGACTTTCTCATGGCAGATCATTTGATTCAATGATTCCTTAAATTAGAGTTATTATTTATCGATTTGTCATTTTTCTTCCTTATTGGCCGCCCGGGTAGTTTTTCTGACAGTTAGGATGTAGGTGTTGTTGAAAAGCGTAACAAATCTCTAGGTGGCTGTGAATCATGAAGTTTGGGTGATCACAAACTCGGTGACCATAGTAGCCACGCAGTAGCCCACTCTCAGCATCACTTAGTCTATACGCTTTTTAACTAACGTTTCTGACGCTATGACAGTAATAGTGAGTTAGTCGTGAGTTATGACTTACCATTAGCCGCCCCGGTAGCTCAGTCAACTATCGCTAGCGGTAGAAACTGAAGTCACCGTTGGGCGTGGGTTCGAGTCTCGCATAAGGCATGGGTTTCTGTAAACGTCCTTCCACCTATCATCACTTCATCATTGCATTATCACACGCTCATTCGTACCCCCGTATAACCTAGCTGCTGGTGGGGTCGTTAAGCAACATTATATAAAAAATAACATTATCATTACCAATACAAGACCATTTGTACAAGCATATAATGCCCCACTTGATTTAATCCTGAAATGACAGTTATAGATCAGTTATACCAACCAGATATTTCGAACAATATGGAAACAAAATCGGAATTAGTGTAGAACTGGTGTGCAATAAAACTCAAATATAAAATAACAAAATAATGCAAAACGGGCTCAGTGTTTTATCTTCAGCACAACAAAACCTTTGCCGTTTTTTCTAGTTAGGAAAACCTATTTAATAATAATAAATCACATGCGCACAGCACTTATACTATAACGATGTAATGTATAGAGCCAGCAGTTCTGTAAGCATGACAAATGAACTTTCCACGTAACTAGACGCATATTTTAGCCGTATTTTTCAAAAACTTCTCACAAAAATACCGTGAATAACTAATTGTGCTGGGAATAATAAAATGTCTTTTCATTTTCTACTCCGGAGGCTAACCTTCTACTTCACAGTTTTCAAAGCGACTGAATTGATAGTTGGAGCTTTAATTTGCTTTATATAACGTTTCAACTTGAAAGCATGATGATAATAGAAAATATGATAGGCAAATCTCAGATACAGTACAGCTATCACTATAAAAAGTTCTGAACATCTTTGAGGCCCGGTTTTCAATAGTTGAGTAAAACCAATATTAATAGCAAAACGTTAGTGAACTGGCATACCGAACTGAATTAGCTCAAATGAGTTTTCCAATGCTTCGTCACGACTTCGTTAGTAATGATCTGTTTGGTTTGCATACGCAATGGTTAGTATGAATATATGCTTCTGTCATGTAACTTCATTCATTGTTGGAAGATACAGACAACAATGCCATCCACTTGTGCAATCACACGCTTTGCTATAGTCTACCAGCTCTCTGTACTGCTATGTTAACAATTAAATTAGTCATTTGTTACTTTGTTACGCGCCTTCCACTTTCCACTGCCTTCTTGATAACCGTTCAAAGACTGCCCTCTTTATATATAGTGATCTAGAGATCTAGATGTGTATGGGGCAGTGTCGATTTAGATTTAATAGCAATTCGAACTATATTTGCTTTCTGCTTTTTGCCCAATCTCAAAACACGGATTCGATTTTCACGAAACCAAACTTCAGAAGGTAATACTATCAGTCGGAAAATACATCAAAAGGTCCTTGAAAATATCATCAATTAGGTGTTCTGAGGGAGGTAGACAGAAAAACTTATTATTTCTTATATATCTTCATTGATAAAAATAAGACTCTTCCTTCGAATGAAAGGTTGCTATCAGACACAGAATCACAACAATACATGAGATAAAAAGTGTAGGTAGGTATATAAAATAATATGACAATGAAACGACATAGGCCTACTGCTTGTTAAAAATTATTAGTGATACTTGCTCATAAGATACTTGACCTCACTACGAACAAATGCATAACTATAATTATGTTTTTTCTCCATTCACAGTGTTCAAACCCTGTTATTCCTCGAATTCGTCTGCTGAATATATTTCAAACTATTTGAACATCGATCTGTGTAAATCACGTACTTTTTCTTGAGCTCACGTATATCTCATGTATAATCAAAATTGTCGCTTATATAAAAAACTTTTTTAACGTCGTGCTCATTAAACCAGGTCATAATATATGCAATTTCTCTGGACATTTTTACAAATGACTTTTAAGTTCAGTCGTTTCCGAGGCAGTTTATTAACTTGACTTTACAGAGCATAGAGTCGAGAGATATGGCCACAGAAACTCGCTCGCATTCACCATTTACTTTTGTAAGTTTCAAACTGAAAACTCTCGGTATTCCTTGAGGCCTTTTTGCTTTATTGATCCTCTCGTTGAATGTTCATAACGTGAATATTATCAAGTTCATCTTACTTGCTTCGCCGTCTGCTAAACGCTGGTAGGCCCTGAGCTGATGATTTTATTTGGGAAAATAAAAACGTTTACCAAAGTTTGGACGTCCCTGAAAGTCAAACCCATGGACACATTTCAATCCAACAAGCAGAAATCGGAACAACATATCATATTCTTTCAAAAGATACTTCATAAACTTCCGCCCCGATAGAAGTAGGGGCAAGATTGACTAAAAAAAGTCAACATATTCATAACTTGACTTGTTACGAATTTTCAAAATGGCTGCCAATTTTTCATTTGTCTTTTCTGAATAATGTTCATGATTAATTTAAATTTATATATGAGTTCGAATGGTTTCATGCTTCAAATTATAACTACTATTGTTCTCCCAAAACCATGTTTTGTTTCAAATTTTTGACTCAAGTCACACCCCTAGAATTCAAACCCACCGGCTTTCGAGCATTCAAAAAGCAGAAATGGGAAATAGTCCTGCGGGCTTGAGCTGTTCTAGGCCAAACTGTGGCGTCGGTCTTATAACAAGCTGAAAATTTGACAGTATCTAGAAATATGATTGATACAACTGCTCTTCAAAATTGTTCGGATTTGCTTCATCGGAACACACTTGAAAAAAATCAGGAACCTGCCATTCGAGGAAAAACTGAAGAAATGTTGAGTTTCGATGAATATTTCTCCCAAGGATCAATTTTGATCCTAGAACCATGAAACTTTCAGTAAACAGCTCGTCGTTATAAGATGTTCTCATAAAAAATAATAAACAAGTCAATTATATGGATAAAGTTCATGAAATATCCGAAATTCGGTAAGAAATGATGCAAAATTACACGTTACCGGACTTTGGTTCTTAGCTGTATCCATTAGCGTGAATTTAAAAACGTGAATATAGAATCAACGAATAGCCTCATCTATAGGCTACAACTTTGCCGCTTGAAGACGTGTTTCACGTGAACTTTGTAACACAGTTTTCTACTATTTCTGTGGCGCCGTTTTGCATGTTTTGCAATGCTGTGTACTGGACACTGGCCACTTCGATTGACCGTCTCAGCTGTCCAATAACATCACCGATTGGATGGTTCGAGCCACCAAGATACCTTTACTGAAGTGGGTATCTAATGTCAGGGAAATTGATCGATTAAACTATATTAGTTATGTGGTTGTATGTATGGTTCTTTGTTCTGATTATAATGGTAATTTCTTCATGACACCGTTGTTTATGAGTTTTACTCATCGGATTATGAAAATAGAATGATATTCTGAAATACGATATGGTCAGAAGGTGAATTTTGCGTATCCAGCAATCGTTCTGTTACGAGATGTTCATCCGATTTCGAGCTGTTACGCCACACACTTGCGGGATCAATCGAGCTCAAAAGCACGAGGACGAATCTCGAGATTTTTTTTCACACATTAGATTCAACCCTTTACTTGACCAATATAATAACTCTTTCGGGTTCGGAATTCGGTGTTGATCAAGTTATAATCACTTCTACCATCCTCAAATATCCAATAAGACGTAACAAAACAGAATATAGGCCATTGACAATTATATATATATATATATATATAGATATATATATACATATATATATATATATACATATATAAATTTATTCAAAATTGCATGCCTTCTAGAAACTGTTTGAAAATTGTGTTTTATTTATCACAATTCAATTTAGTTCAATTCGTGGTGTGATCCACAAGTCTAGAAATGTGTGACTGTACGAGAGATTTCTAAAATTGGAACTGTGTAAGAAGTTCTCCTCTAGCGGAATTGGTATAGGCCCAACGCGTCGTACCGGCAATCTGGAGATCCGGGCTCGACTCACGGGGGAGGTTGTAATTTGAAAAATCACACATTTATAATAACTGACCGGTGGTTCACCAGGAAACTTGCTGAAATCGTGTATTATTTCATAACTAATGTTCTCGCGGATTGAGTGAAATGTTGTTTCGATTTCTCGGGTTGACTATTTGTTCTCTTTTGGGATAGAAACAAGTCTTCTTTGCGATGGCAAACCGAAATATAGAATGATGAATATTCTCCGCGGTGGCAAAGCAGACAAGGTACCAAATGGGACCGTAATTATACCCCAAAAGAGGGAATTAGGGAATATATAATATGTGTATACAGATACATATTAATTATATATTTACGTTAACTGCCCATCAGCTAGTTGATGCTATTAATAAATTGCAGCATGAACTAATCTTACCATGTATATAATTCCGAAATATTTAATTGATCAAGAAAAATTACACGATTCATTTTTACTAGAGCTACTACATTGGAACATTTTTATGCAACTTGAACGGCCGAGAGGCTGTAGAGAGTTGGAAGGAGTACTTCATCAATCTTCTTAACTGCGTTGAACCCCGCGAATTGTTCGAATTCCAAATAATAGCTACGGTTGACCCAGAGTATCCGCCACCAGGCTTGGAGGAGATCAAAAGGCAGTCACAGCGGACGCGTCTAGCGAAGCGGTCAACTGCAGCTACTTCAGTCTGAGTCACCTGCTCAAGTCACGAATCCTATCCCGTCAAGTCAAAACCAGGCTCTATATGGCACTAATCCAGCCAGTCGTGTCGTGTATGGCTGTGAGTCCTGGAGTGTTTGGAAGCAGGACCTGAATAAACACCTCATCTTCAAAAGGAAAATCCTAATGAAAATCTTCGGTCTTGTACTAGACGTAATAACGGGGACGTGGCGAATCCGATACAACCAGGAGCTGGAGGAGCTCTACGGAAAGCCGAATATCGTGGGTCTAATGAGAAGCAGGCTACTAGAGTGAGCTGGGCAAGTCGTGTGAATGGGCGCCCATCGTTTCTCAGCGACGGTGCTGGATTTGGTCCCGCGAGGGAGGAGACCAGTGGCGCGACGGCTCAGTTGGGACCTGCTCGTGCTCGTTCTCGTGAAGAGCAAGATACAGAACTCACCGATGAAGCTATAGTAGAATTCAGAATTGTGTGGTTTTACGGCGCGTCAACGACGAGGTTATTTGCGCCGAATGAAGCTATAGCACGATGGGTATTTTATTATTCGATTATTATTTATTATTCGATATTTTCGATGGGTATTTTATTATTATTATTTTTTATTCTCAGCTCATGGTTGCAAAGTGCAAGCTTACCAATTATAATGGTAAAATCAGCATCTGAGTTGAATGTTGAAATTCTGAATCGTGAAATTGTCCGGTTCTGAAATTGTACCTATCCTGATTCAGCTATCCTGTCCTGATCTATTCACCTATCCTGCCCTGATCTGATTGTCCTCAGCACATAATTCAATTCCAATTTCATTTTATTCATTTCATTGCATTTCACTCATGCTTCTTGATATGACAATACCAGTGAACAGTGATGCAGAAGAAGAAGAATTCATCAGTCTTTGAAATGTAAATACATACTGCGATAAATGACCCGAATTTTATCAATGCGGTAGTAATAGTGTAATTGTTTTCTCTCATTTGGTACTGCAATTGATTTCTGATAAATTTACACCAGATTTGAATCTTCAAGATATATAGTCTATATTCTATAAAAATCTATCATCTGTAAGATGCCAGAAACACACATGAGACAATATATTGTGTGCGCGCTAACATATTATAACATCTATATATAATTCATGGAAATAGATACAGTTACAAATCAGTATACTGACAATAATGATTATATTGAGCTGTCGCATAAAAACGACTTGTAAACTTGTTGCGAGACATAAAGCTTTCAGAAGAAAATAATAATCAACAAACTGAGAACATATTATAAGTCAGTCAACCCGAGAAATCGGAACAACATTTCACTCAATCCGCGAGAACATTAGTTATGAAATAATACACGATTTCAGCAAGTTTCCTGGTGAACCACCGGTCAGTTATTATAAATGTGTGATTTTTCAAATTACAACCTCCCCCGTGAGTCGAGCCCGGATCTCCAGATTGCCGGTACGACGCGTTGGGCCTATACCAATTCCGCTAGAGGAGAACTTCTTACACAGTTCCAATTTTAGAAATCTCTCGTACAGTCACACATTTCTAGACTTGTGGATCACACCACGAATTGAACTAAATTGAATTGTGATAAATAAAACACAATTTTCAAACAGTTTCTAGAAGGCATGCAATTTTGAATAAATTTATATATGTATATATATATATATATATGTATATATATATCTATATATATATATATATATATAATTGTCAATGGCCTATATTCTGTTTTGTTACGTCTTATTGGATATTTGAGGATGGTAGAAGTGATTATAACTTGATCAACACCGAATTCCGAACCCGAAAGAGTTATTATATTGGTCAAGTAAAGGGTTGAATCTAATGTGTGAAAAAAAATCTCGAGATTCGTCCTCGTGCTTTTGAGCTCGATTGATCCCGCAAGTGTGTGGCGTAACAGCTCGAAATCGGATGAACATCTCGTAACAGAACGATTGCTGGATACGCAAAATTCACCTTCTGACCATATCGTATTTCAGAATATCATTCTATTTTCATAATCCGATGAGTAAAACTCATAAACAACGGTGTCATGAAGAAATTACCATTATAATCAGAACAAAGAACCATACATACAACCACATAACTAATATAGTTTAATCGATCAATTTCCCTGACATTAGATACCCACTTCAGTAAAGGTATCTTGGTGGCTCGAACCATCCAATCGGTGATGTTATTGGACAGCTGAGACGGTCAATCGAAGTGGCCAGTGTCCAGTACACAGCATTGCAAAACATGCAAAACGGCGCCACAGAAATAGTAGAAAACTGTGTTACAAAGTTCACGTGAAACACGTCTTCAAGCGGCAAAGTTGTAGCCTATAGATGAGGCTATTCGTTGATTCTATATTCACGTTTTTAAATTCACGCTAATGGATACAGCTAAGAACCAAAGTCCGGTAACGTGTAATTTTGCATCATTTCTTACCGAATTTCGGATATTTCATGAACTTTATCCATATAATTGACTTGTTTATTATTTTTTATGAGAACATCTTATAACGACGAGCTGTTTACTGAAAGTTTCATGGTTCTAGGATCAAAATTGATCCTTGGGAGAAATATTCATCGAAACTCAACATTTCTTTAGTTTTTCCTCGAATGGCAGGTTCCTGATTTTTTTCAAGTGTGTTCCGATGAAGCAAATCCGAACAATTTTGAAGAGCAGTTGTATCAATCATATTTCTAGATACTGTCAAATTTTCAGCTTGTTATACGACCGACGCCACAAACTTTCTTATTTGAAGAGATAGAGCTCGAAGCCCGCAGGACTAAAAAGCGTAAAGAAATATATCAGAAACTATTTTCGAACTTTCCTCCGCTGGGGGGGGGGGGGGGGGGGGTGCGTTGTCTCAAAGTATATGCAGTGGATCTTTGCTGGCTACGTCCTATTTCAGTTCCTTGCTCCGTCTCTCTGATATTCGTTATTCGTTGTCCGTTGTACATAGTTTCTATCATGCAATCAGAAAGTCAAGGATCGTTTTTCTTTGTAAGTAGATCTGTATTCAGCCTTGGGCAATATTCCGCCTCGTTGATCTGAATCGTGAACAAACGAAGATGCAGCTGTTTGACTTTTATTTAGTATAATGAGTAACATTATACTATCTCCAGATGAATACGAATTTTGTTCTGTGAAAATTATATTTATAGATACTACTTCGGATCACAGACTTCCTGTGCTCTTTGGAAAACGAGCCGTTTTCGGCATTCGATTCGTATGCCCCCAGACATACAGAGGCCAGTTGTAGGCGATTTTAAACTTCGCATAGAATTCTATATTTCATATTAAAATATGGCAGTCTCAGTAGAATTCTTCATTATGGACTGAATGGGCGTGATTATTTTCAAGTAAACGGCAGTGATGAGTAGAAGAAACACATGCCTTACTGAATCTAAGTTGGTTGATCATAAATGGTTCTTGAAAACACAACCTTTTTCTTGAATATGACGAAATGCCACTCGCAATATGATTCTTTATTACTATCATTTAATGTGAAATGGGTGTACTTATTATTCAATGAAAGACAATGATGAGTAGAATAAAAATGTTGCATACCTTAATGGATTCAAGATTGTAGATCATAAATGGCTCTTTTGAATAAACAACTCTTCTCCTTGAATCATGTGTCATGGGCATATTCATTGTCAGATGAAAGCCAAATGAGAGCGCGCGTTTAGTATCTCAATACACACTAATTCAAACCACATCAATACAGATTATACGAAACGAGATCAAATTGTTTCATATTTTTTTCTGTGCCTTCTCTCCAGGTCAAACAGATTATCCAATAACCAATAAATGCCACTAAAACCAACAAAGTACCACCGAAGCAACCCGAACAAATATCCAATATATTGGAGATATTAACTTGAAAGATATATTTCCAATATTATTACAGCACTAGAACTTAGATATGTTTGCCTATAGCTGTAGTTTCAATGCCCTTTTTTATATTTTCCATGTAGGCCTATCAAATATCGAAATTGTAATCATCTGTCATTCGATAATATCTATACGTGACGGGCAATTTCTTTCAAATTCACCTTTTATTTCAAGTAGTCCATATGGAGAGATGATAGAACTGTTTGTTCAATATTGATTTCGCAATAATAAATTGATAATAGGCCTAAATATGGCACGCCCGGTTTTAAACAAATCAGGTGGGGGGAGTGGTAGACCACCATATATATATATAGGGCCTCTCAGTTCCATCATATAATAAAGAGTTGGGAGTCCATAAGGGAGTCGATTTAGCTGAATAACAGTTTTTTATTGTTAACTTTTGAACGGTATGTGATAATATCGAAATTCTAAAAACGAGGAAACAGATATTTTCAATACCTTCTAGATGGTGTAATAAATTATGTATCTCAAATCGCCTGATTTGCAAGCGTATACGCTTGAAAATACACATTTTTCAACCGTACGCGTGACAATCAATTTAGGTGATATGAAATACATAATCATTATATAAGCCATCTTGAAGGTGTTGAAAGTATCTATGTTTCTTCTTCTTTATAATTCCGATATCATATACCGTTCAAAAGATATCAACAAAAAATGACACTTCGCTAAATCGACTCCCATGGACTCTTAGGAAAGAATATTTATAGCCCGTGTTGAATTCTCCTCGCTTGTTTTTGAAGGTTTGTGGTACAGTACAACATCTAATCTCTGTATCGCCCAAGTAGCCACACATTCGAAGCCTTTCGCAAACCGCTTGGCGCGAACATCCAATTAGTAAATACAGTCAACACACGAGAGAGCACAATAAAAACATATTTTTGTACCGCAGCGCTGCGTACATATTGGATGTTGAACTACAGCTTATCCGGAGACGCCGTTCGTCTAATTCGCGCAGCAGTTGGTTCATAAGCTATCAAGTTATTCCCTATCTATTTATTCTATGGTCTCAGTATATGATGTCCTCAGGCCATTCCATCTTCATCCTCCTCACTTTCTTCTAAACTCTCTAGAAACCTTTTCCATTTTCCCACAAGTTTTCTCGTCTGCATTTCTCTTCTCCTCGCTCTTTCACATACCTGGATTATGGATTGGTTCAAATTATAATCAAACACTGTAATTATTTATATATACCTCACTCTTATATATTAATTTCACGCAAGTAGTTGCGATTTATCGACCAGACGAATGGTACGTAATTCGTCTAATGTCGTAGATTACGCGTTGAATTCAAATTCAAGGAAAATTATACCATGAATTATATCCTCCTATTTTCACATTCACGACGAGCTAGCTTTCCGTGTTTTTTCTTTGCTCCTTCATGGCTAAACTTGGCACACGAGCACTGGTATACGTGAAAAATAATGCATATTTTCCGTACCTCGTACATCAAATTCCGAAACTTAATTTTATAAATCGCTCTCCAAACTTCCTATCCAAAGCCTTCGACAGTATATATGAAACTGGAATATGTTAAACCTCTTGGATAAGTTGTGTTATTTCTGACTTGTTTCATAACTTTCTATAACTTCTATAGTTCTTTGGCAGCTAGTCATGTTTTGCTTCCACTGACTGTGTAGTATACCCTATAGCTTGTTTACAAGATTCACCCCTTAAAACTTCAGGGTTGGAAAACTTGCACACGTGTATGTGGGTGTGGGTTAGCGGTTCGAAACGTCGAGCGTTCATACTAAAACATAGCGTAGACGGGTGATGGGCACCATCAATTTCATTCGAGGTATAACTTCAGTTTGGTATAATTGTGAGAGAGTCTTTCCATGTTTTCCCGACAAATCGTTTCTAGTTCAAAATGGCTGTTTTCCAATTCTGTAATAAATCAGAAAGTTTGCGTAAGTGAATGGCGTCAGAAAGAGTGTTCTAAATAAGCTTTTCACATGATTTACAGGATTACGTATAAGAATGCAATTTTTAATCTTTTCCCTCTTTTTCCTTTTTTTCTTGGAAGTGTGAAAACTCGATTTCTGTGCGCGTAAACAATAATATGGAAACTTTAAAATTATGTCAAGTATGAGATGAGGAAAGTTGTACGAAGTCGAGCGCGGATAGAGAGAGAAAGTGATAAGAGTGAAAGAACTTGAAACGTTGAAAAAAGAGTCCAATCAATATTACAGTTTTGAAAATGTATACCGTGTCTCTCCCCCTCCCCCCCCCCTCTCTCTCTCTCTCTCTCTCTCTCTCTCACACACTCTCTCTCTCTGATGGTAGAAATCTCTGTGATGGTTTCATGACGGTCGCTGATGGATATCATTATTTCATATTCAGCGATCACAACTTCGAACACTTTTTGTCAAACTTTGGTTGCATGTTAATTTTACACGATCCGGTATTACCACGTTTTTAGACCACGTACTCACATCCACATTTTCATATTACGTTTCATCACTCAGTTTTTTCACGACTCTTTTTTATTCGTGTATTGAGATTTTCAAATGGTGATTATGTTCAATTGTTGAAAATGTGGTTTCAAATATCAGTTCTCTTACAAACACGAGCAGTGTTCTTCATTATAGAATTGGGATTAACCTTTAGAAAAGTGTTTTCGTTCGAGGTATCTGTAAATCTGTATGAAAATGTGTAAATCTGTACATTTCTGTAAGTCCACATCAATGGTTAATCTTGGCTACCGAGTCTTTACTTGTGTTCAGTTTGATTGAAACCTGAGGAAACATAATTATCGTCAATGTTTTTTTTACTCAGTTTTGTCACCCCAAACCAACAGCAGTCTACTTTATGATGGGCGGAAACATGATTACAGAAAATATACATATATATTATATATTTTTTTATATATTTATATATATTTACAGAAAAAGATTTCAGAAAATATACAATTCCTCTATAAATAGGTTGATATCGTTAATGTATTTTACCCCAACACAAATGATATAATTGTTGTTTACCTCAAAACGTGTTAGTTCACCATTCACAGTCTGTTGACGTCGTTACATAATAATAATTCACTTATTGCCTTTGGCCAGGTAAGATCACCCTTGCAGCGCGCCGTCTTCACTATCTCACTTGGTCATACTCTGATGAATGAATGTATTTTCAATAAATGTAAGAAACCTTGTTAATTATCCAGAGAATCATTATATATTCAATCCTTCTATTGATCTCCAGCGTACATTTTATTTCATTCAACATACCATTTCTGCGTTTCTTTTCACTGATTATAATGTTGCGAATAGCTGCGTTGTAATTCAGAAGGCAAGAGTATTTATATTCCAAGTATTTTTTGTTGTACAATGAAAGTATTCAGCCGGGACTCGACGTTGAAAAACACATCCAGAGTATGCAGATGACGCCCCCCCCCCCTCCTGCCCCCTCAACCCCTCCGAATACCCACCCACCCCGTGCACACGACGCCGCCTCGCTAATGGCGGAACTTTCATAATTAAAATTAATAATTATGCTATTTGGGACCTTTTTTTCAACAGCTTTCTTTTTTTCGTACTTCAAGAGCTGGAGACGAAACTATCCTAGTCGCTGGAGGAAAATTAAAATACTAAACTTTTAGTAATAATAATAATAGGTCCTGTATTTTCAGATCAATTATATTGGATGCTGAAAGAGCGTCTAGTCTTAACTAATTACAGAATTACCAACTGAATGCTTGATTCGTCACAATAAATTCTTGTAATTATTTTAAATAATAATGCGATATACTCTTCGAATACGTATTGAATCATTTTCGAAATCTCGGGAAAAGTTTTTGGACTTACGAATTCACGTTGTTTCATGGAACGAAACAACGTTAAAAGTGTAGAAAAGCAAGAGACAATGACAAATTTGTTGTTTTTCAAGTTATAATCATCACTCAAAAGTTCAGCTACTTTTTTTCGGAAGTTAAACCAACAAGTTTTGGCTTTACAACGTCGCAACATAACCGTTGCCTAATGACACCCCCTTAGGCTTGGAAGTATGCAGTAGCTTAGCTAAAATCTATTTGGGCGGAAATATTTATTCTTGTAGTCTAAAAGTCGTAACACGCTTCATTCCAATCAAAGTGATTGACGTCAATCGCTGAATCGAAATGATGCGCAGGTAGAAATTATACGATCAATTATTAATGTCAATTCAATAATTTCATTATTGCGCTTGGACATTTCGTATAATTGAAAATATGAATAATGAAGATTGTAAAAAGCTGTACAAAGCTAGGATAAATGTAAACTTCGAGGTTGAAGCTAATTAATTACCTCATTGACCAACGGGTAGTTTTTTGGAGCGGATGAGTGACGGCTAGTTTGAGCGAATGAATGGCGGTTACAATGATTGACATTCTCAAATACCGCCTTGACCGCTCTTCATAAACCACATATAAATGTAATGCATAGTCAGTTGAGCTACGGACAGCTTGAACTAAAGCTGGAACAGCGTACAAAATATTAATAATAATACTCAAATACAGGGGCACGTAACGTAATCAGTGTGAGATTCTACATTTTATAAAACATTCTATACAGACATCGTATTTGCATACAATTTGATCATGAAAGTTATGAAATGCTTCAAATTTTCTTGGAAGTGGCATAGAGCTGGAAAGTTGGAAAGTTTCAGCTCTTGTCTATCTTTTGTTTCTTCTTTTACTAACGCGCGGTTTTCCAATAGTTCGTTGAAATTCAATGAACTATTGCCCTGATTATCGTGTCCTTCGGTTACCTGTGCTATTTTTTTAGTGGCTATAGACAATTGATTAGCCCAACTTTGCTAAGCCAAGTTAGCCACACTACAGGGTTTTGAAAATGATTTTCTTGTAATACTTCGAAATTAAAATAATATCCAAAAGTTGATAGGAAAAAAAGTGTTTGATGTTATTTTTGGAAAAATCGTATAACTTTTTTCAAAAAATATTACATTTTCTTATGTGGGGGGAGGGGGGAACCTTAACCAAATTTTATATTTTCAAAGATTGTGTGAGCAGTACACTTTCTGTTGATGGATAATTTAACCCCTCATTCCCACACCCATTTCCACCGCCGTCTCCCCCCCCCCCCCTCCCCCAAATCAACCAGCACGGATAAACAATTAACTGCACTCCATACCAGAAACAAAAGCACGTGAATATTTTAATTCACGTTGCATCATACAACCAACCACACGTCACTGTGATACGCGTTTGTCCTCCAGTGACTGGAAGACAGTTTAACTTCATTCGCTAGAGAGTTTATTCCACTGGAATAACGCCTAATTCACATTAGAGACATTCAAACACGGGATGGCATATAAATGACAGGCGTGTACAACGTCAACTAATCGAGTTAGTTGCACTGTTCTTCCGCTAGAGGTAAGATGGATCGAATAAGATGCAGAGTGGCTTGACAACGGATGTGATGGAGGAAGTGGGTATCTGGCGAATGTTGTGATATTCTAACATACGTAAGAAATGAGTACTCGACAATTGAGCCGCACCCTGGTTCCCTACTTAACTGGGTGAATTCTTTGGAAATTGAAGTCAATTCGGGTGTGGGTTCGAGTCCAGCGTAAAGCGTGGGTTTTCGTAAATATTATTATTAGTTCAAATCTATAAATAGCCTCGCTGTTAGTGGGGTAATCATACAAACTATAATTAATGGAACATTGTTACAGACTTTTTAGTTTCGTCACAAGATTATTTGCTCAGTTTTGTAGACGATTGAATCGTGGTAGCCGTAATGTGCCACACTCCTTGCTTTTTGAAATGGATCAATATCAATTTTCGGAATCGATATAAAAAATTTAGTTCTTATCAACTGTTGATAATAATTTTCAGGGATTTCAAAATATAGAGTACATTTCTATGTAATTTTGTTATATCGCCTCATGTATAGCGCATCGTTGTTTTCTGCCAAACATTGTGTATATTTAAAAAATCACACCATATATTTCTTTTTCGAATAAATTTAATTTAAACCGAGTTACCCAAATTATTAATACTTTTTTTATAAGTTGAAAATATGGCAGTATATTTTAGTATATTTATATAATATATAGGCTGAAAAAAATCTAGAGGCAGTCGAAAACAAAAAGCTTCAAACTGTAGAAAACGATATTGATTAGTTATTCATATTTCCTTGCGGATCAGAATAAGGAAACAGTACAGTTGAGCAATTGCATTATTATTTAAAACTTTATCAGCATACGCCTATCCCACTAGACGCGTAACACAGAACAAATAAATAATGTGAAGAGTAAAATCGATCAGATTGTAAAAAATATATATATACGCTTGAACGTACGAAACAAATGATAGGCAATTCATCATCCGGATGTAGTTCTCTAACTCCGAGTTTAAACTCTTCAATTTGAGTCATCGTCTCCATGTATGTGGGGTTGCCTATCGCTTCTTGAATTGAAAATACTCGGGCGTTGGAGAGTGGAATCGAGACATTGCATTTTGTTATAGGTCCTGATTTATTGCTGCCCCTGTAAGGCCCGCCGCCCGCTTTGCTCTACTTGCCCGAGCAGCGGCTTGCGTCTGACTTTTGTTAGCCAGCTGAATTATTGCTGGCAAACTTTTCAACTCTTATATTATATTATACCCCAGTAAGTATTTTATTTGTTGAAAAAACGAACTCTCGAGCCCTCACTGTGCGACTATTATACCCCGTGAAATCGATAAGATCTGTTGAAATCACCGCCACATTCGACTAAATAGTATTTTATTGAGCTAAAAATAGCAAACAGCAAGCAATTCGTATTTCTATCATGTTTATACACGAAAATGTACTTAAAGAGGCTCCTGTGAATCTGATCGAATCTGATTTCAACAAATATTAGCCTACTTCTAAATGGAAGACATTTTCAAAAATTGTCCAAGCACGCAATTGTATCGTATAAATAAGACATCGTAATAAATTCAAAAAAATAATACTGATATACCGAATGCAATTGAGCATTAATCCAAATGAATCTTTATATCCAAGAATTGTCCATATGTACTCACATTTCGTTCATACTTCATAAATTAAATTTGTGTTAATTTTCTTGCACCAAGATCTCGCTGTTGCCAAACATGATTCCAATAATATGCAATTCAATCTGAAGAAATTATGACATTGGTTTTTAATGTTTCATTGACATAATTTTGTCGCTCATGGCAGTTGGTGCTTGATCAACACGAAGATACTTGATGCAGAAAGATCTCGCTGATCACGCAGTGTATTTTGTATGATAGGCATTCAAAATTTATCGAGTTTGTAGCTCGATATTTGAACGCATTTTACATGTTCATGGAATTTGATATTGTTTTATTGAATAATTCGTTCATGTGTCTCCACATTTTCTTTTTCGTTATAATTGTGATGGAACAATTGTATTTATTTTTTATGTAACTCAATGCCTCTTGAATATTTATAATAACAAGTCAATAACCGGTTGATGAATACAATTTTCATTTTGCATGGAACTACATATCATGTTCCTTTTGCCCTGAATGCATATAATTATGTATGAATGTATATTTCAACCGTGTATTCAGTCGTTGAAACCGCAAAACTGCATATTCCAATTATATTCTAAAATCATCAAAACTACATTTCAGGGTGGAAAACTTGGCTTTACAACGTTATATCAAATGGTTCAATGATTATCTCTGAAATTGATAGGCCTACAATATAATATTGAATTTCCGAATGCTCATTCAGATATTTGAAACCCAGACTTTTTGAAGCGCATATTTTCATGCATATTTGGCGGTTTAATCGCCACATTTCTATTATTATCACCCAAGATAGGCCCAAGTATGGAAGCACTTTTATCGTAACCAATTAAGAAGTTAATTGTTTAGCGTCGTGAAGTTATCACAGACCAAGATTGTCTACAATTGCACATTTCTTCTTTTGTTTTCGCGGAAAACAAACATTAAAACAGATAACTTTTCTCATCTATATTCCCTTTTATACTTTCCACCACATAAACATAATTCAGGCATTATATTTTTTATATTTCCATCATTGTGGAATTATTTTCTGCACATAAATTTCATCAGTAGACCTGCTGTTCATAAATGTGTTTTTGTTTTAACTGTATTATATTTAAAGTTTTTAAAAGCGGCTACTTTTCCATCTTCAAGACTGTGATCGATTAGTTCGTGAACTATACGCACTTGTGTTAACATTATCTTGGTGTATATAGACTGTGAGCTAAGCTTGGGTCTGCGTCAGCTCTACTGATCAGGCAACTGATAGCAAGGTTCAACCCCCTCCCCCTTTCCCACCCACCACCATAAACTCTTCGGCCGAAAACCGTTCAAGTCAACATCATGTTAAATCCCGGTGGAGGTGCCTGGTTGGTCGACACTATTGTCAGTTTATCCGCCGTACGCACTCAGATTTAAAGCCCCAGTGGAGGTGCCCAGTTGGCCGACAGTATTGTCAGTTTATACGCTCGCTAGACGCATTCAAGTTAAGCAGCGCTGGTGGTTTCTGGCTGAGTGGTAGGTCGACGATTGTATGTGTATTCGCTGTACGGACTCATGGTTAGTCGCAGTGGAGGTGCCTGGTTTGTCGACAATGTTAACCGTCATGAGAGAATAATCATTAATTGCTTTTACTGTCTGAATGTTCCAGAGGAATCCTGACTGTCTCTTCTTTTCGTCTCTCGAAAGACTTGTTCCTGCGACTAAACCATGTTTGAATTCCTTTCAACATATAAAATCGCTGTTATTATTTAGATCCAAGTGATGTTAGATAAAAAGGTTGATTCGGTCTTCCATTTAATATGAAGATAGTTTCTACCATCAAGTCCGTGTTTCTATAATTGTGTGAGAACTTGCAGGTATTACGTGCAATATTAATGCTTGAATTAGTGAATTAATCACCAGGTTTTCACAGCAATTAAGCGCCGTTTCCAACAACAAAAAATATATATAGGCTATAGTTATAAAATATTCTATATTTTTAAATTTTATGCAAAGTTGTCGATAAATAATTCATGAAATTCATTCACTTGAAATTCGGTTCTCACTCACATTAATCTCTTTCTTTTTCTTTGTCTCTCTCTCTTCTGTAGATAAAAGAATATTCGTTATGCGCAAAACGCTTATAGTAGTTATCTTGATCGAGTTTTCGTTGAATCACGTAGCAAATTTGAACGTAAAGTGTCAGAAGTTGGATGAATATCTCTGCATTTCAACTATTGCCGTCTCGAAAGAGAATATATTATCGCGATCCATTCAAGGTTTCTAAGTAAATTCTGCAACGATATTGATAGAAAATACTACTAATTCGTTAGTTATTTAACTTTCATCTATAGATAATTAATTGGTATTATTTATAGGAAGTCATAACTTTGAAAATTGTCACGGTGGGTGGAAAGAATATTTTTAATGATTTGTGTTGAAAACGACATATTTTTAATTGGTGCTCGGAATCATGATGTATTCAGCTTGTAAATGTCAATCAATTCTTCAGTAATGACGAAGATGCCTACCAGCATCACACTGTTCGGCCTAATTGGTGCTGGTAGGCATCTACATAAATGTAATACCGTATTGACATTCCCAATCTTGAATAAATAATAATTAATTTCAAACACCAATTAAAAATACGTCGTTTTTCACCACAAATATTTGAAAAGTGTATATTCTAATTTTACCTGCTGAAACAAATTTTAATGCTTATGCCCTTTGACACACCATTTTTATAAATGGAAGAGGCTCGTTTCCGATGAATTATGATACGTGCTGATGTTCTGACCAACATTTCTTGGACAACATTTCTTCGTCGACTTCTCTTCGTGGAGGCGTCGATTCGTCGATTCTAGCACTCCTCTGCCTATTTGAAGGCCTCCCTTCACATTGCATGGTAGTGCCTAATCGACCCTTGATTGAATTTCTTGAAAAGTAGTGTTGGTATCGGATTGAGCGTCCCGAGAATTATTCTGAAAGTCAGTTTTGATAGGAATACCGACTTTGAAACAGACTTACAGGAAAATTAACGCTAGCCGTACACGTGAGGTGTCTTGTATACGTAATTCTATTGCGGTTACTCCAGTGGAATTACCTCTTCAATTGCATTTAATTGTGCAGAGTACGCAGAATCGCGGAATTAGCCACAGTGATATGTCAGCCAGTAAAGGTTGGGCACTACTTCGAGATATCTTTAGTCAGGGAATTGTGCAATGAGGTCAGATGAAGCCAGGATAAATTATATACGATAAATTGTTATGTCAACCTATACAATTCGCAGTGCATGAAGTAGATGAATATTTTCCGAATTTCTTGTTTCATTACCAATATCAATACGGTATCCTTCACAAATCACTCTAAAACCAATTTTCTAAACGTAATAAAAATAATAACTTCCATTCAATAGAATAATCTTGCGCTGTCAAACGAAATACTGAAATTCAACAGAAATACAGATGTATGTAGTATGATTTATCCGATGTTGGTTTCTACCAGCCAGTTTCGGTTCTTCATGCTGCTGCTATTTGGGGGTTAGTGTCCAGCGAGTTATCACTGCTGAAGTCTTGTTCCAACGACTGCCGGTATAATTGTTCTTCCATGCCCGACGGTCATGCTGTACGCGTGGAGGGAGCAGAGGATGGGGAGGGTGCGAGGGTACCTTGTCACGTACAGATACTGCCCCACCGTGTCTCGTGTCCCACACGTTTCTCTCATCTATGCCGATCTATGACGTAAGTCATCATCAATCAATCAATCAATCAGTTTAATTGAATCGTGAATTAATGACGTCATTCCGACGCGAGTCGATCGTGACGACGATCGACCGTCTCGTTCATATCTGTCAGCGTTGGGGCACGAGGATTTCAATCCGCCAACCCCTGTTCATTAACGGATACCTGCTCGTCGATGATATGTTTAACCAAGCTGCCATTTATGTGTACACACAACTTTAGCAACACTAAGTTGAAGCGATTTGCGATATAATGGCGTATAGTTAAAAACGTTAATTGATGATCAAATTGTGGAGCTTTTTTTGTCGCCACGCCTCTCTACCCCCCCCCCCCCCCCCCCCCTTCGCTCCTCGCCAACCCTTCCCCAACAGGAGCTGTGGACCCAATTCAGAAGTACCTACAGTAGTAAGTAATCACTTTGGTTCTTTGAGGTCACTTTATCAACGCCGCTGGATTGTTGCACATATAAATGTACTATATTTGATATATAAATATATATATATATATATATATATATATATATATATATATATATATATATATATATATATTTAAAAAGTGTATGGGTGTAAACTCGATTTGACCACTTTCGTGAACATTTAGTTTGACATTTCAAAATCAGTACGATAATAATCTGGTGGCGAATTTTTCCATTTTATCATGTCAATATAAATAATATGCTACTAAGTCAGTATAATATTTAATGTGTACAGTTACACTTCATTTGAACTTTTGTAGAGGAAAATAAATTGTTGACATTTCCATACCTTTTCGTTGATCTGACAACACTTGTAGTGTTTCCCTAACTCTAGTTCTAGTTAACAGTTGATCGAGTTGACTGAAGTGAGCGTAGAGTTGGGTTCGATCCCCGCTGCGAGCTTATCACCTGGTGAGATCGGCTAGCGGATTATTCACATAGTAAATCAAGTTAGCATGTTCGTAGGTCACGCAGCCAGATAGCTGTAAGGACACGCTCATCTTATGTATATGGTTCAGTTTCGTATGTGCAGATTTATGTGTGAAACGTCGATAATGTTGTCTGGTTGTGCTCGCTGTTCGATCGATAGCTACTGGCATTAGACAGCAGATAGCCTACTCATGACCCGAGGTCGGACAAGCATGTTGTCGACATTATTTGGTCATGTAAATGGCAAAATGAATCATGAATGGAACTTCTTTGAAAAACTTTCACATTTTTTACTTGAAAACTTGTCCAAAATTGTACGTGATAATTTCGGGAAATCATTATACTAACAATTTGCTCGATGTCAATTATATTGGAAATGTTCATAACATATTTGTTGAACTTAGTTATATTTGTTGAACTTAGTTGAAACGTAGTTTGAGGTTGTTGTTTTCGAAAGTTGTGAAGACGTATTTTTAAATTTTGGAAAAAATTTGAAGGTTTGTGTTATTGTTAGAATGTTTTTGTTGGAAAATTTGTCGTAACGTACGCTGAGAATTTTAAATATATCTTGGTTGCATTCTAATGAGAGGATTTTTTTTTGTTCATTACAAAAGCTTTTTATTTTTAAAGTGATGTATTTGTTCAGAAACTGAGAACGGTAACTTCAAATGAATGCCCAACAATATCAACATAACCAAAGTTATTCTATTTCGTCACCGTAGGTAAAAATATTTCAAATTCAGATTAGGCCTATGTATTTCATTGTAATGCATCATATCCTTAATTACGAGTTGAAATAAATTAACGAACTGATGCGCATAATATTATTGATTACCGAAGAGAACATTCATTAAAATAATGTAAAAAACAAATAAATCTTAATCGACCGCTCTCTTCTCATTCAATTAGTAAAATCAATTACTTACAAAAAAAACAATTTCAATTATGATTTTAACGCAGTTCGTTCGTCAGTTAAATACCCATCTCGCGAACATTTAAACGCCCCGGGATAAACGCTGAACCTGACTTTTTGTGATTCCACTTACATTCTACTGGAATTACAACCAGCCATACAGAGCCCACACAACCGTCATGTATTCATCCTCGCTCATTCATATCTACTAATAATAATCGTACATTCTAGACATGTTTGCATAGCCTAAATTTTCCCGAATCTGTTTTACGAGAGTGCAAACTATTTCCATTGTTTAATCATATAAATCCTGTTAAAATGTCACTCCATAAATATACAAAGCTCTGTACTAAAACTTTATGCATGCTATTCTCTTTCGCTCCTTTTGTCGGCCCCTCCCGTTATACTGTGACATGGTGATATATTATGGTGTGACTATTGCGATCATTAATCACTGATGATTGGTGTCAATGATATTCCGAATGCAATATGCATGTGTCTGTCCCACTCGGTCGAATAGTCGTCGCTCTTCCGAGCATCATTGCGTCATGCTTTAATCATTTTAATAGCCAGATATGGGTCCTTTCCTCTTTCAATTGTTATTACGATTGTTTTATGATTCTTGTTGAGGGTTTTAATTCATAAATCTAGTGTGCATCATTGTGTGCAAATTGTTCATCTGTTCGGATACAGAGTAAAACCTTATATATTGTAAAGAAGAGCATGGAGTGTAGAATGTTATTTTTTTTTATATACAATTCCAAAATTTTTAACCTATTGTTCTTAAAATTTAGAATCATGTAGTTTGTTGCTTCCTTGATATGAATACAATTTCAAAATTTGTTCAAAAGAAAATGTCGGATCAACTGTATGGGATTATTCCCAAAATTTGTCGGTTTAAAATACTCGATTTTTTCATGTTGCCATTCAAACCAGTCGACCTGGACCGCGATTATAATCTCAAAAATGTACGCAAGAGTCGCATTGAAGTTTACGCTGATGTTCTAATCAGTGTTTGTATAATCTGATTTTAATGAACCACAGCCATATATGTGCGTGACAGAACGGCATTTTAATTGCAGACTGTGGCATTTATAAAAGAAGACTAAATTCAGACGCTTTGGATTGGAAAGTAGAAGGATTGAAAATGTGGTATCTTTCCTTCTCTACTTATCCATCATTCGTCCATCATGGAGATGCGTTCTGTTCTAGAACTACCAGAAAAAGCCCCCGTGGCTCAGTCAGTTATCGCTAGTGATAGAAACTGAAGTCATGTCGGACGTGGGTTCGAGTCCCGCATAACGCAAGGGTATTTGTACCCCCGTATAACCTATAACTATACTCTGTATAACCTAGCTGTTGGTGGGGGTCGTCAAGCAGCATTGAAAAGAAAACGTAGCGGTATTAACTTTTGACCTATATTTAAACGAACATCCTCCATTTTACTCGAGACGGTAATATTCTGTTTGAGTAGACAGTTCTGTTCCAAGAATAATTCTCATCAAGTTTTCTCAAGTTTTTGCATGAAAAACTCTCCCGAGTAATTACCGTTGGAGAACTCAAAGAAAAGTGGTCTGTCTTGCATAATAATCGTCCAATCAGCTCTAAGATATCCTGCGGGCTTCACGCTGATTGGAGGATAAGAACGAGTTCACATGCACAAACGTATTCTCGATCTTCGTAGCATCTCCGTTTTGTTCGCATGCCAAACGACGTGTCTATGAATGCCGGTGAGTTGTTCGGTATGCGCATTTGTGGCGTTAGATCTCGATTTATAGATTTTAACATAATTTCTTATTGGTTTTTGTTAGTATGAAGCCCCATGCTCAACAGCTAAAGCACTTCTCTGTCCCGACAAAAAGTCACCTTTGGGTGTGAGTTCGAATCCTAGTTGCAGCCCCGTATAGTAACTTCACAGTTTCAGTATCATTAGTACCCCCAAATAACCTAGATGTTGGAGCAAAAAAACATCGTACATTCAGTAGTATGAAAATTGTGTCTTTTATTTGCAAAATATCTTGCCTCCGGTTTTTGCCTCCGTGGGTATGCGTTTTTTGAGAATATTTCGAGTCACAGTGACTCATAAACATGAGAAAAACATGTAAATATTTGCTTTTATTTGTTGCTCAATATTATGATTAAAAAGAATGACGCATATTTTGAGATCAATTATTCTAAAATATTCCAATTGATCTCATAAGTGTCAAGATATTCATATTTGGATACATCGAGAGGTTCTTCAATTCACCACGTCTCCAGTAAAAGATTTTTATTCTGAGTTCTACCAATATGCAATTCATCATTGCTTTCTGTAGACCTAGTTATACTTTTAATGGCAAATTACATATTTTTCAGTAATTGATGTCACTTCACCCTCGAGTCTTTTTAACATGTATCGTACATATAAGCTAGGGTGTATAAACTCAAGCATAACAGAGGATGAGCTTGATCGTTGCCAAAAAGCTTTTCCTCGCCCGTCGCTAATAAACTTGTAACAAAGGGGTTATCGTTTTGTGCGTAACCGGCCGTTATGAAGCGTCGTCGTCGTCCTCGTGTGTACTGTTGTGATGTTAGTATGGCACTCACTTAACTTAATTAGCCCGAGAGTTTTGAAGGAGTTGGGTTTGGCGCTGTGGTTTAGCGTCACACCGGATGTTACCAAGTGACGCGATGTGAGCAAAACTTGCCCACCACAATGCCTCACTGCGTCGAGTCTCGCCCGTTTTTATCTTCGTCACACAATGGAGATGTATGAAAATATGGCTATCTGTGAAGAAATCACAATTAATTCTGAAAAGCTAGTTGGTGTAGAAGTTGCGGACCAAGTACCAAGTGCGGAATAGTGATAAGCTACAGACGAAGACAGAAGATATGGAGTAGTCATTATTTGTGCTGACGTTAAGTTTTGGTTAATGTGCCGTTAAAAACATGGAGCTGGGTAGACTCTTTACAATGTTTCCTATTTTGGTGGAAGTGCCTGGTTTCTACAAGGACGCACATGGATCTTTGTGTACTGGTAGTTTTATATATATATATGTAGAATATAGATTAGTTGAAACTCGTGGAAGATTCAATTTCACATTGGCGAATTGAAAAAAGTTGTTCATTAGCAAACTTAGAAACTAATCAAATTCAAACTTTTGAGCACTTTTCAATACGTATTTGAGTATTTTTGAAAATAGCTTGAGACTTGATACGCAGTGACGTAAATTAACACAAAAGTGAATTCGTAAACATTTGAAGTAATTTAGAAAATCACTGCAACCTACAACTTATATGGACCTGCAATAAAATTACAATCTCGACAGGAAATGTTTTACTCCTTTAGACATTATGAAGATCATTAGTAACTTGCAAGTACTGTTTTTCTTGATATATTTTAAATGTTCTTTCCTACTAACCTCGAGTCAATTTGCGCTGATTTATAAGACGGTATAATCGAATGAGTCTGTTAACATCCATCTTGTCACCTTCGACGACTACGACGCTTTTACTCCCCCCTCCCCCCTCCTTCCCCTTTCCTACCACCCATAAGATTTTGGCTTGATAAAGATAACCCTCCCTAACTGAGCATCGTCTTTAGTTCAACTACTCAATGTTTCAACGCTTTAAAAAGACTTCTACATTCGACTCCCCTATTTCGAGTGGCAGTTTTTCTAGTCCTCAGGGAATTCCTTGGGAGTTACAGACGTTTTAAGAGTAAACCTTGCCAAAAGTTGATATAGGTCTTGAGTACATACCAGGAGAAGGTAGCGATGACTTGTGTCTGAAAATGTGAAAATGTTGAGATTTTATTTTCTGAAAAAACGTAATAACCAATTTTCAAATGAGACATAACGATCTTAGTGACTATAATGTGTACCATCGAATGTATATATATGTAGATATTAGTATTTGATTGAACATGAATTTTCTCAGGCATTTAAAAATCGGTTGTAGTTTTCCTCAGAGGGGGCGTCAAACGGTTGTATTCATTAAGTAGCAAAACTTGTGAGTAAAATAAGAAAAAAAATGGTTTCAATTCTAGTTCGTCAGTGTAACCGTAGAACAAATAAAAAACAAACAGAAACAGCTAAGAGAATGCAATGTAGATTCTGGCTATACGTTCACCTTAATTAATCAACCGAAATACTTTGTATATATACACCTTCATTGCAATTCTGTCCCCGTGTTCAAACATTCATCAGCCGCCCTCGAGGTATTACAGATACGCCCATTGCTCAAGCAAAACTTTTACAAAAGAGCGAATTAAACTTTTTACAACTTTTAGATATAAGAGATATCACTCACTGAATCCGAAAACGTCAGCTATGGTAATGACACGAAAATAAAAAATTGCCGCAATTGAAACTGATTTATTGTTGTGAAACTCCCCTTTTGAATAGGGTCAGGCGTAGTCAAGTATTGAACAGAAATTAATTATTTTGTATAAACTTGATGACAAATATACTCTTTCGTTGAACTGTTATTATGAATTATCTCGTTAATTCAATACTACCTGATTTGCTATTATTGTAACTCGATCTCTATTTGATAAACAAATTTTTTATCGACATAGGTCGAAGTGGCGCCCTATTTATGATGGCTCTATTTCAAACCTCTTAGTCGGCCCAATATCGATGTTTATTAATTATGTATATATATATATATGTATATAGTATAAGACGATTTCTTCGGTAGTGCCACGTCTTGTATAGTTTGTGTAGTTTCCCCAAACTACAAGACGTGGCACTACCGAAGAAATCATCTTACCATGTACCATCGGCCACGAGAATCTCCGTCAATACATATATCTTTATATATAAATTAATTAAAACAAGATTCATAAACTTTCCAAATATGTCTCCTACATCGGTTTAAAAAAGAATATATACAAAAATTGAACCTTTCCCTCGAAATTAATTCACAAAGCTCCAATTGTTCAGTTAATATAACGAGCAACTCGAGATGTACTAAATCATCATACTTCAGATTTCACTTTGAATATTTGAGTCAATACCCACGAGCACTTTAATTAATTTTCAAAGTAAACGATTAAAATAAAACAATCATTCATCGCTTCATACAAATAGGCTCGATTTTAAATTGATTCTCTGTGACTACTACGGTGAAACTATTTCCCAATACCGCTTTGAATGGTGTTAGTTTACGGCCAGTAACCGTGCACTATTTGCACAGGCATATCGATTGTTCGCGTTGCTTCTGGTGTAACTTTCATGTCCTCCATGCATATATTACCGCCAGCTGGCTATGCCACAGCCACGCTCTCCAAGTGGCGGTTTACAAAAATGGAACAAGCATGCTGTGGACAAATTGCTCATCAATTCCGACCAATGCCAGGCGAGGATAGTGTTTTTCGTCAACAATAAACCTGCTGGTCGGCCAATAGAACTGGCGGCATCCGAGGACGTAGTTTTTCCGAACAGGAATGTTCCTGACACATTCAGAAGGCAATAAACCAAATGAACGTTTTAAGCATAAGAACCGGGCTTCTGGCTGTTATGGGTGATACGGGTGTTGGCTGCAAGTAAAATATCTGTTTTATATAAGAAGACTCGGAATGATATTTGAAACTTGAAAGTGGTTACGACTTATGAGCTGCTTCAACTGTTTCACCACTTCGTAATAATATATAGCTATAGATGTTATTAATGTTATTGAAATTGCCAATAATGTCAAGTACAGTACATATATGACTTACTGGTTTCTATCATTTATATGGAATGTATAACAAAATAGGGACATTTTTTTCATGTCTCATGTTGTATAGATTTAAGGGTGAATCGATATAAAGCTCTGTTCCATTAGTGTCATCACTTTTCAATTAAAATAATAATCATAATCAAAGCCTGGCAATACATCAAACTGCATGAGAACGTCGAAAATGATGAGATTTATGAATGCCCACTGGTGGACAATATTGTATGTATCAAAAATTAGCGTCAAGACTACCGTTTAGTGGGAACCACCAAGGCGACTGTGGAAAACCATGTAAACCGAATCCGGATGTGAAGACCGAACATGCTCCTGGAGATCTTTACACGACCACAGTGTACCATATAAATAGTTATGACAATATCATCACATAGAAACCATGAGGGTGCAGTCTGTCCGCCAGTTATTCACATTCGTTACATCCTTATACCTTTCCTGTTCTGAACATTCAAAACTCGAAATAATTGTAAATTCTAACCTCCTCTCAGTGTTCGGTGACCTCGTTGTCCTCGACTCTCCGAAAGATAAAGTTGAACCTCCTCGGAGACTTCTATTTTCGGCAACTACGTGTTGGGTTTACCTTGCACTATCGCACGACGTGTATCGTGGCGCGCGTTCTCACCTTTCTATCTTCAGGCGATAGTACCCACTTCTCGTAATAGTATTCGGTCGTACACTCTACACTCTATAGCTCCCAGTCTCGGTGTACATCCGAAGCAATAAGTCATAACCGGTTTGCATAACGGCACTCTCGGGACGCATCTTGCGGCTGGCTACAATATAACTCAGAACAGCGAGCTGAGATCGCTTTTCAGGACCTGTTTTCTCTCCTCCTCGCTCGCTCTTCAGGACCTGTTTTCTCTCTTCCTCGCTCGCTCTTTCAGGGTCTCGTTCACATCCTCGCCTCTCCGCTCCGTCGCAGTTCTTCGTAACGAGTACAAGATGTATTTGCATAATATTAATTAGTCATTAAATAATAAATTGTTATAGTCTGGAATATTAGGGAAACGGGCAAAATTCCAGTTTGTTGGAAGAATCTAGATTGCCGCGAGCCATTTGTACGTTGAAAGAGAAAAGCGCCTTTATTATATTCATCAACGTTTTCTGAATATATATATATATATATATATATATATATATATATATATATATATATATATATATATATATTGGTTTGTCTCTGTTTTCATTATAGGCCTACGTGTTGAATTCCTAAAAAAGTGGTCTTCATATCATATCTGTTCAACACTCTGGACTGTTTTATACGCATTGAATTCCTAAAAAAAATGGTTCTTCACAATGTATCGCTTCGATTTGACACTCTGGACTGTGGGCGTGCCAACATATTAATCTAAATAGTCACCCATCCATTGCATCATCTTTATTATTTTGAAACATCGTATCTTACTTAAGAACGATGAATAAATTAGCTTCGTCAGTTGGACATTTACAGGTGTATTTACTGAATATGAAACTAATATCTAATATTGTTCTTGGAGATTGTTGAAGACTAGTAGTCAGCTAGATTAGTTTGCTTCTTTAATTGAAGAACGTGAACAATTTCATGCGATGAAAAGTAAAGTAGACAGAAAAAAGTTGGATTGAACTTCACTTTGTAGTGAAACGAATAGGATGAATTGAATATCTAGTTTACATTAAATTATTACCAGTGACTTGTCTAGTTTACTGTATACAGCCCCAATTAATGTTGTTACTTTTATAAAATTATATTATTCAAAAATTCAGTATTCCCGGTCTATTTCATCGTCATTATTTAGGCCTACATTGGTGAATTCTTTCAATGTCTGATGCCCATTACTTCCAGTTGTCAATTTCTCAAATCGAATCTGTCAAATTATGCACAAAGTAACATTCAAAGTAGCTTTGAACGACAGTTCACTCAATTGAATTTAAAATAGAATATTTATTCATGTAGTTTTAAAATTACGTTTAAAAACTAACTATACAAATTAGATCAAGTATATACCACGGCTGTGATAAGATGGGATATGATGTTAATATATGAAGTTGAGAAGCGAGGGGAAAATTGAAGGGGAAGATGGATATGGGTAGATGATAGAAAAGAATGTCAAGAACTAGATGGAAGAGGAGAGGGTAGAAGAATATGTGAAGAAGAAGAAAAGAAATAAACTAGAAGACTAGCAACTGCCAGGCAGCTAGTTCAAATAATACAACTGTGGAGTTAGAGTATAACACTTCGTGGTTCAATATGAATGTGTTGTTTAATGTGTACAATCAATTTATAGACCATGCATTGTTATTATACAAAACACTTCCATTTCGTTATTCTTTGAGATAAAAAAAAAAATGAAATATAAATTTGCGTTAAAAGTAGTAACGAACGCGTTGCAACCCCGGCGTGTTGAAAGTTGAACTTGGATCTTGACTCGCATCAGTTTAACGAGGACAAAGGTAAGTGCATGGTTGTAATTAGTCAAGTTGTAAATATCGCGTGGGCGTAATCAATTGACAAACAAATCCAATATGGAGACGGAAGTGCAGCAACTTTGATAATAACATTAGTTATATCCAGGGTTAATTAAAGATTACAGTAATCCCACTTGAGTTGTTTTCAAACTTGTACGTATCTTCAGAAAAAATGGTATATATTGCTTAAAATATCAAGATATTCCGTGAAATGTTTGAGTTGAACTACTGCTACATATAAAGCTCCTGACTCTGTTCTTCTATTTCGATTGTAATTCGCGTATATTCAAATCCTTGGAGGAGATTCACACTTGTATGATCACAAAGCCTATAGGGCTTAAATGGTACCTTTATTGATGTATGATACTACACGTATGCAATATCAGAGATATTGCTGAAGTCTAACAGCGACTAAAAACTTCATTTTGTTTCGTCAGTTACCTGATTAAATAAGTGGATCTATGATTCAATCCAGAGGTTAAGTATTCACTGATGATTTCTTGTGACGATCGCAAAACAATGTTACAAATTCTTTGGTCTTGTAACGATAAACAGTTGAAGTATAGATGCTATTGAATGACTTGGTTTTGATCATTGATTATGAATGATGACTATTTCATGCTATCAACTATGTTCGATTTCATGCGTATACCATTCAATTTAGTAGTAAATCAGACGTTGCTCGTTTTATGACACTTTCCTAATTTCACTTAATTAACACCATACAACATTATGTAAGTTCATTCACATTTTTAATCTCAGTAAGAACGTTCATACAATTTATACTGATTCATCTTCAATAACGGTACGTTTCCATTTAACTTCGTGCATTCTGACGTCTATTGTGCTATCATTAATCATTTTTGTGCACTTTGTCTATCCTGGCAGTTGGCATGTCATATATTCAAGTAAGTTGTTAAACTAACGAAATTATAAAATTCATTATGGTTTTATTATTATAAAGGGGATATGAGTAGATATACTTATAAAACACGATCTGCAAATAGCATGTATACAAATTCTTTAGAGATTCTATATAAAAATATAAAAGCAAGTGTGGATAAATAGGCTAATAATAAATAATCTACATTTGAATTGATTGAAATGAATGAAATATATCTTCACTGCTCTTACTCAACTATGTTCATATTTTATTCAGTAGAACCGTATAGACCAAAGTATCATTTGGTCTATGGTAGGAATAAAAATTCATTGATATGTTGGCTGCGCTATAAGATTTATTACCTATACATATTCACTAAATTTTCTCGAAATTACATTTACAACACCATTTACAATACAATATTAGTGTTCACACGTCGATTTATGTGTTCACACTGTTCGATCATTAACTCGGTAGTACAGTACCGTTTTATGAACAAAAATTAAAGTCTGAATTGTCATGCCTCACTCAAACAGAAACGACACGATATCGTTTTCCCTGTTACGAACATTCGTTTGTGTCCTTCTTGCACCGATCCAAGTTTTGATGACGTATATTAATTCACTTTATTGTGTCAGTCTTTCAGAAACTCTCCAACTAGCTGTGGCAGTTAATGTGCATGTCATATAATTCCAAAGTAAACGTTAATTAAACCGTAAACGCAGAGGAAATTTAATTTAATTGCATTTAATGGTTGTTTATTATGTTTAGTAGGCGCGTGCTATTGTAATATAACCCTGTATCTAGAGCCTCAAAGTATATATTTCCATACATTACCTGTATTAATCGGCACAAATCAACTTGAACGAATTACCAAACATTACCTCACACGTTCAAGCTGAAACTACATGGAAAATTAAGCTATATAGGCCCACTCAACATCACTAAGCTGAAATAATGTTCAATTAATTACCTCGATTGATGAACGTCGTGACAAATGAATATACTTCATAACCTAATACTTTCTTAAGAAGAATAACATTTTCGATGTATTAATAACTTATATTTAATGGGTATTTTTATACAATATTTTAAACAAATGGTTCATCATTGCATTACGAACTGCTATCATGAATCTAGTTAAGAAATGTATGTTCATAGGGTATATATATACTTCTTCAAAGCCATTGACACTTTCGCGAAACAGAATCAGTAACCACTTGTGAATCGATTTCTTCGTTTGACAGAATCAGTATAACTATACTTGACTATGAATATCGACACTTTCGCGAAACAGAATTTGTAGCTGCTTCTCAAGCCCGATACAGAATCTGTAAATTCTTATAAACCTTCTCACAAAATCGGCACTTCTACATAAAGCTCGACATCTTCGCAGTACATTATCAGTATTTCTAACGCCCGACGTCTTCGCGATACAGAATCAGGAGCTCAACTTATGACTGATGACGAAGTATGTTGCTTTCTACATGGATGTTATTGTGCGGTTTACCTCATATATCATTATACTGATTATCCCTGCACCATCTATAACCATTGCTTATAACCGGTGATAGAAAGTGTATAAAAGCTTGAGCTTTTGTTCACTCGATTCATGTCATAGTGTATGTGTGTGTGTGTGCTTTTGGTGCGTAACTCCTTTGATGAGGCATGCCGAGAGAGAGAGAGAGAGAGAAAGCGCCGGGCTTGCTTGGTTGTACTTGGCTGGGTGGTTTAACCTTCGATTGTAACTCTCCTACTGGGGGATGTGAAACTTTTCGCGAACTTTCTTACTTTCTTATCTTGTGCTTCTATCAAAATACAAAAGAAAATGGTTTCGTTCCTTAACGGTTACGCCTATCGATACACGTTAATCGGCGCATAATCTACGTTGAAATTTTAATTTTAATTTGTCATAATTAATCATAATTAACCATAATTTGTTGGATTGAGTTTTAAAAAAATTGGTAAATACCATTTAATCCCTCGGATGTATTTTATCTAGTTTTCTAATATTTCAACAAATAGATTTGTCAAATGAACATATAGTGTGCCTCTAGTCTATGTTCAATGGAGACATCTCAAGTATAGTTTCGCTGTATATAGTTCTATGAGTTCTATTCACACAGTTTTATTCAACCTGAATATTAACCAAGCTTACGAATGTGTTACTTAGATCCTTGAGCAGTTGTACGAAAATATAAAAAAATCGCTCGAACTGTCTGTTTATTGTCACATTTTGGAGAGCACGTTATTTTGACTCATTTTAAGAAGTAACAGGCAGTAAAAAATGTCACCTAACGGTATCCACGAAGTTTACATTTGTTAAATGTATTTCATTACAATCAGTTATTCTGCTGCATCCGAATGATCCTATCTACGAAATTGAATGTTTTAAATGAATTCCATTACAGTCTTTCTGCCCTTGTAGTGTCGCGTCTGAATGAGCATAACATTCTCAGCATTATTGAGGTGCATCAGCATACTGCCCGGCGAGCAAGATCTATTTTCAATACGTTCGGCCTACTATTTTCAAACGATACCTGTTTTTCATCTCATATAACCGACATCAAAATGAACATCGCATGGTGTAACATTTTCGTCTCCTCCTTACATCAGCTCGGGTAATAAAGCAGGTATAAAACAAGACTGCTTTCGTGTCAACCCTACATTTTATAGATGCATGCATTTAATTGGGGAGCAATATTTATGTGTCAAGTTTTCGATGTTGATGAAATTTCAAAAACATATCGAATTCATCACTAAAATCTACGTACAAAAATGACCATTCAACTATATCGTATTCTTATAAAATAAAATAAAATACCCCGCTCGACTACGACGCGTTATAAAGCGACGTTTCTCTTCCCTTGCGCACAGTTCTATGTTCGTGGGGTTAAAGGATGAGAAGCTGCTATTAACATACAAAAGGCCGACTGCAAGAAGATCAATAATGCAAAGGTCTTTGCTAGCTTTCTCTCGACGCTCGCACAGCTAGCTATACACACGGCTTTAGAGAAGTGAGTCTTGGATGGCTGATGGCCTTTTAAGTAGTAGGACGTTTGGTTGACGTATGAGGAGGGCCGCCGAAGTCTTTTCATGACTTCCAACAATCACGCGCAATCAAGGGCTGTCACGTGACAGGAGTCGTGACGCGAGTTATGCGGTAATTGTCTGGGGGAAGCTGCGGCGTAGAGCCGTTTCGTAGCTTGGTAGACAGATATAAGGTATGAAATATCAGACAATGTGGACAATGAGACAAATCTGATTGTATAGTAAAATTGCTCTTTGATATGATTATTGTTTATTGACACTATAGGAAAAAGTATAAAAATGAGTTACCTCGTATATGGAACATAGCATATTAGGTACATATAGGTATTTTTAGTCAAAAACGACTTGATCGCGGTAAAAAAAGCTTTTTCGGAGGTTTATTATTCATAGATAATCTAAGAAAACACATAAAAATTGTTGAGAAGGTAAGGAAATGTCAAGTACCTCAGAATATTCTAAAAATTTCGATTTTTAAAAATGGTAAAACTGATTGTAGTGGAAAATGAGCTGATGGAAAGAGAATGACCCTTATTTCTCAATAGTATATTATTTCAAATCTCGTCGGAACCTTTTTATACCGTTCTATACCGATATGTTGGTGATGTTTGGAAATGTACACAAAAATGCAAGCCAAAAATCGTACAAACGATAATTCTTGCTTCCTACTACGATTGCGTCGCAATCTTTGTCCATCAACTTCAAAGTGTATCCTCCCTCCTCTTCATCTCATCTTCACAACCCGGCACCTCCACCTCTATTGTCTACCGTCTGCTAACTTCTTATCAGTCTTCATAACCCGGCACCTCCACTTTGATGTTTTTTGGCTCGTACCACTGGGACTTTATAACTCGGCGCCTCCACCCCTATATTTTACCGACTGCTAAATATCGTGCCAGCTCATTAGGTCACCTCGTATATTTCATTGGACGTATAAACACAGTTAACGGAACAATAACAAAGACATTAATATCTGGTTTATGGAGGTGATTAAAACAGCACGTGAGGGCCGTGACTTGCACGTGATCAACGTCGTGCCGAGTGGACAACAGTTAGGGCAGTCGTTTCAAGATGTTGTTGTTGTTGTTGTTGTTGTTAAAAGAAAAAACTTTTTATTCGAAGACATGAGAATTTTGCTAGCCGCCATGAGGACGTAGAATTATGAAATATGATCAATTATCAGTTGAATTAAATAATTATTAAGACTAGAAGAAGTTAAAATTATAATACGACACTGAAAAAAATTATGAAACGTCATCAGTAAAGTGAGTAATATAAATACAAATATGATATCGATTGATTCTTGAAGTGCGGGATGTGGGGGAGGGCAACTTGACCATAAAGATGGTTCCGTAGGATGGAAATATACCCTTTTAGAGCTACTTCATGCTACTTCTCACAACTTGTGGGTAATGGCTCGAATTATATCTATCGTACTTGTTGTGCTCGCACTTGTTTCCAAATACTGAATTTGTACTGCTATTTTCATCACTTCCTTGTGGGTATATAGCTTGAATTTTAGCTATTGTACCGATGGATGGGTAACAGCGTTTCCGGTTATTCCAAGGAGCTTTTCCAAGGACCCATACTACAAAACCAAGTTTTGCTGTTTTACCACGGAACAAATTGCATTTAGTTCCTTCTATGTTGCACTACGCATTCAACGTTTCCATAATTTTTCTATTATATACCGGTACTTGAAACCTATCCATGCGTAAAAACAGACAAGCAAAAATATGAAACTTGATTGAAATCTTTTTGAGCAGCATTTTTCTTTTCTACATCGATTTCTTCTTTGCAAAATATCTATCTCACAAATGGGAAGAAGAGCATACTAGTCAACCAAGTAGAAATAGAAGATCACAATGATTCGATTCACAATATAAAGGTCACCCTCATATATTTCTTATCTCTGGAGAGAGTCTGCATCAGAAATAGCATAGGTGAGATCACAGTGAATGCGTTTCCATCGGTACGATAGCTATACATGGTAAATAGCCAATATACTTCAGTGAATGAAGTAACGGTACAGTAGAATTTGGAATCTTGATCTGCACGGTTTCAAATCGGCGCCTTATGTTTTTGCAATTTGTGTGTGGATCTTCTTGAGGAGGATGCGAACATATCTCGCATATTAGGGCCGCACTATATTGCGGTCTTATCTAGAAGGGCATCACAACCCTGAAACGAGATGTTAATGAATGATGACGACATTTATTTACCTGATTTTAGAGAAAACTAGAAATCATCATCTCAGTTTCAGATATTATATTTTTCTCGTCCTCCAGAGACCATGAGCCATGGCGTAGACATCACCGATTCTTCATAGAAACATGAACAGAATCGAGTAATGTCTATGTCGTGATTCGGAAAAAGGGCTGGGTCCTGGAGGACAAATATATTAATTCGCTATATATAATAGTTATTTATATTGTACAACATTTGTCTCATCTTTTTGTATTTTCATAATTTAGGCATATACCCTACAGGTGCGACAAATTTTCAAGAGAGTAAGTATCGCCGCAACCATATTTTCAAGTTTTTCAATTTTTTTTCTCGTGTTTTGCTTATAGTTATCTCCCGATAATCGTATTCTTTTGATACAAAACTTTCAAGAAAAAACCTTATTCTTCTCGTTTTTTGAACCATTGATCTCGCTCAAGAATTACAACTAAGAATGAATACAAGCGAGTACATGTTCGCGTCGCGTCTGGCCAATGAATGGAGAGCTCGGAAGGCGTGGTTCCGGTGAAACCTGGTTAGATTCCCGGCGGTTTTCTATAGAATCTGACCTGTCATGGACCCTATTCACTAACTTGATACTCTCATTCCGCGTCCACGTTATCGATACGAGTCCTAATTATACCATCACAGTATACATTTTAATCCTTTGAGGACGTAACAACCTCATATGAAAAACATGGTCGTTTTTACTCATTGTTGACTCTTTTTTCCTTCTGAAAATGTAGATATCCCGGGGGCGAGAATTTTTCTAGAATTCTGTTTCTAATTGGGACTGAAAGTGAAAGTGACCAATGAGAATGCCAGGATTTGTGACTCTGTTCGTGACTCTGTTACCGACTCGTCCTACGATATAGTGTATATAGTAGCAGTGTACAGAGCATATATCACTGTGGCGCTATTGTTAGTATATTTTCTTATAGTATGGTGGTTTCAACGGTTCGACTCCTTACGCACATTTTTTTTTGCTGTCTCGAGCGCAGGGCTATGGTAAAGGGTCAATTCATTTTAATGACGGAAACGAAAAAATATTTGAAGGAACATATATTTTATCATTATTGTTGAATAATTTCATACATTTCAAAAAACGCATATCAAAATGAGCTCGAATATGTCCATATAGAAATTGAATGGCAAATAAATCGATGATTAACCGTTAAACTGTAATGATTAATGATTGAACTATAATCTTGACCACTTCGTCAGAAAAACTTTCACATAAATCATCACCATCATGCAAACTCTCATATAAAAACCTGGCACCACCACCAAAACTAGAATATCACTTCTAAAATTGGTAGTGCTTTTGCATGGTAAATCCGAATATTAATATCATTAAGAGCGAGAATGGAAGAGGAGAGAGAGGGTCGTCTTTGTAGCGGCCCGGGCCGCCGTCCAGCCCTGCTTGTTCGTTATAAGTAGCTCTTAAAAGGCTAGCGCTTTTAACACTCGCCTCTTCTATAAGCTTCTTCATCACACATCTACAACGTTCTCTCTCTCCCCCGTCCTCCCTACGGCTTAAAACCATTGTTTTGCTTGTGGTGGCTGCTCGGCGACCATTGTGTAATAATATCACCCGAGATTCTACTGTTTTACATGACCTTAGGTATGAATTATGTTATAATTGTTCTACAAAGGTCATCGAGAAAAGTCCAAACCCATGCCATTTAAACTTCATTTTCACACTATACCTATACTTTATCTTATACTTGGTAGTATAAGTGGTGTACCCTCTTGCTAAGCTTTATTTGCACTCATTATACATTGGTTCCCAATTACCCTTGGAACAATATTCATCATTCGATTTAATAATTCTTCCAAGGAAAATACATATCGTCTGATATTTTCAGTGAATGTCAATAACGAAAACTAAATTACTAATTGAGATATTATTCATTTTTTCACAACACAACGTTTCTTATTTTGTCGGTGAATGTCAGTTGATAATTTCTTTTTCTTTTCATTTTTCAACGTCATTTTAACGAGATTTCCACACACAATGTTGCAACAAGTTGTAGTTTCAGTCTCACAGGTAACATTTTCTCTTTCTCCATTTCACATTTGAATCCGATCTAAATTATAAATATAGAACTGTCTGTAGAAAGTTATGCTTGCCACTTCGTGTGGTATTTCCTGTTCGTATAATTGAAATAGTGAAGTAGATATCTGTTCGGTATAAGAATAGGTTTCAAGAGTAGCGAGGCGCTCGTGTCTATGTGTGTGACGTGAGTATTGTGCGGTGAGAGCACAGTATATAGAGTGCGATCATAACTCTGCGTCGGAAGACGACGTCGACGACGACGACTACGACGACGAAGCGAGAGAGAAGAGCGCGGCGCTCGCTCGGCTGGTATAGAGGCGCTAGTAGGCGAGCTGCCGGAACCGGGCCGTATAAACAACCCCGTGTATTGTAATAACAAGTGCCATGCAGTCCGCCCCCCCCCCCCCCCCCCCCCCCCCGTCGCTCACACCCCCAACGCCGCAACACGGCAATGTGCAAGCTGCGAGCAGCGACGTCACGGCGAGAGAGATGTAGAATAAGAGTGAACGCTATACTTGATCGCGTTTGTGTACGAGTCGTCTCTCGTCTGGCTCTCTGCGTAGAAAAATTGCTATGTCAATTGGAAGTAAAGACGGACGTGGGTTGGGTTTGAGTCGTGTATAAGACATTTTTTTCAAATCATCATCTGCTTATTCGTATCCCCGAATAATCTAGTTGTTGGTGGCGTCGTTGATAACAATATAATGATATACGAGTCAAGTGCCAGCGTTTTTGATTACGATACTTTTTGGTTGATATATGGCCAACCCGTATAGAAGCCACTATACTATAGTGCATGACATTCAAAATGATTCACGAGAAAATAACGACAATAATCATATTCTTGTGTATCATCACTGTGTAGAGTATAAGTGTTGATTAATTCAATCATTCGTAATAATTCATTATTCACATCGATTATTCGAAAATATTTCAGTTTTAGGGAATTTAATTAATTTAATGAATAACGATTCTCTTCAAATATAGTATAGGATGAAAAGGGAATCAACATTTCATTTTAAATATCGCCACCCTCGGTAGCTCAATCAGTTGAGGCACCGCTTCATAAACTGAAGTCACCGTTGAGCGTGGGTTCGAGACCCACTCACGGCATGGATTTTTGTAAACGTTCTCTCACGTATTATCACTTCATAGTTTCATAATCAACTGCTCATTCGTACATAACTTGGCTGTTTTTAGGGTCATTGTACAAACAATAATTATAATCAGTATGATTATATATATCATACTTTTTCACGCCGTAGGCCTAATCATGTGTCATTTCCCATCTGTATGAGGCACTTGGCAGTTGACAAGTCACTGTGAAGTAAAACAGAATCAAACATGAAAGGGAAATTAACGGTCAACTATGTCGAAGAATGAAATTGAGGAATAAAAACAATGTCACTTTTACGATAAAACATATTTTCAATGCGTGTAGAATGTATGTTTCCAATCAAATGATAAAATTTGAAATGACATGATTCATAAACGTATATTTCATCACTTGTTTTTTCGTTGTACATATAGGCCTACGCATGTAAATTCTAATGTTTTCAAAAACTGTACAACTTCGAACATTTACGATCCAGTCTTCTTCCAATCCGTGATCCATATCGGTTATATGATTCGATCAGACCGAACATTCTCGCTGTGTATACCAACTGTGCTACACAGTACATCCCTCCCAAATACTGTGTGAAACATTCCATCACGGCCATTGTACCCAAATATAGATATTCCGCACTTGGCAACACTGTTGTTTACCGTTGTTTACTTGAATGCGTGTTCGCAGTGTAATTTATATCGCGAAGTTCTGGAAGCCTGTATAATACATAAAACAGGGATGAGTAAACACTTTGTAAGTACAGTTGGTAGCGAGAGTATATAGGCATATCACGTGAATAACTCATTGCCGAGACAGGCTTGATGGACGATCAATCTGTGAACGTTAAGAGCGCTTTGGAATCGATCCGAAGAAATATCAGTATTTCTGTAATAACTTTTGAACGGCGTGAGATATCAATATTCGTAGGCGATAGAAACACAGTTTTTCGTATTAACTTCAAGATGGTATACATAATACGTATTCAAGTTTGATCGTATAATTTCTGACTAAAAACATGATTGTTGTATCTGTATATATATATATATAGCCCCCCCCCCCCCGTGGCTCAGTCAATTATCGCACTGCTTTAGCAATTGAAGTAAGGTGGGGCCTATCCAACGCTTATTTGTACCTCCGTATATACCCTAAAGCTGTTGGTGTGTTCGTTTTAAGCAGCATTAAAGAAAAAATCTATATATCAGTGAGAATGTCAAGATTCAATAATGTTGATGTATATCACATATTGGAGTTATTGAAAAGATCTGTATTTCTATTTTTTTATAATCTTAATACCGGCACATGTAGCTCACTGGTAACGCTAGCTTCATGTGACCCGGGAGTTGAAGGAAAATCGAGCCTCGATTCGATCCCCGCCACGCCCATCTCTACAGATGTTTTCCTGGGTTTTTATATGTAGCCGATAGGCTAATCCTGAGATGGTCTCTACAATAGAGGACACGATTGCTTCTTTCCCACGAACCATCCAGTTATGTAAGAAACTTTCATTTCATCATCCCATTAATCATTCATCTGCCGCGAGTAGATCTCGGTTATTATTATTATAGTGCGTCTCAAAACCCAATATAAAGAAAGAAAGAATAAGTAATGATTAGTATATCTCATGACGTTGGACAGTATATACCAGAAACCTGATATTTCGCTAAATCGACTCCCATACGCTCTTAAGGGGTGACCACACACACACGCGAGCTATATGTATAAAGGGGTGGCCGTTTACGAAGCAGTTTCTGTTCGTATAACGATGTAACGTAAGCAGTGTGACTAATAACTATAAAGCTAACTGGCTAATCTAGCGCTGGTTGTAAGAGCATATAGAAGCACACTTATGTACACCACACGAAAGGATTGCTTTAATGTACTAGTTTATCACGTACTCATTAAAAGTAACTTGTATAGAAGTATATAAAGCAAGTAAAAAATAACATTTGAAATCAAGTGCCGAGTTTTCCAACACTTATCATTCAATGTATGAGATGATTACTTCAATTTAGGATGCTTTCAGAGTCGAGTAGATAAACTGGCGCTTGGCGCCTTTTTCGTGTCCTCAAGTTCAACTGAGGAAAATGATACTATCAAATGTCTGAACAATTTGTATGCTGAAACAGATATTCTGTTGGTACTGGGACAATTAGTGGTGATTTTTGGTCAATCGTAGGTCAATACTGGGATGGTTCCTTAAGGGATTAAGGAAGGATAAAGGAAATCCCTCAAGTGGATCGATTACATATTTAGAAAAAAAGCATATAATAATGATTCATACAAACTAGATAAATGATTTCTCAACATTTAATTGGATCTTGCCAAGGCTTGATGGCAAGTGGAAAGAACACCACTTGCACGTGTTAATTTTCTGATTTTATTGTAGTTCATGTACCATCCAGTGTATAGGGTTGATAATATTTCTCTTCACTCTGTGGAATTATGGAAAGAATACAATTGCGGCATCTAATATTAATCCATGGTCCCAGTATTAAACTAAACCACATAGGAAAACCACGAAAAAACTATATCAGAATGATGGACCAAGGTGTGAATCGAACCCTGTCTCATTAATGGAGGTGCCAGGTATATATATATATATATATATATATATATATATATATGTGTGTGTGTGTGTGTGTGTGTGTGTGTGTGTGTGTGTGTGTGTGTGTGTGTGCACTGTTTATACACCCCGACTTCAATACATTATATGTTGCAAGTGAATACCAGGATTGCAATTGTAGGAATAATTATCTATTATTATCATGATAATTATATCGTAATGGAACTAGAGACACGTGAGGGTTTGAATACCTTTGTTATGAATTGATGATGCATGCATGGCTCTATTTGAAATCACTGTTACATACCTGCATGAATTATAACTTATACCAATGAATATCATGCATTTCAACACGAATGTGTTGTTAGAGCGAGCTATTTGCGTGTGCGAGTCTCATCGTAGCTTCTCCCCTAACGGCGTGGAAAATCACAATTCTCAAGAACTATTTCCAATCCTCTTCTTCATTCATATTTGTATACTACTTTAGTTAAAATTCAAGTTGAAATATTTAGCTGAAAATAGGGAAAGTATCAATCTCATGATTAGCTCAAGTTTAGATTAAAGTTTGGCTATAAATGTTATTTAATTTTTGTGTAATTCTAAATTCAACACTAATCCTCACATTAACAAGTTTGTAATTCGGATTCCAAGTTATTTTCACCATACATATAAATAAAAACTTTTCTTTGTTCATTTTCTGTTCAAATGTGTCACCTCCATTAATTACATCCGTACATTTTCATGTGCTTTCTAATCAGTGACGTGTTAAATCAAGTAAAATTCCCAATTAAACATTGATTACTTAAACGGCAACGTAACGGGCACATTGTAACTCGGTCCCAACATCGGCTATAAAACGTTAACTTGATTATCGCAAGCATATAGCTCTACATAGTCGTATTTTGTATCACCCCTTTCAAGAGAAGTACTGCTACAGAATGGGGTTAGTGGTGGTTTAGATATTTGCAACAGTCTGTATACGCGGTTAGAATGGAATGCATATTACGTATATATATTGCTTATTGCTGATCCTCTATCCTCCTCTCTCCGAGAGCATTCATTAAAATACCATTTATTACAAACAAACCGACGTAAAGGGTTGAATATTTAATATAATAAAAACAGCTGTCAAATTGAGTTCGTAGAGCGTTGGATAGTGGAAATACCAGTGACCTCTTGAATGCGTGGAACACGATTTAGAAAAAAGATTTAACGAAGAACAAAAACCGTTTCGAGCTAATAGTTCTTCGTGTACATTCCTGAACAAGATTTCAACGTGTAGATATACGTTCAAGCGCGAGTTTTCTTTTGAAGGAAAACTCATTTATATTGTGAACATGTTTGATATTAAGCATCCTAAAAACGTAATGCAGCACTAGTTACGAAATAAGACGTGGAACTAATAAACGACAAATGATAAATGACAGCGATTTTTAAGATTGTTGTCTGAAATATAAAGTTGTTGAACAATTTTTCAAGAGTGGTCAAATATCTGTTGGAATTATGGTTGTACAAATCTGTATCCAATTCAACTTAAGTATAAATTAAACTTCCCAAAAAAAGAAAAACTTTCTGGATGTGATATTTTCGATATTAATATTTGATTATCCGTTAATATAAACTAAGGTGAAGAAAATGTGTTCAACACAACATGTCTTGATGTAATTTATTCTCGTCTTTTCCTCTGTCTGGCTAGAATATTTAACTGTGATAAGTGTACGAGAAAGACATTTTCATAGATGCAGGGAGGCGGGAGGTCATGGCATCTTATATGAAAATGGTAAACAACTCTTCTCCGTGAAATTGCGTTTTCGTTTTTCTCAGATATAAACATGAACTTTCGAAATATATGTAAAATATGCTACCAAACATTTTTTGTTCGGTGTGATTTTGTAACTTCACTCGAGATCGAAAATAAGTGGAGCCATTTTTCGTGATATCTTACTGAGTGTATGGTTGAATTTTTAACTCAAAAAGATATGCATCTTCTTAATACCATCTATTAATTCTTATAACCCAATTTCATCATATTAAAGAGCTTCCTTATGATTATCATTTGTACAAATGTGCCATTTATAAAATGAAGCCTTACAGCTCTGTGCACCTTATTTGAAACTGACTATCACAGGACCTTCTTGAATGGGTTTTATCTAAAATATGGTTATCTCTGTAGATAATAAAAATATGTACAATATGTGCAACTCTATTATTAACTCTACCTCGTGTTAAAAGCGTAGTCTTTGGTGTGTGGCACCAAACAGTGGCGTTTTAGGGTAAAATATGAACATTCGGCACTTCCACCAACATTTATTAATTGAAACATTGTAATTATTTTTCTCTATTCGCACACAGCTTTTCCGAAAAGTGATGACTTCTGTTGACACGATTATTCTTTTCTTTCTCATAGCAAATTCCTCTTGACTGGGCACATGTAATTAAATTATGGATAATCGTCCTCGACAGAGATTTTTTAACCTTCACGAACGAAGAAATTCACTAGAGCGGAATTATTTTCCCTCAGATCTTTAAGACCAACCAAAATGACCTGACATTATTTATTATTTCGATCTTGGCTTTTTTTAACCATTCTGAAAAACTCTGGGTCTACGATATTGACGCAAGAAATCAGGCCGAGCTTCAGCGTTCATAACTTATCCGCCCATTAAGCACGTTAATGGGCGGAATTGTAGGCTAGAAGAGAGCAAATGCCATCCATGACATTTAAGAGTGTTCTATTGTGTTGATATAGCGGCATGCATATTGGAGGTCCACGAATAGAAGAGATAATAAAATGAAGAGAAACTTGGCAGTTACGTATTCCCGTCTAGACCGCATATTTCAATGCATAATGCACGTTGTACATGAGTTATTGCCCTCGAGTTTTCCGACGAGATGAAAATTTACTCGAGAAATAATGTTGGTTGTCGCTCGATTCTGTGTTTTAAACGGTTTTGCGCTGTAATTCCTAATTGGTATACTATGGTGCTGTTTTATCCCCACTTGTATTCCAAGATGATGCAAATTAAAATTGTTTATTAACGTAGTTTAGTGCCACCGAAGCAGGCGTTTTTCTTTCATCAATGCAAGATTAAACAACAGCGTGCCGCGAAAGGCGATGGTGAGGGAGGAGAGGAAGGGGGGAGGCACTTGGGGCTGGACTGGAGGCATATTAACTGTTCGAGGTCATTAAGACGACGGTCTTACAAGTACTAACCCCTTCGCCCCATCCTCACTCTTCACCCCTGCACTTCACCACTTCACCTCGTCCCTTGTGTTCATAAAACATATATTGAAATTCAGTAACACGTTTCATCTTAATAACGTTTTTGTTTTTCTTAATCAAATTTTGTTTGGTGGAAGGGCCGTGTTCTTTTACTTGTTGAAAGACCGCAATGATTTTCTAATTCCGTCATAATAAATTCTGGTCCGAAGAAAAAGTTATTTTAATTAAAAACTCGTGTGACCTCTTTAAGTGGCCCGCGTTTAGTCCGATTCAACCGGTTCGAGACAATCAAATGAGAAATGATAAAGCTTATGTAATTTTTTCGATTTTATAGTATAATTGAGTCCTCACTTTCTATATTCTTTATAGTGTCATCAAAAATTGCTTGCCTCGTTCTTCGATTCAATTCCTTGTATTCAGAATGAAATTAATTGTGTATCGGATGTATCCTGCTATAACTGCTATTCTATTAGGAGCTGGTTGCGCCATCTTATTAGTGAATTGAGCAATGATTAAATGATCTCCGTGCTATCACTCTCGGCTACGTATGTTTTTTTAATATTATAACAATTAAATTATTGAAACTCGATTATCAGTTGGCCTAATTGATACAGCCGGCTCCATGAGCCGGTTAATTCAAAGTGAATTATTATAGCAAAGCGATCCAACTTATCACCCTTGGTTACGTATGTTATTTTCTTGCCTTAATCAATAATCGAGGAGATCTTACTTATCAGTTGGTAAAACGGCATCCAAGTATTATAGATTGCAAATTGATATCATGGCACATATATATATATATATATATATATATATATATATATATATATATATTTGAAAGTGTTTATTTGAAAAAAGTTTTGCTTCAACTCATAAAATTGTATATTTATATTGTATGTTTTATGTTCCAGGTGAGTTAATGAACGAGGTGTTATGTAACTAGTATACGGCTGTTGATGGTGAGTAGCGAGCATCAACTTTTTTACACTCTTTTACTTTGGTAAAAGTCATCGTGCTAGTTACCACGCTTATGTGAAACTAAAACCCATAAAACTAGAGTGCAATTAAGTGAATAACACTACAGCAAACTAATTGCGCATATTTTGCATATCATGTGTTTATTACCCAAAGTTTTAATATCACGCTTCAAATCAGTGATGCACAACCCGCGGCACTCCATGTCATTTTTTGTGACCCGCCGACTGGAGGAAAAATTATTGAAAATTTTATAGCATTTCACATAGAATAATTGTTTTACTATTGTCATGGTTCGCTGTTATTGTTTATTTTCTTCGTGAAATCAGTAATAAAACCATCTGATATTATTCTACACGTCTTCCTGCAGATGGTTCAGTGTGACGTGCTCCTTGTTACAATATTCGTTGTGGCAACTGTCATAATTACTAGTTCTGGCTTGATTGTTAGTTTAGGTTGCTTAAAGGTCCTCTTGACACCGAACTTTTATTGGTAATATATTTCGCGAATCCAGCATGGCAGATATAATCATCTATCGGCAGGACGGATATTTCCGTTCACAAACTCAAAATTTCCGGTTATATCCAGTTATTTTCAATTATTCAGCAATCAGTGCACAGTTTGATATAGTTCATAAATGTACTTCATTCGGAAATATGTTGTATTCTTATTTTAACTGTGATTTTACGTGTTTTCCTGCATTTTGTCCAATATAGACGGCGAGTAAATCAGATGAAAATCCTTTGTAAACATTTTACTCTACCTTGACTACGGGTTTCGTTTGTTTCAATCATTTCTCCCTTTAGTGTAACATGGATAGTGTTTATAGTATAGGCTCTAATTGGACTAGTATGTGCTTATGAACGTCCAGCTTCAAGAGAAAATTCATATAATTTTCCGGGACACTTTTAACCTGTGTGACCCGCTGACAAGTGCAAAATGAATAGCATTCCTCTTCTAATAAAAAGGTTGTGCATCACTGCAGTTTAAATTGTGTATTCATTTCAACGCTTCAACATTAGTGATGGAAATACTCGAACGTGAAATATTCTGAAGAAGTGTAGCAATTAGAAATGTACTGTCATGATATAGTATTTGATATTATCTTCATTTTTTTTTAATATGTCTTGTTTCGCGCTTCACGACACAAAGTACTTTGGAACCGGATGTACCCAATGAATCTTTCAACTTTTAAATATGAAACTTCGTAAATGCAGAACACACTCTTTTATCTACGATCTATTGTTTCTTGAAATTCATTCTCTTTGGTCGTTTTTGTGATCATTTATTTACGAGTACACTCGGAAAACTAAGTTATGACTTGAAAGCAGGACAAAGTTCCACGAAATACCTATTACTGTCGATGGGCCAATTAAGAAACTTTTGAAAAATGTACCACTTGAACAAGATGCAGAAACTATTTCTATCTCTATGTACCTTTTTTTGGGGTGATTTTTTCACTTATTTTCATTTGATTTATTTCACTTTATATTGAGTCGTATAAATGTTCTTCATTGATCGTTACTATTACATAATATTACCACCTGGTTGAATAGGAAAGTGTAACGAAAAAAACTTCTATAAGAAATAAATTCACAGACTTTTTCAAGTATAACGTTGAAGAAATAAAATCGGAATTTCAATTAAAGTCAAGAATGTCAGAAAATATTTGTAGATATACCAGAGACAGTCACCGAAACAGAAAACTCAAAAACGTAAGATCAAAGTCATGCAACGAATAACGAATCTCTCGTTGTATCCAGTATAAGTTGGATTTAACATCCACTGGCCGATCCAATATGTTACGTCACATTGTACACGTGTCTAGTGTAGTGTAGTTCTCACCACTATCACTATAGGGAAGTGTTGTTAAAGGGTTAATCGTATTGTGGCTATAGCTACTCTCCTCATACATTTACCCCGAGTTCACACCTGCGGCTAGAAGAGGGGGTTAGCTATATGGTCAAGATTGAATCTCAAGAGGTCAACGTAATGAGTACAATTGTTCAATTATGCACGACAGAGCTCGGTAGGTGGTTCACAGTATGTAGTCGTGGCTCGATTGAGTAAGTAACAAGTTACTGAGAGAAAATTGTGCTTTCCTTGGAAGTACAATTTAGTTGGTAATATTATTTTCAATAATTTATTATAATATATTATTAAATAATGTGTATTAATAATATTAATATCATTATAGGGTCAGTTGTACGAACTCTTGATCAGGTATCAATCTGAGAATTATTAGTTAATGTACGAAAATACCGTAGGCAAGCAAGGGATAGTTTTTTTTGTCAATTATTAGGGCTAATCATCAGTTGGTATCACCGGCCATTAGTAGCGTAGGTGACTGAGTGGCCATTGTAACAATTGAAACATTCTGTAGAACATTTTGTCTCGTTTTAAAAGTTTTTGAATGTTTTTAATTTCAATTATTCGAGATGAGTAGGTCGCTGAAAGTGAATTTTTGTCACAATCTATGAAAATCGATGTTCTTCGTTATCATTACAGTGCGTCGGTAAACCCATTATGAAAGTCGATGTAAAAATTGATTTCGGGCTCAAGTGAACACGAACCAGACGCTAGAAATTGAAAAACTGAATATTTGCCGATCGATGACAATTAAATCACGGTTTTCACGAAATTGACCTACAAATACTTTGAACTTTGAGTTTCGATTGAATTTGAATGTCAACAATCCAACCAGACAGCAATAACTGGCAAACCAGAATATCAAGTCAATTGTGATGGAAACTACTTATGTTATCTTCTAATTTCAGAAATGTCTTTTTGAGATTCTAAGGATGACATTCAAAAAAAATCCTGAAGTTTTGTGTGCTCAAATGTCTTGATTCAAATCAATAACACATTTATATTTTCAATTTGTTTATATATTTTTGATCGCTTGGTTTCCGACAGTCATATAAACCACCCATTACACCCCCATTATATCACCCATTTTATCACCCATTATATAGCGAATAAGACTCTGGAAATAGAAATGTATAAGCAAAGCAGGATAGATCAATGAATGGCATTCTCAGAAATGTATGTGATATGTTTATCCTACTGCTTATCATGAATCTCTCTAACTCACACCACTCCAAATCCGTATTACGTCACATAGCATTTCAAACAATACTGTCATAGAAATTAATTATCCGCTTTGAGGTTGTCTGCACACTTATCCTCCGAAGAAACGTTCAATTTCCATTAACGAACTTTAGACATAGTTTTGTTCGCCAAACTCTGCTCGTGAATTAGACTTAGGCCCACAACCCGCCTCCGCACTACGCAATTAATTCAATTTTATAGACTCTTTTTAGTCTTTACCTACGATATAAACAGCTACCTATCACTATCAGTGGCTTCTACAGCCCATTATTGTGCGAAACAACGTGGCTCGCGCTGAATAATCTATTCCAGTGTTGGGTGCGGAACCTGGCACGGTAATAATTACACGGTGTGACCAATAACTTGGCTTGAATGATACCAGAACGAACACAATTCAGTACTGTACGAAGGGGTGGTGGATTTGGCTATATATATATACGTAGCAGTTTTCATTTATAAAGCTTGATAAACTACGTATGGGTCCAGCTATATCATGATTTTATGAGGTTTTATTACTGAAACTTATGGTGCAGTATGGGAAAAAGGTGACATTAAAGTTATATTTAATGACTTCATAACTTTTAAGTTGAAAATGTAGTGAAATTCGGTTTTCTTCGTGCACTGTAAACATTTGGTATGATCTTGTACAGTTTCAGCATTCATAATGCGTACGTGTTGACGTCGTCTTCCTCATCCAATATCATTAAATAGCATTAGTATAACATCCCCTCCCACGAGGTTATTCACTCTCATTTTATCACTTTTCTCAATGCATCCTCATATATAGATAGAGATAGATAAATGTATATATATAATCATATATGTATTCGTATGTGGGTGTGGGTGATCTTTCATTTATACCTGTACTTTGGATAATCAAATGGTTTCAGTATAAAGTGTATTTTCGTCATTGACAGAGTGCCCCAAAATGCCCTGCTGTGCATGTCACTGCATGTATTGCTTTTGTATTAGAATGGGTGGGTTATCGAGATCGAAATATTTAGTTTTATATTCAATAATGGGTAGAGTAAAACGTTGCTTTGACTCCAGATTTGTAAATGAACAAAATCAATCATAATATACCGTAAGACATCCTTATATAAGAATGATGTAATAGTCGTTAGAAAGAATTCTACAGGGATGGATATGTGGTTAACACTATATAATCATTAATCAAACAATGTACTAATTGTATCGAAAAGAAAATCGTGTTTGTAAGGAATGAGCTGTCATAAAAAGCTTTGAAAGTTACAGATATCTTCGAGTCATCTAGGCCTTAAGAGCTATAACGAAATCCCAGTTTATCAATCTATCTACCGGAAAATGTTGGTATTGACCTTTATGTGGCGTAGTTCGTGAATAATTACTGAATTGATGATTCCCCAAGCAAGCAGGATGACCGTAACTTGTTGATTGACCTCTCTCTCCTGTCTGATGATCTACCACTATAACATAGGACCTTCTGATGACTTATCTGATGATAAAAAGGTGTCTCTATTATAAGAAAATGTCCTTGACCTGCTAGTTGACCTCTGTCCGATGTCTGACGACCGTGCACTAAGACGTAGGGCGTAGTCAGCCAGATAAGAGAGAGAACTACTGTGTCAAGAGATGAACTAGCAAGGTGGAGCGAGGGGTGGCCGTCATACACACACACACATACACACACCGTTCCACCCTTCCAGCTCGAGGCAGGAAGCGCCTGCATTGCAGTAAATCGTGACGTCATTTCCGATTACGTTCTGTGTGGAGGTTGCTTGGCGGGTTACGTACGTGATGGAGGACCACGTCTTCATCAGCGTGATCAGAAGTGCACTGACGGTATGCTTTCACGTCAGATAATCTCGAATGTAACTGGAAAAACGCTACGTGATCGCGACTGTGGAGAATCAAGTTCATATTTATTCCTTTGAGAATATGTCTAGTTAGGATACATATTATTAGCATTCTAAAATTTCTTCACCTAATTAATGGTTATTTAAAATTCGTTTTTCATTCCAACTAAGACTAGTAGTCGAGTGACTAGTCAACTGAATCTTCATTCAGGAGACCGGGATTTGATTTCCGGTTTACCGGTTACTATTACCAGTAATAGCATTTACAAAATGCACTAGTTATTATCATGTTTGTGATGTATTGTTCCATGGCCAAGCTGACAGGTGTTTTTCGTGGTTTCAATATTGGGAAGGTTCGTTAATAACAGGCCACGACCGATTCCTTCCACTATCCAAAAACACCTATTAGCATAACCTTCCATCTCATCATCCCCTCATCTCAAATATAATTCACCAACGCCAATGGATGTCAGCGCCAATGCCCAATATTTAGAAAACAAATCGTACCATTTTTCACTTTTAGTTAATAGTGATGACATATTATGGAGATAGCATATGATAGAATTGCGACTGTTTACACGCGTGGCGTGCTTATACAATTCCACAAAGTCGAACAGAAAAACATCCGTTTCAGATGAATGAGAATGTTCCCTATTCTGCACATAATAGGATTTAAATGGGTTAAAACCTTTTCCAAACTCTTCCATTTTACGACGAGGTATTACTAGGAAATGATCTTATTTGACTCGTAAATGCAGTACTTTTTAGATTTGTTCCGACTAAGTCTTGTTACAAAACTTTTTTTAGAAGGAAGATTTAATTTCACAATAGAAGCATCTTTATTGAAGCTCTAGGCTTTATTATCCTTTGAACTTGAGACAAGTGTGATCTTAGCCATCATTTGTGTTTACCATGTAAGATTTTGTAATATTCTCATAATGTATTACACTCCAGCATTTGTGTACTTCATACCGATTCAACCCCATTATCCGATTTACCAAACCGTGATTTTTATTGAGCTAATGTATTCAGGAGAATTTATTTAGTACTGAACAAACGGCATCACCATGACAACGTAATCCTTGATGTTTTCAAACAATCAGAGATTACATGAATAACTTATTCAGCAAATAGAATTAACACAACTATGTCGACTAATACATGTGCATGCGGTAGTGTATATAAAATACTTATAGGTATTAGAGTACTGGTAGTTGCTGCAATTCGGATTAAAAGTTTATATGCTACTTCTAAATCTGCAACTACACAGCACCATACGTATGTATATATATATATATATATATATATATATATATATATATATATATATATATATATATATATATATATATATATATATATATATGTGTGTATATATATATATATATATATCCTTCCCCTTGTTGATGTATGTCCCTCACTCGATCTTGTCTTTGTACTAGTATTGATAATATACTAAAATACTGTTTTTTTTATAGATATAGGTGTAAGTCAGTATATATCTCCAGTACTAGCACAGATCTTTTTCATGACGATGTGGAATGAGATTTCGATAGCGCGTAGAGAGGGTTGTTGGATCTCGAAACCAGTAGGGTATTGTAAAACATCCGGCGTCAGCCAATCAGAGCTCAGAAGACGTGTGTGACGTCATTTTCTCTGTAATACCGTCATATATCATAACTCTTATAGCTTGTAGGCCTATAGACATTGTGTTAATGTCTTGTGTATACACTTGTTACACGAGAGAATAAAATTAAATGGACTTGATAAATGAACCAATTGACAATAAACGATCCGCTTTACAATGATTATTCACAGCTTTTTACTGGACTATTGATATTGTTTTTCAACTGATTCATTAATTTTCCCTTTTCATAGAAATTCCTTTTGGTATATTCAACCATGCATGTATCTCGATATATATATATACATATATATATATATATATATATATATATATATATATATATATATATATATATATATATATATATATATATATATATATATATATATATATATATATATATATATATATATATATATATATATATATATATATATAACTTATGTGTGTGTGTGTGTGTGTGTGTATGTGAGTGCTTGTGCTTGTAATTGCATGTAACTCACTTTGGAATTGTAGACAGCATAGTTCATCTACATTTGGTGACTAACTGATAGCTGTTAGATGTATGCGCCACAAATCTTACCCGAACTTTCTCAATTTGCTCTTCCTTCTGAATTACTCAACACTAGCTACATTTCTCAAGTTCGTATGTTGATGAACTCTTAAAGGTTTATATTTGTTCGAAATTTCTAACCAATGATTGTAAAAATTTCCACCAGTAAAAGTTGGTCCATAAAAATAAATTTGTTCAGCTCCTAGCTATTTCACCGGGGGTGCATTTGATATATCTCTCACGTAAGCAGTGTGAAAACTTCACTTAACTCTATTGTCTGTGTAGTGTTCTTTTTCTTATTTTTATTAGCTCGCAAGCACACGACACGGAGGTCTGTTCAACGCTTGAGCGCTTTACTCATCATTACGTCGATCCACCGACGGGGTTCAAAGCACTGCTGCCATCCCAGTGTTTCACAATTACCGTGTGCGTTCTCTGTCGATTATTTTTATTTGCCACTGTTGGTACATTTGTTCGTTCGTTTAACGAATATTAAATTCGTTTGTGTGTAAAGTGAAAAGACGGATTCTAGTTGGATGCTGCGTCGACATCTTGTGTCGTGCCCGCTTTTCTCGCCTGTTGTATTAAACATTGCACGTAGCTAGCGTCGTTGTGCAGACGCCCTTGCCTGCCTCCTCGTTTCTATCTCCTTGTAGTCGGAGGCCGTTGCTATCCGCCGCGGTGAGGCACAGGCACGCACGGAACTCATTCTTCACAAGATTTCAATATGAATACATTTGCAAAGTTTACCGCTGTGTTATATGTTGCATGGTCAGAAAGTCGATAATACAATTTTAAGACGTTGCTGGATTATCAATTTATATTATTTTTTGGTGATCATTGCATTACAAGTATCTCGGAACTTTCTTGTTCGTTCGGAGAACGAGCTATTGAAATTCTCGTTTTTAAAACATCTAATCAACGATTATTAAAAATGTAATATGGTTCGAAAGCTTTCATACTGACTGCTGTGATTTTAACCTGTGCTCTCTCATCCAATGGCGGCAACCCCCAGAACGTTTGCCTGATGATAAATATTACTCATTAAAAATGTAGAAATGATGCCAACCCTATCTCTTTTCGTATACTAAATTATATCCCTTCATTATACGGGAGGAGGAAGGGAGGCACGTGATTCAGTATGGAATGAATTATTATTTTTTGGTTATAACTTATGATTTTAGAACAGTATGAGAGATTAGGAAAAGTTATGACCATATAAACTGTCATTTCAATAAACTCGATGCCTTTACCATCCTTAATAAAGTCTGTGACAGCGTGTGGTTACGACCATTTTAAAGACCTGGGTGTTAACGTACTTACAGTATGCGTTGTAATTGTAGCTATATTTGTAATTAACATCGTTTGAATATTTAATGTCCCTTACACACACACACACACATATATATATATATATATATATATATATATATATATATATATATATATATATATATATATATATATATACCGATAAAATAAACATGAATTGATATTGACTGGTATAATGTGGTCACCGTCATTCATTCTACTTACCGTAACTAAAGTGATTTAATATAATATTGCTATAGAGCCCACACGTGTACTACAGAGCCGAATAATTGAAAATGCGATATACAAATCTATCACGTACAAAATTCCGTAATAATAAATAATACTCACAAGTTATCATATAGTCCCCGCATGTTGCTCTTCAGGTAGCAAAATTGTCGTTTTCAACTACAGAAACCGTTCGATTACATTAATAAAAAAACATGGCCCTTCCACCAAAAATGTTGATCAACACCAGGAGTCAAGTTTCAACACGCAGTGTTAGAAAAAATACATCACAGTCATAATATAGAACATTGAAGTATGGGAATAGTATATTTTCTTTCTAAGAATGTTATTAATAGCTTAAGCCGTAATGGATTTCACATGACCGTTGTGAATTGCTTCAAACTCGTGGATGTAAAACGCAAACACAAAATAACAGTCACTACTAATCCAATTGATCAAACTAGTAGTCGATACCACCAATATTGGTATATTTCTGTATAAAATTGAGATGAACAAACAAGTAACAATTATTGCCGTCTAAGTCAAATCACATTTATCCCTGATGCTACTAATCTCAATGATGTTGAATCTAAGAAGACAGTGTCTAGAAAGTTTCCAGAACAAAAACAATACATTTTCAGAAATGTTTCATCAATTATTATTCTATTCTATTCCGCTTCTTTTACCCATTGAGAGTAATGAAAAGTTTTTGTTTGTATGTATGTATGTATGTCTGGACCCTTGTGTATTGCTGCCTGGAAGTTGGATCGACTTCTTCTTCCTTCTTCGTCTTGTTTTATTGAGTTTGTTTGGTTGTTACGCTTGGTTGGCCCCGGTCGACTTTCGACATTGTTGCCGGTCATGGTAACAGCCATGCACGTTGGGCGGGGCTCACTGACAACCCTATACATATCTTACTCTTGGCTCTCGTAGAGTCTTATCTATCGAGCACATTAGCCGAGAGACAGAACGCCGTCCTATCTCTAGACTATAGGCTTAGTGCACTCTTAAGCTACCCTCTATATTAACAGGATTTGCTAGCCTTGTTAGCTCATGTAATTGTTTTACACGAGAAGATGGCGACTAGGAGAGATTGAGAGAAAATAGTGTCCAAGATATATCGCGAAATGTATCGAAGTTATTATTCATTGTTTGACATCGGAAACTTTATATAAGAATATATGTCTCATTTATATACGGTTTTGGAAAAGTATTCATAAGAATCGTGTCTCGTCAAAATAACTCATCTTATGAAACATATGTAGACGCTGCTTAATTTATACAAGATGATAGTTATTACTTTTATAGAAGGGCTCCTGATATTCAACAATTTCATGTATCCTTGCAGTAACTTCTCATAAGCCTATTTATTACCGTAATTTGACGAAAATGAACATGAAAACATGGACAACTATGTTCAGGAAAGCTGCTGAAACATTATATGTATTTCGGCTTATTTTGGCGCCCTGTAGAACTGCGCGCGACAGAGAGATACAATGAGATAGATATACAGACAGAAAGCGAGAAAGAGATGGAGAGGGAGAGAGTAATGATACGGAGAAGGGTTACACAGTGGCCCACATCAAGGCGTGGCCCACCTACATGTACGGCCTGTGGTAGATGATCGTGAACATTAGCCCACACCACTTGCCCCTGACTTGTGCGTTATTTGCGAGACCAAGCTCTTTATATACGAGCCAAACAGCCTCTCTCAGTAACCACCCACAAGTAGACTCACTATAGGAGCCCGTTATTACTCGATAAAAAGCCACAAAGTGTAGGAAAAATGCTCCCTTGAGGATATATGAGGCGTCATCCGTCAGTATTGGTAATAGAAAACTCCGACAAAGATATTTATTACCGAACTAATAATATTATCATCTTGTAATATATTGAGATGCAGCGAGACTATAAAAGTTTTATCAGTGGTTCCAATATACCAGTATGGCATTAAAAGATACTTTTATATCTAGGACTTTTCCAACGTACGTTACATAGTAACGTGGGAATATGGAGTAAACTGGAAGGAGTCGCTTGTTCTTATGGTATATCCTATGTGAAGCGGAACAATATTGGCTTAATCGAAAAAGAATCGACACATTACTTCTTTCATGTGAAATAAACTCATCTTATACGTATTGAAACAAAAGTAAACGTCCGTTTGCTATTTGTACGATACGTGTTGCCCAAGCTATTTAGCGATGTAGAAAAATGACTTGTACATTTGGTTTAAGCTGTAGATATACTTGTATAGCAAGTGTAGAACGGCACGTGGACGATGAAGATGAATGGATTTTTTTTCGAAGTCGAAGTTGACCTAGCTGTGACCCAGCGAGTAGGAGAAAAAGCGGTGATTTCAGAGATTTGGTATGGTGTTATACATATAAGATTATAGTGGTCAGTCGTTTTTGAAAACGCTGTATCTTTTCACCTTCAAATTGGTGTTAGTACTGGATAAATTATGTTTTGGTGAGTTACTATTATTATTCTATTATAAGTATTAGTTTTCATCACTGCTGTTCTGACTCGAAAGATTAATTGTAAAGTTGCTGGCTTACATGTACTCTCATATATATGTTCAATTTACTGATACCCTAGGTCAGACAAGCATTATTGACAAAGTTTTGACCTTATTCAATGGGGTTTCATAATAAAACATTGTTATAGATACGTATTTCAAGTTTGTTTCGTTAAACTACAGAATGATTTTTTATCAATTTTGAAATATTGTGAAATCTTTCCATTTTTTTTCTTTAAAAAAAAATGTTTCATATTGAATGTTATCAGTAGTTTGACTTCATTAAAAAAGTGTAAATCCCAGTGGTTGTACGAACTTTCGAAACCAAATCATCTGTTTTGATTGTATAGTATACTAAGTATACTTGTAAGTATACTGCACCTTTATACATGCTCAACAATTGACATGAAAATCACTCCATTGTGGTGTTGAACGACCAATACAAAATACTTACCCCATGCAGTTGAAAATGTACGGTAATTAAAAATTAGATTATTATCCATTGCATTGTGATGCAACACCCATAACTGCACTATATTAAATAACCAACGTGTGTTGAAACGTTCGTGAGGAAGTATAGCAAATTCAAAACATGGAAATATTATAAAAAATAACGTGTCGACCTTTTCTTCATAGTGTTCTGCCATACCTTCTTGAAGTTTCCATTGTGATGTATCTTTTTTAACAACTTTTCCTCTCGGGTTTCTATTCGATACGTCGGTATATTTCTTGCTAACATCCATGTTAAAAGTTTCCTATTGATCAGTTGTTGTGGGCTTGTGGCTTCCACCATGCATGTGTATCAAGCTTGAAGAACAACACAGAGGAAGACTCGTTAGGAATCCAATCACCATTTACCCCCCCCCCCCCCCCCCCCCCCTCCCTCAGTCTCGTACCAACATACGAACCATATAAAGCCGTGTGGTCAGGGAAACGAGGATACTCTTCAACTCGGATTTGGTGTTATACAGACTTACGGAATACGCAAGGCAATATTTCACCACATGTACAGTATAGTCACCGTCAGGACTGGAGTAGCTTTCAATATAGGGGTATTTGTTTCAGAATCTGTTTCAGTTAGCGTGTGGAACAAGCTAATCGATTTTTTTTATTAAGTATTGTTTTTTATATTATATTTCCTATATTTCTATTTGACTCGGGAGTTTTACGTAAATATCGACCTTTTACCGATTTTGGCTGTCATATCCTTAATTGTCATTATCCAGATTACACAGTTAGAAAATGAAACGTATTATAATTTTCCGGTATAAAAGTTGGGATCTGAAAAATGAAACAGTTCTTTTCTGCTTTCTGATCTACAAGTACAAGTAATTCTTGGCTAAGAGGAATATTGTGTTGTAAAGATATCCAATAAGTAAAATAATCACAAATCCAAATAAAATGATAATTAACAAAAACTATTCAAATTTCCAAAACTTTAAACCTGACAACTTGATTCACCCGTTACTGTTCTTCCCACTCTACTAACATATTATTATTTCAATGAGATTCAAACAGTTTTTCAAAAATAGATTCCAAATTGACTTCAGTTTTTATTACTTTATATAGATTATAAAGATGTACGTATATTGCATCAGCTTATGTCGTCATAACGACGTTGATTGTTGAGTATTTATCATTATCCCCGGTCTGATTGTGGCTGATGTTCTTCTATAAGTCTATTGGGAGCCATTGAACAGAGAGAGACAGACGGTGCTTTACACACATATCAGAGAGAGGCACTCTGTATCCCTGATAGAGAGAGAGAGAAGCGCTGTCCTGCAAATGGATCCGGCGTTGTGCCATAAACAGGATTTATTCGCATTGCTGCAGATAATTTCTTTTCTCTTATACTATAGACCTAAACTATATATATACCAGCACGAGCAACATCCCAAAAAAATAATCTACTTTGCTTCTTATTTATTTTCAGCCGTTATCAATTCCTTGTAAACTTTCCTCCTGAACTAATGTGGCTCCATTTGCCGAGTCTGTCTTGATTTCTTAAGCCGAGCAATCTTATTGGACGAGCATCTATCACCTTTTGGGATGTGAAACATTTTAACAATATAACGAATCGTGTAACAATCAACCATTTACGTCATGGAACCGAATTACATAAGCCTTCCAGATAATTATAATCCTCTCTGATGAATACAATTTGCATATACGAATAAGACCTTGATACGAACTATGGATATAGAGGGAGCAAAAGTTGCAATTCAAAATGGCTTATTCGTTCCGTAGGTTCTCTTGACGCGAGTAATTTACATTTTCAACATTATTGGCTGTTTTGTTTCGCATTGTGAATAGGCTCAAATTATAGGCTCAAATACGTCCTGACATTTTCACTTGAAAGTGTCGCCATTTTGTTCATGAGTGACTTCTAAAATGTACGTTAGTCAATACACATTCTCCACATGAATAGCTTGTGTTGTATTGACATTCCGTAAGCTTTGTCAGTATTTTATCGAATCTGTGTCATTTCACCATTGATCCTGAGAATTCCAATGACGTGAATGATCCAAATGGAACGTGCGGTTCACTCTTCTACAATACGTCACAATAGATGAGAATTAGTCACCTCGAAATTGCTTCGCGGCTACGACGTTTACGTACTTTGTACTTTGGCAGTATTATTACAAAATTCAACCCTCTGTTGTCTTGGCTTTCAGATATACCACACCTTCACATTAGTCGCTCTCACATCCTCCCAATCCCCCCCCCCCCTTCACCGTCGTCCCAAAACCCTGAACCAGAGGATTTCACTCATCTTCGACGTCCACTTGTCGTGTGCGTACAAGATCTCGCATCTCCTTCGCTAAACCCTCTTCGCTTATCGCGGAAGCATTGTTCTCTCTCTCTCTCTCTCTCTCTCTCTCTCTCTCTCTCTCTCTCTCACGCGTCATTAACCCTGACAACACTGGGCCGCTATTATTATTCACTAACAAAACATTCGGGGGGTTGGTTGTCGTATGTATTCAAGCAGTGCGCTTTGGTGGCTTGGCGAGAGCGAGAGCCGAGTTCTTGTGCGAAGTTGTGGAGCGTTGCTGAGCAGAGATAATAGGTCCCAACCACACTTCTCGAGACTCTCCATTGTGGCCTGCGATGGTAATTGCTATTAGTTAATATGCCGGGGTATCTCGCAAGTCACAAGTTGATCCATTATTCACGTTGCAGCCGCACTCTGCATGCTCGCTATAGAGATGGTATACACACCCTCCGATGCCAGCTCGAGCGCTAAGAGATAATCACATTAACGGCAAATCACCCCTATAAATAATTATCTTATATCATTTGAAACGAAACTGACAAGTATCGTACGTTATTGGGAATAGTATGTATATGTACTATAGAATAGAGAATTTCGTATAGTAATTGGATTTGGTATTAATTGTTTTGTAAATTGTATAATGGTATTCCACGGGTATAACATATAATGCCTACTATTTCACGTTTGTTCCAGTAGAGATAAAGATCGATGCTGCTCTCAATTATCCTATCGCTCACCCATAAATAACATCAAGTATTTCGTTTTTCTCATGAAATTAAATCAGTCAACTCTTTGGCCTAGAACCAAGACGGTTATATGCGAATATATATAGTTGTAACATACATTAAACATGAGAATTCGATTTATCGAGAAAAAAACGGCACCTCCACCAAAACTCGTACTTGCAGTTTGAAATGCGCCAATATGATTTAAACAGATTGGCGAAGTGGTTAGGGGTGGGAAAGGGGAAATTTAGATGCTCTAGTTCTGGTGGTACCATCTTTGTCATGGCCCGAAGTGCCCCCCTCCCCCCCTCCCCCCCTCCCCCGCCCCACCCCCCACCAATCAAGAGTCAGCTGCATGATTACGAAGGCCACGATTGCGAATGCTAGAAACCGTGTGCATGGAAAATAAGAAATGATCATCAGAAACTGACTCGAAGCTGCTCCATATTTTGATTGATTGTGTGATTGATGTAGTCTGTTTATAGAAATGACAAGTCTCTTCTGCTTTCACTCGACAAAAGGCTGTGCAAGTGGAAACACTTGTTTACTTGTTTCCACATGACTGCGGTTCTGAGACAGTTATCTCTCTCTTTCTCCTGCTCTCCCTCTTGCAGTTCTCAGTGATCAGAGAGCGGCAATCTATCTATTGATTCTATATATAATATTGACATTCGGTTGAAAGGAGGGAGGATGGCGAGAGCTTTGTTGGCTGAACGAACGCACTTGATTTGTGCAGCCTTCAGACCTCAGTGTGATGCCATTCTTAAGAGGGCACAGGAGTCAAACCAGAGGCATACCAGTTACTGAGTGAAACAATATAACGATAAAACAACACAGATAACCATAGATATATATTACCGAAATAGGTTACTCCTGCGGCCTACTATAGCGACTACGCTTTTCCGATCGGGAACGATCTCAGTAGCCATGTTGGACCTTTAGAAATAGCTTTCAAGCAAAGCCTTTTAGATTCATCATGAACGTCTTGCTAGTTGTGAACTATCGGATCCAATATGGCGGAAACTTCACGGTAGGCAATGCGGTGTGAAGTTGCTCCCGAGACACAAATATGTATCTCGATATAAGGTAATAAATTATGATATAATATCTATGATAGCTATGATCTGTAATATGATATCTATGTATCTGTGATATAACATGATCGTTGACGCGCCGATAAAATCCAATATCCACTATGATATTACAACGTAAATAGGCCCTATATCTCAAAACGAAAGATTGAATTAGGCCTACTCTTTGGTTATATGAACATGAGTACGAATCCAATGCATATTCCGTCTGTTAGCATCGTACCGAGGGCTTGGTTGATGGGAACATGGTCATGAAGGATTCAACTGATATAAATGTAGGCCTATATATATATATATATATATATATATATATATATATATATATATATATATATATATATATATATTCAAAGTATTTTCAATACCACATAATTTTTGGAATCTTGCTATATCTTTGACTCTTTGACTGTTCAATCAAACGCGAGTTTCTTCTGAAGAAATGCTGTTGTCTTTCCACATTGTCCGTCCGTGTTCTTAGCTCGGCTCAACTTCTGGATCTAAAAATAGTATCGATCCTCATTTTCTCAAGTCCGATTCATACAACTGATTTTTACGATATCTCGAGTTACTATAACAAACTGTCTGTTATCTGCTGGCCTAGATCTAGACTATCTACTTTTCTTGCATGTCTACCGAGCACCCTTAATTCTGCCATTCAGTAGATTTAGAAGGAGAGATTTCACGTTGTTTAGATCTAGGTGGAGATTCAGGGCTCATATGCTGATGTAGATTGATCTGAGCTTTTTCCTGTCGCGTTCTGTTTGTGAATACGTCACGTCACGTGGTAGTGCTATAATGACGCCACGGTGGTATCACGTGATATAGTACTAGAATGTTTATAATCACGACAATACGATGGCAATAGATTCCGATTGGACTTGGTATAGACGCAAGTGCGTCCCAATAACATTACATCTTCAGCGTCAATCGAGATGTACGATCGAATGTAATGGGTTTTAGTGGCGGACACACAGTTGTAGGCCTATGTACAATCGAGGTCATGAAGTGGTCAATCAAGCCCGAGTGAAATGCATTTCGAGAGAAAAATACCGGCAGGGAAACAACATACGCACAGTCCACGGACAGTCAATGAAGAAATTACCAAGAAAACATGCCTAGATTTCATTTCATTTCACATTTAAATTTAAGAAAAGCATTTTATGTGACCGCAAGTTTAGTTGTTCTACACTGATACACTGGACTTCTGACGTATACCTCGTATAAACATTAAATTGAAATCATTTGCGGGTTGGGCGTGTGGTAAATATATGAAAATATATAAATAAAGTATAATATTAATATGAATATAAATGAGAAAATATATTATCTTATAAAGATCATGTTTATAATTACACAACATCGAGTGTCGTGGAAATCAACTATATGGGCTCCAATCTACCATTCCATCTATTTCATTTTTCATTTTATTTTTGTATTCATGAGATATTCGTTGAAAGTTATTTAGCATGTATAGATAGGTCTCGACGTATACTTACACAATCACCTATAACTGAGTGAAACATTTTGCAACCCATAGTCAAGATGAATAATCAAAGAAATCGAACCCCTGAATTTCCAATATAAGAACTTCGTACACATTACTGAACTGAAGGGCGGACTGGCGCGGAGGCGAGATGGCGATCTCCGCCTGGGCCCCATCCTCTTCAGCTCGAATTTGACTTGATTTTGAGCCCCCAAACATGAAGCTATGCAGCTATTGGGAGATGTACGTTGACGGGCTAGGTATTATACTATAATTGAAATGATTGAGAAAATGTAATACAGTTTATTTTGTGTGGGCGATTGCAAATTTATACCTACATTAACTAATATGCACGTTCAAAAATCAAGATTTGTAGATTTTATTTTTTTGAATGCCATTCCACTGCTCAGCCGTGCAATTTTGGTAAATATTCATTGTTTTTTATTTTCATCTCTCCAGGCCCCCATTTGTAATATCCGACCGGGCCGTTTTCTCCCAGTCCGTCCCTGACTGAACTGTATCTTACCTTGACTGGGCCAATTATTCGGCTTCACGAAATAACAATCCTTATTAGTCATATTCTTGACGAATTACCAGAAAGAAATCTTCCAATGAAAGGTGGTGAAATACTTTGGAACTTGCTGTAAGAAAACGTCTTGTTCCCAGCTACGTGTCAAGGGAAGTCGACTCGACGTGTTTAAACATCACCTTCGTTAGCGTTCGAAGTCTGGGTGGAGAATTGCAATTTTAAAGTTCGAATTTCTAAATGTAAAACTTTCGAGGGTCTAGAAAAATATGCGAGTAATGAAAGAACTGATATAACTTGACGTATTAGTTTTTTCATCAAGTAATTATTTCTTGTTAAATGAAATTTTTCGTGAAATTGAAGAGTTTGTAATTTTTCAATCTTTCCTATAAAGTTACGGCTAAAACGTCAACAAAAGTTGAGAAATACCTCATTTTGTGAAAGTTTCGTATACTAACCTCAGACTTTTCTTGTCCCAAGTGAATCAAATGCGGTGCGACTGGAAATTGTCCACCATCTTGGTTTCAACGGTCATCCTCTGTCTCTCTTCCTCTTGCACCTACACACTAAATATAGGCATATTTATCTCGGCTCCTTCTCTTTCTGTCACCAGCTTCTGATTAGTTCGTAATATAAAAATATTGGCAATTAAAATAGTAAAATTAGATTCATATGTTTTGCGTGAGTTATCACCAACCTCACTATTCTATGTATTTCTAACTATTATCATCTATGTATTGTCAACCGCTCATTTGTGTATCCCCATACAACCTATAGTTGTTTGTGGCACACAATTTGGGTACCGCTTTAAAAAAATCCAGAAATTCAAAATTGTGGCTCAAGCTCCACTCTAGCCATGGGTTTTCTTAAACGTCTTTTCACCTCCTTCGCCTGTTCATTTTCAACCGCTCATTCGTGTATCCCCATACAATCTAGTTGTTGGGGGGTCATTAGGCACCCTAAAATGAAGAGTAATTAATCAAAGTATTCTTATCAGCTCGACAATCGTTGCCAGCGTGATAAGGTATACCAGTGTCATCAAGTATTTAGCTTCTTAATGTTTCTCACGTATTGTGAACAGAGTTTATGAAGAGCATAGGAAATAATTAATTCGGTTTTCGCTAATGGATGAGCGAGATGAATATTAATCATGGTGTTTTATTTTGATTATAGTCCTATGTTGGTTTAACAATCCAAGTGAGTTTACGAATAGGGTTGATTGTATTCGCAATGTAAATAGAGAGTTTAATAGAATAGAGCTTGTCATTTGAAACTTCATAATTATTATTCCTCTGATATTGATATGATTTGAGAACCTATGTATTATATATTATAAGTTACTGTTCAAGTCACTGGATGAGCGGAAAATGAGTTGATGATTTTTATTTATAGTCTTTTTTAGCAATGTTGCATACACTGATCAACCGCTAAATTAACTGCGAAAACATCCTAGATTCTTAAAACAAGCAGTTTAATGAAAGTATTTTTATCAAAACTCGGATCAATTAAAAAAAAAATGTTCTATGATTAAGGTGATCGAATATTGTTTATATTGAAAATCTGAAAATATTACGTGATCTCGTTTGTATTATTGTAAATTGTTCAGATTTTGTTATACATGTCAAGGGTTTTACTTTGAATCGTTGCAGTCATTTTAAAGTAAAATGTAAAATGACAAGTAAAATGTCACATTTTTACAAATATCTCTCAATCATTCAATACACACACACACACACTTATAAACATATATACACACAATATGTGCGTATAGTTTATAGCTATCAGAAGATTACATAATGGTCTAGCTATTAATCACATAGAGCTGTTCATGCATTCTATGCCATTGAGTCAACTATATCTCTTGACTAACTCACCCGGCTATATTTGCACTGGATTAACTCTGTACAGAGGTCATAGGAGAAAGAGAGAGGGAGAGAAATAGAAAGAGGGGGGAGACATTATCAGGATCTAAGTTGATTGATTGGTTCAGTGCAACTAAACTCCTCTGTTAACGCTTTATCAAAATATATATAATTTGTTATTTCCCCCGTGTTGGGGATACCTATGTATAGATAGATGGTAAGTTAGATAGGCAACACAATACACGGATGCTGAGTGGGTTGCGTCTAGTACTTCCCTTACGAGCATCAAATGGATTTGTCGTGTTTTCGAAATCCGTGATTTCACCCCAGTGGCTCATATTGAACACCGTGTCAGTAGTCACAGCACTCTCTGCTGAACATGAGGTCGAACGTGGTTTCTCGACGGCGCGCGCACCCTGAACAGATAACCGAGCTCACAAAATAACTGTCACATTGGAATAACTGACATTCCGACATTTGCACACTCTACGGGACATGTATAATTAGTATGCACACTTGAGAGAGAAATGGATGGACGTTCTCATTTCGTGGGTTACTTGGGAGTGGTGGGTCGTTGTTGGGCGTGTCAAAATGTTATTACGTTTTATATTTCTTGAGAGAATTTTTAAATGTATAATTTGAATTTGAGTCTGACTATTCACTCATTTTTTCACATTGATTATCGTTCCTATCGTAAAATGACTTCAACATAGCTTCTTTTAATATAAAAACGTAATGGTTGATCCTGTGATAGTCTTGAATTATTTCAGCCATAAAACCGGGCACGCTAACATATATTTATATATTCACTGTACACAAATAACAACAAACGTGAGGAATACAGTACATAACATACATGAAAATCGATTATAAATATTATAGTTGTGTGCCCACAAGTATTTTGTTGACTTTTGTTAATTTTGAATACACGGTATAAACCTATAGAAGAAAATTTAAGTTTACGTTAGTACAATATATTTGTTGAATGTGTACAAATGTGATGCTGCAACCATTCTATATGTGTAGCTCGACGTATGTATGTCTTCATTTAACAACATTCAACATTTCCTATGTAAGTTTATCTATACTGGCAAAAAATATCATATGTATTTTAGTCAAATTTACCTTTTATGTGAATTTGAATAATTTTAAAATACAACATTACTTGCTAGTTATTAGTTTTTCATCAGAGCTATATAGTTGCTTTACACTCAGGCTGATTTAGTTTTTCCCATTATTTTTTACGAGGGCTGTATATTGGCAAAGTATAACATTTGTCCTTTCTATGGTTCGGATAATAATTATCAGTTTCACCTCTATGAATATAGGCATATACGAGATGAAAAAGATTCCCTGTTTTCAACATTCAACTCCGTGCTGTTTTCTACACCAATGGTGATTTCTATGTCAATATATGTAGTATTTCACATGTTTGATTTCAGCCAATAATAGAAATGTATTCCCGTTATATGTACACATGAGACAGAAAGAATATTGCCAACTTATATTTATGAACGTTGTGCACGTTTATACAGACGCTATTTTAAACGTGCCGAAGAAATGTTCAAGAAAAACTATAGTTTCTCCTTTTGACAGTGAAAAGACATGCTCAATATATAAATTGTTACCATCTATACGTGATGGTGATACTTATGTTACATAACTTTTCACGCTCATGCTAGAAGTGGTATATATAAATTGGTGCATATTTTATTCCGTATCATATTTTACTTCTTGGTAGCACGAGCGCACATTTTTAAAATATAAGAATATAGCTTCGGAAATTGAAAAGTCACCTTCCTAGCACTGTCAACTCGCATATAGCTTTCGAGCCCCATCCAAGTATCTGAACATCATCCATCGTTCGTACCCCCAAATAACTAGAAGCTGAATAACCTATAGGCATATTATATTGCAAACGCTTATTTAACAGAAACAAGAATTTTTAATTTCAGGATTCCAGACCAGATTGAGATTCAGAATTCCAATTTAAAACCCATTATTTGGAACATTCAATGGAAATTTAATTTAATTTATTTTCTAATATTATATCATTGACATGTCAAATATTTTACAATGTAAAGGAAATAATTGACAATTAACCATATTATTATTACATTATTAATATTCGCTTTATACATCGTTGAAGAATAATTTTCCGTTCACACATATTTTATACATGAAGTCAATTAAAATGTTGTCTGAATGTATTCTGGTTTTGACTTCGTTTGTATGAATTATCAACATCAACCCTTGTGAAATGTAAAACTGCTCCTATACGGTATGGTGTATGGAGAGTGTGATATTGCGGGAGTAGACCCAAGTCACGTTATTTGTTCTGGCATGGCTTGTATTTGCATTACAATAACGTCCATGTAAAGTCATGCTAAACGAAACGAGGCTGACATATTTATTACAGTACACGTATCGCAAACACCATACGGCTGTGGCACGCAGTATAACGCCATGAAACTGTTTCAGAGGGGCATCACATCGAATACCAGAAACATTACATAAAACTTGGAAATATATTGTTTTTACATCGATTTCCACAATTTATGAGAGTTGTACAACACAAATTATTTCAGTTCAATTTATTGCCAAAGTGCACGTTTAATAAACTAGTTTAATTAAACTAGCACGTTTAATCTATCAGTTCGATTCAATCTTATTGATTATTTTTTAATAGATTGTTTTTCAACTTTTTTTGCCTCGGATATTGTATATCCGTGGTCAGTTTAACCAGCTTTGTTGTACGAAAATTAAATTGCGTTTCGTGGCCTACTCCATGAAAAAGATTATACTCGGAGTGGATTGAATAAAATATAATTTTTTTGTTTTTTCGTGATGAATTTGAACGATGAAAGATATCAAAATTATTATTTATAAAAACTGGGAGTGTTCTTAATACCTTCCACTTAGGTTGAATTCAAACCATTTCACTAATACCATAAATGCACAATCGTATACAACCAAAATCGTTGTTTTTAAACTACAAACAATTGACTGTTGCAGGTCATAGTGTAGTGGTTTAAATCAAAATTTTGTGCACTGTGTAACATATGGGATTATAAAAAATTTGTCAGCAATTCATATAAATGATAATATAAATTGAAATAATCAAGAATAATAGGAGTTTCTTATGTCTCTTATCTCTTATTTTATCCTTGGCTGTCCATATGATCTACTTTAAATGTTCTATTTTATATTGTTAGTCCACTTGAACAAAAATTAAAATGAATAAATAATTGTATGATAATTGCAATATCTTCATCATCTCAAAGTCATCACCAAAATAAATTATATTTCGTCACTAAACTCATCCTTCGCTATCGTTAACAATATCAATATCACCAGCGCTGTATCCAGAAGAAGACTTCTCACAGATCTTGATGTTGCGGTATCATTTCTCTTCGAGTTGACATTCTTCTCCGTGATTGGTCGGTTCTTGTTCGGAAGCCGACTTTCTCGTACTGTGATTGGTTGTTGTAGCTCAGAATGCCAACTACAGCTGGTTGAAGGGGACCAAATATCGTCAACTACTTTACAATTTAGCCCGGATTCAACCAGCTAAAGCTAAAGCACTGTATTCTCAAAGTCATCAGCTCATCTTCTTCATTCATTAGTATTTGATTCATCTTCTTCTTATAGACACGTCATCACTAACACTGTATATTTATAGAATACACAGTCATGTGAAACAAGTTCAGAAATTGGGCAAACTGAATTGACAGTTTTGTGGTAGTTCAACTTTTGAACGAATGGGTGATGCATTTACATTCCAATTCATGAGCATCACACCTTGAATAATCAACACACTTCATGTATAAAGTTTGGAATAAATCATTCAACTTTCATTCACGAAATTATAACAAATACTTGTATCGTGTCTTTCATAATTATTATGAAGTTGACTGTTGATATTCACACTGCAACCATTTTTTATATTTAATAGTGAAATTCTTTCAATCAGGTATTTCTGATTGTTCAAAAGTTCAAGACAAATTTCCTCCCATCTTGTGCGATATAGTCACATTCCATTTCACTTCTATCACAGTCGACTCTAGGTGTAAAATTGGGTCATCACCTCCTCTGACCCTTAAAGATCAATGCTTGACATTTGCATGTTTCAATTATCGTTTATTTGCTTTGGTATCTGTTCTTGATACAACACAGTATCCTAGCAACTCCCCTCTAGCTTGTACATCATCTCACCCCCCTCCTCCTGACCCGACATGATATCCACGAGCTCGACATGTCTGTTACCGTGTATCGTTTTTTATTCTCGCATTTTATTTTGTAACAGCTTTTTTAACATTATGTAACATTCTGATATAAAGGATTCTTCTCTTGGTGTTTCACCTAAATGATCATGCATGAGATAAACTGAATTATATAGTCTTTTCTGGTCTAATTTCCGAACAAAGTTGCGGATATCCTGCACTTTTCATTACTTTCTCCGCCACCACACCCACAAGATAGTATTTCATTTGAAATCCTTAATGCTCAACACTAAGTTGGTACATACCAGTAAACATCTATATTAATAGTAACAATAAATCGCTGAAAATCGAACATTTTGTCACGAGAGTTTTCCCACGCATATCTTTTTCTACAAAAATATTGATAACATATTTATTTAAATATTTCAAACTAGAATAAATATACAAAAATTCCGACAAAAATGTTTCAGGATAATTATCCTTAGATGAAAATACAACTTGTTTTGTAAGATTTGTCATACCACAGCAGTGACGTATACACTGATCACCCAACACCGCCGTGTAGGGCCGTGACGTCACCCACCGCCTGACGTACACCAGCCGGACCCTAACACGACATCCATGGCTATTTATAGGAGTCGCCGTCGTCGTGCTGGTGGTGGATCAGCATTACATCCCTCTTGTCGGGTAAATCGCCGTCGCTTAAACGGTCACTACTCGTCCTCGTCGTGCACCCCTGTCGTCGTCGTCGTCCACCACTGCCCCCCGCCTCGCCCCACACACAACAGCGATAGCGCGCACTTGCACAACACACACACTACTGCCCAGAGATAATTAGACCGACGGCAGCCCCGCGGCTACACACAAATACGACGCCTACGTTTTACCGGCGACGAAATGCCAACGAATATAAAAATAAAGCGTCTCGGCTTTCTTCCATCGTTTGCTGTGTGCACACTTGTCCCGTTGCCTCTAAAAGGAGTAGACACTCGAAAAGTTCACACGAAAAAAACGTAAAATTAATCAAGATATCTATCTCTTTCTAGCTCCCTCTGTAGGGCATGATCACTGAGAAATTGTTACAACCAAGAACTGAGATTGTTCTCGTTTTACCTTCTGACGTTAATTATGATTGATCACATTTTGTAACGTATAATATATATATATATTTATATATAAAAAATTTTGTTTTTCTTTCCGTCAGTAGCTTTCTGCCGCGTGTTCAATTTATTTACAAGAGATGTCGTAAATTAAAAGTGTGTAACGTGTCTAAATAAAGTGCATGATGAGATTGCAACTAACTACCCCCTATGTAACACGCATGTAGCGAGTGACGGAATCCGGGGTTCCGGGGTGCGTGTGCACGAACCCGCCGAATATACTTGCGTGACCGCCACAATACAACTGACTAGAGTGTAGAAGACTATCGCGGCAACGATCACGGTGATTAATAATGAGTACGGATTTTATCACTACATATTTTAACTCTTGATTTGTTATTTACCCTCGGCGATAAAAAGTAGAAAAGCAAATTATTTTTCATTATTTTTTTATATTGTTCTTGTTGTTGACGAGTGAAGTAATAATTGGAAATGACATTCGTGAAGTTTCAATTCAATTTTGATATAAAAACAATCTCGTACCAGATATGAATGTAATTTAGAATTTCATTGTAGAAACATGATCAAGTTCTTGTAATATCCAATATCCGTTAAATGTAATGAGATTCCGAAAATACGTCTAATCTATCCGCTTTAAATACTTGACAACTACTCATCTTCCGTGGAAACGTCAAAGTCGATCATGGTTATTTATAGCACCGCGTCTCGATTTCTATATTTAGTCAAGTTTGTGACACATTTTTCACAGGCTAGATCTATAGCAAGCAGTGGAGAGTCACCACCATCCACCACCGCCACCACCACGTCGTGCACAGGACGTTGCCATGGAGGCTGCCGGTTGGCTACTGGGTATATCTGTACCAGGCGGTAAGCGTCGACCGACTGCGACGCCTCACTTCGACGTACGGCGGCGGCGTCGCGACGCTCTACGGCTTGCCCGGCGGGGGCGTGGCACTCGGCCGGCCTCTATCATAACACCCCAACGTCTCTAACACGACTAATTTCCTATTTGATTCAATTAGAAACCAGCCGCAAATAATCAGTTAATCGTTGAGATTGTTGTACAACGAAGGTCGTATCGCATCCCTATAGTGGTGCGCGATGCCCACGGTAGCCTGCACGTTGCTGTATAAATAATGAATACCGGTGTAATGACGTACAGAAGCTTAACTACCCATTACTCGGGTGCACGAATACACTCGAAGTCGGCAGTCTTGGAGTGTTATTGTGGCTCTAAAACAACGCCAGTGGATGTGCCGACACCTGGTGTTAAGTATGTAGAAGCACACATCAACGCAAAGAAACGTCGTCTCGCTCGGCGATAACGAACGGAAACGGCAACTCAATAATTAACGCGACGAGGAAATAATGGGAGTTTTTTTTTACTCGTTGGAAGTTGTTCTACTTGATGAGAGTACACATGGCTATAAAGGTGACGTCAATAACGATGAAATAGACTAGTTTCGATGGCTGCCGTCAATGTGGTACGGGTATCGGCACTTTGTTCAAGCTCTGTGCTGATCTATCATAATATATAGTTTTAATGATTGAGAATTAGCATGGTACTCAACTGTGTAGTTGACTAATGTATTCTTACTTATGTTGTAATGATATCGATGCCATTTGACGGTCCCGTATTCACATCGGTACATCTGTCAAGAAACGTGTGCTGTGTGATATGTTTTTCTGGTGGCACCCCTGTCTTATGCCAAGTATGATTGATACCGGTGCCTTCTACTCTCACTGCATCGGTTAATATTTGGTCCCTTGCGGTACCGGCACCTGGTCCCAAGCATACAATCATGTTGGCTGTGTGTATCGAAGTTGTTTTGTTTCAGTTTCATATATGATGGAATACTTCGCCAACTATTGCAAACATCGTCTTACTTGGTGTATTTACTCCCAGTAGTTGTTTCTTGACGTTCGACTAGACGCTGAATCTATAGAACATGTTTGCCGAGGCCAGTTTAATTACTTTCTTGAAAATGCAACTCGATGTCCGGATTACCACAACGAGTTCCATCGTCTCAGCTTTACTTTGATCCGCTATATATAGCCTAAGATACACACACACACACACACATATATATATATATATATATATATATATATATATATATATACACTATTACTAAATCGAATTCCTGTTCTCTTCTTATACCCTTCTTCCTTCTTTATCGCACCATCTCTAATTCCCGCCCTTATCGTCTTGAGGAAGTGGATCAATACAGTATCCCCATCTCTCCCTCGCACTCGTCGACACCCACAATACTCGCTCTCTCTCGTACTAAAGGGGGATCAATCCAACACGCACATTCAGCTTTCAACTTCTCCTAACTTAACTGCCATCACTTCAATAATGGGATTAGATAGTTTTTTAACTTGAACTTTCTTAGCGAAGAGCTGCCAATATGTTATACTTACACTGCTGCTCTGAGCGTTTAGATAGGTGTAGGTGTATTTGAAGTTATGTATAAAGTTTATAAAGACTAATTGATGACTGTACGTGAAGAGATGCAACTATATACAAAGTAAAGAGCAGCAATAATTTGAGCTTCTACTGCTTATATGTGTACTCTGCTGTACAAACATGAAGCACAATATAGTATACCGTATTACCAACAGTGCGATTATAAATGGACATGGCATGTCTATATGTATGGTAACATTGTAATGCAAACATAATGTTCTAATAATCGTAGTGGAAATTCTTCGACCCTTCAGTAAATGGTTCAATTACGTCATATTTGAGCCGGCATGCACGTACACATTAGACATGAACGTATGAACTAATTTATGCATACTCCATTCTGTATTAATACTGATGGTTACGATTGTGTGCCCCGGTATTTAGTTAGCATTAACGTTTAGACGTTTCGGACCGTACATACGTGATGACGTAGACTTCCGTGTGCATTCGAGGCTGCAATTAGTGCAGTCAACGTGATGCGTGACGCATGATGCATGCCTCTCACTGATTTGTCGACGACTAGTGAGTTGAAGTGTGCGATCGAAATCTGATTATGTTTAGAATTATTACACATGTCATTCTGTCATGTAAATCTGGGTATACTTGTAAATACCCACAACATGATTATTATTCGACACCATCAACAGCTAGGTTATTTGGAGGTATTTGGATAATGGAACAATGTAGTGATATTGAGTAGAAGGACGCATATCAAAATTAAAAACCTATATGCGGGTCTCGTACCCACACCCAACTGTGATTCACAGTATAACATCAGTAATCTTTCATCCGACGCCAATAGATCTTGGTTATCAATACAGTGCATCGTTCAATCCAATAATAATAAAATCCTACCCAATATCCAAAATCTTGGGCAAATGATGTGTTGTGCTCGCCAGGCACCCCCTCGTCATCTTCAACTTCTAGCTCCCTCCATACATCCCTATCGTCCCACCACTCTTCGTTCTTCACTCTATTCCACGATTCTCTTCTTTCTCCCACATCCCACCTTCTTCATTCTTCCCATCTTATTCTTGGTCTTCTTCGTTTCCTCTCTCTTCCTACAGTTCCTCTTTCAAACTCACGCCTTGGTATTCGCTCACTATACCCATCCTTCCGATGTGTCCGTACCACCGCAGTCTCTCCCTTCCCATAGTGTAACTCTATCCACTTGCAATTCCACTTGCACTTTTTGTACTCCTTACTTTCTCTTCCTCGCTCCTAACACGCTCCTCTGCCCTTTGCAATGTTCTAGTTTCTATAGTTGTCCCATAATGATGAACACGACGATCTATTGAACTGTATTGAACTGATAGCTTCTAATTATATTATATCTAATTATGTTCATTTCTTCTGTTTTCAGGTATGTACCAACAATACGAATACGAAATACCTCCTAGGACCTAGAATACATCTGGAGTGATAAGTACAAAATATTACTTAGGCCTACAAACCCAATATAGATTTTGAAAAAAGGAAAAGAGAGAGACAGACAATGTAGAAAAGCCAACGAGTTGTTCGGGTCACATGAAATATGTTTTCACATCAAATTTTCTTTCACTCTCCATAGTCCTGTTCAATCGATAGCAAATTGTTTCGTACCTCACTGTCGTCTACCCTGCGTCATTTTGAAGTTGAATTAATTCAATTTTAATATTGATATCAGATCAAAATTCGTCTTGATAACGATTTAGTATATAGTGACGATATAAATGAATAACGATAGAAAGTATAGTGTGCGTATAGTTTAGTGACGATAGAATAACGAGGGAAAAACGGGTAAGGGAAGTAAGAAATCGAGACCTACGAAATGCTATTCAAAAAAAAAAGAGAACCAAACCTGGCACCTCCACCATTATCACTGAAAATTGTGTTTTCATCAAAACAACTCTTTAAATCAATCAATATATGCATACAGCTCCTTCATTGATAACTCTATAAATGTTTTTGTATATAATAATTGATTTCCATATAGTCGTTATGACGTTTATTTTAAACAATGTTTCGACTTTGCTTCAAACATTCTCATTTTATTTTGTTCTCAAATTGAATTATTATGATGAATAAATGTAGAAAATTGAATTCAAAATTGACAACTTTTCAATTCCTTGAAATTATTGTTAGGTTGACTAGCCACACCACAGACAGTTAGGTTATGTGGGGGGTACAAGGGAGGGAATTGGCTATAAGTTAGTTGATTGATGTTCACAAAAATCCATGCCTCAAACGGGACTCAAACCCACGCCCAACTTGACTTTAGTTTCTGCAACATGCCTTGACTTACTAGGCCTAAGGTGCGGCTCCGAGTGTCCGTCTTCCGCCAGGCTAATATCCCAACCATAATTTAAACAATAGTAGGTCTGAATTGTAAGTACGTCGGACGCTTATACGTGACACGGTCTACGTCACTTCCTTGCTCACTTTTCTTTGTCTCTCTTCACACAAATACGAAACAAGCATCTCCTTCCCTCGTGGCTCGTCGCCACAGAAATTAGACGCGTCGTTACAAAAACTGGTAACGAAAACGATTCATTCTCGGAAAACAATCCGAAATAGCACACAGAAACCTTGTTTCTTTGCTTCTCTAATTGCGATTCTTGAATTGAAATCTGACCTTTTTATAACGGAACATAGAGAGAGTTGGAGGTTGTCTACCTGTCTAAAGACATCACAACCGTGAAACTATATTTCAACGAATAAAGACGATATTTATTTTCCTAAATTTAGAGAAAACTATCTCAATTTAATTTTAATCATCTCATTTTCAGAAATTATGATTCATTTATTTGTCGTATACTGTTCAACTTATACGCTTGACAATTGGACGATATGAAATAAATAGTTATTACTTATACCATCCTGAAGGTATTGAAAGTAGCTGTCTTCATTATATTTTCGATTTCTTCAATACCGTTCGAACGTTATCACCAAAAAACTGATATTCTACTAAATCGACTCCATGGACTCTAGTAGATGAGAAGATAACCTTCTCTATATAGTTGGTTTCTGGATGAAAATCCCACTGGGTTTAACCCTGGATATACTCGCAGATATCCGTGCAATGCGCACAAACATATTCCCGAGTTTCACCAGACAATGGCATCTTTCTTCCGAGCACCCAACATTGTGTGTGCGTTCGTATAATATGCTTCGTCGCTTACATTTACCAGAACGTGGTACGCCTGCAATAGTTTTACTAGGCAGGGCCGCATTACACATCCACAGCTTCTCGTGGCTCGATCGACCGTCTCTTCTATCCCCTACTGAGAGCGCTCGCGAGGTTCGACCTAGCAAACATGTATATACCACAGGGTGATTGTTCTACTTTGTTATTTCAAATTTCTCAACAACGAGGTGTATATAGTACACATTATTAAACATGATACTACCTGAAATTGTAATATAAACTAAAACTTCCACATACTCACAAATTGATAAGTGCGATGTCAAAGCTTGTGTAGATTTACGCAACCGACAATTTAAAACTATGTGTATAACACTATAACGATACAACCACTAACTTCTCCAAAATCTATGTAGGCCTACGTGTTCTATAACTTATAATGTATTTGATGTGTTTGGAAACTCAAACATTCTCTTTGATATTATATATCAATGACTGTTCCTTTTTTTTTATTCAAGTTTATTCTATAAACTTCATGTGTGTTCATGTTGGTTGCTGTATTTTTATTACCTCATTTTCTATTGTTACGTTAAGCTCTTTATTAACGTAACGGTATATGAAGTTGTGTACTCACGAAAGATGGATGCGCGAACTACCCGTGCGCTAATGCTGTGAGGCAGGTTAAACAGTCGATCGAAACCTTCACCTATCGTGGATATTTTGCAGCTTCTTCGTATCTCCATATGATGGATGTATATATACTTATATACATATATATGTATATATATGTATATTTATATATACACACATATAAATATCCAGAAACAACCTAACAGAAGCTGCGTTTGACCACATGAAGGTGTATATAATAACTGATACGATGAGAGCAGATACGAAATGGACGTGCATATGAAACCTGGCCCCTCCACCAATATTCGTTTCATGGAACCATTATATCACTTATCTAAATTGTATTGCATTAATTAGTAACACTAATTTTGAGATCGATACGGCTGAAAGTTTGGGGGGAAATATGAAAGTTACTTTCGTGTTCATATGTGCCGGAAGCAATTTAAATATAAATATATATAAGTTATATAGTCGATGCACATGACATTTTTACTTCGTTGTTTCATAACGTTACAGTTTAATTACTCGCGGTATTATCGAGTACAAAATATTACGGATCTTTATTACTTGGCATTTTATCAGTATTCACCATTGCATCAAAATGAATTCTATTAAATGATATCAAAAATTTTAAAATGAATATTTTCCCATATGTCAAGAACGTACAAGAATGTAGTCATAAATATTATTAAAATTCCTTTTTCTAGTCTTTTTTTGTATTGGATTTAACGACTCACTGTTTTAACGAGTAAGATTTATTGGCGTCGGTGAACTATGAGTGAGATTGTGGGAGCATGAGATGAAAGGTTATTCTATCAGGTTTTCCGGACAGTGGGAGGGAAACGGTCGTGTCCTCATTTTAAGAACTATCGCAGCATTCACCTTGCCATCAAAGGAAACCTTGTCAAGATGACGGAAATCGAACGTCAGTCGCTGAATGACGTCTCAGCTTGCTAGTCACCACTGTCTATATTATTATATTTCAAACTAACGTAAACTGTAGTCCAAATTGTATACATAAAACAGTGCTATAACTGCTTGAGCTAACCGAGCACAGTGAAACAGCTGTGTATGTTCGCGCAGCCGCAGTGCGTATCCTGGCCAGTACGATGCCAGCTAAAGTTAGCGTCATACTATATAAGAGGCGCGGGATACGAGGTGCCAGCAACTAAATATGGTACAGGCGTCACACGCTCTCGATTACCCAGCTTGCATACACTGAACTGACTGACTGACTGCTTACCAGCTGCAGTGGCAGCACATCAAATCATCGAAAAACCATTCGTTTGAAATCCCATACGTCTTCAAAAAATCTGCCATATATTCCATATATTAGTTAGTGTTGAGGTTTGAAGGCGCGTCGATAGCGAGATCATTTTGCGCGTAGATATTCCATATATGTCTTCCATATTTCATCGAAAACCCATTTCTTCGACAGTTCATTTCCTCGACAGACCAAATCATCGAAATCGTTTATCTTTGAAAACCCATCTCATCGACAGTTCCTTTCCTCGACTGAACAAATATTCGAAATCCCTTATCTTCGAAAGCCATTTCCCTCGACAGACCAAATCTTCGACATCCCATATCTTTGAAAACCCATTTCATCGACAGTTCAAACATTTGGTTTTTCGAATAAATGGGATTCCGATGACATGGTATGAAGCCGTCGATACATGGCATATTTAGAGTAGAGTAAATACATGATTGTCTCAAAAAGTGGTTAGTTTGCAAGGTGATGATTGTTGCTCAACGATCCCACCATCAGCTATAGGTTATATCAGAGTAGGAATATGCAGGTGATAATGAAAGTGGAAGTTGTGATAAGTGAAAGGATGTTTACGAAATCTTATGTGGCACTCCAACTCACGCATAACGGTGACTTCCGTTTCTAAACCGGTGCCTTAGTTGACTAAGCTACGGAGGTGAACAAGGTGTGATGGCAGTTTTTGGTAGAAACTGTGAAGTTGTTACATTAGTGGCAAAAGTTGATTTCCTAGCGACTACCGTATTTTCAAAGTTGTGCCAATCATTTAACATCCGTGGGAAGTTTAGGCTTTGTTAGGTTAGGTCGATTGGGTACGAATTAGTTCAGATTAATTTAGATTAATTCAACTTTTGGGTTATTGTCTATAGCGCAAGAGCAGACGTGAGAGCGTCAAAACGTTAAGAAATTCGTATGTAAGGCGCATGCTCCGCTTCGTCTGTATTTTCGGATACGTCCCTTCTTGTCTACATTTCTACCCTTTTTTTTTTTAAATATCAGTTTTTCTATTCTGATTACCACTGAAAACATTAAATTCGTCATTTTCGCTTCTAAAGAATAATATTTTTCAAATAAATGTACAAGAAGTAAAAAGAATTCCCATTTATAAACCAAACTTTAATCAAGTATCACCTCTGTAGATGAAACATAATTGAGCTCTTTTCTCTATACATAGAGTATTAGTATGAAAGCCATTGTATAACTTTGTTATAGCCGTTAGCACCTTACTTTCAGAAGTATCGTTTACAACACTGATTATGTAGAAGTATCAACTACTCGACATGAATGGCACGATGAGCATGAATTAAATATACAGCACCTAACTGGCATAGAAGTGGGAAGCACTCTTTGCGCTATCCCTTTGACGCACGTTCTTGTGTTTCTTCAATGGTTGTACTTCACACGGTTAGGGGTGGGCGGGTGGTTGAAGCACGGCGGGGAGGGGGGGGGGGTTGGCGAACATCCCTTAAATACACCCTGAAAAGGTCAACGTTGATGAGACTGAAACGTGGTTTTAAATGAGTGTGAGGGAAAGAGGGAGAGAGGAAATGAACTCACTTGAAAGTTATGTTTGCTGGGTTCTTTTTTGTGTAGAGGTTTCGATCGTCCATCTTCTGTAACAATAATCAAGGACAATCAGGAGTTTCGACCCTTTTATGTTGTATTCGTGTTGATTCTGTGAAGATCATACCTACTAACGTCTAAACAAATCCATTGTAGGCCTATGTATATTCGTATCCACGAAAGAAGACGGTTAATTCGGAATGAAAACATTTATTATTTGCATACATTTATACGGGGCGCCTGAAGAGCGAATACCGGAATAAAGCATAATCGGTGATGTGACATGGCATTGGGTGTCCAACCTTACCTGAATTCTAGTCACATTCCATTGAAAAGTACCCCGAAGCCCATGTCACACGACCGAGTATCGTTTTTCCGGTATTCGCTCTTCAGCGTCCTCATTCATACTCCATCAATTCACTCAAATATCAATTGAATAATGCCTAGGCCTACATATAAACATATTTAAATTTTAAATATTCTAAATAGAAGATTTGAACAACATTTTCTACACTATAACTCTCAGCAACACGTACCTATGCATAACTAAACAGAAAAACATCCTGAATTAAGTGTTCCATCGATGTCACATTCACAATTACAAGCCCGGCCCAGAAGTAATTGTATCCCCCAGTGTCCACCGCTACACGTATAATGTTTGCTCTACCCAGTGAATCAGTGATGTAACGCGTAGATTTGTTTGTACATCATAGCTACCGTGATTTAAATGTAAACGTTAGTTCACTCTGCAGCAGACTATTTTTGAAGTCAGGTTAAAGTGAGGCATGTGGTGTAAAAACTAAAAATACACATCTCTCTGTTCGTGGAAGCTCGTGCTCTTATATACTGTGTACACGATATGATTATAGTCAATGCATGGAGATATGTGTACTTATACTTATCTATACAGTGAGTATACATGGTAGAGCTAGAAATTACAGTAAAAGTCCATTTCTATTCGTCTGATACGTGTTATACCCTATGAAATGTATATATATATATATATATTTATTACCTTCGAAACTTGATTCTGAATCATTGGTCCCCAATTAAGGTTATGGATTATTAGTTAGTTATTTTATTTACTCATTACAGATTGTTCTTAAAACAGATGGTAATGATTACTCTCAGGATGAAAGAGGATCGATTTGGACGGGGCACCACAAGGCGATCTTACCACCTTGAAGACTAATTGTTAATAAGAGAACTCATTTAAAAAATAGTAAATCTCGGGTAGTACTTTCAGGGATGGTGAACAATTCAAACATCAACATTCGGGAAAAACAAATCTTGAATCTTGTGATAAAAATATGTAATATCACATGGTGGTCTTATTGATTGATCAATTATTGTTTGTTTAACGACCCCACCAACAGCTAGGTTATACGGGGGTACGAATGAGCAGGTGATTATGAAACTATGAAGTGATGATGAGTGAAAGGACGCTTACAAAAACCCATGCCTTATGCGGGACTCGAACCCACGTCCAACGGTGACTTCATATCTGAAGCGTGCATCAGCTGACTGAGCTACCGAGGGTGGCTAGGTTGTCTTAATTTGCCTGCGGGTGTAGAAAGGACCACCTCAAAGGACCTCCAGTTTTGATTCAAGCTACGTCATATATCGTATATGGGGGGTACGATCTGAAGAATAGATGAGTGCATATATAAATGAGCTGATTTCGATTTATCGGGATTCTGGTGTATATTATTTGCGAGATATAAGGTATAACAATTGAGAAGGCCCTATACGACCGAAAGGGAATATGACTGCATGAAGATAAAAGCTACAAAAAAACTGCCAGATAATGGGCTCATTGGATGTAACAATGTTGAATTATCCCTGCATTTGACGATATGCTGGAATAAAGTATAATGTCATCAACTATAACAATGTGATGTATTTTTTTAAACACTAATGGAGTCATCAAGTAATCATTACGTGAAGCAAAGCTGAGACTGCTGATGCCCTCAGTCGCTAGCGTGTTGAACAGTAATTCAGGAGACCGGGACTCGAGTCTCTTCTTATTTGACCATCCTTACAAAGATTCTTTTCGTGTTTTGCCTTGTAGTCGTTAAAGTGAATGCGGGATGCTTTCTTAATAGCAGGCCACGGCCGCTTCCTTCCTGCTGTCCCAAAATCCTACTGGAATGAATTGTCATCTCTCCTTTTTCCTTTCATACCATTCGTCATTCAAGGACGCCAATAGGTCTTACTGAGCATCACAGTTTGTCGTCAAACCATAGACCATTAGACCCAATATCAATGTGAAATGTGCAGCCCAATTATTATTGCAACCTTAGCGGCGAATAGTTCTTTCATATGAGCGTATATATACAAATTATTCCAGTACTCAATAGTAACACCATACATTGGTAACCATTGTATACTCATATACTCATACTGACCCCACCAACAGCTAGGTTATACAGGGGGTACGAATGAGCGGATTTGAAAAAAAAAATGCCTCATGCGGTACTCGATCCCGCGCCCAACGGTGACGTAAGTTCCTAAAGCGGTGTCTTGAATTTACTGAGCTTCGGAGGGTGGCTACGTCACTCTTCCTTCACGCATTAGAAAATCAAAGCCATGAAGATCAAAATGTATGTAGGCAACGTAATATAACAGGTCTATTAATCCTGTGTAGGGTCTTTACTGATCTTTTTTCCCACATCTCATAATGTCTTTTATAAGACAAGCATTTAATGAGACATTTTCTTTTTATGTCAAATGCCTTTTTAAAACAAGAATGATTGAGAAGTAATCGACTGGCACATGCAGCTCAATTGCTAACGCGCTCGCTTCATGTGATCCGGGAGATGAGGGGAATATCGGAACTGGTTCGATCTCCACCACCGTCCATCTTTACGTAGGGTGTTCGTGGTTTCCCTCTGTATATCTGGGCTAATGCCGGGATGGTTCCTACAATATATGCCACGACCGCTTCCTTTCCAGTTTTCACTATCCTTCACATTACCTAAAAAAAACATCTTAGTTATTATTACAGTGCGTCGCTAAACCCAATATAAATAAAAATGAAGCGGTCGAGGCAAGCTTAACCAAAGCTTACAACTTGAACACAGCATATTTCATTTGTCTTGTGCTTCAACAACCAAGCATAGTTTTGTGTTACATAGGGGCATATATCAGATACAAGCTGGCTCACCACGATTGATGCTCCAAGCTAACATGTTACGTCAGGTAACTGGTCCGTTTTCTCAGTATGTGTTAATCGTAAATCTACATCGCCACACATTAAATCCATCTGTTAATAGGCCACAGGTACATGCACATTGACACTGGTGTTGTGTATAGCTAAATGGATATCGGTATAATTCAGTTTTGACAAGTGCAGTTCTAGTGTGCATAGCGATAGTGCGAAGCGGTTTTCGCTAAAGGACACCACAGACCTGAAACCAGGTTTTAATGAATAATTATGATATTTATTTCCTCATTTTTTAGAGAAAAATAGAAATCATTACAACAATTTCAGAAATTTAATTTAATTTTTTGGCACTCCAGAGACTGAGCTATGGCGTAGACGCCAACGATTCTGTATAAGTACATGAACGGAATCAGAGAAGGGGCCGGATCCTGGAATACAAATGAATCGATCATAATGTATTTAATTGAGATAATGATTTATAGTTCTCTCTTGAGCTACAAAAAAATTATATCGTCATTATTCGTTCGAATCTAATCTCATGCCGAGGTGATACAAATACTATTCATTTGGTGCAATTCACTTTTTTACACAAACTCAGTTTCTCTGAGACGTCTTACGGAGTTTTTTGACAATCCTTAATTTCACCCACTTTCTCCCTTATGTCACCACATTTCTTTTTCCTTTTCGTAAAGTAAAAATGAGTTATGATCGTAATATCTTTTATGGCCCTCTGGCGAAAACTTTTTCCGTCGATTTACGCGTTAAACCGAACGGATACATTTGTAATACGCGAAGTATATTTACTCTTAAATAAATAGGCCTATACTGGCTATTTATAAAGGCAATAGGTCTGAATTATACTTGAATGGTTGAAATAGCGGGGGCGGTTACTAGTAATAAATACGTGGGTGGTTGCACATTTGTGCGGGCAATAGAATGTCGAGAATGCACGCAAAACAATTGATATGACAAGAGATGTGGTCGTTAAAGTCTGGGCGACCATTTGCTGATCGATGAATACATAACTCACTAATAGGTCATACGTTCCCAGTTTGACCATTCATACGTTTATTTACGTCATACAACACTGTAGTTTGACTGTTGACTATTCGATACGATTGTAAGAGGTCAAACAGTATAATATACTGGTTTAAACTAACTTACATTATAGGTGGTCGTGTAGAGTTCTGGTTTGAAGTCACTATTCTACTGCCTGACATATTCTCCCAGTTAAGCCGATATGGACCTCGATTAGATGTATCGACGTTATTATACATTTGCTTTCACTTACAGAGACTTTATCTCTAAATTTAAGGACACCACACTCCTGGAACTAGATTCTAATGAATAATAACTATATAGATATTTCTCTAATTTTAGAGAGTACTGTAGAAAGCATAATCTTATTTTCAGAAATTATAATTAAATTTTATTCTCCAAAGACCATGAGTCATGACGTGACGTATAGGCATTACCGATTCTGTATAGAAACATAAACAGAATCGAGTATGTCTACGTCACGACTCACAAAAAAGACGAATCCTGGAGGACAAATAAATTAATTGTGATGTCCGAAAATTGGATAATAATGTCTAATTTTTTCTGAAATTAGGGAATATTGTCATTATTCGTTATTCGTTAAAATTCAGTTTCAGAGTCGTGATGCCCTTTAATATTGAGAATAACTATATGCATAGTTTACTTCTAATTTTATTACACACTGAGTGGTATAGTGCGTGCGCATATGCCAGCTAGTTTTAATGCGTATAACGTCAATAAATTTTCTTAGAATGCATTTCAATGTTGATTGACCACTTTATGTGACCGCAAGTGTACGTTTTACTTGCACATGCGTCATGCCATACCCTAGAGTAACCTTGTATGACGTCACACACTTGTGAAACGTCGGCGCATCGGGGAGACGGTCGATCGGAAAGCTGTGTCCGGGCAAAAAATAGTGTTGATAGTGTAATTAAAATGTCCGCAATAAAGTGGGTCAATTGTAATTAAATAACTTTGTAATCGAGTTTGTAGTAATTTGAATTATTTTCCTTGGGCATTTGTTTCTAACCCTCTCCTCTCGGCATATGTTCCCACACGTCATTACAATTGTACCAGTATGTGTTCATCTCCAAGGTTCATCCTCCAATCCCATCTGTATAGTTGATATGTGTTCCGGAGTTTTGGAAACTGAAGACTTTTATCTGCGGCGAAAAAGTGTGGTCTCAGACAGCGTAGTCCTGGTGTCAATGTTTACTTTATTTTTATTTAAAATAATTCAAATTGGTTGGTAAGATCGCCCTGTGGTACCCCATGCAAACGGTCCATACTTTCATCCGTATAGCCTCAACTAAGGAACGATGATTTTGTATCAAGTTTCGATGTTTTTGGAAAATGTAAGTTATATATTATATAAATGCCTGCATGGCCTGCCGGATTTAGAGTGTAGTGTTGGGACGTATTTTAAAGGGCTCTGTATTTTTGGCGATAATGTTTTGAAAATAAATCGTTGGAATTGTTGTAAACTCTTCCTGCAACACCTTTTGTTCGTGTTCTCGGCTTGCCGCATTATCTCGAAAATACTAGCAAAAAATTCTGAACCTCACATTTTTTAGCGTTATACTCAGATCATTTTTAAATAAATTGTGATTTATGATCTAAATTTATCGTCGTTCTCCTCATTCACCGCCGCCCCCCCCCCCCCCCCCCCTCCCAAACTTGATGCTTGCAGCTTTTTACACGTTCTATCAGTGTGATATCTCCTTTGTTAGAACCATTACCGCAATCGATGCGCACCCTCAACATGATAAAGCATGGCCTACTGTAGTAATAACTGATTTGAACTTCCTATCACTAGAACAAGAAGTGTAATATTAATTTCGTTTTCAGTGAATTTTCCTGTGCAAGGAAATGTTTTCCTGATTTTTCATTCCTGCTAGTATGGACGTATCTAATGAACCTAATCTGATGTATCTCAATGCCGTATAGCTGTATAGGTATTATATTGATCAACTCAGAAAACTTTATTTTGACCAAGTTTTACAATATTGAATAGGATTATTTAATTACGTGTTATATTGTTATTATTATATTTATCAATGTCAGAAATATTAGTAATGGTTCAATCTAAAAATAGCTCTAGTCAATAATGTAACGAGAATCGTTCGGAAACTTCATAAATCATATTTTCTTCGTAAATCATAACCATTATTTTCATGTAATTGACATGATAGAAGGCTCTGATTCTAGCCGAGAATCAAGCATGAATTCGTAATGTAATTGGTGTAGGTGCAGCGTTCTACATGTCTAGTGGACTCTAGTTTGACGTAATCGTCCGTGCTCAAGTGTGCTAGTTACCCTGACCATATTACCGCCCCTTTGTACGACCACACTACATCCATACTTCTGTGTGGTGTACGCTATACCAAATATCCTCTTCGTTCATTTGTATTTACAAGTCATTGACGCTGTTGGTATTAGCACTTGACACTCGCAACAATGTTTACATGAATAAACTTGTTGTATGATAGAACAGATTTATTGGACATTTACTCACTATATAGCATTGGATGAGCGTAAGAGACAATTACTGGAATAACAGATGTTCGTGTACCGGTATCTGATTTTTTGACAAAATCGAGAAACCAATTAATTACAAAAGAATAAAATTCAAAATCGTATCAATATCTGTGTATCGTACCTCAATAGAATTAGGGTAGAGTAGAATTTTGGAAAATTGTTTTTCCGGTTTGGAAAATGGTGTCGATGAAAATTCTCATGAAAATTAAGAGAGATTAATTAATATATAACCACATTTAAGACGCGTACCTACTTTAACTGAATTGTGTGTGTGATTGGTGTATATTTTAGCTCAGTTTCAGTTTATATCACTTCAGCCGTCTCTTTTCTAGATTTTCATACCTCTTGGCCCATCTCACGACAATTCTGACATGTTTCTTGTAGTATATTTGAACAAACGAAACCATGATGGTTACGACCGAGTGTCTGCTGTATCCATTACCGTTTGCGCTCCTGAGTTTCGACGCCATTATAGACCTTTTTGTCAAATGTAAACTACCTTACCAAAACTAGATGTAATATTGACTTTGACCCCCTTCTCCTCAACAACACCATTCATTGAAAACAAATTCGGATTTCAAATTCGGAACAAGGTCCTTGAACTCGAAACATCCTGACGTGAACCCGGCATTGCAGTATCATAGACATACATCTCTATATCTATCTGCGCGTGTGAATTATTTAGTGTAACATAAAATGCGAGATGTTACAAAGAAAATAGTGTGTGTGGCTATATATGCATGTTTTTTTCGCCCGATGTTCTTGGCATTCTTTCAAAACATTCTCATCCTTCCTCTCTCATCCTGTGTAGTATGCAGTTGTAACCGCATGCCTCCAGACTTGAACACCATGATGCCAGACGAGACCAGAGAAACACACTTTTTATCATCGTCGGCGTCCACCATCTTTGTTTCGACGTAGAATAAGAAGTTCGAAATTAAACTTGAAACCCTCTCTTAGTTGATTATTACTTTATATACATTTACGAGATTTGATAACATTTTCAAGACAAGAAACTTCATGGCGTTTTTTTTTTCAAACTATTCAACAGAAGTAAAGTTGTGTCTATAATTGCAGCATTGTTGTTCGTTTGTTCGTTGCACCGAAGTTGTATGTTGTGTGTTGTATTTACCCGCGTTCGCTCCATACTTCTTTACATTCCATAAGTTTCAATTGCAATATGAGAAGTAAGGAAGTACGGAACTTTCGCAAGGCTTCGTCTCGTGATCCATCTTCTTCTTCTCTTCTTCTCAATCTAATTCTCTTCTTGTATTCGTCCTCGTAACTTAACTCTTCCATGCGTGTTCTTAATACCGGCTATTAATCCCTAACTGCACTAACTGCACTAGCTGAATGAATGACCCGAGGTACTGCACGGGGAGGCACTGTGCTCCTGTGATCGTCTTCACACGGCGACTGATCCCGAGGAAGCACTCCGGGTACGAGCTCAGCTCCCTGGGGGGAATATGGCTCGCCAGCTAAAAATGGAACCCTTACATGCCCGTGATTGGCTCATCTCACCTTACCCCTTCCACGTGATGGCGGCAAACCAAATTTGTCTCATTTCTTAAAATACACGCACACACACTACTGTTTTTCTCGTTCCACATATACACACACCGGGCTATCAATAACGCGGCCATCCCCGCGCCGCCGACGACGACGCCGATGTCTGCAGCTATTGGTGTGCACATGTCTCGATGTAGGTACGCTACACGAACACGCTCAGCTAGCTGCAGCACCCGTGCTAGTATTTTTAACAATATCCGTTTCTTCGGGGGAGATGTTGTCTTGGGTAAGAACCCCCTCTCTCCTCATCATCTTCCTTGCCTCCTCCTCCTCCTCCTTCTCTTCCCCCTCAGCCACCCTTGTCACCACATGTGTGCGTGGACCTCATCTCTGTTTATACCTCGTACCGACATACGTTCGAAGAACAGAGTTACGACCTTATAAAGCATTTACTTAGTATTTCATTCATTTACGTTTTCACCCTTTTAGGGAAATACAACACCAAACCAACTTTTTGAAAATAAATCGATTTTTAATGTAAAATTTCGACTAAATCTACTATTCAGAAACATACCAATCAAAATATGACATTCAAATGAGTTATAATTGTAATTGTTGGTAATTTTATTAAAGTGTGGAAGATGGTGTTATAGCATCTTCGATCATCACGATATACGCGTCTCTTCTCAACTACCGGGTAGCATTGTCCTCTTGACGTTGACTGCCCATATGGCCAGCGATGTGGTGGACACAATAAACGTCACACTGGTCATGGAATAGCGATCAGCTGATTATAGAAAGTGTTGTCAGACCAACGGCTCAATGATGGCGTCGACTGTACTTCCAACACTATCACTGGCATTGCTTATTGGTCTATTGGTACAATGTACCGTATAGATGGATCGTATTTGTGTGAGGCGTAATGATAGACACGTTTCAAATTTGTAAAGACATACCCTTCACTAATTGTTGTTTAAACTATAATTAATACATAATTAATTTGATTAACTAACGATATCTAGAGAATTGTTGTTTCAATCACGATTTCTTGGGCTGAATAAAAGTAAAAAGTTGATTCCCACCTATCAGTCAAGCAGTATCAAGCACAACGTGGGTAACATGTGCGTGGTAGCGGGTTCCCATCCCGCGTGCATGCTTAATTCAAGTTCATATTACCACGTTCATCCAGCTCTAGTCCGTTTGTACTCTGGGAAAAAAAAACTTAATTGCATCATCACATAGCTTTGTACATATGTAATGAAACCTGACATGCAGCCTACCATTTGTTGTGCCAGTTTTTTGAAAGTCTCGAATGAACCCCGGGACGTGATTGTGTCTTTGGGGAAGCGACTAGTTTTAATTATCCGTGTGGGGCTGAACCCCCTCCCCCCCCCCCCCCCCCCCACCCCTTACCGACTAACACATGTGCGCGACTCATCACTAGTCTGACAGATGCAAAGACATTCTTGTACCGGATGTGTGAGAGTTGCAGACGGGTAGATGATGTGGCCCCCAAGTACAACAGAAGTATACACAGTAGCTTTTTCTTAGCAGCACTGTCATTGGCACTTTTGTAGATAATATGACCAGATCTGTAAGTTCTGTATGATATTGCTGGCTGGTTACCGTATATATAACATTCAACCTTTAGCTGCTAATTAGAACATGAACTAATATGTTATGTTATATAGTATAATTAGAAGTTGGAATATGTCGGACCCCCCTCCCCCCTCCCTAGTGGTTCATTCAGCTACGGCACTCCCCACTACTTGAGCAACTGAAGTGAAGTTGGGTGTGCGTAAGATTTTTGTATTTTATACATATCATTCATCTATCAACAGCTGATCGGTACCTCCAACTAGCTTAGCGTAGGTGGCGCCGTTAAACAAACAAAAATCATCCTAATCTTGATTTTTGGTTATTCACTGCGTCAAGCGTGATGAAGGAGCCGTCTCCGTGGCTCAGTCAACTAACGCGCACCTTCTTAGAAACTGAAGTCACGTTGGGCGTGGATTCGATTCCCGCTTAAGGCATGGGTTTTTGTGTAAACGTCCTTTCACCCATCATCATTTCATCATCACCCCCTCATTACGAGCGGGCGTCTTATTCGTAGCCTCATATAACCTAGCTGTTGGTGGGATCTTAAAAATAAATAAACATGATGGCCGGCGTGGTAACATAATTATGCAAGTCAGTCCCACTGACCACTGAGCCTCGAATGGCGTCGCTAATGAATGTGAAGCGGAGAGCGGCGAAAGGAATGTGTTGGCTAAATGCTATGTTTAGCTCTTGTCTGATGTCATAGCTGGCTTGACCTGACCTAACTCGATGATACAATCGTACAGAGAGGGCTTGCTGTACAGCCTGTGTACTTCCACATCGCTCGTTGTGGGCAGCGCGCGCATTGCACAGCCCACTGTGTGGGGCACGCGCGCACAACAATACACGGGTTATTGAATGCAAGACTCATTAAAATTATTATAATTGTTATGAACCAACTTATTACTGAACAATCGAGTGAAGTTTGGCAACACAGCAGTTCAAGTTTTAACGTCTCGCATTAAATTTGGACAACTATCAAAAGACAATATTGTAAACTACTATGTAGGCCGTATTTTACACAAAAATGTCAGCTATTTAAATATATAATTGGGAATCCTTCCGGCATGTTAATCCTGATCGAATGCCTAAAATATTATGCACATTCATTTTGGTTTTTGTCATAATTTGTGATACCATTACTTTATAGTGGTGTTCAAGTCATAGATGATAATGTTTGAAAAAAATTCAGTGCTGCCCTTAGGTATAGTGATGGCTCGAACCAAAAGAATTAGTGTTGAGAAAAAATATGTTATGGTAAACAACATCCAGTCGCGTGGTTTGCATTACGCCACGTTTATCTTAAACGGGATGTCACTTTTGTCATCATTCTATTTTGTTGGTCACTACTATGGAAACACCCGAACGCAGTAATGTCCTCCAAAGTTTAACATGTACCAATCACAATATTCCCATACAATAATCCAATACAAAATCTTTTATAACTAAACACAAACTTAGATGGACATTTTATAATATACTTGCCTTGTTCTGTTGGTATCACTGGATGTCTTCGTAAGTCGACTAATGAAAGCGCAACCTCTCGACTTCAGTAGCTCCTCTCTAGTAAACTGCCTCATGGACACTGTACCACACTAGTTAGTGTTGGTCGCACAATTAGTGGTCTTTAACTTGGAACACATGTGCACGAGGAGAGGAAAAAACAGACGCAGAAAACGAGATGATCGTTGGAGACACGCATCGACCAAGCTGTGGACCCATGCGGTCTCAGCAGGACGCACATTTCACGATTCGCAATACTATAGACAGGAGTCACACATATATAGTTGCATTTTAGTAGAGTCTAGATACAATTTGTCGTATTTTTAAACATCTCAACAAAAACAGCTCCCACCGGAGATCTAACGATTGCTGGATATTGAGAAGCCCTTATATGTATATATATTTTTAAATATATATATATATATGCCATTGCAAGTTTTCTGTGTTAATATATTATATATGATCGTGTATATATATATATATATAGGCCTATATATATATATATATATATATATATATATATATATATATATATATATATATATATATATATATATATATATATATATATATATACGATCATATATAATATATTGATACAGATAATTTGCAATGGAATTGTTTCCTAATTAAGGTAGTCAGGATTAAGGGGTTCTTTCGGAACAACGGCGATGATTGCGGTCCTGGGCTGGCACCCCTAAGTAAATACTTAATTAATTAGCCGCCCCGGTGGCTAAGTCAATTATCGCTAGCGGTAGTAACTGAAGTCACCGTTGGGCGTAGGTTCGAGTCCCGCATGAGGCATGGGTTTTTGTACACTATTCATCGTTTCATTATCATCCGCTCATTCGTACCCCCGTATAACCTAGCTGTTGGTGGGGTCGTTAAGCAACATTGAAAAAAAAAGTAGGCCTTGGTTATAAATTACAATATTAGTTTGTACCCCATTTTTTACAGATGACTGTACAATTTTAATGGAATATTAAAATGGTGAATGATAGTGAAGAGACAGTCTAGTCTTTTTCATAAATGGATATCTAAATATACACAAAATCACAGAGAAAAATGTGTATAGCTAAAAACGATCATAACCATTGTTTGTTACGATATAAAAACTCAACTTCTCAGAGAATTGATATGGAATACGATGTGATGAAATTCATTGATTTATCTCAAAACTGACTGAATTCACAAACTACTTGTATAAAATATCATGTTGATTAAAGAGCATAAAATTATATTGGAGATGTGATATTTGCATTCAATTACTGGTTTTTGAAAATGGAAAAAAATAGTGAAGATACATTTCTCGATTTGTGTAAGCACCGCCTTCTAAACATGAGGAAATTTATGAAAATTCAATTAATTCAATCGAAAGAAATTTCACGAGTTTTCAAGATAACTGAAAAATAAAGTCGGGTTGTCGTATTTCAGAAAAAAAAACGTGAAATTTAAATCTTCAGTGTTTGAAATTATTCAATTTCTTTGAAGTTGATAAATAAGTTGAGTTTAATAGTTACAAGTCAATTATATAAGTTGAGTTGATAATATTCCTGAAATATATATTTGTATCTTGAAATCTAAGCGGACAGTTTTTTTATTATTATGTCTGTTGAACTCGGTATACTGGAATATACTCGGCTAATGTGTCAATATTCATTTTCTTGAAGCTGTGCGAGTTCCACTGAATTTCGTATCATGACTAAAATACAAGTAATGTTTTTATTTTAGTTTATATTCTCGTGTAATTGTCACTGCGTAGCGGTTATGACAGTCCAATTAAAATCATGAGTAATGATTACTTAAATTAAGTTAGAAATGCACAAACGGAAAAACGACGTTAGTTCCATTAGCTATATTTAAGAGGCCTTTAGTTATTATTGTATTATTGGATGAACGAAGCGAAGACTTCCATTTTTTTATTTCTTCTTTTAAAATATCGGGATTCACGTATACGTATCATTTGTTTTTTAAACTAGCTAGCTGTTGGTGAAGTCGTTAAGAACCATAAAAAAGTTTAGAATATTTATTTATCATGAAGTTTTTGTGTACAACTTTTTATATAGGCCTAGTAGACCATTATTGAAATCGATAATTTTTACATTTTGTTTCGTAGCTTTTATCTATTTTATTGGAGGCCTATGATATTTCTATACAAATTGTATATTTTCGTTTAAAATATCATCTTGCTCGTAGTGTTGTACTATTTGGAAGAATCTAAGCTAGGTATGTTATAGGCTTAGTAAGCTGTATACTAATGTCCACGAAAGATAAAGGTTCCTATCGACCGCGTCTCACATCCTCACCACTAGCGCGCGGGTGATTTTCTACATCATCTTTTGGACACAAGTATATATGAATCTATTATCGTTCTAATGCATGTTCCATGGAACAACACGGATAATTATAGCCTCAGTCGGGTAACTTTAATACTCTTGTTTCTATACTTAGCTTACAGCACTGCAGCTGTGGTGTATAGCTATACACAGCCTAGCTAGGGCTATGAGCTGCGACCCATGTCGCCTCTCCAGTTACTCTCCAGCTCGCTCTCTCTCTCTCTCTCTCTCTCTCACTCACTCGCTCGCTCCAGCCCCCGGGAGGAGCACGTGGTGGCCTGGAGTCTCCTAGCCGGCCACGTGGCGTTATTCCCCTGATTGATTGCACGTGTTCTGGCATTTGATATCACTCGTTTTTTTTATATGTTTAAAACAGAATTACTTATACGACTTTCCCATATATTCTAAGCTCACAAGTAGGGTGTGAGTTATTTGGATTTGAGAATTGTCAATTGAATCCACTGAGGTAAACCAGAGTTAACCTCAGTTGAAATGGTAAACTATGCTGTGAGTCGAACACTGGTCTCCTGGATCACGGTTCGGTAATCTAATTGAGCGACCTATAGAACCGAAGTATTGCTCTGCATATTCACTATCATATCCACCTTTCCATATCCATCTGCAGTCCCGAAAATGACTTGTGTTTTTATAATCATCATTCATAATGATCCACTTGTTCACCAAATGAGACAACTGTTAGTAGGTTTATTAATCAAACAATCATCAATAATTCATAATGATAACCATAGAACTATAGAATGAAGGTATAGGAAAGACTTCCATTGTCTCATTCAGAAATTGAGAGGAGTAGAACTTATGATTCAAAAATCATTTTTATTTGCATATATATATATAAATCTCATTCAAACAGATATATGTTATAGGGGGTTAAGAAATTGTGGGTAATGATGAAACGATGCACTGTGAAGTACATGAAGTATATGTGAAAAGACGTGCCTATAATAGCTCAGTTGGGCGATCACTCATCTGGCAAGTGCATGAGAGGTTCGAATCCCGGTTGAGGCGAAACTTTTATGGTTTGATAAATTCACTCTATATACACACACATAATACATATATATATATATATATATATATATATATATATATATATATATATGTGTGTGTGTATAATATGAACAAATACCCCCTTCAGAGTACTCATCACGACCACCATACTCCAAAGCCCTAGCTTATTTTATTTTATAAAAGTGTCACATTCTTTCCACTCTTACAGAACAGGACTAGACATAAACTGCCACTGTTCGGTTTCCATTCTCGTTGACAGATCTCCACTTCAAGTCACCCTCCTTTTCCTGTTATGGCTCCGACTTCTGGAACTTGACGTTATTACTATGCGTTCACAATGTATTGTATAAATTATTCAGTTGGGGGTTAGAACCAATTTCTTTTGTTTTGTATATATTTCTAACATGGTAACACCATATACTGTAGTATGAAAGAAAACATTAGGCATTTGCTAACGTATTTGGTCCTCACTTATATGTTATGTATTACACATCGGTACTTCATGTATTCGAACTGAATTGATAATGATGAATATATGTATATTATATATGGGTCTATAGCCCTATATATTTTTTTCCCCACCTGAATTGATGAAGTAGTATTTTGATATCGATTGTTAGCAATCATTTATAGGTAAGCCTATACTAGTATAATTAAATCAGATAAGATACATATGTTTTAAATCGTTTGTGTTCAACAATGAAAAATCCGAAATTCTAAATTTTAGTCAAAATAATGAGAGAAGTACTCAATTGAATTCAAATTCTTCACAATAATCAGAATAAAACTACAACAAAGATTCGAAACATTATCAAACACTGTAGAAATATCAGTAAAAGCGTGAAAAATTGTCGACCAAGTGCTTATCTGAGTCTGTATTGGTTACACTCATCAAATCAGCATTCAGTCAGCAGTCAAAAAGTAATTTCGGAAATAATTCTACATCAGGGAAATGCAGAGTAAAGTTTATCCAACAAGTTTATTGTGGAACAGGACTTGTATCCGAAGCACTGTAATCATTTTCGCCAAAGTTAACAGCACTTGAGAGAAATATTACATTTTCATTTGTATTACATATTGGTGAAAAATCATCTGTTATTTCATTCAAAACAACTAATTTTTGTAACTTCAATGATTTATAAATAGGAATGGGTTCCTATATTTATTTTTGCATAGTTCTATTCATAGGCTTATAATATCTTTGTCTCCCTGAAACCAGTATTCTGATTGAATGATATTTTTATTGGTATATTTTAAATTTCAATAGCCAGCTAAATAATCAAAACTATTGAATTGATTATTGCATGTTCCATGTTGATTGGTAAATTACAACATTTGAATTGATACATCACAAAATTTAACCTTGCTAGTCTATAATTTATAATCATCTCTTCTGGGTAAGACGACAAGTCAGTTATGACTTTGTGAGTCTAAAAAATGTATAATTGTCTACATATGAAGAATAAAGAGTCCAGTAAAAAAAAATCAATATCCAGAGAAAGTTTCTTGTCAATTGATTACTTCCACATAGAAAAATCAAATTTGATTTTCCCACAGTGAATAAAATGAAATCTTTTCCACGCTAGTCTAATAACTACGACTTGCCGGCTCGTATTTTCCACTTTGGCACAGAGTAATTGAATTTGACGTGTTTGTTCCAGTGCCATGCGGATCCTGCTTGTGAAACTGTCTCGGCCATGGATTGTGAACGAGAAGAAGGACGACGGGTACACGGCTCTACACTTGGCTGCACTCAACAATCACGAAGAAGTCGCTGAACTGTTGGTCATCGACGGACGGGCCAACATGGATCTACAGAACGTTAACCAACAAACTGCCTTGCATCTTGCTGTAGAGCGGCAACATATACATATTGTCTGTGTAAGTTAACTGGTCAACAGTAAATACATAATAGGAATGGAGATTCCACCAATTATCGATTAATCAAATCGATCGATTATGATACATTGGATCACCAAATAAATCTGTACCAGCCCAGTTGTGGATTAAAATCAATTGATCTACGATTATTAAACATTTGATTATCTACCGATATTTTTTACTCCTTTCAAAAGTTCACTCTATGCAAAATGACAATGTAGTACAGTTTCAATGGCATGTAGCAGGTGCCTTCTATATTTTCATTTTTACACCATAGCTTGGACATATTAGTGATTGGATTCTATATAATTCTATTAATTCTATTTAATGCCAATCATTTCTTCAATAATCGAATAATTCTGTTGGTTGTAGAATAATTAATCGATTGATTACGATCGAGAAAATTCAATCAATCGATATCACTTTTTGACATTTAAAATTAGCCTTTATGGAATCATTCATCACAAACTTAATTCAGATACAGATTAGAGAAAATGAAAAAAAAAACACGCTATATATACCGTCAGTATAAACCTTTATCTATGTTTTCTGTATAAATTATTAGTACAAATCTATGATATTTTCAGATGATGGTCTACTTTTATTTCCACTGTTTCGTTTGTTCCAGCTTCTCGTACGAAATGGTGCCAACTTGAACATCCCCGACAAGGACGGCGACACGCCACTGCACGAGGCACTGCGCCACCACACTTTGTCTCAGCTGCGCGAACTGCAAGACGTGCAAGATGTAGGCAAGCTACTCATGGGTCTCGGCAGCCAGTGTGCCAAGAAGAAGAGCTCGGCTTCCATCGCGTGCTTCCTTTCCGGCAACGGTGCCGACCTCTCCATCAAGAACAAGAAGGGTCAGACACCTCTCGACCTTTGTCCTGACCCGAATCTCTGCAAGGCGCTGGCTAAATGTCACAACAAGGACAAGGATACGTACGTACAATTCCAATATTTCAAATTTCTTACACAAACAGCTTATTGCGTTGAATGCAGTTGAAACATCCGAGTGTTCGTTCTTCCACAGATGTTAATTTTATTAATAATTTGCGTTCTCTTATATAGTAGAAATGTATAAATGTGTTAACTCAGACATATTATTCAAGTTTGGATCTTTGAAGCAAGTCCTTGGACCAATTGAACTTTATATTTTCTATCTTGCCCACTTTGATTCCATTATACGCAGTGGCATAGTATTCTGGGGCAGAACAGCAAAGAGATACATTGATAACATTTAAACTACAAAAGTATGTCATGAGAGTTATGTTCAATAAATTAATGTATGATAACTGCAGAGGACTTGAAAATGTTAACATTTCTACAATAACATCTGTTTATATATTAGGATTGGTCTGTTTGATCAAATTAAATGTCAGTATATCTGAAAGTAAAACTACTCAAGCGTACAGCACTTGTAATGAAAATCATCTTGTAACTTTGGAGTCACCATACTGCCCTTTATGAGTCTGGGCTTGGTCATAACACTGTAAATTCCTCTGCTCTTCCTAAAGAGGTGACATGTATGGAATATTTCAATATTTTCAAAATTAATGTAAAACGTTTTCTCTGTGACGAAGAATTTTATAATTATAACAATTTACTCTATAAGTTTTGAACATTCGTATTATCCTGAAGAAACGTAACTTGTAATTACGTATACTGTGAATGAATTATTATTATTAAACATATTTTAGATGACACAACATGGGCCTTGAGGTTATGGGCTGCCTCAGTGGTAGTTACACCACGGTTTACTACGTTGTCTTGAGTCCTTTATTTACCATTCGTCATTATGACCTTGAGTTTCTATCAGCCACAGTTGTTGACTGTGCATTGACTTCTGTCAGTCATATTCGAAGCAACATGCAAGACTGCACGCTTTAATTCGAGTTTTTGTTTGTCACAGCGACCAGATCGAGCCACGACGGTCCGACGGAGTCACACTAGACGACTGCCTCGTGTGCAGTGACTTGAAACGTGACACGTTATTCAAACCGTGCGGTCACGTAGCCTGTTGTTCCGTTTGTTCACCGAGAGTGAAGAAGTGCCTTGTATGCCGAGAGCCTGTCGCACTCAGATTAAAGGTACGTCACTATTGTTGTTCATCGCAACAGTTGTGCAGACACTTGAGAAATTAATTTTTTCAATATAAATATAATTGATGCAGAACATGCAAAACCACCCTTCCCCCGTGGCTCACTCAACTAAGGTACAGCTATAGAAAATGAAATCAAGTCAGGCATGGGTTTGAGTGTACCAATGGGTTTTTCTATTTTTTTAGTCCTTCTACCTTCCATCACATCATTGCTTCATGATCATCCTCTCATTCGTAGCCGTATATTATAAACTAGCTGCTCGACCTTGCGATCGTAAAGCACCATTGAGAAAATATATGTTAGTATGTTTCGATTTGTTACAATGGCTTCAACCATCTCGAAAATTAATATCAATGAAGAATCAATTTTCTGTATCAAAAATTGAAAAAATTCGGCGTCGATTGAAAATAATATCTTCGTCATTTGGAAAGAGTGACAAGTTGTAATTTAAGTCAGTCTCATAGAAAACAATTTGAGAATATATTCCGTTCTGTCATCGAATGGAGCTTTTACAAATCATTTTCAATTTAGAATCATCACATATTTGGCCAACTGAATTAAATTTTCCTCAAGTGGTTTGAGCCGACGTCGATCTCACATCACCTAAACACGTATTTCTCAAATAACACTTTTCGATAAACACTGACAATATCGCTTCTGTCTGTTGCTATAGATCGAGGAGTGTGTCGTTTGCTCGGATAAGATGGCATCTGTGTTGTTCCAACCCTGCTGCCACATGTGCGCGTGCGAGTGTTGTGCGGCACTAATGAAGAAGTGTGTTCAGTGCCGTGCGCAGATCGACCACAAGGTGCCCTTCAGCGTGTGCTGCGGCGGCGCTGGCACCATTTCCGACGTACTGGCGGACGTGGAAGAGGACCCCAACAGCAATACTATTAGCCATTTAGGTGAGTCACAGAGGAATTATAATGCTAAAAGTAAGAAGTTGTTTTCAGTTGAAGTTGAACGTATTTTACTTCAAAGTTGTACCGATCAAAAGTTGCTTATAAAGTCTTGAAAATATTTTATAAATGAAGCTTGAAGTATAAAGTCCTCCTGAATATATATCAATATACTATAATATACCTAAGTCGATTCATTTGTAATATAAATCGTCATCGATTAAAAATGCGGTATTCATTTGATTGTTGATGATTTTATTTTCCAATGAAATTTCTTCATTGTTAATACTTCTCATTCTGAATAAAACCCGTACATAGGCCTACCATCATAAATCATAATTTGAAGCATTCTTGGAAAAACTGTCACGTTTGCAAAGGTTCGAATTTATAAACTTTCGTAATTGAAGCGGTTTCATAGAAATACCTGATGAGCAGACATTTCATTAACAGTAGACCTAGCTGTTTTCCTAAACATGTGAATCATGTATTTGAATTTTCTATTATGTAGTTTATTAGGAAGAAGAAACACAGAAACACTGAATTGTTATCTCATTTTAAAAATCCAAGCTATTGGCCTTATTTTCATGTTCATGTATCTTTCATTTGATTATCAGAGCGTAGGCCTACTAGAGACACTTCAGTCATAGCAATTAAATACAATATGAGTGTTTTAGTAAATGTAATTTAATGTTCGTATATAGTGACTCATATGTGATCTAATACAAGGCCTTCTATATTATTACATCAGGTCTGCTCCCTCACAATCGTGAAGGCCTTTTGAAGCCCTAGTATCTAATACAATCCCAATAACTGTCTGGAATGTATGGTGTGTACCTGGTCATACAGTGATGCAAATTGATTACTTGGGAACGTATCTAGCTTGTAGTTTTCGAGAGATAAGAAGATTTAGTTCGTGAAACGTACCTAGTAGAAGTTGAGAAAATGGTACAATGTCACTCAATATTGGAGTATTTCATAACTCATTTGCATTTGTTCGATGTAAATTATAGGTACCTTGTAACTTGATTGCCTGTTTATACTGTAAGTGATTTTAGTTCAGAGGAATTGTTCGTCTTGTAGGAGAGATTAGGTTTTACAAGTCTTTATTGTACAACTGAATACCATTCAAATTTGCCTCCAACTGCGTCTACTATCGTGACGTCATAAGTCAGAATGGCGGCCAATGAGCAGGCCTGATGTAAAAATAAAGAAGGCCTTGTCTAATACCAATTATTTCAATAAAACAAACAAACGCCTCCTTTCTGTGCTACAGACCCGTTGAACGTGAACGTAAATGTAAATGTGGTGAGCGGAGGGGGAGAGAGGTCGCTTATGAACAATGGCAGCCGAGACACGTCCAGTTCAGACGTCCAGAAGCTGCAGCAGGAACTCCAAGACATCAAGGAGCAGACGATATGCCCCGTCTGTCTCGACCGACTGAAGAACATGATCTTCCTGTGCGGCCACGGCACGTGTCAGCTATGCGGAGACCGTATGGCGGAGTGTCCCATTTGTCGCAAGCAGGTCGAGAAGCGTATCCTGCTCTACTAGCATAACAAGCAACATAGTGTGCTTTAGTCATGCTTGACTACGTTAGTTCAGTTAGTTTGGGAAGCCGAGAGAGCTGATTGGGGTCAACTATATTAAATATAAGAACATCTTGTAAACGGATTGGCGTAAATCATAACAATATTTGGTAATCATCAAAATACAAAACCCAACTTTCACGTTCTATTTGTTTTGTACTGATTGCCCAATGAATCAAAGTTTACGTTCAAAACATTGAAAACAAACGACAGTAGAATTGAAATCTCTGTCTACGTATTAGTGTTCTCGTTCATAATTAGTACCCCTCAGAAACATTTAATTCTAAATGAAATCATTTTGAAATGAAAATTGTACTTGTTTGTTGGAGTTGAAGTTGGGAACATTGAAGGTAAAGCCACTAACTGCAGCATGATTGTTCTCATATTCAATCAATTTTGACCCTATACTGCCAATAAGCAATGGCCAATGGGCTAATACAAGGTCGCTACAATGTTGGATTGAGTCATATGTGCGCTTCAAGCAGTCGCTTCGTTTTTTATTTTTAAACTCAATCTGACAACGCCTTGCATATCATTTTTTTGCCAATATACGGATGTGATTCCACAACCATCTGACACTTATGCTTCCAGTGTTCATCCTGTTCAGTCCCAAGACAAATCACAAATCAAAACTGAATAAATAGTTATAGTTGCATTTTTCTGGTTATGGTTTTTGAAAAAATGCACATTGATGTGGAAGAAAGAGCTTCCTAGATCTTAGACCACAACAATAGGCCTGTTTGTTTGTGTTGCACCACCTGAACTAAAGTGTAGACTGGTGTAAGAAGGAAGTACGTCATATTACGGGTTTTGTGCGGGAAATGATACCGAAATGATGAGGTACAAACAAACACGAAATTGACGAATTTTCGGTTCCTAGACGCGAATTTTGAAATTGAAGCAGACCCGTTGATGGAGAAAGAGATATTAAATATCATAGAATGTGATTAATGAATAGTAAATATTTAATAATGACAACCCTTATTCGATTATATATATTTTCATTCTCATTAACACGAATTTACGCGTCTACAACTAGTAAGCCAACATAGCGTCTGCCTACAACTTGATTTTGGCGCCTGCCATCTTGCACTGAACTAAGCACACCAGCTCCGTAGCTGGTGTAGAACTACCTGAACTAGTGCAAGTGAACCGGGACAAACAAAAAACAAGAAAGTGCAGCTTGGTGCAGAACCACGGTTACAAACAAACACGATTGTGCAAGAACTGAAGAACCAGTTCAGCTAGTGCAGGACAAACAAACAGGCTTTATGTTTCATTTACAAGAACATCATATATTCATTGTGAAGTATATTCAAGATCATGAGGCAATTGTGACAGGATGTGCCTTGAGAATCCACTGTTTTACTAATATATTTGCATTTGCGTTGCAATAAATTGCCTCGTTCATTTTATTTGTTGTCATCATTGTGTTTTCTTTCAAGAACCCCATGGTATAGCAGTATGGTGTAGGCCTAGGCTTTCAGGACAAAGTTTCGAATCTAAATTATATTGTTTTTTAAACATTCAATTGCTATGAGATATGGGCAGATCGATTATTTTTAGCCACAGGCAAAGGAATTGTTCATTTAGTGTTTTGCCAGTCCCACTCATTCTTAGCTGTAGATGGCTATTGCACATGTCCAATACCACAAATTCCGCGAATTCTGTTCCGATCTTGTCACGTTTGCTTTGTGGTACTACGCACAATGATATTTCAATTCGTTTCAAGTCCAGTAATGAGCAGGCAAATTGGAAATGTATTGTAGATTTTGGATACTGCAGCAGTGTTATTTATATTTTCTATTCCTAAGATACATTTTACCAGTCTCTTTACTCTCTTTTATGCTTTTATTTATAGGGTACTGTCTATGTTGATAATTTGTAAATGTGTGTCCTTTTGCTATAGTAACTAGGCGTAAATGTGAAATACAAAGAAGTTCCTTAATACTGAGTAATGTCAGGATAAGAATAATAGTCTAATAGAGTAGACTACCTAGTTTAACGTCAATTAAGTTTTTGTCGGAAATGTTTGTATTTTTTAACAAGAGACGGTGGTTTTGAAAATTGAATAGTGCACATACATCAAAGGTACTTCCGTTAGAAGTAGATAGGAAAATGAAAAATCTCTGTTTTCTCGATGTGGAAACAACTGTAAAGGGTGTATAATATTGTACGTGTACTACGGACGTAATACGTACCGATATTTCATGATATTAAATATTAATTAGGGTTATTATAGTCTACTTTCTTTAGAATGATGTGGCCTGGAATTTATATAGGTTTATGGGCTACATCTGTAGTTATTATTTGTACATTTACCCTAAACATACTGTATCAGCAATTAATGGAGCCACAAACACCTGCTTGCAATTCAAATGAATGCAGTTCAAGTTCTGTTTACTTAACTGTTGCTATGATGTTTTTTCGGCTTTGTACGGCCAGCCTTCTTCAAAGCAAAGACAAACAATTCTCATCAAATTGTTCAACCATTGCAACTGAAAATGAATGTAGCGTGGTTATGCTTGAATCTCTAAAGCTTTCCTTCCATGAACACGGTCACAGTTTCGCTTTCTCTAGCGAAGTCGCTAGCAATAGCGAACTTCTTGCTATCGGTAGGAGTGCTAGCTCACTGCGTACACTACGTATATTTGAATGCTGGAAAGTAACTATTTACGGAGGTTTCTCTAGCTGATTTGCGAAAAAGTTGGCCGACATCAATATGCAGAAACCGCGCCGCGCTCGTCACTGATTGGTCGTTTTTCCAGCATGGCGGCTAAAATATCAGCTTTGCGGATTTGCTATGGGCATTCATAGATGTGCAGCTCAAGTTATGCCAAATTAACCATCTAATCTGATCAGCGTTAATTAGATCTGTATGTTATTTATTACGATGATCAATTCAATATCTTTGCCCACGATACATGATTGTCGGTAATCACGGTATCTCCGTATCATGAATTGTTATTATGATGAAAGTGATCTCGTTTTCAAAAAATAATTTTTGTAACCTGCTCTTTCATCCTTTATGTTAATAGTTGAATTTTATTTTGTATAAAATTTAATCACTCTAGTTTGTTTTGAATCTAACATTAATTCAGCATTTATAGCAGAGCATTTAATATACCTTAACTACAGGACATTGTTTTTTAAAATACCATGTATAGGCCTATGACACTGTTAATTGTTGAAGGCTATGAATCACAAGAGTAATAGGTATTATTTATAAAACTCTTATGGTACCTTCTTCTTAAACGGTATTCTATTTGATGATACCTATAGTTGAAACATTATCGCATTTCTGTGTACACATAATGTGTATGTGCTAGTGATAAATTGAAGAATATTGTCATACTGTACTAGGTCTAACACCTTCTGTAAAGGGCATCATAATGTATCAAATTGATACATTATTTGATATGTTCTTCCATTCTTTATGCAAAGACAATTCAATGTAATAATAATTGCTGTATAATATACAAGTTGGACAAGTTTGTTAAAGGTGATGGTTTGGAGATTTCAGTTTCGTGTTACGCTGCTGGGCTGGTTAGTTTTGTGTCTTGAGAAAATATTTACAACATAGTCTGATTATTAATTCATGCTGTGTCATTGTAGGCATTGTTACTGTTATTTTTTATTCAATTATTTTCTGAAGTTGACAAGTGAGGGAACTTTCGGAAACTTGAAGCCTGACAAAACTTATTGTTGAACTTCGATATGTAAATAGTGTAGTACTAAATGATACATGGCATCTTCCAAAATAGTCTCGCTTCCAGTCATTTTAATTGATTAATGAAAATGCATTTGTCGCGCAGGTTGCCCCAATACCGTTAGGGTAAGAGATGATGCATGACATCACCCAATTGAACTAAATTGCCAGCGCTTTACGCTGTAATCAAACTCTCCGCCCACACCTTCGTTGTACCTACTGTAGGTCCAGCTATTTTACTTTCAACAAGAAAATATATCACCTTATTATCAACCTTTCTCTACGTTTCTACATTTGAGTTTCTTTTCTATGTTTACGTTTATTCAATCGTTGTGTTATCAAAAGTTAAAAAGTAGTAGGTACAAGAGTGAAGGAGTAGAGATGTTTTGTGTAGAATTGGAACAGCAATCCTAGTAAGAAAATGAGATCAAACATTTTTCCACTGTCTATAATGCCGCTTTTACTGACTCGCGTTGAGAGCGACGCGTTACAAGCGTTAGTCGCCCTGACCACTCACGTTTCGCGTTTCGCGCGAATCACGTTAGCTGATTGGCCAGCGCGTCTGACGCTTCTAACGCGTCGCTCTCAACGCGAGTCAGTAAAAGCGGCATAATTTGTATTATGTTTTCCAGGATATGATGCACTAGTTTTCCAAGTGTTGACTGAAAGGGTAAAAAAAAATTCAGCATATACTTAAACCCTTAGCCTAAATAAAAGTTCTTACTATGATAGTTAAGATGGTGACCAAACTGGTTTGGAAATAGAATTCCAGGAAGTGCAGCATATGAGCTAAGTATGCTAATGATATTTCAAGTGTAAACTGAAAGTGTTGACCTCCGTGCAGTTTGGTTCGGTGGCTGAGGATCTTTGCTAATAACACCAGACTCCACCACTGCCAACTTTTGTGTAATGTACTGTTTCATTTAAGAATAAATACATACCTGAGAATAATTACTACATACCTATTTTAACATATGGAGCAGCTACATGGTCTATGAACTGGAGAGAAGAAAGAAAAATGGAGGCGGCAGAAATGAAGTTTGTGAGGAGCGTAGCAGGAGTGTCAAAGTTGGAGAAGAAGAGAAGTAGAAATATAAGGAACAAAGTGGGAGTGGAAAAGTTATTATTATTTAAAATGGAAAGGGAGAGACTTAGGTGGTACGGGCATATGCGACGAATGGAAAAGGAGAGAATACCGAGAGCAATGTTTGAGATAGCAGAAAACAATGGAGTTGAGAGAAGAGTAAGAAGACCAAGAGAGAAGTGGCAGGAGGGAGTAAGGTGTAGGGTAGGTAACCGAGGAGAAAAATGGGAGGAAGTGCTAGACGAGAGATGGTGGGAAGATAGAAAAGGGTGGAGGGAACTCGTAAGAAGAGAAGACGAAGGAGAGGAAAGTAGTACTAGTGAAGAAGAGGAAGAAGAAGTCGGAACTGGCAGGAACCGACTGATAAGAAGACTGCCCTAGAAGAAGTGGTGGGAACACCCCCTGGCCCAATCTAATTGGTTATCTGGGTTTTGAGAAATATATATATATTATATCTTGCTCCCTAGTTGATTATTGGTCCAATAGAACAATTATTCAAATCATTTCACTAGTGGCACTGCATGCCGACCTTATAGTTATTGTAAATAATGTCAATAAAAATCATGTCACATACCGGTAGTTCCATGAACCATACATGGTTGGATAAAGCTATATGAGGTGTGAAAAGGGAAGTGGAGAAAACCTGGTCACAACAGTGTCTATATTACAGGACTATTACTTTATTACAGTAGAACTATTAGTAATTAACTACCGTAATTACAAGACTGAACAGTGGTACAATATGAGATTATAGAACAATATAAATATAACTTTTTTCTTGTCGGTAAGTAGTGAAGGCCTAACTATGTTATAAAGATGAGTAAATTTGAGAACCAATCAACAACAAATGTCAATCTACAGTTTCAAACAGTACAAAATGTTTTCGCTTTCAGGAAAACTGGCCTCCAGCAACTGGAGCTCTCCCCGGACCCCACACTTGCTCGAGCTACGACTTCGATTCGGCCATACTTTGTTTTACCCTGCACATGCACGGTAATATTCAAAAACTATTGCCGCCCTTGTTAACTCGGTCAGTTGAGGCACGCATATTTAAAACGTCTTTAAAACAAATCATGACAAGTCTCATGAAACTAGATCAAGGGTAGAGAGAAAGGGACATAACACTCCAATCACTGTGTATTCATTGATGTGCGCAGTGAGGAATATTAGGTAGGATTCAAACTGATATTCAATGGTCTGCCAATTAAGATTTGAGGACGGAAGTTCAGGGTCCGCCAGAGGTTTTTTCACCGAAGGCAGATAATTTAGGGCCTCTAATATTGCATATATTTCACACGTCAATGTTCAACGTGTTCACACGTGTTTCAAGTTCTTATTTCTATTGTGAAATGACTGTAGTAACGATACCATGGCAAAGGGAATTTACGATCAAAGAAGAATATTAAGTATGTTTGGATGAACAGTGGACAGAATAGTTAAGGCTTACTTTTAGTTATTCAAAAATACACCTTGGAAGTGTCGCCTTTATATCTACGCTCTATTTCATTCATTATCATCAATTTTATAAGATAAGCGGCTTATAAAACTGTGTGAGAGAATCATTGATTTAATTTTGAATGACCAAGATTAGAGTTGGTAGAGGGTAGAGTCTCCTGCCAGGACTCACCCACCCATTTCTTTCTTGGCTCCAAATTATGTTAACATGCCTTTCTTGTGGATAACACAAGAATGAGATTGTGATTGAGATTGACATTTCACATTTTCATTTTCATTCAAATCGTTTGAAGTCGTCTAGCTGAAGCCAGATTGAGACCACTTATGTAGTTCCAAACTTTTGTGTGCTTTTTGAAAGTGATATTTTGGGGATTTTGGATAAATTTAGAACCAGTAATTATTTCTAGTTTGAAACAAAATTTCTGAGAATACTTAGCTGAACTTCTGAAAATACTTAGCTGAACTTCTGAGAATACTCACCTTATAAGAGAAAATTTGGAAAAAATATTTTCTTTGAATAAATTCAAATATTCGTCGAAATTTGAGTAAATAATGGTTCCAGATGCTCTCAAAACACACACTTCTGGTAAATTATGGCAGAAAGTGGGCGTGTTGGACCACTTAGCTTAGGTTTTATATTCATTTCTCACACAAGCATTGATAAGTTCATAAATTTTCTCTCGAAAAGGATGGACCCAATGGTATCTGTATTTGTACGTGTTACAGACAATTCTGTTGGCAACATTGTATCACGTGCGTTTTAATGTCTTGTGTCAATTTTTAGGTTGGTAGAACCAGTGCCCTCTTGATCTCCATATGTGACAAAACTCTTTGGCCTTTTCTCTTTGACGATGACACTCATGAATCCAATATGGCGACAATTGAAGGTAAAAGCAATGTCATACTATCAAAATTGAATTATTAAATATATTAACATTTAAAAATTAGATTTCGTTATGCAGAAAGGCTACATATAGCATTTATACATGTTTATTTAGATGTTAGGTGAACATAATTTCCTTGAAATAGACGTACTGTTCTATATTCTGTAGGCGGACCATGTGGTCGAAACTGGGAAGCGATTAGGCAATGATTAGGCCAGGCCCAGCATTGAGTTTTTAGTGTTTTATTATATGTTGTGAGGAATTCATTTCGTGAATTACTTAATGTCTCGAAGAGAGGAACAAAGTTTATATCTTTCTGATTACTACAAGTCATATTTTCTCCCCAATTATTGGATGGCGTTTGGTCAATGCAGGCCTAGGGCTAGCCTCATCAGCTTTTTCATTGATTTCCATTTAGGAGAGGAATGCGGTTTCCAGTAATGTCACAGTAGATTATAATATGCTTATTCTACCTGGATGACTTGCAGTATTTTACCTATTCAAGGACTCGGATCTTAGTTCTACTTTGGGGTCATGGGTTCGTGCAGTTACTCGTCACATCATAGGCCTAGGCCTATCACATGTAACGTTGTGGTTGTTGTGTGGGTCGCCTAGTTAGCTAGCTCAATGTGGCAGCTAGAGACAGATCGAGCATTCTTTTTTTTTTCAATGTTGCTCAACAACCCCACCAACATCTAGGTTATACGGGGGTACGAATGAGTGGGTGATGATGAAACGATGAAGTGATGATAGGTGAAAGGACGTTTACAAAAACCCATGCTTTATGCGGGACTCGAACCCACGCCCAACGGTGACTTCAGTTAGGCCTACTACCGCTAGCGATAATTGACTTAGCCAGCGGGGCGGCTTCGAGCATTCTTATTAGACTAGATAATTACGTAGCTTATTTGTGGTACGCTTATCTAGACTTAATTAGGCAATATCAAGCAAATCATGTTATTAATCATAGTGCAGAGACTTGTTCTCCACACTATTGTAAGCCCACTAACTTGACTGAAGGACTGGTTTTGCTGATTTTATTGCAATGGGCATTGCCTTTAACTTTGGCTTACTTCTAAATGAATTCTCAAACTCATCAATTGAATAGTAGGCATTATGCATTCAAGTCTGGGTTATTCAAGTCAATGTCCAGTAACAGCAAATGTGATTTTGCTAGTGTTCTAGATTTCCTTCAAGAGATGTAATCTGTATTAGGCCTACAATTAATAGTTGCTTTTCTCGTGTTACAGTTGGCACCAAGAGCTAAACGTCGCAAGGGACTCGTAGAACAACGCAATGGGCTCGCTCGTACTAGGACAACTGACGCTGAATTCTCGCTGACTAGTCTCCACTTTCAAATCACAAGCATCATTCACTGGTAAGAATTGGCTCATTGAATAGACTTATGAAGATACAGTTTGACGTACGGTTTTTGTGAATCGTTCTTGTGAAAAATGTTACCACTTATATTTTCAATTCAATTATTTATGTAGAATTTACCTTTTTTCTTTGGGAGACTTTCAAATATGTTGGCCCTATTTGACATCTAGTACTATAGTTTTGCGGTGATATGAAGCCCTAGGAAAACACACGTACCTACTGGAGGTGAATATCTTTAAAGCCATTCTCGAGCCTTATTCTCATTTGAAGTTTGGTAAGTGTGACACGGAATGAGTGAAATTATCTATTCAGTCTACTTTTCACCTTTTTAGCTGTTCTTGAAATAAAAATATCTGTGTCACTTGAGACTCTATTCATGAGGCTAGCAAATGCCAGTCCGTGAAATGATAATAAATATGCATGCGTCACTGTTCCCTTTGGTAGATGCAACCTGATAAGAGTTGATGAGTATTTTTGTAACTTATTGACATTTCACTAACCACAGGCCAAATGGTGAGATTTTCAATTGATAGCTAGAATGTAACTGGATGAGAAAAGTCAATTGGGCAATAGCTGTCAGCCATTTTGTAAGAAGTAGATATAATTTCATTTCATTTTGTAAATTTTGAGAACAAGACTCTTGGTAGTAGGCCTATTAGTTTCTTCATTAGAGCTCAGTTTACCTGTACTGGCCGGTACGTGATGGGCTGTCATTATAGACCTAGTGTGATAACGGTAGTTACAACATATTACGTTAATTACGTATAAGAGAGAAGTACCGTAGTAGGCCTAAGACCTTGATATGACAGAAAATGTATTTGTATTCATTTCTCACTACATGTACCATGAAATCAAGCAAGACTTACACGCCGCCCCGGTGGCCAAGTCAATTATCGCTAGCGGTAGAAACTGAAGTCACCGTTGGGCGTGGGTTCGAGTCCCGCATAAGGCATAGGTTTTTGTAAACGTCCTTTCACCTATCATCACTTCATCGTTTCATCATCATCCGCTCATTCGTACCCCCGTATAACCTAGCTGTTGGTGGAGTCGTTAAGCAACATTGAAAAAAAAAAAAAGCAAGACTTACATGCCATTAATATCATTGGATTTCAAGATACAGTAACTTATTCTGTTGTTTCTCATGTTACAGTTTGTACCAGCACTCGAATGCATACGTCCAACAAGCTTTCGCAGAAGAACACGCTAGCGTCTGACTGGACCTTTCCAATGACGAGCAGGCTTCCTGACTTCTGATTGACTGGATTACGACTGCAGATTACCCACATTATGCACTGGTAAGAGTCAGAGAGGGAAAACTGGAAAACCTGGACAATTAAATGAATCTGGAAAAGTCAGGGATTTTTTTTTCTGGAATTTCACTCAAAATCTACAAATGAAAAAATTATTGTACATGATTTCTGGATTGTCCCCGTTTCCCATCCAAATAACTCCAGAAATGTTTTTTTTTTAATATAAATTCAATTTGTCCAAACCGAAATTGAATTTGTGAACAATTTTTCGTATATTATAATCGACGGGAGAGCCAAATTTGCAGACTGGAAAAAATATAATTTTCCATCTGGAAAACCTGGAAAAGTCAGGGAATTTGGTATGGAAAATTTGTTGACACCCTGATCAGAATCATTTCCCGAGAGCTTTTGATGTTACGAGTACAGAGAATTCACGAGACCCAATTTATTTAATGTCAAAAAACAATCGGGATTTTGGATTAAAATTGCTGTCACTCATTTATTCTTTGACATGGAAATCGGGTTGCACGATACGATATTTTCCATCGCCAAATAGGATTGCCAACTTCAGTACCCCTCCCTAATTCGAAATTTGGACCCAAAAATACCAATTTTGATGTATAAAAGTTGATAATAAATTTGGTTTATAAATTAGACCAAATGATTTGTTTTTTCAATTATAAGTTTTAAGAATGCTAAAACCATCGTTAAAACTGTTGGGAATTGCCCTATGGTAAAAATGGTAGTTTCAGGGCCCAAGTCCTTTTGACGCATCTTGTGTCTACCTAACTCGAACCTGCATTAGAAAATACTAACCAAACAAAATAATCCAAGCCCAGCATATTGTTATATGTTTGGTTTATCGTGATATAGCAAATAGTTTTCAAGTTCTGGCGAATACCGCTATGCACTTATAACATTACGGTCTACGTGGGACCTTACAACGTAGCGTCTGAACTTAAACATTAATATCTTGGAAACTGCTCATCCAGCCAACACAAAAATGTCTGTACATTTACTTACATCTAAATAGACAAATAACACCAAATATTAAAATATTCTAAAAATGAGTAATTGACCTTTGACCTCAATAAGATGCACTTGCTGTGTATGGTGTTTAATATGCTACGTGCTTCAAATGTAACTGGTTGCATGTAGATTTGTATCACATTTCCAATGACACCTCTCTCCAGGAGAGAAGTTAGACAGGTCAACCTGTGGCAGTGCATGACTAGGGCATCGGGAGGTCAAATTTTGACGACCCCATATCTCAGAAACTGATTGGAAAAATATGAAAAAACATGTAATAATTCCCAGCAATGATGTCAGTAAATGTGCCAAATTTTATCAATATCAGAGATGGTCACCAATAATTCATCAGTTGATTTGTTATGTAATGAATCATTATCCATGCAGGAAAATATCCATCCTGGAAAATTCATCACTGATCATATGGGAGTGAGGTTAGGGAAATGTATGATATGAGCAAGAAAACAATGGATCTGGTAACATTGAGGTTTCACTGTACTTATTGGTTTAACCTTTAAATACTAGGAAAACGCCATATATGCGTTGTTAGACGAGCGGATAGTGATAGTATGGGTAAAAATGGGTAAAAACTGCTTCGAGTGGTACCAATTTAGCACATTTTATTTTTTTTCTTCAAAATGGCTGACCCGATCTAGCTGAAAATTTCAAGAAATGTGTATCAAAATGTAATTCACCTTCACGCAAAATTTAATTCTTTTGGAAAATAAAAATGTCTTTTTTTTTCCGCTGTGTTATTCTAATGGGTATTTTTGAAATGTCTAAAATTCATATAAATAAAAGTTACCACACGATAATGCCACAAAACTATACAGATCTGAGTTAGATGAGGAATATTGGAAAAAAGTTTGAAGTTGATAGCTGTAGCCGTTTGACCTGTGGAGAACCGACAAAAAAACATGATTTTTTTTTCTCTTTCAGTATGTCAAATTGAATCCTCGCTAAAGTTCGTCTAATTAGGCCCCTATTGAGCTTGTACTTAGATGAGCGTTAGCGAATATTTCCACTCAACTCTTATGTAGCTTTGTCTGTGTGTTTTTTTTTCTTTTTTTTTTTTTGTTATCACTGCACAGGTCGCAGGGTTTGACCGATCGGCATGAAACTTTTTTCTGTGTATGCAAACTTATCCAACTTGGAACTTCTAGTTTTTGGGTCAAATCGGTACGACCGTTTTTGAGAAACATCATCTCCAAATAATAAAGTTAATGTTTTTTATTCATCGAAAAAATAGAAATGTTAGCGGAAAAATGTTGCGTTGTTAGATTCACGGCTCCCTAGATTCATTGGCATCGGGTGAAGTTCATTTTATATGATCAAGGTGTGTAGAGTTTTCGATTATACGTTATATAGACGTCTCGCCAATCTTACAACGCACATTCTGGGTTTGCTTAGTTTAATTTTCACGTTTGTTTATTTTGAACTCCCAAGTGAGTGTTATTAATATTTGTCTCACTTATGTTGTGATTGTTATCAGATGTCCGGTGGAACGTGCATTACGTCTGGCCCGTCTTATTTACGTCTCCTGTCTCGCTCTCTTCGACCTTCGACGGCTGTGACCTTGGATCTGGCTGCCGACGGAACATCCCAGGTAAGACCTAGATCGACTTGAACACCGCGCGTGGGTAGGGCCATATTAGGACATCTTGCGCCCCTGGGCCTGACATTCTCCCCTCCCCTGTCAAGGAGGACCTATTTCAGAATAGAACAATTGCTCAATAATATGACGAGCACTAGGTTTTTATTTAGAAGCATATTCATGATTATTGGTGTGGGCTATTACCCTATCAATGAGAAGGATAGTTTTATAAATTTTGATTGTTACTTATTAATATATTTAAAATTTTAAATAATAATATTGAAATTTGTTGAAACTTACCGAAAATAACAAGCGACCACCAAACAGTTCGTTATCAGCTCTCTCATTATTTAGATAAGAGATTGGCGTTTCAAGATATACGTTCTAGGTACCGTACCTAGTTCAAATATAATTTCGGTCAGGATATTGCTTTACTTTGGTATTTTGTCAAATCAGAAAGTTGTAGATTCGGATTCGTCGATTGGTAGAAGTTGTAGAGCTTGAACCTGTTGCTCGCTGCCGCGAGAGATGGAATAAATCCAACTTTGAAAATGAAGCGCCGCGATTAAATGTCCTCACTCATGCAAGAAGTAGGGTTATGTAGAAATATCACCTCTGAATCAATTCTTTTCGAATATTCATTATTATTGTATTTGCGTTCCACATAGTACGACGCCTGAATTGAATTCTAATTATATATTTAAATGAATAAACAAAATCTCGGAAGTGGATGCGAAGAAACGTGACTTTGAGAATAGCGTATGCGGCAGTAGATTTTTTAAAACCTCTCCGCAAGCCATGAAAACGTGCCTGGTGTCCCGGGCCTTCATACGGCCCTGTGTGTGGGTGGGTGTAAGATGGTTCCTGCGGCTGTTGAATTACATCCTCATTCACGAGTACAGACAAGTTGAAAAATATTCGAGAAACTGAAAAAACAGATCAGTCTCTAGCCGCTGAACTGTCATCCAGGAGACCGGGGTTCGATTCCCGTCATGGTCGAACATCTTAACTGAGACAGGTGGATAAGTGGCTAGCACGCTGAACCTTTCATTCTGGAGACCGGGGTTCGATTCCCGCCATGATCTAACGTCTTGGCTGAGACGGGTGGATAAGTGGCTAGCACGCTGAACCTTTCATTCTGGAGACCGGGGTTCGTTCCCCGCCATGATCGAACATCTCGCCTGAGACGGGTGGATAAGTGGCTAGCACGCTGAACCTTTCATTCTGGAGACCGGGGTTCGATTCCCGCCATGATCTAACATCTTGACTGAGACGGGTGAACCAGTGACTAGCATGCTGTACCATCATTCAGGAGACCGAGGTTCGATTCCCGCCATGATCTAACGTCTTGGCTGCGACGGGTGGATAAGTGGCTAGCACGCTGAACCTTTCATTCTGGAGACCTGGGTTCGTTCCCCGCCATGGTCTAACGTCTTGCCTGAGACGGATGAACCAGTGACTAGCATGCTGAACCTTTCATTCTGGAGACCGGGGTTTGATTCCCGTCATGATCTAACATCTTGACTGAGACGGGTGGTTAAGTGGCTAGCACGCTGAACCGTCATTCAGGAGACCGGGGTTCGTTCCCCGCCATGATCTAATGTCCTGACTGAGAGGGGTGGATAAGTGGCTAGCACGCTGAACCTTTCGTTCTGGAGACTGGGGTTCGATTCCCATCGTAATCCAACGTCTTGCATGAGACGGGTGGATAAGTGGCTAGCACGCTGAACCATCACTCAGGAGACCGGGTTGCGATTCCCGCCATGGTCCACCATCCTGACAATGTGCATCTGGTTTCCCTCTATCGTTCAGGTCAATACTGGGGTGGTTCTTTAGTCCTTGATCTACTGCCCACTTTTCAAAAATACTTGTAGAAATGAATTTTCGTCTCATCTTGCCATCATCTCATTGATCACTCACCGACGCTGATAGATGTTAGTCATGTTACAGTGGGTCGTTAACCCCAATATAATATACCAGCTGTATCTTTTGATGATATCTGATAAGTTATTCGCACTAATCACTGCTGCAAGCTGAATTATTCATTTTCATTTTTCTCTTCAATATATTGCATTCTCTTTGCCAGTGGAATAGAACCTGTATTTGCTCACGTAAACTAAAAGAAGTAGCTACCATGGCAACATGACATGTCTGAGTTCATGTTGGTACAGTAATGTACTATATAATTATAATTATTTACTTTCTAACTGTCGACTAATCAATGGAAGCCTTTAATACCAATTGTGTTTCCTGTTGTTGCAGGTCGTCTCAGCTGTTTGCGGCACGAGGGTTCCTGCAATCCCAGCCTGCCGTACAAGACACGTCATGCAATTGCCAACTTCAGGATCGTGTTGGAGCTCAGCTTGGCCATTGCAGCAATCACAGCTGGGACTTCAGCTGGTCAAGCAAGCAGCTGATCAAGACACGCTACGCAGGTCCCGCCCCCAGGATCATGATGGAGCTCGGCGTTCACATTGTGACTTCAGCCAGTCAAACAGCTGATCAAGTTATGAATACTTCATGTGTGCATGCATGTATCAAGTCAAACAAATGATGAAGCAACAAATATATTATGATTGTATGATTTATTGATCCAACTTGTACAGTATATGTGATAATAAATTGATGATAAGTAACAATTACATGATGTGTTCTCACTTGTGATTGACCTGTAGCAGTATACTCTCGTGCAGCCCGCAAGAGAGGGGGTGAGGGGATGTAGAGGGGGTTGGGAGAAATGACCTTGGACTTTGAACCATTGCATGCAAGAGCGGCTCACGTAGCTTCCGAGAAAGCTACGCAAGTCTCTCTCGCACGTTCGAATACAAGGTCTCCACCAAACCCCCTCCAGCTAATCTTAGATCATGATTGGATGTATGACAATGTACCCTTGTTTGCAAGACAGGCTTATGCAAGTCTATCTCACACGCAACGGTAGAAGGTCTCACCCAAGAGCGAGCCAGATCATCCCCTCACCCCCACGAGCCTTTTATTCACATGCTCGGGTGTGGCATCAATTGCTTAAGCTCGAGGAGATGAGTTCCTGTCGTGGAGCTTTAATCAGCTTGGTTTAGAGCCGACGGGGCGCTGATCAAACCACTCTAGGCTGGCCTACCCGGCTCGGGGATCATTTTACAGTAGGCTGAATCATACCTGGGTGCGGGCTGCACGAGGTCAGTTTACCCACATAACGGTGCACTTACGCGCTATCTCGTAGTTGCCACGATGGTCCAAGGAGTGAGACTTCAAGGTAAGCTGCAGCCTGCAAACAACAAATCTCAAATTAATGTCAATAACTTGCTTGAAATTCGATCGATTACAAAACTTTCAGTAGATTATTCTTTAAAAAGAGCTACTTCATGTTCACACCAAATTTGAGACAAATCAAATTTTGCAACTTGAAAAAATGCCAAGTTATTTTTCGCTCTAAAATCTTCAAATAAAACTCAATTTGGAAACGGAGACCGGATTTGTGTTCGAATTTAATAACCATATGAATAAATAACAACAGAACTGAGAAATTCAACAATGAATTTCAGAGGACAAAAATTTTTGACCGAAATGTACAGGGTTAACTAAGGTACTTTTGGACCTTTCGCAATTAATTTCTATGAACTGGTGATAGCTATGATGTTCTAGTATTTTTTTAAGAGTATAACTTGATGGTCCCTAAATCCTCAGCAAATTTGGCTATACTCGCATCAGCCATTTCCAAGAAAAAGGTGTCTGAATTACCCAAAAACTGCAATTTCCAGCCACTTTTCAGAGTCATAAAAAATCATCATTTTTGATTCGGCTAAAATTTTGTAGGAAGACAAGAGGACATTTCAGAAGAGTTATTCCGTTGAAATTTTGCTAATAATGCTGATGGAAAAGTAATTAGAAGGATTCCAGAATTCTATATAGGCCCCTATATACCATGGTGAGTACACACTAAGTTGATTTTTGCTCTAAAATCTTTAAATTAAACTCGATTTTGAAACGGAGACCGGATTTGTGTTCGAATTTGATAACCATATGAATAAATAACAACAGAACTGAGAAATTCAACAATGAATTTCAGAGGACAAAAATTTTTGACCGAAATGTACAGGGTTAACTAAGGTACTTTTGGACCTTTCGCAATTAATTTCTATGAACTGGTGATAGCTATGATGTTCTAGTATTTTTTTAAGAGTATAACTTGATGGTCCCTAAATCCTCAGCAAATTTGGCTATACTCGCATCAGCCATTTCCAAGAAAAAGGTGTCTGAATTACCCAAAAACTGCAATTTCCAGCCACTTTTCAGAGTCATAAAAAATCATCATTTTTGATTCGGCTAAAATTTTGTAGGAAGACAAGAGGACATTTCAGAAGAGTTATTCCGTTGAAATTTTGCTAATAATGCTGATGGAAAAGTAATTAGAAGGATTCCAGAATTCTATATAGGCCCCTATATACCATGGTGAGTACACACTAAGTTGATTTTTGCTCTAAAATCTTTAAATTAAACTCGATTTTGAAACGGAGACCGGATTTGTGTTCGAATTTGATAACCATATGAATAAATAACAACAGAACTGAGAAATTCAACAATGAATTTCAGAGGACAAAAATTTTTGACCGAAATGTACAGGGTTAACTAAGGTACTTTTGGACCTTTCGCAATTAATTTCTATGAACTGGTGATAGCTATGATGTTCTAGTATTTTTTAAGAGTATAACTTGATGGTCCCTAAATCCTCAGCAAATTTGGCTATACTCGCATCAGCCATTTCCAAGAAAAAGGTGTCTGAATTACCCAAAAACTGCAATTTCCAGCCACTTTTCAGAGTCATAAAAAATCATCATTTTTGATTCGGCTAAAATTTTGTAGGAAGACAAGAGGACATTTCAGAAGAGTTATTCCGTTGAAATTTTGCTAATAATGCTGATGGAAAAGTAATTAGAAGGATTCCAGAATTCTATATAGGCCCCTATATACCATGGTGAGTACACACTAAGTTGATTTTTGCTCTAAAATCTTTAAATTAAACTCGATTTTGAAACGGAGACCGGATTTGTGTTCGAATTTGATAACCATATGAATAAATAACAACAGAACTGAGAAATTCAACAATGAATTTCAGAGGACAAAAATTTTTGACCGAAATGTACAGGGTTAACTAAGGTACTTTTGGACCTTTCGCAATTAATTTCTATGAACTGGTGATAGCTATGATGTTCTAGTATTTTTTTAAGAGTATAACTTGATGGTCCCTAAATCCTCAGCAAATTTGGCTATACTCGCATCAGCCATTTCCAAGAAAAAGGTGTCTGAATTACCCAAAAACTGCAATTTCCAGCCACTTTTCAGAGTCATAAAAAATCATCATTTTTGATTCGGCTAAAATTTTGTAGGAAGACAAGAGGACATTTCAGAAGAGTTATTCCGTTGAAATTTTGCTAATAATGCTGATGGAAAAGTAATTAGAAGGATTCCAGAATTCTATATAGGCCCCTATATACCATGGTGAGTACACACTAAGTTGATTTTTGCTCTAAAATCTTCAAATTAAACTCGATTTTGAAACGGAGACCGGATTTGTGTTCGAATTTGATAACCATATGAATAAATAACAACAGAACTGAGAAATTCAACAATGAATTTCAGAGGACAAAAATTTTTGACCGAAATGTACAGGGTTAACTAAGGTACTTTTGGACCTTTCGCAATTAATTTCTATGAACTGGTGATAGCTATGATGTTCTAGTATTTTTTTAAGAGTATAACTTGATGGTCCCTAAATCCTCAGCAAATTTGGCTATACTCGCATCAGCCATTTCCAAGAAAAAGGTGTCTGAATTACCCAAAAACTGCAATTTCCAGCCACTTTTCAGAGTCATAAAAAATCATCATTTTTGATTCGGCTAAAATTTTGTAGGAAGACAAGAGGACATTTCAGAAGAGTTATTCCGTTGAAATTTTGCTAATAATGCTGATGGAAAAGTAATTAGAAGGATTCCAGAATTCTATATAGGCCCCTATATACCATGGTGAGTACACACTAAGTTGATTTTTGCTCTAAAATCTTTAAATTAAACTCGATTTTGAAACGGAGACCGGATTTGTGTTCGAATTTGATAACCATATGAATAAATAACAACAGAACTGAGAAATTCAACAATGAATTTCAGAGGACAAAAATTTTGACCGAAATGTACAGGGTTAACTAAGGTACTTTTGGACCTTTCGCAATTGTACATATGATTTGTACTAATCTTTATTTAACGTTTGAACGGGCCGGATTTGGTTTCGATGATTTCCAAAAGTAATACAACAAACGAATTTCACATGAGTCAAAAAAATTTTTGACGAAGTAAGGTTATAAGTACTTTGGACTTCGCAATTATTTTTTGAATTGTATAGCTGATGATAGTATTTTTTAAGGATCAAATTGATGGTCCCTATCCTCAGCAATTGATATCACACCATTGTTCTAGAAAATGTTTAAATTACCCAAAAACTGCAATTTTCCGCCACTTTAATATAAAAATACACTTTTGATTCGGCTAAAATTTTAGGAAAAAGGAATTCGAAAGTTCGGTTAATAGTATATGCTGTGGAAAGTAATTAAGGATTCGAATGTATAGGCCCTTATACATGTTACAATAATTGATTTGCCTAAAATCTTCAAATTCATACTCGATTTGCAAGGAAAAGGTTTGAATTCCAAAAACCTTGAAATAACACAGAACTAATCATCATTTTTGATTCGGCTAAAATTTTGTAGGAAGACAAGAGGACATTTCAGAAGAGTTATTCCGTTGAAATTTTGCTAATAATGCTGATGGAAAAGTAATTAGAAGGATTCCAGAATTCTATATAGGCCCCTATATACCATGGTGAGTACACACTAAGTTGATTTTTGCTCTAAAATCTTTAAATTAAACTCGATTTTGAAACGGAGACCGGATTTGTGTTCGAATTTGATAACCATATGAATAAATAACAACAGAACTGAGAAATTCAACAATGAATTTCAGAGGACAAAAATTTTTGACCGAAATGTACAGGGTTAACTAAGGTACTTTTGGACCTTTCGCAATTAATTTCTATGAACTGGTGATAGCTATGATGTTCTAGTATTTTTTTAAGAGTATAACTTGATGGTCCCTAAATCCTCAGCAAATTTGGCTATACTCGCATCAGCCATTTCCAAGAAAAAGGTGTCTGAATTACCCAAAAACTGCAATTTCCAGCCACTTTTCAGAGTCATAAAAAATCATCATTTTTGATTCGGCTAAAATTTTGTAGGAAGACAAGAGGACATTTCAGAAGAGTTATTCCGTTGAAATTTTGCTAATAATGCTGATGGAAAAGTAATTAGAAGGATTCCAGAATTCTATATAGGACCCTATATACCATGGTGAGTACACACTAAGTTGATTTTTGCTCTAAAATCTTTAAATTAAACTCGATTTTGAAACGGAGACCGGATTTGTGTTCGAATTTGATAACCATATGAATAAATAACAACAGAACTGAGAAATTCAACAATGAATTTCAGAGGACAAAAATTTTTGACCGAAATGTACAGGGTTAACTAAGGTACTTTTGGACCTTTCGCAATTAATTTCTATGAACTGGTGAGAGCTATGATGTTCTAGTATTTTTTTAAGAGTATAACTTGATGGTCCCTAAATCCTCAGCAAATTTGGCTATACTCGCATCAGCCATTTCCAAGAAAAAGGTGTCTGAATTACCCAAAAACTGCAATTTCCAGCCACTTTTCAGAGTCATAAAAAATCATCATTTTTGATTCGGCTAAAATTTTGTAGGAAGACAAGAGGACATTTCAGAAGAGTTATTCCGTTGAAATTTTGCTAATAATGCTGATGGAAAAGTAATTAGAAGGATTCCAGAATTCTATATAGGCCCCTATATACCATGGTGAGTACACACTAAGTTGATTTTTGCTCTAAAATCTTTAAATTAAACTCGATTTTGAAACGGAGACCGGATTTGTGTTCGAATTTGATAACCATATGAATAAATAACAACAGAACTGAGAAATTCAACAATGAATTTCAGAGGACAAAAATTTTTGACCGAAATGTACAGGGTTAACTAAGGTACTTTTGGACCTTTCGCAATTAATTTCTATGAACTGGTGATAGCTATGATGTTCTAGTATTTTTTTAAGAGTATAACTTGATGGTCCCTAAATCCTCAGCAAATTTGGCTATACTCGCATCAGCCATTTCCATTTGGCTATACTCGCATCAGCCATTTCCAAGAAAAAGGTGTCTGAATTACCCAAAAACTGCAATTTCCAGCCACTTTTCAGAGTCATAAAAAATCATCATTTTTGATTCGGCTAAAATTTTGTAGGAAGACAAGAGGACATTTCAGAAGAGTTATTCCGTTGAAATTTTGCTAATAATGCTGATGGAAAAGTAATTAGAAGGATTCCAGAATTCTATATAGGCCCCTATATACCATGGTGAGTACACACTAAGTTGATTTTTGCTCTAAAATCTTTAAATTAAACTCGATTTTGAAACGGAGACCGGATTTGTGTTCGAATTTGATAACCATATGAATAAATAACAACAGAACTGAGAAATTCAACAATGAATTTCAGAGGACAAAAATTTTTGACCGAAATGTACAGGGTTAACTAAGGTACTTTTGGACCTTTCCCAATTAATTTCTATGAACTGGTGAGACCTATGATGTTCTAGTATTTTTTTATGATCATAGCTTTGGGATCTTTAAATCATCAGAAAGTTCCGTTAGGATTGCTCTGGCGGTTGCCAAGAAAAACGTCGCTGATTTATCAAAAAAAGGACATTTTCAGCCAAATTTCAGAACGGTCTTTTGACATAACGATAATTGTCCGATTGAGTTTGAATATTCAACAAGAAGATCCAATTCTAAGGAAGAAAAGATGTTTTGGAAAATTGTATAACCAAAATTGACGTCAGAAATCAAATTTGAAAAACGAAAAAAAATGTCAAAAATCATAAGTTTTGATTCGTCTAAAATTTTGTAGTATGACGGTGGGGCATTTCAAAAACTCAATTTCATCGAAATTTCTCCAATTTTCTTATTTTCAAAGTAATTACAAGCATTCTAAAATTCTATATGGGCCCTAACATTGCAATTAATACTAAGCTGATTTTTGCTATAAAATCTTTTAATTGAACTTGATTTGGAAACGGAGACCAGATTATTGTTACAAATTGATCACATTACACATATATAACAACAGAACTGGGAAATTGAACACAAAGTTTCAAATCACAAAAAAAAAATGCAAATGCACAGGGGTTAATACACTAGTTTTTGACCTTTCGCAATTAATTTCTATGAACTGGTGAGACCTATGATGTTCTAGTATTTTTTTATGATCATAGCTTTGGGATCTTTAAATCATTGGAAAGTTCCGTTAGGATTGCTCTGGCGGTTGCCAAGAAAAACGTCGCTGATTCATCAAAAAAAAGACATTTTCAGCCAACTTCCAGAACGGTCTTTTGACATAACGATAATTGTCCAATTGGGTTTGAATATTCAACAAGAAGATTTAATTCTAAGGAAGAAAATATGTTTTGGAAAATTGTAAAACCAAAATTGACGTCAGAAATCAAATTTGAAAAACGTAAAAAAAAGCCAAAAATCATTATTATTGATTCGTCTAAAATTTTGTACAAAGACAAAAGGGTATTTTAAAAACTCAATTCCATTGAACTTTCACCAATTTTCTTATTTTCAAAGTAATTAAAAGGATTCTAAAATTCTATATGGGCCCCAACATTGCAAATAATACTAAGTTGATTTTTGCTATAAAATCTTTTAATTAAACTCGATTTGGGAACGGAGACCGGATTATTGTTACAAATTGATCACATTACACATATATAACAACAGAACTGGGAAATGCAACAATAAGTTTCAAATCACAAAAAAAAATGCCCAAATGCACAGGGGATACACTAGTTTTTGAAAATGTAAAACCAAAATTGACGTCAGAAATCAAATTTGAAAAACGTAAAAAAAAGCCAAAAATCATTATTATTGATTTGTCTAAAATTTTGTAGAAAGACAAAAGGGTATTTTAAAAACTCAATTCCATTGAAATTTCTCCAATTTTCTTATTTTCAAAGTAATTACAAGGATTCTAAAATTCTATATGGGGCCTACCATGACAAATAGTAGGCCTACTAAGTTGATTTTTGCTCTAAAATCTTCAAATTTATTCAATTTTGGAACTGAGACCAGATTTGTGTTCCAATTTGACTACCATACACATACATAACAAAAGAACTGAGAAATTTGAACAAAAATTTCAAACGACAAAAAATTTTGACCAAAAAGTTATCCAAAAAATCGACATTATCCCTAATAGAACTACATACATAAAAACAGAACTGGGAAATTCAACAGATAGTTTTCTGTCATTCAACGACTGCATCAAGACTGCAAAAATAACAACTACCTTTCTCTACTTACTGGCATCGTTCTTGTCGTTCTCGTTGCTGCGTTCATCTCTTCCGTCCTCTTCCCACGATCTAACTGCGTCAACTTCTAGATCGTACTGCCGTCTTAGTTGCCTTCTCTTCCTTCTTCAACGGTCCTGCTAGTTGATACGTGTACTGGCATCGTTCTTGTCGTTCTCTTTGTTGCGTTCATCTCTTCCCTCCTTCCCTCTTCTTGCTACGCCCTCACTGCGTCAACTTCTACAAAAGAGAAAATATTTTCCATCAATTTTCAAAACCAAAAATGAAGTCACAAATCAAACAAAATCAGAAACGAGTAAGATCAAGATTTTTGATTGGGCTCATATTGTGGGACAATAAGAGAACATTTGAAAAAAGTTAATTATTTTGAATTTATATATTTTTGGAATCTTTAAATTTTTACATTAGGCCTATATCATTTTTACATTTAACATTATATTCCTGCTTATTCTATTTAATCACTAAAATAATGATTATTACTTATATTGTAACTGTTATAAGGTACCGTATATTTCATTATTATCATTAGGTCTGTTTGTTTGTGTCGCACCACCTGAACTAAAGTGTAGCTGGTGTAAAAAGGAAGTACGTCATATTACGGGTTTTGTGCAGGAAATGATACCTAAATGATTGGGTACAAACAAACACGAATGTGCCGATTTTTAGGTTCCTAGACGCGAATTTTGAAATGGAAGCATACCCGTTGATGGAGAAAGTGATATTAAATATCAACGAATGTGATTAATGGATAGCAAATATTTAATAATGACAAACCTTCTTCGATTATATATTTTTTCACTCTCATCAACACGAATCCAAGCGTCAACAACTAGTAAGCCGGCAAAGCGTCCGCCTATACTTGTTTTTGTCGCCTGAAATCTTGCACTGAACTAAGCTCACCAGCTGGTGTAGAACTACCTGAACTAGTGCAAGTGAACCCGGACAAACAAACAAGAAAGTGTGGCTTTGGTGCAGCACCACGGTTACAAACAAACACGATAGTGCAAGAACTAAAGAACCAGTTCAGGTAGTGCAGGACAAACAAACAGGTGACAATACCAGTGGTGTAGTCGTAAAAAATAAAGTGCCAGGGCGGTGGCATGACGACGTCTGCCCCGGCAGTGGTGCTGTCATATAAATAAGGGTTAATTTGAATAGCAGTCAATGCGATTCCTAATTGTTGGTGGGTTGGCCCCCACAACGCCCCGCAAGGGAAAAATTTGTAAATTGTTTTTTAAACAATTATATTCAGTAATGTTTTGGTACTTGTAATTCTAGCACGTGGCTGGCAGACTTCTCAAGTTAATTATTACTATTATTACTAGATTTTCATTTTGATATGTACTTTGTCCCATGATTGGATATAAAATAACAGATCACCAAAGATCAGCGCCCTACGCCGCCCTGCCTCTGCTTTAAAATTGGAAGCAGGGCTACGCCCGTCCCCAAAAAAAGTACCAAGGCGCCGCCCTGGACTGCCCTGGCCCCATCGCATGCCTGGACAATACCCATACTATGTACAGCTCGAGGCAGAAGTAAAAGTCTCTTTGCTACCTGGTCAAACCAGTTGACCACGTTATATGGCATAGGATTAAACAGGTATCTAACAACAGAAATAGACTTTTACCTATGCTTCAAGCCGTACAATGTACTGGTCCACGGGACGATAATAAAATACAAATACCAACATCTTGAGGATTGAAATCCTCCGACTACGTATATTTAAACAAATATTAAAAAATCAGTTATAGTTGATTAATCAATTTTCAGTCCACCTCCCCTGTTTCTATATATACATTTTATAACATTTTTATTCACACCTCTACCTGGCTTATTAGAGCTAATTTCTCATTTTACTTCCTTATAGGTTTGGGTTTTTGTTTGATATTTCATAATTATAGTTACATTTTCTTGATTTATTACCGTTCTTTCTAGGCCTATTATTCTATCAATTGCTCCATTATTCTGTGTTGCTTATGGCAGCCACTTTCTGTGATGACAGAGTCTCAATAATGAAGATATTAATATAGGCCTACTCACTTATGACAGTCTTGCAGTTCTCTTGATACGTTCATCATCTTCCATTCTTCCTTCGTTCTTGTTCTCATCTGCGTCCACCTCTGAACGGCACTGCCATCTTAGTCACCGAATCTTCTTCCTTTTCAACGGTACTTCTAGACGCGATGAATGTCCTATGTTGACGCGCCATAACAGCTGTAACAAAGGAAATACAGTGTAAAGCTAGGGGTTTCCATGACTATTTTATCACGAGACGTCCGTCAAATCTTTACCGCTAAGCGACCTCAATCACCTCATAGACTGAAGAGATACAAAGACAGTTCACCCAACGTTAAATTAAGATTCATCCCCACTCTTAGCCCCACACACCTCACCCTGTAGTACCGTGTAGTACCGTCAATCACCGTTAAGAGTGCTGAAAATCGTTTCATCGATTGTGCTTCAGTCGACGGTAAGACGGATGCTTGCCTGGGTTGACTACTACGGTCCTCAACTAAGTCCTTAAGTTGACTGCTAGCGCTCTAGGAATGTGAAGCGATGTTTGACTCACTCTTTGTGAATACAGACTTCGGTCAAGTGACGTCACCCATTGCAGAAAAAGACAGACAACAACGTACACCAGTTGGAATTTACCAATCAGTATGTTTGGTAGTTCACCCGTTCACTTTGATGCTATGGTAACGATTGTTTGTCATTTGTTAATGTTGCAAAGTTTCAATCTAAAATCTGTATTTTGAATGTAGATACTGTAGGCCTACATTGGCAAATCAACAATATATATCATCTTTTACCTAGACCTAGCCTACCTACCCTGAATCACAAAATGACTGGCCTAGGCCATGCCTAGGCTTACATTGATATTACAGATTGTGTTGGTGCAATCCTAGGTTATGATCGACCTTGCAATCTTATAGATTGCCTTCAGTCCTTACCTGACGCAGTAAATACGAAGTAATCACCCAAAGATCACAGACAGGATATTTATCTTGATGCATTATGTAAATATTCTACACGTAATTAGACCTTTTGGTAAGTATTATTGTTTGCTTGGTGATTTATCATGCTTCTCAGTCACAGATCGAAGTGGCTTTTCACCAAAACGGAAGTAGGATTTAGATTAGTTTTAATTTGGATTAAATAAGTCTAGGTTGTTTGCTTGGTCAGCTTAGTTGGTTTAGCTAAGTTTGGAAAGGTTAGGTTCATTAAATTAGATAGTTTGGGTTGATTATACGGTTAATTTAGGGTACACAATAACAACAACAACAACAACAACATTAACATGTTGTGGTGACATACTGATGGTCCAAGAATCCAAGGTGTGGATTGGTAACCATGCAAAGACTTAGAATAAGATGATGATTTTAAAATTATTACAAAGATCAAAGACATTTAATAAGTAACTAAATTAGCTAAAGTTCAGTTGATTCATTTGGAAACTTTGCATACTCAAGTGAGAAAACAACTATAAACATGTTCCCAAAAGCACATGGGACAGTACTACCAACCTAAACTTGCTGTCATACTCGCCTTCATGCTGTTGTTGCAGTAACTTGATAGTTTTGATCAAGATGCATCGAGGGTTGCGTTGGTTCGCTGTCTCCAGAATTTTGACGAATCTTGAGGGAAACTGGGAAACCATGAAATATATTGTATCTTCTTCATTTTAATATGATACGACCGTCCATATATTATTTTCACTGTATAAATTTGTCATGATTTGTATTATTTCAAACATTCTACTCCATTGCAACTCCTCGCTCAACAGTACTCAAGCATTACTTATTTGTGCTCAATTATATTATAGCCCTACCAAAACTGATTTGAACTGAAAAAGTAAGCCTATTCTTACTACTTATTTACCAACTACTAATACTACTTACTGACTTGGCTACTTCTTCATTCTTTCTTTTTTTATATATTTTGGTCCTAACAACGCACTACTGATGACTTCGATCTATTGGCGTCGGTGAATGATATGAGATGATGGGGTGATGAGATGAAAGGTTATATTTTTATGGTGTTTTTGGTAGTGGAAGGAGTCGGTCGTGGCCTGTTGCTAGGGAATCATCCCAGTATTGACTTGAATGACAGAGGGAATTCCACGAAAAATCCGTCAGGAAACGAACCCAGGTCTCTTGAGTGACGGTTCAGTGTATTAGCCACTCCTATTTATTCATTTAAGTTGTATTTAGCTTGCATTATGAATTTGTTTCATCTCAGAAAGTAAAGATGTCTTCATCTTAGGACTGGTTAGCAAGCTCAGTTTATATCGATATTCAACCAATTACCAGTATTTGTTATTTTATCAATAGCTGAGCTGAATGACATTCACTTTGGTGAGATTCTTCAATTTTCTCATCTATTAGCCTACTTTATAACACTGAGTCTTGAAACTTTTCTTTCATTTAATGAAAATATATTTGATTTGTAATTCCAATAGATCACACATACCTGACAAAACAGTGTTTAACCTATGACTACCGATCTATGACTAATGTGTGTATAATTCAGATTTAATTTGGGAATAATTGCATTTTGAAGAGTATATCTGACACAAAAAATAAAAGTTTTGTATTGGATACATTTATTAAATATTATTACCATTCAATAGCTAACTTATTTTCATAAAATTTACAATATCAGTACAGTTATTTTATGAGATAAATGACGAGTATCTTAATATATTAGATAATAATTTAGCATACCTACACTGAAGGAGTGGAATACATTCACACCATAAATGTTCTATTCATAGCGTTATCATGAATAGTCCAGACAAAATAATTTCAACAGAGGATTGAATTGAGGAAGCGGAGCGCTCATATTATCGTATGAGCAATATACACGTATATAATATGGAAGATTTGGAAGTCCTATGAAATCATAAAACATTGATCACAAGCCACCTCTTCATATTCCAGAGAAGAAAAATACTAATGTAGTAAAACTCAAACAGGAATTTGGTATCATGCTGCATCAATTGCAACAGTATATTCTTTTAAAAAATGCAATAAAACAGGCAATTTGAAAGACTGTATGGCTTTACCAAAGCAGTTTCCCTCGATGAGTGATGTTGTAGTATTGTATTGGTAAATACTACGGTATGAGCGCTATTTTACTTTGAAATATGAAAAGTAAGGCCTACTACTCATGTAGAAAAATCACTAAAATGGCATTTCTTACGCTATTGCAGCACATTCATCTGTAATGATTCAACACAGATTTCATAAAATTCCTTTTGTTTGCAAACTAATAATTATAAAAAATGCAGGAAGCATACAGAATCTCTAGTTTAATGATTCAACCATCAATCAATGGGAGAAACAGAGATCTTCTAGAAACAAACCAACATAACGTTTCTCTACATTTACCCAGCTATAAACAGACAAACAGTACATCGGTTTGATCTTATTAGATATTTTGATTTGCTTCATATTTTCATAGGATTCTTACATTTCAATTAGTTATACACCATTTTTCAATTTATTTGTGCATCAGTCAAACTTGGGTAAAATTATTTCAAATGGTTGAATGAATATGAAAACGAAGATAAATGCATGGTTTTTATCGTATATATCGCACGTACATTGTAACTTTCGGAATATCCTCAGTTCAACTTTTATATACCAGACATGAAGTAGGTAATATGATTCAGATTGAAACCGACATCTTGATGATTTGACAATCTTGATTTATATTACATATTTTATGAAAGCAACGAATTCCAAATCCACACTTTAGTTAGAAACACAATCAAATCTGAAGATCTGAAACGTGATAATTATCTCACAAATTTCGTAATTCATATCAAATGCGGGGCCATTACAAAATCTAGGCTAGGCCTATGTGTACAATACATATTACGCATCTTGTGACCTGTATAAAATTGAAAGGTCACTACTGCCAATCAATTATTTTGATGAAGTTCCATATAACTATTCAAGAGTTTGAGATTATTATTGACACCATCAATTTTAGTCCATGCAATGTAGACCATTTCAAAATCAATATAGAGAGTAATTTGGTGCCTCGATCAAATATTTAAATCATGTTTGAGTTTAACGAGCATCGTTCAAGTTCTCGGTTGGTAACTTTTTTTGTTTTTACCTAGATCTTCTACGAAGGTTCAAAATCCTTTTTTACGAGACTCTTCTCCTATTCATTATACTAATTATTGTAATTTATTTCTCATTACATTAGATAATTATATCTTCATAGATCGTCAGATCTGCACAAATATCTTGTATGATTATGTAAACAATAACAATTATTCATCAATCATCATTCTTATTAAGATTTTGTCTAACAAATAACGGGCATACAGTATTAACATTTAAATACACAATGTTTTGTCTCCATTGGGAAGCTACGACTAGTATACATTTAGGACCAATATTTAAAAGGGTTGTATTTAGCTGTGTTTAAAAGTAGAAAATAACTTCGTCAATTTGGATGGTAAACCGGGCATACGGAAACAATTTTAACCAACATGTGAATGAAAACAATTGATATTGTTTGATATTTAAACAGTAAGTACGGTCAATCAACTACACCAAGTTTTTGTTTTAGTTGTGTATTCTATTGTTAATTAGGCTGGATCCATGTGGTCGTTCACCATTGTAAACAGCATAACAAATAAAGTTTGTCTTTTTTGTTTTACAGGACTTGAAACAATTTTCAGTTCAACGTTCAAGGAAAGAAGAAATCATACCCCGAACAGAATTTTTGTGGAAGTACCACGTTATTACATACTATGAGTAAATTGTAAGTATTTATCAAATACAGTAGGCTACAATTTATTCAGCATCGGTACTTCGACTGACAAAATATTGCAATCTACACTTGTGCTTATCTGAGTGAACATTTCTTTTATATCTGTTTTGGCCAATGAGAATTTTTATTGGACTCTAAGTCTAAAGTATTTCGTTTACAAGAAGAATGAACAACTTTCTTACCATCCAGAATCATAATTCCAGGGAAAAACAATTTTTATATTTTTTATAAACAAACAGTTCATAAAATATGAAGATAAAAATAACTTGATTTCATATCAAGCTCATGGGAACATAAAAAACCTTGACCTTCCAACAAAACCAACACGCATAACATATAACAGAGCTTCCCAATGATAATAAGAATGGTTTTGAATAGTAAATCGCCTGCGTGTTAACAATTTACCGCACTCACTTTATAAGATTACAATATATACAATCTGAACATTACAAATTGTGTTTAAAATCTTTCAAGAGTGTTCATTACGCAATGCAATTATATATCGGCTATCTAGATATTTTGATGACTGTTTCGAGTTGAAAATGGATGTTATTTCAAGTAGCATAGGTACCAGCATCTTCTATCTCTTTATAACAATGTACAACAAATAAAACTGTTTGTACTAGTACATAATAATAATAGAATAAAAATAATAAAATCATACAAAAATTATAACAAGGTTTTATCACATTGTTGCCAATAAATAGTGATACTGTTTATCAACTATTTCTGCCTACTTCTCAAAACCTAAGGTAATGGTGACTGTTAATGCCCAGCAAATTGCAAACATATATTCAATATAAATGTAGGCCCTAATGTTATGTACATATTTAAATATTACATTGATTCATTATACTGATATAATTCATGGAAGACTGAATGTATTTGTCTGTTCATTTTAACAGTATTGTTCGCTAGCTAACGTCGTCAGATCAGAAATTTGGTCCTAGTTTATTAGGTTAGCTCTTGCTTTGGCATTTCAAAATATTATTTTCAAAAAAATCACTTAAACAGAAGCCTCTGCTGGGCCAGGTCTTGTTTCTCCTGCGTGACTCAGACAATAGAACTTCTTATGTGCTATAAACGTCGACAGATATGTGAAGGATATGTCACATGATTTACAATACTTGGGACCTGTCTTTTTCACCTCACTTTCGGACACAACCATGCTATTCTCTGGTGGACTGTTCTCATGCTCTGAATCGGAGCTTCCCATTGGTTCTTGTTTAATATCTACATTCTTGACTTCGTCATTCATCTCGTCAACTCCCTCCTTCTTGACGTCCTGACTCGTTTCGCTGTGTTCGCTTGGCAAGCTCTCGTCATCTTTACTCGACAAGTTATGAACTAGTTTGTGATGTCGTACGACGTTTCCCTTGTAGGTGGAACTGTAGTTGCACAGGTCGCAGAAGTGGAGTTTCTCTACGCGGCTGTTATCAGAGTCCTCGGTAGGTGAAGTGTCAGGGGGCAACGGGGGCTGATGGGCGAGCGGGACTGATTGGAGGACGGGACTTGTGGGGGCCTCATCACCTGCCACAACACACGAGATGAAGTTCTCCTCCTGGTGAAGAGAAGAAGAATATTAAACACAGAAACGATGTTTAAAGCCGCACTAAAGTTGGTGCCAGTAGTACAGCAAATGAGAAATGAATGTATTTTTCTTGGCATAAGTGACCAATTGACACTTTAAAAAAATAGACACTTTGGTAGAGACTTGTTGGAAAATTCGCATTATTTCAAATGAAGAATTTTTGCATTAAAATTCACATTATTTCAAATGAAGCACTTTTTTGGTGGTAAGTTTTGAACGGTATAAGTTATCAAACTTCTGATGTGGGGAAATCAGAGATATTTTCAATACCTTTGAGACAGTATGAGTGAGAACTATTCAACTCAACTCATATCATATAATTGTTAAACGTGTACAGCTAAGAAAAGTTTGTTTTTAGTTGTATACATTTGACAATTATGCGATGAGATTTAAATACCTAGTTATAACACACACAATCTTGAAGGTATTGAAAATACATTGTGTTTTCTCCATATTAGAATTTTGATATCATCACTCAATACTCATCACCACAAAACTGATATTTTTCTACGTCAACTCCCATGCACTACTAATGCTTCTAGAATCACATCATTTCATAATTGTACGTGTATAACAAACATATGAAGTCGATCTTTCAATTCAACACATTTCGTGAAAATAAAGGTTCATATAAACTTCAAGATTTAAACTTCAAAGTTTATGGTAAGATACCCACTGGTAACCCAAGACCTTGCCAAAATATTCGAAGAAGGTACCGTAATTCAAAATATAATTACCGGTAATTAACTATTCATCTAATTCAATTGAATTCAATAAATATAAATTAAAATTATCACTAATTTGTACTTGAACAGAAGATATCACTGATAGAATGAGAAAATCAGATTCAATCAGAATGAAAGCATCAATTGAAAGTATAAATACAGCCTTATCTACAACATTGGTATCACAATGCAATGTATCACAATATAAATTAAAGTCTTCATAAATTGAAAAACTGAGAAATTTGACATCAATCTTACTTGTAAATCAGTGGCTCTCTTCTCAAAGTGCATTCGAATATGCGTGCGCATGCCTCTCAACGTGTTCCCCTTGTATCGACATATCGTACACCTGAAAGCCTTAACGCCAGCGTGGCTGTCCATGTGCCTCTGTGCTGCGCTAGCCGTAGCCGAGATAACGTCGCAGCAGAGACACTTCCATCCACCGCACGTATGAGAGTCCGCTCCCTCGGTCACCGTCTTGCACTTGACACAACGCCGGCTGTGAACAAACTTCTGCTTATTAGGAAACGAGGCACCATTATATAGTGTATAGATATTTTCTATGAATCAAGAAACAACCTGACTATGCTCTGATGAAAGGTTATTCACAATTGTGATGTATTGCATACATTCAGTGAATTCAATTCAGATTCAAATAGTCCACTTTGATTCATTTTTCAAAACATTTATAATAGGCCTACAATACGGCAACTGCATGAAAACAAAAAATGAAAAACATTTTCATCTTCGATAATAATGTTGTATGTATACCAAGATGGATCCAAAATTAATAATTTCTACTATTTCAAACCACTTAATTCAATTATGGCTTGCATAACTAATCATTAGAGAGTTTTCATGCTTATCAATTAATCATACTATGTCTGACATTTGACTTTCAAGATTTTTTGTTTCAATTTAATCTCTTGACAATAATAGTTCATCGAGTTGATGTCATGACACTTCCAGAATTCTGGTACAGTAGGCCTATTCTATTTATTATATTATTCACTTTTAATATTTATCAATTCATAGCATTCAAGTACCATATGTTAGAATCGAGATCTTATAACGAAATGCCATAATTTACAATTTCAAATAGTTTTATTGGTGACATTATAGACACATTTTGTTCTGTTCTAACACGTAAGCCACTGACTTTCTTAAAACAGAAAAAATATTGCCATCTTAACATCAAGTTTGTTGACAGTTCTATTACGATACTATAAAAACAAAAAAAAAAATTAAGTTTATTCAATCACTAAAAAGGCATACAACAGCAGATTGCACTGTGATCTAGTTTTACCTGGTAGTCGGAGCTCCAGCAGATTTACAGTCTTCTTTATTATCGGCTCTCTTCGGACAATAGTGCGTCTGATGTGCCGTGAGATTGTCAAGCGAGGTAAACTTGATGCCGCACGCCGCACATATGAACTGGTACAGTGTGGGCTTGTACGCTACCGGGCTAGTTGGTGTCCCTTCTTTAACCCCTGGAGGGACGGGCGAGACTCCCGGAGAAACGGGGCTCGGACCCTTGCTCTCCGACTCGTTATTAGATTCCATCCTTGCCGAGCAGTAATGCTTCTTATGTGCGATGTAGTTATCGTGACGACAAAACACAATGTTACATTCCTGACATTTGGAAACACCTTGTTTGACTAACACTTGCGGAGGTACTATCAGCTCCGGCGGGATGCCTTGCTGTGAAATAGCGTGAAGTAGTTTCATATTGAGAGGTTTAGAAGATTCTTCGGGAGATTGCGCGTCCGAGTCTGTTGCGGAGTAGCGCCTTTCGATGTGTTTCACGCCGTTGTGTATGATACCGTTGCGCGGCGAGAGTTGGGACTTGGGGCTGCAGCTGCCGGGTCGGCGGGAGGAGTCCGAGCTGCGTGGGCGTTTAGAGTTGGTGAGTGAGGAGGACGAAAGAGCGGGAGATATAGGGGAGGGAGTAGACGAGGTGGACGAGGGAGGCAAGGAGGGTGCGCAGATGATTTCTTCAGATATAACAATTCGACGGTTCTCTTTCTCGTCTTCGTCGGACACCAATTCCAAGTCGACGACCAAGTCGCCAAGTTCTGGAGAACCTGAAAGAGTTTCAAAGTTCACTACAATTCTTTATAGTCAAACATTCAAAATTCAAAATAGACCTATTTCATGACATATCATTTAAGTTGTCACATATTGATTATTGATTAAATATATAACTTACATGAATGAGTAAATTATAGTGAACTCAAGAGACAATTCACATTAATATTTTTTTCAGTCCTCTAATATAGTTTTATTTCATGAAATTTATGTTATACAACTACTGTATGCTACTTGATAAAAATGTATAATTTAAAAAATAATTACAATATTATAGGAACTCAATCGATTTGATTTGATCAATTTGTTCTCTGTTGATACGACAAATACAAAATGATACCAACATTTCACTCTATTCTTCTATGAACATCTATTCAACATGAATAATGGTAGGCCTATCTCCAACAAGATGAAACATAAAGTTTTCAGAAAGGATAGATGATTACATATAATCCCAAGTTTCAAGTAGAAACAAGACAAGTGAACGTTACTACTCATTTCGATAAGTGCAGGTTTCTTACCCGACTGTGGTGTACGACGCATACTAAGATCCAGCGGCATACTCGAGTCTCCGCACCGGATAGGCGGAGGAGTCTTCGTTGGTCGCACTTTCCCTTGCTTCGATGTTGGCCTCATAGATCCATCGGGTAGTAAAATACAGGCAGTATCGTGAGCCAGAGCAGCTGGTGCTGGCAACAAGCTGGCACCTCGCAACATTGACAACGGTACCAACAACATGGGCGTAGTAGGCAGAGCTAGAAACGGTTGGCCATCGGGTGATTGAGGGGAAGTGGGAGGCAAGATGACGGGTTTCATGTGTCTGGTGCTACAGTAGTGAAGCTTGTGAGCTCGAAGAGTCTTTGCGGACGAGAATCGTATGTCACAGTCTTGGCAGTAACGGTCGACGAGATGCGGCGACGAAGACTGGACTTGGTCCGAGCCGGAATTCGGAGACGTCGCGTGCATGCGCATGTGTCGGTTCAAGCTGACTTTCTTGTCGGCGCTGTAGGAACAGTGCGGACACGTATACTGCTTGCCAGTTCTTAAAGCTTTAGCGGAACTTTCAGCATCGTTTGGCGTAGCGTCGGTCATTTCAGAGCTCATACTCTTTCCTTCTTCGCTGTCACTGTCGCCACGACCTGAATAAAATGAAACGTGGTGTGTTATTAATGCTACACAAGAGTACCACCAACAACATATTCATTCCATCTTCCACTTCTTTTCCGTTTACTTGTATTCTGACAACTTTTATGGACGTTATTTTAAAATGGCTAGTTCACACTGACAAACAATACCATTCGACTATAATGAATGTAGACTATAATGAATGTATGTATAATGAATGAATTATTTTAATTATAGAAAGCAATTATTTGTAGCAGTTCAGCAAAGTTTGTGGACACAATGCTTATTGTATTTGAATATTAGTGCAGAGAACTTCCTTATAGGCCTATGTATGAGCTCTATAAATAGAAAATAAGACATTTATTCAGTTCATGAATATTTTCACTTTGGATTTCAGGTTCAACAGGTATTCATAGTTGGTCGATATATTAATATTCGCGGTCATCAAACTACTCTAACGCGTTACATACAATAACGGTTCGTAACATTTCGTACTCTATTGCCTGTACGGATAATAATGATTGATCAAATATTGTTTTCTAAAAACATCCACCTTTGCTCTTATATCTACGAGATTCATATAACACTGTATCCAGGTTGCCGGGTGGATAGTATGATTTTTAACGCACCTTTGGTCAAGGCCTTGGTTCTGTGTGAGCAGTAGTAAGTCTGGTGCGCCTCCAACGTGCTGAGGGAACTGAAGCGTATACCACATGGCGCGCACATGTACACTGGCACTGCGGCGACAAACAACAACACACAACACAAACAATTAGCAAACAAGCAGCAGACAGTGCACGATAAGCAGCGTACAAGATCACAATCAAAATCTTACATATTAAATTAGTGGTCTTTAATTTTGATATCAATGATAAATGGGTAGTAGGTTGACTGGATGTGGACTTCAAAAATTTGTACAAATATAAAGTCACAGTCGTATTCGATGTATGAATTATTCTAAAATCATTTGAAGATTTTTTGAAAATATATTTGATCATAGTCTGTCTCACCATTCTGGAGTAACTGTCCGAGATCTTTGTAAGTTGATCATCTTTTGTCCAGCGAGAAGGTAGGTATATAAATATGTCAATCATCTCGACAGACTTCACCGAACTCAAAAACTGTTGCATTTGACTCCAACTATATCATAACTAAGTTGACTTAAATTAATAAGACTTTCTGAAGCGATGTAGCAACGTTGCAGAAGAACTCTTACCTAGTCACAAACTTGTCTCAAAATCCACAAGAGGAGAGTTCCTTTGCTACTGTTGGAATTATGATTGACACATTTACCTATTCATCGATGAGATAGCAACAGTTACTCCAGAATGATGCGACAGACTATACATTGGAATGAAATGAACTTATTCAACTGTATACGTCAACATGTAGTAAGTACTTTGGGAACATTCTGTAAATGCATTGAGTATTTTACAGTTTCACACACAAGCACACAAGGCTATGCAGGATTGTATCCCATACACACAAACTGGTGAAAAGTAATGTTTACGGTAAATCCTAGCAAATTCAAGATTCATTTCAAAATCATGGTACACATGCTACAAATGATTTGATTTGAAACATTCACATGTTGAAATTCTCGTTTTCATCACTAATTTATGAATGAGATAAAAATATGAATAAAAATTATAAAAATGAACAAATTCATAGGAAACAAATAATCACAAAAGTTGAGAAATTATTGAAATCTGAAATCTGAATATAAAAAATCATGTAGATCAAAAATTTAGGTAAATAGATCAAGTAAATTCATTCTAGAAAATACAAAAATCGAACAAATAAACCAAACCATAAAGAAATGTACAGCTCTTACGAAGAAAAACAAGTTGCAATAAAAAATAAAATTGAAACAGATTTCAACAATCTATGATTAGGTTTTGGCTCCAAAAAGAAGAACCCTCTCACTGCCTGTGGTATAGACATATAGACTGCATATAGACTGCATATACGTAATATAGACTCACTTAGACTGAAATATTATAGTTACAGTGTACTTAAATATCTTCATAGTAATTCATAACTTAGTACCTCAACATGAGGCAATATAATCAGTGACACATTGAGTGCAGCTAGATTTGTTTATGCTTTATGGATTCATTAGTTTATAGTGGCAATTTATCATAAAGAGCTGTGAAAGAATCAGTCTTGACCTGATTTTAAAGAACCACCCCATTGATCACTTCTAGTCTGAGGGAAACCAGGAATGGACATAAAACCACAACCACTCTCCAGCTTACCTTGGGAGCCGTCCTGTTTCGTAGCAGCTGTTGGCGGGGGCAACGAGAAGTACGGACTCGCTGCTAGCGCTGACGGTAGCGCCGCAAGGAACTCGGCAGTGATACCCCCGCAGGGTTGTCGGACCGCCGGGTCAGTAGCTAGTCCCACTTTCAGTCGTAACCGTGGTACGTCAGACGGTGGTACCGGTAGAACCTTGACTGACATAGTTTCTTCTTGGCTTGGGGATGGTGAAGAAGCCGCAACAGGGGGTGACGGTGTTTTAGAGGTGGCATCATCAATTGTTGTTGTTGTTGTTGTTGGTGGTGGTGGTGGTCCTATCGCCTCGCCCTCTGCGTCGCTCACCCAGTCCTCGTCTTCGCCTGTCAACAGACATATGTATTGGTTTGGTACAATCCACAGTTGTCACAATAACTGATATTGTATATCGATTACGATTAATATTTTTTCGAGTGATCCGATGATACATTCATTTTCTACAATACAATTTTTGGGAATAACAAAACTATCTTTTCAGCCTTGGGAAATGTCCCTACGTTCTGTTTGCATGATCCTGTCAATCCGTGCATGTTTCAATTTCAATTTGTCAAAAAAAATTATATTGCTTGTTAAAAAATTATTATTATTATTATATTTATACTCTTGCAATTGCATATAGATGTACCGTGGCAAGTTCCCTATCTATTCTATCACAACACTTCCCTAACCTTCTGTCGGAATTGCTTCAATCCTATTTCCTCCCCCTCAAATATACTTCTACTAAGCCCATTCCAATCCCTACATGTCCTATTCAAGAAAGAGAATTTACCGACATCTAATCTAGCCCCGTTTATAAAGACCGCTCTATCATGACTTCACCCACCCCCATACCCCCATATTATTAATTATTAATATTATATTATAATGACTTACTTTACTTCTCTCCTTGACTTCTTAGTAATCAAATTAACCTAGCTGGTTGGAACAGGAATTCATGTATTATTGATGGCGACAAACAACTACAATATCGCGGCAATATACGATACGCAACTGTTGAGCAAGTTGTCTATATACTCAGGGTGCAAGCTACCGCGGTTACTATTTGAACCACTGGACAAATTATGAATTTGGTATAACTACGGACCCTATAGTCTCAAGGTTTAATCAAACACGATGCCAACTTTTATAATTGTACACTTGACTCTCTGAGCTCGAATCTGTTGTCCAAGAGCCCATCTTGAAAACAATAATAATAATAATAATTATTATTATTAGGCTATTCTTTAATAAAACAGATTTGTATTATACAATACAGTGTCCGAGTTTCTTTTCTTTGATTTCATCTTTTAGTTTATCTTTGATTTTTCGACAAATAATCCGACTTGATATTTTATTGAACATCAACGGTGTTGAACAAAACAATCACTCCGCTATACATTTAGTCAGAAAACAGAACTTGAGTAATCGGCCTAGAATCACTGACACACACGTACGCCGAAAAAACGCGTGTAATGCACTCTCCACTTGCAAGTTGCATGTTTTATCAAAAAGTCAACATCATTCAACTTTTCCGTCTATATAAATCACCATAGAAATCATAGATTACAAAATGACATTTTACCATATCACTATTCACTCGTCATTGAATAATTCTAGCAACGGTTGTTTTAAGAAAAATCCTCGTACTAACTGTGGATATATTTCAGAAAAAAAAATAACAGAATTATAGAATAAATCACAAGTTCTACGTGAAATTGAAAAAAGTAACCATAATAAAAGTTCTATGAACAAAACAGATGACAATTGTTATATAATCTATATTATTATGTCTGTATAATTAATCCGTTTAGATGTATCTAAGCGATAAGTACAATTTAATTCCATTGCTTTCATGTTATTTGCTCATCCAAGAACAGTAACATCTAGTCAGTTTCTCCAGAGGCTTGTACAATTACTAATAAACCCACCACAAAAAGCATTTTTTACTCACGTTGTCCACTTTTTACAAAAATAATTGTCCAAATATTAATCAAACGTGGGTCTTTATCTCATTAGTCTCGATATACATTAAAACCCAAGGTAATAACCTTGTATAATCATCGAAACTATTAGTTATAATACTTGATGTTATAATAATGATTTCTCTGTCATCAAAGCGGATCCCTTATAAACCCTAATCAGACTAATAGTACTCTCCAAAGCCACAGTGTTTGTTATGTCTCCGATGTGCAAGCAAGACCTGCTATGGCAGAACTAAAAGGTGTTTTAGAAGCCCCAGATCTGATATCAAATCCTTCAGAACGTGATTGGACTCTTAAGAACAAGATGTGTATGTTAATGTTATGATAAATCAACTAATGTGCTAGCTGATAACATCTCAGAAAATGTATTAGCGAGCTATAAATCAACGGTTACAATCTGAAATTGATCTTACAAAAGTCGACTGATATCAAAAGATCCATACCTGACATGCCTTGAATGGCTTTTTTGCGTTTGTTTGAATTTTTTCCTCTCTCTCTCTCTCTCTCTCTCTCTCTCTCTCTCTCTCTCACACACACACACACACACACACACTCGGTTGGAAGGCAGGATCAGGAGATAAGGAGATATATAAAGAAGAAAGGTTGAAGGGTGTAGGCCTATATTTGGGCGCCAGTGAGACTGGCCAGCACTTTATTTCATCCAGATAAGCTGATTGGGAACCGTGATAACAATCTATCGTTCTCTCTCTCGCTCACTCACTCACTCTCTTCACTAGTGCAGTCTGTCTCAACGTATAGAGAGACAACAACTCAAACATGTTATTGATTGATTCAGTTTATTTTAGGTTCTGATTGCTAGTTATATACAATAAATAATAACAACTTTCTCGGAATACTGTGTGATTCGCTTCTACGATTATACTTATGATTTAAGACAGTCTCTGCTTCACATACAAAAAGTGAAGAATAAGTGATGCGTATAGATATTGTTCTAGATTTTACAAACAATACTTGAATTTTATATTTAATGTAGTCATATATCCAACACAAAAGCAAGGAAAATAAACAGGGAACTAAATAAAGACAGTAAATGACAAAAGCGAACTTCAATAAGATATACTTATCATAATTTATTCATATTATTATAAAATATAGGCCTGATAATATTATTATTACTTTATATTCATATTATAGGCCTATGTTATTATTTTCATTATACTATATTATTATATTGAATTATTTATATTATATTATATCGATTATATTTTCATTCAATAGAATCTCATCATATTCAATAAATATTCTTCATTAAATAAAAGTTTTATTCTAAACTCCCAAAATGCGTGAATTGTAGTATATCCGGTTTCGGCCCATTAATCTGGCCGAGTTATTAAACCTATGTTTATCAAACTATCATTATCGCTTAATTTGTTATTGCTTAAAACTCATTAGGAAAATCGGTCCTATCAAGTTCTGGTAATGAAGAACGTTCAATTAATGAGTGCTATTAAAGGTTGGCCCCACCGTCGACTGGCATATTTGGGTGTACGAGTTAGTTTAAATGCTCTCTCGACGGCTCGAAGCAGAATTTTCAAATACAATTTATTAATTAAGCTAATCTGTGACACTGCCCGTATGCCTTATAGACACACATCTTATTACGTCACGTTAACTAAACTCGATTAATTCATAGCTTTTCATAACAATTCAAAGAGTTACATATGCTGATGGGCTATATATATATATATATATACGTGTGTGTGGGTGTGTGGGTGTAATTCTAAATCGAGATTTAGATCAGAATTAACAATCTGACACTGAATTCGATTACATATTCTAAAAAGTACAGCGATCAATTTAATATTGTTTTGGTAATCGGCCTGTACATAATTCAATGGCTTTTACATAAATGTTGAGTTTTTGTTTTGAAGAGTATTTTCAATGTTTCTGGATTATAATTATGACTCTTGGAGCTAAAGAGTCGGGACTTTTGTGATGGTGGTGACAAATTGACGCACTGCATGTTGCCGCACTTTATGGAGTCTATCCGAAAGTATAATGAGCTAGTAAAAAGTAGTAGGAAAGAATTCTGAGTCTGAAGAGTCTATGGGACCGGGACTGCACTATATGGAGCTGAAGAGTATATGGGACCGTGACTGCACTATGGAGCTGAAGAGTCTATGCCAGCTAAAAGAGTCCATGCAACCGTGATTGCACTATGGAGCTACCGAATCTATGGGAGGGTAACCGCACTATGGAGTTGAAGAGTCTATGCGACCGTGACTGCACTATAGACCTACCGAATCTATGAGAGGGTAGACGCACTATGGAGCCGAAGAGTTTATGCGACCGTGACTGCACTACGGACCTAAAGAGTCTATGCGACCGTGACTGCACTATGGACCCACCGAATCTATGCGAGGGTAGACGCACTATGGAGCTGAAGAGTTTATGCGACCGTGACTGCACTACGGAGCTATCGTATCTATGTGAGGGGAACCGCATTATGGAGCTAAAGAGTCCATGCGGCCGTGACTGTACTATGGAGCTATGAAAGGGTAGACGCACTATGGAGCTGAAGAGTTTATGCGACCGTGACTGCACTACGGAGCTAAATAGTATATGCGGCCGTGACTGTACTATGGAGCTATGAAAGGGTAGACGCACTATGGAGCTGAAGAGTTTATGCGACCGTGACTGCACTACGGAGCTAAATAGTATATGCGGCCGTGACTGCACTATGGAGCTAACGAATCTATGATAGGGTAGCCGCACTATATACTGTCACGTGATGAGTCGAGTTGGACAGGTAAAAAAAATACTGGTTTGTTGATTAACACGTAACAGGTGCTAGAATAATTGGGCCACGCTACAAGAGTTCTAGATCGTAATCACACCGCACCTTCAACCTGAACCTACCAGTAAAGATCTTACTTTCAGATAGCATTAACTTATACTTAAAACTTATTAGAATAACCTAAAACACGCTAGAAATCGATAATCTTTTTAACTGGCACCAGTTAGCTGTGTGTGAGTGTGTGTGTGTCTCACATCTGAACTTGTCATACACGGCTCGACTGTTGTTTTCACACGTATAAGTGTCTGGGTGTGCGAACAACAATAGCAATCCACTTGGTAAAACACTGAAATATCACCACTTTACGTACTGTTTGGAAAATTATCTTCATTTGCATAAAAATATATCTGATTATGTTACAAAAGTTAACCACGCTGTAATAGGGTGATTAAATTATTGTTATAACTCATTGTTAGGACTATTTTCAATTTAGTTTCTAGTTATTTGTGTAAATTTGTGTGAAAAATAAATGAACAGCCATCGGAGACCTTATAATCAATTGGATAAATGTACAAGTTTTGTTAACAGACTATCGGAAGAATGATTACAATAATTTGAAGACCGTGAGTCACGGAAAGAATGGAGGAATGTCATTGTGTACAGAACTCTTCATTATTAAAATCAGGAATTATTATTAATGTGAATAATTATAATATATTTATACATTATATTCATATTATATCATATAATAATGAATTATTAATTATGACATTGCATAATTATTTTATAATTTTAGGATTCACGTTAGGCGTAAAGTCCCTCTCACATAAAATAATTTTTCCTGTGGCTAAATGTGCCTAAATGGCTGAATAAAAAATATAATTCAAATGATATCTACACATATACGCTTGTTCATTGTCTTCTGGTTTAGTGCGTATACAAATAGTGCGTAATACAATGCCAGCAAACTTTCTTAAGGGTGAATTTTAATGTGACTAGATCGACCGCTTTATGTGAACGCAAGTGTAGGCCTACAAATTGCATGCTCACTCACCGCCACAAAAATTGTTCGTATTATAATCTACATTATTATTACAGAAATCACGAGAATCGTCATTATGGAAATCTCGAATATGCAATCAAATAAAATTTCCGTAGCCATGACCGTCCTTTTTTCCCCATCAAAACGCGGATTGTTAGACCGTACCAGGATAGAATAGATATTAAAATAGAATCAACTACACGTACTACACGACAGAATATGGTTATATTATCAAATTCGTATGATGAATTTGAAATGATTTCAAAACATAACAGAACCAACTTATGCCAAAGTTCCAAATCACTTGAGGATTTCCACACAGGTGGAAGTGCCGGTTTTAGTCACGTGACCCTAAAGTATAGTGACCTGACTACGGTCAAATTATACCGAAACAATATTAACGTGTTCATTTCTCCGGTTGCGTAATCTCAATCATACACAAGACATACTTTTGTTTGGCTGCATACATTTTACGTTTTTTTTTTTGGATCACGATGAAACTATGAATTGGGTATTTAGCTCGATCATTATTGTCAAGATTTAAGAATATTCACCTTATACATTTTCATCCCCTGATTAATGGTTAATGATTCGCTTGAACCGTGAAGGGGGTTAATGGCTTCGACTTTTACACAATTGAATAATTCTACTGTGTCACGATGACAATTATTAGAATACTGACTTATAGGCCCACAATTTGCTTTACTTTTACCAGACATCATTTTTATTTTCATTTTCATTGATTTTCTTTCGTGATGTCGATTTACAACACTTCCAGCTTACGATTTCCTTTTCTTATCTTAAGCCAACTATCCATCAAAAATGCTACATTTACGGACATTCTATAAGGAGCAGGAGCGATCAAACGGAGGACCTTGCTAGGAATGAAAAGATTCGAGAGAGAGGTCATTGGTTTGGAACTACGAGGTCTATATAATATAATGTAACAAGAAATAGGTGGACAGTGGACGGAATTAGCAAATCATTTTCACACATTCCTCATTAGCATATTAGTGTATATGTATTTGCATAGGTGGCTTAAAACTTGATTCCTCTCTTCTCTTTCCAGGTATATCGGGTGAAGCCATAGACATGTGTGAAGCGTGATCCAACGTGATCGATCACGTTCTCTGGTAAGGAACGAATTGTGACGGAAAAAAATAGGAACGGATAATAAAGACGAATAATTGTTCTATGCTACCTTTTATTCAATTTCTTTAAATGATTTAATTGAGCACAGCTCATCATTTTCATATGGAAATCATATATATATATATATATATATATATATATATATATATATATATATATATATGCTTCATTATTAATTTACTCAATTTGAAATATTTTGAAAGGCAGTTAAAGCTATAAGTATGAGGAGAATGTAAGATGGACGAGGAAAGATTGGATGGACGAAGAAGATGAAGAAGACGATGTTACACGACTGGCCAGCCGGAATATCATACACTCAGGGCTCAAGATAATTGGGGATTATTTTTGATTCATCAGTAAAAATATGTACATCTGGGACCAGCCACTTAATTTTTTTAGCAAAATACGTGCAAAAATCGAAGAAATAATCAATATGTAAGCCAATTAATCATATCTAACTTTCAATTCGTACTGACAACATATTACAAACAATTGATTTATCCCAAATCGTTAATATTCATTTCTTCATTTCCACCGTTACCATACCTCCTCATAATTTCGCCATTCTGCCCTTTTACCTGTCCACGTTATTAGCTCACGACCCAAGCTGTTCGTAATCTAATAGCATGCTGACAGCGACTGTACTGTTGTGTTTTAGTGTTTATATAGTAGTTGTTATCCATTTCGATCAGCAAAGAACGCCGGATGGACAGAAGAGTTATCATTGTTAGTCATCATATTCTGGTCGTGGGACGATAGAAAACCAGCTCTCCTCTAGCCTTGCATCGAACTGATAGTGCTCACTACTGGCTTATCAGAGCCATCTGGGTGCGCTCTCAAGACTTCTATATACTGGCTGATAACCGATCAGCTTGCCTAAGACAAGCGCTGGTGGGCGAGGCGCAACCTTCGTAATGGAACTGTATGCCAACACTTATTATATGGACATGGATCCAATTGTTAGTCAAGTTAATGTGGAAATTTTTTTAGATATTTTGACAGTTGATTTCGTGTACGTTTGAATATTGCTGATATTAATATCACGTGTTAGATTCATGGAGTAGATAGTTATGTGCCGATTTATATTACGTTGGCGTATCTAGTTTGATTATAGTTATTGGTATAGGAAAATATTCGAATTAGCTGTATATTTAGCAAATATTTGATTAAGCTGAAAGTGATGGAAAACAAATTGAAACTTTTTAAATGTTGGTTGCTATTGTGCAGTGAAACCCTTAAAAACTCAAAGTGTGTGGGGAATAACACGTTTCGTGTATTTTGACAAACACATGTATTTCAAGAAAAACATCCGCCTAAAAAAAAAGAAATTAGCATTCTTAAATCTAACGGAAGTTCAAAAAGGGAGTACCGGTAATTAAAAAGGAGTTTTGCGAAGAAGATATATACAAAATTAAATTAAAACCTGTTCGACAAAAGATAAATGTACTTAGATAACGGAATGCATTATTTGTATGCAGTTTATATCAAGTTTGAAGCTGTTTTAAGTTCTATGACATTGGCGTAACAGAAGACAAATATACGAGGTTAACTGTTTTAAGAAACCTTCAATATAGAAACCTTCTTGACGACAAACTTTCCTGCTAGACATTACAGGAAATACAATCATACGAAGACGGAATATTACGTAGACATAAGATGCAATACATTTTAGGAAGGGATGGCTTCTCAGAAAAGCAAATACTTTGGCCTACGATATGGTTTTGTAATGGAAAATATTGCATGAAAATAGTATTTTATATTTCACACGTATAACAATGCAAGTTCAGTATAAGGTCATGAGTAACAGAGATTCCATACCTAATAAAATATACTAATATAATTACAAATTACCATGATGTATAGACAGGAATAATAGGTCAATTCCATGCAGAAAGATGAAATAATATTGAAGCATGGCATTACGATATATCATCTTTCGTCTATGATTAAAGGCAATCGCTGATAGAAATACATAAAAAGAATGGGAATATTAATTTAAAAATTGAAAGAAACAATACACATTCTTGACAAATTTCAATTAAGTTCGGAATTGTGAAATTTATTGTTCCCTAATTATGTCTGAAGATTGGAGGTAGGATCGGTCAGACAGGGCACGACATGGGCAATCTTTTACCACAAAAAAAAATGTAACTCATTTAACGAACTGTAAATCTTGAAGTAACAAGTCGAAGGATATAGTGAACAATTGAAAAACTATACTTAGTATTTGTTCAATTAAATTACTCACTAAAATTTCATTTTTGTTTTCGTTTTTTGATTTATAAAATATTCTAAACCCTCAGTTCAATTATTTTTAAAATTACCAAGTCTTATTTTTCTGTACCTCTCAAGTAATAACGATAGAAAATACTTTTCCCCATAGTAGTCTTTTTTCCAAGCTGTAATAGTATTTTTATTAATGGAAGAATTGAGTTTTGAGATTGTATGCACATATTGCAGCTGAAAATAGTAACTATAGCTGGGCTTCTAGCGCTTGACCAGAAAGTTTCGCTAGCATGTTACGCATAATAATCTCACATCTCGATTCTTACTACGATCCAATAACACATGCGTGCGTTATTTATTTATCACACTTAAAGAATCAGTCAGTTTATGATCAAACACAATTTAATTTTAATTTAATCATGCAATTATTCGCCAATATATCTCGCATATATTATCACGCTGTTTAGACACATATTCAACGATATATTACAATTAAGCCTACTTACATGGTGTTTATACTGTAATTGGCCTTCTAAATTCGTGAAAACTGCTCTAAATATGCACATGTTTTCCATGACGATAGAAATAGAAAATTATTCATTATCAGGTAGGCCTACAGAAGGTATTATTTTTTGTAAGACTTCTGTCGGTTTCCTCTTATACATATTTGCGTAACAAATGCGACATATGTGCGAAAAGCGGAACAAATGTATCGGAGGCATATCTGAGCACAATTTATTAAATACAAATCTCGAATAAAACGTAACTGCAATATTTGTATATTCGCTCATTATTCATTGTGTACATTCTAATAATATGAAATCTTGGCGCGAGTCAAACATTTTTGATCGACTTTTTAACAGGCTCTGAATATTAGTAAATAACATAGTTGAGCCTTGAATATATTGGCGTTGGTTGTGCTACACTTGTAATGTTCACTTGGCACATCATAGGAACCATTTTGTGAATTGTCTCAAATTTTAACATCGAATATCGAATTGTTCGGTCGGTCTATTGTTTGTACACGAGATAAGATGTGGTTTGATGGATTTGCATATATATACGAGTAAGACACATACGCCTATGTATCAGTTTCTTCTACTAATTTTTCTACGAAGGCCATATATGATTCTGTATTGTGGAGTCAGCGATAAAACTGAATGAATAATAAAAAAAAATGATTCAGATTACAAAATGAAATCATTTTAAAAATAATAGTAAACTATAGACTATTAATGGTTGTGTGTATGAACGATTTCGAATAATCTGTCACAGCCACTTCGTCATGGAAATACGTTCGGTAATGAACTATGCGACCACCGGAAACAACCAACAAGAGACGTACAAATTGTCCGAGCCATGAAATACGTTAGGAAATACGATCGAACTTCTATCGTAGGCCTACCTCATATACCTCCTACTTCCCTTGTCGCAACAATATCGCTACTTTATTCACGATAATAAACAATTGCAATAAACAATATCATGAAATGCGATATTTTATGGTAATTGATGTGAAATCGATTGTTTTTGATTATTCCAAGGACTCTTCGGCATACACACATAAAGCGTGCTAGTGTTGTCACGCCATTTGGTGCGACCGCGTCCCGCAAGAGAGCGCTAGTTTCGTAACCACGTTATCAGCCCGGCACCACGCGGCTCGACGTCTTTATCAGTTCCCAGTGGCAGCCATGCCGCTACGAGCTTATCGGCCACGATTAGAATATCTAAATATCCATCCGCCTTAGAGAAATGTAGTCCCCCTCCCCATCCCCCCACACACTGCTAGCTCGTTGCAACCCTGCGATAACGATAGGCCATGCCTTATTTATATTCATCAATGCTATCAGCGTGGAACAGAAATATATATTAGGCGAGCGAGCGTCGAGTAGTAGTAGTGCATACACGTCTTATACTAGCTGATAACGGCGGGCAGGTCTGGGATTGCAAATATACTGTTAACAATCTGAATCAAAATACACCACATCAAGAAAGTTTTGCTTTCGGGGTCGAATTGGCCGATCGTTCGAGGTAATGGATGTAGAGGAGACGGTTGACTGGGGCAATTGACACTCGTGGATGTGTTACATATTATCATAAGAAAAGCGTTAGCAATGAATTGATATACGATATACATTATACAAGAATGGTAACTAATCAAGAATGGCAAAAGTTTGGTGGGCGTTTGTGCAATAACCAATCTGTACCATCCTGAAATGTCATTTTGATGTTGGGTTGTAGCTTGTAATTTATTATTATACTCCACGATATACTTAGCCTAAAAACACAAATTCATATTTCAATCATCAAATATACAAAACGAAGCTACACGAATAGAACTTTTCGACTAATACTTCGTCGATATGTCTATCTATCATCCGACCTTCTAACCAATCGCGTACATGAATGCTTTGAGAACAATTAGTGTGGTTTTAGTGATAAGCTCTAGATAAATCAAGAATTACAGCTATAGGTTATTTGGGGTAAAACATTAGTATTCAAAGACGATTATTTCAATAACAGAGATATGGGAACCAAAAGGAGGTGAGGTGGTCCTTTCACACCTGCCCACTCACACTATTTTATATTTGGTTCTGTACTGATTACTACGATCTATATGAGTCGGTGCATGAATGAGATGATGGGAACATGAGATGAAAGGTTGCTAACCATCCCAGTATGAAGAGGAAAACCACGAAAAACTTCTGACAGGACGGTCGACCATGGCGAGAATGGACAAACCTCTCTCTCTTCATGTAGGTCGGTGCATATATAGCTTGTTCACGTCATGAAAATGCATCCAAGTACAGTACGTGCGCGACTCTTTTACGACGACTTTTCAATGACTACCAAGACATAAGCAAAAGCGACGTGATGTAATAATAATAGCAGCCACTAAACTTAATAGATACTAATGCAATAACACTTTATTGCTTATCACGACAAGTAACGCCTGTGTACTAAGCAACCCGCATTACTGCACGAACAGTAGCCATAACTGGTATAGGCCCCGAACAATAGCTATAATAGCAGTGCGAGTCCGACGGCTCTGCCTGCACTAATGGATTACTAGTTTTACACCACCAACTTATACTGTAATAAACCTATGTACTGAAACATTATACTACTTAAGAACGTATATCAGCTAATAATATCGGATGCTATTGCACTGTAATTCAGTTAGCTATGGATAGAAATATATGGTTGAGAAAATGTTCATTGTTGCTGAGAATGTTTACAAAAGAGGTTGTTGTAATTGTTCGCCTTTATACTCTTTGCAATGTGAATTGAAAATGTCGTTGATTTATGAAGGCAATCGTATAATAATTTCACGACAATTAACGCTATTTTTTAATATGACGTGAAAAAACTATTTTTTCTTTTTTTGATAGGTTGACCCATATGGAAAATGTAGAGAAGTCATCTAGTTTTAAAACAATGAAGTTGTCAATTTAATACTTTAAAATGATGACTATACTAACCATGCCGAAACTAAGCAAAACCAGACACGAATGATAGGCCTACGATAAGATATACTATAGGTAGTATATCTTCGGTCGATGACACAACTATCTAGTCAGAAGCACTAAGCAGTTGTACATCTGTACATAGTGATAGTTTGGTTGCAATTTATCGAACAACTATCGTGCCAAATAAAATACAATCTTCAAACATTCGAGGATCATGTTTGAGGATCTAGTTGGAGGATGAAAAAGGCATGACCATGAAATATATCTACGAAGATATCACACGGACATACACTGACATATTATTATCTTGAATTCCAACTTCTTTGCTTCAGCCAATTGGCGCGCAACAACTGCTTCTTCTCGCTTATTGGTCAGTGTAAATACTACTATAACCTTATTGCTTATTGTAAACAGAATTTCATTCGTTTAATATGCAAAATTATTAAAAATAACCTTATGGAAAACTCTCAATTGGAATTCTTTTATATTGGGCAGTAACTATATTAATTGAATTCAAGTTTATCCAAGCTCTGTACACATTAATACATACACTGTGATATGTTTTCGATATAAAATACTCTATTATTGCGATATAAAACAAATCCTTCACAAAATAAAAGTAAACCTTTTTGAAATTAGATTGGTGTAGTATACTTACAATGTTTTATCAACGGATAGGAAATATCATGGTATATGAAACTATAGTTTTCTCATACTTATATATTATTTATGTGCCATTATCTGCACTGGAAACAATATATTTATAATTATTTAATGTATACTGATTATGAACGCTTCACTTTATATGAGGTTGTAACTTATTGATAGCGTTCGACGTTGTATAGACGCAGCCTGGATTTTAGCTGTTGCTATATCACATGCACTATCAGCAACTATATCGACTGTCGACTGTGCAGACACTTCGAGTGCAATTTTCAGTTACAAGCACAAAACAATTACTCATGAGGCGATTGTAAGCTTTCACGATGTGAACTCGAAAGACCGTACTTTTTTAAATATACATTCTTAATTTTTCATTTTGATAATAATGGAAAAAAGATTGCGTTCAAGCCAACATAGAATTTTGATGAAAACAAATACACTATAAGACATCAAGGACAGAGTACGCAGACGCGTGATTTCGTTGGGGCGCCTGAAGAGCATAATACCGAAATAAAGTCGACTCGGTTATGTGACATGGGTTTGGGTCTCCAACAGTACCCGAAACTTGACCACATTCTATTAAAAAGTACCCTGAAGCCCATATCACACGACCGAGTCGACTTTATTCCAGTATACGCTCTTCAGCGCCCCCATGTGGTTCGAGTTCGTCTCGAACGCCAGTCCCAGGCCAGTCCACTTCAAGTGCTCTAGGTTTTCATTGTTGAAGGAAACATCCTACAACAATTACTCCAAATACCAATTCATGGTAACGATTGCATTTTTTCAAGCCATCAATCACTTGAGAGTTATATATATATATATATATATATATATATATATATATATATATATGGCTTCATTTTGAATATAATAATATGATATAAAAAATGATAATACTGGTGGTCAGTGGCTCATCCACTAGGTGCGATTTACATAATGACCTATTCTGAACACAAACGCAAACACAGCATGTTTTCTCGTTTGAGCTGCCGCGGTAGGCGATGTTCATTATTGCAACAATAGAAATCTGTGTTGTCATTGGATACACACTTATGGGGTAACGTACAAAGGAATACGCCGGCTGCGGCAGTAATACAAAAAACTGCCATTTCATCTAATTCGTAATAAATCGTTTGATTACAAATAGAACAAAACTCAATCGGCACATCATAGAAAAGTGATAATTAAAACGAAGTAGTTATTCGCGGAGTTGCGGATCCTCTAGGTGGACAGAGCGCACCCCGCAGCATCCTGAGCGCGCCCCTAAGCATCCTGAACGCGTCCTTAAGCACCCTGAGCGCGCCCCCCAACCGTCCTGAGCGCGCTCCCAAGCATCCTGAGCGCGCCCCCCTAGCATCCTGAGAGCGCCCCGAAGCGTTCTGAGCACGCCTCAAGATTCCTGAGCGCGCTCCCAAGCATCTTGAGTGTTCCCTCCCAAGCAGCCTGAGCGAGCCTCCTAGCAGCCTGAGCGAGCCTCCTATAGCAGCCTGAGTGCGCTCCCTAGCGTCCTGAGCGCGCCCCGCAGCATCCTGAGCGCGTCCTTAAGCACCCTGAGCGCGCTCCCAAGCATCCTGAGCGTGCCCCCAAGCATCCTGAGCTCGCCCCTTAAGCAGCCTGAGCGCGCCCCCAAGCGACTGGTTACTAACATAACCGAGACAGTCTCACTTTCTTGACGCGCGCATTGTATAAGTAAAACAACCTAATGGGTCGAATGTTTCCTGCGCTTCTATTTTTGGGGTATGAATTTACTATTGAATATTTATATACAGTTCATTTTCATACGGTACGTTAAATATTTTAGTCCATGAGTAAGTGATTTTAGTCCATACAGATTTTTTTCAGCGATAGTTACGCCTATTAGATTTTTTTTTATTCAATTGTTACTTGTGGTTGTGTCATTGTGACGGCAAATTAGATTCGTGTGTATTCTTTTTCGCGGGTCCATGCCACTGATCTCTATATAGAGATCAGTGGTCCATGCGCGAATAACGACAGGCAAACAAATTAGAAATGAAGCATTATAGTTTCATCCGGTATATATCATGGAAAAGTGTCGCATTTTGACGGATTGAAGTGAACTGAAGAATCTTACATACCTGCGTTTCAAGTATAGAGCGGGATTAAAAAGGCACAATGTCAGCCGACATTGAATAAAAAAAAGTACATACTATGAATATTTTTCTTGTTCAAAATTAAATAGAATCGCACATCAATCTGCAAAACATGTTAGAAATGTATAAATTGTAAAAGTTGCACATATAGTTTTGAACAGATTTTAATTCTTTCAATTCTTCTAATTCTTTAATTCTTATACCGCTTAGATTCATCAGATCCACATATAGAAAGCTAAGGAGCCGTTATCACGAAAACAATAGCTGAATCGAATGTTGCAATAAACCGTTCGACATCAAACATCGCCAATGAGCAGATCAACCTTCCGATATCGTTAGACATCAAGCCTCAACATTATGACAGAATGAAGGGACTGAAGGAAAATATAGCCATACCTTATCCGAATTAATATCTCTTTAAATCACAATCACGCACATGAATCTCTACTCTCCAATATAGAAAACAATAGGCTAGTAAAGTATATACTTGTTATCCAACAAACTAAACTCTGTTTTAAAATATTCCACGTTCATCATTACAATGATCTTGAATTATATTAAAATTCTCAATTCTTTCGAATATATTTGTAAACCGCATCCGTCGCAACGTTCATTTGATTCAATCTGTTTAAAACTGAAACAGATATAAAACCGGTGAATATAAATGCTAGTAAAAACATGGGCTTTGATTGACTTTACGATACAGACTGTGTTCAATATAATACAAAACAGTAGGCCTATTCGGGCAAGGTTAATAGTTCCACTCCCAAACATATTTCTATAGAAATCTCGTACATAATGGAAAAATAGATAACACAATTGAATAATTGTGTATATAGTGTCTGTCTGAGACGGATTTGAAAAACTAAAATGTTTTATCTTTTGGTATCGTATACTCGTACCGACTGAAATTGGCCACATTGTTTCAAAATTGCATGCTTCTAAAATGTTAAACATCATAATAACTGACGAACAATAATAGCTGTTGGTCTGTGTTATATTATCCTATACGTTATCCAGTCACCAAATATTGGTGACAGGATAACTTAGTAGTGACTTGCAAGATGTAAGTTATTTCGTGAATAAAATGAATTATAAACATTGCAATATTTCGAAAGTCATTCGAATGCTTAATCTTCGGACACTGAAAACATATACATATTCGAGATTTATAATTTCATTTCAGACAGTTTTAACACTTCCGACTGGCCTACTGTCATGGCGTCACGGTCCAATTGACAGCATGATCGAAACAGACACGTTTATGGGAGCAAAAGCGTTGAAACATCGATTAGAAAACACACCTATTTGATTGCTCATTTTTCTCAACCCAGCTGTGTGAAAACCTAGGAATCCACATGCCAGCCAGCCAGCCAGCATGCTTTCGTAAAAAGCTATTATTGCACGAGGCGATATATCGCAGATAAAAGTAATTAGCGATTGGCTACAGGTAAACAAACCCACGTGGTTATCTCTGATTGGCGCACGGAAAAGATCGGCTACGTCGAGCTGGAAGTAATTAGCAGATCGGAGTTACAATATGAGTCGAACGCGTGAGTTCTCAAATAGACTATATGTATAGACGATCTTGATCCAAGGCGCACCAACTGTTGAAAGAAGAGTGTCGGTTCCGTCACGGCGAGAGGATTCTGGTACACTTTTAATGTTTCTCATTGTTCGATGGGAGGCGATATCGTCTTCGAGCGCCGAATTCCGTGATCGTAAACGACCGTTTAGATTTAGATACGCGAGAGACTCGGGGAAATACTGGCTGAGAGACGTGTGAACTTCTCAGATAATGTTACTGATGAGTGCTAGATTCTTCACAATATCATGTTTTAGTGAAATATGTAAGCTTTAGAAATGCCGATATTAACTGGGAATGGAATCTAATGTGTATGAATGTAATATCTTGTGGAAGGGTGGGGAAACGTAACGGACGGACTTGGCACCTCCACATTTATGTTCAAACCAGTTCTATTTCATACGTACGTAAGCAAGTCTTCTACCACGCGAGTGTTGTTCTTTAATCTTTATAAGATAATACGAAAACACCACTAATTCGTTGTTGGATAGGTCACGTTTGATACAACTGAAAAATTATTTATTTTTGAAAATGTAGTATATTCCTTATACCGGTGTACGAATTATGAACATATTTTAAATAGTAACATCGTATACCGAAATTAGGTGGGTATACAGTAATTTTTTAAAAAATAATAAAATCGTTACATATTTTTCCCTGCTGGTGAAATTTGTATATATCCAATTGGGGAGCTGATATACATTTTAGTTAAATTCTAGTTCCGTCATTCATGTTTCCGGGAACATTTTTGTTTTTTACATTCTTATGCAATCTCATACGACATATAGCTGATTCGTAATTTTTTCAGTGCTTTTTATCAGTCGTTAACGTAAATACAGACAAGGTTCTCCAGAGCAGGTCTGGACACGATCCACTGTCCAAAACAATTAAATTGCTCACAGTGAAAAAAAAAACATTCATCTCATCTCATCCTATAATTTCATTCGTTATATTCGACGACGACAGTACACTTTAGTTATTATTTAAGTGCGTCGTCAAACGCAATATAAATGAAGAGATGAATATATATTTATATAAATGTGAAGTCTGGTATAGATTCGTAGCGAGAGTCGATCATTACCGTTAGGTGAGTCTTTTTGGTCCTGGATAAAGCTTCGAGTATGACAGATAACGTAATAAATCATAGATAAAAATACAAGCCACTTACAAGTCTCCTAATATCTTCAGCTTGTAACTCCCCTATCTCGGTACGAGGAGCAATGTACCGATAATTTGGCAGCCGCGGCGTCTTTTTGTCTCTGATCAGAAGATAAGGTATACTACAGAGATAATGCTCGAGTATCACACTTAAACCATATGTATACATGTGAGCTTTTTAGACTTCTATTAGGAACTTCAGTTACAATTGAAGCGTCCGTTTAAAGATTTACTGCTGGAAAGACTTGGACTTCTTGTTTTATCTGATATGATAGAAGGTAAATGAACGAGTTAAATTCGATTTCAATTAGTAATTACTGATTTTTTATTTAAAATAACATCGAAACTTCTATGATTTTACAAAATCATTGTTCCCCAATTAAGGCTATAGATGGAAGATTAGATCGTTAGAACGGGGTACAGTAATATTACTGAATATGATCAGAATATAGTGGATATATACGGTTTTCACGATTCATTTGATTATAAAAATTAACTTCCATCTTGAGAATTTGAGAAGGTTGACGGCATATATCTTTCTGGTTTATACTTTGATCAGCAAACAAATGATTTTCATTTTTTGAAGCTACAATTCTGTTAGCGTTTTTATAAACTATTTGCAACTAACTACCGGTATCTGAAACGGTGAAGGTATAAACGAGTTTCGCGTAAACTCTAGTAACCGGTTAAAGTTGGAGTAAACGGTGCAATTTGATTTGGCAATTTGTAAAAGCAAGATCTGAGAATGAAAGGTTCTGGTTGTTGTTGGGTCATCCTCATACTTATAACTGGCATCACCAGTTCACTATTATCAAAATACATTAGCTAATTTTCATTTAGTTTCAGAGTTGATGGCAAAATACATAAATACTATATTTTGATTTAGTCCGACAGGGAGTAAATTCAACAAGAAGCATCACTTTTTTCTTACCTTTTTTTTATAATTGTTATTAAGTAGGAAAACGCCAAATATGCGTTGTTGGACGAGCGGATAGTAATAGTATGAGTAAAAATGTGAAAAACTGCTTCGAGTGGTACAAATTTAGCACATTTTATGTTTTTTCTTCAAAATGGCTGACCCGATCGAGTTCAAAATGTCCAGAAATGTGTATCAAAATGTAATTCAACTTCACGCAAAATTTCATCTCTTTGGAATTTTTTTTTTCGCTGTGTTATTCTGATGGGTATTTTTGAAATTTCTAAAATTCATAAAAAAAAGTGACCACACGATAATGCCACAAAACTACACAGATCTAAGTAAGATGAGGAACTATATTGGAAAAAAGTTTGAAGTTGATAGCTGTAGCCGTTTGACCTGTGGAGAACCGACAGAAAAACATAAAAACGAACACCAATTTTTTTCAGTATCTCAAATTGAATCCTCGCTAAAGCTCGTCTAATAATTGAAACAAGTAAGCAAACTTCCCCGATTCATCCTTTTAACTACCGGTATCATCTTTCTTTCAACAACAATGAATGCAGAATTCTCTACGACTTTCTCACCTCACGAATCACGACGAGCCATAGGCAATGAGTTTCCCGCGATTTTGAGTTCTGCAGTCGACGAATATGGCGGAGCAAATAGTCTAATGACATCCTCACCCCCCTAACTCCCTCCCCCCCACCACCACCCCCGCCCACAGTAACTAGCTGATTGTACCAGCATCAGATAGACACCACGAGTCATTGTTAGGTAAACGACCACGAGAAGAAAATCAGTTCCGCGCACTAGCAAGAGAAAAATTACTAGAACCGAAAACGAACGGCGAAAGATAAGAAATAAAGGTGATGCATTGGGGATGATGGTGGGACTCAGAAGAGAGAGCGAGAGAGAAAGATAGCCCTAGGCGGGTGAGAAAACTTTTTTTTTATATAAAAATGTGAAAAGAGAGAAGTCCCTTTGAAAAGAAGTGAGAATCGACTTGATGGTAAAAGAGAAGGAAAGAAGGAAGGGATGAGGGAGGTATAGGAGCTCATTACCATATCCCGTATCCGATATGATACGTATTATAGTACACATTATATTCATTGACAGATAATGCATTAAGGTAACTTAGCACTTTCTTCTTCGCCTATCATCAATCAATGCAGTTTATCTTGGGGCTGATTAGAACACGGCGAAGAATTTATACTAAAGACTTGGATATCTTACCATCCTTCTCCATCCTCCCAGGAAATAGAACAGAACTTAAATCACCATGGCAACAATCAACTCATTTTTTCTCGATCAGTATTTGAAAATACTTTGGGGATATTAGAATGCATAATATTGGAGAGAAATACGTGTAAAAGCTTTGTGTGAAACGGTATTCATTCGGTATTTGAAGTGAAAGATTATTTTCATGGGGTACCTGGATGCATAATGATTTGTTTATGACATTTGGTTTACTTCGGCATCCTTATATTACATCGTAATTACATTTAGAAATCTACATATCTCTTAAACATGTTATGAGATAGATAATAATTTGAAGAAGAGCATAAAGCTGTGATAAAATAGCAAATCGATTACGAATAATTAAAAAGCTAGTTTAATTTCTGACTAATTGAGGTTAGTACGGTAATTATTGTCTTTCAGGCGTTAGTTCGATTTCACTTTAATGTTCATTTGTATGCAACAAAATATCCCAAGAATACTTTTCAAGGGAACCATGGAGATATGTAGGCCTATATACAACAGTGGATTAGTGTAGCAAAGACTTATCATCACTACAATGATTTCATGAAACAAAAAGTGGTGGTTCAAAAAAATATTCAGTTCGGTCTTCGGTGAGAAATGTGAAGCATTTAATAAAAACGACGAGCTCTTCTAAAAAGATGGAAATAATTGTACTTTTTGTATGCATACGTGAATGGGTACGATTTTTACAGAGAGCATGGCATGGTCATTTGTATATACTTGCATATTGCATAGGTCGAAGTATATGTTCAAGTAACAGGAGTTTAGATTTTTGAAACTAAAAGTTTGAAGGCAAAATTCATATATTACTAGGAAAACGCCATATATGCGTTGTTAGACGAGCGAATAGTAATAGTATGGGTAAAAACTGCTTCAAGTGGACCAATTTAGCACATTTCAAGTTTTTACTTCAAAATGGCTGACCCGATCAAGCTGAAATTTCTTATAAATGTGTATCAAAATGTAATTCAACTTCACGCGGAATTTCATTTTTTTGGAAAATAAAATTATTTTCTTTTTTTTCCGCCATGTTCTTCTAATGGGTATTTTTGAAATGTCTAAAATTCATAAATAAAAAAGTTACCCCCCGATAATGCCACAAAACTATACATATCTAAGTTAGATGAGGAACCATATTGAACAAAAGTTTGAAGTTGATAGCTGTAGCCGTTTGACCTGTAGAGAACCGACAAAAAAACATAAGAAAAGAAAAAACATAAAACCGAACACCTATTTTTTTCAGTATGTCAAATTGAACCCTCGCTAAAGCTCGTCTAATAACTTATATATATATATATATATATATATATATATATATATATATATATATATATATATATATATATATATATATATATATATATATATATATATATATATATATATATATATATATATATATATATATATATATATATATATATATATATTTACATAACAGCAACATCAACATCAGTTTACTCAAAATTTGAAGACAAAATTCAGCAACATCAACACCACCTCCAACATGTTTTACACGTGGTAACATCTCGAATCACTACGCTTTGAAATCATCCTCCCCACTGGAAAACTCTTCTCTTTGTTTCACGACTCACACAACCATAAAAAACACTTACTCGACTTGAAGTTACGACGGCGAAGGTCTAATCCAAAGAACCGTACGTGTTGACAATAACGTTCGCGTCGAACCATCTCCGAACCTCGATGCATTCTTTCCATTTTACCTCTTCTCTATACTCACTTTGCCTCTTTCTATACTCTGCACTTCACCTTTTTACACGCACTATTTCAACAGGTACGCATCGACAATTGGTGGTGACTGACTGATAATATGCCTCACACATAGACGAACACTACATGGCGTTGCTTGGGTGCGATACTACAGGACACATGTAAGGGGGTGGGAGAGAGGGGGGACACACCTATATATACTTGATGATAACAAGTAAAAACACACATGGGACGGCGACAAGCAATTTCAGTGTCAATAATATTCTTGAACTTTCCCGCGATAACGATTACACGACCATAAAACTGGATAGGTGGAAATATTAATAGATTGTCAAGATACACGTTCTCGACTCGAAGGAATTCGCGCGTTAAATATTAGCAATAGTTCCCATACTTGAAAATAACTTTTAGGAACAGATAAGAAGGGGTGCAGAGTCTTTATAGTCGATAGCTCAGTATCCAAGAAGCAAGTAAATATGATTACTATCAGTAGGGCTTTATCATGCTCACGACTAGGCCTACTCGTTTTTATCAATGTGTATAGGGGCCTACTATACAATTTGAAAGTCCTCAGTGTGTTGGCGCTTGCCTAGAAACAAAGCCATCCCCGAGAGGTTTATAACAACTCCTGAAATCCGGTGTACACTTGACATGGAATCCCATTGAAATCTCTGAAATCTCTAGAAATCCTTGAAATTCCTGAAATCCTTGAAATCCCTGAAATCCCTGAACTCACTTGAAATCTCTTGAAATCACTGAAATCTTCTGAAATCTTCTGAAATCCCTGAGATCTCTTGAAATCCTTGAAATCACTGAAATCTCTTGAAATCCCTATGAAATCACTTGAAATCCCTGAAATCCCCGAAATCTCTTGAAATCTCTGAAATAACCTGAAATCCGTGAAATCTGAAATCATGGTACAAAAAATTTGCGAATTTGCCTCGGCCATCCCTTACCTGACAAAATTCGATCATTTTGAAACTTCATCCTGATTCCTTTCAACCAATCACATATTGTGAGGATTATAAAGAAATTCAAATAAGTCGGGTAAGGCTGTAAGCCTACTTATATATATATAATGATGATATTTAGCTCCTGACAACAAGTATACACAGTGAGCTGTGATGCTATTCTACGCCGCCATTTTGAACTGTTGATAGATGCAAGAGATTATCATGTAATTAACGTGAGGCCATTATTTTCTATTTGCCCGCGCAGTGTCATGTATACAGTACCTATAAACGCACATAATGGTGGATGCATTTTCACTTGATAGCATATTTATTATGTTCTATTCAAATTTCAATGCATGTATGCATGCATCAGAATAAAAACTTTTGTATTCACTTCTATTTCAAAACGTTCTATTCAAATTTTCATAGATATGAAAAATGTGTCGAATAAATGAAAAACTCTCTTGATGCATTCAAGAATCAATACCGATGGATATTTAATTAGTTATTGGCAAAATATCTTGCACATGAAGTCTTGCAGCAGAGAAAGGAGTACTCTCTCTAATTAAAAGTTGCAATCACAAAACAAATCTAGACGGATGTGTGCACAGGTATAACATGCAATAATAATATAAAAATAAAATGAAAATGACTCACTAGAAATTAATTCATATCCTCAACTCTGGATTACAAATCACAAGAAAATCGAGTCGGTTTTCATCTCGACTCGACTATTTCGATGATCAGTTCGGGCTACAGGATGCAAGTACCATCTGTCCGGGAGAACTAGTCTAGCTAGCACGCTGTCAATATCTCTCCCAGCATCTCTATCTCTCAGGTACATCATTATAACGTCTATTTCTCACGCGAGAGCTGATCAGAAAACAGGCTCATGATCGGGATCGAGTGTTGAAATCTGGTCTCATTTTCTGTGTGAACATCCGAACATGCTGAGCTCCCGATCCATGCTGTTTTATCCACGGCATCGGTATAACCAACTTGGGGAAACGATGTATATGTATATCTACGAAAGGGAAAATGTCGTCTACCAACTTAATAATGGCAAAAACTTCGGTATAACTGCATAATCTTGTTGAAGTTCTAAGAACACTTATGAAGGATCGAGTTGTTTCCTATGGTATGTAAACTTTGTTCTGAAAAATCGCAGTAATCTGAAAATACCACAACTAGAAAAATAAATACCACTATGTTGGTAGACGATCTTTTACTTTTGACACACGTAAAACTGTTTCAAATGGCAGTTATTTGAAAACATACACAAAATGTGTTTTGTAACATTCAAATTAATAACATTCGACATTTAAAAATGTGTTTCATTCAAATGGGGTACAAAATTACAATTTTGATTTAAATGAAATCTACGCACATTTCACCGATGATTTTTGCATAGACGATGCGTGGAGTGCGTATATATGCACATTGTTTTCTAGTTTTAGTGCGTCTAATATCAGTATATTTTTTCCAGGATGCATTTTAATGTAACTTGATCGACCACTTCATGTGACCGCAAGCATACACACACAAAATGAAAGAAACATATTCGAAATTTATAACCGAGTTTATAACGTCCTACAACTCATAGGCCTAAGTGATATTCCTGTCAAACTAAGTTTAAAAAGCCGCTAAAAAAGAAAACAGCGAAACAGTGATATAAGATTTACCTCGATGTGAATTTCAAGAATATTGACGGATATTTGTTTTACAGTTTCAGCAACTCCTAAACAAGTTGCAGCCTTTTATACAAAATAGTTATACATTTGAAATTTCATGGCGCTTCGATAACTTTTTTTCGTTCTAGAGAGAACAGAACATTGACTAGAACATTCACCCTTTGCACGCCTACAACAGAAGTTTTTTCCTCAATCTTATGATCGACTTTGTAATACAGTTCCTATTCATCTCATCCATTACAAAACCACCAAAATCGACAAATCAACTCTCTCCAAAAGATGGGATATAATCTACATATAAGCGGGATTCAGGACTAGTCGCAATTGATTAACTGATATAGGAGACTGGGTGTAGGCCTTACATGCAGCTGGTAGGAAGACATCGGCGGTAATCGAACCCCAAGTCAGCTGCGTAAGATAATTACGAGGCCACCCGTATCGACATTCAAGTACACGATGGGCACGAGGCTATATGTAATTACACCCTGGGCTCGATAGTTTTATCTGCAAGATATCCGAGTTCGGATCCGTTTAGATGACAACGTAGGCCTACCGTGCGTTACGCAAGAAACTCCCCCGCTTCCCTTAAACACCCCTCCTCCCCCCTCCCGTGAGATTGAGAGCCACAGGTGGGACAGAGTGGAACTTTTAGAGCATTGTTAACATTCAGTTTTTAACAATGTGGTATGTAAATATGTATCGTCGGAATTTCCAGGAAGTCATAATAATTATCAAAATAATGTATAAGAAGCAGCGGAATAATGTCTTATGAAGACTATCTCTGAAGACTAAGAACAAATGTCTTAACTTATGTCCATACCTCCAAATTGAAAAAAAAAAACTTATATACTCATACATATATGAGGTGTAAAATATCAAGTAGCATCGAAAACCTTTGCTCCAAATAGGACCAAGAATGAATGACAAGGTAGGAGCGTTCGGACGGATGAACACTACAAGGGCGATCTCAACACCCAAAAGGAAATATTGAATTATTATGTAAACTCATTCAACGAACTGAAAAAGTGAACTATCAAGTTTGTGGAAAATAGATCAAATGCATAGGGCCTATATCGAATGTTACAAAACTTGAACTGACTATATCCATTAAAATTTCAGAAGAAAGAAAAACTTCTTTCTTATTGTAACACATTGTTCTCTGATCAATGCAGAGACATTCCCAACGGTGGCATATTCTGTAATTTATTCTCCGTAATCACCAGCTTCAAACTTCAACATTATCATAATATACCAACGAACTAAAGTAAAAATGTCACGATTCTCAAATATTTCCGTCAAGATTCGTAACAAAAAAAAAACTGATCGAATGTCACCAATCAATCCGATCACTCAAACTGAAAGACTGTCGATAAATCTTACCGACGACGAATATTCTGTTATGAATTGAAGTGGCATTCTGATTGACATCTTTGAGGACACAAATGTGGAAATGAGATGAAACACGCTATTGGAAGGGTTGGGGGATTGAAAGGGATGGGGGGGGGGGGGGGGGGGGGGGGGGGGGGGGACGTGATATCAGCACCGAGCAGCCAGCATCGTAAGCTACCCGTGTGGAAAAATGATACGTACCCGTCGCATATAGGCCTATATAATACTGTGTTCATTCGATAATATTACAGGCAGAGGAGTCGGGAGTGACACCTTTCATGTGAGCTAGACAGAGATGGCACGATTCTGATCTTATATATTAGGTCGATCGACGGAAGAAAATAGATGAACAACGGTCTTTCGACATTTTCAAACTTGAAATATTGTCGTGTATCTTTATTACCAGGTTGGGTAATTCAATGTGAGAAAATATACTTGAAGTAATTTCAAAAGTAAATGTGATAAATATTCGCATTTCAAGTAGCTTTGACTTACTTCTACATCAACTACATAGCAAACGCCATAGGCATGTATGTCATTCTGTGTATTTTTCTGTATACATGGCACGAGACATAATCAAGTGAGTAAATTACAAAAAAAATATATCTCATTATTCTTCCCAAATCGGAAAGAATGAAAATCAATTATTTGTTGTTGAATATAACATATTTATAGTTTTACCACTACCATCAACAATTTGACAAAAAGTCAGTCATTGATTCCCAATTGAGATTAGAAATGACAATTAAGAATAATTAGGCTGGGTACCACAAGGGCGACTTTGAACCATCCCAAAGTTATTAATCAGTCATAATGTAACTCAATAACTGACCAAATTGTAAGTAGCAAACTAATGGTAAATTTAAAGTAACCAATGAACAATTTCTGAAATGAACATTTCTATTAGAGAGAGGAGATATCATTTTTAAATGTATTAATTGGGTATTTCAATCCCAACTTTTTCTCATGACTCACTTCTCATTTTTCCTAAGATAGGCCCAATTTGATCTAATCCTACTCATTCTTACAGACCCTACACGTTGTTAATTGATATTGAGTACGAAGGTGTCCTGAGAAATATGTTGCCCCTAGCAACCTGGACAGTGAACCTATATTAACCGAAAGAAGAGCAGGAGGTGGTGGGGCGGGGGAAGAAAACCAGATAAAAGAGCATGCGACCTGCTAGAGATGAATGAAGATGTCATACTCTTCGATACTTATCCTCTCAGACTAACTAAATGATGGCAAACAACGGTTGTGCACCCAATTTGCGATTATTGGCAAATGAAGACTGCTTTGTAAAATTACGACCTGACAACAGCCACGAATATTTGAGTACCAAACTGCTGTCGCGTACAGAAAGAAATCGAGTATACAATATATCTACCCAACACTTCAGCTCTTGAACACAATCAAAAGCTTTACACATTTTCGCCTCCAAATTAAATATAAATCTCGACGGGTCGACATGTCCAACCGTCAACGCTAACGAATAGGAGAGACAGCCGATCGAGTCCGTGACGTATAAAGATGAAGATGCCTCCAAGAGACAGAGCACGACGATCAGCCAACTCTTTACGCCTATCACATCGAAACAATACAATTGCTAGTTGAAGTATAGCTGGGTATAGACGGAGTGCAGTCAACCACTGTGCGCACGTCACTTCTTTGCTTGGGGTTGATAAGAGAGCAGCAGTGCTAATAGAACCAATGCGCTATTCGCACTCACTGATAACGAGAGTGTTCATTCAACTCTTTATCTCGTAAGGCTTCGTATTTTGCCTATTGTAGCAAGTGTTTTTTTTCCCTGCATTGTTTGAATGTTATCTCGATTTCTCGCGTTTTGTCTACAATTATTATTGTTAAGGGTTGATTCTACCTTCTCCTGTCAGGCAATTTGATATTAAAGATGAAAATAGAAGCGGGGAAGATTGAAATCTTCAGAAATGTAGCATTTTCATACAATCTTATGAACAAAAATCGTCAGCTCTTTTAATGCACTTTCATAAATAACTTATTTGAGATTGGTCCAGACCAAAACTTGGTCATATAAACTACAACTAAATATTATCAATCAAGTCATAAAAAGTTAACATATTATTGGTGAAGCATTGGATTTTCAAACTTTTATTTTGATGATTTATCTATGAATGTTTTACTTGGTATGAGATTGTTTTGTGTATTCTTACATATTATTTCGTTCTTTATGTTAATAAAAAATGTATGCATGCGTAAATTTAATTTTACAGATGCTGGTATCCGTTCCCATAAACTTAGGTGTTTATAGGTACTTGAGTTGTGGCTGTAAGTTTGTAAAAACAGCAGTATAAAACCGAGGTTAGGTAAACTCAAAATGCTTATACACATCTTTACATTACTCGACTAAATCATAAAAAAATATTTTCTGACTGATATCATTAAGTAACTGTCTTACATTCCACACCATTTGTCTCAGAACATTTTCATTCTTTTATCAGTCGCCCATCCTTCTTTTTCCTCACACCCCACCCCCTCCCCCTCACTTTCTCTCTTATCTCCGGCCCGCGCCCACGCCGCAACTTATCAAATCCTCCCCCAGGGTGTGAGATATGGACACATTTTTTAAAAATATTCAACCGCTTTTCATCTTCCCAAGTCCGCCATGTTCATTATCTCGACATGCATCATTCTTAGTTTTAAACTCTTGACTTGACATTCGGGATAGGGTCGCGCCACAGGAGTTGATCTAATAAGCGGAGCCTCAAACAAATACTAGCTTCTAAACTTGACTTTTACCGAGTGATTGAAATGTAGGTATACAAACGAGATTATGTAAATATATCATGTGTTTCTGTTAATTGTGTTCATTTAGTACGAAAAGATTATCATTACCATTGTTTATATTGTCCAAACTTTTTTACAAGTTCATTTAGATTTATTTCGATTTCAATTTTAAACTTGTTAACCTTATACCTCACCTCAATCTGTTTACGTACTGCTATATATCACTGCAATTGTACACAATTGCGCTCAAATAAAAAGGTTAACATTCAAATATAAATTTAAAATTAACAAAAATCTACGCATAATTCACCTACAATTTATTCATACACTAAACGGTGGAGTACATATTATGTATATTGTTGCAAGTTTTAGTGGGTATATACTCTCACTGAATTATCGTCAGGATGCATTATCATGTGGTTTGATCGACCACTTTAAGTGACCGCAATCGTACTTACTTACTGTCAATTGAAGATATGTCAGTACCAACCACAACAGACTGCAACTAGACTAGCATCACTTACCTGTAACAAACAAATTAAATCGATTAGTAATCAAAATCAGAAAAATTAAATTACACAATCATTATACGATATTTATTTTATCCAGAACGTGAAAATAGATTCTGATGTTTGATTGGTTCACTTCGATTCGTAGAACACGATTATGGTTACTTTTTTCACCAAACTATTGGTAAAAGCCGCTGTTGGCATGATTCAAGTATTTTTATGACAAAGAAAATGTTGTGCAATAAACCTAATTTGGCGGGTCTATCAGAAAAATCAGGTATAATAGTCTTTATGACACAGGTACCGTATACTAATTTCAAAATGTATACAATATTTTTTTATATTGTCATTAACCACTCACAATCTTTGTTCTTGTTCCCTAGTTCGTTGTACTGCTATGGCAACGACTAATCAGTGATTTGTTCTCTAAAAGGAGCCAATTTAAAGATTATAAATATGGGTGATAAAATGTATAAGAAGTATAAGTAATTTTACATTTCTAGAAATGTGATTAATATAATTGAAATGAAAGATTACAATAACAAATGAAATATTCCATTCATAATTTCAATATCTAAACAATTTTAATAATCATACATGAAAAGAGTCGAATTCAAAACGATTTTACGACACAGTTAACTTTTTTTGTAATACAAAAAAAGTAAAGCACAATATGAAGTAATTTTTAATCCGATCTATATAATAAAATGTAATTCAAGTCAAGTAATTATAACCAATACATCAGTCGCCTATTGTTCGTTCGTTACATGTTATACGAGCAAGGTATTGCAGCTTCGGTTGTACTCTATATCGACTAGCAGCTAAAGCGAGTAGTGTACGCTAGAGATAGCTGAATGGCTAAGCCTAGAGTAACCTAGATAAGATCTAATGAATACACAGAGCTAGTTATGAAGATATGATCTTCAAATATCCTGCTCGACCGATGGTAGGGAGATTATCACTATGGCAACGAACTATACTGCTTATCAGTCCCATCTTCCCTTGGCTGGCTTATCGCTTCGTTTATCAGGCCCGCGTACAGTCACTCTCAGAACAACAAACACTCTCATTCCATTCTCTCTATTCAAGAAGGAACAGAAATTCAATGTAGCCGAAATATAAACGAAAACTTGAGAGAATGTTCAAACAGCTTTCAGAATATTTTTTTGTAATATATATATATATATATATATATATATATATATATATATATATATATATATATATATATATATATATATATATATATATATATATATATATACATAGGCCTATATATTATCTCAATTAACTAATCAATTTAATTTCTCGTTACGATACTTTCTCCCAATATTTAAGAATATTCTTTCATTTCTCGACGTGAACCTCGATGTGTATTGTGATTTGTAACCAAGAGTGCAAAACCATGACTTTTTGTTTTTCTGTCGCTTCTTTTTCTGTCCTCTTTGAATGTTCGTGTGGTAAATGTGTCCCTATATCATTGAATGAAATGATCGAGAATGTATTGCTTTTCTAAATTTCAGTTTCGTCAAGTTTCATCAGAAAGCATATGCGCTAACTCGACCATACTGACTGCTCTGAATAGTTTTTATTTACATATGAAAAGTTTTATAATTTCAAAAGATGTTACATGTTCGATAGAATGATGTTACAATCTCTAGAAATGAAACGAGCAAAAAATAAAACGGAAGTTGATAATGTTCTTTTATATTGGATGTCAATACCGCGTTGATAAGGTGTCACTGAGATCAGTCCAGAAAGACATTGTGATGTCGAAGTTTGTTGCTTGATAGGCCTACAACCAATTACAACGAGTTTTAAAGGGTTGAAAGTTCCGAGTAAGAGACGCTTGACCACCAGTGTCAGTACTCATCAATTGAATAAGTTGATACAATTAATTTTATTGTAAAAAATGTGAATAAGTTGATTATATGAGTGTATGAGCGAAGACTCATTATTAGATGAAAATGTGTTCGTTATTCAACTTGCCACCTACATAAGTTCTATAAGCTCTCATAAAAAGCTGGGCAGTTTTGGGGAAAAACTATAGTTTCGACCACTTTTCAGGATTTCACTTTTCAGGTTTGAAATTTTGATAAAAACAATATTCAAGCGTGAAAATTCTAAAAACACACTCATTCTGATCAATTCAACGATATTTATTGGTCTATATTTGTGCCAAGATCAGATTATTATACATATTTTCATACTCCCACGCATATCTCAAAATGACAATTTGGCGTTTTCCTAGTAATATCAAGAGTAAATTGCAACGCATATGCAAAGACGCCCGAGTATACGCAGAGGCTCCGCGAAGATGGAACTGATTTAGGCAAAACCACACCGCCTACATAACTTATCCAATAATAATAATACAATATCTTGTTCGTATAATACTGTATCTTGCACAAGTAATGTTCGCCATTTGTTATAACTGCCTTTATAGTTGTCTGGACTTTTGCGCTTGGCTTTATCATCTGGAATCAGTTGGCTTGTGACCTAACAAGCGCAGGCCTACAAGGTGACCTTTCTTGCATTCAATTGCTATCACCTACCTTATCTTATTCAAAACTTCTTGTGCTACGAGAGCACTGACGAAAAAAAATAACTCCAACTTATTTATCAGACTGGGATGTTACAAACCAATAAAACAAAGAAATGGTTTAGTCATAACTCAAAAGTTCAACAAATCTTGTAGTTTTATTATAGATATTTCTTAAAAGATAAAAATACATGATGATTTTATTATGTTGAAACTGTGAAACGTCATATAAAATTCGAAGTTGAATTAATTTTTAATCTATGAACTAGAACTAGAAGCGTGAATAAATAATATTTTTTTCATCTCCAATCTTCATTCATCATCTTAGACTGATAGAATTTAGGAAGCGAGATGAAATTATGGTCAACGCATATTACATTATAATTCATGTCTCAGCATTATTTTACATTATAGTGTCATATAACAAATATTTTCCTCACATATAAAATGATTTCAAATTTCATACTCCACATTCAATTTTCAAGTTGCCACATTCAAAATATTTCTGCTCCATACAGACACACTTCACAATGAGCTGCAATAGACTATAATCATTTGTCTCTGCATTAGCACCAATTGATAATTAATTCAACATCAAATTATTATTGGATTCAAAGATTCTTAGCAGAAGTTCTGAACGAAATATTATTCTCCAGTTCGAGAGTATTTTTTTACTCGTTTCTTATTCTGTACGACATTAATCAAAACAATGCGACTTAAAATTCAGATCTATTAATTAGGGACAACTTTTTTTTTATCAATAAGCCTATTCGAGATAAATATATACAACGTAATAACAAATTGTTATCTGCAATTTCTCTTCATAGTATTTTTATAATTGGGCTCAATTAATATCAACATGAAGCTCTTCTTTCCCCCTCCACCACTCCCTCATCGACGATCACATGGTCAACTGTCATCGACTTACATGTCGATGGTCTCCGTTGGAGTATTGCAATAAGTTGTGCAGAACAAGACTGTTGTGGGAGCTGGTAGGACTGCACGTTATTTGTGTGGCATACACAGATAGATACAGATAGATACAGAATATTATTTTTGAAAGTTGAGTGTGCCTCGACTAGAGAGAGAGAGAGAGGGATAGAGAGAGAGACAGAGAGAGAGAGAGAGATAGAGAGAGAGAGAGAGAGAGAGAGAGATACGAGTAACGAACGGACGGGTGTTTTCGAATACTATCTGTTTGTGTGGACGATCACTCGCGTTCACTGCTCACAACTCGGCTCGGCCCGGCTCGAGAATTGATTTCTTATAATAGAAGCCCGCCAGTTCTCTTATCGCAAACTCCCACATTGAATATATTTCACATGTTCACATTGAGCGTCAGGCAAGGGGTGGTGGGAGGTGGGAGGGGGGGCTCCACAGCTGGCTTATCAGGGGATGAAAAATCTGCGACGGGAAATCAAGTGTAAGCAGTAAGGTGGGTGAAACGCTATCTCAGGGGGACACACGACCTGTCATTTCAGTACAGTCAATCTCCTCGCTCTTTCTCTCTCGCTCTCTCACTTTTACCGCTCTCGCTACAAGTATATGATATATTGCTGATACATAATTCTGTTTATATACACGTAGCTCGGCGACCCTAAAATGTGCTCAACTAACATCATATATTGTAGCAACCTGGATCGAGTGTACTTACACCTACAGGGGAAGTGATCATGTTATCGCCGCCAGTCGATGATAACTCAATGATATCAGAGCAGAAAAAACGTCGGACCTGGATGTTAGATGAAGCGTAAGGCTTGTATCTCTCTCTCTCTCTCCCACCTCTTTCACCACCCACCCACCCTGCACCACCGTCAAGCAAGCACCAAGCAGAAGTAATGGTGCGAAAACTGAACGATATCGGTGGCACGGCCGCGCGAACAAGCCAGGCTTTCTGATACAATGAATTCCAGTCGAGATAAGATTTTTATAAAATGAACGTTCGTGTCGCTATGTCAGCCTGATTATCATAAAACAGTTTCGGTCTATCCAGTTGTACCCGATAAAAGCCATCAAGTACGGATTCAATTTTCAACTGAAATAATAATACTAGAATGTGTTGCTCGCTGATAACGAATAGCGGGGAGTACAGTGCCTTCGACTGATAACAGTAGAGAGTATGCCACGTATACATGTTCGGTTCGTTATCGTTGATTTGTTTGTTTACAAGTTATGTATAGACTCGGGGTTGCTCGGGGTAGCAGCATGATGGGAGATTGCTATGTAGTAACGTTGAGAGAATATAGCAGTGGTGTTGTTATCAGTTCCTTATCGGAGGTATCCCACAGGCGGCACCTATACTAGACAATTACAGCGATGTGCGATGGGAGCACACACTCTGTATTTAATACGTTCGACGATATTAAAACAGAAAGATTGGAAATAACTACTGTTTTACTCCATGAAATGTGTATTGTGTCCTAACATTTCAATTTCTCTGAGGAGTATAACATTGCCATACAATATTAACAAAGTAAATGTAAATAAACAGTCTTCTCCCTTCGTATAAGACATTTTGATCATGAATTTCACTCAAGACGGGGACGAATAGATTTCATCGTTTCATTTCATACCATAAGGTATCTTGAATTTTTATATTGGTCGACATATTCGCCAGTAGAAGTTGCAGGTACGCTGCTAGTGTGAAACTGCAGAACTTACGAAAGTTAAGTGGAAAACAAGAACGTGCAAATTTAAAAAAATACATTCATTAGTAATATTTCATTGTCGAGACTTGTTACTACATTTCGCCGGCCATACTCTCCTGTTACTAACACAGGTTAATATGTATACCATACGTTTCAATTGACTCCACCAAAAAGCTGACATTCCAAAATGTATTCATTCCTGCTCGCGTGCAAAAAATTATTGCAATATTTCACAAAAGTAAGGGTTAAAAACTACTTCCAGTAAGATGGGGGAGGCGGGAAGGGGGGATGTAAGGGGGGGGGGAGACGGTATGTAAGCATTCCTTTCAGTAGAACAAGACGGTATATGTTTTGCATGAGTAGCACTCGATATGCTCGACTTGGTGAAAATTTTCATGAGTGGAGGTGCCGGGTTTGGTCGGAGTCAAGTTATTTCCATATTTTCCCTTATATATAACATTATTTCAATACCTACATTTTCGACAGTTTGGCCTGTATTAATTTGGTAACACAATATTCACATTCTTTTCCTAAATCTGAATGAGGCATTTGAAACAGAGAGAAAAGCTAACAAAATAATTAAAAATACCAGAGTATTTAGCAGAATAAGGAATTTCAAACAAAGAAAAGAGGTAACCAAATAATGGAAATTATCAGAGTATTTTTCAAATTCAAATTACAGAAGAAATATAATTATAATTAAAATTAAATCGAATTATTACAATAATTTCGAATACGGTAGGCCCCCTACTTATTGTGTTCCATCTGGGGTGCGTGTAATCCCGTGTATCAATAGGAAATCTTTCAATCATAGATGTTATTCACCTGACATTTATTGTGCTTACATCTGTCACAAATGTAATAATCGATCACGGATGAATAAATACATACATAAATATGTCCTGTCAACATTGCATGAGTTGTACAACTACTCGTAATTTGTGCAGCGGTTGCATGCAGCTCTTTACTCGAGTGACGTGCCTCCCCGTCCTCATGCTCTTCTAATGATCGACAATTACCCAATAATACTTCCGAGACTTGTAGACGCACAAATTACGAACGACTTGGAGCAAAACTGAGGAAAACCTCTGAAAATTATATCCAATTAACAGTTTCAATTTATCGGAATATCAGGTTTTTGGTGATAACTTTTGAACGGTAAGAGTTATCGAAATTCTGAAAACGAGGAAACACAGATGTTTTCAATACCTTCAAGATGGTGTAAGAAGTAAGTTATCTCACATCACATAATTGTCAGGCGTATACGCTTAGAAAATGTGTATCATTAAGCGTATACGCCTGACAATCAGGCGTCTATGAATTTACATGAAATTATCATAATGGCTAATATTGTCGGTCGAAAATATACTTGTTCTAAGGTCACGAAAATTTGTTTTCTCAAAAATTTTCGATTTTCGATTTTCGACTTTTTTCGATTTTGCAACGATTTTGTACATCTACGTATTCAAACCGAAACTGATTAGAAGCTGTATGGTAACCAAATTTCCTGCCATCATTGAAATCATTCATCATAAAATAGGGTGTCAACTTGACATTTCCAAAGTATAGATACTCACAAATATACCAAATCCAATTATAGAAAACAAAGATATAAAAGATTTGGTCCAGAAATGTCTACAGCCATGTCTACAGACAGTTAAAACCAATCCAAAGTGAAAAAGAATATGGTCAGGTTGCCGGCCGGATGACGAAGATAAGAAAAAAATAGAGATTATAAATTTGTTCTATCATTTAAAAAAAATCGTCCAACAACCCTCGTCACTCATCTCTGACACTATACATGCTCCTTATCAAGATCGTATCACCTAATCGGGACGCTGCATCTCCTTCCCCCCCCCCCCCCCCCCCGCTGCCCGTCACCCCTTACTGCACCCATGCAGCCCCGCCTCTAACCGCTGTCCACACAACACTGTCTGCTGTCACACGTTGCTCCAATAACGTGTTGTGCATGTGGTTTGACTTAGAAGTCAACGCGACGCGACCCTAGAGCAACGTGGACGAGCACGATGAAGAGTGGGGGGGGGGGGAGGGAAGGGGGGAACGTGGCCCGCACATAATTCACACGCTTTCAACGTCCCCGACTTTACAAGCAATGCATTGTATGCCGTTGAACAGTACAACCAAACTGTATCGATACACGTTCCCTGTCTACTTATTCAACATCTGTGACGAGTTATCCTGTTAGTGGTACTTTATATACCATGAAATGAAATTGAACAATAAAATATTCAGGATATATTGGTGAGCCAATTGAAATAATTATTTTGCTTGTATCCTAAAGATGATGCGCGAAACACACGTGCGCTAGTGGTGTGAGATAGGAGAATGGTCGATCGGCACCTCCATCGCTCGTGGAAACAAGTAGAACAATTAAAAAAAGTATAATGTTGTCAGTAATTGGAAACAAAATGGCGTGGTTGTTGCTTTGAAAACGTCATTAGTGTATCTCGTCCAAGTAGGATATTATTTGACAATTGCAGTGAGAATAAATCGTTTTTGAAAACGATATTAAAATATTATGCTTATTTTGATAAACAGTATAAAAAGTAATCTACGCGATTTAAGCCAGAACTGGAGTTGGGACTCGAACCCGTGAATAGCTCGGTCAAACGTTTCAGTAGTCTATATTCCCGCTGGAAATATCTTTGTAAAATGTGCCCCTATCTTGTAAAGATAGTCGTGTCCATTGCCCTCTGATGTGACATCTGTATCTGTTCTCTCCTGTAGTACCAGGCCTCACCACTTCCATGCTGGTACCGGCATGTTGATTCTACTTGTGACTGACGTATACTCGGCGAGGGCACGAGTGTTGACGGTTCGAGACCGCCGACTGACACGAGCCGTGACATAGTGAGGACGATCGATCGAAACCGTCAACACGGAGTGTTGAAAGTACATGGCTGCGACAACCTGTACCTGAAAAGCCAATCAAACTGGCAATCTTGAGACACACCTGGTCAAAACAAGTGCCTAAAGAAACTAAAGAAAACGTAACCAATCGGTTGATTGAAATCTGATGGATCGAGTCGTATTAATGAGGTAGTCCATTATTTGGAGTGCATGCATGTGTTAGTGTACTCTCGTCTGAGTGCATGCAGATTTGGAAAACATGTCGTCAGTCGCTTCGGATTCCAAGTCGATATTATCCAAATTGATCGACCATCTCTGTTTAAAAACTATTCGTTTAGAAGAGAAGAAAATATAGGCACATTCAACAGAACTATAGATAAAAGGAGTGAAATAAAATGTATTTCAATTGGTAATCAAATCGATCTATGATATTATTACAAATATGTCAGAATGTATTAATTTAGTATTTTTTCCATGACGATTTCGAAACTAATTGGCAACTAAATCGCTCACCATATGAAAAAATTCCAAAATTGAAGATCTAAATGGAAATATGTCTCGAAAACATTCCTGAATTTATAACATCTGACCATATTTATAGGCCTACAGTTTGTTAAACGAGTTGCATTATGAGGATCTTCTTTAAGCAAGATTGTCTTGATCCGAACGATCCTAACTTGCCATTCATGGCAATAATTGAGGAACAATGATTTCGTGTGAAGTTTTCGATGTTAATTAAAAAAGTAGATAAAAATCATGATTGATGGCAGCATGGATGACATGGAATGGCAAAATGGCAGGTTCGGAATGAGACAAAAAAATACAAGATATATTTATATGCCATCACTTGGAAAAGTTCGAAGACATAATCAATTATTGGTAATTCATTTTATCAAATAAATGAAGAAACACACACACACACACATATATATATATATATATATATATATATATATATATATATATATATATATATATATATATATATATATATATATATATACAAACAATACTTCATCACTCGGCAGTGCACTCAGCTATTATTAACGTTGTAAATTAATAGATCAAATACTTTCTATACCACCATTGGTGACTTATTCATATATGGATTACGTTTTCTATCATTTCTATAAAAATTATTTAAAGCAGATAACTGTGTATGTGACTAATTTACATAGATAACATATTGTGTATATGATATCCATGTTAGATCAGTATATGTGTTATCACCGTTCTACCATATAATAATAATATGAGATATATGCAAATGGCGACTCGGTACTAATATCCATACAATGTCACGGCATAAGAAAAAGGTAACGAATATTTAACAATGCCATTATACAGTGGAAATAAGAAATGAATATACATATATATCAAGGATCAAGATGTGAGAATATTACACTGCAATAATTGTAGCGTGGACTTTGGTCACTATTATTAGAAGAGGTATGAATAAGGCGTAAAAACTTTCATATAATATATATGTACATCATGTAGAGGTGGTTGAGAATTTATTTTAAAAATCTGATAATATTTAAACAAAGAAAATATATGAATGGACAATATTTTGTATTATTATTGACTTTGTTATGATTGTATATTGGAGAGATTGAGAGACTTGTGCATTCTATAGGATCTTATGCATAACAGTTAATAGCATCCCTAGAAAAGAGACTAATATAGTCTGATAGAGATTATTTGAATAAAACAATGAAATGAGAGTGTCCGTTGAGGCCAAATATAGCAATATTAATGCCACCAAATATTGAGGCATTGAAAGACCTGTCTTCATTTTCAAGATTGTGTATATCAAATATCCTAAAGAATCATCTGAAATTCTACTCAAATATGACGTTCAGGTGATCTCCATAACAATCTCACCAACTAGACTATAAAAACATTTGTACACTCGCGCACACAGCAATCTACAAAGTGATACAAATCGAAGAGAATTATGTTTAAAAAAAACAAAGTATCGATCTGACTATAAAAGCCTTGCCAAAGCCAATCTCTTCCAGGCTTGGGGAACAGACATCAACCACAGCCATTAACTACGCCGATAGCATGAACTAATTCATATTTGCCAGACGAGCTATCCTCTCAGATAACACCAGAACATTTGCCTTTATCCCGCGGTCGACCGGGACACGTATACGTCTATCATGTAATTTGTAAATATATTTTTATCGTTTCTCTCTCTTTCTCTCTCTCTCTCTCTCTCTCTCTCTCTCTCTCTCTCTCTCTCTTCATATACATATATACCTAAACACACACATATATATATATATATATATATATATATATATATATATATATATATATATATATATATATATATATATATATATATATATATATATACACATAAATGTATATATACATACTCATGTATATATATCACACTTATTAGTTACTTTTGACGTTTCGATCGACCGTCTCCCCTATCCATAACCATAAATGATATGAAGTTTCGTCCGGCTACTAATTTTCGATGTCTATTATATATATGTATATAAAGTGTATTGTGTATATGATGTGAAATCACACCGGTATTCTGAATGTGTAATTTGCATACAATCCAATATCTCTTGTTGTTCATATCTGTATAAGGGTTGTAGGCTACAGTGTGATAAGATGCAGGGGGCAGGGTCGACAGGCCCGCAACACACATCTATCACGTGAGAGGATGGCAGGCGGGTTGTCTAACCGACGCCTGGAGGCGGCGTTGGATGAAAACAACTCGGGAAGCTGGATTGAGATAATTCCTGGAATATATTGGGGAGGTGAAGTACAAATGATGATTGGAACTTTTTGAAGGTTTTATATGGATATAGATTAGAGAAACTTATACTAAGTATAGGGAGAAAAAAAAATCAAGAAAACTATTTTGTAAAATATGTTTTGAATAATTAATCTAATTCGTTTTCTGTCACCTGTCACGATCAAATACGATTGTTCTTCCATACGACAGAATTACCAAACATATAAATGAATTCGAAAATGTGTACGAAACAATGCAAGGGAATTGAAAGCGTATATGATTATATAGGCTGGTTGGGTCGATTTGTCGTATCAACTGCTTGATCCCCCCTTTCAAATGAATATTTTTTAAATCTCGTACACGATACGAGATCATGAATTACTGATAGGTTTATTTTTAAAAAATTGCATTAACCGAATGTAGATTAGAAAAAATGCACAATTCTACTTTCGTTTCATTTATTACGCATTCAGAATAATCCATGCATGGGTTGTTATATTACGAATGGTTTAATAGGGGATGCTATTTTTATATAAGAACCTAAATAAGAGAATATTGGATTTTTTTAAATAGCTTTCATACCAGATATACTATCATTATTTATGTATATACATAGAGATCAATAATCACACATGCCCTTTTATACTTTTTGTGAAAATAAGTTTGTCTAGAATGATTTATGACATCAAAAATGATATTATAATTTGAATAAGATTAGTATTGTGGATAATAATTTAGAGGTCAGCTACGTTATCGCTGAATATCTCGACTCCTAGACACACTGCATCCGTGAAGACGACAATTTCCTCTCATTATGCTAACAAGCCTTTATTGTATGCAAGAAGTGGAGCTCGATCAACACCAAGATGCTAAAATAGTGCAAGTTAATGTTTGAGACACGGTGAAAAACATCTGATTACGCGGGCATTTATAGGAGATAAGAGCTTTTTTCACATCAACTTCCTTATACAGTTTCCGGAAATTATTTAGGTGTCAATATACGCCTATATGGACAAAGAAGCAACGTTTTAGTCAAAAGATCATCGCAGTGCGTCGTAACCCAATATAAATAAAGCAATGTGATCATGGAAAACGTTATAAGTATATCATGGAATTCAAAATAAATTATACTATACAAAAATAATTAATTTAATGAATATGAATAAGTTGATACACGAACAAATGAATAAAAAAGGAACTACAAAAAAGTACAACATTATTTCTTGAGATAACACCCAAGTGAATCTGAATAAAACATAATATTTGAAGCCAATTGGAAATATATTCAATACATATTTCCAAAACATAAAATAAAGGTATATAAAAACATCAGAGAATAAAGTTATCTAAAAATTAATATGCCCAAGTACTGACAGACAGTACATGTAGGCTACTTATAAGTGATACAAAATATTTGACACATTTTAATCTTCAATTTACTGAGGTATATTTAAAATGTCATTCATTCATAAAAACACACGTGCCAAAAAATAAAAATAGAACATACTGTTTTAAATACACTGAAAACAATCACACCTCGATATCTCACTGAAAAGTTTTGTTCCAGATAAATAAAATCACGCGTCTGCGTGTCGTCTCGTGTTCTCGGAGTTTTCTCGCGGCATTGTTGTCACGGCGTTATTCCTACACCCCCTCCCCTCCCCCTCCACCAACCACCCTCCCCTCCCCACCACCCCAAACCCCGCTCCTAATGCTTGCTATACGAAATAATCAGGTGAATAAAATTACACGATCATATCGTGATCTATATGGACGTAGCTACATAACATATACATGGAAAAGAATAGAATATTAAGTTATGAATTAATCAAATAGAAAAGAGACAGAAATCTGAAAGTACGGTATCTTAGGAGTTGTATATTATCTCCGTATGTATTATATTTACATGTACTCATACATCATTCAGTTTACCTCATGAGGACAATTTCTTAGACAAAATGCTAATGTAGGTTGTGTTTATGGATGTGTATTTATAATAGGCCTATGATGTCACAGTGACAGCATTGCCTACATAGGCCTATATTATATCTGATTACGCTACTATTTATAAGGTGGAGGTGCCATCTATTCCATCAGTTTTATCAAAAATCTCAAATACCGAGAAGGTATGTTTCAATGTAGAGAAAATATAATTATTTAAAATAAAATTAGTAAAAAAATGTATACTTTCAAGTCGGTTTCGGAAATATAAATACAACACATAATGATCATTGCAATTATTCGAAGTTCACATAATTTTATTGTAAAGGTAAACGATAGACTGCAATTCAAAATTGAACACATGTTGATGAATTTTGTTTGAATACCATATTAGGCCTATAATTAATTAAATGATCTCATTTTCGGCCAACAAGATTTCCAAGATGTATAACTTCATTTATATCTATCATTATTATTAGATATTATTATTATTCATAATATTCATTAACTTTATTTTCACCTATATTTTGATAGTCTTGCAAGCTTGTTTTCTAATCCTATTAAAATTCAGTCATTAATTGACTCACATTGACAAACAAACTATTTCACCATAAAATACAATCGCCCATCAACGTTCACCACTTGTAGGCCCACATAACGCTTCTTCCAGCTACATAAACTCTGAGAGACTATTCGAGTGTAAATTAGTTATGCCTACCTTAAAAGAATGTCCCAACCCATACTATGTCTTCGAAATGTTTTCTTCACGTTATAATGAGATTTAGATTTCAATTATCAGTGACGCACTCCGTATAATATGAAAATGAAAAAAACTCTACCCCTTATCTGTAATTTTTATTCTTCGCAGGAACCAGAAAGCGATGAACAATACCCCCCTCTCCCCTCCTAGCTCCTTGTCACCCAGCAACCCGCATTAAGCCATGAACAAGCATTGTGTAGGTGTAATCAAGTGATAAGGGCATTTTTAAATTTCGTTAAAAGAGTGAAAAAGAATGGGATATATAATATAAAAATTATAAACATTTCTTTCAGGTGAAGATAGGTCTTCCATAAGCCCTTTAACACGTCGAGGTGGCACGCACCTTGGTCTAATTAATATAAACCAGAGGATAATTAGCACTATAGCATAGCACATCTATATTTCTATGTTATAACACAACTTTGTAGATGGCACAAGCTTAGTCAAATTTGATCACGATAAAACGTGGCGACGACTCAATCAATATTCTAGATAGATTTACATTGCACTTCGTTCTAATAATTATAATTGTACATAGACATTTTTCGTTCAAGTACAGGTACAGATGATCAAGCTGGTGAACTAGTGGTATTGAAAGGCTTCATAATAAAATGTACTTAGTAAATATAAAGTTAATGATCAATCAAACCAATATGAGAATCAAAATTAAATGACTCAAATCCTCAAATCATCCAACTATTCAACTTCAGCAATTAAACATTTGAGGAAATTTTCATTAAAACCCAATTTATACAAAGCTGTAACTGAGACGAGTGGTCAAGTGGCTAGCATACTGAACCCTTCCCACTTTAAAAAACACCTGATACAATAACCTTTTATCTCATGATCCCATTATCATCATATATCATTTATCGACGCCAGTATATCTTGTTCATCAGTACAGTGCGTCGTTAAAGTCAATGTAAATACAAAACGAAACCGCAATATTCTATTTATATTTATGACTAAAAATGTTTTGAAGATAACGAATTTAGTGTTGGATGTATAAGTCCTACAACCTTCGTAATGCAAATAATAATACATTTTTTTTTAGGAATGTAAATATATTGCAAAATGTTATATCGATTATCATTACATATGAGCTCTCTTTGCAAACCAGAGGCGTCTTCCATTCTCACTGTCTTCAGCGTCCACCGTTGCAAGGAGTGTTCTGCTTTCCACTCTCGTCTCTCGCATAAACCAGGATTACCAATACAATAAACATGCAGTTCAGTCATACGTAAAGGTGGTGAAATGTGGAACTGCATGAGGAAAAAAAAATACAAAAAAACAATAGAGAATATTCAACGCTGTGAAACTTCATAACGCCCCAAAACGTGATAGCCGTTACTAAGAACTTCTACCTCAACCCCTCGTGTTGACGGCCAGACACTCCTGTTCGATACTGTTAAAGTACGGAGCAGACCCTCGATCGGGACTTCCAGTCAACACTTCCAAACACCCTATCCGTGACAACGCACTTTACCATGACCAAACGCCCAGACTGAGATAACACTTGTTCCTATCAGGAACGCTGATCGTTATAGCAATAGAAACACGATTTGGGCGAAAACTAACAATCTTATCAAGTGTAACAATAAATCCCCATTCGAATCACGTGATATATTTTATTCTATGAAATTAACATGAGAGTTGAAAACACATTAATTTAAATTCAAGATCGAGATGGAGATATTTCAATGTATGGATTTGTTTTAAGAAGACGTGAATTGTTTTTCAATGAAGAGAATGTTCGCGATTTGTCCTCGATGACGAAAAATGAACAATTTACAAAAAAAATATTGATTTTCTTTTCATTGACTTGGAGATGAGCTAATATCCGATGTATGTCATCCTATTTTGAAGTTGGTATTACAATTTGTTTGTATCACTTTTATCCCTGTATGTATTTTGTATTATGCATTTAGTTTTTCTCAGTACACCATACTGTACGTTTAATTCAAATATTGAATTATTTATGATTTTCTGTAAAACCACAGACAAGTCAAGTCAGCTTTGATAATGTACGTGGGTGAATGTTTTGTAATTTGGTTACTGTTGTTTGTGAAATTGAAAAAAAGTTGTTTAGATAAGTGCGATTTATGAACTTCTTTAAATTACCAGATTCGAAGTTTCACACAAGTAGGTTACGGTTTTACACGAATCATTCTTGGCCTAGTACTACGAAAAATTGTTTCGTGCAGTAATTACTTATACGACTGAGGAAAACCACGCAAAACCTCAAACGGAGTGTGACCAATATTGACCGGTATCGATAATCAGGTCGTGCATGACTGTTTAGTTTAGGCTACAGGCCTAGTACTTCATTTTATGACATTCTTCGATGATGAAGAAAAACGAAATTTGTACCCGATACGTATATAATATGTCATTAAAAAATAATCATTAGAAATACACTTTCGTGATCGTAATGTTCAATTTTCGTGGATAAATGCTTCATTTGGCTCAATATTTCGACGTCACATCTGAAATCCTTTTCACGATGGATTAAAAACATATACAGCAAGAGAATTTTCAGGAGTTAAGGCAGCATATTGAGCAAAACAATTGTATGTATAACTTTTCAAGTCTAAACTTCAAGGACGTCGTTAGGGGTCCAAGGTGGGGAGCGCGCCCCACCAATAATTCATCCTTCTACAAAAAAATATACATAGGCCTATGTGTTGACCTACGAATAACACACAAAGAAATATTTTTCTGGGAGATAACACGAAAATAACTTAGAAAATGTCCAGAATGGTAACATATTTATTGAAAATAACTTCGGAAATGTCTATATGGTTCAACTATTACCCTCCAAAACTGCTTGTATCGCCAAAATCACTTGAAAAATACCATATTTCAAAAAATTGTTAAACGCAAAATGGCTAAAAAATCTGCATGATTCAATTATTGAAAATAACTTCGAAAATATCCATATTGATTCAATTATTTGCCTCCAAAATTGCTCGTAAATCGACAAAATCACTTCAAAAATGGTACAAAAAATTCACTGTGGTGCTCCAGACCCCATTTCAGCGCGCGTCTAGTGCTCAACCTGCGCCCCCCTCCCCCGTCCAATACACCAATCCTAACGACGTCCCTGCTAAACTTGAATGTTAGTTTTCGGTTTTGACTCAATAAAACCACGTCAAAAATAATAATTCAAGTTATATTAGAGTATTGCGATGTGTGCAAAAATGCTGTACGTGTTTTATTACTGTGGTTAACCATATTGGTTTGTTATATTAATAATTATTCTTTGGGGTGATAAGATTGCCCTTGTCCAAACGATCTCACCTACCATCCGTAGCCTCAATTATGGCACAATCATTTTGTATCAAGTTTCGATGTTGATAAAAAAAAGGATTTCAGCAACTCTCAGAATACGGGTAACTTGCTTTTGTAATACCTGGCCTCTGTGTCTTATAATAATCACATCGTCACTGCGCTAACTAGGCTGATATATAATGTTTAATTAATTCAACTTTTGAACAATTAACAGGAGATTTTTCTCTCAGATCGTGACAAGGGTGATCACGTATAGATAAACACTTTTCTATTTCAACCTCATAGAAAACGATTTAAATAGCCACGACGATGGTCCGAGCAGCAAGGTGCAACAGTACAGTGGGTGGTCCTCCCATCTTCCATTCCATATCAACCTCCGCCGACACCCCGGAGTTACCGAACAAAAATCTTTCTACTAACTAGGAACCCGACAGACATCAAGGTGGTAAATCGAGAGGAAAGGTGAGAGAAATATTTATTGTAAAATTATTTGTTTAATTAATTTTTAAATTTATACTTGTAAAAAGTGTTCAAGAATGCATCTAATTATTATTCAAACACTTTAATATATCAAAATTATTTGTTGGTTAGTTTCCAAAAATTACTGGTCGAATAGCTAATCTGCAATTCTGTATTAATTTACCTTTCAGAGCTAACATACGACTTTGCGGTATTCAAAAGATAATGTTTTACGACGTGTCCAACTGCGTACTACATCAGGTAGTTAGTTTAAATCAATGTGGACGTAATTAATTACCATACAAGTAGGCGGGGTGTAGGATGAATTCTGCGTGGAAAAGGCTGATGGTGTGCGAATAACAAGTTCATGTACGGAACTACGTGCGCCTCTACGTATTTTTTTTTCAGAATTGAATAACGTCTGCAAAACCAGCACGTATGTTTATTCGAATCTGAATCTGAAATGATAGATAGGTGATAGGTGTCAACATTTCAAATCACATCATTTTGTTTTACTTCATAGTCATCCGATTAAAACGGCGAAAATAAATCACGAAAAATATTTTCTCACAACTTTTCCCAAACAGCCCTTCGTCAGCTTTCCTGTTTCACGTCATTTATCTTGGCTGGTGGCACGCACGCAAAAGGTGTCCTATCCTTGTCATCGAAGGGTCCTACCCAGTGATGGAGCGAGGAGGAAATGAAGAGACAACACAAGACTAAATGAGAGAGATTTGGACGCACGAGTGCGCTCGCATAAGCTCGGAGCGAGCGCTCGGCTAGCTAACCTAGCTAACTCCAACCGGCCGGGCGAACTAGCGGGGTGGAAGAGAAAACAGTCACTCGACACTATTTATACTCCCGTACAGCCATCTCTCGAATTAATTTCCTGTTCCTGGTTGGATTACAGAACAAGATGGTTGGAATTGCGAACGGACATACGAGAATGAAAACGAAATCTCTGTATACATTATAGAGGATGGTGACAAGTCATATCTATAGTCGGTGCGGCGCAGGGGCCTTAGCGCGGCGACATCAGGAAACGGCGATGGAAATGGAAAACAAAGGAAGGACCCGGTCTCATCTCGAATACACACGACAACTATATATAGCTAATTCATTCCAGGATCAAAACTCCAGACCGTCATTCCTCCCGGATAGGGGAGGCGGTTGTTCGGCGTCGCCAACGCTCGTTGGACTAGGTGGCTGTCTTTCATAACCAACGCAGAAAAGCAATATCCGCTTCGTTATTATTTTGTTCTCGCATTCGTTCAGTGTGTATGAGTGTGGATATGTTCTAATGATTTATACGACTATATCCTATATCTAATACAAAGACCACCTATACCTTATATACCTTGTATTCGACTATATTATTAACGGCCTCCAGATTGAATGATGATAGCACGTATGGGCTATGTAAATATAAAAACCACACTGTTCAAATACGTTGAAATCATGATCTGAAGATGTGATAAGTTGAAAAAGCGATTTGTTGACCGTCAAAATATAGCAAACAAATTAATTATTATTTCTGGTCAAATTAAAATTAGTTCGCGGCAACGAAATGAAAGTGTTATTTATGGGTTGATCTATTGTTTTAGGTATAGCAATCTTTTAGCTGGCATCGGTTTAACACCCGGGTGAAGATACGCATGAGGCCTACCGCCTACTTGACATCAGTGGAAGACTGGAAGGGGAAGAATGTAATTATCAAAACTAGTACTGTTTCAGGTATATTTTATGTGGGCAGTCAGCTAAAATCCACCACTTTTTAAACTGAAGTCAAGTTGAAAGTCGAGCGTTCGATTCTCGCGTAAGACTGCAGGGTTTTGTTAAACAACTTGACACTTCTAATTTATTCATTTCTTTATTTATATTGGGTTTAACGACGCATTGAACTGACGACTAAGATCTATTAGCGTTGGTGAATGATATATGAGATAATGGGACGATAAGTTGAAAGCTTAATTCACTATGTTTTCTTGGATAGTGGGAAGGAGTCAGTCGTGGCCGATCCCAGCTTCAATCTGAATGACAGAGAGAAACCCACCTCTGTCAGGATAGTCAACCATGGCGGCAATCGAACCCCGGTCTCCTGATTAACGGTAAAGTGTGCTAGCTATTCAACCACTCGGATCAGTATAGAAATATATAAGTGGGGAATCGTTGCAAGCTAAGCAGAAAAAACAATAATCTGATATGACTTCTCAACGTTTCTGGCTAACGCCGAAATAACTGCAACATCTTCTGGATATATTTGACGGGATCTCCTGAGCTCAGACTCATGTGTGACGGTTCACTACAGGTCTGACTGACTACCTATCTCAGTGATCCTCCTCTGAAGAGATGGGGTATTAGAAACTAGATCACAACAAAATTCACACCTAAAGTGACGACATCCAAAGCTAAAGTGAACAGATTGGAATATTTTTCATTTCTAGAAAATTACTGATACGAGAACGTATGCTAATAAACTAGATTATAGCTATATGTACTCAGAATAATTTACTTTAGTATTTTCTCAAACTGATTTGCCTTTTCAATACATGAATGTAAACCACGTACGGGTCTGAAACTGCAGATAAGACGCTTACTAGTATCGCATGTGAATTAATTACCTGTAAAGAATCTGATAGAGAACAGTGGATACTTAATAATACACATAATATATAATACAACTATAGCGATAGCGTGTGGACAAAATGATAAAAACACACCTAAATAGAAAATCACTTCGCTTTATAGAAATTATTATCTTCTATATAACATAAACATCGATGCTTTTTTTTGTTTTGTTTTTAATTTGACTGACTGGTTCCATTAGTGCATATAATCGTATACGATATGATATAACATGTCTCTCCCCTCCCCCCCCCCCCCCCCTCCCCAATAACCCCGCGTCCTCTCAACGAGAACCCCCTGATTAAGTCTCCACATCCCAGGTTGAACGCCTCGGGCATCCTTCTTGTAACAGCCACAAGCTCGGCTAGCGATCCGTATCAGTTGATAGCAAGACAAAGCATTCATGATACGGTGGTCGTGTCAATAAATATTAAACGAGTAAAATATTGCACTTATAATACTTCATTCTAAACAAACAATCTATAAATTATATTTTATTCTATATAATGTTATTATTGTGGGAGGACCAAACGTTGTACAATAACCAATAAAAGGCGTGGAAGTAGTCAAGGTTGAATTAGCCCACTACCGCAGGCTAAATGGAATAAAGCTTATATCAAGTCATATTTCCAACAATACTGTGTTCTGAAGATATAAGGAAATTATCGAATGATAGGAAAACTATATGATTGGTTGATTTTAGTTGGATGAATTTTGGGATCATAGATTTTTCTATAAAACTATAGCTCCGAAACTGGTGGATCAGTGACCACGACACTGAATCAGTGCACAGGAGACCGGGGTTTGATTCCCTTCATGACTCACGGTCGATCATCCTGACAGAGGTAATTTTTCATCGTGGTTCCTTCTGTGGTATGGGTGAGTATACTAGGAGCTTTTTATAACACGCCATGATCGTTCCCTTTCCGATATCCAAAACAATTAATAAAATACACTTTCATCTTATCTTCCCATTATCCCTTTCATCAATCACCGACGCCATATGTCTCAATCAACGCGTCGTTAAACACAATAAAAAATGAAAAATACGCAAAGATGATGTATAATAATATTTATGAATATGTATGAAAATGTGAAGTCAACGAAGCGCCGAGTTCAATAGTTGTATTTTATAAACATTTCTGTGCTCGCATCAAGTCGCCAACCGAACTTATTTCTAATGTAAAAAATGGAAGAAAAAATCAAATTGACGTTTTGTAAACTAGTCGCGATCGAGCTTACGCCGATGGCAGCCTATATTCAAGGGGCCTCATTCCTGTACGTGGTGACTGTGATCACTCAACCTAACTGTCATATATGTCCTGACTGTCTTAACTGTCATAACTGTAATAGGGCTTCTCCATGTTTCTCCCTCACACAGGGTCAGCCCCAGCCGCCGGGGGAGGGAAATTTCATACCATTTTATTGTCATTTGGCCATCTTGGAAGCATATTTTACAAAGTTGGGGTGTATTCTAACGAGAGTAAGTGAATTGCGTGGGTGTCAAGACATTTAGAGTGGGGGGGGGGGGTCAAGTACATTCATGTGTATTACTCAGGGGCTCATTCTCCCCCTCCCCTTCCTACGCACCTGCATGCAGCGGTAGTAAACAGATCTATTTATATTGTTATTGTAAAAGTGAATTATGCACTCACGAATCAGAAATAACGAAGCAATCGAGATCACCAGATCATAAATCGTAATCTAGATCATAAAGGTAATCTTATGCACAATGCAATTCGAAACAGATAGAACGCGACATTGTGCTCCTAAAACTGCACAAACTATTGAACAAATACAGTAATTAATTTTCTATATTGTACATAATTACTGTTGCAAGGATAACCCACTATCCTGCGTTGTTTTATGATGATTACCCCATTCAAATAATTGGACTGGAATCTCGATATAATGAGATCCCAAACAGTAAATTCTATATTCGAATGAGAAAAACGCAATTTTTATGTTCATATACGCAAGTGCATGGGCACATTGCCAATCTGGTGTCAGAACAATTACAAGCAAACTGATCGGTAAATGTATGGTCAAAAAGATTACAAGTAAGACCGTATTACGAATATGATACATGGTATTGAATAACACATGAAACTGATCCAAATATTACAGAGAGGCATGTTAGAAGAGGAAATGTTTCCTTATCTGTAACTTTCCAGACAGTTTCTCTCTTCCTCATCCGAACCATTACTATCGTCACTGATTCTCATACCTAATCGAAAATTTCGTATTTCACTGTTACCGACAACACTTCCCGCTGATTCACTTAAATCCTCTGTCCGTCCACTGATATTTTACCGTTTCTTATCCACTGAAATCCTCTGTCCACTGCTAGCTTACCTCAATTTATCAACGGTTTCAGTGATTCTCGATATTTTCTGGTTCAGTCAAATATGACGTATCATAAATCGGGCGTGGGTTCATGTGTACATATATGTGTACATTCATATATCATCCGCTAGTACCCACATATAATCTTATACGTAGTGGGGTCGTAAAACCAATCAATATCGATGTGAAGAAAATGAATAATTAGTCTACCTCTTTTCCTCGCGTATTTCTACAGATTTTCCCCCTTAACAGACATGACGTATACTCCAAACAACTTCCAGACTCGAGACATCGTGCCAGAACAACTTTGTATAAATAAAATACTATTCTATTAACTTATGAAAACGCCGAGTGCAATAAGTTTCCTGTATAAGTTGTGTTCGCAAAATACGATGCACTGTTTGTTGGTATATATGGTATTATGGCATCCACTTGTTGCCTGCGTAGGCGTGACCGATCATAAACCATTTCTACATTACCGGCCATGCACTAACCAGCTGCCTCCTGATTTTCCTGATAACTTGTCGGTGATAGCATGTTCTGTATACGTGTAGGCCTATAACAGTACTAACTCAATAGACGCTAAGGTGTACGTATACGAATCAAGTAATCCAATCTGGTATAGGATGATGTTCTTGCAGGGGAGCGCCCGACTCTCCAGGCATTCCAGATGATGATGACATGTGTGCGATACTGTTCAGAGCAGTTGTTTCAACATCACTGACTACAAACTAATTTAAGAAATATTGATTTATTTTAGGAGTCACCTGCGAGAAATTTCAATTGGATAATTTGTATGTGTGCTTGGTGATGATTAGTTTTGTTTACATCCTGTGAAAAAGATCGCCCTTGATATATTTGTTATAATTCGCCATTGCTGCATTCGACGTAATTTTAGAAAAATTGATATGTCTTTCTGTTACTTACACTATAGTTCAGACCAACTTTCTGTTTTGAAAAATAAAACTAATTGGAAATGCCTATACTATATATGTTTTAATCTTCGTTTAACCCAGCTTAAAAAAAGCTGTGAAACAATTTACATTCGACTAGAAAACTTACGCCTTCATTTTGAACATATTCTCAAATCAATCGGCAAAAATAAAAATGATATCTTCACATGAGAAAATATTCGAGATTCTTCCCTGCACATCGACATGAAAGAAATGCAGCCGAACATTTTCCAAAATGTTAACCACTTTCGAGGTATACCCTAGTAAGGAAACAATACAGATAACTTGTATTGATATCGTATCGACATCAGAATCCAAACATTCGCGAACCGTATGGTTTCTTGCAATTAGTTCTCCATACATTCATAAACACTCGAGGCGCAACAAGTGGCTGGAAATGGCTACTTTCAGCATTAACATGATTCGAACCGTTCAATCATTAAATCAAACATCGAACACAACTTTAATTCACTGCATGCTTTTCAATTACATTACGCCATTACGAACAATCATAACCTAAACAAAACAAAAAATATACGTACAACGTGCATGAGCCATTTTTTTCCATCACACTTTTAATTAATTTCAATGAAAAGTGGGCTGTACCTCGATTTCAATATTTAGATTTTCGAACAATGGGGGCTATCGTTTCCACAAAAGCATCTTGCCTCCCTCCCACCCCCGCCTTGATATTATCAGTGAATGATTGGCACGACAGTGTTGCACATTGCTTGAACAGTATCGCGTTAGAGGTTTTAAACACTATCGCGATTGTATGGTTTTCAACCGCACCTAGCCGTATCTCAGACTCATATCTCTCTGCTCTCGGAGTTAGAGACTATAGGGAGAGAGAGGAGGGACCAAACAGTTTCTTCTTTATTCAATACCTTTATCAAGATTCGCGTATTCTCACGTTTCCTAGCTTTACCTGATGAAATTAATTCCTGTTGGCGTAGAGAAAGAGAGATCTCCTGGTGAACATTAATCAAGAGCGCGAGGGACGATGTGTTTTCTTGCATTAGGGAGGGGTCAATAGAAAACTTCGTGAGACGAAAAACATTTGATATTGTAGGCCTCTGTATATTATTCTTGATCAATGCGGTTCAAGATGCAGTTCTTTGATGGATATTCGAGAGTTTAATAATTGGCTACTTAATCACGAGAAAATTGATTTTAATTTTCAAGTATTAAACTTTTGAACACTGGATACCTCAAGTGACTTCCTCAGGTTAGCACTTAACCACACAGTTTTATAATTGAAAATAATTAATACCAAAAGCTGTAATACACGGAATTATTTCGAATTTTCAGCATGATTGAAAACACGATGAACACCTGCAGAAAAATAATTAGACAAGTGTGTACTTTTATAGTTTTGAAAGTGTTATTTATAGTTACTTTTGTAAGTCATTTTTAATTTGTTTTGCTAAATCGAAGGTCGAACTATTGAAAGAGATAAAATTTGCGTTCATACAATTGATAGAAAAAAACTAAAATTATTTGCTCTGAATAACCCGCATTATCCCATAAATCAACTTCATTGATCAAACAACAAAACGACAAAATATATTTTATTAATAAATATAAAGGATATCCTACAAACAACATTCTCTCTTCATAATGGAATAATCTATCGTGAGTTGCCATATTTTCCATGACTGAGAAGACAATATAGTTTATCATTCAATGTTCTAATAATATTTTCATAAAATACATAAAGAACAGGTGATGCTAAAATATACATTACGTAATAATCGCATCCCCTCTCCCTCTCACTCTCTCTCCAGCTATAATTGTTATGCTCCTCGTTCTACAAGTCATAACGTGTTATTTTTAGTTTTATATCTATTGAAAAACTGATAGCATAAATCAGTAAGACTTCATCAGTGTTTGCGTCAAGTTTTTTTTCTCATCTTTTTTTTTACGGTTTAATGAACATTTTATGCAACATTTATGTACTCCTCAAAACCAACTTCCATGTAGCAAATAAATAACAAAAACATGAACATTATTTTAAACGTAGAACATTCATACACAAAGTAACATGACAATGTTCAGACGGGATGATCAGATCCTACACCCAGGCACGGTGAACTTCCTAAAAATGAATCATTTATGTTTTGAGATCAATTCATCAAGATCCCGTATACAGCAAACCGGGTATATTGTAGACGGTGTACATTTTATGTAGATCAGACTGAGGTTTAATAATGTACAGGATAAATCACGGTGTCTTCCGATGGTCTTGGAGATAATAGCTGGAAGAACCAGAATGCAGACAGTCGGACTTTATGTGGTGTTGATAAGCAAATTTTCTTCTTGGCCTATCTTGCATGAATTGTGGTTGTACTGTTAGACGAGTGAGAGGCAGAATGGTACAACTAATTGACATGTGATAGAACAGTGTGGAGGGATATGTATGATATGCAAAACATATTATGTATGTGTCAACGAATGGTATACGTTATGATGATAGTGAAGACAAGTCGGAAGAAGAATATACTCCCCCCAAAGTAGAAAATAAAATCTCTTATAACCTTTAAAATTGAGCATATATGAAAAACTATTTCATCCGATATTATGAGAGATATAAATTGATTCATTTTCTGTGAATTGTTATTAATATTACGTACTTTTGATTCAACCTGGATTTTTTATAGAGCTCACTTTTTGTGAACAACTTATTGGTCCAGTTTCAGTAAAACTATATATAATATCAATGATATCAATTCTAACATCAATGCGTATTGAAAAAACCATCATGGTAGAATATAATGAAAAAGTAGTAGTGTAAACAGTTATATGAAAATAATATTTAAAAAATATATATGTATATATACATATATATTTGTATACACCTATGTATTTTTTATATATATATATATATATATATATATATGTTCATATATATTTTTTTTCTCGGAAGATTTCGGAAGATTTTTAATATAATATATATTTATAATATTGAAATACCATAGGCAAATGACGAGTAGTATCTCAGCGCGAATATTAGTTGCATTAACCGTTTTCACACCTCTCACACGGCTTTCAGGCCACACATAATGCGATGCGTGTCACGTATATGGCGGGATACCGGTGACGGTAAACGAAGCCGTCAAGTGACGCGCTGCTAATCGGCGAACCGTGTAAACCGCGGTGCATCTCATTGTTATGTTGTGTGACCGAATGTTGCGAGATAATGATTGAAGTTTGAATGACCGACTGTATATAAGATATCTGACCATTGTCACGGTAGCCGCTACACCAATCAGGTGGCGAGATGTGTTGCATACAAGAATCGACAGTGTCTGCCGATCTGAATTAATTGTGTTTCATGCAGGAGTAGGCCTAAATATACCATGGTTTGTAGGATCTTTCAAGTGATGTTATACTCATTGTTGGGAGAGCCAGACAGCAATGTCCCCAATTGGAATTAGCCACATTGGTACAACTCGGTTCACTGTATAGCTATATGGTAATAGCTGTATAGCTATTGCTACAGCTTTAGTCATTTATTGAAAGGAGACATGCAAAAACACATTTGGAGGTGTCAAATGAGTGATTTTTTTCAACAAACATTGGTTTAATTTGATTTGGTAATTTGATTTGATTTAACACGGTAAGATTGCCCTTGTGGTGCTCCGATCCTATAAACGATCCTGTAAACTCTTAATCTTTGTCTTTATTGGGAAAAAAATGGTTTTGTGTCAAGTTTTCGATGTTGATAAAAAAAACTGAAGCGAAAAAATTAATAAGAGGCCTATACAATGTAAGAATCACTGCACGAGAACTTGGTAACACATTTTTAGCAGTTCGAATGAACGATTGCCGACTAGAGCTCAGCTCCTGACAGTATAAGTGACGCTCCAATCATGTTACTATACTTCCTCACCAACGTTATACAAGAAAACGTCACAAACTAGGATAATAATGTGTTATCAATTTTAAGTACTTCTCCAGGCAACTGATTGAACCAAATATCTACCAAGTTCTATAGAAATATGTAGCAATATTTCACAGGAAGGATGAATATCACTGCATATCCATATAAAGCTATTTCGTCATGCAAATCTAAGCTACACAGAATACATAGTAAAAAACACACCCAATCAAAAACAAAACAAGTTGTTAGGGAATTCAATGTTGTGACTTTTCGGAGATAAGATAAGAGCGTTGACAAACAAGGAAATGATTTTATCTCACAATTCTAATTGCGTTCGGTGGACTTTTGGGTCGATTCTTCTAATATCTTCTCGACCGGTGACTATCACACTAGCATTTCAATCAAACCCTAACGAGGAATGCAGGGTCATCACGGCCTATCATTGACAACTTGCGATATTACAGGCTCAATTTGTTGATTCCAATATCAATAAATATTTTTATTAGTTTAATTGTCATTAGTCACTGTGTCAATTAAAAATATTCATGCAATTATTATTGCGGAGAATATTGATGATAAATAACTAAATGGGTAAACATTTCTCATTTCCTATTCCTAGTGTGTTATCAACAGAGGACACTTATATCGATTAATTTTAAAGGGATTCAATTTACATAATAAAAATTGGATTTATTTAAACATATTATTTTAAAACAGTATACTATATTTAGGCGACAAGTGAAATTAAATGCAGTCTTGCTCTATAATACATCTGTGAATTTTCCGAATTTTTAATATAATTATATTATATACATTAATTTCAGCAAATCGAAATTCTGAAAAGATTATTAATAATGCTCTTCTTATAAAAAAACAATAACGTAAAACAAATCCGACTATAATCCAGGTGGGTGTAATCCTATATGGACGATTTAACAGGTCAAACAGTTGGGGATTGTGATCATACATTACGAATCTATAAGTACTAATTTTGTAACGAATAACTACATTGAAAAAAAAACAGTGCAACCACACTCGGTGTGTACCCTGAAAAGTTTCGTGAGCATATTGAGAAAATGTAAGTATAAGAAAGTATATGAAAAAACGGTGTCTCGCAGTAACGGCACATGTAGCTTAGTCGCTAATGCGCTCGTTTCATGTGATCCGGGAGATGAGGGGCGTGTATCGAACCTCGGTTTGATTCCGGTCACATGGTTCTTTCGTGGATCTTTCGTTGGAATTACAATATAAGGCAATGACCGCTTTTTCCCCATTACCTGAAAAACCTTCATCTCATCATCCCATAATCTCATAAGTCACTCAAACATCGCCAATAGATCTTAGTTATCAACACAGTGCGTCGTTGAACCAATACAAACGAGATGCAATATCTGGCCAGCAGGAAATATTTTCAAAAAATTTCATCTATAGGCCTATTGGACGACGTACAACACGAATGCCAACTTTCGCAATATTTTTCCAATACTAGGAGATGTATGTCTCACTTCAACTTTTAATAAGTATCTTTCAATCGAGTGCATCCACAAGCATAAGTTATATGGGAATATAGTATGAGCAGGTAATAATTAAACCATAAACTGATGATAAGCGAACGAACGTTTACAAAACCCATACCTTAAGGCTTATGCAGTACTCGAACCCATTCCCAATGTTTCAAAGGGGTGCCTCAGTTGACCAAACCATATAGAGGGCGATAATATTTTCACTTGAACATCACCAACCTACTGCATTCAGCAACGCGACAAAACGCAGTATTACATATCCCCGAACATAACTTGTGACATACGAGTGTAACTTATGTTTTATTGTTGTACAAAGACAGACGCCTACGTCAGTCAAGGGAGCAATTTGCTCGAATGATCGTGTGTAATATCTACATATCTAGATATACGACCTAATTCATTTACGACTGCACATAAACCCGATTACACGTCGATAACAATACGATAGCGAATGCATTTATTTTTATTGAATTACAGAATTAGAAAACTGTATTTAACGCACTCAGTCATGCATACACACAAATATATATATATATATATATATATATATATATATATATATATATATATATGTGTGTGTGTGTGTGTGTGTGTGTGCTCCCTTATCATAATTATTTCTTATCACTATTCGCTATAGTCGCATATATAACATTAGTTAGTGTGTATAATTAAATGCAGTGCCTGTAAAATCGTGCACTATCTCAACAGTGCAGGTACGGGTGGCCGACGTCGACGCAGAGGGTGGGATGTACCCTTGCATGCGGGAATGCTGGTCAGAGAGAGAGAGAGAGAGAGAGAGATAGAGAGAGAAAGAGATAACGCTCAATCTCTTTCGACTGATAACAACAGGCAATGATAGTGATAATGAATTCCAGGGTCACCTTGATGGCTTCTTATCTTTTCAATACACTCCATTGTGTTATGTACTGTTGTTATAAGTTTCCATATCAATGGTGAAGCTATCGATATAGTCCTGTGGGTAGTCACTCAGCGATATGTCTGTAGAATACAGAATATAGACGGGAGAGAGTGAAAGAGAGAGGGTTAAAAGTTTGGTTGTTTCATTAGTTGTTGAGTGAGTGCACATTATTAGACGGTATTGTTGATGTTGAAACTCAAAAAAAGTTATTGAAATTTGTTTTATATTCTAATCGTTTTAATGATAGTTTCATTTTGTTTAATATGCTCAATTGTCTCAGTGAAGTGATATTATAATTTCGTTATGATTTGGGTCACATTGTTTCACATTGACTTGTACCAGTATTTTGACAGATTTTTTCAAGTTTTGCAAAACTAAATTCAATAAAAAAATCCTACGATTACATAATAACGTCGACGGTAAATAAAATGAGAATTCCATTGAAAAAATCAAATTTTCATCCATAATTTATGCCTTTATAACATGCAATAGAAATACTCATCATTTATGTGTCAGTGTGAAAACTCGTATAAATCGGTCGAGAAAATACGATGTACAAAATAGGAAACTTTGAAGTTGATCTCGTTTCACTCTCTTCTATCAGTCAACGTAAAACAATGGTTGCAGCCTCATCGTGTTTTCTTCACATTAAAATAGTAGCCGAATTCGATTAACTTTCAGCAGAGTTTGCTTGCAATTCCACTAAACAAACACGAAGACAGGTTATACGCGATTATAAAAATGCTTTTATATCTTCGTTCCCCTCTTTTTTTATCCATTTTTCTATCTCTGTCTCTCAGCTTTGTTTCGTAATTTTGTTAATAATGCACCACCATCAACCATCCATCCAACCACACAGGCTCGAGGGGCAATAAAGCAATTTCTGTTGGTCCTTGAGTCAACTTATTGCCATCACAAACAGCATCATCGTAATAAAACAAGTAATTAACCGTTTTTTTTTCTTTCGGTTTTTGATAAGATCGTATTTATGACTGATAGAAATCATTCTACCCAAGGACATTCAGCTCGTGTTGTATCGATAACGCTTTCTTACGACTTTTCTAATCTGGTTTTTGTCTCTCACGACTGAGGTATAGATGGACATGGAAAGACGTTTAGTGGGTCCTCAACGGTCCAGCAATACGCAGTCTCCGGTCGCATAACCAGACTTGGCTGCATCTGACCGGTGAAGAGAGAAGATGCAAGAGATGCTGTGCTGGACCAGAAAGACACGCGGTATAGGGAGGGAGAGGGGGATTTTATTAGCAGGCATCAACGAGAGGGATGAGTGGCGACTTCAATTCAATTCAAATGCCATGTTCATGTTGTGTCACGCAGATTATCGATTACTTCTTGGGTTGAATATGTCTTGAAAACGACACTTGCAAACAGAATTGAATGCCCACACTACCAAAATCATGTAGCAGATTTTCGATGTGACTGAAAACATGTTAGGTGATGATAACTGATAACACTTGTACAAACTAGGTAATATACTTGATCGAACAAACACGTATTTCAGGATTCTTGATATTATCTGCTTCGAACTTCAGTATCTGCTATTAAAGCTAAATGTAATTGCACGAAAATCGATAAAAATGTTGAAATAATATCTTACATCTAGTATATTTCATCGCGAATTACGAGAATCTTTCCTCCAACAGCTGTAGACAGAATTTGAGTCGTGTAAACTTCGTGTTTGAATTAAATCTTGAAACGTAGAACATTTAAAATATTAATCTTTATTCAGAAAAACTACTGAATACTTATTTGAGTTTTGAGAATGTAATTTAACGGAATTATTCAGTTCTATAGTAACCATTTTCGTACGGCCATATTTCGTAATTTTCTTCCAATCTTGAACATCTATATAGAGGGTAAGTGATTTTTATTTCATGTGTTGTTCTTATTCGCAGTCTTATTGCTCTGGACTTGTTGGTAGAACTAGACTCACTACAAAACTATCAGAAAAATCACCCAATCACAAAACGTTTTGTGTAAAGAGGTACCCCTTGTTGACCTTCTCCTACGGCACGAACAAGCTGGATGACGGGTGGACATGTGATGTCAGTAACTATACACATAATGAGATGGGCTCTACAAATTTACCATCACTCGAATATATTCTGTTCATGGTATTTCCTATCATTTTATTGTAGTTTATTGATCACTGTAGGGCTGATCATTTTATTGAATATCTTACTTTGGTACGTTGAATTGACGAAACTAAATGGGATGAGGCCTCATATCACTGAAACGACGAAAACCCTCTGTCAGGATCCCGACTGTCTCAGTTGTTCACACGATCGTACTGACGATGTATCAAAGAAAAATGGCTAGCTTACAAGTTACGGTATAATCACAATTCTAGTTGAAGATTTTTTTTCAAGGTTATTAAAAAAAAAATGAACACTTTAAATTTAGAAAAAAATACTATACAATTTACTCCTCATTACCGGGAAAATTATTTGTCAATGATTATTAGTTATTCACTTATTAGTCACTAACTGCAATGTTCCGTTGTGTTAGTTTGAAATTATCATTATAATTCAGTTGATTTATAATATTTCAGGTTAATTCCCAGCTATCTAATCAACTGACCATTGATTAATACATTCACAAATAATGATCCATCACTCCCGTATGATTCCAAAGTATTCAATTTACCAAAAAATATACATGCACGATAATATTACTTCAAGATAATATAAGATTACTCCATCGTAACTGTCAAATGTATTTACAGCATTCAAGTCCGTCAAACGTCATAAATTTCGAAAATGTCGTAATTCGCCCCTGGCCGAAGATATAATGAATTACAATGTTGCTAAGATCTCTCGCCACTGGCTTAAAGTCAATCTAAACAATGTGTTACAAACAAACGTAATCACACTCGCCACTGGCTCGATGTATTTTCACAGAGATCAAGATGACTATCTTTACTTTATTACAGTCTCCACGGGCTCAACATCTCTAATTCAACATCAATGTCGACAGAGAAAACCACTCTCGAGAGGTCAGGTCAATCGATTCTTGCCAACTTGACTCACCAGGGTGAAACTATATATATCTTGGTGATGAGGTGACTGAAGAATGTTTTATATACCCCTGATTAGGTAATGACGTCATTGAATGACGCTATCTCCTCCACGATAGGTAAGTATTAATGTATAATATACTGGTGAGTAGGTTGCCTCGATCAGAAACTTTTCCCTTCGGAAGCTTCCGTAAGTCCGAGTCGAGGGGTTTACAACTCGCAAATTTGGTGTACACCTGATTTCAGGTGATTTCAGAGATTTCAAGAGATTTCAGGGGATTCCAAGAGATTTCATACGGATTTCTAGGGTATTTCAAGTGATTTCAGGGATTTCAAGGGGATTTCAATGGGATTTCATGGCAAGTGTACACCGGATTTCAGGAGTTGTTAACCCCTCGGTCCGAGTATTGTCAAGTCTGCATAACATCAGCTGCTGGTGTCTGGGTTGTCGGCCACAGTATGGTTGAGGGTGGCTATTAATAAATACTGATCAACGATTTCGTCGTTGATTTATTTATTTTCATTATTATCATTTTCATTAAAATATAAGTTGAGCAAAGCAGTTGTTTGTAATCATTGAGCAGCAGGGAATGCTAAAATTCACACCGTTTATAAAGCCATCATCTGCATTACGTCACATCAAACAAACGCCCCCTACCCTCCACGAGACAACCTAGTATTCTAATAATTTTGGGCCCTCAATAATAGATTTGAACCTAGCCGATTAGAGATGCCATGAAATAGCGAAGTGTGACTGAAGAATCAAGAATATTATTATAAAAAATATTCCAAAACTCAGGTAGGTACTCTTATTTAATTACTTATTCGCCATACTATTAAGTTTATTTGACACTGTTATTTGACACTGACACTGACACAAATTAATAACCCCAGTAATTCAAACTGGTCAGACTAAAATTACATAGGAGCTAGTATTGAAATAATACTATCAACATTAGTAGGCCTATATAGATCACTTTAGTTATAACATGAGTATGACCATCACATCGATGACGAGATGATTTGAGAAGAATATACATTTATGAATTATAATCAAATAATGATGAAATACTACATAAGTTCATAAATCGCAAGGACCATGAGATTCAAGCCAGCTTCATAACTTAGCGACTCAAGAGAGAATCAAATTATTAAAGGACATCACAACACTAAAACTAGATTTCAATGAATAATTACCGATATTTATTTCGCTCATTTTAGGTAAAACTGGAAATCATCGTCACAATATCAGAAATTATAATTAATAATTTTGTCCTCCAGAGACCATGAGTCATGACGTAGGCATTACTTATTCTATGTAGAAACATGAACGAATCGAGTACGTCACAACTCACAAAAAGGGCGGGTCCTGAAGGACAATTTATTCAAATAAATTTTCTGAAATTGAGATGATGATTTCTAGTTTTCTTCAACATTAGGTGATGTCCTTTAAGGAAGAATAAGTGAAGCCTATAACTGAGTTGATTGCGTATAATGACTCCGACATTAACGTAAAAACATCACTAAAATGTACCCAAAATGTCGTAATTTTTTCTTGTAAGTTGCTCGATTCAAATGACAATCATATTCAGTTAGCCAGTGTTCTCACACGTAGTCACACACACAATAAACCTTGGACTTGCATATTGAGGCCGTGGCTTTCTGCCCGTCGATCTGTTTTATCTTTTCAACATGTCTTGTTCGAATATGAAGCGAGCGAACGGCGTCCCCATGATAACTCGCGAGAGAGGGAAGGTAGAAAGCGAACAAGTTAACTGCAGAATAGAGATAAAACTCCAAGCTTATCGGCACAAACATTTGACCTGGAGCCAGCCAGCAACCCGGCGTTCTTATCGCCGAACCAAAAGCATTCTCTTATCATCATCCTCCATCCATCTCTACCATCGCACATCTATTCAGAACACCAGATGGATACACGTCATTCCACAAAAATCTACCCGCGACCAAGCGATAGAACGGTTTATGTTTGGAAAATGGAGGCATTTAACACAAGGCATATATGTATATGTTACATGATAATCATACGAGACGTGAATGTCCGAAAACCATTGGAGTGATGGTTGGTTGACGAACCAAAAAAAAGTCTAGGGCAATATACATCAGTGGAGATGAATGAATGGCCGCCCCCGTGACTCAGTCAACTATCGTAGATAGCGGTAGAAACTGAAGTCAAGTCGGGTTTATAGGCGTGAGTCCCGCATAAGGCATGGGTTTTTGTAAAATTCCTATCAGATATCATCTCGTCAACGTTTCATTATCACCCGTTCATTCGTACCCCCGTATAACCTAGCCCTTGGTAGTGTCGTTAAGCAGTTTTAGAATAAAATAAAGAATGAACGAAGTGATACGCAGTAACAATGAGTGCATGCTATACATTTCTGGGGAATAAGACATTTTGATTTTATTTCTATTGGGTTTAACGATGCATTGTAATGATAACCAAGATCTATTGGCGTTGGATGAATTATTAATATGGTGATGATGAGATGAAGGTTTCCTAGGTAATGGGAAGGAGAGTGGGAAGGAGTGGGAAATAGTGGGATTGTAGAAACATCCCAGCATTTTAGCCTAGACTACAGAGGGAAACTACGGAGAAAAATGTAAAGATGGACGGTGGCGGGGATCGAACCAGGTCCCATTGTCCCCTCATCTACAGGATCACACGAAGCGAGCACGTTACCCACTGCGCACCATGTGCCGGTATAATTTTGAATAATTGATAAAAAAAACAGGTTACTTGATTAACAAAAGAAGAAATTCATTTGAGAAATTCTTGAAAATTCAGTTCTATATTAAACCAATATCGTAAAGAATTCTTATTCATCATTTTGACCGCCACGACATTCGTAAGGGATGTTTTCGAAGTTGATGAGCAGATAATTATTGCAATTGTTCCCAAGCTGAAAATCTAAATACAATACACCATCACTTTTTGATTTAATATAATTTTCTCTTGAAAATACCCCGACTATAATCATTTCGCTACATCAAAAAGGTTCGACCAGCATATAAAAACAGTCTAAACAAAGTGAAGCTGATAATCAGAGAGTGGTGGTGTATGTACACATGTGCACATCCATGTAAGGGAGGGCGAAGTGGGATGACATGCCACTCCACTCTTGATAATACGACAAGAATAATACATACACAATCTAAAATCCAATCAAAAATGTAGGATGTTCGAACGATTAAATCTGTTGAAGAAATAATTATTGGTGACGTAACCATGATTCAGTGTTTTAAAGAATGATGGACGTTTTGGGTGGTTTGATCTTATCAGTGTTTTTACAGTCGGCCTAATGACGGTGATTAAATTCTCAAATTTGTGATAGCATCGCCTTCTAACATTAACTCTCTTAGTCTCTCTCGCTGTTACGTGGTATAGTCACACGCAAATAACATTAGCTCTCACGTCAAGACGTTGAATATTCATGCGTAAGATACAACATATCTGTATTATTAAACTTGAACATCAGAAGTTTAGCACCTTTTTCAGCTGCCGAAAGCAATGTTAGCATGACGTTAATTATCGTGGTGACGCAATTATTGGAGGAGCGAAATTTGGGTCTGTGCGTCGTATATGGTCCAACGAATGTGTACTAGATTTTATTTTCGCAACTCATGATAAGTAAATGGTAAATAAAATGAAATAAATACAGTGTAAGGGCCGGTTATCAAGTCCAGTTAGCCTTTATATATGAGAGTTGGTGAAAAGAAAATTAGCATGAGTAACCATATAACACCTTTAAACTGCCAGTTAGAGTTTACTCCCACTTTTGTTATTTGGGCACTAAATCGAATTGTGGGCGTCCGGTGACTAAAAATATGGGATCCAACTAACTAGATCTAAGATTAAAAAAAGACGCCAATATAAATTAATTTGTAACGAATCAAATAGTCATAGAATTGACGCATTTTCGAAGTATAATTCGTCAACTTAAAATTCCGCACCTGTATTAGCTATAAATATTCGGCACGGACAAATTGCAAGGCAAAGTTAGGTGCAAAAGTAATTCAGATTCGGAGATACGTTTCTTATTATATTCACTTGAAGATTGTGAATCTTTCAAAACAAAAACATATTTTAATATCACATCGTAAATCGTAATTGGTTAATGAATTAATATCAAAGTATGTTATATTGGTGGGTTGATGTGAAACAGCTATGTCCATGTCAGATCATCTGTAGTGAGTGAACAGAGTCAGACAGACAAATACAATTAACGATCAGACAAACGGCCTATAGCAGATCAACAGACTGACCGTTATTGACGAGCGCACGATAATTGTTGATCGTCTGCATATGATTAAAATGTACGAATTCTGTTGGAGTTTTTTCAAGGCAAAGCTGTTTTTATACTGCGAATTCAACATACAAAGTATAAAAATAAAATATTGGTATCGCGTAATAATTTAATGCGGTTTATGAATGTTTATATTCTCCAGAACTCACTGAAAAAATATTCTCGGATTTATGTGGGAAAATATATAACTTGTAAATAATTTTTGGGCGAACAAGTGAGAATTCTACATGCAACTCACACAGTTCCAACATGGAGAAAAATTAAAACACTATACCAGGTTGCGCCCAGGTAGGCTTATAGGTAAGCCATAGTATTCAAATGACGATCAATATTAGTATATTTTGTGAAAAAGTTATAATATAGGCCCTATAATGTTTAATTTTGCATTCAAGATCTGCCTTCAAAATTAATTTTAAGGAGCCAACAACCTTGAATAAAGTTCAAACAAACGTTCTTCAATGGAGTCCGATATTTTTTCCAATTATATTTTTTCCGCCTATCATTCTACTAGCGTATACCCAGTTGTCGCATGCTGCTGATTCTCGTATTCATAAAATGTAATGCTGGCTCTATTTCGAAACTCATTTACAGATTACAACGATTTTTCAGATTTGAAAAAATTGACAAGTTTTTTTAAAGTATCAACCGAGAACAATCCTAATATCACTCACTTGAGTATTTGAACGTATTTGATTGGATGTGGATTGGTTGGAGTACGAATTTCTTTTAGATATTTGATTAACATTTAAAAACTAACCTTCCAACAATTCACCTAAACCAAAAACAATGGATGTTCAAAAAGATACTACGAAACCATACAAAACTTGATCATAAAATAGATGGTGAATGATTTATATATATATTCAAACAATCATTTCCATAGGGATTGTGGTAAGTTTTTCAGAATTGGTTCTCAGAATTCATACAAGAAAAGATCAGTTAAATTTAAACAGGTCTATGTACACTCCAATGAACCGAAAAGGTATCGTAGTGTGGCTATAACGTATACGCGACATATGTACAGTAAATGGGTGGGAGAACAAAAGCACCCATATAGTCACTGATCATCTCATTTCCTTTCCTTGCCTCGTATAATACGTATCTATCCCCACGTAACTATTACTAATGTTATATTTTTTTAGCCACATTATCACCTCACGGATCATTGTTCACGTTATCTTTTTCCGCATGTCCACCCTGTGTTCCAGGAGTGCCAACACAAATTACATTAGTCAGTCGATCGTTATCACATATAAATCACACTCATTAGTTGGTATCGCGCGCACGAATCTTCGCACACAGCTAGTACTCGCTATCGCATCTTGAACACTGTATGGTGTACACTTGAGGGCACTAGAAAGAATATTTATATATGGCTAGGGAAACGATGTACCGTTCATGGATGAGCGAGTTGAAAATGTGCATATACTTAGTTGACGTTTGAAACGCGAGACTTATACGGGCGTCCATTCTTTTGTAATAAGAAAAATGGTAATTTCATTGGATCTTTAATCTTTGATATTCAAACATGAATTTTTATTTTATTAAGGGAAATATAAATTAATTATTTTAATTTGTTTGTGAATCACGGTATAGGACCATGATAATTTAGATGCAAAAATATAAATAATGGTGGATGATTTTTTCAAGACATCGAAACTTGATACAAAATCATTGTTCCCTAATTGAGGCTATGGATGGGAATTATGAAGACTTTGGGGAGATTTATGGAATGAAACCACACTCTTTCAGAATCTATTGGCGGTTTGAAGCCAATTACAGTTCATCATTCACGGCTTATCGGCAATTAAATGCAATGAGGATGGTATTCATTGGAGTTATTGAAGTGCATAATCTTGTTATACAATATCAATAAGAACACATGATCTAGCCCTTGCATTTCTTGAGCTGGAACAACTTCTTTAGAACGTGTAAAACAATAAATACATATCAAATCCCATCCGCAACGAAAGTTATGATCAAGACTATTTTCTAATGTTTTCTTACACAGCCAACTCTTATCTATCTTGTATCTACGAACCAACAGAGAACCTGACTATATACCGAGGACAAAATATAAATAACGATTTAGACAGGATACGAAAAACCCAACAGAATAATTCATTTGTACGAATTCTAGTTATTACATTAGCGGTTTATTTTGTAGCAAAAGCGAGTACCGAAAGTCGAGTACTTAATCTCCGAGCATTGCCAGGCTAAGAGAGAACAGAGAGAGATATGAATAAAATCCTTATCAGTTGGTCCATTGGGGCTCTGGAAAGCATCAAGCTTATAACAACTGATACCACCACTCCAAACTCGAAACACAGACTACTACTACTACACTACCAAACAAAATTCCTGACTGGTTGCATAGAATATATATATATATATATATATATATATATATATATATATATATATATATATATACTCCTCGCATTATCTCGCTGATGTATCGAGCGAGCTAACAGCGTATCTGTGTTCCTACATTTTCCATCTTCAAACGTATTATTCGGAGTTCTATGGCTATAACCTTATCAGTAGAAAGCAACTACTAAAGTGCTTATCGCAAAGGGTGAGCGAGAGAGAGAGAGAGAATGCGCGAGACAGAGAGAGAGAGAGAAGTGTATCGAGTTACTATTATAGTCGATCGGGCGGATCACCTTGAGAGAAAAAACAGCCTTTTGGAATCTTATTAATGTTTGAAAATTTGTACCATTTGAATTGTAGCAGCATTCTATTGAGTTTGTAACATCCGATGTTAGTGACAGTTCATTAGCAACGTGCTAATCGGCTTCACTAGGGTTTCTTATTTACTAGACCTGCCGTCGTACTTGAAGACTTGGTTACATGCAATTTACTGTTGGGAAAGCAGGCGGTAAATTTAAATGATAAATAAAAGAAGTCGAGTGCAGTCAACGTCGATAAAATAGGGAGTAAACGATAGGTGAGACAAAGAAAACGAGTGATAAAATTATATAAAAGGTAGAAAGAGAATACTCCGTGAATACTTTCGCATTGAGACAAACAATGCGTGCATAAAAATACCAGCATATGAAAGAGTAAAATAATGAAATCACCCGGTACTTGAACAAATACAGTAATACCACATCAAAGAATATTATTTGTTCCTGTTTTAAAAGTTTTATCAAGTTTTATCTCTCACTATCAAAAGATTAAGATTACCTATAGGCCTACCACCATTCCCCGGATATACACATTGTGTATTATTCGTATCATTTTTCAAATGAATTAAATACAATACAAAGAATACTGTTGTTGATGGTATAGCAAGCGGATTTTCAAAGTAAAGTACTTCGTTTATGGTGTTGAATGTTGCGAAGATAACAGGAAGACGTGTTTGTATAACTTCATGCAAATATATATAATCCGTAGGGAGGTATATCTCGCATATAAACACACATACAAATTATGCTGTACCACACTATAAAATATGATAGGAAATATAACCAGTATAAAATTGGAATTATTATTGTAATAGAAATCGTTCAAAGACATCGACTTATAGCCTGTAATGTTTTCCCATAATTTTAATTTTACGTTCGCAACAGAAGGGTATCAGTCTACGAGTGATTTGGTGACACTATGTCTATAATTCTACATTGTTTAAACATCATCTATTTTTCAATTAAATGAAATTAGAATCCACGAAGTGACATTGATGTACTCTATACGTTAATATTTCAACAGAAATGTCTGAGATTTCTTCAAAATTAGTACCTATTCTATAAGAAAGCAATCAATGTTCAATCAATATTCTTTAGCATGTAAGGTTCCAGTCACATGAATGGGTCGATCAAGCTACATTTTAATGGATCACGAAGAAATTATACTGATATTATACGCTCCAAAACTAGCAGATAAAGTGTAAGTGCACTCCTCGCATAGTCAATGAAAAAATGACATTTACTTTTGAGTAGATTTTATTTAAACTACACCTTTTGGATTAAACCATTCAATGTGTCCTCAAATTTATAACGTATCTTGTTCCACAGAATAAAGAGAGGAGAAAATCCAGCGTACACGTTTTTCAAGCATCAAAGTTCTGGGAATACATATTTTCTACAAACTTTTTATAAATTCATTTCAGTAACATCGGAAACTTGCAGAAACTTGACACACAAAACATTGCTTCCAAATACACTTTATAATCAAATCTAACAAACTATATTGTAATTAACTGCAAATCGCCAGTTGAAGATGCTCGTACACCCTACACTGTTGGTGTTAAACTGAAGTACTTATACGAAAGAAGCGCGCACAATTCGCAACTATGAGATTTATTCAAAGTGTCGTATTGTTGATAGTTTTATCACTTTTTAACACATTTTGTAGTTAATTTTACTGGCGAATAAATCGTCATGATTTCGTGAATTTCTCCATGACATACCGATGGCAGTAAAGCTTCCTCGTACCTAGAGTGAGCTGAAAATATATCTTGGGAAATAATAAGAAAAATATCGCCTTGGAACTCGAACTAAGACAGTTTGTTGGAATTGGTTTAATAAATTATATGGGCTACTGGAAAGAGATGAATCCGTTAATTTGGCAGCTATTCATGCAAACATGAGTGGCCATTGGGATCCAGCGTGATACTCGATACACAATATGAATATAAAATAAATGGAAAAATAATGTAAAAATAATACATAGAAAATTGAAAGAATTAAACGAATTTAACAATTGAAAATGAAATGAAATTATCGATTGATGATGAATGATGTTGGACTCAGTATAAAGATGACTATGCAGAACTTTTGATGAATCTCTCAAAATAGAAATGATGATTTTCTCCAAAATTGGGGATGAAAGTTCGAATTTTTTCGTTCTGAAGACAAAATCTCGAATGCGAACTAGAGAACATTATATATTCATTTATAACACAATAAGGGAGTACACGCACTAATCTCTTTTATAACTATATACATCTAGCCCTAACTGTATTAGTTTTAATTTATCTTTATGGATTGGGTAACATTTGCAAGTTAGGTCCATTCAAGTTTGCCTGGAGAGCCCTCTGGGCCTATATATTCGTCCAATAATTATCACTTGATATATTTTTTGTTTTGTGGGAATATTAGTCCGGTCACCAAAAAATTATGGATTTTCTTTTCAGTGATTCATACCTATTTGCAGATTGCACTCAACAATCTACACACCTATCGGCCATAAAGAAGTATACTCGGTATACATAGGCCTACATACACACCACACACCACATACATATACTCAGTATACGCACTCAACATACGAGGGTGCACATATACTTTATCAGCAAGCGGAATTACAAGATAATAGCTATTGTTGTATCCCATTTCTGATTGAGACTATCTTCCTGTTAAAACTACGATATAGAACTTTATATAATGCTAATGGTAGTTTACAGGCGTTGTTTTGTTTCTAATCTACACTCTCACATACATACGTGATGCGTATGTGTGTGTGACTATCACTCCCAGGCGCTTGTTATCACTTATCAGCATTGTGGAAACGACTTTCCGAGTTCGTTATCAGTCGACAGGATGCAGGATATGTAGAATATCGTACTGAAAGGTTTACATTTTACTCGCCTTAGAGCGACGCATGTTTGTTGTGTATAGAAGCCTATAAACTAAGTATGGCTTTTCGTTCAGATTAGGAACCGATAAAATGTATTCTTTAGTTTGTTCTTTGAGGATAAGGTTAGTCTGTATACACAATGACATATACGTATTTATAAGAATACGATTCAATCATACATGTACAGTAAAATAAACTGCATGTAAACTCCATAGTAGGTGGATATATACTAGATATGTATACTAACTACTACTGCAGCACATTATCATTTGCGTATAGCCGTATATTAACATTTACGTAATAAATTACTGTCAATCTGATTTTTTTTTCAATTTAGAGCCTACTCTTCGTTGATTATAGCTATCAACATTCGCATTATCATATATTATGACTATCCAGATTCTAAAGATATCAACACGATAAATCGTATTATTATATTAATTTTTCTCACAATGTTCTTCTTTCTATTACCTTCATTTTTTATTGTATATCGTTTATAAGTTTGTTAGTTTTCAAGTATTATTTTTATTGTACATTTTTTCCGTATTGATTATCGAACTGGAACCCCATGGTCATTCACGCTTGCTTGTGAGAAGTTGACAAAGTTTCTCTCTCTCAGACTGTCAATATAAGTTCTACATTATTTGGTATTGAGAACTTTTTTTCTGAAGTATGAAGTATAACACGTACACTAATACGTTACATCGATTCAAATTGATACAAAAACTTATCAATTATTCTAAGGACGGAGAATATAAGTTTGGACGTATGAAATTGCCATTGTGATAGTTTTACTGAAAAATATAATCTATTCTCAATGAAAACTTGATCACTAGCAGACTTGTGTAATAAACCACGTCGTTAACGCGCTGGTAAACACCAATATTATGTGTAGTTCTTCCACATTGAATTATTATTGCATTTTATGTGCATTCTTATTAAATATTACACTTAAACGTAGGCCTATAATTCACGTGTACAGAGATAAATAACTAGAGGCAATTGGTTATGTTAATAATGGTAAATATTGGGGAATTGTCTTGTATTGAACGTTATCGAAAATGACAGTTTTCACTGTATTTCTTCTTAAATAATGCTATGTTATAATACCTACGTTATTAATCAATGATGATCATTTACAGCTTCCAGATTATTCATTTATTATTTTTAGAATTGTTTAAGATTGCATTATTAATTCAATATTCTTGTGTAGGAATTTGCTGACATGTATTTCGTATAACTAGACTAACATCCCCGTATAACATACGGTAATTACTTCATTTTATCAGTAGCCATGTGAAGCAAATTAGATATGGTAGAGCCACATATATGCATTTGCATAGATTTGTATTTGCATGCACTTGCATTGTATTCACTATTTAGTATAGTACCGGTATGGGAAAATAGGTATTAGATCCATAATCCATAATATCTTACCAAAACTACGTCAGACAGCTGACTTGAGATTTTTTACTAGGCCTAATGTTTTAATCGAGCTAATTATGTTTAATTCCATAACCAGATTTCTTTCAGGACATTTTTATTGATTGTAAATTCATGTTTGTTAGTGTTCGATAAGCAGCGTTAGTGACGGTTGCCGCTCTTTGATTGACACTTACGTACGTTAATAATTAAGCCTGAAAGAACAGCATGCTCCTTGATTGTTTCTCGTAAATATAATTAGTTGTCTCTTGAAAATTCCATACTTGAAACGATTACCGCCACTTATTACAAATAATTGGGATAATTTCTTTAAATGTGCGTACGTACATCTCACCGACATTTCAATTCCGTTAGTCTCAGTCGTTGAAAAGTGACGTTAGTTACATTCCAATATTCCAATAATTATGAAATACGGTGAGTCATTCATTCTTGAAACTATGAGCTATACTATAGTTCATTAGGCCTACTTACGTTTTAGCGGCTTGGGGTTGCTCTGCTTCCTTCTAGACATGATGTCTTCAACTCTTCTATAATTGTATTCACACGAAGAATGTCTAATTAGACCGGTTAGGCAAGTAAACACAATAGCAGCTGTCACTTTTCATGACTAAACCCAACATTCTCACACTAAACTTCAACTGTCAATGTTTGTACAAATACCACGTGCTACGAAAACAATATTTGACATAACATAGTAAAACTGAAAACGTATTAACGATTGTCTTTCTTTGATTATCTCAACTCCCACACAAAGGCTCACTTCTAATCTCGTTGATAAGAGGTTTGATAATGAGTATAAATACGTTTTGACGCAATAATAAAACGTAGTGACACAGCGGTAGCAACACGCGCTAGAGCGGACCTACTTCTGACACATACGGCAGACGACTGAGCGGGAAGAATTCAAGTGGTGTAAGGATGTGGATGGTGGCGCTTCGATCTGGTGGTGGCCATCAAAGCAAATAGAAGCCGGCTCTAGTAATTCGAGGACGTGGGTTCGAATCTCAAACTGAAACTGATACTTGGATGTTGTTAAAGAAAGATAATTAGTAAAAACTATTTTTGGTATATTCACGGAAATGGTTAACAGTTGACACCATTTGGGTGATTAGATTAGCCTACGTGTAGGTCTACAGTAACTGAGTTGATGGATAATGGACAGAAATAAAATAAATTTATGATTTTCCTTAAATGTGTCTTCCTATTTCCCTAGACATTTCTAATTGTGTACACAATTTATTCATCTACGTAGTATACACCTACAAAATTAAAAAAAAAACATTTTCAAAAAACATTTCCGTCCTTGTAATCGGTATGGTGATATATTTAAATCTCTGCATTATTGTTTCAAAATAAAACACTCACTAAAATTGTTCAAAAACTAGACAGCTTTATGTTGTGAAAGAGCACTATTGTTGATCAATCAACATGGTGTACGGCCCACTAACAAAAAACACACACACAGTCACACATGCACGCAGAAATAGTGGCCATTATTGTTTTTGCTCATGCGACCCCACCAATGTCTTGTTTATTTGGGGGTAAGAATAAGCAGGTGATAAAAAATGGAACTATGAAGTGATGATAAGTAATAGGACGTTACAAAAACCCATACCTTATGCGGAACTCGAACCTACACCCAACGATGATCAAAGTGGTGCCTCAGTTGATTGAGCTACGGAGGGAGGCAAAAATATAGTGTCAAAAGTAGTATGGACTGACGATCTTCACATGCCTATCTATATTGGAAGTATAGAAGGAGAGAGCTATATATTATTATCGTTTTGGTGGATGAACGTGCCACAAAATATGAATCAAGACTTCTGAATGGACGTAGTAGCTAGGCCTAATATTGAAGTAAGCAATTAGCCACGATTAAATCATACATTGACAATGATTTTATTATATTCATTAAAATGTCTTCGAGTTGGTACAACAATGAAATCTACGCTACCAATTTTTAGGGGAAATCAGAACCTTCTTGAGAAATTACCCAAAAAATGTAAATAAATACAATAAATACTTGTTACTTCTATTATATGTATAGTTCATTATATGTTTCCATTTTTGGGAAAAATCCGTAATTTCTGTTTAGAGTTTAATCAGAAGTAGGCCTATAGACATCAAATGCAAGCAATGCTTGCAACGCTACGCATATTCCTATACATTCACATTCCTACACCAACTCGAAAATATGCGGCGTTTCCTAGTTCTAGTTTCATAACACAATATTTTATTGTAGGCATAAACTCGAATCGAATTGAATGTTGTTGTATTGAACGACTAATCACTCGATCTAATCTAATCTGATACCAGTATATCCGTACTGTTGTTGGTTCTACTGTAATGCGGGGTGGCCTAATCTCATTTCTGCAGGCATACTTTGAACAATGACTGGTCAAGTTCGAATATAGTATATTTTAATCAAATCATTTTATTGAACTCGACATTTATGATATTTCCGTTGTACCTTTGGAAATTAATTTTATATTTTCCCCAAAGTTGATCAATTGTCAAATATTCTTTAAGACTTATGCCGATCTTATACGTGACGTCAGATAAGATATTAGTATGAAAAAAGCTCTTCCGATTGATCGCTGGAACGTCCATTCATTACATTCATTTCACAAGTGACATAAACGAGAAATGACCACTATTCTTGTATGTTGCTTCGTCCCCACCAACAGCTAGATTATCTGGGAGTGTATACGGATATACTGAAAGCGTGTACGAAACCTACTCCCAGTACTTGACTACAGGTTCAGAAAACCTATCCTGTCAGTAAATTCTGCGTACTGAACACTGGATCAATGCTCCAATATGCAAACAGACGTACAGTAAGGAAGATATATGAATTTGACGTCCCTTAATGAATTGAGTATATTTATTTTAATTTGTGTTGAGACATATCGATGTGTAAGGACATAGAATAAAGAAGCCGGCTTCTTTATTCTATGGTAAGGAAACGCCACAAAAGTTTTTTAATGTTGATTTGCATATTAATTTTCGTAAACGTGGTTTTATAACCAACATTTTTGAATAAAAAAAATTACACCATCTTGGAACTATTTGCATTGTTTCAATTTGAACTGTATGAGTTCCGTTACTGAGACCTACTATACAGCACTCCAAGAAAGGAAAGCAAGTTTCGGTACGCACCCTTGATAGATATAATGACGATAGGCGAGTCAATTTCAGTAAAACATCATGGAATAACGTACGTCTGATTTATTCAACGTATTTCGTAAATAAACAATGCGCTTATAATAATAATAATATAATTACAGTTGTTAAACAATCACTTATCGTATCCTATTCTGCAACATCCTGTCTGGTACTTGACCCGAATCACTATATGGACCACACTTTTGTAAGGATCCAAGTTAACTGATACTAGCAATAGACCATTATGTATACACAGTACAGAGGCAAGTTCTGAGATCAAATACGATGAATTAAAAACCGGTAAAGTAATAAGCGTACAGGGATGAGCATAAGATGAGATGAGTTAGAAAATAGTTTTCGTTAGTATGAATACTGGAGAAAGTTCTTTCGAACTTTTGGTTCTTGGAAAAAAAAAATTAAAAAAAGATTCCCTGAGATCAGAGAAACTAGTGGCAAACCATTACAGGCGCGTTAAATAATAAACGAAAATAATAATAATAAATATATATTTATAAATGAATAAGTAAATATATATATATATATATATATATATATATATATTCCCCGACGAGGAGGTATTTTTCAGTGATAATAATACCCGTCATATCAACATCACGTGCTGTAAGTTTCAACAGAAAGCCATGTAGGCCTATATATATATATATATATATATATATATATATATATATATATATATATATATATATATATATATATATATATATATATATATATTTTTTTTTTATGAAGAATGCACAAGTTCTTCATATTATTTGTCATGTAGGAAGAGGTATGGGAAGAATTCAAAAATGATAGAAAACATGTCACTTTTCTTCACTATTTGATCCTCAGAACTTGGTCGACCTCTCATAAAACATCTCCAAACACAACACATTTCACTGTACTCGGATTCGAAAACCCAGCCTCATCTTTTGACCTGCTTTCAATTGAAATCAGCATGAATATTATTATATATATGTAACAGGTAGCATAGTTCTGTCATTATTATTTACACTCTCTAGAAGCACATGTTGGTAGGCTTTAGTAGAACAGGCGTTTTACAATGTAATAAAAATAAGGATTGTACTTTTATATTAGCCATCTCTTAATGGATTTTTTAAGGAAGAAGAGAGAGAGATAGAACATGGTATATTTATATTATATCCACAAATCAAACCGTTTAACAGATTTCCATTTTTATATAAGGCAATTTGAGAGATATGTTGTGTCAATAGATTTGCTATATATAGATATATATATATATATATGAAGAATAAGTAATTAAGATCATTATGCCGTTATTTGTGAAGTTGCATACATATACGTTCGAAGAGCAGGTAAATAATTTCAAAATGACAGGTAAAAAACACGTGGACAATTCAAGATATCAGAATATTATCACTGAACAGAAATGTAAAAAGATGTTTTTTATAGTTGCCAAAAATACTGAAATTATACGATTTGTACAGACACTTTATTTTCAGACACTTATTTCTTTAATTTCTAACACTGGAGAAACGTTACTTCTGATGCTTAATATCAATTAAACGTTTCATGTCCGAGATTTTGAAGAATAACAATTTTCAATTTTTTACAAATCATTTTTCTTCAAAATATTTGTTGGATGCATTATTATGATGAAAAAGGTTTGTTTGTTTACCTGAGGTAGGTCCGGCGTCCATAAATGAAATATTGTAATTAATTTATTTTCAAAACTGAATCTTGAATTGTTCTCAAGTTATTACCTAGTTTCAATGTGTTTTGCTCTCTAAACTGCATTATTCAGTGGCCTCTATACATAATGTACGTGGCCAGGAATTATAGCTACGTTTTAACAAACCAATTGTCTACAATTTATAAACAATGCGCATAACCAATAATAATAAACGACTTCACAAACAGTCTACGCATCATCGGTATATATATTTATATACAAATACAACTAATTATTATAAAATAGTTTGGGCAACAATATTTTCTAACAATTCCATTCAACAAAAATCTCCTTGATAACAACCATCTGCGGATTATGAACGTTGTATGTTTGAATTCAAACTTTACACAATCACCCGAAAAAAGATGTAGACATTTTGAAAATATTCTTTCCATTAAAACATTTTTTTGGCGAAATCAACAACCTGGATTCAACATGACGAAGTGAGAGTGAGACAGTCTTTATGCCAAAACAAAATGTATGCTTTTAAAAATTTATTTCCTAGTAGAATTATTTGTAAAAGTGTATACGTAATGATATTGTTAGATAAAATTGCATCAAGTATTATAATAATATTATCGATAAAGACTCAATACGATATTTTGACAATCAGTTTTAGAAATAACAGGCGAACAATTCAAACTTAACCCACCACTGCCAACAAGTTACGACTGAGTTACGAATGCACAATACAATTATATAGTTTAGCACCTATAATGAATTATAACAAATTATAACTCTATTATCTCTATTAGGCTATTATGTAATATACTATCTTATTCTACGACAGAAACGTTGATTTTCAACACGGTTTTTAAACTTGCTTTTGATAATATAGAAAAAATAATATTAAGCTTTAAGGCCTACAGCATTATCTGTTAATCATTGCAATATAATTTGTTTGTATTTGTCTAAAATACATAATAATTAATAAGGGGAGCTAAAGCTCTAGTATGTAGGTCAGTTTTATACTTCACCTCTCTATAGCGTTATTTACACAACTTACAGTTCGTTTAGTTATACCTATATGTCTTAAATAATTTTTACTTTCGTCAACATTTGCTATATTGAAACGTATCGGTCGCTTCATATGGGCTCTTTGAAACACTTTTAATCTGCCACTTCCAGAGATAGATAGGTGATCTTCAATCAAATTATAATAAAATATGTTTGATGCCATTCTGTCCTAAACAAAACTATTTTTCATATCATGTATCAAAAAATTATTAGCAGTTCATTGTCATCAAGATGATTGATAAAAATAAGAAAAATTTGTTTTAAGATTTAAAAAAGGTGTGTGTGTATCGGTATAGTGAAATTTTTGCATGGTCAACTCTGATTGGGGTAGAAACACAGTTTCTCGAGCGGGGAGGTGACAAATAAGTACCATGGCTTCATATTTTCTCCTGCGTACACAATATTTCATAAGTAGAATGAGAGAATTTTCAATAATTATTATATTGAACCAGTGATGGCGAGCGATATTTAATTCAATTAGGTTATTTAATTGAGTTCAATTTATATCATGTGGAAAAACAGAACGAAGAGTGTGAGCTATATTTATTTTGTTTAGGATCTGTAGTAAATAATAAATATATTAAAATTGCATAAGAGAGTATATAGAGTAAAATGTTGTACGAATTGAATGGCATCAAAAACAATTTATTATTCATGATGAATTTATCTGTTAACATCCTATAACATTGTTTCGCTTGTGGGGGATGTGCACTCATCAGCAGAGTCGATCAAGTAGTTTCCTCGGTCTGTATTTACCGACCTTGGGCAGCAAGCAGCATGAAAGGCAAATGTAGGTAAAGCATGTGTATATTCATATGTAGCACTAAGCAAATGGCGTCTCACATTTTGGCACACACGATATATAATCTTTTGAGTTGTCTTTTTATTTAGAATAAAAAATATACGGTGGTCTTCCTCCCTTGTCCACAAAACGCACTTGGATCGCACACGGTTACAGTACAGGCAAAAAGTAAAGCAACGCTGCAGTGTTCATTGTTGCACTTGCACATCGAGTTCACTGCAGTAGGCACTCACTGGTACACTTTTACATTGTTCGGATAAACTTTATTTACAGAACAAGACGTGAAAAATAGCGCTCTTCAATACTGTGCGCGGCTATATTCTCTTTTTTTACCGTCGCGGCGAAGCTTGGTCGGAACCACGTGGTGTCGTGGGACTAGCGCATGCGCGGTGAGTAGTGAAATGATGTGGTGGGGCTCATATGGGCAGTGAGGTACGAGGGTGAGAAAGCTGTATGAAGATCGAGAAATGTGTAATGAGCATAGGTTTCGAAGGTTGTTTTGAATTTTACTTTCTTTGATATCTTTAAATGATTTCATTTTCAGATGATCAGTTTAGTTATTTGGGCTATAGAAAATGAGAGAAGAAAATCTCGTATCATTCAAGTTACAACCTTTTGTGGGACTCACCCACAGCGTAAAATGTTCAGTGTCAACATATTGTAGTGAAACTACTTCATACCATCCAGAGAAGTATCTTATAAATCACTTTCAATCCATAATCAACATTCACAATATGTTAGGCCTACTTGTTATTTGTGCGGAAAGATACACTGTGAGGTAAAAATCGATGGCCACAATATCGAGTGTTACATACAAGTGATTTTTCCACCTTTGTTGTTAATACAATTTGAGTAATTAGCATGTTTGATAAACGTTGTCTGGATCATCAGATGATGTGTATGTTAATTTTGTAACTTGCACGGTTCAAGTTTTATGATCATTAGTATCTGTGAAATCATCCCGACGGGAACTTTTCACCCAATTGAGACTGGGAATGCCTTGAAGGATTTCACTTCGTCCATCTAATAATTTTGATTTATTAAATCATCTAGAGTTCCACAGAAGGTCATGTTGTTTTCATTGTAAGCTCCAATGAGAATCATACCCTTCAATCATGCGACTACTAATGTTGACACTAATTCATGTGATATATTAATTAGTGTTTTATTAGGAAATAAATAAGATGAGTGATTTGAGTTAATAGTCCTTGGGAGTCGATTTAGCGTAATATCATTTTTTTAATAACTTTTGAACGGTATGAGATATCTTAATTCCACAAACGAGGAAACACAGATATTTTCAATACCTTCAATACGGTGTGACAAATATTCATCTCATAACGTCTAATTGTCAGAGGCATACAATTAAAAAATGTGCATTTTTAGGTGAATGAGTCTGACAATCAGGAGATTTGAGATAAATAGTCATTACTTCCACCACCTTGAAGGTATTGAGAATATCGCGTATCCTCGTTCTTGAAATTTTTATATCTCATTCCGCTCAAAAGTTATCCCCAAAAAACTTATATTTCGCTAAATCGACTCCCATGGACTCTTAAGTGGAACCCATAGGAGCTATACGGCGATAGGTGAACAATGAGTACGATGATTCGCGGCTAATGAAAGAAGAAAAGCAGTTGGTGACGTCATACAGCTGAATGTGTCTGTTCTTGTGCCATATTGCGTCAGTCTAGATCCAAGTGGTTGTGATTGTTTGTTGGGAGGAAGACTACTGCCGCTAGGCTTCCAGAAAGATGAGAGCTGTCGGCTTCGGCTCCAGGTTCGACTTCTTCGCCTCGATCACTAGGAACTCGATGTCGTGGCGATCACGACGCGCGAACGACTCGGCGATAAGGCGGGCCACGTCCTGGTGGTGCATCCCTACAACAGTGATCTCGTCGTTAATATCTCGTCGTTGATGTGGTATTCAACTATGAATGAATACTACTGTAATAGTGATAATTTTATTTTATTGGTTTCAGCATAACCTCAAAAAATCAAGGTTACAGATTATTTCACTCTGGATACAGTACGAAATGGAAAAACAAAATATAAAATGAATCCCGTCCAATTTTTAAATTCAGTGAAATCAACTAGAAATTTCTTATTTTCCAGCATAGAAAATCTCACATTCTCTCTGTTTTTAACTCATTGAAAATTACAAAAATAATTATTGTACAATTATATTTTGTTATACAAATATATAGCTGAATACAGCACGGTGGGTTTCAACTTTCAAAACAAAGACAGGCCAAGTTTCAACAGTGATATGTCTTTCCCTAACTATTCCACTGACATTTTTAGAAATGTGCAATACCGTGAAATATTAAATTCCTCCAAATTCCTCGTGTAAAAGCCAAGCGCCACATTTACTGTAATGCTCACACTTCAATAATTATTAATTAACTAATAACTTTGAATTTTAGGCATTGAATCAGTAAGCCACTGAAGTGCAATGCGATGATATTAGTGAGATTCAGGCCTAACATCGTCTCCGAGGAATATTTTGTGAATGCGAACAAATATTGGACTACTTCCACATTACGATTCTGAAACAGGCACCTCCACCAAAATGTGTGTTATATGAGTAGAAAGAAGTATAACAGCAGAGTAATGATTTAATTCGACGATATATTTTGTTTTTGATAAGAACACTTACTATAAGGTTCAGACTATTCAGTAAAACTCGACTGATCAATAGTCAAACATATTGTATGTAATAAATCAAGGTAAGTTGTCATTGTGAATGTTGTAGGGTCACCAAGTCAGCAGACACCTTCAATTGAAAAGTAACCCATTCACTTAAAATCATTTCTTCCAACTTTTTATGTTTTCGCGGACTTATCCAAAGCGGACTTAGAACTGTATAGTTATGGGGTTGAATCGGTTGGACCACTTTTGAGAAATACCGTCTCAAAGTTTCGAAAAACCCCAGAAGATAAGACTGGGTGAGAAATTTTCAAAATTAAAAACTCTCCAAATAACTTCAAATTTCCACTGAATGTAAACACATTAATGATTCACATTCTCACGAATTTGTACGCAATTCAGATCAGCCGTTTTGAAGAAAATAATTTTTGAATGTTTCTTATTGAACAAATAGATAGAAATAATTCGCTCATCTTACAACGCATATTCTGCGTTTGCCTAGTATGTTGTGGTGTTGCTCAGATAATATATCTATGCAGACTATTATTCTCAATTTGGAATGTTCTCTAAATCTACTATCTATTACCTAAATCTACTGTTATCTACTAACCTTCCACCTTCTGACCATCAACTGCCAGTATTAGTTGTCCGACCTCCAAACCACCAGCGTCGAAAGCAGCTCCGTTGTCCTGATAAAATTCAATTAGATTATTGACCAATCAATGAGTAGATGAGATAAAGACTACGTGTATTCATGAGGTCGTTGAGTACATTCATACAAATTATCGATTCTCTATGTAAATTTGAAAATTTAATAGATTTTATAAAGTTCAACATAAATTTCATGTAGTTAACATGTTGAAATTCTGAAAAAAAAATCGATTCGTCAAAAATGATTATATTGTATCGTTTAAAAATGTATCATGAATTTTAATTATATTCACATATTTTAAAATAGTTTGAGAGGAGAGAAAGAAAAACGTCCTGTCCATTGATGAACGTGATGGTTCAAAAGAGTCAATTCAGCGAAATGTCAGTTTTGATTGATAACTTTTCGAAAGGTATGAGATATCCATGATAATAGGCCTACTACAAGAAAACAGTTCGTTTCATACATCCAGTACAATATACGCATAAGAACTGTTCACTATATCAAATATTTTCAGATTTATACAGCTAAAACCATGATCATTTAGATTTATATGTGTGTAAATATCAAGTTCTAAGGTGAACACTTCATTTAATGCACATTATTGCATAGGTTGTGAAGAGATCTGTGTTCCTATAGTATAAATATGTCATGCCAGTGACATATGGACCCTAGGCCAAGAGCTAGCTCCAAGAGGTTTCTATTCACTAGTAGAGCAAGTACCATGGCAACATATCCAGTATTTGTGTATTTCCATTGTTGTTAGCACAAAACTCTAGCACTGCTCTTAAGGTGGGCTAAAAATGAGTCACATTTCTGCGTTCTAAGAGACCGTGACTTTGTTATTATCTTATATTGCCATGGTATTTAGCTCTCCTAGAGAACATTATCCAATCACAATCCTTAGTCTCCTGGAGCGAGCTAGGCTGTTATTTTACGTGGCAGTCGCGGTAAGGGTCCTGAAATATTTCTCCAAGAGCCGACTGTACCAACTGATGATTAAATATTAATTAGCTGTATCCAAGCCCCAAGGGTAATAACAAGTTAATTTGTTAATTTTTGCTTAATTCACTAATCATCACTTGGTGCAACCGGCTCTAAATCGACTGCCATGAGGTCTGTTTGTATTGTCTTACATGTATGTTGATGATGCGTGGCAGAGGATGCTTCGTGTTGGCTCCACCTTCGATGGCGATACCAAGGATCGGCTTCGACTTCTTCACAGTGATGCGTAGGTTGCCTTCCTGATCGGTCACAACGAGAGCACCCTGTAAGATAGATAACCTTCGGTCCTTGCATGGAGAGTGAGAGAGACGACAATACGAGACGAACAACATTGACCATGTATATTGTATATAGACAGGGTTTAATTAGTAAATAAAAAGGAACCGGAGAGGACTTCAAAGTAAAGCATCCCTTCTACTCCCCCCCCCCCCACAACCACCACCAAAAAATCGTTAAAAAATACAACAGATTAATTGATTTGGACTTGAAACGTATTCAAAAGATTGTGTTCAAAACTATTATCATCTTCATTGAGCGATAATTATTGATAACATATAATAATAAAAAACATTTTCAGAATGGGAAAACATTTATTCATATGTAAAAATTATATTGCATGTCAAAGGTATTAGAGAACGAATAAAAATCCATCCTATCGTTGATTTTTCATCATTTTGTAACTGAAAGAGGCATACTGGTTTGAAAAGAGGCACAAATTGATAATTCAATATAGAGCTTATTTCCCATATCCGAAGATTTGCTCCAACTTCGCTCCATTTGCATGCGCGACGCGGCGACGGAGTGAATCCATGGGGTGTGGAACCAGGACATCACAGCTATGGTGTTTTCCTAGATGCATGATGCAGCGATCGTTTGATATATTTACAACAGATAGTTTTGTGGGTTGTAAAAATAAAAACGCACTCTACGATAATACGAAAATTTAGTATTGAAAACGTCGCGGAATCGAAATTAAAATACGAATTAAGTCCTGCCAACTTTCCCCGAAATGTAGTCATGTATTATGTATTCATGGAATTTCAATCACAAATTGCTTTTCAGCATTATCCCAAAAATATCGAGACGCTACGTTGTTCGAACTAATAAAAAGTTTACATTTTAAAAAAATGATAAATTCATTGATTATTTGGCGTAACAGAAATATTGTATGTATTACTATTTACAGCACTGTTATAGTTGGTGAAATTTGATTGGTTCAACTTATATCGTAGACCAAGTCAAGCAATACACAATCAATTTTATCATTAAAAGTTAATATCCCCTTTCTCTGCTTAGCTATACTCTCATGTATACTTGACGGTAATCGCCGTCCCAGCTGCTGCTGCTTCTGTAGTGATGCGGACTTTCTCAGAACTATAGCACAACAAGTTTACCGTAACTTCCATCCGACTTCGACGTAACCTGTCACTGACGTCACGTACAAAACAGATGATGCTTAATTGTTGTTTCAACATTGGTCAATTATTTATCCTTACTGCGTTGGATCGTGGAGGTGATGTTTTCCTCAGGAATCAATGCTCGGTGGGTGCACAAAGGGTATACGGTTCTTGTACAATAGAGAAATTCATCTTTACTATTTTTTTTTCTATGTTCGCGAACCAGTGTAATTGAATGAAAAAAGTATACCAACTCCAAAATAATGTGATGCTTTTCGATTATCATGACATTCTATCTTTGTGAATTCAATCAGTTTCAAGATTCAACACAGTTTCAACTCATTCTTTTATCATCTTATAATTGATTGATTTCACAAATATAGAATGTCTTAATAATTAAAGAGCATAGAATTATCTTGACGTTGGCATACTTTTCTTCATTCAATTAATCTGGTTCGTGAACATGGAGAAAAATAATAAAGATGAATTTATCCATAGTATGTATAAAGCACCACGTGCATGCACCTCTAAATTATGTATAAGTAATGTATATTAAGAACTGATAATATCTTAAACCATTCAGTGCTTTAACGTAAGTATGACACTCAAATTCCGAGCTCATTCCTATTTTCTCGAAAGTGGGCTTAAGGACTTGATAAATAGAAATAAAAATATATCAAGGCAATAGTCGTTTGGTGTTGATGAAACTCGGCACTTCCACCCATAATGTAGGAAGATTTTGTACAGTTTGAGCCAAAAAATAACGGCACCGTTTCTATCTGGCTGAATCAGGCGACCTTGTGATATTGCATAGGACTTGACAGGTATCAGACGAAGAAAAAATATACATTTACTTTTAGAACAAGTTTTTTTACTACTGTTCTAGATTTTTGAACCCACATAATATGCTCAAGTAGTGACGAGTGACGAAGAATTTCGGAACTCGATGGAAAACGTCTAAAAATTAATTTACGTTCAGAAGTGAATGTGATTATTCAACTTTCAATATTAAAGTTGAAAACTATAATAAAAATAATATAACGTAGGGCCTACTTCATGTATACTCTACGATATAATATACTACAGCCACGAATTTGAGTTTTAATTATTAGAATAACAGCTTTGGAATTCATTGAAGCAGCATCAAATAAATATAGTTCCATATGGCGCTAACCTAGGTCAGTATATTATTAATATAGACACAGTTTGCATTGTGACGATAATATGATCGAAAAAACGCAAAAAATGTATTCTTTACGAACGGAGCAATATTATAATATTCGAAAGAGCTTTTAACTTTGAAATGTGTTATGACAATTCATCAATTATCCACCCTGGTAAAAGCTTCTTGTAATCTTAGTAGAGTTCCATCATAGTTTGTGGCATAATTGACTTAGTTTCGTAATCCATCAGAACACAACAGCTAAACTGCATGGGCTTTATGCTTTAATTGCACACGCTCTCGAACAACCTGGGATAACCCGGGTTGTGTACCATGATTATATTGAAAACTTAAATTAAGGTGATGTTAACACTAACTTTAAAAGTAGGCATACAGTATAGTTGGACCAAAGAGTAATATGCTATACTTAGGTACTTCAAGATGAAATCCTTTCCAAACAATGTTCGCGTTAATACATAGAATACCATAACTGAATAATTGATTCTCACCAGTCGCTGTAATTGTAATAATTCGAATATTTCCTTATGAAAACCAAAACCAAAAATACCATATAAAAACAGCAAAAGAAGCGAAGGAACGGAAAATGTGTTGACAGTATAAACACACTATCAATAGTGGGCTGGACGTTATAATTTGCCTGTCCAACACAATATTGGTTTCAATAAATTAGGTTGGCTACATTTTTGAAACGTACATTTATGAAATATTATATTTGAACTATGTAGATGCGTTTCTATGAAGAGAAATACTACAAAATAAATGTGGCTTGCTCTCCAGAAGACCACGTATCAGTGTGTTCGGAAAGTCATCTGATAGAAATAACAGTTTATTTCTTTATGCTATCCATTTCAGATTATCAGATTCATCGGAGATGTGACGCTGCCCATTGTTGCTGATCGTCAATCTTCAATCGTCAATCTTGCAAAGATCACGGCAGGCTAGATCTTAACATTTCCACCACGGCCTTGTGAGTATGAGTTGATTTCACCGGCTGACCACAAGGTGATGAAAACTCAGATGATTTTCCGATGGCACTGCGAGGTGGATTCGCACGATCGTACTTACTTCCTCGTCCAATGCCGAATCAGCTAGATCGCCTCTCGACAATCTTTGCATTGACTGGTGGCGCCTCATGGCGGACGGATCCGACTCGAGCATTTCTTGGTTCTCCTTCATATCGAAACTTCTGCTCATCTTGTGACCGAGATCCTGGACAAACGGAACACAACCTAGCGCCAAGTTCTTCCGTCAAGTTCTATACAGCGTTCGCCATGTACACGCATATTTACAAGCAAAACTACTGTTCTTCAAAGAAGTTCTTTGTAAGAGAGAAAATGCAAAACTTGACGCCTATAACATCTGAGGAATTGAACCAGGAAAGCTGAAAAAACTGATTTTGATGATGAATCTATAAGGGAAAAATATCCTCTTCAATAAGCTATAATGATAAATGCTGTACAAATCTTCCCAATCCCCAAACGTCTAGACAAGTTTTGCATTATCATTCCAATTGCATCTAATCTTCCATGTCTATTATTTGTTGGAGATTTTTGTAAACCAATTAACATCATATATTGAATCAGAGTGTGCAGCTTTGATATCCTCTCTGAAGTCTCTGGAAAGTTGATAGATTGAAAGAAAGATGGAAGCTACTTCCGGAAGGCAGAGGTTTTTGTGAACAGTTTATCTAATTTTAATTCTATTTATCCAAGAGTAACTTTTCATTTAGTTGCAACAGTGTCTAATTCATCATTGACAACAATGTTAATATTAATAGACATGGTTGTAAACAATGAATGTAACACTATGCCAATTCCTGAAAGGTCATCTGCATTCAATAAATAGTATTACTACTAGACTATTACATCTTGACAGGTGCACTGAGTTTAATACATTTCTATAGTGTGATTCAAAGTAATGAAATAGTTACCAAAGTTTAGAAACTATGTAGTCAAATTGAGGGACCTAGGTCATTAATATTACAATCTAGTTTCCTTTTTAATCCTATAATACATTAATGGCCTACGTCAATGTATACACTAAACTAACTAGAAACTATTCTAAACTAAGCTACGCTAAGCTCTACTGTATACTTGAGGCTGGCTACGCTTGACTACGCTAAGCTATTTCAAAGAGCTCTACATAAATACACATATTTTATCGCATTGCGGTATTGTGTCGTATTCAGTATGGCATAGCATACCTATGGCATAATTTATGGTTGAAACTAAAAGATGCAATTATTTCATTAAAGAACAATATTTGTTGCTATACGACGTGTACCACATTGTGAGTAAATATTCGTATCTGGAAATATTATCTTCCCTAGAACTAGACTACGCTAAGTAAGACTATACGCTACTCTAAGTTACGCTAGGCTTCTATAATAAAATGTGATAAAGATCATGCAGTGAACTATAAAGTCAATTCGACATGAAACAAATGGTAAGAGCTACCAACAAAACAGATAAAGAAAATATATGAAAACTGAACATAAAAGATTGTAAAACTAAAATATAGATAATCGATAATTGAGTGTGTTTGGAACTTGAAAATAACGGCTGAGATATCTAGTTAACTAACGTTACTGAAACTATGTGAAGATTAGTTGGGGATCTTTAATACTATTCATTGTAATCTAAATGGCGAGTACGTCTATAAAACACGGCACCTCCACCGCAGTGAATGTGGCAGCATTGCCCTGAACAAAGTATGATCTGTAGATGACTTGGGTATACGAAGATACCTAAAACTTATGGTTCCCACACTTTTCAGGGAGCAATGAGCTCACAGTACTAAATATCTGGTACTCTCAACCGAATCGTTATTATGGGTGGAATTTCACAGTTGTTTGAATTATATTTATTATTTATTATGGCTAAAGAAAATGAGCATTTTTACAAATACGCCATATCACAGTACAATATTTAATAATAAAAGTTAATGGATGGAATATGACATTTTTCACAAAATAATTGTAACTAATTCGGCTAAGCCTATATACGGTACCAACAAAATAAATTGAAGAGGACATGGAAATTGATTCAGCTAAATATCATAGTTTTAATGATAACTTCTGAAGGTTATAAGACATCGAAATTCTATTGGAAAGAAAAAAGTATTTTCAATACCTTCAAGATTATGTAAGTTAAAACAATTGAAGTTATATCGAATAACTTTCAGAGGTATACACATGTGAAAATTATCCGATATAAGTTGTATAGTTTTTCCTCGTACCATCTTGAAGGTATTAAAAGTGACTACGTTTCGTAATCCTTAGAATTTTGGTATTCTATACATCGTTAAAATATATACCGTATCGCCAAAAAAACTGATACTTCGCTAAATTGACTCTCATGTGCACAATGTGCTTAATAACCTGAAAACTTGAAATTTATTTCCCGTTTCTCGCTTGTCAAAGGACACGAAAGGACATCACAGCACTGAAATTGGATTTTAATGAATGATGACAATATTTCATTCCCTAATTTTATAGAAAACTAGAAATCATCATCGAAATTTGATCATTTATTTATTTTCCCTCCGGGATATTTCTTTTTTTCTGAGTCGTGACATGGACACTATTCAATACTGTTCATGTTTCTATATAGAATCTGTAATTCCAACGTCAAGACTTAATGATCTCTGGAGGACAAATGAATAAATTATAATTTCTGAAATCGATATGATCTAGTTTTCTCTGAAATAAGTTAAAAAATACAGTTTGAATTGAATTCCGTTCTCAGGGTTGTGATGTCATAAAATATTTGATCATGGACCTAATATAAAATATTTTCATTCCTACCGTCAGCCGTTAAAACCAAGCGACGTGCAGACGAGTGTCAATATATATTTAGAATATTAAGATGTGCGGTTAGAAGTGAATAATGTATTTCCGAATATGTTATAGAGTACAAACATGGTTGTTACAATTATAATACATATCTACAATCCAGGGTATGCCTTAAACATGCTAAGATAGGCCTACAAGAGAGAGAAAAGTAAGTCCATGCTATATTTCTACAAAGTTAAATCCAACTATGTGTCAAGTGATCTGCATAGTGTGCGATGATGAGAAAAATGTTGCAAAACAGCAATGAGTTTAAATGACGTATCAACGACGTGGTTGTTTGCTTTCTAAACGGTTGAAAAAGTGTTTAAAATAAAGTACAGTCTTTGATGTGTTCCCAGTGTTTTAACGAAAAAACTGTATAGGCATAGAGTGAAGAGTTTCAGAAGATATTTGTAAATGAAGAAGATTCTTGAAAGTTAATAAATAAAGCAACTCGCCTATGATTGCAACAGTGCTACCACTCTAAATAACTGAAATATTGTTGAAACATCATGAATACAAACATTGAATTCATTTAATTATTCATTACCCCTAAAATTATTAATTTAATATTTTAAGTTTGTAAAACCAGTTTCGTTATCATTTCCTGGCTAGTAGATCCACCCTTAATGCCATAATTGGGGAATAAAGATTTTGTACGTCAATTATTTTCCCAAATTTCCCCCAAGAATAAGGAAAGTTACAAACTATTTTGAAGTAAAGAATGAAGTAAGATTCTCTCTACGACAGTGTCTAGTGAAGGCAAAGTTGAGAGAAAAAGTGTATAATCTTAAGGCTAATGAAGTAACCATCAAGTCCAAACTATCATTAAGAGATCGACTTTAGAGCGGATATATATATAGGCTACTAAATTTTCTCTTCGATCAAAATGATAATTATCATAAATATACATATACTGGTATATAACTGACCAGTTAACTGACAAATAACAGTTGACAGGTGATTATCATTATCTGCTAAGCTATCTTTCTTCATTTACAGATGTCTGTATTATAACTAAATTAATTATATTATCACTGAAAACATCTATACCTAAACTAATTCGTTCGGCCACTACAGTATGGCCTTAGTACCTATTATTTCCTTGGAATAGATTGATTTCCATGGATTAGACTGATTTCCAATATACTTGTAGTTAAAAACTCCGTACTATACGTAAAATTTAGGTTGATTGGTATTTTGTGTGGTGATTCAGATGGTACAGTGATGTGTTAATGTGTATTCGCGAAGTCATCTTAATACATCGTTACATAACGTTTCTCTTATTTATGTATGTATCAACATTTATAGTTTAAGCGTGCATGGGAGTCGATTTAGCGAGATATCAGTTTTTCCGTGATAACTTCTGAACGGTATGAGATATCAAATTCTAACGGTTTTGATGCCTTTTTTTGTAATGGAAAATTTAATTATTAACAAGAATTATATCACTTCCATAGGAATACAGATGAAAAAATGGGTTTCTATCTGCACACATATGAAAATTATGCGATAGGTCGAATATTTTTTTACTTATGTCGTCTTGAAGGTATTAAAAATATATTTGTTTCCCGACAGTCAGAATTGCTATATCTTATACCGTTCAAAAGTAATCACCAAGAAACTGACATTTCGCTAAATGAACTCCCATGCACTCTTAATAGTTTTATTTAAATAATATATTAAATAAGATTATTGTTCGAAGATTATATTATTACAACAATTATTTTAATTTTACTTAACAATAGTTGTTATGAACATTATTTAAAAATGTTAACAGTATAAAATCATTGTAACAATCGTGAGTCATACTCCATGAAATTGTTAGTAAATTGTTACATTTCGTAATATGATTCTAGAGTCCATCAATGTTGCGCAAGTGAAATGAAAGTATTTACTATCGACAGTTGGCTGTAATAATTGCCTGACTAATCAGTAATCATAGCGAACAGCACAAACTGCCAAGTTGCATATTATTTGAGGTTGTTACAGAATATTCTTTTCTAAATGCTCGATCAAAATAGTATGTCAATAGTTATTATACATAAAATTGTAATTAGGCAATATATTCTTGAACAATTAATTCTCAGATTGGTTCAAGATCTTGAACATATTCATGAAATATAGAAAAATATCGGAATATAGAGTATGTGTTTATATGTTTACTTTTTTTTTTTTAATTGTTCATGAAATCGTGAATAAAAATTAGTTGATAGTACAAATTATAATATTATTATATGATGACCATGGAGATTTTTATATATATTTTTTAAAACTTATTATTACACTGTCACAAAAATGATAATTTCTTTTATTGTAGAATGCTCGTTTGTAGGTAATATAATATACAATAAAAATAAGAAATCCACATAAGAAATTAAAACTACAAAATTATAAAATCGCTTGAAATGTTTCGAATGAGATAAATGTAGTCGAACGTAGCTTAAATCATGTGTTTACTGTCCTAGTTTAATCAAGATGAGTGTCCACTGACGGACGCAGAATTACGCAGTAGAGCAGTAGCTGTTGTTCTGATGGATCACGCAGTGTTATATTTATAAATATATAAAATGTAATAGAGATATAAAAGTCTACTAAGTGGTCATGCGGGGGTGGTGGTTCAGGGGGGTGGCGGGTTAGTCAGGGGTGGGTTGTGGGGGTGGGGTGGGGTGCAGGATGGCAGGCTAGGCTCACTTACAAGAGGCCGGCCCCAGTACCAGGACTTGACCTTCTGCGTCCACCCTCCCAAGTGCGTCCTGAGCCCCTCGAGATAGCCGCACTGAAACATTCGCCCTCCTTATACCTCCCGTACCGTACCTCCTCAAGTCCACCTCAGCACGTGCTCGAAAAGTCCGAATTAAGAGAGGACGTGGTTAGTCAACTTTATTAATTACGTCTCCGAGCTCGCTTCTGTGACGTCATCATCATCGTCCTCGTCGGAAACATGATCGGGGATCGTAGCCCGGTCTTCCGAATCACATATTGTTGATAATGGAAGAGGATGGATTACGAGTTCGTCAACACATACGACTAGAGGTAAATAATTGTTCTATGTGTATATTATGCTACTCTATATAGTCTATGTTTTCTAATTAGTTATTGTTCTAGAAGTAATGAACTACAGCTACATGTAAACAAGCCAGCGAGTCTAGCGTACTAAATATACGGCTGAGTCTACGTTCTACACCACTGGTTAACTTGACGCCACGTTAAATTAAATAACAAATGGCGCCTTCAGACAGAAGAGTTACAGAGTCGCTTAGAGCGTGAATATTTCATACACAAAACTTTATACCTCAGCTATATTCAAAATTACAGGACCACTCAACAGTTAACTTCTGTTTTCATAACTTTCATGACTATAGTAAACTCAAAGGATCAAATACGCACACATATATGAAGTAGAACAAATTCGTTTGTTTGAACATCGATCCAGTTTAATTTAAAAAAGTAGATATTTTCTATGTGTCATAACCTAGCTCTTTGGTATCCATCTGAAAGAGTCAAGTTAGTGAGGAACATAACAATAACAAAAGCATAACAATAGGCGACACAATGATCATTGACAAAATTAATGACAATGTCATCAACTCCTATAGCGTGGATTACCTGGATGCAGACATCAGATCACACATTATGTCAGGAGAGGAGATATTTGGGATTAGGTATTTCAAATTATTGAAATTATTTCAACCTATTTCATCCATGATACCTTTTTTTCATTCTCGAACTTATAAAGTATTAACAGTCGTCCGATTGTTCAAGTCATTAAAACGAATGTTCCATTACACTATACTATCGGTAAAGAGAATATTGGTTGAGCTAAAATAGTCAGCTTGTACGTCATAATTCGCTTGACTACAAACTTATTTTAATTAAATGGTCAGCTTATCACCAATATTTTAACTCTGCATCTGAAAGAATAATAAAGAATACACATCGGGATTGAATTAACAATTTGCAGTTGAAGTTTGTACTTGAGAGGAATGATAGGTAACAAACAATGCACATTTTGAACATCTTTCTTTAGAGAATAAAATAAATACTACAGAACTAATTCGAAGTGTCACCGAACCACGTAATTTTTCACCTTAATTTGCTCATAGAAAAAATATGTATGATTTATTGTTGAGAATAGCTAATCAGAAAGTGCAATCATAAGTCATAACTCGATTCACAATCATAATATTGTATTACTAATTGATTACCAGCTGTTTTTTAAATATATTAGGTTCAACGACGCACTCTATACTGATGACTATACGATCTATTGGCGTCGGTGAATGATATGGGGTGATGGGATGATGAGATGAGCGTTATTTTATCAAGTGTTTTTGGATAGTGGAAGGAATCGGTCGTGGCCTGTTGTTATAAGGAACCAACCCAGTATCGACTTCAACGACAGAGGGAAACCACGAAAAACCCCTGTCAGGATGGTCGACCATGGCGGGAATCGAACCTCGGTCTCCTGAATGACTGTTCAGTGTATTAACCACCTGGTACTAGCTGGTTATGAGTGTAGATTATATATAGGAAAGTTAATGAAATGATATTATCATTATATTTCGAAAAATATCATTTTTATCATTTGCACTTCAGATTAATCAGTTGATCATATATAGAGGAGGAAAGTTGAAGATTTAAAAACTAAGTCCTAATTTTTTTTTACTCTAATCAAAGTTTCGACCATAAAAATAAACTATTGCATGCTGCCGTTTAAAAAATGCAAGGTGAAGCGAGTTTTTCATAACAAAAATTAAAAAACCGGACTATAGGCTTATATGGTTTATTATATTTCGAGTCTATTTTGCTAATAAAACTTGACTTTCTTTCTCGTTCAATCATATAGACGCCAAAAGAGGCGTCATCATGTTATATGTTATATTACAACTAAATAGTTGTAACCAACGATTGATATACGATCAATCCATCACCTAATAACGTATAATAATAGATCAGGCAATAAACTGATCACTTTCACAAAACACATTCACCTTGCCCTTCCAACATGCATCATACTTGCTCGCTTATTCGTTCGTTCACTTTCAAATATTAGCATGCGATGACTGCAGAGGTTAATAATACACTCAAGCCGCACGACTGTTTCGGTTCTAATTGTTGGCTGGAACTTGGCTACACGAAAATACACCCTACTGTTTCCTTTACTAATTATATTGTTTCCTGTTTTCTATATTCAAGTATAGAATTGGAGAAATTAGGAGAAAATCATTATCACATTTTACAGAGTGAAAAAATCTGTTTATAAAATTTTATTATTTACTTATGTATATATATATATATATATATTTTACTTTATCTTATGATTTTGAGAAACTTCTATGAAAAATGATAATATTGCTTTTTTTCACCACATTTTCAACATTATAGATAATTGGAATCTCGAATTAGTTGTGCTTAATTAATTGTTTTTTTCAGGGCGAGTCAACAGCGTGGCTATTTTGCGTCATTACAGTTTCAATTATCTTTGGGAATGGCTGTAAAATTGCATTCATGAATGATTTGTACTTGAAGTACCATTGAATGGTTCAGTCTCATATTTGCCATTGTATATAGGAGTATTCTATCATCAACATCAGTATATCACAGAAATAAGAAATGTAAAGTGTAAGCCTCCATTTGACAATTTCAAAAACTAGAGTTTCTCTACACTGTTGATAGTACAATGCATCTGAAACTAAAATCATTCAACCTCTCATACTTCCATCGAACTTTCTACTCACATTAATGTATTAGTGTCATGTCATCAGCCTTATAAACGAACTCTAGGTTCGACTCCAGACTACACCATTGTAACTGAAGATCACACAATGGTTTAGTTCATCCTCAGCAAAACAAGACCAACTATATAATACCCTCCTTGTTTATAATCGTGAGCGGCAACAGTGCGAGTCAGTACAGCCAACGACAGAAAAAGAAAACCAAAATTAATAATCATTAAAAAATTACCCATGAATAACGATACAATATCTTGACATGACAGTTTCACCAATCACCTTTCACAGAAACGTTCCAACAAACAAAAAATATACAATCATATTCTAGTATACTTGATTCGGTTGAATTGTGGTAGTTTCCGAGTATGAGTCGGACTGTACGTAGGTACATATAGAAAGGCCAGTCAGGTATTGTTGCTTGAACAAAGTAAAGTGTTCATTCAGTTCACGGTCGTCGATCGGAGCGGTAGCACGCGTGTATTTCGAGGTCCAGATCAGTGCAGCACACCTGAGCTAGAGCACCGCTCGCTGAAGACAACTTCGAGGCAGATATTGTGAGTAAAAGATCTAGATCATTGTAATAGGTCCAGGTTTAGGAATATAGTCTCAAAAGGTCAGCTCAAATTAATTGAGGTACAGAACCGCTAAGAGAAGAAGATGTGATTTTTTTTATTTTTATATATATTTTAAATTGTATAATGCCCTGTTTTACAAATTGATAGTTTGCGGATTAACTTTCGTACCTTTAACTAATAGTTAGTGGATTAGTACTGAACTAAGAGTTGAAAAACCAGGCCTAAGTAATGGCACAGATAAACGATTTCCTTTATCTGTGTATAATGGAAGAGATGATGAGATCAACTCCATGATAGGAATCATCCGAGATTCAGAAGAGTATTGAGAACCTCCAGAGCTACACGCAGCGGTGATATCAAAGAAGATGAAACCATTTAAATATTTATCACCGATCGTGTAAAGATATCGACATAGCCGCGGTGTTCGTTGAGGCACTGTGCTTACCACTGAGATGATCTTAGCTTGAGACAAGTATTGTGTATGTAGGGAATGAGGTGGTAGAGATTTGTAATCAACTATAACGAAGTAATGAACTAAGACATGAGGATATACGTTAATGAGTGTGATAAAGGAGACACGAATAGCCAGTGTAAGAAATATGAATGACCTGCACAGGAATCGAGCCTTGAACTTGTGTTCAGATCTTTTTATGGAGTAACAAACATGTAATAAAACATAAGGAATGAGATGGAGGCCTATATGTATATATATTTAAGATATTCGTATTAGTCTTAGATTATTCTTGTGTGGTTCAAATATTTTATAATTTAATGAATTAAAAACACAAGAATAATCCGAGAATAATATAAATATTCAAATATTTAAAAAAAGTCTAGTACTTGTGGATGCCTCAATATATATATATATATATGGATAATATTCTATAAATATATATATATATATATATATATATATATATATATATATATATATATAAATAATATATATATATCGATATGTGTATATACATATCCAATTGATTCGTCTTTAAATGAAAATCAGCATATTAAATACTATTGAGAATAGTCCTCCACCTGAAATTATATTGAAAAGCTGAAATGTTGATGTTGAAATATTGTCATACCCTTTCGATCTATACAAAATTAAATGCACTCAATTCATCTTCATTAATTCTCCAAAATGGATGATTATTTCGAATCTGAGTACATATGTTTATACTTTAGGATAGAAGGGCGAAACAACAACAACAACAACAACAACTTCCTACGGTAGTTCATCTCGAAGGATTCTCATCTAATTATCACAAAATTATTTATCGTCCTTATTAGCATACATATTATTCCACATTGTGAGTATGAGGAACTCTACCAGTTCACATGTAGGAAGGATTACCGTAATATTCGTGGGTTTGTGTCAGGCTGGGTTGGTCTACCAGGCAATCAATTAACGTGATTGGGTCATCAGAAGGCGTTCGGTCATTCGGCTACACGGGCAGTTATTACTAGCGGCTACAGAAGACAAAAACATGTGCGAGTCTGCGTAGCCTACATATTATATAATAGAGCAGTTCATGCGATGAGGGGACACTATCATTATCTCAGCATTCGAGCAGAATTCCTGATGGGGATATAAAATAATTATATCCACAACAATGAACAAATAAACAAAATTATTGTGACTTCTATGATCTTCGTTACTATTTTTTTTTGTAGGCCTACATTTACCTTTTGTTCGTTTATTATAGGTTCATGGGAAATATGGTTGAACTGCTTTTTTTCCGTGCAGTTTTTGTGATGTTTATTTTATAAAAACATTTCTGTTTTGAAAGAAATATCCATAAAAAATGACGGAAATTTATTTTTGAAAAATTATAATATTTTTGAATGAATATTATTTAAATACAATTATATACAATATATTATATAAATCTGCGATAGCTTGTGTTATACCACTGAATATTGCCTTTCTCTGTCGTTCATACAGGGTTTGTCAACCCTCTGCAACGCTCTACCAGTTACCAGGATGTCACTTGTAAAACATGTTATGTCGATCTCACTAGATAGTTGAAAAGTGAAACGTAGATTGGCCGAAGTGATAGCGTTATGTTTGTATTTGGTTGTTTTACTTTTTCTCACCCTACAAGGAGGTCAATTAATCATCGATATTGATTATAAAATTTGTCTGAAAGTTATTTTTATCGTTATTACATGCACGAGTTTATAATCCATATAAGGTAGAGTTGTTTTTATGATTTCACATAAATAATACATAATGATAACTGTTATAAATGTGCATAATAAAACGCAGCCGTTTTCATTAATGAGCACTTCGAACCTACATGATCATTGATATTTCGTTCAACCGTAGTATGGTTCAACTATTCAACCATTGAACGTAAGGAAAACACAGAAATTCAGATTTAGAATTCAGAATTTAGTATTGAATCCGACACCAATAGATGGTGATTATCGTTACAGTACGTCCTCAAACCCAATATAATAAAATAAATTAATAAATAGCATATTCATAATGTTGAAAGTACTGTTAATTAATAATTCATTCTAGTTTATTAATGAAGTTTATGTTTATTCATGCACAATACATGGTCGATATTCTTACGCTTGATTCTTTGATACCACTTGCGTTTTTTTTGCGTGCAGGTCTACTTTTGAATCATAATCTCACGCATTCTATCTGAGTTATCTGTATAATGTAATTTTGTAAGAATAAAAATATGGTAATATCGCAATATAAGATCGAAATGCAAATCAACTTAAAATGAACGTAAACTTATGTTTCCAAGTTATGTGTGAGGAACGTGAGTGAAAAAAATATATATTACAACACACTATATAATAGTGTAACACTTGATAGTGCAACACAGTCTGACACGAAAGGTGACAAAAAATTAGATCATGCACGGTTTGTGTAAAATAATGAAAACATTTCCATAATGTATTTTAAAACAATATTCGCAATATACATTATTTGTTACATTACAGCGTAGATATTATATGGTATATAATTAGCAATTGTACATGGGGGCATTTAATTAATTTTTTCGTGTTCATGTAACATATGATTCAACAATTACGTTCTGCCACCTCCCCCCTCTCTCCTCCTCATTGCACTTTAGACAGATAGGAAGGTGCGGCCGTACTTTAAATGTTACGATCGAGGCATAATGCCAATGAACGCTTGCGGCAAACCGTGTCTTAGCTTGTAAATGAATCAAATGATTCTTCTTTGTGCTACCTTGAATCATCCATATACAAGAGATTACTTTTGGGGGTGCGGTCAGTGCTCGGGCGACACCAATACGGTCACGTTCGAGTCCGGACAGTGTAGTGTCAGAATTCGAGAAAACGTTTCTGATGTCTATAATATATACTAGGAAGAAGAAAACGTCATGCAATTATTGAATAAATTCAGTTTTTATTATTACTTGTTAACATGGATTCGTCATCATTTTCAGGTATTACAAATTTTATTCGTGAAGCAGTTTTTCTTAATAGCGCTTGGTATACAAAAAATTGTATGATTTTTTTGATTGAATTTAAATCTTATAAAATACGCGATGGTAATATTCTTGCATAAACCGCGAGGGGAATTGAATTCAAATCAAAAACTAAATAAAGCACTATACCACTCACTAAGAGTAAGTAATTATCACTTTTTGATGAAAGATGTAATCATCATACTGATATTTTCTTTTCAGATCGGCCATGTATATCATCTTGAAAAACAAAACCCTCACTTCACATAACTCCAGCAGATGTAGAATGCACATAAAATGTATCATGTTGATCGGATTGTCTTTTTCTACTCGATAATGACCGAACAATTGAATGTTCTGCGGTAAATGCTTAGACATAAACTGGTTCAGTTTAAAGCCGTTATGACGATACATGTCTTATAGACAGACATCAGACAATAGCTATACATAAGGTGGACATTATGTCATGTGTAGTAGTAGTAGTAGTAGTAGTATTGGATGATACGCATTGTGCAGATGTTTATAAGAATATAATATCCCTCCGGGCATAAATAGTTTCTATCTCAATATTTTACTGTCTTCGATGAGGAAGAAAACGGGAATTTAACACTACATTCCATAAAACACATGAGCACGTATACTACCTCCCATATTGTCACATAACTTCTCATAGATCCAATATTTTTATATAAAGTTATTTACGTGGATAACAGCATATGTTGCCGCGATTATATTACGTATTCGATACGTGTTTGCTAGGGATAAAATGAAGTTTTATTTATTCATGTTAATTTATTCACATCACATGTATATGGGTTAATAACTTTTCTCACACGTATGCAGATATATGATTTATGAAACACACAAGAATGATGTGAATGCTCTAGAAATATTTAGAAATATAATAGAGAGATCGTGAACGTAGATTATAAGGTATACAAATATAACAGTATACTACGAAATACATTGATATTTACACATGCAGATAATTCGAAATATATTTTATTTTGAAAATGTATAGGTCTACTTATCATCATTTTGTATGAAAATCGAATTCGACTTTTCTTTCATATGTTTCAAGTTTTTACCAGCAGAACGTGTATGAAAAGATTTTCTTTCAAAAATATATAATTTTCATTATTTTGTATACAAACCAAATTCGCATTTTCTTCCACATGTTTCGAGTTTCTACCAGCAGAACGTGTATAAACTTGTGTTTCGTGTTTTCAACAAGCAGTTGATAAACTTATCCAATAGTTCCGTAGCATGCAAATATAGCAACTTCATTCAAGCTCTTATAGCTGAAAGCTCTATAAAGGAGTTCGACTAATTGGATGATTAAATACAACATGCCGGGAAACAATAAGATAAACCATCTACTTTCACTGCTACTGATGCATGTGGACGATTATTTGACATAACGTTCACAAACACTTTCCCGCTTCTGCACGTTAACTGTCACTTTGACTTGTATGGAAAGTGATGAATATGAGACTAGAATGAATAGAATATGACATTTAACTTTTACCAGATCCAAATTTCTACGCACAATTTCTAAAATATCAAATTAGAAACGCTAATTTGATCATAATTTATAACATAAATAAAACTGATGTTGATATAAATGATAAAATATTATTGAAACTTGTCTGAAATCAATGTCAGAGGAAGCGGAACCAAAACCGAAGAGAAAGAGTTCGAAATAAATCCTTTGAAGTTGATAAAGCATTATTCAGTTATACTTCATTGAAATTGTTATGTTTATACCTTTGTGGTAATATCTGTGGAATAATAGATGACCAACACTTGTTAATGAAGTATTTTTTAAAAGCAAAATTATCCAATATTCCATTTTACTACCTATTCTACAATTATTTCTATTCCGTTTATACCGTTGGGTATTGTCAACATGCTATGACTCGGACCCCCATGCACAATTATTGTACTGTGGTTGTTGAGCAACGGTAAGAATTATCGTCATATACTGATAATATTATGCTTCTTAACATGACTTTTTATCGACCATGCTCAGGATGACTGGCTATAATAATAATAATGATCGATCAATCAAACAATCACTCAGGCAACTCTAAGAAATCGAGAGCCGTAGGGTCTATACTTCACGTTTGGTTTTGAATTTTGTAATGAATATATCAAGTTACAAAGCTAAAGCCATAGAGAAAAAGTTCCTTTCTTCAAATGCATATAACACTTCAAATTATCAAATTTTTACAAGTCAAGGGTAATAATCAAACATTCTTTTTCGGTTTAAAATGTATTGTTTGCTAAAACTTGAGTAAATCCGTACAAGATAATTAAAAATATGCTCACTATATTTCTAACCTGGAAATTATATAAATGGAATGAATGCATTTTTCATATACCGATTTCAATTCTAGTTGTTACTTATGAACTTATTTGCAATTGAATACATCGAATGGTACTTGATTTTATAATCATAGAATACAAACTGGTGTAATTTATTCATGCATCATAATACATATTTTCTCTGATGAAGTAGAATCGTGACGTAACAAAGTGTGGATCTAGCACATTATATCTATTAGATCGAGTAGCAAATATTGGTTAGTATATTTACGTAGCATCGACATACAAATTCAAGTCTATGGCGAGACTAAAACTTTCTAGTTTCTTTCTACGAGTGAAAATACTTGTCAAAATGTCAACCAGTCGTTTATCAAATTGGTTGGAACAACGATTAACTAAACCAACAGACTGACTCGACAGTTAAACACGTACTATCTGAGGTAATAAAATCAAGAAAATTAACGCAGCGATTAACTCTTATGGAGTTAAATGATGATGGACCTAATGCGTAATACTCAATTTTAAACTATTAAAATGAAAGTTGTTAATTAGGACAATTAAATTTTCACTAATATCGTATGTTTTGAAATAGAGTCAAATGATAATAAAATTAGCTATATAATATTTATCATTATTAAAACAAAACTTACAAAATTATTGCTCAAGATGTTGGTGAAGATTAGGTCAAAAATGAACTTTTTGTGGCATAATAATAAAACGATTGATATAAAAACTTTTTTTAAATATTCAATTGAACATGTTCCACTCTGAATATTAAATATCAGTTTCTTTTAATATTTTTCAAACTGTTCTTGTTTATCTCACAAAATAAAAAGTAAAATTGTATTTCTGAAGTACAGATGAGAAGGAATCGTAATATAATTCAATGAACAACGAATTTCATTTTTTAACAATATTACATTTCATAAAATATACACAATTAATAATGGAAATTATAATTCCTAATTGCGTTGAAACCAGTTCGTGTATTCCGCGTAATAGCGAGGTCATTTCTTCTAGCTGAGTCTACTGTAATTTGGTAGAGTTAGCAATCAACGTAAACCTGATCGATTAAAGTTACGAGAGATTCATCTCTGCCGATGCAGAACCTCATCCAATGTTTATTTTCATCTGTTTAGAAATCCAATCCGAGACTCGATCCCGCACACTATTATCTCCTCCCATCCTCGTTAGGGATTCGAACACAAGCAGTGTATGTCTTCCTGGCCTCGTCATGTAGGGATTCGAACCCGCGCAATGTTGTCTAATCCTGTCCTCGTCAGGGATTCGAAACCCTGTTATCTTCTACTGTCCTCGACAGAGATTCGAACCCACGCACTCTAGTCTCACAAGATCTTGTGAACCTGCAGCAGCTAGGTTAGTCATCGGAGTCGTGACAAGATGTGATTGTTATTTTACGATAGTAACGGTGCATTTAGTAGAGCAAGGCAAAGCAAGGTATATAAAGGAAGGCTAGACTGTGGTAGAACAAATACAGCAGGGAGGGGCGAAACAAGCGGTGACGATTTCTTAACCAACTAATTCACTTGGCAGACAGGAAAACACCATACTTGACACCTTTTGACGAGTAAGGTAACACGAATTAAAAGATGGAGCACCCCATTGTCTCAGTCAACTAAGGCACTGCCTTAGAAACTAAAGTCAATCCGGGCGTGGGTTTGAGTCGCGCATAAAGCATGGGTATTTGTAAACATCATTCATATATCATCCCCTCATTCGTTCCTCAAAAATAATCCAGCTGTTGGTGGGGTCCTTATACGAACTATAATCATCATCTTGATGAAGAAGATCTAGAATGAGGAATATAAGATGTAGAAACATTGCTCTGTATATTTAGACCAGAAGTTGAACAAAGAAACTCTCTTCAATAATTTGAGTAAAATTATCAAATTGCAGCATTTAGCATTACAGTACCCCTCATACGACTCGAATATAGGAAAAAAAAGACGACAATTAATTACACTTGACACGGTTGAATGCCAAATAAAACTGAAAGTACTTCAAAAAAAAATATAGTCTCTCAATCCAGGCTGGGTCCAGACAATTTGATCGCCTCCAACCTCTCACTCTGTTGCATCTCTATATAGCCGTTGGCTACCCGCACAACGGAGCGAAATGTCTATAGCTTTTAATACTATACCAAGAAAATCGTATCAACGTGGGAACGGAAAAAAACGAAAATAATTGTCACTTTATTCTTGCTATTCTTGCGATTAAAGTTAAAACCTAATCCACGACTTAGAGCCGTGAAATTGTTGATTCTCTGCTATGATAAATAAAACCTGAAGAAATAGAATAAAGAAACCTTTTACAACAACAACAACGATGACGACGAGAGCTACTTCCCTAGTGTACCAGCAAACGTCTTCCCATTGTACTCGATGTGTTCTATGTCCTAATTGCAACGCGGTGGCCTAATTGACTGCTAAGCGCGTAATCACGACGCGCTTGGTTGATCGCTCGAGTACTATACAAAACCTCGCACATTTAGCCCATTTCCGTTTCACTTATAGAATTTTCAATATAAAACAATTATAATTTGGCCTTTGGCGTTGGTAATGAATACGGTAACACTTTGTATGACCAAGTACATGTATTATTATTTTGCAATCACATAGAAATTTTTTTAATGTTTCTCAATTTCAGGGAAACGCTATATATATACTCATGAACGGTGAAGTGTGTGTGTGTGGTTATGGTGAATATGTGGTTTTAAATCGTATTCTTATAATACAGTCGAATCAATGTACACAACATTGAAAATTAATACAATTGTGTTATTTGTTGTTATCATTAATTCGAGTATTGGTTCTCAATAGTAATTGGTAGTTTTATTGTAATGTTAGGGTATTTAAGGTAATATAAATTTTCAAGGGAATAGGCCTAATGACTTGATGTCAAGTATCAATATTAAAAAACTATTTACGGAAGGGTCCTTATCTGTCTGAAAATATATCTAGCAATGACTGAACCATCGAAATTTGAACTCTTCAAAATTTTAACATGTTTTAGTTTGAAAATAGTTTAAAGCTTTTGTGTGTTTTTCGTTGATAGTCTGGTTGGCACTTACTACTTTGTTCTTTGATTGAGGCTAATTGATTCTTCGCAATTACGGGCATCTGAGCTCATAGTTCACAATAAATCATCACGACTCAAATGTGGGCCGTATTAAAAGGCCAAGTCATCGCAATCTTAAAGAGAACGATGTAAAAAGCTTTTACATAAATTCGTCATTAATAATCTTTGTAAAGTCGATTAGAACTTCAATCCATTTGAGATCTGCCTTCCTCCGTTAAACAGTCAGCCAAGCCACCGCTTTAGAAAGTGAAGTCAACGATGTTCGTGGGTTCGAGTCCCGCATAAGCCATCATGGAGATATATAACATCCTTTCACTTATCATCACTTCATATTTTCATTATCACCTTCTCATTCGCACTCCCGTATAACCTAGCTGTTAGTGAGGTCGTCAAGCCAACAATAATCAATCCATTTTTATATGTTTCCAGTCAAACAAATCAACAAAGATGGAGTCGTGGCTGCAAGACGTTAAGAGAGTCCGGATCCCGCGCCCAAAATACGCTTCTGCCCGGTGCCCGAGCGAGCCCCCAAAAGACTACGGGGACGACATGACCTCGAGCAAGGGCCGTGACAGTAACAGGGCGTTAACGAACGCTACCGAAGAGTTGAGGAGGGCGGTGCAAGACAAACTATAGTACATGTCAAGATAATACTGACGCGGGTCTAGACAACACTGGCAGACTGTGGCAAGGTGTGATATCTAGGTGAGGTCAAGAACTTGACCAGGGCAGCGATATCGGTGTAAGACAATAACAATGAGACTTAAGGACGAACTTTCAGCTCCGATATTGTAGTAAGCAAGTGTGAACTCGTTCTAAAATTTCCACATTCTGTTGGAAAATCTCCTATCATAGTTGAGGGCTATTTTATATTAGATTCACATCGGGTGGGTAACTTAAAGACTTGGCGGGAAGTATAAGTGGAAACACGTAATCAAACGATTTATTTGTGAGTGTAATTGCTCTCAATAATTGCTACTGAAAGTACAAATAAACATGGGAAAGAAATCTGGCTAATCACAAACTTTTTCAAATTTACGGGGTTCCATATTGCAATGTAACTTCTGTTTGACTGTTTTTATTTAGTGAATATCTACTTCGCAATATTAATTGAAAATTGTTACTTTGAGAAAACATTCAGCATTGAAAAAAAAAAATAATAATCTCTATTTGTGTAAAAGCAAGGTTAAAATAATAATTATTATGAATTTCTATTGCTTTCTCAAAAAAATGTATCTCACTTATAGAAAACATTTCAGTTCAAGTATCAGCTTATCAAAAATGTAGGTCCAAGAAGTATTAATTCATTATGCAATGAATAGAATGCAAGAAGTTAGTAAATCATACAAATAATTTTTTTTAGTGCTTAAAACAAAGTTGCCAACTTGATATTGACCACTAACATGACTATATGTATATAATATGTAACACAAGAAATTTTATATGCTCATTGAGTAAAGTTCTTGCAGTGAAACCAAGAATCTAATTCCAAGTTACTTTGCTTTTTGCTTCATCTTCGTAGTCTTTCATTTAAATAATTTTGTTAGTCATTTGCTTGTTTATTTGTAGTGTACTTCTACGCACAATCAAATCTGTTCGAAGAGTAATAAACTTCAGACAGTAAAAAACTTTAGAACTTTTGTTATGTAATTTAGTAAGGTTACTATACGCCTATATAAGCTATCGTCTTTTTTATAATCACGCGAAAGCAGTACTCACTATTTTCTTTATGAATAGTGAAATGTGAAATGATGAAATGTGTATTTATAAATAAAGTTGACTTTATATCTTTAACAACAATGTGGTTTTATTTTATAACAGATGCCAATATCCGGTCCAGGTAATAAAACGTTTAAACGATAACTATTATGTTCAAACTCACTCGGTATACGTAATTTCATTGAAATGAGAAAAAAGTTGTGACAGACATGTTGATATATACTTTCTCCTTATAAACGAATAAAATATATTACATTTATAATAATATAATAATAACTTTCCTTTGAACAGAACAAAAAGATCTGGTGCTTTCACTTTCGTATTGATGCATAATTAATAGAAGCAATGTTCAATACGCAAAGCTGCCAATTTGAGCGTCGTTAATTAGTAATTACATAGGTTATTTATTCAATAGTCTGGGAGGCAAGTAACTGAAAGTTGTTTGATGATGACGAGAAGTTATTTTTAGTTTGGCTATTAGACAAGTTGTAGTCGGCAGGTATGATTATAGCTGCGTGATTAGACTTGAGTATTATTATTCAAGATGCCACTCAATTAATATGCATATAAGTTGTTTATGTTACACAATATGGTCAATGCTGGTTAATCGAGTTGTTGTTGAAATTTTATAATTCAAAATGGTTGTATTTGATCGATCAAGATAAAGCTATACCGTATTATCAAGAAAAAGAGAATGTATATATTCATTTTATTTTTAAATAATATCAATCTATCATTGAAATAACGGATGATACTTTACATTATTGAAAAAATATAACGCTATTTTTAGTACATGAGATTTTCGGTTATTGTTCAATAGGCCTATTACGTTAAAATATGATATCCTACGTGGAAGAAATTGTATTAAAATAAATACATTTTCATTTCAATTCATAAAGTTTTAGTCAACATTACTCGACTCTCTGCTCGGTATGACTATATATAAACCCAAAGAGGCAAATTAATCTACTGTAATGGTTTTACTGAAAGAGCTAGGGGTCAAATTAGCATATTACATGGAACTCACCGAACACATTTTATGCCTGGTTTTCAAACCGCCAACCACAGCATTGGTCTAGTTATAAATGTGAATACAAAACAAGGTGTGCTATAGGCCTACTCATGTATTTGAATCCACGAAAGAAGAAAATCGTTTACCAAATGAATGATCACTGTTTAATGCTTTCGAAAGATGCAATTGTGTTTTTACCAAAATGCCATCTTGAAGAATCATTCATACTCTCGAAATACCAGAGATATAATAATTAATATAACGACTCATTTTTTTTTGTGGATAACCTTATTCTCCTGTGGATATAAGTATAGCTCAATTCAAATCTCGTGACTCGTTCTCAAAAATGGATGGAATTGTGTATATAATCTAAAATCTCGTTTTGGAAAATTATTGACTCTCAAAATATCAAAGCTATAATATAACGGTTCATATTAGTTTTGTTGTTTTGTTGGATGACCCTCTTCTCTCATGGATAAAAGTATGGCTTAGTCCATATCTCTCAGTGACTGGTTCTAAAAATGATACTAATTTCACGTTGAGTGTCCTCTCTTTCTCTCTATATCTCTCTCTCTCTCTGTGTGAATAGTGTTCTCGAATGACCCTACGTTATGACGCATATCTAGATCAAATGACCACGAATGTGTTTTTGATAGCCGAGAGAATAATGTCAAAACAGAGTCACTCGTGAACTTTACGACTCAGATCTAGGTTATCTTGTCCAGATTTGGACAATTACTTCTAGCTTTTATAGACCAATATATTAAAGTACTCGGAAGCCGATATAGTTAGAGAAGCGTAGCGAAGACATCCTGTCGGAAAAAGTAATCGTATTTTTTTTTGCGACGGTTTGCAAGGAGTTAAAGTTACATTAATCCATTGGAACATTGGAACATTTTCATAAATTATCAAAAATTCTAATTTATTCGTGAAAATTATCAATTTCTTCGCTTAAAATTCCTGTATGTTATTTATAAAAGTTCTTGAAAATTATTATTTGTCTGGAAAAACTGTTCACTTACACGTATTTTGAGCATTGAAAAACGGACAGAGAAAAATATTCGGAGAGGCACATGAAGAGGTGGGTATTTAGTTGCACATGTACTTCACATATTTAATACTGGTATAAGAAGAAAAAATTATTCTCATCGAAGCGATGAGAAACTCGACTTTTTTTCGTGACTGTGATTTTATATCATCATGATTCAATATACTTTTTAGAAGTCTCGCAAAATACTGTTTCCTGTTAATATAAAATAAAAAATGCTTTCTTCATTCACGACCTTCTACAGTGCTAAATTTCAAGATAAGTATCAGGAAAACGGAAACGGTAGGGACGTTATGTGTTCCGATGTCCATCTCCAGATAATACCACCAATAAGAACAGAATAATGTGTGTGAGTCACATGACAATGACTTACCATATTGGCGGGATCTTGGTTGTACAACGAGGTCTGATGATCCATCTCATTCAAGCTTCCTCTTCGGCTCTCCTCAGGACTCGAGTGTCTCCTGTTTCTTCTGCCATTACCTCCGTAATCCTGCGTTGCATATGTTCAAATAAACAAGCCAGCCACACAAGATGACACATGTCTGATATATACTAACTACATATAGTTATTCTTAGCTTGGGATTAACTCTAGAAAAATACTTGGATATGAACACGGAAATTGCGTGGGAAACTAAAGGTGATCGATCAATGAAAGAGTTTTACTTCAGGTAGGATTTTAAACGAGTTACAAAATGATTCATGCTATACTACGGTGTTGAGTGAGTACTGGGTAGTATACGTATAATTTTGAAATCGGATTGGCTATAGATCTTTTAGGTCCATTATATTTGTTTTTACTTTGAATTAATATTTAGCCACTCTTCATTGCTAGTATTAAAATATACCATATTTTAAAGCTAGCAATTGAATTCAGGATATTTGAAAAGTAATTCGATTTTATAATTCTCATCCTTGCGAGAAAAAAAGAACCAATTTTCATTCGTGTGAGATGAGAATTATAATTCAGGAAGGAAAATTCAAACTGATTGTTTGAATTATACTATAAATCAAGGAATGAATAAAATTACTATTCAGCTGCTCATGACTGCCAGTAAGTAATTCATATATTTCTCTTCAGGACATGGCAGTTGAATATTTTATTTTTCTGATTATAATGCGTTCAAATATTTTAACAACTTTAACCTATATTGAACTGAAAAAGCAATTGTTCAGCCAGGAAAGTAACTTGAATGTTTGTAGAATTAGAAATAGATTTTAGTAGGAATTGAGTAGATTTGTCAAATTCGAATTATAAGTCACAGCTGGCGTAACTTCGAATAAAGGAAGAATATATATATATATATATATATATATATATATATATATATATAATTAAATACACTCACCACATAATAATAGGAGAAGAACGATATAATTAAACACGTAATAATATATAATATAGTGGTGTATCAGGAAAGCAGAAGGATATAAGTGGTTGAAATTGAGGTGATATATTTTGCTTGTTTGTGAGTAAAACACATGCGTTCGATTATGCTTATTTTGTGAGTAAGATGTAATTTGTGTGTATTAATATTGTGTTGATCCTAAATTCAATGAATTCATATCCCAGCCATAATGTATTCTTTCTGCGTTTTGCAATATCCCATATTCCACATCTGCTCAAGGAGCGTAGGATTTTTTCAACTCCAGTGGACAAGTGACGGAGGTTCGAGTTTGATTCCTATCATCATCAGGAGCATGAAGGTTTGAAATAACTTCCAGGTTATTCCAGGTTAACATTCAGAACTTGAACTATAAGTAAAAGTCCAATTCCCGTTGAAATATATGTATCACAAGATAGAATGGTTTAGAGAGGGAGAAAACTACTATTGGTACAAACTGTACTTGGTTGGAGCATAGTGTAGGAATTGTTTCAACTTGCAAGTCAACAAATACATCGAAGTGGATATTTGTCAGACCGGAAGTCGATTTCAGATCAGTTCAATTTGGATTATATTAGTTTCGGATGTTTGTTTTGTTGGATCAGTTAGTTTAGGTTAGTTGGGATAGGTTAGATTCATGAAATTATTTGATTTGGGTTATTTAGGTTAGTTTAGGCTGCGCGCACCACCAACAAATACATCGTCTGCAAGTGGTGACATAGACCGATGGTCCGATGAATAGACGGAAGGTTGGGATGTACCAAAAGTACCAATTTTTTTTTTTGAAGCCAAAGTAAAATTCCTCGTTCTATCTGACTAAACAAATCAACCTTGTGATATTTCATAGGATTAAACAACCATCAGACGAATAGAATTTGAATCTTTACTACTGGTTCAAGCTCTGCCTGATTTTATCGTCAGGAAGAGTAGGCTTCGTTCCATCTCCAAAGTGATAAGTACTTGTAGGAGAAGGATGATTGGAAGCACCTGGTTGTTACCATCACAGAGCGAAAAGGATTTGTTTCTTCTCCAAGGTGAATTATTACAAAGGAGGCGGAGGTTTGGATATACCTGGTTGTTATTATCGGCGTCCAGGTCCGACGTTCGTTGCGCCTGCGTGGATGTGGATGTGGGGGAACCAACCCATTGTCCGACGGAGCTGTCGTACCCGGCTCTGGAATTATTGCTGGCCACAGAAATAGCGGTATTACTGATGAACTTTTCAGCCAATAGATGTATTCTATTAATTCCAATGGATATCTTCAGATGGAAAGAGTGCAATCTCTTAGCTGATAATTTATAAACTCGATCATCTCGTTGGATATTAGACCTCATGGTTCAGCTTAACGAGGTAGTGTATATTTTAACTTTTTCATTTTCTTTTCACCGATGAGGTCTTGAAAGAAAGCCTTAGAATCAATCTTTCCTTTCGAAAGCACGTATCCGGAGCGCAACTGCAGACGCAAATTTCCGAATATAAACTCTGATCCAACGAAGGTACATTCAGCGGTATAACCAACCCACGAGACTTAATGGTATTAAAGATTCTTTTGTGCTCATTACCGCTTGTTTAATATTCTAATGTATTCCTTATTTCGGGTACCGGTATTCGATTACTTCTCACCCTGTTATACCCCGTTCACACTATATCGGCTTAGCGAGGTAGTGTATACTTAAACTTTTTCATTTTCTTTTCACCGATCAGGTCTTGAAAGAAAGCCTCAAAAAGAAGAAGAAAGCCTAAATGATGTTAAGCTACTAACTGACGTTAACAATGTGAACGGAACGCAGTTAGTACTAACTGGCATCAAGCGATATAACTTCGTTCTGAAACACGCAGTTAGCGCTTGATGTCAGTTGGTTCTAACAGCAGTTACCGGTAGTGAACAAAGTGTGAACAGGGTATAGCGCTCATGATAGATACGATATTGAATACAAATGATTTGATCTCTTTTCGCTCTTTTCCACTGTCAATACGGGATTAGCTGTTATTGTTTTTTTTATGCGCTTTTTTTCTACCGCAATATTCAATATTTCATAAATTCTACAAACATACGGCGTGAATGCGACAATACTAAAACGACAATCATAGGTTGCACTCTCTCCACGAAGACTGTATATAGCTGGTCCTGATTTGCTACAGCCTGATGCTCACCTATTCGCTCGAGCATTAGCTATCTCAAGACTCAAACCGACGCCCGAGTCCTCGCTCGGAGTCTTAAACTCCTCCGCTTCGTTAAACGGAAGGAAGACGGCACCGTTGTCGATGACGACCGGAAACTGACATGGACGCGCAGTCGCACTGTACTCCGGCTGCGAACATGATCGCGACGATACCGGAACTATAGAAGTCTTGTTCGTGAATAAGTCTTGGACGATATTCCCCGCTCTACTATAAACGTTGCGTCAGTTGAATCGCAAATATAGAATAATAATGACTGTTCACTTTCTCATCAAATATAATATCGAATACAAAGATCTATTCGCAGCTTCACTTTGTCAAAGGAAATGATTTTTATGAAAATGTAGACGGTATACATTCATTCCTTTGAAACAAATGATTAGTTAATACAAACGACTGACAGGAATACAATGATATTCGCGTTGTTGGGCTGATAGCACATCTCTCGTGAGTAGAACAAAGTGACTGAAATACATCAATTGTAAACAGAGATAGAAATCTCCCGAGTACAACTTTTTTTAAGGAGGACATTTTCATGAACGCGGAATTCGCATAACGGATAATTAAGCCACCATGTTGCACAAATGAACAATTCAGTGAATAGTGCGGTCCAGTCCAATTTTTCTGCGTTTTGCTTAGCGAATGTTCGCGGTCATGGAAGGACAGCTTTCGTCACCGTCAGTGTGGTAACCATTTGTCTTGGTCGCTCCTAGACAATGGTGTAGACAATATTCTAGCTAGAAATGTATCTCATCTCAATCACAGCTTCCGATGTGCGGGATAAGAGAAGCTCTCCAGATCGAAGTCTCATATATTATTCAATTGTCTGTTTACTGTTATATGGTCTTATCCGAGTTATTTTATGTGGCTTAAGATGGAAACAATTACAAGTTGGAATAGTCTATTACTATTCAGGATGCTGTAAAATATAGCATTCTAGTGCTATAAATGCTAGTGCTATTGTATACTTTATGACAAGCTGCACATTTCCATGCGGAGCGTTTCCGCACGTTTTATTATTTTCAACGAATGCTAGCGATAGTACAGAGCTACATTTGAATGAAATTAATTCGAAAACTCAAATCGTAAGTATTTGTCCATGTGATTGATTTGAATAGAGAAACGCAAAGAAGAGCGGAGAATAAGTGTCGTCGACTTGTCGTTGTTGTCTGACGATTTTGAGTCTAGATGAAAAACTTTATTACTTTTTTGAAGTGGAATTTTGAATGACTATTTGTTACACTGAACTGATTTCAATTGTTAATCCAACTGCCTGGAAAATTTCCGAGTAACGAGAATATTTTTGGCAGAGAAATTCCTTATTGGATTTCGATTTGTCCATGTTACACGATGTGAAATTATAATATCATTTCAAAAAACAATTCTGGCGGGTTGAGGTTAGTTGGTAGTTGAGCTAGATTTGGTTGTGGACCAATTAATTTTAAGCATCGTGTATCATGGACATTACGCTATACTTTTACATAGGCTCATTTGAAATCTCTTTGCTGGATATATTACACTCGCGCCCGGGCAGCCGAGCAGTCAAATTATGATGAGGGACAAATTATTGATCGGCTACTCGAGAAGTGAACATTTTATAATGTGGCATTTAATATTGAATATTTTTCATTCATTGTATATTCACGTCATATATCACACTGTTTCTATTTCCGTAAATAACAGGCACAGTAATAGGAATCATTCGCTTTCTCGGGCAGCTTTGGAATGGCCCTTCCACCAAAATTATTTTCACATTTTCTAAAGACTTCAAAGACGCTCAAAATGTGATACAAACTATATTACTTGTTATTCAAGTTATGAACTCAGCTCAGTGATGGAGTTATTTATTATTCCATGGTATTATACAGCCGTGATAACTCTCAGTGCCACAGAATTTTATTGTTACTCTACGCGTTCCGTCGTGTCCACACTTTGAACAAGTAGAGAGCCTGTTGATTTATTGCTGTATACGGAAATACGACACTACAGGGACAATTTCATGTACACGTGCAAACTACATCAGTACTGCAGAGATGATGTATCAAGTACAAAACAGGGCATTTCCTGTCAAACAAACTTAGATTCAGTTGAAATAAAAAAGATCGTACTTTTCTTTACGAAAAAAAGTATCAACTTATGAAATTATTAGTTATATAAATACATTGAAACGAGCAGTTTGTACATCTTTTAATGACGTAGAGATGGGGATAGAAACGTGCAATGATAGTTTAAACTATACTAAAAGAAGGGTTGGTGATAGATTGTTCATATTGAATGAACATCCGCGAGAGAAAAATCCACAAAACATGACTGAAAACTTGGGTGAAAAAGAGGCCTAGTGCAAAATACCATGCTTCATTCAGATGATAATGTGACTTGAAGAACGTTTCAGATTACGAAGTTGGAAACTAATAACTATCACATTATATTCATTGGATTTTTTAAAAGTATTTCTATACTTATTTACAGAATATATAATCAAATGAATTATAGTGCTTATTCAAACGTGTATCTAAAAACAAGTAGCAGTAACATGAAATGGTGAATTGTCTCAACGAAAATATTCATCACTTTAATAAAAATAATACAAACCAATTGGCGTCTTTTATTAATTGATCACTAATCCTGATGCATTCATATTTTCATCAACTAATCACATGATCATTAGTTACAATAGGCAATTAAAGTCCAAGATGTAGGCCTACATTCAGTTATCAAACTTATTACTACTATCCATGGTAGCTCCAGAAAATTGTATCGGTAACCCAGGGGTTACATTCATGAAAAAGCTTCATTCGCCGATACAATTATCTTCCCAACTCTAATGCTAGGTTTTTCTGAGTAATATATTGTGATAGTCTTAGACAATGCAAGCTCTAATGCAAGTGAGTTATTATATGAATATAAAAATTAATTTATATAAATTAACAGAACAGCAGGGTGAAACGCGTGCACTATGAGTTAAAATGGCAATTGGTCGTTTTATTTTAATATATAATACCGCTTTCAAGGAGATGATAAACTCCGTTAAAAATAGGGTTAATTCTAATTATACGGTACGGTTGAAAATTACGTATTTATTTTTAATGGCGATTAATGGAATGAACACATTCTTCCAGAAATTAAAATTGTTTTCTTCGTGTCACTTTCTAGTTTCAGTTTTTAAACAGTCATGAAAATTTATAGAAGGCGATCTCACATTCTAATCCAGGATATAAAAATTTCAGTTCCATAATCATGAACATTCTGTGTGTTCCAGACTTAGTAGGCCTATGCGTTTTACTTAAATACCGGTACGGTAGATTTTCCCTCCGGAAACATACGTCATTTAACATGAAAATAGATGTTATTTTTAATACTGAAGATCTTATAGTTCTGGGCTTCGAGTGTAATTAAAGACCATATTTAGAGCTGGTAACGTAGGTATTTGTGAGGTAAGTTTGAGATAAGTGGTCTACTTTTGGAGATAATACACTTATAATGGTGAATAGATATCTTGAAACTAATGGAGAATGTTCAAATACGATTGTAATATAACGAGAGAATAATCTTTGTTTGTTAGTGAACCAGCTTCAAGCTAGCACAGTGTATAAATCAATACCGAGGCTTATTGTTCTCAGGTATTAATAATGGTATTTAATAACCCATGTAGAGTTAATCCAGAGTGTCGACTATCTAGACTATCTAGAATATCCGTACATATCTAGACCCGTATCTAGACTACCCAGACATCGTAAGACAATCTATAGATGATCTAGACTAGAGGTTCGTCTCGTTCGAAACAAAATAGATTATAAGATATACTCTCATAATATATCGAGCTATAAGTGGTGAACATTTGCTCCAAAGACAGCTAATATTCTGATATTTTAAGAATTACATTATAATTCTTAAGATCAGAAATAATCATCGTGAGAATGAAAGATGGTGACGAACGCAACAAGACGAATCATAACATGATTAGTTTCAGCATTACTTATGTATCCCTTCTGTGTCGATTGCGGATCTTTCTTGGAAATATTACAAAAATTCTCAAAATGGAATATTTATTTTCTATCATTGCTTACACTATATATCATCTTATATTTGGATATTTATAATCTCATGAATTTCAAATCGAATCAACTATCATGATCTAATTCATTCTGTATAATTCCCGTTACCTCCAATACCTCCAATAGGGAAGCGATGTTATTTTTTAAGAGATGTTATAGTTCTGTGCTTGATTGTTATTAAAGATCATATTTTGAGCTGGTAACGTAAGTGTTTGTGAAATAAGTTTGAGATAAATGAGATAACTGGTCAACTGGAATTGGAAATTGGAAATGGAATTGGTATATGGTAATCTCAAGACGTGATTTCGTGAATGTTTTTTTGTAGGCTCACGCTCCATAAATTATATTCATTTATGACTTAAATCTCAAGGGCGACATTTGCAGCTTCGCTCACTTCCTTCTATTGACGTAAAACAACTTTCATGTGAATATAATTATAACTAGTAGGATGGACGATGACTAATTTTGATGACGAAGAGTATAGGAATATTGCATAAACGCAGTCAGATATACGAATCAGAAATTATCGGTGTAACACTCCCTCCCCCCCTCCCCCCTCCTCATTTTCCCACCAAATCTCATCTCTTTTCCTCACACGCGATATTCACTCCGCTCTTCAAGCTTCGTTTTGTTTAGTTTTGTTTGTTTGATTTTGTTTTATGTTTTGTTATTTCGATATCAACGAGGAGTCTTACAAGTGAAAATGTTTTGTCAGTAACTTTTAAACGTGAAAGAATATCAATAATCTGAATTCTTAGAATTTGAATTCAATTATGACCTATCTAATAGGAAGATTTATGATACAATTCATGTTTCAAACCCAACCGTGCGCACCGAGGACATGTCATGAGTCACGATGACATCATTGACATGAGATGCAAAACATGTTTTGATCAGTTATATTTTAATTAAAATTAGAGTAAGCATGAATGACTTCAACGTTTTGATTTCAATGGAAGATGAAGTTATTTTGTTTTTGTACTTTTGATATTCAAATAGTTTAAAAGTTATTACTATAAACAACTGATATATTGGTCGAGTAAGATAAAAGTATATTACCTCTGAGTTGAGAAACATATAAGATTGTAATGAATATTATAGCTTTTAATTACAGTGTGTAGAATATACTTCAAGTCTTTTTGTTGAATTAAGATACACATGTAAGTTTCAGTTAGCATTAAATGTGCTAAAATTAGAATAAAGGATTTAGGTGCGTATAATTATTGTACAGAGGTTGAGCAGAGGTTTAGATTGGTGATGGTTATTGTTTGCTTAGCGAGCCCCAACAAGACTTGGGGTACGTATTAGTGGATGATGGATGGATGTTTACAAAACCTCAAGACTGAGGCGAGACTCGAACACACACCCGACTTGATTTCAGATTCCAACGCAGAATTATGGATTGACTAAGTCGGATGGCGCTTGGTTAAGATGTGTTTAAGATATGTTTAGTGGTGAGTTAAGTGTAGGGTTAATAGCAGGTTTTCTAAACAGCCGATGATTAGCAGCAACTTTCTACTAGAAAACTACTCATCTAATCTGGTCATAGCAGGAATTAGAATGAGGCGCTTTCAAAAGGAGATTGACGTTTTTCAAGAAATGAATTAAACACGTGATTTATTCTAGGAACATTGAATACAATATAGTTATATTATATTTTCTTTTGACGTCACTCTCCGGTGGATTCTTCGAATTCACTGAACAAAGTTTTGAAGCTAACACCGAAATGACAAAAAAGTAGTTCATGTTCGTTATATTATTATTCAGTTTCTAGTTCCTTCACCAGTCTGATACGGTGGCAAGTGCGCCACTTGCTAAATTAACAACCGTTCATCTAGCAAGTCGATATACTATCGAATTGATTTATCACTTCAAATGTAGTTTCTTAATTTTTTTGTTTCAACTTACATTATTATTATATAATGGTACTATTTTAATGTTTAAAAAACGTAATAAAAGTTACAAAAACACTTCAAAAAGATGAATATGAACTCAAATCAAATTTTAAAGTATTGTTCTCTTCGCTTTGTTCCATTTAAAATTTGTGAAAAAAGTTAGATTCAGGGTTGTTTTGATCACTGCACATTGTCAAAAGAGAAAAATATAAGACATTTTCAAATTTTTCATTCTGTTCATCTCTTAGGCCTGTATTAGAGCAACTTATAGTGATATTACATCTTGAGAGTGTGAAGTCATAAGAAATAAGTTAAAATGAAAGGAACAAGATGATGCCAGGGAAAAGCCACTAGCAGGAGAAAAAGCGTCGTGTAGGCGAGGCGAAAGAGAGAGATAGATAGAAAGTAAGAAACAATGCAGAGATAAGAGATGGTAAAGAGATAGAGAGAGAAAGACTGATTAGAAAGAGAAGTATTGTACTTACAGGTCCCGGTAAATCATGTAGATTGGACATCAGTATGGCGTGGTTGGGCTCTGATGAAGTACCGCCGCCTCTCTAAAAACCAACGTGAAAGTATATTTTGTATTAGATTTCATGATTGACTTCTTTACCGGATGTTGAGTGAAGTAAAACTGAAATGAGAACTATACCGGCTAGCTATCAGCAAATAGTAAGGTGAGAAGTACACTTTATTTTCAAAAAGCAAAAATAAATATATATTTGAAGAGAAAGAAATTGATCTGAATTGCTGTTGTTGCCAGCAAGAAATAGAAAATGAAAGACAAGAACGGAAGACAAAAATGTATACATTCGGAAATGAATGACACTTTCATTGTGAACAAGTTAAATTATAGAATATCGACACTGGCACAATGGAAGTAGTGTCACCTTTTTAGTTCATGAATGATATGCAATATAACCTCTATAAATTATGTTCTGTAAATTCTATCAGTAAGACATAAATGTATTAATTACATCTTCTGTACGAAGCTACTGGAGAAAATGTTAATACACATGCCAAGTAATGTAAAATACAGTTGTACTGACCCTAGGTGGTGCGACACCCTGTTTTACATGTTCCCGTTGATCCAGTAGGTCTCTAAACTCCCGACATCGTTGACCCTCGACCTCTCGCCGATACACTAGCTCGTCGAACCTGGTTCGATCCTCGGGTAACACCACTTCACGCAGCTCAGTCAATAGCGTGTACTGCAATAGAAATCACCGCACTGATTAACATCACTTGTTCATGCAAGACGCTCATTTGCTTGATTACCTCACGTTGCAGTGTATCACGTAGAGACAAATAGTTAAGGCCCATTCACATTAGAAATTCGCAATGAGCTTTAAGAATAAGATTAAAATTTAAGTTTGTATAGATATTTTCCAGGTACGTCGTTAGGGGGTCCAAGGTGGGGCGCGCGCCCCAACTATAATTTATCCTTCCAAAAAAAATTATATAGGGTCCATATGTATATATATATATATTTATATATATATATATATATATATATATATATATATATATATATATATATATATATAAATTGATCCACGAATTAACACACGATAAAATATTCTACTGAGATATATCGCGAAAATAACTTCGAAAGTGTCCATAATGATTAAAATATTAAAAATATATATTCAGAAATATCCATGATGATTTAATTATTAGACTCCAAAATTGCTTATGAATCGCAGAAATCACTTAAAAATTACCATATTACAAAACATTCACTACGGGGCTCCAAGACCTCCTTTCATTCCCACCCACACAATTCCCACGACGTTCCTGATATTTCACTACAATTTATGCCGTAATGAAAAGCCAATGAGACAGCTTGTTGGAATGTGTAAGCCAGATTTCAACCAGCAGGCGCCTGTGCGAAAAAACATGGATTCAAATCAAATTCGCAGACACTTAAAACTAGATGTAAAATTAGGATAAGGTATGTTTTTCATGAACATTTATTTCACCTCTAATTCCTTATTGCTATTGTTGCGTTGTGAAAAGGAACGTGGAATATCATCTGGCAAATCCTTAACGTCCTTAAAATCCTTAAAATCCTTATCCTTAACGTCAAGTTCAATGAGAATTTCTGTTGTGAATGGGCCTTGCAGTTTTAATGAAGTCCTGGTATATTTAGTTCTATTTTTGTAATTTTATAAATACGAAGTGTAGACAAAAATAAAGTAATTACGTTTGAGACATAATTCACAAATACATCAAAATTCATAGAATATAATTGTTTACAAAATAGTACATGCTATTTGTGAGAGCTTAGGTATTGGAATGAATTATCGTGTCTCTACCAACAAAATATATACATAGCTCGAGTTTCGAGTAGACAATTCAGGCCTACTTTGCAATATTGACCCATATTTTTACTCTGCGTTTTTCATATCTGTGACCCACCCATTAGACATAAATTGTATACAAAATAACGAAGAAGTATGAACTATAATTATGGTATAATAGACGGCAAAAGTTGTATGCGAACTATTTTGTTATTGATAATTTATAACCTCATAAGACCTAGAATTGTAGTACAGTAATTTGTTTTATAGAATGCTGGCATCGAGGTTTGTAAATTGTTTGAATAATTTACCCCATGCATACGAAATGAGCGACAACTTCAAAAAGTTTCTGATTCTTAGAAGTTCAGCGAAGATGATTAATAAAATATGCTGGTAAACAGTCCGAGGGAGAGAGGAGGAATGTTCACCTCGAGAAATGTAAATCTTGTAACGATAATTGCATATCGATAATATACCTACATCGATAATGTATATCTTATCTTACACAATTAAAATCATTTTAGGTATTGGATAATATCAAACAAAAATCACTATTTTTTTCATGTTCGGATAGTACGATTCACAACAAGACAAGTTATTAGTGATGTACTTTGATTAAAGTCTTTTGTATGCAACTCTCAATAATCAAAGATATGTCACCTCCACCAAAACATTTTTTTTGACTAAAACACTCCTCCTGTAGGAATACAGTATCATCTTCACAAAATCACACATCACAAGAGTTCATGGAAGTCGATTTAGTGGAATATCACTTTTTATGTGATAACTTTAGAAAGGTATGATAATTACTTCAAAAATAACAGTCATAAAAAAATGACCGGAGGATTTGGGTAGTTTAGAAATTCAAGAGCTGGATGCAAACTTTATGTACCTTTTGACTTGAATGATGGACATTTTTAAACTGACGAATTGTGTTTCCGATCTTCCAACCTTCTCGAAATGAAAATAAACTACCCAATATACATGTTAGGACAATAAATAAAATAACGATACATAGAGAAATAGATATACAATAGGCGAAGGGTTCATTTGGACCAATATTTCATCTGCGACTTGACGTAATAAATGAAAGCCCGCTCAGAAAACACGTGTGAGAGACGTGTCTCAAGCGCGCGGTTCAATTGTCATATGTGGCCTGAAATCCGAGCATGCTGACAACTCGATTACACGTATAACAGGGGCTCGGGAAGAGACGACTGTCCACAGCGTCTCACAAGCGAACAGCGAAAGCATAGGAGTCAGCCAGGGCACGGAAACATGCACACGCACCGCACACAGCGTGGCAAAATATCGTCTCCTGGAGAAACTTGAAATCAATTTAGAAATGAAAATAGAGGTATACAATTTTTTCCTTTCCCTTTTATTCGTTGGGTAGACATTGTCTCAATGTTTACCCCGACGCTTCGCTACTGATAATTATATTGAAATTCTAATACGTAGAAAGGAAACACAGATATTTCAATACCTTCAGAATGATATAAGTAGACAGCTATTTATCACATATCGCCTGAATGTCACGCGTATACGGCCAAAAAACACATTTTTTAATCGTATATGCGTTGAGAATTAGGCGATATAAGATGAATATTCATTACTTTCACCATCTTGAAGGTATTAAACATATATGTGTTTCCATTTTATTAATATTTCGATATCTCATACCGTTCAGAAAAAAAATGATATTCAGTTGAATCGACTCTCATGGACCTTCCCATTGATCCTTCGCAAAAGTACTGACCAATCGAGCAGTATATTGAAACTGTAAATCAAAGATCTGGCACCTCCACTAAAATATATTTCAAGCTAAATCACTATTCCATACCGAGTACAGTGATTTCCTGACAAAGCAAACATTATTCAACCAACCTTTTCATGTGTATTGAGCAGTTCGAGTAGAACCGCCACGAAGGCCTCTATCGTCATCTGCCGCGCCGCGTACTCTTCCTGGTAGTAGGCGAGAGTTGTGAACTCGCTCTTCTTAAGGAGGATCCGTGCCTTCTCCTCGACCATCATCAGCGCCGGGGAGCGATGTTTGTGTGCGCCGCCAGGGTGACTGAAGGACGAGATAAAAGTAAGAGAGAGATAGTCTTTACTAATACCCAATAATGAAGGCAAGACTTGTATAACATTATTTAGAGTGGTTCAAACTTCTGAGTTGATAAACGAGGTTTTAAAACTCTTTAAGACATTATGAAAGAGTCAAACTGTACTGTTCACTACAGAACTGAAAGCTGAGAAAGTGAACACTAGAAACGTCGAGTAATATGATATGACTAACTTATAACTGCTCTTAGGAATACATAATTGGTAGGTAAATATACCAAAGTTGTTCAAGTTTCTTCCTTTTACAATTTTGTTTGCTTTAAAGTCGTCTATGTACTACGGCAGTTCAGTGTACACTTTCATAGTTGCTGTACGGAGTACACATTTTCCCAATCTCGAGAGGATTAACGAAAATCTAAATTGTTTATGTTATTTTAGCATCATATTATTTCACATAATAAAATACACAGGACCTATTCATCTATTTTTGTTATATTTTCCCTTCTATCTTATGCTTCCCAACGGAGATTGACGGAAATTGTACCATCTTTCCATCGCAGCTTGAATTTGCTAAACTTTGTAAACATATATTTTTTCATATTTTCATAAAATATTTTGACAATCCCATAAAATTATCCAGTGGGAAAAGTCATTCTGTTTGAATCATGACGACGCTAATTTTAAAATCAGTTATCGATTGAAATTGCTATACTTGTATCCACAAGAGTTTGAGCTTCTCTACCAACATAACGATTGCTGATATGACCATTACATTAGTATAACTTAGTTGTGGTATTTTGAAAGTCAATTATATTTCTAAACGAGAATTGGAAATTAGAATCACAACCACATCTTTCAAAAGCATCAAGTATTTGAATATGCACCTAGTTTATCTGCATCTGCCCCTCCTTTTTACAATTATCTATTTGGTACACCCCTACCACCCTTATCTCTTGTAGATACAAGTGTATAAAATGAACCATTACTGTGCATATGCGCATCTTATACAATGTCACGTACACGTACCGTCTCTCATAGATCTATGGACGCGTGTAAATGAACGACCGAATGAATGATTGAACGATTGAATGAATTAATATTCATGGAGATTAACGACTTGTCAGAAACGTAGTTATATTACGCTGGTATAGAAACTGAAGTTGATTGGATATATTTTTATTTTTGTGAACGAACTTGTATCACCATCTAAAAATGTAATACATTATTTACTCATGTCAACATACCCAGGACTCTGCGACTCCCACGCTACCAGGTCATCGTAAGCAGTGCAAGAGTGCGGCACTTTGCCGACGTCGCGAACTGTCAACGTCATCCTCTTGTAGAACTTGAGCTGGTTGACGGCGTCGTCATGGCTCACGTCCAAGAACGACTGTCCGTTCACTTCTAGGATCTGGTCACCGATCTGAACACAAAAGGAAGTACAATAGTTTTATTCAAGGTAATAGTTTTATTCTAAGCATTTCTTCATTTACAAAATTGTATTATTTATATTATTTTCATGATACAGGTACCATTTTCTAGTTCAGTTCCAATTTCATTATTGATAAAACGTGTTTCAACTTTCAGATTATTAGTAATATTACCAGTTTGATTGTTGTGTTTCAAATTTATATCTGGGGTTCGTGTTATTAGACTTACTTCACAAACTATTTTCACTTTTCTATAGAAACCTTTCACTAAGTGAACATTTTTCTAGATCTAGATCTAGAATATAACGATTATTACAAATTAATATATGAATTACGAAATAATGTACGGAATACTATATAAGATGTTTCACACTTTCCGAACTATTTTCATCCATTGTAGAAAAATCAATGAGAATCAAGAAGTATTGTTATTTACTGGATTGAATAAAACAGCATTGAGTTATCAAAACATGGCCCTTCCACCAAAAGTATGATTTACTATTCATTCGACAAAAAGACAATTAATGAACTGAGATTTTGGCTTACGATATATCTAAATGTGTAAGTGGTCTCTGTGGGAAATTATTAGTAGATATAATCATGACCAATCACTGTACCAGCTGTGCGTAGAATAGAAATGAATCTAAAATACATTACAATTTTGTATTTGATGATTATTTTGTGTCATCAAAGAAATTGATTACAAGAAAACAATCTTAAGCAAATATTGGTTCCTATGATAAAAAAAAATTTAGAAACGAACTTCATGGGTTGAAATATTGACATTCTTTAATGTCTCAATTTTTACTGATTTAGAAACGACAAAGTTCAAACAAATGAACATTTGTTTCCTGATTTGTCACAACGTTCCATATTTTGTTCGCTCTCAGAATCATTAAAATTCATTCTACTGGAAACAATCTTCCCAGAACGCTGTCAGGTCATTAAGGTTGCACCAACTACGGAGAGGTGGAGTAATCGGGCAAGGGAAGCGAGATGATGGTTGAAGTTACATCCAACGTGCAATCTTATCCCAAGCGGAAGTACCAAGATATAACCATAAAAAATATCACAGCGTGAACGACAGGAATTGAACCTGGGTCTCTAACGACGTTTAGCGTGTATCAATCCATCAGTATCAATTACACACCGAAAGATTAGTCAGGTTGATTGAACCGTGATCGACTATCAATCAAGGTGACCTCTTAATCAATCATCAATTATAATTATCTTCGACCTGATTGGTTTTCAATAAACCGTCGGTCTCCGTTCAACAATTGAGTGACTAATGACGTAAGGCTCTCATTGAACCCAAGCCAACCCCGGCAACAATGGAAACTCGACATAAGGAAACTTGCGTCATAATTCAGCTACGGAATCTTTTTAATATTCTGTAAGTGCTGGCACAGATAAAACACACGGTTGGTTGTGTGCCAAGCTATCAAATCGGCGTCGAATGTTAGTCTTTTTGTATACTTTAACGAAAACGATAAAACGTCTCGAGCCTTTATCAGGGATCATACAAGAATTAAGGGTTGGGTTTCCTTCTTCTGGCAACTTCTTTCTTTCTTAGGCGACAATACACATATCTCAAAAAGATTTAGTGTTCTGAATTTGCATCGTTCACAGGATATGTAACGTAATTCATACACACTGAGGCATATCGATAGCTGGATATAATAGGATTGAGGCTAGATAAGAACTAAAAAGTGTAAGTTATTGACGTATGGAGTCAAAAGTGATGTATAGGCATATTTTATTTGCAGTGAAAGAAAAGTTTATCGACCGTCACAATAAATTGATATAAAAATATAGCTAGAAAAGAGAAAATAGAATATATTATATCGTGTTCTAAAGAAAATAATTGAATGGTTATGTGTAACGAAGTATTAATATAACAGCAGGACCTGAGTGAAATAGTATTCCTAAGATAAGGCGAACAGACAAAATGACAAAGGGCAATCAGATCTCAAAAATGAGAGCGAAAAAATTAATATAGATATTTATGTTTCTCTATTTTTAGAGAAAATATAACACAGTAGATATAAGACTATTCAGTATCCTCTATTAAATTTGTGGTGTTATATGATGAACACTGACAATATAATAGGCATCGTGTACAGACAGGCGTCTACTCACCATAAGGCCTGCCCTGTCTGCCACTGAGTCCTTATCCACGCCCGTGATGAAGATGCCTAGATTGTACTCGACGCCCCCTCGGATCATCAGACCTAAACTCTGGCCGGGGTCAATGCTGAGGTCAACCTGCAGACAAGGGTGACACACATACAGTACGCTGAAGGGGTTGTGCAGTATGTGAAGTTGAAAACAGCTAAAACTGGACAATTTTATATCCCGACAATAAATCACTTTGAACATTGAACTTATTATACATTTACGATCGAAGTGAATATAGACAGGAATTTTCGTGGTTCGAAAATCTTGAATTTTGTGTATCCTGAGCAGTGAAAAATTACACACAGGAATTACGTGGGAGATTTATGATTAGGTTAGTTCGTTTGTCTTAGTTAGATTGTATTAATTTATTTCAATTTAGATTTCCTAGATTGATGTGTATCACACGTGTGTATGTTCACTGTTGTCGTACTGGTGTCAGAGCAAGTCAACGATTACTTTTCTTATATTGTGTACATACCCTTAGTTATATATACATAACAAACGATTTGGATTTATACAAAAATGAGTGAACAATTTCACGAAATTCGTGATATAGGTGCTGTCATTTACAATGTAATATCATACAATATGTACGATTCATGAGAGGAATGTGAAAATGTATTATTTGTTTCTTCGAAGACCACCCTGCACAGCTGCATTCATATTTAACGATCCTCGCATTTGAGGATCAATGATTAATTTCATCGTGTTTTGGATGATAAAATAAAAATATCGTAAATATGAAGACGGGTTAAAAGTTCATGAAATTGAATTTTCCCTGGGTTTAAGTATATCATGGGAGTCATAGTCATTAGCAATAAATAATAATAGAAAATAATCGTGCCAGTGTATTTAAATGACCTCATCAACATAATATGCAATAGCCACATTTATAATTTAAGATGTACACTTTATAATATACCATCATTATTTCACTTCCAGACTCTTACTATAACTCATATATTGTACACACCTTCCTCGTTCCCCTGTCCTTGCTCCTGCTGTTGTAATATCTGGCCGCAGGGGGCGCTGGAGGCGGGGGTGGCGCCACAATGACTGGAGGGGAGGCACGAGCGTACTCCAGCGGTGGCGATACGGGCCGTCCTTGGCGATCCATCCAAGAGTATGTCTGTCGCACCATCCAGGGGCCGCCACCTCCCTGGGGTGCTGCCCCACGGTCAGGGGGTGGTTCGTGGGGGGTGAGGTTCGGGCTTTTCACTGTCATGCTGAGGACTCTGTTCGACTTCAACATCTGATAATAGAAGAGTCAAGAAGAGATTAGTTGATAGCAGTGCCAGAATGTATTTTAATCGAGTAGTCGACAAAAATATGATTTGAGTTCACACATTTAACCCTTCTTATTTTTCTTTTTGAACACATCTTAACCATAGTCAAATCTTGACTTTTTTCCCATAGGAAAGTACTTGTCTAGATTCAATAATTTCAGTAGTTCACAAAACTTGACCAGAATATTATGGATGTATTGAAATGTGATAGACGTTACAAGGAAATCATTTTAAAACTGTATGCTAAACTGCGATAAAGCAAAACATCTTCCCGGATGACTGTACGCCACTGACAAAGTACATAAAAAACAATGAATAAATAAAACAAGCATTAACTGTAGAAGTAGAACTTTAGAACATATAGATTGCCACTTGTTTTATTTCAAACTTAAATTGGATCGTAACTGGAAAGTTCCGAGTCTGTGCGCGCAAAAGCTCAACTATCTTTATCAACCTCTCCGTTCTCTAGCTTTAACGTTACAATTATGTATTCACTTTAATTAAGAATATAATACAAGCTAGAATGTTTCATATAATATTCCCTGGAAGTTGATGATGTTTTTTTTCAGTAGAAATATTATAGTAGCTAGGAAAGACGATTTCTTGTTGATATGTGGCAACAAAGATAAAATAACGAAATGAAAAACACGGAAGACGTTTGAAGTGTTGGATCGAAATAATAATAAACGACAACTGCGTCTTGACAAGTAAGAGTGACAGAGAGAAAGAGTAAAGAGTTTCTTGCTCTGATATTGCATCTCAACAAGTATAAGACCAACTACTGTATATAAGCTACATATTGTTGGTCGAGTGCCAACAACTAGTCTCTCTGGACACCATCGCGTAAAGGGGTACGCCGGGTGAGGGTGGGAAGGGTTATAGCAAGCAATCTGTTATTTGACAGCACCAACCTGTGGAGCTAACTCGTTACAAACTGCATACATTAAACATATGATTTATCGAGATGCTGATTGGCTACTCGACTGTGCACATTACGTCATTATTTGCAGGCGCCGAGAATTTGGCTTTGATCACCAATACATTCCAGATTTTCAATGGTTTTATACTGAAATGCTATCCGTCAGAATAAGAATTAGGGATGTTTTCACGAAATCTGTATGAATTTAATCAAAAATGTATCTTATATGTTGGCTTTGATACACAATGTTATTTTAATTGACAAATCAGAATGAATTAAAACAACATTGTTATCCAAGCTGATCAACAATATTAATCTCTGATCACAAATTAATCGAAATTCCGTAAAACTACGACTTGCTATTTCATAATTCTCAAAAGTATGAAAGAAGGATAATCCAAGGGTGATGGATTGGTTTTGAAATTGCTTTTTAATTTTTGACCAAGCTAGATTAATTATGAATAATCAAGTCTGCTTTCTAGTTGCTGTAGCCGATTCAGTAATTAATGTTAGAGTTTTATTGGAGGAAAATGGCGAAGAGTTTATATAGAAAATTCTTTTCAGGAGCAACGTTATGTTATGAAAAGAATATTTTCAGTGGAGGAAAATGGTACTGTAAGGAATTTCTGAAAAATGCCCATTAATCATTATAAACGATTGAAACGAAAGCAAACTCGAAATGTTTGTAAAGAATGGATGATCTTACCAGTGAAACGTACAACTTATCGCATCAAGAAATCAAATATATATTTATGGATTTATATCTAGACTCGAGTGAGACATAAAACTATAAAACACTTGTGATGGTCAGTGACGGGTATCGAACTCTTGCCAACCAGGTCACGACCTGGTTATCTTCATGATATATTTATAATATAGCTGCTCCAAGTATTGATTTTCATTTTTTTTCTACCGCGTTACGTCGAGGTATATTCTACCTGACTGTATATATTTCAAACAGAAGTGTCACGTAAAAGATTAAGAAAAAGAAACATATATTCCAATTAGATGTAAAGTTTCAGCACATGATCCGGTGTTGGTGCGTTTCGACGGCGTGTACGTCTTTGCTGATTGGTCATATACCATCACGTGACCTCGCCTGATTGGCTGATTGTTTTACCATGGAAGCGTGCTGCGTATTGAGATTGATGGAGAGATAAAAGCAAAGGGAAATTGCCAGCCGGCTCGATTTGCATACAACTAGCCCTGTTTCCAAAGCGCTTAGCAATGCAATCGTGGTAGTAATCGATAGGCAGCATGCAGGTCGTCCGCCAAAGCATTCAACATAGAAGACTTCTGATTTATGTTCAGGGAAGGCTTTGATTCACTATTGTTGTATATACCATCAGTGTTGCCATTTTCGATTTATTCTATGGAAGAGATTACAGGTTTTCTTTTCCAACGATGGTATTTATTGTTAACAACAATGGAACGTAATATGCAGCGAATAAAGGGGGTAATCATCTAGCTGTATTCAGTCGGTGTCCCGTAGAGATGTGGTTGCCATGGATACAGGATTATCTTGTCATGAGTCACGTAATCCTTGGAATATCGTTAGAAATATTGTCTGGATGAAAGCAAATACGACAGCAGGTAGGCTATTAATAGCTCACTGATGACGATGTTTATAGTATATTTCTAGATTCTTCTTCTTAATACTTTATGACAGACAAGTTGAGATCTTGATACAGTCAAGAGAACAGGGAGTTGAAAAGCAATTATAAAGAAGGTGAATAAGAATCAAACGGAAATAGGATGAATAAGAAGAGTAAATGAAAGAAATGAAATGAAGGAAAGAACACTGTTCAGGAGGAAATGTGAAAGAATTCATTTCCTTTCTATCAGAAATACCTGAATTTTAATAATTAATCATCTGTATGATGAACACTGAACAGTGTGAGCTGATTTAAGGTTGACAGATTTCTAATGAAGGATTCTGTGGAAAGTTTCCTTAATTTGTATCAATAATGGAAGTATAAAAGATACGAATGAGATGAAAATGACCTAGATGTCAACGTGCTGTAAATCCAAAACATTAATTTATTACAAAAGTCGGTAGTCGTTCTCTTGCTCTAGCAACGTTTGTTCAAATTGATCATTTTCATAATAACTTCCAGATTGAATGAATACTATGAATGGTCTAGACTCTAGACATATAGAACGTAGGTATTACTTATATTCTCAAGTTTTTAAAAGATTGTAATATATGATGTATTCGCAGAAGTTACCTTCAATTAGTGTCGAAAGTGTTAAACAATCTGTTAATCTTTCTCAAAAGCTAAAATATAGAACTCAGAAACATAACATTTTAAACTATTAGTCCAATATGATTCGGTTCACCGTAATTTGCCTAGTAGTAGCAATATATATGATCTATACAAATACTCACACAGAACGCACTTATTCGAAGATACATTCTAGTGGAAGTGCCATGTTCAACGGCACCTCCACCAGAAGTTGAACGTTACCAAGTTATGTGACTAAACGATGGATACTGTATATAAGATATAGACCACAATATAATTTTATCATGGGGGTACGAAGAACTTGTATATTCATTCTATATTCATTCTAGTGGAAATGCCATGTTCAACGGCACTTCCACCAGAAGCTGAACGTTACCAAGTTATACAACTAAACGATGGATACTGTATATAAGATATAGACCACAATATAATTTATCATCGGGGTACGAAGAACTTGTAAAATACAAAAAAATGCTAAATCCAGAAATCCCAAAATACGCAACCTTAGTGAACTCTTGACTTTAAAAAAAATAGTAAGCAAAGAAGCCAGCCAATTAACTCAGCGTCGCTTTTTCTTCAGGGCACGAAACGTCGTTCAATTAGGCTACAGTTGATTCTTACTAGCCTCACTACCTTGTTAGCTTTGATGAGGATGAGGGGGGGGGGGGGTGGAAAGGTAATCAACCAATTACTGAGGACCGGCGGGAAGATCCGATCCACCATAGATGAAGACCGTTAGAAGGTACGTGAACCGATATATAGATCACACAATACACTAATCAAGCTCTGATTATTTACCTGCGCCGATCAAGCAGTTTCACTTGATCTTGACCACCTGTGATTGTCACAGTACGTTCATAATTCACATATTAAAAATATGTTCAAGTCAACATTTCAAAACTAATTGATTCCTCTCTATACTATTCAATATTGGATACTATATCAAAAGCGAGCAAGACTACTATTATAGATTATTTTTTGGTATCTATATTTGGTTTAACGACGCACTGTGATGATAACTAAGATCTATTGGCGTCGGATGAATGATTAAATGCGATGGTGTGATGATGAGATGAAGGTTTCTCAGGTAATGACATACTATTACATACTATTATTGAAAATTTCGTGAAGTTACGAGATTCGAGATGAGATTTTTTATGTTATGTAACAATTTCAGAGAATGGGTGAGGCGGTTTCAATTTCAAGTCCGACCGCGCGAGAGTATTACCGGCAACGTCGGGGAGATAGCGCGGGGAGGATTCATAATGAATGATTGAATGTTGAATAATTATAGTGTGTGCTTTCAAATGAGATTGTAATTGAATAATCTCGATGTAACTTTAAGGATTTAACACTTTTGAGAGGTAAAATTTGCATTCTTAGATTAATCCTCGGCCTGTAAAATCGTATTATCCAAAATACCATAGCTACACAAATATAATGTAGATATTTGTGTTTGTTACGTTTGTAGTCAACCTTCTTCTCAAAGATACAAGTATATAATACAGCGAATGGTTGCAACGTACCTTGAGAGCTTCTTCATGAGTGATTCCTTTGAACGGCGTACCGTTCACTTCCAGTATTGTATCACCCGCCCTCAAACCAACACGCTCCGCCACACTGTCCAACTCAACGCGTGAGATGTAGACGCTGTTACCTAAAATATATACACATTTATTCCTGTGTTTATAGAATACACACTTCAATACACCGAAGATACCTCAAATACACCCCAAACAATAAATTTGCTGTACAAATATGACTTGAAAATCAATTAATATAGCCTCCCTTCGTTGCTTAGCCAACTAAGGTACCGCTTCAGAAACTGAAGTCACCGTTGGGCGTGGGTTCGAGTCCCACATAAGGCATAACGTATAAGGAAGCTATTGGTGGGGTCGTTAAGTGAAAAATAACCATATGAGAGTCCATACAGTAGGTATATACTAATGTCTTTGCCCAATTTTAACAGTAGAGTACTTGCAGACAAATGAAATGAAAATAAATACCCAATTTAATTTACCCAATGTATATGCACCCCATAGACAGCCATAACTGCTCAAGACCAAACTTGAGAATCGATGGTTGCGGAAAAGGTAACAAATAACATGAACTAATGACATGGACATAATGATCCATTATTTATAATAGATGAGGATGTACATATACAAAACTTAGAGAAGATAAATTGAAAAGTAAATGTCAAATGTGGTACAAATTGTACATGTGCCATACGTAATACATGGTATCCCCCCCCCCCCCCCCACACCTCCCCTCAGAGAGAAGCACTTACATATAATCGAAATATCACTCAACTAGGAGTTACGGATGTTTTGCGGTCAGTTCAACATGAGGCGGTAGTCATTTACTTTCCAAACTGTGGCAAACCAATTCGCTTTTTAGTAAGTGTGGTCGCGTTAGGTGGGAATCGAAATCTGGCAAGCTGACTGAAGGAAACGCTACAAGCAATACAGGCCTAGTGCAGGCAGTGAATGTTGCGTAAGTAATTAATTGAATGATGGATTAATAGAAATGATTAATCATCATCTTTGACATTGACATTGATGTGGTAAGATTTTTTGAGTAACAATGATTTCGTGTCACTACATATAAATATCAAAAATGAATATATATATATATATATATATATATATATATATATATATATATATTTATATGTAGGCCTATGTATTAATATGGGATGTGAGAGGAGAACTACTATCTAACATGAGAACTAAAAGAGTTGAAATACAAAATACAGTATCAATGGTTGCTTATTGTGTCTGCCAGTATTTATGATCTTTGTGCTCACTATCATGAAATCTCAGCGATTTGTTGATTCTTGATTCGAGTTTTAAATTAAAATTCCGAAAGCGATGGCAGTATTATAAATAACTTCCTCATCGGCTATTCTCGACTACTAAGAAGTTGTTCAAAATGTATCTCAATAACGAATATCTAAACTTCTCATCAGAACTTTATAATTGAATTGATCCAAAACAAAACTGTGTTTTGCTTATAAATTACTAAGCCAATGTCGAAGAAAATCTATACGTGATGATGATGGTGGTGGGGGTGGGGTGGAGAGAGGGAAGTAGCGATATTATTAGAACCAGACAGGTAAAGTTCATTTTCCACTTTCCAAGATATTCAAGTTGTATATAACATTATTAGTATTATAGTTTTCATCGAACAATCCAGACAAGAAAGTTGAATCAATATAACTATGTTTCCGAACTATCAGACGCGATAAAACATTGGTGCTCTACTTTTCTAACTTTTAGCTGTGAATAATATTCGATGTTTATTGCTTTTATGATTGGACATTCTAGTAATTGGAAAAAGTTTTTTCATTTATGATAACAGTCGATATAGCTGTTCTGGATTCGGTTTTACTGAATGTGGTGATTAATTTAGGCCCAATTATAATAATATTCGTTTCATCAATAATAACAATAGGGTAATTGTATAATGTTGTTGCGTTGGCATAACAATGTTATGTGAATTTACATTTATGATATTGATTGTAAAGTGTTGATTTGATTGTACAATCTGCTTGACGTCTATTGCATCTGATAATGAAAGAGTACTGATTATTAATTATCAAGAACGATATATTCAAAACTTGAGACTGGGGCACTTATAAAGCAATGCATAAACTCAAATTGCTTTACTTCAGATAAATTGCTGTAGAGTTGATTTTGTTTTAAAAACATGTAAATACGACTACACATTTAAAATTACTTTCCCAGCAAAATGTTCGATTCAAAGAGATTTTTTTTCTGTATGGAAAATATTTTCTTCGCAACTAGAATCATTTAAAAACAGGAAGAAAATATAAAGAATTTTGAAAAAAAATGAACGAGATGTTGGGAAGATGAGATGGAATGTTCATTTCATCAGGTGTATCTATGGAGCAATGAGGAGGAAAGGGAAGCATAACTTGTTATTAGGTAGTCATCCAAGTATTAACTTCGACGACTGAGGGAAACCACGGAAACCTCCGTTAGTATGATCAACCATTGCGGGAAATCGAGACCCCGTATCCTGAATAACGGTACAGCACTCTAGCAACTAATCTAGCCCTGTCAGTGATGAATAAGAATAATAAATACTATAGGGGCCTAAAAGAATTAATTAACTTCATAATCCCGATCTTCAATTAATACATTCAAGGTAGCCGTCCGACTACTTATTTTTAATATACACACTGTGTAGTTTAAAAGATGAAAAAAGGCATGTGATTAATAATTACTTTTTCTTAGCTAAATTGTTTCATGTATGGTCAAATAATTGAGCCTTTCTTAGCGTACATGCCCAATAAGTTATTCCAAGGGCTGAACTCATGAGCAGTTTTATCATCAAACGAAACGTTTAATCTGATTACAAAGGTAGGTCGACCATTACTACAAGATAACAACTTTGTACGGACCTATATTGGAAAGTTAAGTAAAGTTTACCGAGCCTGACCTCTACACTTTCTTTTTAAAAGTTTATCTTAGATGTATACACTACAATCCACGAGGGAAATATTTTGACGTGAGTGGAATAATTGTATTTCTTAATTGAATACAAGCGATTTTATTTGATATTCGACCTATATAGATATACCTTATTCCTTGGAGAAACCTGAGATTATTTCGCAGGAAGCATTTCTATTTCTCAAGATCGAGATTTTCCAGAACTAAAGATAATTCTAGATGAAACTGAACAGTACCCATTCTGCAAGGCTACCACAACGATAAAATGAAATCCGCTTTGGGAGCTTTGACATGCATACTTAGGAGTACGGTACCTGATAAATTTGATCAAGAATTCTGATTGGATTATACAACTTGGAAATACCTATAATTACCTTTTAAAAATTTGAACTTTTCTATACATTCCAATAGTCACTCGCAACAGTATATCCCATGAGGATTTGATACTAAAAAAATGTATCTTTCTAGATTATCATATATCAAATCGAAAACCTTGGAGATTATACTCAACCAAAATACTATTGCATGTTATTAAAACTGAATTTCAGAATTTTCCTTCTTTTTCTGATTCAAAGTCAAGATTAGACCGAACGTGTTTTCACTAAGAACAAGCATACAAATTCAGATGATATATTTTGTGGATAAAATAGTTGTGTCTATTCTTTTTTCAGATGGAAAAGCAAAAAAACAAAGCACATAGCACTAATTACACGAATGTAGACCGATTGCGTGTTGCCACTTAATTTCACGTCGAACATGAGATTTTAAAATGTAGAAGATTTTAAACATGAATCTAATTGTAATTGTTATGTTATGAAGTTCAGTTTCTGATTCAAGTCACCATTGATGTATTTTGGACGACTCAATTGTGACTTCGATTTTGATCAAACTTAGCCGATCAATATCCGCCAGATGAGAATTTTATCGCCAGAATTTTTTCGAATCTCATTTCTGGACAAAGATATATCCAATGGAAGTCGAAATATTTAAATAAAAAGATATTTCCATCATGTTTCTATTCTATATTCAAATAATGTTATTGTAATTTCGTAACATGTAACCATATTCGGCTGACCCGAGTCAGATGATTAAAAGTGTAAACCCATGTTTGGATAACCAAGTCCCTAGTGAATATCAGTATATTATAGTTTTCATCACGACGCGCGCATTAACATACGGCACGACGTAGCGCGCGGCTGTTAAACCCTAATTGGCGAAGTGAAATGAGTAGTGATTACTCTATGCGTGACCTTTTGCACAGTTATTTCATCCACAAGATACCAACCATTCAACCATTACAAGAAACTGGATTAAACTCACCAGTAACATCTGTAGCAATCGGTAAAAGAGCAAGAGAGAGAGAGAGAGAGAGAGAGAAAGAGAGAAAAAACGGATTAGACAAAATATAGAACACTGTCGAGAGCTTATATTGCTGTGTGTTTCACAGACATGGGACAAGGTTTTAGAACTTATTGATATAACAAGAGTGAGATTAATTTAAAAATCTAGATAATTAATACAGCATGCAATACAAAATTAGGATTAATTAAGTACGGAATCTGAAACAAGTATTTATACTATTTATCATTCCAACGGAATGAGGTTTCAGTGAATATAGCTTTTGAAATGGCATTAAATTAGTTGAGGCATAGTTTCAGATTTGAGCGCAGTATGATAGTTTGTATAAATTCAGTGCATTTTCATCTAGGTTGCGTGCCTACGTGGCTCTACAGTCCTAGCCCAGCCTAAAAGCAGAAACAACCCTGCTACTTGGAAGTGTACGAATCGTTGAGAACCAAACAAGCAGTTGCAATGTGAATGAGCATCAAGATCTATATATAAATATCTGAAATATATCCACAATTAAATAACTAAACGCCACAAAAGTAGAATGTGTAGAAAGAGGTTTGAATATAATAATTGAATAGGAATATGTTTTCATTGTTTTCTAAATTGCTTCTGTAAAAGATAAATAAACACGCGAATAAAATATATGGTTTGGTTTTGTAATGAATTTTATTACTTTATATACCGTACTTGAGTTAGCGAAGCTGGGTTATTGTTTGTTCAAGTGCTTTGCATAATAATACACGTGTATTGTTAGAGATGAAAGGCACAGTCACGATCGCCTTTTCCAGTTATTACTTACAAAGAACGAATAATCAGTCACTCAATGAATCGAGACTATGTACGTGTTTTTTTTTATTTCGTGTGCAGCGATGAGAAGAATCAATAGAACAGGTGCATAGGTATATAATAAGTGAGCATTGTTCGGACAGTTGTGGATGGTGGATTGTGGGTGTGGTCAATATATTTGAGAAAACCACGGGAAATCTCAATCGACAGGACTGCTATATCGAGGACTGGAATTGACGTTTCCATTGGAAATCGAATGCAATCCTGACAAATGGGAATTGATAGTTTATATAATGCTCTTTTACCATTATTAAAGCTGGTTTTATAGTCTAGTTCAACTAGGGAGAAAGCTTTCGCGTAAGCGAGAGGCGAAAAAGTTGATTTTTCTAAAATTGTCAAACTGATTTATTTATGGACGCATTTATATATTTTATTAATGTAGAAAATTGTCTGTCAAATTTAAGAAATTCACCGTAGTTACAGTTGTGATATATCTATTATTTCTCATTCTCCTACACCCGAGTCTAGCATAATGTAGGCCTACTGTTTCTCTATTTTTTGGAGGAAATTAAGGAGAGGATTGCCTGAAAATTAATCGAGGAAATTGTCACACACATATAAATTAAAACCAATAGTATTCAGTGTTTCGGCGTTTAGAATTACTCCAATAATATCCGATGAGCACCCTTCAGAAAAACTAATCATCAGTTTGTTCACCTTGTAACTCTAAGCACATTGCAACATGAGTGTGTGGAAGCGACAACGACCATGACTCTGGCAAGTGGCTAGTGCCGTCGTACTATTCTAAGAGAGTATGGGGTGAATCATTCAGCGCGATTACCCGAGCCCTTGCCTCCTTTCACGCAGATCCCGAAACCTTGTGGGGAGTCCGCCGGCCGCACCATGTTCACCGTTCTCACCAGGAGGTCCTCTTGAACATTCTGGTGGTGGAGGTGGCTGGCGGGACTGGCTGGACTACTCGCCGGACTGGACACTGCGCTACGGCGACCTGGCGTCAGCTTGTTGGCACTGCCACCGCCACCGCCGCCCATCAACTTCAATACCTGCTCGGGAGAGATCGGACGCTTCTTGCCGTTGCTCATGGTAGGGTGGGCACGACTGTTGTTGAACGTTGCAGAGCTACCGAGGTGGGAAGTGGTATACTTACATTAAAACATAGCGGCCGTACAAAAGACTACACATTATTCAAAAGTTCTTTCATGAAACTTTTCTTTTGTGTTAACAACTCCACATTGAGTTGTGAAAGAGAATCTAAATTGCAATTTACGAGCCACATTGAATAATACAATTGAACCCAATTGTCGAAATTTTGGTACCTTTGTTGCTTATAAGGTATTCATACTAAAATTAGCAACCATGAAACATGAAATATAGAAAAATTAGCAGTTACATAATACGCCTACAGCAGCCATATTGTTCATACCTGCCGACATACGAGCCACGAGGATGCTTGCTCGCGCCTGCGTGCTGTAAGGAATGTTGCGACGAGGGCGCTGTGGGCGGCCGCTCCACTATCGTGTACGACGTGCCTGGCGGTGAGTAGTACAGCCCTGATCGGCCACGTGATCCTCCGCGCGCCATCACATCTTCGGCCTCGTAGCTACCCGTCGGTCGCTGAGCGTAACGCGACGCGACCGGAGCCGGGCTGTGCGTCGGGCCCGCGTCCCAGCGCATGCCGCCGTAGGCGGTATGTGGGGCACCGTAGGGCGGGTGAGGGGCGCCGTAGGGAGGGTGAGGGGCGTCCAGCTCGGACATTTCGCCGAACTCGCCCTCGTCTGCCATCCGGCGTCACGTGACCTCCTGCCAACACACAAATACACAGACATACATGAGAATGATGCGAACAATGCCATTAAGAATTAAGATGCCATTGAAATCTAGCTTTTCACAGTTTACGATTTTTTCAATATATTTAAAGTTCACTTAGGCCCTATCACAATACGAAGTGATTGGACTACCATACATATTCCAAGTAACGTAAATTTGCTTTCATAAATCTTAATTTTGATATATGTCCTCATCGTATAATTGATAGCCAATATAGGCCTTACTACCCAATAACATATAACTACAATTATTTATAACATGATGAATAATGCCGAAACTTGGCAATAGCATAATTTATTCTTCATTTCGCATACAGGCTACTGAGAGTATAAAGTCATCGACATGGTATGCATACATAACATACTCCTTCACGTAGGAACTTATATCGAGTTATCCGAGATTCCAGCCCGAAGTTCCAATCTAATCCAATAAATCTTCCCTAATCCACATGCCATGCACGGGTTCTACGGCAACCCGAGCAGTTTTATGCGCTTATTTCTCTTGCACAGTAAGTGTACCAGTCAATAAACCCAATTCAATTACGAGCTGGCCCGCTTAATAGAAGTAATGGCGGTGGGCCTAGTTCAGTGCAAGTAGAGCACATACCCCATAGCTCAGTGCATATAGAGCGCTCAGTTTGCGCTACGATAAGCTACATAGAGCCATGACGTCATCGGTGTACTTTAAGTTTCAGGTGCGCTATTCGATAGGCTTTGTATTATGTACTTTGTTTCTCGGGTGTTGGTTGCCCTTATCGACCGTCTTCACAACAAACTAACAGTATAAGGAGTGTTGACCCAGACATATTGTAATGTAGTGAGAGAAAACCACTGCTCTTTAGTTTGTGTTGGGTGAAAGCTTTCATATATAGAATCGGAAATGTAAAATGACTAAAATAATTAAAGTTGTGTCAGAAAGAGTGAAATTAATTTGCAATACACACTTTGTTTAAATGTCCCATGGAATAACAGATGAAACAATTTGTTTATAAATGAATATACATATTTCATCCAGCTATACCGATGGGCTTAGTAACTAATGAATAATGTTTCAATGTTTCTCAACATGACAACGAAAGTAATATCCACGGAAATTAAAGTTGATTTCATGACGAAAAATCATTCGGGCAAATAGAATAAAATCAATTGAAAAACTTGGTGGGCAACCGAAATCTTTAACATCGTAAAAACATATCATCTTGAATAACGATGATAAATATCTATGCTAATGTTTATTCTTTAAACTCGATTGAAGCGTTTATTCACCTAATATTCTCTACGCTACCACTCTTTTGCCATTGTGAAAGATTACAATCATTCGCATATTGAAAGAAAAGAAAATAGCTTCTCAAGGAGGAGAATTTTTAGTCATTCCCCTTGACTTATTCAGCTAAAGCACTGCTTTAGAAATGAAATAAATTTGGCTTCATTTCGAGTCCCGCATAAGGAATGGATTTTTGTCAACACTATTCATCTATCATCGTCCAATATTTCAAAACCCCTAACAGTATTGGTCGTGGAGGGGTCGAAATCGTCGAGTTAATGAATTTTAGAATGGTTCTCTGGACCATTAAGCACACAATAGTCATCATGAAAATGTATAAATACAGAACATGAATTTATGATGTGTGATGAGTTAATTTTGTCAAATACGGTTCGTTTTAGAAATTTAACTAAAACTTGAAAGCGCTGATACAATCTCCATGTCAAGTCCATCATATTAATAGAATTATCTATTTGTCAACAACAATGGAATTACAGAGAGACCATACATGTTGCCACAGTAATAGATCTTCTCGAGTTATATTTATGTGGTTGTAGCCATGAGGGTCCTGGTTGCATAAATCTACTCATTTTTATGACGAACTGAATAGACTACATGAGCATGTTTTACTTTATGACCCCACCAACAACTAGGTTATATGTGGGGTATAGTTATTTTCTTTTAGTTCGAGTGCGCTCTACATATTAAAACCACTTTATGTGCAATTGGCTCTTTCTAGCTTGCGTATATAATATCTATGTAGGTTGTGGGACCGATCGGTCTGCCAACTATAGTGGACACAAAAATGATAATAAATAAAATATTAGGTTATATCCCAAGTGAAATCAATATGAAGGTGTTTTCACCTACATTTGTCAAATTTATCATGTTTTCAAGTATCAAAAAAGAATTTCCTCATTTTATATTTATATATACAATGTATAATATATGAACCTATACTTCTAATTATATATATATATATATATATATATATATATATATATATATATATATATATATATATATATATATATATATATATATATATATATATATATATATATATATAGACCTATATATTGCCTTCTCATTAAACTTGCCATATTCATCTCAGTTCCAAACAAAAAATAATTACACTTTTCAGTTTATTTCACTAATGAATGTCTATACATTTGCGACCCAATTACTCAAGTTTTCTCTTCATGACCTATAAGAGATCTTCAACTTTCATCTTGTCTATATTCAATTCTTTCAACATTTGAAACATCAATGCTGGCTCAAATAGTTCGTTTATATACTAGACTGGTGTGCTCAACTTCATTAATGATACTATACATTTATTAGTTACTCCCTGGATAGTTCTATATTGAAACCAACACCCAAGTAATTCATTCTAATTTCGTTTTCTAGTCAGTCACTGAAATTGTCTTTTAGTTTATTAAATTATTTCGTCTCAGAATTGGTTTTCACGAAATGATCAACATCATTAACATAATTACATAATTCAAGTTTGTTACGTGGTGCAGTATACCTGTTCGCTATACAACAGCCAATCCGATAATGATGATTAATTAAGTGACTAATTATATTACTTATGGTACTTATCAAACTATTGGTTCGTTGAGTCGAGTTGATTGATGGAATAAGCGTCAACCGTAACAGTTTGCGGGAAATAATTGACTGGACCGCTATTCAATAGTCATTATTTTCAATACATCCCAATTAAAACATATTATTGGAGTTATTTATTGAACATATCATATTTGATTGATTGGGAGGAAATATTATTGATATGATGTTAAAATACGGAATGGGATTTATTGGTTACAGTTATTGCAAAAAGCTTGAAATGTATATAAAAAATGTAATTGAAAATGTGTCAACTTAATGTACTCCATAAATCTACAAAACATGTAGGGAAAAATGTATTAGGTGTGTAGTAGTGTTTTTATAATATTGACATATTCAATATCAATTAATAACCCATAATAAAGTTGAAAATATGTCCTACTCACGTTGCTGAAGAGAAAACTTAAAGGACATCACAAACCTGAAACAAGATTTTATTGAGGAATGACGATATTTATCTCCCGAATCTCAGAGAAAACTAAAAATCATCATTTTATTTTTATTAATTTTTGGGTCTTTCAGACACCATGAGTCATGAAGGAGGCATCACCGAATTTTCAAAGAAACATGCCCAGAATCGAGTGATGTTTACGTCACGACTCAGAAAAAAGGCCTGGTCCTAGAGTACGAATGATTTAATTATAATTTATGAAATTTGATTTCTAGTTTTATCTAAAATCAGGAAATAAATAACGTCATCATTCGCCAAGTTCTAGTTTCAGGGTTGTGATGTCCTTTAAAAAAGAAATTTCCTCTAGCATACCACAAGTGTAGCAGAAGTATTTGTTCGCTCATAAAATAACTTGTGCACGTTGTGTTCAGACCAACATTAGTTTCAGCGTAACTAATATCAGTTTCATTAGTTACAGCACGTTAACACGGGTGGAAGTGCCATGTTTAGTTAAAATGTCGATTACTCTCACCTCAACTATACCCCCTTAAATACCGTATCCCTGAATACGTCATCCCGTAAACTCCTCGCAACGAGAGTAAACAACCTGAACGTGAACTCAGAAACAAACACGTTTGTATTTATAATCTAGGAAGTAGTAAACTATCGGCCGTGAGCTCTGCTATGATATACATACATATCGTGTTCCATGGCTTCTCCTTATATCCATGCACGTATAACCTCCGTAACACCTTCAATAACGTACAACACGCAGTTTGTATGATTGAATACCTTTTCTAGTCTATAATAGCACGTTGCAAAACACTTTGCTGATTTGCTCAATTTATAATATGAATATGTAAAAGGCGTAGGTGATTGAATTACACAGATGTGTAACAGAATAAAGAGATGTGAAATCAATCATGTCTACGAGTACAAATCTGAGTTTGATCCTTTCGGAATCCAGAATCTTTTTCCAATTATCGGAGAGGCTGAGGACACGGAATGGTATACAAATAATTGAGTAGGCTTACGCTAGAAATACGAGTATTCAATAATTCTGTTGAAAAATAGAATATGCCGAATAAATTGATGGATTCTATTGTTGTAGACATTTTGAAAAGATTTCAATTTCAGATATTTGTATTAGTTTTTTTTTATTAGACCATGAGTCATGACGTAAAAACATGCCCATAAAATTAGTAAAATTCATTCATTTTCAATTAATTTATTCTCATTTTCCCTCTCCTCCTTCTTTATATATAATTTTCATTCATACCTCTACATGGATTATTATAGTTCATAACAATTTTCTTATTTCATTTCCATACAGCTTTAGGTTTTTGTTAGTTATTGAATAATTAGTTACATGTTCTGGGGTGCTGGTGGTGCCCCGTTCAAACAATCTAATCTTCCATCCATAGCCTCAAGTGGGGAACAATGATTTTGTATTAAGTTTCGATGTTATACAAAAAAAAAATGTTCTCGATCTATTACCGTTCTTTCTATTATTCTATTCATTGATCCAAATTACTATTCTCATTATTCGGTGTCATCACGGCAGCCGTTCTTTGTGAATAATAATGTGTGTCTTTTTTAATTAAGATATTTGTACAATATTGTAATAAGAATGTGACTATAAGGATAAATCACATTCAAGCTATACAAATCAACAACAGAAATAATTTTTCCAAAAAATATTATTGATTGGAGAATAGGCCTAATGGTGTTGATATTAATTGACTGTATTGACTATGATTTTTGAGAATGATTATTGAATCAAATATCACGCTTGCTTGAAGATATTCCGTGTTTAATTAAAACGCAGCGAAAGAAATTCAGTATGGTATACCTCTAATACCAAGAAGTTCTCAATAGTTACGATATAGGCCTATATTCTTGATAGTGTTGAAAAGTGCAACCGAATCTAAAAAGTGGACTGTTTACGAGTTGTCAACGTGATAAACTTTGAGCGGATGTTTTCAAAATCGAACAAAAACTCACAAATCGAATCCGTCGAGGGATTTTTAATAGAATAAACCAATACATAACAATCTTAAAATATATTTTCATCCTTGAGATGAAAAATGAAAAAATATTGCCTCAAATTTATTAACTTTCAACTGAATTAACTCGTATTCAGTTAAATTCGCTAGGAGTCTTTGGATAGTGAACCTAGCGAAGTGTAAGAATAGAGTAATGAAATTTAATCAAAACTTCTAATCTATGGTGTAAGCATCTGTCCTCAGAAACGGTTAAGCGATCGGCGTCCACTTCGTGAACATATGCATACGGAATTACTGCTCTCTCTACATATCCGTACACAACCCAAACTTTAGAGAAAATTGATTTATTTTCATTTTAATCTCACGTCTTATAAAAAATGAAATATCGTTTTTTCTTAAAGGTTTTACAAACCAGGCAGATATAAACTAAATGAGGTGGTTGATATAAAAACGTTTCATGTCGATTAGTTCAGTCGTTTGACAAAGTTCACAAAAAGCAAAGTTTTGCGACTTTGATTAATGGATACACTTTTTCAAATCATACCAATAGGCATGCTTGATTATTGATAGGTTAAAATAAATGTAATGGTCATTGCTGAGTAATTAAACACGAGATGCTCGGTTAGCTTAAGTAGGTAAAGAGCAGGGCGTGGCTTACAAAACATTGTTACATTTATGGACTCATTCATGTTCCGACTCATTCAACATCATTATCACATTAAAAACGCCTGCAGAGTGAAGATATAGATACGAACAGAAAGTGAAAATCTTGCGTGCAAAAGGCAATATAGTAAAACTCAACGAGAGATTAATTATTTTATTTCAGTGAGTAATGTTCTTTTCTACGAATTGGTCGTTCTAATAAGTGGAACTATCAATCTATATACAGACTTGAGTTTTACAATCTTGAATTCCATTCCGAAAACAGTGCACACGTAGATGAATGATCAAGAGCTACTGCACAGCTATATCTAAAATGTACTGACGGTAATGTTTTACTTCTCGTGTATATACATTGCACATTTCAGACCGTTGTGTCTCGAGAGTAAGAATAGATTGAAATAGAAATAATTATACTTTGAACAATTCTACTTTGAAGCTTCAGAAATGAGTTCAACAAGTAAATAAAAGGAAAAACAAAAACAATAGCTATTCTTGAGGTGAATATTTGATTTTTCTTAGCACACTGATATTACAGAGAAAATGTTGGTATGCTTTACTTTTATTTACCACTCGAAATGTTCGTTCAGTTAATGTTCATTATTTACGTAACTCATAATAATAAAAACTTTCGTTTGAACTATTTAACAATTGTTTATTATACTTGTTTCATACACATTCTTTAAATTGCTCTGTTAATTTTTGTTATTCGTTTTTAGGTTTTATAAACTGTATGAATAAGTAAAGTATGTAATTATAGCTGAAGAACTAACGGAAGAATTGAAAATATATAAATTCAGCCGTCTTCCTTAATTAATTTATATCCTCTATTCATCTCCTCTAGTACAAATCAGTGGAAGTGCCGGGTTTTGTTTGCAACGACTCAGTCAAGCTTAGACGATAATGCATTTTCGAATTAATTTATGTTTTCTCGATCCACTGCTAGATTACCTTCCTATTAGATAATTACCCATTTTATTTATTACAGCAAGTAGGCTTATATAGTATAACTTATATAGTTTTTATCAACCTAGCATAACTTGTTTATGCATACAATCATATTTTACCAAGACAAAAAAATATAACGAACAAATGTACACCGTTTTTTACTACAGTTCACGCATCAAGGCAGTCTTGACCAACCAATATAATGGAATACTATCCTCAAACCTCATCAATCCTAATATATAACATCAAGCTTATAAATGGAAACTAAAATACGACGCTGATACTAGGTGCAAGTGATACAACAGAAATACATATACATCGCGTGAACAAGAAGATATTTTAGTATGTGATGTAACAATGGCGTTTTTTCTCCTACGTACATCCATCATACCATTAGCCTCACATCTGGCAGTCTTCTGACATTGCATCTACTAATGTACTCCGCGTTGTGATACGCTTCCAGTTCATTCGTCATCCACCAACCGCAGACGGAATTCAATACCAAAACTCACATCGATTTCACGCTACACAAATCACGATCAATTACTTGTAATATATATAGAAATTATATATGTAGACCATATGAAATTGGACAAAACATCGAGTTTCAAAGGCCTTAAAATCTGGATGGAGTCGATATTTTCACCACTTTAGAAATGAATAAAATATAAATTGTTATCGATGTATAAAATATATCGTTTTTCCTCATTTTCACTTGTTATTGATGTCACCGTGAAACCAGCCACTCTATTTACGAATGTATCTTTATTGCGTGAAAGCGCCGGCATGGTTTCCAAGTAGGTTCGGTGGGTGGTTAGGGGTGGTGATGGGGGGCGGTGGGGGTGGGAGTAGGCTTGGCGCTATTGATCCGTCGTCGCCGGCCAGTGCTCAGCTGCTTCGGCCGCCTGTTTCACAAGCGTGTGTGTTAACCCTTGGGCCTCGCTAAGAATGTGTTACAATACAATACACAATAGAATGATTAATGCAGACGAGCTTTTATATGTGAGCGAGTGATATACGTTTTTTTTCACTGCGATAAAGAATGAAATTAAATAAACTGTAGGCCTATGCGTAATTCATATAATATACATACTAGCCCTATACACTATGTCTTCACATTTTTGAAAAATCTCAATTTGAAAATATACGAATTGTGTTTCGGTCTCAATGGGGTTATTCTCATAGGAATCTTTATAACTTGCATATTATTTCAACCACGGCTTCGAGTAGAGAAACAGATCGCGTGGAATGTAATAACATTTACAATGACGAAAATTTGTGTTTTATTATTTCGTCTATCGATCGTTTCTCTAGTAAGGTACGCGGTAGTAAAAACACGCATTTACGCCTGTTTCTATATAGAATGCTTTCTATATTTCCATAAGAAATGACAGTATCCACCGCCACTCGCGTAACTTGCATGTATGAGTGGAAGACTGCGGCGACCCCACAAAGATCTAGGTCATCTGGGAGTACGCGAATGGTAGGTGGAAGATGTCACGATATGAACCTACCACAAGTTGTTGGGAGAAACCCAAGCTCAGAGATAGGTCTGCTTGAGACATTAAAGAGAAATAGTATAACAAGATATAATTAATTCAAGCTTTTACTACCCCCTATCTCCACAAGTTGAACTGCAATCACACAGACGTTTGATTTTAATTGGTTCAACAAGATAAATATAACTTTGTCCACGCTTCAGCATCACTTCCTTGTTTGTTCTGCAGTTTATGCAGGTATCGTATTCTAGTCTTATGCATTATTTCATTACAGACCCAACTGCTGTTAACTGCTGTAAAGGATGAGCTGATAGAATCTAACAAATGACTGTCAAGTCCGACTCGACTGACTTGAAAGAAAAACGACCAGATGTCGATCAATTAATGTAGGGGGAACGTTTCAAAGCTCTCAACACGCTCTTTTCAATTCCAAACAAGAGAGATCGACACGTATAGACCTATTGGGAGGCCCGGTTTAGGTCGCATCGGGACATCGTTCACCGTCACTACAAAACTGGCGGAGATAAAAAAAAGTTTCATATGAAAAAACTTCGAAACGTGATTCAAATTTCAATCCGAATTTCATAAATCTCGTATGTGTAATAATGTAGGTCCATATTTTTCATGTTTGATTCATTGAATGAATTTGATTGAATTAGTTGAAAAGTTATTTTATCACTTCTATACTTTGTTTCAGGTACTGGAACGTGAAGAGTTTATTTTTTATTCTTATAATTTCGAATTTTATAAATATTTCATCTGATATTTTATAACTGATATAAAAGTTACTTTGTTGTTTCTTATACTTTTTATCTAGATCAAACATGCAACGAATGAATATTTTGCTTACTTTACTTTAATATCTCAAGTTCACGGCATTGTGTGATATGCATGCTATAGCAATTGGTCTATATAGGTTATATACCCAATGACTATAGTATGCAAACCAACAATTCGAATTCCACATTTAGAGCACGTATAATCCCAACGAGAACGTCTATACTTTAATCCGTCTACAAAAGCTAATTTATAATCGAAAATCTAACCTACACCGGAAGCACACTCTAACTAATACATCCACAAACATTGAATTGGATTAGTAACCGAGGATAAAAATGCTTTGTTTCAATCTCGATTACGTATGAAAAGAAAAACTTGACTCTCGGAAAATCCAACCTGGATTTAAAAAATATAATGTTACTTTGATAATCCAATCCAATGTTAAACAAAAATGGGAAATCCAATAAGTAAGTTGGAATATTCATAGAAATTCGAGTTGAGTAGTTGAACCGTTTGATTTTTCACTGAGAACTGAAAAATAGAATGAAAAACCGATCCCTGATGTAGAGGCGGACTGGGAGAAGAGAGTCCGGGCGGAGATTGTAAATAGAAGCCCAATTCTTCTTTGCAAAAAATGGAAGCCCAAGCGTTGGAATTTCGAACATAGATGCACAAGACGTGATCTGTGTATATGTATTGTGAAATAACTAAAGTAAATGCTATTAGATTTTTTAAATGAAATAAAATTATTATTCAGTTAATGTTAGTATATAATGGCGCGAGTCGACAGCGAAGTCATTTATTCAGTACCCAACCTGTCCCATCTCCCAATATTTATATAACTGTTTGGGGGTCCAAACCACGCCAAGCACCACCGCCGCAATACACCAATACGCCGCCTCACCACCCGGGCCCAGTCCGCCCCTGCCCTAATGTTCCAATGAGAGAAACGAGAATAAAATCCTAAAAAAAAATGAATATTTAAAAGTATATAACCATAACCTATGACGTCTCGTCAGTGAGTCAAAGCATGAAACGTTTTCCGATGCAAAACCTACTGAACGGTTCAAGACACGACACGATATTCAAGCATTTGAATGATGAATGACCTACTTTTTTAACAATACGAGATACTTAAATCAGATAAACCAGTCGTACAAACCTTATAGAAACTACACCAGGACATGATCTTCATTGATCGATGCTTTCTTTGACCTATAAAGATGGTAATTGTCAACTTGCAGACACTACTTATGTAGCATTAAGTGTATTGGTATAACTGCTTTGATGGTACCGTTTATATTCATTGTTCTTTTTTGCATGCATTTTATTTCTCTCTAATTCTTTCTTATTTATCAGTTTCTTCTTCCCTCTCTCTTTCTCTCGCTCTCTTTGGTGTTTTTCTCGATTCGACATATAATACAGTTGTCTTATGTATGAGAATTTGTTTTCAATATTTAACCATACAATATTCGCGTTCTATATGTATATAGGTGGAGGTGCCGGGTTACGTTGAAAGAAAAATAAATGTAGGCCTAAATATTTGTAGCAAACAACATACAAAAGAAATATTTGTTTATACCAACAATATTTCAGGGTAATCTAATGTTGGTTTGTTCATTTATTCTTTTCAATACTGTATTCATTCATCAAATGTCGTCAAACGGAACAACTGAACAATCGAACCAAATTACTCTTATTTAAGCCAGATGATGGAGAGCGTGGATTGAATTTATAAATGTAATTTTGTTCATAGTTGTCTAAAAAGTTATTTAAATACGAGTAATGACAAAAACGATAGAATAGTGACGATTGTAAATGATTGTGACTGTGTAGACCTATACTAAATTCAATTATATAGATTGCTCGCAGCGGAAATGAACGACAATAGCATGGAATACATTTAATGAAAGATAGCTCTCACATACATAAAAAAAACTTGATGTTTTATTATCATGTTCTTCCACCCATGTGTACATCATGTTTCTTCGATAAAACATTCGAAACACATGCCTTGATGCTCAGCAAATACCCCCCCCCCTCCCCTACCCCTATCTCATTGAATGTATGCGTCGAACCATTGCCTATAAACTCTACTTTCCTACCTCGTGGGCTCAGTCGATCTAAGAGAACATCATTATCTAGAGTCGTAGTGTTCGTTCTCGCAACACCCCTGGGGACGTTACACAATCACTGTTCTACTTTACACAGGTCTATCAGCTTGTCAGACGGCTCGAAACCAACGCGAGATAACGATAACACATACGGTGACACCACCAATCGTACCAGCTGACACTCGAAACAGAGGGCTGTAATAGGCTTTCAGGGCGCGAGACAGATCGCACCCCCGTGCGGTAGTAGTGAGACATAGGGTCACACACTCGACCGTCCAATCTGACATTGCAATAGGCTTAGTGGTAAACCATCAAGCAACCACGTATACAATACTCTGTGAGGCTCAATAAGATAGGATCTACCGCTTTGAAGAAGCGGCAGAAGAAGCGACAGAAGAAGGGGTAGAAGGGTATTTAAGTGATGGAGAGGCGAAATATAAACTTGAAATATGGTGGATCAAACGAAATGTATCATGGGAAGAAGATTACGTAATACTTGACTTTTGTAGAACTTATTATGAGCATGTAGGAAGAACCGCTGTGATAGAGCAGGTATTGATGTATTCGTGGTGTAAATACGAAAGATCGTATTGAACAGATATGCGAAGACAAAGACCATCATATGAATACGATGCACATTCTAAAGAGGAGAGATTAGTGAAAACTGAAGTCGAACTAATATAGTAATGTCAGTACTGCATCTACAGGCTACCGGTTAAACATAGGTATATGCAATTGTCATTTCGTCTATAATAATGTAAAGAAAATGGCAAAAATGACATAATGACAAAATATAATGGCAATATGAATTTCGCATATGATTATGTTTGGTGGGTGTATTTTGATAATTGGGCTAAAAAAAATATGAATACAATTTATCTATCTTATCTAATTGAATTCAACTGAGGTCTTATACCATTATTCTGAAGTTAGCCGAATGTGGTTGAAACATTGTAAGTGTCGAACTGAGGAATTTATATACCTATATGTCTAACGTCCATCTGAGTCGATGATATAATTCAGTCAGTCATGGCAAACCGAAATCAAGTCAGGCGGGAGTTCGAGTCCCCAAAAGGAATGGTTTTTGTGGACAACATTCATCTTAGGCCCGAAGCACATTCGTACGCCGGAATGAACTAGCTGTTGATGGAGTCGTTCAATCAAAGGAAGATCATCATCATAAATTATGCATCATATGCGGTCATTTATAAACTGCTGTAAATCCACCGAGGCTGTTCTGTCCAGTGTTTTTCTCGTGGTGATGAAAAAATTGCGTTTTTATTTCATCAAATGAAAAATACTGCGGACTATTTGTTTCTTTTGTTGAAAAATAGCGATAAATCTCGGCTGCGTGTGGTCCATTAACGCTGCATAAAAGCACGCTAACAAAAGAGTAGCGTTTTATGCGCTACTTTATATAATGTAAGAATTTTCGCCTTCTCGCTTATGTATGAATATTAAAATTGTGAATAATTCGTATGTGGTAAGGTTCTCTAAGTTTTCAGATATTCTGGCCACTGGGGAAAAAAACGTGAGAAGAAAACTTTCATTCTGGTTTCATTTGTATCAATTCGAAATTATGTGAGATATTTCTCTCCACTGAATTTCAGCTCGTTTTTTTCATTTTGTTTTCCAGATTTTCGTGCTACAACTCATTCGCCTCACAAAGACAATAAGTACGTTTTCATCTCAGGCTTATTTTACTTTCATTGCTTTATTGCTTTCTCCCACTTTATCGGCTTTTCCCTTCAGTTGTTTTGTTTTAACAAGTTCGATAATATTTCTACCTATTGCCACTACAAGTTATGTTATATCGCGCAGTCTTTAGCCTATATATACAACTCAGCACAGATGTAGCGTGACGGTATTAAGGGTTTTGCTGGCACAGATATGTAGCGTGACGGTATTAAGGTTTTTGCTGAGTAAAGGTAAATAATTCATAGGCATTTGAAAAAATGTTCATCGTATAAATCAGAAAATTGATTTATATTCCTATATGTTGAGTAAATGTATGGAGACAACTTTAGTTTTTGAGAAAATATATGTATCATATTGGAGAAATGGGAGGAACTGGCATTTAAATCGATGTTACATAACGATTAAAATGATCTACAGGTAAAATAAAATGGAGCTACATAACGAAGAAAGGAAGTGACTAGATAGATCTTACAGTGTTGAAATCAAGGTACTGTAGCTTCCAAGTATATTTCATACAATTATTTGGCTCATCTTAGAAATACAAATAACGCTTATCACTGCTGCGGCCATTTTGAGGTACGGTATGATTTTTCAGGACATAGTTTACGATAAGAAACGTAACCAGCCGCCCCGGTGGCCAAGTCAATTATCGCTAGCGGTAGTAACTGAAGTCACCGTTGGGCGTGGGTTCGAGTCCAGCATAAGGCATGTGTTTTTGTAAACGTCCTTTCATCTATCATCTCTTCATCGGTTCATTATCATCCGCTCATTCGTACCCCCGTATAACCTAGCTGTTGGTGGGGTCGTTAAGCAACATTAAAAAAAAAAAAAGGAAAAGGAAACGTAACCGTATCTTACAAAATCGTGATAGTATATAATTAACAAAGTTTTCACAATTATTTAGTTGGTAGACGACCTACATCTTTTCCGGATACAAGTATAGCAATCACCAGAATCTATGATCTTCTATCACCCCCTCCCCCTCCCGTCAACTGGTAATTACCCCGGGATGTTAATTAGCTATAATTGTCACACTTTGAATTAAAACCAAACATTATAGATACAAGAGGTAATCCTACCGACATTTACAGGTTTGGTTGATGACATATTTGATTACTTTCAACGTTGTGTTTTAAGCCTGGTCTATTATTCTCCTTCAACGAATTAAGATAACAAATCGTATCTTCGAGCTGTAGACGGAGACAACGGATAAACAACTTCGACGGGAGAGAGAGAGAGAGATAGAGAGGGAGAGAGAGAGAGATAACTTAGATCTGCACGATATTACGTCGGAGATGTTGACACTAAATGGCTCAATCAATCATGACTGAGGAAAATTTGAGTGAATTTCCAAGACAAGAATCACTTTTAGCTTACATTGTATGCGTATTATCCAAGAGAATTTCAAAAGAGCATAAATATTTTAGAAAGTTTTCAAAAAATAATAAAAAATAATCCAGGTTACTGGGACAGATACCGATAAGTTGAATTAGAATTCTATACTGCGGCGGTGGAATACGAAATTTCAAAGTTTACCCATACACTCGGCAACAAAATGAAACAGTTAAGAATATTATTAACAACTCCATCGTCTACTAGAAAAGTGATGTCGTGGCTCAAAATTGCATGTAGATCCTTTTCCGACGCCCGGCGCCGCGTCAACTTCGAAATATGCGTCCTTTTGGCCATAGACCTCTCCAGTACTAATCATAGTCGATATTTAATAGCCTCTTCATGTGATGTCGGTAAATCGATAGTGATGCTTGGTTAGATCCATACTCCATGTGGGCATCGAGATATGACCCTCATTGGTATTGTCAAAATTCCATATAATAAATACAGAATCCGCTTGATTGGACGTTTGTTTTGTGACGTTTGTGGGCGGGTCAATCACTAACCGTTGATTCATTTTGAAAGATTATTAGAAATGATACAATAATTAAAACTATATAAGTAATTATAGCTATAAAAAAATTATAACTACTGAAAACCAAATAACACGCATATTGCCTGTGTACCTAGTCAGCATTGCATGAACCGCCAATTATACCCTGGATACAAAAAGCTAATGATACACGCCATATTTAATTATGAAAATTAAGAAAATGGGTCTACATCATGGCAATTACATTTATCTGAAGATTGGTACGACCTCGCCCTAATAACGATATCACAGATCTATTCAACTGAGGAAATAAAATAGAGACTACTGAGAAAAAAAATGTAGCGCCGCGTTTCGGCAGTGGAGAATAAACAAGATATCCATGAACCATAAGGAAATTCTACCAATAAATAAGTGTAAAAACTTCGGTATATGCCTATTCATAGAGAAACTTGCTGCAGCTTTATACATTCAACTCTTTCGAAAGATGTAGTTGTGCTTCTTATAACACGTGATATACTGAAAAATCACTGGCGATCAAAATACCACAGCGACACAGCTATACGAATATAAGGTTGATATTAGTATGTTAGAAAGTATTAGTATGAGTTAGAAGACAACCTACAAGTAATGGACACAAGGATACAGTACATTAAGGAGTTTCGATTATAACCCGTCGTGATGCAAATTTGCTTTTGTTCCGTATATGCAAAGAATAATTACTTTCCACATGATAATATAAAAAGAAAAGTACTGTAGGCCTACTGTTTTTGACCATGAGGCCTACTTTCCGAAATATGAAAAGTCGACGTTCAACAAATACCTTATATTTCTTTTATATGTCATGGCTACTACAATGAAAACCAAGCTTTTCTCATTTGAATTGGTATTATATATCAATGTTTCAAGCGACAGAATGCTTTCACTTTTCGGGACTTAGATCCAATATCAAGTACTGATTATGTTATCACTTGAAAAATGAATGTCCCGTTTAAATGTTATTAAGATAAATATATTAAAAAATGGGCCTCTTTGCGTGGTTTTGATTAAAAAGTTACTCAAATCAGCATTTGTATTAGTCAGTGGGGATCTACTTCATAAACATAACCATTGTATATTCGATTTTTGTAGCAGAGTGACATGTTTAAGATGGCAATTCGAAAAATTCTTTGAATATAAACCATCTTGAAAATGTATTCTTTCAAGACAATTTGACTAACTTGGTTCACTCGATGAACCATCCTTAAAATATTTCCCGTAAATGGATCCTCTACGTGAAAGGAATCCTCTAAATAATATTTCAAACATTTCAATTGGAACGTCAAAACTACCTTCAATATACGCGACATCGACGAGCCAATTTGCTGTTTGAATAATAATTAACCAGCACAAAGTCAATTGCAACTTTTGATTATACATGCAGATGCAGTACATCACTAACGTAATGGGGTTACCCAAGTGCAAACAGAAACAAGCTTGCTCGACTAAAAACTCGTAACTATAGATCCAACATGGCGGCAGCGTCACAACCACTAATAACTCATTATTAACTAGAATAACAAGAGGCACTTTAATGACATTGTATAATATGTATATATGTATATATTATATTATGTAGGAAGAAGGGGAAAGATCGATACAATGCAATTACTAGAAGGTAATAAGCAGGCAATGCGGCAATTTATAGGCCTACGACTAATTCCTTTTGGATTTATTTGTGTAAGTACAGGTAATAATTCACAGTGAAATGAATTATTACAGGAGTACAATTAATCAAAATGTATTAGGTACATTACTATACTGTTACAAGCTACTTTCGAATGAATATAATAATGTATAATAAATAACATTTTCCGGTTCAAGTAACCGACTATAGCTGATAATACCAACAAAATAACCACACAGCCAGCGATTTCAAAAGTTATGAAGTATTGTGATTGGTTGATATAAATTGATGGACATTGTTAGCAACATTCAACGATTGGTATCACTGCATTTGTATCCAAGAAAGATGACGGTGCTTATGCGCTAAACAACAATAGGCTAGTGATATGGGATGAAGGGGAAGGCGATCGGAACCATTTTCTTTGTATACATGCGAATATATAAGCTCCTAAATCGACCTTCTGCCTAGAAGAAGGCAATTTGTTCAAATATTAGTCATTGTTGCAAGAATGAGTGTAGCTTAAAATTGCAATATCAATTTATAATACAGGGAATGTCGTGTCTGGTTAGAAAATAATGAATAAAGGATGAATAAAACAATATTGAAATCGTGATTGGAGAACACAATTTTGGGAATATTGTTGCCTACAACAATTTGTGTCATCATTTGAACGATGCATTTACAATTTTCATCATGGTAAACGTTAGAGATATAAAGTTAACGAATACATGGTAGGTTTCCGGGCAAATAGAGGGTTATTTTGCTTAATATGAATTCCATACATATTTTTGAATTTGGTTCTAAATATAAATCCAGTTGAATTAAAGTCAAGTTACCATTTTTATTAACATTACTAATTATATGTGTTTACAATTTACCGCTATCTAAATATGCGCCAAAAACGGATATTTCATTTTTCCTTTTAAAATCATAATTTGTTTTTTCAAGTTGATTTCCACTAGCTTCTTCTCCCAATATACGCTCGGGCTGAATAAACATTCTATCATAGTAAACAATATGAAACTTGTGAAGAAAGAAATGAAGTTTCTCTACTGTTTCCTATAACTCGTATTATTTTCTATCTGGCTGGACGACGTTACGCTGTTATCGAGATTTCTTCACACTCACAAATCCCATCAACTTTATAGCATTTGTATCGGCGGAGGCCATGTTTACAAGCCCCAACATGGAAGACAACTTATCGTAAAGGAGTTAAGAAAGTTATCCATACAATTTATTGGTTTTATGTTCGTTTTGAAATGTATTTATTATATCATGAGCGGGTCGTTCTTGTATAATAGGAACAAATTGTTAATGCTTTTAATAATTTGTATTGTTATCTATTCAGTTAGATAATGCTTCAAGACGCTGTTAGAAACGTACACAATGTTAGAATGTAACAAACACAGCTTGTGTTGGCAGGTGAGATATATATATACATGGAATGCGATAGAAATGACATAGGGTCTACCTAGGCCTATAAGTACTTGTCAAACATACTTCATTTAATTTATTAGCCTGTTGTATGATTGACATATAACAAGCAGGTCTTAAAAGTTGACTGGATTAAAGTGACAATAATAATAAGAAGAAACTATATAAACAACAATAAATGCCTAAATAAGATAAAATATTAAAAATTGAAATATTAAACTATTATAAGTAAATAAGAATAATAGAACAATTATTAAAATAATAAAATTGATACCTATATAGATTCATTACAAGTATAAGTTAAATTGACAATAAAGCATTATATGTAAAGCTTTTAAATATATTTTTCCTATAAAATTCCAAAAATTGACTGCAGACTACATTCAACTACTATCTTTCGTTCGATAAATACTCATTCACATTATAAAAACTATGGTGTATAAGAAACCTCTAGACATTAAGCTTGAAAGACATTCTATTGCTAGCAAAACTTTTCAATTTTTCTGACATTGTTTTGACATTGACATTGTTCAATTCGACATAGTTAACATTATTTCATCCCAATAAATAAATATTTTTAGATACAAATATTTTCCCCTTTTCATTGACGTGTTATTCTTATTGGTATGGCCTTTATTCAAAACCTCAAAATCTCCCGACCGGTGTGTCCAGAAACTCAACAGATCTACGTTAGAAGATAAGTATATTGTTTTTGATTTTTTTTTTGCCTCGCGACCTGTGGAGCCCATACAAAAAACACGGACTCGAGCAGCACCCAATGGATGACTTCGCTTATGAATATAATAAATAGATTTAATGGCGTCTGCTTGTATGTCTTGTGTAAAAGGTGTTATCAGAAAACCCAGTTCCTTCTTCAATTGATCATAGAAATCAATGTTAACATCAATTATTTCCCATTAGATTTCATTATCCCATTAGAGAGTCATTTAAACTAATCGCCTGAAATCGATGAAAATCGATAAAATAACATCTGACATCAATACAAATAACAAGGTAGGCCTACCAGTTAATTAACTTGGACTTGGGCCATGGATTTCCTTAGTTTGTTAACGAGTCATCTACACTAATCGACTGATTAGTCAATAAAACAACAAAGATAACCAAGGCAGATAACAAGTTAGAAGTTGATTAACTTTGAAGGTACTACCTATAGGACAATCCGAACCTTTTTTCAAATTAAAAGTGGTTTTACTCCCGGTGGACATATAAATTAGCGAAGTTTGTTATGATATTATGTATAATGTGATTGAATTGCATGAAACGTCCTTCATGTATTTGTTTCAGTTATTGTATGACTTCATTGGTCATATACCTGGATATCACATTTTTTCAAATGTCAATGTTGAATGAAATACCTTGAAACAATAATCGGAACAATAACCAAACATACAAATCATGAATGGTAGAAATACAGATTGTTATTGATGCCGATTTATTAAGAAGCCTCACAACCCATTTCAAATGAGAAACTGTATCACTATAAAATGCAGACAATAATTAATCGCATTGTTGATGTTTGATTCGAAGAGTAATTGAACTTGTCAATAAAGTGACGTGGTTACTCATGTAAAACAAACACTGTGACTGAGTGGGTTAACAGGTCAAACTAATAGCAAACATGTAAATGCCTAGATACTGTTTGTATTCCAGTCTACAATTGTAATTAATTAGCAAGACTTGTGACATATGATGACTTGTGATGTAATTACTAAATTATTCAAGAACTTATTCGGATACAAAATGATGCATAGTTCAGTTGTATGAATTGAAATACGATCGAGGTTTTGTGAAATCAACATTCATTACAATATGTTTAATAGAAACTTCTCACAATACTATTTCGAACAGAAACATTGAAGCGGTTCTCACTACCATAAAATACCTAAAAATACGAGAAATATTTGGAAATAATAATTTGGCGATATCAATTGAACATTAATTCTCAAAGGGCCATTGCACAAGAAGTTACATACTTGGTTTAATTTGTTTATATCGATAAAAAAGTGTACAGTTTTATCTTCAAAATTATTTCAGTGCCGGTAGCCTATATGCAATGTCAAGTGAGTTGTGTGAAGTAACTTAATGAATAATAAATAAATTTTCATCCAGCTATTGAAAATCTTACTATACAGAATGTTCTGCATAAAATAATCTATAGAATTGTAAGGTAGTTTTGAGATTACGTATCACAAAGTGATTGGTTATACTATATTAAAAATGTCAATAAGGAATACGGTGGTTAAAATGTCAACATGCACGGTTTCCACAGGCAATATTGGATCAACATCGTTAAAAAACTAATAGCAGGAAGTAGATAAAAATGTTATAACTTAGCTAAAAAGGCCAGTAAACCGAAGTGGGTTTATCGAGTTAACGAATAGGAAAAGGTATAACGATAACGAAAGGTAAATACATTTTCATCGAGCCGCTTAACTATATACACATACAGCAACACAGTATTTTAAATATCAATATATCTCATGAAAAAAAAAGAGTTGACAAAATCCTTACCGGTACAACTCCTGGTGACATACTCCTCCTATCCACACTAATCGCAGCACTTATCACAGTCTGCCCGCGACAACACTACTCCACATTATAACATATCACAAAACACGGCACTACCACTTGGGGTAATATAAACACACGGCCACTAAAACACTAGATAACACAACGTCCGTCCCGCGTCGACACCGAGCTCGGAATGACGCGGCGCTACCATGGCTTCCCAATCGGTGACGTAACAGGCAGGGTGCGTTGATGACGCAGCTCCGCGGGGTGGTTGGGTGAGGTCAACTTGATCAACAATCACAACAAACTAGATAACCGTTTAGTTGTAAGATAAATTATGTTGTGGGGAAAACCAAAAATTAATGTTGACATTCCATAACAATTGTTCCTGTAGAAAAATATTGGGAACAATTTCTTGTGCGGTTTTTAAATTTATTGCATCTGTATAATTACCTTCAATAGTTTACAATATGTTCAAAATAAAAGTTGAGAAAGTGATCAATTGATTGTGTATTGTGTATTGATTGTGTATTGTGATTGTTGATTGTGATCTGCGAAAACAGTAGGGTCTATACGTCGTCTATCAACGTATTTGCACGAAACCATCGATAATAGAGAATATCAAACTTTAGAAAATGCATGCTTTTGAAACATGTAGTGGTGTTTCTAATCGAAAATCTCGTCCTGACAAATCATTAACCTCCAAATGTCAGATGTCACACAAATAGCGGTGATAATTGTGTTCGTTGTGTGGGTAGATCTTTCGTCGATACAGTACACCTGTCGGATCAATAAACTCGAACCTACACATCAAATCCACACAATTATTCCCATTATCATTGTGAATATTATACATAATATTATTAACAGACCAAGAGAGTTTTCTATTTTCTATTAAAAGACCGATTATAATTGAAATTTATATACGTGACAGGTTGATTTGCAATTGACAGAAGCTGCAATGTTGACAGTGTGGATCAATGGATCACAGCAGAGTCCACACTGCTAGCAAATTCGTGTATTTTGAGCGAAAAGTTTTCTCCAATGAAAATGAAATGAGAAAACACTCGACTACGACTGATTTGAGTTGCAGCGCATATTCTATTGTTATAAATGTTATTATTACTATTCGATCAAGTCTCAACTGCACGATGACCTATGTTTTGACATAACTGCGTTCTTTGGTGTTTCATGTGTATTACGATTGAAAAGATCAAGAAAGATATGCGTCTTTACTTTTTTTTTTGAGTCTTGTTGATTTGTTGTTTCGTTTTCAATCTTATAAATGATGATATAGGAAGTAAAATGCGTCCAAGTTATAATTCATATCATCAATTGGTATAACTTACTTGGGAAAATGAAGGGTAATACGCCATGAGACATTTACATCATGAGTTCTCGAGTTACGAATTATTAATGAATAGATGAATGAATGAATGATCGGAGTAACCTCTGTAGGCCGTTGTTGACCGATATTCTGCTTGCTCCGAATATGCTCTAGTGCGGCATTCTATAGACCATGCCTCCATGGAGGGGCGATGAGCAGAGCAGACTGAAATTTTCTCTCCACCTTTCAACCGCGCTTCGTCCAACATTTATTCAGATTAAACTTCAACCACAATGAATAAAAAAGAATCACCTATGGCAAGCAATGTGATTAGCGAAAAGAAGTAACAAAAACTACCAACAATATATATTTCATATTAAATACAGTTCATTGTTGAATTGGTTAAGGTTGTTTCTATTCATTCATCTCGATTTTATACATACTCGCAACCTTAAATGGAGTCATACAACTTTGGAATTTAAATAAGTTAGATAAACTATAAAACAATTAACCTGCAGAGTGCATTTGCAGTGTAATTTGTAGTGATTTTTCTTGAATGATGTCAGCATACTATTTGAAACGTCTTTGAATGGCGTTTGTACCTTATACTACCACAAAATTTCCCTGCCGTGCCTATATGCCTACATACCGTGCCAACTAAGTAATTGATAGTCAAAGGTCATAATATATTCAAGTTCAGCAGGTAATTCTTGCGTAGAATCAACTAAACTAGTTGGGTACCATGGCAACACTTTATAGACCTTGCCTCGATTGAACAATGGCTCCTCCACTGACCTCTCCGCGCTGGCAGCTTGTGTGTATAGAGACCTAGCTTTGGTTGCTCTCGCGTCGATCAATAACGACGCTGTATCCATGATATTACAATAATTATTATAAGACAAACTTTGTATAAAGCCTCCGGAAACCAGTCAAGTCAATACGATAGGTATTCAGGCAGCGTTGACGTGTAATGACAGGGCTGTCTGGCGGGGGAGATGTCATTACTTATGTGGAAGTTTAATGGAAGGAGAAACTTGGTTCATCCACGTGCTCCATTCTTGTGGTTTCAGTCAGACGGGTGATTTCCACTTCCGGGTCAAATGCTAGGTCATGGAGTTTACTTTTGAGGATGTTCGGTAATTTACTATATATATATTTTTTTTTTTTGTAATAGAATATGCAGATATAGGTATTAACGAAGTCAATAGCATTTTATTGTTGACGTAATAAAAATTACGGTTGAAACAAGAAATTATGAAGTTTAAATCTATATCGTAAATTATAGATATTCAGTTCAATATATTGAGCCAAAGTTTCGGGTCGGTCCGCTTGGTCGTTAGCATGTGGAGAGTAAAAAAATGAACAACATTTTTGAAAATAATGTGATTGGATCTTCGCTCATTGTATTAAATTGAATTTAGAAATCTCGGGCCTCATGTATGTTTTACCACAAAACTTATATTTAATTTATTACAGCTTCGGATGTTGCATTCAACAACAATCTAAATTTCCAATATATTTTTAACCAAGCTATGGCGATGGAGTAGTTTTTGTATGTCAATTCTTCAGCATGTACGGTACATTCATTGAGTCGATAAAGTAGCATATCCAACATCCGAAAAACTGCTTGATCGACGCTGGTGATATGATCAAAACAAATAAATATTATTCCAATATAAAACTTCAATATAATTTCGAAAATCCATGCAACTTGTTTTTAAAAAGTTGTGCAAATTAAAAAATGAGTGTCAAAAACTTTGAACAAATTTCATTGGTTTTAAATGTTTTTGTTTTTTTTAATTTAATGTTTGATAAAAGTAAAGAACATTTGAATTATTTTTAGCAAAGAAAATGGAAAGTTTCCAATACAAATCTCCAAAATTTCAACAATGATCGAAAAATGTCAAACAAAAATGTTTCAGTAAGAACATGATTAAAATGCAAGAAAAAAATGATCATTAAAATGCTAACCTGACATTGGGTCCCGTAGGTTAACACACATAAATAAATTACACTAATATAAAATCACTTTTTTTTTTTTATTTCTAATACATATATAATACAATCAGCCACTCACTAGGCTATAAGAGATACTTGTAAACGTAACAGGTGCACTCCAATCATTCATATTATTTCCATCCCATTCCATGATATCTTTTCACTATCAAAGTTTTGAGTCAATTATAGACTAATTCATTAATCACAGTCTCCCCACTCCTACACAAAGAATAAAAAAATCAATCAGATAATTAAAATTAACTAATTGCGAAGTACGTTTCAATTTCAAGCCTCAGTTGGCCCACAGGCTACGATTTCAGGAAGAGTCGATAAAAAAGTTCTACTTCGTGCAATTGATGCATTGATTGAGCAGGAATTTCTGGAGTTCATGATCCACTGCCAACTTGCAGAATTTAAATCTGCATTTAAAACACATTTTCCAAAAAAGGAAGCTAGAATTGTAGATCTAGATAAATAAGTGAAATACTGTACACATTTTTGTTGGTTCTAACTACAACAAAGAGATGAAAATCCATGGTAACAAACCATATAGCCAGAGAGACAACAGATAACCAAAGAAATGAAATAATCTGTGTAGTAATCGCACTATAGTAACAGAATTCTTCAACCAATGGAGATAATTGGAAATATTTTAGTAGCCGTTACAATATATAAAGCTCTGACGCACATTCTAGGAGCAAAGTGTACATTATGAATTTCCATGAAGGAAATTACTTCATCGACTGCGTGAGTTATGATGTACGGTACAGTAAGACTTTGAATGAAAACTGAAGAAGTAAATATTTCAAGATGTATAGGAGGCTGGGAACTTCAATAAAAACAATGAATATTCTCTTTAAGCATGTTCGAAACGTTTGCACATTTAAGATCCACACTGGTTTCATGACGTCACATGCTCGAATAGTCGCAAGCGTTGGCGCTAGGTTCGGAACCAGCCGTTATCGCCACTTGTTTCATATATTCCAAGAGCTTACTTATATATTTGATTACTGTACTGTTTTATAATCATTCCTTGGCTTCATACATAATATTAATATCTTTGCACAGTTTGTGTTTGTATTAATTTCCCATTTGTAATTTAATTTGATTATCCTGTTGGTACATTGTAGCCTGCCTACAAGGATATAGGGGTGCCTATGTAGGGTACATGATTTTCTGAAACTACGCTTACGTTACAAAAGGTGACACAAAATAAAGAAAAAACATTCACAGAAAAATGAGCCAATTGCATCCAGTCAGCGTATTTTATAATTTTAGTAAATGGGTATTCAAATATCGTAGTTGGTAGTGCATTGTGAACTCTATATTCCATTTAATATGATGTTTAGCTACAATTAATAACACTTTTAAAGTTATAAGCTCGAGCAAAACGCGGGAGACAATGTAGTTGATGTTTTGATTGTGACTAAATTGACTTCTTTCGAGACAATTCGTTCTCGTGGCAGAATGAAACCAAGCTCAACTACACACTTTTTTAGCTCGTGCCCATGTATGCAATGAGCGCCACTGGACGTACGAAGCACTACCACTACCTGTACAAAATTCCTCCGAGCAATGTCAACCTACATCCAATGTACTTTCTTGCATAGCTCATGAAATAGTAACCAATAGCGGCACAACTATTAGTGCTCATATCAGAGAGGGTAAGCAGTAGATGTATGGGGATCAATTTCATTTTAACACTGCATAACTTATCTTGATATCTATCGTCTTTCACAGGATATTCAATGTTACTTCAATGTCTTCAAAGTTACCCGTACCGGCTTCAAGGTACTACCAGAGTGAATCGAGTAGAATAAGAATTTCACTGCACTGGCTAAGCTATTGTAGACATAGGCTAAATGTGATGATTATTTAGTGAATATCAAATAGATACTGTATATAAATGGAGAAATTCATGGCACCTTCAAGACACCTTAACATTAGTTAAATAAACAAAGTGGCAGTCAGGATTTTAGCCCAGGGGCCTGTTAAATATATAATAGGGGATATTGAAAGCGGTGTTGTGATTATATACATATATATAATTTATATATACGTAAATAGTAACTGTAAATATAAAGTGAACTTTGAAACCAAAAGAGGAGACATAATAGCCGCAGAAGGCAATCATTTTGTGGGAGTTACATGGGTGCTCAGAGGCGACTTTAAGAATATTTGCACACCTAAGTATAACGCCATGTTATTTTTTTTTAATAGTTAGCACAGCCACCCAGTTATACGCACGTTGCATCGCATGAAGGGCGATGGAATTGGGAAGACCAACAAACGCATACATGGTACGTGAAGTTGTCACATGCAAATTACTGACCTTGCTAAATTCTACACTTGAGCAATTTTGCCAGTAAAAATCGAAAGTGTGATCTTCCTAGTATAACTATAGACAACTAAAAACGTGACACATACATTATAGAACCACGCGACTGATTCATCCTTCAGAACAACGTATTTTCTCAATTGTATTGCACCTCACTGTTCATGGTCGTTTCAACGTTTGAACCATCAATTTAATTTGAATTACATTTTGCAAACAATTCGGTTACCACATTTACTATTTACATATGGGGTGCTCAAATCGCCCCTGTGGTGCCCCGTCTGAACGATCTTACGTTTCATCCTTAGCCTCAATTGGGAAACAATGATTTTGTGTCAAGTTTCAATTTTTGAAAATTAAAAAGTTATCACAATTACTACTGGCCAATAGAATGCTTTACTTAGAAATGTAATTAATTTCATAGTCTCATGCTTGTAAAATTTTTAGTAAAAGCACATCCTAGTATTTTCATTTAGTCTACTAGTGTGCAAAAAACGTTTAGTTGTTAAACAGTTGTTGAACAGTTATTAAAGAATGGTCTTTTAATAGTTGGCAAAGCAGGCAGCTGAAATTAACCTCCAAATGGGAATGTTGGGAGAGGTTCTAAATCTTCTAACAAGTATGTTATGACAACAAAATCTACAATAAAAATATAACTTCATTTTACTATTTAGATTTTGGCATGCAAATATTACGCTACCGGTATTATTACGTTGTTAATCGTCCTAAAATGTACATACGGTAAGTTAAAGCGTAGATTACTCGCCATCAGTTACATTAGCGGACCTCAATCAACGCTAACGGTTGGGCATATTGATTTCCCAACTTCATTGAACGGCAAATATAGCTGAGAATATTTTAATGTCACCTGACAATATATTCAACAATTTCATAGAAATTAATAAATTAGATTTTCATTATAAAATACGCTACGGACTGACAGGGTTTAAAATAGATAGTAGACCACTAAGATGAATACTTTAAACAAATACAACGGAATATTTCAAGAAAAGGGTCGTCTACTTAATAATATGGCTACATTGACCTAGGCCAAGGCCTAGTTGACTGTACTGCACAACATAACGGTACCAATCTTAAAGACTATTAAAATGATCACATTTTATAAACAAGACATGAAAATAGCAGTGGCCACTAGGCTGCTGCTACTCTATTGGCAAATTAGCAAAATTAATTTATATAATAAATTTGAGTGGTTGCTATCATTACACAAAATTGGTTTCATTATTAAATTAATATTCTGTACGGGCTGCACAAGAAATGCTATTTGATACTTATAATTATGTAATGTATGGTAGGCAACTACTTATATGTGATCTGTCCTCACACATATATATGGCAAAGAACAAATTGATTGGAATCACAAATACAATGTACAGGGCAATAGTAATATTATCGTACCATACATGAATTTTCAAATTCATTGAACTACTGTATGGAGTATGGTACATTTAAAAATTCATAAGACTGAGATAGCTCAAATTCTGTTATGAATTTATGATTGTGGGTGCCCTATTTTGAGTGAATAATTATTAAATAATCAAAACTATAATATTCTGAGGTGATTTGTGTAGGCCTATACTTGAAAAGTGAAACAAAGTTTGTAGGCTAGATTACCAGTACAGAGACAATTCACAAGGGAACTGGATCGATGTCTAGTTTTTTAGTTTTTACTGCACGATATCAAGATAAGTATAGAAATTATAATAGATACTGACACCTAGTCTAAGAGCAGGAGGCAAAGGTAAACAGTTTCAAAAATATGTATGTAGGAATGAAGACTCTCGAGTGTTTTTTCATTCAAAAATCACTAATAACTTCGCGTCAAAGCAAGTTAAAAATCTCTCGCCGACGATCTCGACTAGCACTGACCTCTAGGAATGACAAATTAAAGCTCAGAAGAACCTCTTCACCATCTTCTTCAGTCCGCCCCCAGTTGTCTTCTTCCGTCCCGTTCCGTTCTGTTCCACCCTAGTCCTAGTGTCTGGAATAGGAGCAAGCGAATTCTGACTAGACTTACGGCTACTATGCCAAAACTCCCAGTTATCCGACTTGAGCTTCGCCGGAGCGACGGTCAGCGGCTGTTCGCTGGCGGCACGATTCGCTCGCGAGGAAACAGCCGTCTTCATGAAAGATGGCGTCGATAACCGCCTTACGTTAATTTCGCTAACAGATCCATTCTTCCTCAACAACTCTGGCAACGTTTCACCAAGACTTTCTTTAGTCAACTGTTTTGGCACACTTATCACAGATTCGTCTGTAGGAACGTCTTCTAATGGTCGCGAAGAATTCAACTCCTCAATTCGCAATGGTTCCGTCCAACTGTCGCGCACGCCATTCGTTGGTATCGAGATGGACTCTAGCTCGGATAAGCTTGCCCTTCGTGTCGACACTTCTCGCACAGTAACACTGTTTTGCATCGAGATCTTGCGCTCTGAGAGTAATGCGTTTGAGGCACATTTTGCGAAGAGTTCCTTTTTCTTACGACGTCGGCGCTTAGGATCGGCTTTCGGTTCACACCACACGTCCTCCACCTCCGACATCGGTGGTTTGGTGATTAGAAGGTCGCTATACGTACCTGATGACAAGCAAACGTTTATTACGCATTTTCAACGATTAGCCCTATTAGGCCTAGTCTATTACTAGGTGTGCACATTCTATGTAAATAGAATAGACCATGGTCCATGAGACTAAAATGATCGAGACTAAAACCTTGTATGCAGGCCCGCATTGTTTACTATTGTAAGAATGTAGCCTAACTTGTTAGGCTTAGTACATGCTATCCATTACTGACCCAATAGTTCATAGTTTGCTTATGACACAAACTCAAGGGTAAATAGTAAATACCAATAGAATATAAATCTCATTTACGAGTTTACGATCTTGAAAATGATTGAGAAATTAATTATGGTATTACAGCATTGGTTGCAAAATTAATGTACAGCAATTCCATGAAATATGGGCCGTAGGCTTATGATTCCGTAGGCTTACTGACAAATTGTAAAAATTCAGTTTTCACATTCAAGGTTTCTGCTGAACATGTAAGAAAAAAGAAAAATGAACTTAGTGCTATGGCAATTGAAGGCTAAATACAGTGACTACAATATAGTAACCTTTTATGTCGAGTGCCACTTCACTGGGTCTTTTTCTCCTTGCAGCAGGAGATTGATGTCCGCTCACCCCATCCACCGAACTCCTTCTCCTCTCCTCTACTCCCTTCTTTCCTCTCCATCCGATGCTCCACTTCCGCTCCGCTCCCTCCTCTCCATCTCCCCACAGCCGACAAGCATACCAGACTGCGACAAACACGCTCATCTCGATCACGATCAGTAACAAGTGCTGGCCGAGCACCGATACCTTGTTCGTCCAGCTATCACGTTCGTGCACCAGTTTATGCACCATGCCTTCTAGCATGGAGAGACGCTCGCGCAATCGCCCAGATTCTTCTACACTTATCTTTTCACTCTCATCTCTCTTCTTGGCCTCCATTTCAGCCAATGCCAGAGTCCTATTCAACGTTTTCGACATCTCTTCTACTTGTCGCTTGTATCTTCGACTTAATTCTTCTAAATACTGGCCACTGAGAGACATATTCCTCTCTAGTGCTTTGATTCTGTTCGACAATCGTACGAACACGGATTCTTTCTGTGGTGGCAGTGTCGACGTCATCGCTGTCAACACTGTAGACGACGGAGAATTATCCAACTCTTTCAACTCGGACAGTAGCACATCAAAACTAGCGTCTTCTTCATTAACGTCTGCAATTTCAATAGCAGCTATCTCATCAACATGTTCACTAGTGGTGGGTGTTGAGCTGCTATTTTCACTTTGTGTCACATTTACCTTTGAGCTGTTCTCTACAACTATTGATACATCAACATTTGTTTCTATTGAACCTATAGGTGGTTCTATTATTGAAGGTTCATTTGATGGCGGTACAACTGACACCTCATCCTTTACCTCACTGATATTAATTGTCCTAGTAGGTTTGATCTCCACAGATGCTGTATCCCCCGAATATAACGAGGTCACTACGTTGGGGGTGTTGCTAGACGCTGACACTGTATCACAAGGCGACGCTATCACCGACGTACCCACACTACACGTAGTAGCCGGATGTGCGATAAAACCATCGAACTCCGCCTTCACGTTACACATGGAGACATTACTCAACTCTTGACTTACGTTTAAAACCACTTTCTTCTCCATAACAGCCAGAGCATTACATAAAGCTACCATGTAATGAGGTGGGAGTAACGACGACAAATAGTCACCGGGATCGTGCCGTAGCGGAAACGTTGTGGGCCGACGTCGGCCAAAATCTAGACCATATGCAGCACATATTGGCCCGGATCGCAACGCATCGTAAACAAAAGGCAATTCTACGAAAGAGTAGACGTCGTGATAGTGTACAGAGAGAAGATCAAATACGGAGTTGTAAAGCGACTCGGTACAGTTGTCGCAGACGATAATGTGGCTAGGAGTGACAAACGGCAGATCGGTGGTCGAGTTCTCTGGCAAGTGTTTGACGGGTTCTGTGCGTATGACTAGAGCTTCGGCGGCCTTGACAATGCTCTTCACGGCGTCGCGAGCGATGCCGTAGAGATTCCGTGGTGGGTCGCTTGGATTGTCAGCAATCAAAGGCGCTAAAAACAAATGTCAAATCATTCTACTTCTGTGGTGATGTAAAAGCTTTAGAAACAATGTTACACTACCGAGACAAGTTGTCAACTATGAAAAAATGGTCTGACCATGATCTGAATTAGATGTGAACATAATACCACATTTCATAACCTCACCTTCATCCTCATCATCGTTGTCGGCAGCCGCATGATGAAGCTCATCTTCCGTCTCCAGAACCTCGAACTCCGTTGTGCCGTACACTCGGATCATCGATACGGGGCAAAAGTGCTCCGAACCGTAGTGTGAGTGTAGCTCCACCTTGATGAACTTACCTGGAGTCAACAGTCATGATTCATGAGCAATATAATCACGTAGTTTTGCAGTTCTAGGGTACATTTGCAGTTCTAGGATATATGTTCTAGGGTATATTCTAGGGCATAATCCAAATTTCAGCTAAACCGTAATTCCAACTAATATTTCTCCCTTCAATTGCTTTACCACTGATTTCGTATTGGATAATTCGAAATAATTCAAGTGAATTCCTTGAAGTTATCACTGTTTTCCCAATTTCCAATTTGACCTTGACGAGGTTTGCTTTGTGTACCGAATGCATCCGAAAGCAGTCGACCTTGACAAAATTTGAGCTCGGAATACTCATTCGTCCGACTCGGGATGCCGAGCGCCAATAGAAAAAACAGGCCATATGAGGATCTCGTGTCACGGAGATAGCCGAGTACACACAATCAGGGAGGCCATTAGTAACAGATCTATTACGTAGTCTCAGCCATCAACATAGCTTCCTTTAGCGCGCAATACGAAATTGACTACATTCTGACCAGGAGAAATTACTTTTTGGTTAATCCAAATTTTTATAAACCGAAATCATTTTTTTTTAGGTCCCTTCGATTTTGGATTAATTAGGGTTTACTGTAGCTTAAATACCGCATAAATAAGGTAATATACGTGTCACGACAGATAACGTACACCCAGCTACGTACCGAACAAGTGTGGCTGCAGTGTGTAGCTCTGCACATCTCTGTCATCATTGGCTGTGAAATGACCAACGCTCCGCCAGTCTCGAGTGGGAAACCTGTCGCTCACCGATATAGAGAAGTCTTTCGGAGAGGAAGAGAATAGTTCGAAGTTGGCGATCTCCAGTTTCTTTGCTTGAATCGAATCACAGAGCTCGACAACGAACCTAGCATGAATTATTACATTATTATCAAATAGTGTACATTGATGTATTCTAAAAGGTTGGGTACCAAGTTCTTATAGTCTGATTGATTATTGTGTGCTCACCAACAGCTAGGTTATTTTGGAGTAAGAATGAGCAGGTGATAATGAAACTATCAATTGATGATAAGTGAAAGGATGTTTATAAGAACACATGTCTTGAACCAATGTGACTCGCACCATTGCCCAATAGTGTATCATGTCATGTTACTGGTGCATTGAGCTACAGTTGTTCAAACTTCAGATATTTTCAACATTCCTGCACTCATATGATGGCAATACAGTAGTTAAGGCCCAACCCATCCATGCTTATTTATGACAGAATATTATGTACAATATTATTAGGCCAAATACCAAATTTAAAGAATACAACCAATTGAATTCATAGATTAAATGAAATAAATTGGTGCTAATCAAATGTTACTAATTACAATATTAAGATGTTTATTTATTATCAAAATATAATATTATTATTCATGATTATTATGACCCTGGCTGAAAAAAGGGGACTTAGCAGCAAGTCTATTGAAATTAGTGGAGTAGACCTACTGAAGAAGAAAATGTTGGTCTAAACAGTTTTAATGGCATGTACAATATGTTATAAATATGGTAATGTAGGTAGGCTATGAAGATAATTATTGGTACTAGAAAATTATAAATTACAAAGTACATTCATGCTCATCTCAGAATAACACAGGGTCTATTGATATTACTGACCATATACGATTTATGCATGGATTGAGAAGATACTCGTCACGGGAGTTTGTGAGAACGTTGCTCGGAGCCTGAGCCTCGGGATTTGCCGAAACAATTTTAGCACCGCAGTCAGGAGAAGCATAGTTCTTTGATCGCAGCTTCAGAGGGGCGCTGGCGCTACTTACAGGTGTGCTAACGTTGTATACTGGAAACACACATGTGAGACAAACATCATTAGTTATTACTTTAGTGCAGTAAATGTTCAAATCCTGAACGAAAATAATTTTGAAATTAAATTGGCAATATAATTTGTATTTTAGTTTTGGAATTATCGATTGAAATATCAGTAGGGCCTATCATTTTTATCATGACCAGGAAATATACTAGGCCCAGGAAATGTGTGTGACAGTAGAATGTGGTATGTCTGAAAATAACTTGAAAAATCAGAGGTACGCAGCACAACTTGAAAAAAGAGAAAATACTCAAGAGAAGAAATAAAATTTTCAAAAAGTCACGACAAAATCATAGAAATATTAATAAATGAAAAAATACAAAAATAACAAATGTAGAACATCTAAAAAAATCAAACAAATCTATGTTAAAGAACAAATGGAGAGAGAAAAAATCACAAAAATAAGGAAAACTCCAACATGAAGAGTAGGGGCCTACACTTGAATTTTGTGTCATTAACCGCTGGGTTAAATATTATATTACTGTATCTATATTGTAGACCTACTTGTAATCAGTGTTTCAATATTACACTGAGATAATAGCTTTCAAAGTAGACGATACCATTATTACCTACATCCCTATAATGTTCTCGAGTTACCAACAGCCAATGGCGTCAACTTTCTGCTGGTGTCGACTTTCAGCTTTAGGTTTCAACAGGTGGAAGTGTCCTACTTCTAATTCCAGATATTACTTGTTGAATACTTCTTTTCAAACTTCTATTTATAAATACTTCGTTTTAAATACGGTGGAAGGGAGAAAGCAAGTTATCTAAATGTAATGTATCCAATGTAGCAGTGAATTATCAAAATACTATAGACCAATACAGAATGAAGTTGGATACTGTAATTGGGGTATGAGTGATATCTCGCCTTCATACACATAATATCCATAATTTTCAAAAATACTGTGAATTTAGGACTTTTTCAAATCGCAATTAAATTTCCTTTCCCACACACACGCTTCAGCTTATGTGGGATTTTGCAGTTTTGTTTCAATTTATTTTGAACATTTATGAACAACTTTTATACCGATTCAATTTGATATGTAACAGAATATTTTGATTATTTTTGTAATTATAAGGCAAGGACTATATTAAATTACAGTATGTAGGCCCTTGAACATTACCATTGAATAAATTGAAATAAATGACTTCAGAAAAATTTCTAAACATTTATACTTCAAATGGTAGACCTATATTATTGAAATAGGTCTACTATAAAAGGTTTATTTAATAACAAACTTTCACAATTACTGATAGGCCTAGTGATATAGAATTATAAAAGCATTGATACCCAAGTCAGTCAAAATGTGCAAGTGACAGCTAAGATAAAGTTTTTGCTAGCTTGAATAAGTCAACAGTTCATGTGACACACTTGTGCTTATCAGCTGACAATGACAACAACACCTCAAGGCAATCACACAACAGCTGATATAGGATTAGACAAGGTCATTATCACACACAGTATATGTGACTTATGTGATAGCCTAAACATAAATACTATACTAACAATTACACAAATTAAACCTTGTTGAAAATACTAGGTATTGTAAATAGTAAATACAGTACTACATTAAATACCTCATGGTCAGGTTTAATAATACAAATATATAGGCTTTAAATAAATGTACGGTGAAACCTCTATCTATAGTTTTTCAGGGGACCATTGAAAATACATACATGCAGGATAATTTAAGATTGATTACTTAAATACACCTTAGGACTTGTGGTGGAAAAATACCAAAATGATGAAAGCAAGAAAACAATAGATGCGGGAACGATAATTTAAGGTTTCACTGTAAGCCTGAATATAAATGCACCGGAAATTAAAAGTTGATAATATTTTCAAATATACCGTAATACAGAATGGAATAGATTTATTGTAATTATTGTAAAATGTGATAGATTTATTGTAATAAATTTGATTGTTTGTTATTTATTAGATTTTATTATAATTGATTAATTTTGTAGTTTCAAGTAGAGATATGACTCAGAAAATTTTCTGTACAAAATTATGATGTTAAATTTTTCTGGAAAATTATCCCATTTTCAAACGTTGTATATGTAATAGCTAACAAACATTTTGAATTTTACGACTTTTCTATTAGTACGGTAACATATTTTTGTATTACAGTAGGCCTACTATTACTTCATAATGCACATTATTTTGTAACGTACTTTATGATTCACAATCCAATAAAAAAACAAAGGAGAGAAATGTGGACAATTTATTCATATACGAAACAACAAAACAAGCAGGGGCAATAAACATCTCTATGTCTAGTTGAAATAATGGCAGGGTCTACTGCATACATACAAAGACTGATTAAATTACATTAGATGATTATTGTACGGTACAGCGTACAGTACGTGTTTGTAAAGCAATTTGCTTTAAAACTGAGTAATGGTACCTGTACCAGTACCTAATGTTTGGTTAACTTCAAGGTTTATTATACATTGACACCTGAATGTGACCTTGTTATTTTGCTATCTATTACTGTATACATCTTCATATATCTTCATCCAATAAGTTTGCCAATAAGAATGTGATACATTTTTGTAGTTCTATCAGTGTATAACACATTTGAAATATGCCCTATTAAATTGATAAAATAATACATCAGTCAACACTGGTGACGGGCCAGAATCAAGCCAAAAAAACGCTAAGTTGAACCAAAAGACGTTACGGCTAGATCAGCTAGCTAGCAATTCTAGAATGAGATTACTCATCAGCATCTAGCTGTCAAACTAATAGTGGACAATCAAATTATACTGGGATCCATGTAACTTTGCATTATCGTATTACCTCAACTCTGTAATATTTTGTCTGCAAGTACTGTATTCAATTATCACTTCGGAAAATCTAAGCTAACAAATTTGTATTCGATATATTCAGTGTTTTCATCAACAATTATCCTTATTATTCATTCTCATACTCAATATGCATTTTAAGCAACGCTGTGTTATTTGAACTGGCGGTCAAAATTAGCATTAAGTTCGCAAGTTGACAACATTTTTCTCCGCTAGATGTGCCAAGTCAGCAGACTTGACAAGCTGATTTATGAAACGATTTGCTAGACTCTTGCCAAGTTAGCGGCTTTATAAAGAAGGAAGTTATTCAGACATATGTGGAAAATATCTAACCTTTCTTCTTCTCTGCCTCCTCGATCTGTTTCTGCGTCCACTCGCTGAACGAAGGTATATCGTCTGGCGTTTGCGAGAGAGCACCACTAGGCGGCGTCACGGGTTCTTCGGGCGACGGCACTTGCGGCGCAGGCTTGTCAATAACGTCAGGTGGCGAATCAGGCTGGACCGCCACTACCTATATACCAGTACATTCAAGTAAGTTATAATATAGCAGGTTGGGATAAGCTAGATAAATGGGATTACACCGACAAATTTAAAAATTATTAGCTTTGGAAGTGTTATAACAAGTCCACACATTTTTCCCGTCTGTATTTCAACATCGCGTTATTAAAAGAGAAATGAATGCCAAAAAATCTGGAAAATGTTAGACATACAGATCCGATTCAATCAAGGTTTCTAGTCAATCACTGTGATAATGTGTTTGTGTAGCCTGCATACCATAAGATCACATAAAATTTAATTCCATATTTTCAAGTAGGCCTATACTGCAGATATAAAATTCAAGCCTTCACTAACATTCACTTACCAGCAAACGTATGATATCTGAATGATCTGTTGCTCTAATAAAAGTCACGTCTGATCGAGTGAGATATTTTGTGATTAAATAATTTGCCAGCTTACCTCCAGAACCTGTGGTTCGGCTATGATGAAACCCCGTTCTGTGTCGTTGGTTTCGTGCGACTTGTTTATACCCTCGGGCCAGGATGAATTATCAATAGTCATTTGATACGTGAAGTTTGAGTTAACAGTACTTTCCTGCACGAGAGTCTGACCTGTGTCCACGAGTCTGCAACAACAAACAATAGTTCTACATTCATGACATTCGTGTATTATGAGTAACTACTAACAAGTATTATTCGACCAATACTCGAGTATTAAATTGTAAAATAATTATTAAATCTTTCCTCTGAGGCTTACTCATAATATTCACACTTGGTATGAAAATGGGCATAGATCAAATGAATGAAAAAAGATATTGTACTTGTATTAAGCTGAATTTGCTTTTTCCATCCCGCTAAACCACATACTCAATCACCAATGAGAATGACAAACCGAGATAGAAAAAAGTGTAACCATACTCTGTTACTATGATCAGGCTATAGGTTCAGCACAAAAACATCCTTTCTCTATAAAAATGCGAAAATATAACTAAATACCAGAACTAATCAATCCAGTTGTATTGCTGTTAATTGTTTAAAACTTAATACCGGTACTGTAGCAAAAATCGCATCATTAAATTCAAAACAGATTTATCTTGGGAATTTCTAAAGGTTCATTTGTATCACATTTTTAGACTTACAAGCAATAAAACAGTAGTACTAGTAAGCCTATCTCTTTTTTCACAGACTTCACACTCGCTTGTAAGTACTTGCCAATTTTTAGAAAGGAGGCAACTGATATACTAAGAAACATGTTTACTGTAAACCTGTGAATGTTGTAATGCAGTGCCTATGAGCATGAGTATAACTTGGCAAAAATCTAAATACCATACGATCTACTGGATGTTTGCCTGATCCTATCGTCAATTCAATTGTTTCTCTGTAGCTGTCAGAGAATATAACAAGTTCAACGAACATTCAGGTCAAGGTCTAGACTTACCAGTAGGCCTACTATACTCTATTTATACATGAGACTGCTAACAAGTATGTTGTAATGCTGTTTATGAAATGTTACTCCTGAATAATTCAACAATTTAAAAAATGCAGACACTTACAATCGTAATACAATAGGACTACCTCTATAGTACAGCCTCAGTTACAAGTTTCTCGTTTAAATACGTTTATGAGTTTTATTTTTTGATCCCACCCATATACTCCACATATTAAATAGTATCAATTCAAGTTTTTCAGATTGATACATTTTTTTAGTATGGTACCCCGAAAAATATACTAATGAGATTCGACAGACCACGGTAATAGGCCTACTTTATTTTATAAGTAGGCCTAGCGTTGGAACAAATGTAATGCGTAGCCTACAGGCATAACCACGTCTAGTGATGTAAATTTTCATGAAAATTTTTTTCGTTGAAAATTTTCAAATTTATTTTCAAGTTGATTTTTTTTTTTGGTTTGTGTTTGTGTGTGATCACAAAAGAAGTTGGCGTTTTAATTCACTCTTTGCAATGATTTTCTGAACCACCATATTCATTTGCAGTTTGCATTTAGATACAAAATTGTCAAGGATAGGGAAAATAAATTATATGTAGGTTGGACCAGTACTCCTTTGTAATGTCCCATTTGAAAAGTAGGGCCTAAATGAGAAAAGATGTTGGAAATTTTCACTGAAAATTTTCCTTGAAAATTCTAATAACTTAAATTTACATTGAAAATTTAAATGATTGTGCATTGAAAATTTTCAATCAATTGAATGAAACCCAACGATTTTTTGAGAAAATCATTGGAAAAAAATCATTAAAAAATGAATTCAGTGAATTCATTATATTCCATTGGATTCATAGAAAATTTTCAATGAATTGAACATTTAGGACTATTGAAAATTCTCATTGAAAGTTTTAATAAATTTGCATTGAAAATTTTCAACGTTCCATCACTAACCACGTCGATGAAAATTTGCAGTGTTGGGAAACTTCCTCAAAATAAAGGAATTACGGTAGTTTCATTTGCTGTTAGTTAAGTTAAGTTAATTTGTTCTGGGTATGCAAAGATCAAGGTTTATAATTGACATTTTTCTCTTACCCCTCACACTTGAATACGCTCGGTCAATTTGAGCCATCAATTACAGCAATGTACGAAAAATCGTATAAGTATGCCTACTAGAGAGGAACATACTGTGAAATACGTCTAAAAATAATAAGATACAGGATGGACAGTAGGGATAAGGGATTAGTCTGAATCACTAATGTGTGAGACAACTTGCAGACAAAATTCTTCATTTAATATCGTGCAAATATGCGATCTTTTCCACGTTGTGTTATGCATTCTTGAAAACCAATACATTCCAAAGGAACTTTGAAAAGAACATACGGTAGATTACGTTCCTTGTTACCAATAGAAAGTAACGTGATTCCGTTAAAAGATACTCCTTAATAATAGGAACACGAACTCCTTTCAATAAGTTCTTACCCAACACTGAAATTTTGATCAATAAATGTATAGAAAAATTGATAAAACTTACCCATTTCCTACTTCTTTGGGAGGTTCTGCTGGAATATCACTTGCTTCCTGAATTTCAAGCCTGTCTTTATTATCTAAAGAGGTGGCTGAAGCTACCAAGTCAACAAAACTAGACCGAATTCGATCTTGACCAGTGTCATCAATTGGTCTCGTAGTTGACTTAAGATCCCCATTGTTTACAGGTTTATCATCTGCTACAACTGCGGTTTCACGGCGACGGTCTGACAATCGAGGTGTTGAAAGTTCACTCCAATTGGCAGTTTCCGTTCCATTGACACTTGATACCAGAACTTGCTGTTCCTCACACGCTCCAAGTATGAATAATAAACAGCTGTAAGAAACAAGAAAATGCAATGCTGAGAAAATGTAATGCAATGAAATACATAGCCTATAGGCCTAGATATTAAAAACTACTAAAGGCGCGACTAACCACTGTAGTCGGAAATTAGTACCGGTAGGCCCGAGTTCACATGATGTCTAGCAAGACTATAGTTTAGCCTGAATACATGCAATGGAATGGTTCTACTCTTACGTAGACGGCCTATATATTAGGAACGAGAGTGGTCATACAGTGACTTAATGGGGCAAAAACATGGTCGATACTTTTTAATATACATTCTAAACTCTCTTCTCGTACCCATGTGTCTAACTATGTAGGCCTATGCAGAATGGCCAAGTTGTGACAAAAAAAAACTCAAAACAGAACCCTAGAGCTGCCTTTGGTAGCTCAGTCAGCTGAGGCACCACTAAATAAACTGAAGTCACTATTGAGCGCGAGTACGAAAACCCTCATAATGGGTTTTATAATCGCCCAGTTACATTATCACCTCATAGTTTCATGATCACCTGCTCGTCGTACCCCCATACGACCTAGCTGTTTGTGAGGTCGTTGAGTAAACAATAATCAATCAATCATACACCCTCGCTCTACGCACATATATTGACAAGTCTCATAAATAACACTACGGCATAATGTCACGGCCTCACACACCCCAACACTGACCGTGATGATGATTATTGTTTTCTTAACAACCCAACCAACAGCTAGGGCTTAATTGGGGTATGGATGAGCGGGCGATAGACGAATAAAGTAGGCCTAGAAAAACAGTACATTTATAGAAAACCATGCCACTGCTTTAGGGTTATGTTAGGCTAGATGGTGTTATGGTTATGATAGGGATTGTAAAATTACAAAATTGGTATCGGTTAGACACAAACTTGATCCTACCTAATCTCAACTATCCAAACTAGGCCCTAGGCCTACATATCAACTCTGATACAAATAATCACCTCCTAGAATGTATTAAAGATAACTTGACATCCACCTCAACAGACCAGCACGGCTCATATACATTGACTACAGAATCCCATGCCTTTTACGAGGGACTGGAACCCACCCACTTTGACCTCAGTTTCTAAAACAGGTAGGGCCTATCGGTAGGGTAGGGCCTACATAGCCGAATGAGCCATGGGGGCAATATTGACCTTTCAAAGAGAGCTGTAGGAAAACTAGAGAAAGGATTAATCATGGGCCTAATGCTAACACAGATCTAAACAATAGACAAAAAAAAATTGGTGAGGGGCCGAGGGCCTAATAAACTGCTTTACGACCCCACCAACAGCTAGCCTAGGTTAAAAATGGGAACGATTTTCATCAAGTGTCAACCCAAAATATTTTTAAATTAGGTTTTGTCTTATCCATGTAAACTATAATCAACTTTAAACTTAGCGCTAACTATTGGTCAGGTTTTGGAGTAGGGTCCTATCGACCTAACCTTACTTACCTTGAAGCAACAGACACTAAAATCAATGACCCATACATAAAGCAAACACTTCTTTTCATGATTAAATGCTCTTCCACTGTGTAAAATGATATAAAACTAGTCTAGACTACAGCTACGTTTGTACAGTATCTATGCAGAACAATGAAATCCGACGTATTTATAATTTCTATAAAATAGTTAGCACAAATAAATTCCTTAACAAGTAACGACTACTTTAATTTTTTAACCTGACGTGTACGTCTGTATTCTGTCTGCTCTGGTTAACTAGTATGCACATCAAGTGGGTCGTGAATAGTAGTATTCAATAACACGGCACGGCAAAATCGCTGTGTCGACCAGCACGTTCCCCAGAGCATTTACACTGATGAGTTGGACCAATCACGTGCGAGTATTAGTTGAACTCTGGAAAAAGAACGGGGAAACGCTATATTCGACGAATTTGTTAACAGAACTGCGTGGTATTGATTTCGGTTTCATTTAGCTTCCAAAATTATCTGTTGACTCAAGCATAATATTGAAATAAAGCTTAAAAAAAGAAATAATAAACGAAAAGAAAAAATTAAGTTATCCGTTGATTATTAATTAATTTTGAATTATTATACATATTTTCATTCATTTTAACAATCGTGAACACAAAGTATAAAATATACACTGATACCGGGTATGATCTATGATCAGGATAATTCAGAAATACTCAAAAATGAATTATGATTCGAATATTCTTTTTTAATTTTAGCTAGAGAATTGTCAAATATTATTACGGTGACTTACAAAAAACATTATCAGGTAGAACATGGTTATCGATTTTGTACTTTGCCAGTTTTATTATTGTTTCGCCCATTTCTTTCTATTTGGGAGGGGGGAGGGGGAGCCTTGAATTTTTTTCGTTTTCTATTATTTTTTTAAATGTGTTATTATTCAGGGTATTTTATATAAATATTATTTTGACCGATTGCTCGATCGTTGAGTATGTATGTGTAGCGTACAAAGTCTATAAATTGATAAAGAACCTTAAATTTGACAGTAACTCAGAGAATAGACTTGGAAATAGAATCATCAATAATATATGTATTAATATCGTGAATGTGTTTGAGTATAGTATTGCTTTAGTTTGGTTATATACGCACATGAGTAGATGGCAATTACGTCATTTCACGCTCAGTTTAATGGCTACAAACAAGATGTATTTATTTATCTTGATAATCGTAACGGAATATCTATCGTTGATGTCATAATGTTTTTAATAACTAGGAAAACGCAACACACGAGTTGTTGGATGAGCGATAGTAATATTATCATATTATCATAATATATCCATAAATCATTATCATTATCATATTTTTTTCTAATGCTGCTTAACGACCCCACCAACAGCTAGGTTATACGGGGGTACGAATGAGCGGGTGATAATGAAACGATGAAGTGCGGATAGGTGAAAGGACGTTTACATAAACCCATGCCTTATGTGGAACTCGAACCCACGCCCTCGCGGTGACTTCAGTTACTACCGCTAGCGATAATTGACTTAGCCACCGGGGCGGCTATTATCATTATCATTATCATAATATGAAATATCTATATGGAATGTAATGGAAACCTATATATGCACCTTGAGTTCAAGTCGATTATGTCACTGTCATCCTGTTTTATTCATACTGTAAATGTAACTGGTTAAACCTGTTGCTTATTAATGGGTTTGATGTAAAAAACTAACAGTATATATTTTTTATCAAAACCGCTGAACCGATTTGTGTGAAACTTTGGAATAATGTGTATCATCAACATATTAAAATTATGTGCAGATTTGAATTTATTCGCAAGAGATATTTTCCACAGATTTTCTCCTCTGGGAAAACCTCAAAATGAGTTTTCCTTCGAATATGAGTTTGAGTTTACCTTCCGCCTAAAAACTATACAGTATAGAATTATAATGGAACATGTGTATGCTATGTTTCAACTGAATTTGCACTTTCGTTTGACCTGTGGAGCGGAAACAAAAAGTGGAAAAATATATGTTCGTTTCTTTTTAGTACGGTGCAATTGAGTCTCATCCTCTCTCCCCCTCTCATCCTCCATCCTCCATCCTCTCATCCTCTCTCTCATCCTCATCCGCTCTTCCAATGAGAAGTGTTCAATATTCATCTTCTTTATCAAGACAAGAAAAACAATGGATATGAAAAGTTTAATTGAAAAATTACTTTGTTCTATTATAATTGGTTATAATTAATTTTCAATTATCGTTAGAGAAGATTCAATCTCATGTTATAGGCCTACACACTGGGAAAAGTTTACAGTTCTGTTAAAAGTGAATACTTTTTGTCCAACCTTTTTGAAGTATTTTATAGTATTTTCAAGGTTTCGTAGGTAAGCCCGTAACAATAAAACTTTTATCGAATTCACACAAGTGATTAGATTATACAAGTTGAATTAATCTAAAAACTGAATTACTCATACTCTCGACTATATGCTTAGCATAACGAGTGTACTGACCCTACTAACAGCTATCTTATTTAGGGGCACGAATGAGCAGGTGATAATGAAACGTCATCCGGTAAACTGGAAATATCGGCTGGTTCGATCCCCACCACCGTCCATCTTTACAGGGGTTTTCGTAGTCTAGGTTAAAATGCCGGAATGGTTCCTGTAATATATAGGCCACGCAACCGCATCCTTTATTTTCCTTTATTCCCTTTATTTTCCTTCCTTTATGAATGAAAATATAATGAAACTATGAAGTAATGACAAGTGAAACGACTGCACGTTGTAATGAAACATTATCAGCTGTGGTGAAACCTTCTCTATACCTATTAAAATAATCAAACCGTAAAATCAATTAGAGCTGCATAATGATAATTTATATAGTGTGTACTTGGATGCATAATGTTTTCAAAAGGTAAAACCAATCAGAGCTGCATAACTATGGCAGAGTATATAGATTCCGAAACATATAAAGTTCGCTCAAGAACAATGCACACGCTGCGTGTGCCTTACATTTAAGATTTAAGATATATATTAGATTTAGAATATATAAAATATTCTCTAAATTCATGATTCAATATTAGTCGTCATACACACTGTTGAATGCCCATGTATTATAAAATACAGGCCTACATGGTATAATAAGCCACGGTTGACTGAGTATGACTGTATCGTGAACTTGACCGGAGGAATGCAAGGACACATGATGAAATTAGAAAACATTGGTGTAAATCAGTTGAATATAAATATCTTCAATATAAGACATGAATTTGTTGGTTATTGTGATGTAAAATGGAGGAAAATAAGAAAATGAACTAAATCGTTTAGTTATTCTTCCCATTTATAGGTACACATATGCCTACTGCAGAGAAAGAGAGAAACAGATCGGAAAACTTTGGAATATCTTTTTATTGTTACTACAATAATAATATGTCACCTTTGATTATTGCAATTTTTCATTAAATTTTAATTTAAATTCAAATGTTCTATTTCTACACTCACTCGTTCACTCGCTCATATATCAACAGTTGGAATTTTTTATTTTCAAATTCATAGTTTATATCTCATTGTTTATACAATATTTCATACCAGATTTGAATCATCATGTGATAAAACCATCCCTTTAGGAATGTGAATATTCGGTGACATATTATGGTAGACTGGAAATCATCCCTATTATACATGTCCTAATTTGGTCAAAACAACTCTTCATACTAGTCATTGACGTAAATCAGAAGAGGTTTTGGAGTCAGTTGGAAATCTAGAGACGCGAAGGGAAGTTCAGTGGCTCTATATAATATTACCATTTACGGAGAGAAGAATAAATAGTTTAATAGAAATCAAGAATCGTATCGAAAATTTTGGCCGAAAGGAGTTGAATACATTTTTCTACATCTTCAAAATGAGCAGCAATAACTTATTTGAATGTAAGCTAAACAATACTTGAAATATCATTTTTACATTATTCAGATAGAAGACTGTGTATACGTTGATATAAACGAAGTCGAAGTGCTAGGTATACATATTTGAGAAATTGTAACTCGTAATAATTCAATGTAGAAATTCATAGTATAATTTATTAAGAGGAATTTCATAGTAATAGTATATAAAACATATAAATATAAATTTGAAGGAAATTGAAATAAATTAAAAGTGTTGGTATAATTACAAATATAATATAATTCAATATGAGGAATCTATAAATAATGGCGTGCATAAATCGTACTAATAGTTACGTACTTTATAATGAGATACAATATGTATACTCGTGTAAAAATAAGTGGAATATGTTCTTTGTTAAATTGTACTATTGCATTTAAAGAATAGCAATAGCGCTCAATGATACTTTTCAAATACATTACCATTCATTCAAATTGGTTATTCCGACAGATCGTTAGCCCACTCATTGTTATTCATAACTCACTTGAGATTTTGCCACTATCTCTGCGATTAAAATAATTTGATCATTTTACTCACTATATCTGTCTCGGTATGCATATTTTAAGATTAGGTAACTTGAATTAAATTACATAGTCGTATTGAGAAATATTCATCGTACGAACCACAAGGGCAATCTTACCACCCCAAGGGAATATAGGAAAGTATATCCAACAATTAAACATGAATTACATTATTTTATTCTAGTGGTGCTCCTCGAGCGTCCGTACAAGAACTACGACAGCAACGAAGTCGAACACTACTCCAAATCAATCCGATTGACAAAACACCTCTGCGTCAACGAAGTTCAAGCCGTGATCGGACCAACGACACTTTACACCAGCAGTCCGTACTATATCGAATTCCGTTGCAACGGCAAGTCCGAATATCACAAGTTTAACGTCAGCCATTACACCAGTAAGCTGAAACCAGCTATAACGTACCTCAAGGGAGATGTGGTCAAGTTTCGAACCCAGTACTCTAGCGAGGTGCCGTATGATGAACGTCGCCAGATACTTCTCAGGGGATTCTACTTCACCACACAAGAAAACCCAGCTAAAACACCGGCTCCACAACAGAAGTTGGCCTTGGGTCCTCTACAGGAACGTCAATTGAACGTATTTCATCCAGGTTACGAGACGACCCCGAAGAATTATGTCCAGGATTCGAGTCTGGAGAAGACATTTTCAGAGATGGAATCGATGCTTGATGTAAGTGGTTCTTTTATTGTTGAATTGTTTAACTCTGTATCGGTTCACTGAGGTGGAACCACTTCAGAAACTAGACCGTTGGTTGAGGGTCCGAGTCCCGCATAAGGCATGGATTTTTGTAAACGTCCCGTCACTCATCAACACAAAGTGAATCAAAAGCTCGAATCTATTCATAGCTTCATTATCAGCTGCTCATTCGTACCCCCGTATAACCTAGCTGTTGTTGGGGTCGTTAAGCAAAGAATGATCTGATCAATCATTTGAATTGTTGTAGAATATTTGTGTATTTTAATGTCCTTCAATATAATTAATTAATTAATTAAATTCAACATTCGATGTGAAAATTTCTGAAAATATTTTATTTTTAAATTACAGAAAACCGTCAACGAAGTTGCTGATTGGACCAAACCTACGACCAAGTCTACTGAGCAGAAGAATGACAAGAAGTCGAGGCGATCTTTTTATCAATTTCAATACAGTGAGAATAACAGAGCAAACCGTAAAGACGGCGAACGTCGTTCTTTACCCGAAACCTCGAACCCCACAACAATGGCCATAAAGATCCAACCAGTTTCCACTGTTACTTCAAGCAACGACAAGAAGCGTGAGGAGAAAGAATATAAAGCCATTAAAGTACCAGACGCCCCCTACAAATCCAAACCAATCCCCTACAAATCCAAACCAATAGTCGTGCAATCTGCTGATCTCAATGCCTCTGTGATTTGCACTGATTGTAACAAACGAAAACCTGGAGTTGTATATGAGTTTGCCCTAAGAGAACCAGGAGACACGAAGAAAACCAAGAGCACATTAGCCGTTGGATGTGAATCAATGCCTTATCTCGATAAATTTGTTAGTACCGTTTACAATGGATATGTAGACAGGCCAGATATAAATGTAATCGGCAAAGCCTATGTGTCTGAACAGAATGCCAAAGGTGTAAAGGGTATATCCGTTGCATCAGAAGTTGAGGGTAGGGTGGATGGTACAGTAGACGGAGGCAAACGAATGACGAATGATTTTAGGTCCAAATCGTATGTTTCGGAAATCGAAGCCAATCAGGGAGATGTTGCAGTCAAAATACGAAATGAAAAACTTGCTTACGAGTCGATTATGAAAACTGCAAATAACACCAAACATGTCCGATTCACTTCAGAATACGAGCGATACGAATACAAATAGTCGTCAAACGGATCCAACTACAGTCAATACAAGCAAAACCATTACAAGTAAGTCTAAAAAATGGTGTTTAATTGAACATCAAGTGAGGTGAAGTGATATTGAACGTTGAAATATTTAGAGGAATTTGTACTCAAACAATCCGTAGCAATAGTTTTAGCATGATAATTATTTTACATTAGTGTTATTTGTACCTTATTTTTATAACTGGAATATTTTGATCATACGGATGTGAAAATTACACTCCCTGTAAAAAATATGATTGTTTTACTCTCGCGCGGGACGTGGGATCCTGTCAAGCTACTGCTCGATTGGATGATTATTTTCTAGTACTGAGCAAATGGATGAAGATGAGGCCTAAAATATCCGATTTAATTTTGATGGTTACATTTTCAACATTCAGGTCTCTGATGACTAGTAATACATGGGATTATTCTGATCCATACATTACTGAATTAGAATGTCTTGTTTACAAATACTTGTTTAATCTATTGATTACGGAATATAAAACAAACATCTAATTATTTGTAAACACTGCATCTCTAACCTCTGCTCATCTTCATACCATTTAATTGAATGGAGTTGGTTATAGGCCTAATTGATGCTTTTTTTGTTCTAACCTTTGTACACATCACTTGATTTATTCTCTTCCACAAGTGATATTTCATCTGTAATGGGGTTTTTAAGACTTATTATATGAAATGTATACCTTGAAAAAGGGGCTGGCCATTAATTTAATTATAAGAAGTTATTTCTTTGCATAAAATCCATTTGTATGAAAGTAATATATAAATCAATATAAAGTCATGTAATAATGTGAATTGGCCAAATTGTACATTTGAAATGTTTGTGTGCATAGTCGTTTAGAGATGTTTTGAAACTTGAATTTTTAAAATAATTTAAATATAGGGGTCTACTAAGATAGAAATTAAGTTTACTAATTGTATACATTTTATTGATAAAAACTAATTCGTGTGTATAATATGATGATTCACTTTGAATATTAGCCCAGTTATTGAGCATCAAATGTTTGATTACATTACATTACTTATTAACTACAGTGTAGATTAGGTAGAAAGAAAAAAATCGATGCCTGATATTGGCAACTCTTTTAAATCGATTTTATAATTATTTTATTTTGTATAACCGTCAATAATATAGTATCAAAGATATTCGTATGTACGAAAATAATTTTAAATAAATACATGAATATATATATATATAATTATACAGAGTGAGAATTGATTTTGTGATATACAAATTTACCATCTTCCTGCCATGTTTCAACTGTTGATACGGTAACAGTATTACACATGTACCGTACTTGCTGTGCAAATGGGCATACAGAATAAGGTTTTTCAAGTTACCATTTTTTTATACTTATGGATACTTATGAAAACAAAACATTTATCTACTATATTTGGACTAAACTATGTAGACAATTGAAATGGGTCTAATTATTTTTTTCAATCTTCATTATTATTCATCATTTTTTATTTTCATTTTTTATTGCGGCTTCATAGTCTTATTTTTTTTAATTTCAATTTGGATAATATGCGTCTATCTATACGGCATTTATCAATTCAACATTTTCACTTTCAAGTGAAAGTCTTTTATCTGCGAATGTTATGAATATTAACATAAATAAGAAGAAGATTACATGTTTTACAGTAATTATTTCTTCCGCATGTGACGATTATGCACAAGAATATAGTATATGATATAATTAGTAAATAAACAAGTAAGCCTCGTCAAAGCAACTGCAATGGAACGTAGACCTTTATGCACACGGACAAAATATATGGTGACAAGCATAATTAATTTTCGTTGGATTCTCAAAACAAAACAATTAAATCCATGTCTAAATGTAAAAACAAATTCTTTGTTTAATACAGTAGCTGTTTGAGTCGGACGTTGTTGAATGCGTTACTTATAAATGGCTTCTATAGTATATTGTAAGTCAGTAACCCGTAAGAATACGTCACTACGGGCTCAAAAGACAAGAAGGCATCATCAATTCAATCGATTGGATAATGAACAGTGACATGCCTGCCAGTCATGTAACTAATGACTATTCTTTACACTGACTTGATTAGGGTTATTGTTTCTTTAATGACATGATGACCCACAAGGGTAAGTCGATTACCAAAGAAGAGAAATTTGGGGGCATTGAAGAAAAATCTTCAGTGTTATTGAAACCTCCAAAAATATAGAATAAAATATTATTTGCTATCATAGGTATTAGTAATCCAAAGCAACATCAATTAGGAAGTTCAGTTCTGAAAAGTATGCTCGTTCAAGTCTAAATTTGGTTAAAAGGCTATGTACACTATTTCCTATGCCTATTTACACACTGAATGGGTAAACAGCCAAGTCGACATCAATAGATCTCATAGTTATCATTACTGACGTCATTAGACCCAATAATAATAATAACAAAAAAACATAAATATAAACTGAGGATAGACGAGAAAGTACGAAAGAGTCTCATTAAAATATGGGGTCGACAATCGATGTATATAGTGAATACTGAATAGACAAATGTGTTTTTATTTTCACTAAAATAACATAAGCAATGGATCGATATTCATAAGCAAAATACATGCGAAAGATAAAATGATATAATTGATTCATCAATTTATTTATTTTAATACAATCAAAATAGGTTCAATGACGAATTTTTAACAACAAAAATTCAAGTTTGGATTTTTTCAATCATTTTTAAAAGATCAAAATCATTTCACAACCACATATGGTTCCTTTATCACATTTCATATACATTGATTTCCTTCAATAATCCTCAGCTTTTCAATTTAATTCGCATAGAAAATATGTAAAACAACAAAAGTAATTGTTTTTGCCGGATAATACTTTTTTATGCTTGCTTAACGGCCCCTACCAACAGCTAGGTTGTACGGGGGTTATAATGAAACGAAGTGATGATAGGTTGAAGGACATTTACAAAAACCCATGCCTAATTCGGGACTCAAACCCACGCCCGACCTGACTTCAGTCATTGCTTCAGTTCCTAACGTAGTGCGATAGTTGACTGAGGCAAGGGAGTGACTACTAACTGTGTAAAAACTGAATAGTTGGTGGCATTGTACAAGACACGCATCATATTAATTCCACCACGATTCCACCAAATTCGATTTATTTCCCTTTGAGTGATGATCGACTGATCTTATCATTACCTCTCAGTACTCATGCGCCGTCTGAATCATAGTCACAGTGGTCAAACAGGCGGGGACGGTCCAAGGTTCAGGTGGTAGGGTTGCGGGAGGGGGTTAAGGACATATCAATTATTCAACAGATGTCGATTATGAGCTCGTAAAGCGTCGCGGCGCATAGCTGTAGCGTCCAGTTGTGGTCAAGCCGCTGACTAGTGCTGATCGCTCAAGTGTGTTTATTTTCAAATGTGAGTGTTAAATGGTTATGGTCGTCGATTGTTTGTGCGCATAGCCAATTGAATAATAACCTCTGTTGAAAGCTGTTTTAAAATATTTATAATATTGACATAATATTTTGTGTTTTATTTAATACATTGAAATTACATTCAGATACAATAGATGAACAGTTTTATTATTTAAAATTCAAGTTAATTCAGTGTCAAGACAAAAATTGTTTTGATTCACTTTGTAAACACTCAACTTTCTTGTTTATGAAAGAGCACAAAATAATTAAAATTATTGTTATAATAGTGTGAGTGTATGTGTGCGTGTATGTGTGTCGTTGAAGAGTATTAATTGCATACCCTAATTGACTAAAATAGAGGGTTTTATTACGAAGCAAGGGTCACGGGTGTAAACAGTGATGGTGAGAAAGCGACGTATTTCGTGTCCGGGGATCGAACCCAAACCCCGGTATCTTAAGTAAACACATATAATACAAGAAATAACACACTAAGGAGGCTGGAGAGCGGATGATGGGCATTTGCCTGGGCACAGGTAAATTTTCTTCTCTTGAATTTCTTAAAATCGTTTTATATACGTATCATTTACAAGATTTGCATAATGATACCATAATATTTTTACCGTGATGACGCTTGATAGTACCTACACACATAACCTCAAATAATATCGGAAGAGATACCTAGCTGTCTCTGAAACTAATAACCAGTCAACAGAATGACTATTATTCACAAAGTACCAAAATACCTATATCAATATCTAGTAGGCCTACCTATCAATACTGAAAAAAAAAAAAGTTTTTGAAATATAAAAAGCCGTTTCAGTGGACCAGTCAATTAACGCACTGCGCTAGAAATTGAAGTCACGTCGGGCTTGGGATCGAGTCCCGCATAAGACATGGGTTTTTGTACACGTCATTTTACATACCTCCTTCCTTGTCCTTAATTGTCCTTTTACCTTTTCCATCATGCACTTCATGGTTCCATTATCACCCAGTCATTCGTACCCCCATATAACCTAGCTGATGTTGGGATTGTTAGCAACATCAAAATAAATATCAGAAATATATAAAATGGTAAAATTTAAAATTTAAACTGTTTTTCTTGGGGAGGGGCATAATTTCATTACTGAGAATGATTTCACCCTTGACCGTGATTTAGAACACCGGGGTTTGATTTCCGCCAGAGTCGACTATCCTGACTTATGTTTTTCGTGGTTTTCCCCTGTCGTTCAGGTTGATACTGGGATGATTCCTTGACAACAGGTTACAACCGACCCCACCCCACTATCCGAAAACACACAATACAAAATACTTTGATCTCATCATCCCATCATCTCATTCATCATTCACTGACGCCAATAGATCTTAGTCGTCAGTATAATGAAAACCCAACCAATAAAAAAAATCTGTTGAAGATGACCAGAAAGTTATTGCTCATTTTGTTGTTGTTTTTGTTGTTATTTTTCTTCTTTCTTTCTGTTTTTGTTGTTTGTTCAATGTTTTTGACAATTGTACTGTTGTTTTGATGATCAGCAGAAACTTTCTTTATCTGTGTCAGCATTTTTGTTTTTTGTTTTGTGTTGAAGATCTTCAGAAATATATTGCTCATGCTGCTGTTGTTGTTGTTGTTGTTGTTGTTGCTGTTGTTGTTGTTGTTAAGGATGTGGATGATGCTGATGAGACAGATCGGCAGTGTTTTCTAATATTGTTGACATTGTTGTTGTTATTCATTCAGATCAGCAGAATGGATCCCAGGTATTTGAAAGTCACCGAGCAGCGCGCGACGCCTGGCTCCAAGAGAGCGGTGCTTGGACGCAAGACGTCAGTGAAGATGAGCGATTTAACCGAACGCCACCGGATGGACGCTTCCCGATGCACAACGGTCATGTCAAGTTCGAAGTGCCCAAAGTTCCAGTTATATTTGTCCTTGGTGAGTTTGTACTCTGATCTAATTTATGTTGGTAATAGCACGTCTCCGACTGTATGATTATGATTTAAAAGTAATCTACTATTGGATGAAGTATCTCAATATCTGGAGAAAATCCTGTAAGGACATAATATTATCTTGAATTCTAACTTACCCAGACTGAAGTGCAGACAAGCATTTTATTAACAATTGTTTTTTCAATGATTTTTAACATAAATATTTTATTGTAATATATTATTGAAATATAATATTTCAATATTTTTATTGAACAAGGATAATTTTCTGATTTGTGTAGAAAATTGGTTCGATTTTCTTAAAAAGAAATTCATAATCTTGGTGAAAATGTATACTTTCTTGAAAATTTTGTATACAAATTTTTCAAATTGGTATTGAATATTTTCTAAAAGTTTCAAAATTCTTTTTGATTTTTTAAAGATTCTCTTGAAAATATTTCTTCTATTTTAGTCGGCATTCTCTTCGAATATATTAGTTCTTTATTCGTTTTTCAACTTTACTTTCTAAATTACTGTCCAATATTTTCATTCGGTTTACAGGAGGTCCTGGCAGTGGCAAGGTGACCCACTGTGACAACCTAATGCAAGAGAAACGAGGAATAACACATATCAACATGACTGACTTATTACAACAATACGCTGTCGGCAATGGTGAGTTACGTGGTATTTTCATACCAATCAGAGCTCAGAATGGAATCTGGGAACTTGAGAACTAAAGTTAAAAGATTGAGAGAAAAAATTACTGTAACTTTCAATTGTAATATGAGCAATATATGAGGGAATAAGAGATACACAAAAATGTTAACAAGAAGAAAATAAGTCAAGATAAAATGAATGTATTGGAGTAAAACTACACAAAATTGAAGGGCATCAGTAATATTATATTTATCAAATTCATTTTCAAGCACTTGGTTTGTACACAAAATGCATGCTGGTTTATCATCTCAATGGCTAAAAGCTTTATAAAATATTTTGTTCTACTCACACGCAATTCAAGTGTTATTTCAAATTTGATTTAATATATCATATTTGATATTATTCAACCGACTTTTATTTTATTCTACAATAATGGTTAATACTTTACACTTCAATAAATCTGTTTTGGTTTTCTCCATTATATTTGCTCTATACAAATTTTTCATTATTTATTGATTCACATTTGTGCTATTGACGTGAATTATTTATTCTTTACCTCTACATTTGTTATTTACTATGCTTTGTGCTTATTCTCTCTTCGTGGATTTGTTATTTGGTACGTTGACTGTTTTTCTTCATGCTGTGATCGTTTTGGTAACAGTATGTTTTGAGTTAAAAGCTTTTCTGTCTGTGGATTTCATATTCAAAATATTAAATGTATTTTTATCAATAGTGGTTGTGATTGCGCCCCGAAGACTATATAATCTATTCTGACATAATATGATACTTATGTGTGTGAAGATTTGAAGTTTAAAGATGGATAGTTCCTCGTTTAGAATGGAAATAAAATAACATATAAAAACAAAATCTTTTTCCTTAATACGTTAGTAGGCTTATTTGTTTACTCTACCTTAATAATTGCATTGTCACAAATTGAATTAATTTTTCAATTCAGGTTCTCATTCTGTAATTATTTAGTCTGAAATGTTCAAGAATCAATCAATAAAAGATACTGCAATAGAATTCACTTAAATGCACATAATAATGCTTATAATATTATTTAATTATCGACTGTGAACGAACTTTTCACTTTAATTTTATTATCATTCCGTTTAGTGACTTCATATCACATATTATATTACAGGTGGAAAACACGCATGGCTACGGACTGCATTAAAATGCATTAAAGACATTTTAACGATAACTGAAGAGAGATTAATTTCAATTTAATTATAGTATATTTATAGTGGATAAATCGAGCGACCAGCATTAATACGTTTCATGTGTATTCAGAAGGAAATTCAAGATGAAAAGAATATTTCATCGCTGCCATTAATGTATCGGGGAACTAAATATTAATAGTTAACGGTAATAGTTAAAAGTTAATAATTGATTATTATTAGTTATGCAGATTTTTCGTGCTTTTTCTTTTTTTTTGAGATACATTTTTTAATGGTGTTCAACGACACAACCAACAGTATAATTATATAGGGGGTGGTACGATTGAATGGATGCAGCTGGACTCGAAGCCACACCCGTCTGGCTTTATATTTCAAGGAGCGAGGAACTTTCTAATAAGCCAACCGGACGTAGAGAAATATCAAAATTAATATTCTAATATTTTAACTGAAGTGAATCATTATTGTGTTAATTGATTAAAATACAATAATCCTCTGTTGAGATTGTGTTGCGTATTTTCTTCACTTCGATTTATGTGCGTATTATAATTTTTTGGAAAATTGGTTTCTTTCATTCTTCGCCTTTGGGAATTGTCAAGTTAATTTGATTAATATCGTGTCACGCATCAGAATATTCTATTATTAGGCAAGCTTCTATAGACCTACTTGACATTGTACTACATACAAAGGCTTGAATGTCGCATATATCTAATATTGTCGGAAATCACTTTTGGAAATTATAAAGAGAATACTAATTTGTATGCCCATTTGTTATTGGTCAGTCACCCCACTGTTTGTGCACATTTGTCTGATAAACTGATTTACACTCTAAAGGTCAAGTATGTCTGCACCACATCCTTAAACTATTTGTTATTATATTAATATCGCTTACACACATTCACAAATATACATGAAATTGAATGATTAAGAAATTCGAAAAATGCTACATCTTAATCAATATCTCTGTATAGTTGATTCTCTCTAATAATGGACACTATCGGAATCAATATTTTTATTCAGACATTATGAAATGATTCTACGAATTGACAGTTTATTGTCTATTTGGTTAGCCTTCATATTGTGAATCGTTACAAACCCGGCACTTCCACCAATGTATTCCGGATTGTCTATCCTCACGTCTATTGTAGGCATATTCTTATACATTAAATGACGGCAAGTAAATGGTTCGAAAGTTTCTTAGAGATTGCTAAGAATATGAAAAGGCTTCTAAGCAAAAATAACGTGTCATGAAAAAACAGAAAATAACGTCATACGATGACATGTTATGGGAACATCGTTTCGGTCATCTCGTAACCGGATTTGTTGAAAACTGATGGTCTATAGGCCCTATAGCATTGCAATATTACTATACAATGTGTAGTAAGGAAAATGGCATTTTTTTCAAATACATGAACGCAATGTAACTATAATAATGACATTGAATCAATAGGTATTTGAACTTCAATTCAATTCCTATCATTTTATAGCATACAAATGATAAGTGTCTCTCTTCTATTAGATTTCAATGAATTACTAATCAACACTCATCGTCAAATAACTGATATATCTTCAAATTAATTCCTAATCTCAATTTTAATACATGTAAATATATTTCAGTAAATGTTTCAGTTGATTTCACATTATTTTCAACGTGAAAACTGTGAATTGAACAAAAACCTTTTCATTCCTATACGAACACCTCTTTGAGGCATACTCTTCAACTATTCATCTTTACAATTATCAATCACTTTATTGGGTCGAGGTTTGAGGGCAGAATACTATTAAATCACAATCAATATTTTATTCAAAGGAATCGGATGAAAAATAGTAGGAATCTAGGGCAAAAATTTCACTGAACTGGATAAATAAGCCTATGTACGGCTATAACACGCACTGCCAGCTATAATGGAAGAGTTGAGGTACAAAGGCCAGTGAGAACTCACCATATGTTTATTACTGAGGATTAACTAGAAAATGATTATAAATAATAAGACTTAACAAAGTCGTGATTGAAAAACATTTGTCTTCTATTGTTATGTAGGCCTAATGCTACTTTTTACCGCACCCAGTTAGCGAGAAATTCTTGCTTTGTCTTTTTTTCCATAGGGATTCCTTATTGAACTAAATATTTTCCATGTAACACAATAAGGAATTATGAAATTGTTGTGGATTATATTTGTAATTATAATGGGTTATATTGGGCTAGGTTAATTGTTTGGTATAGGTTTGTTTTAGGTTCTACCAATTTTTTAACCAATTTTTATCAATTTTTATACTTAGACCGTAAAATGTAGACCCATTTGAAATCTCTTTCTCTGAAAAATACTCGCAACGCGGAAATATGGGCTGTATATTACAAAATGAAGTTTTACACTTTGAAGTACCGTATACCACTTCCGTCAGTACTTTGTGTGACGATGTTGGCGGGTCGGCAATTCTGATCGCTAGTGCAATTGGATAGAAGAGACGGTAGATCGGTACATTTCACATTTATTGTGTGACTGATAACTATAGATACCAAGAATAAATTTCATTACATCCATATATATATCTGATATGTATTTATCATAGCAATCTCGATCGTTATGATCCGTTATTTCTACATTATGTATTATTCATTTTCCATCAATTTACTGTAACGTATAACTTTAATATCAAAGACAAAATTATTGATGTATGGAAATGAATTATTTTTCGATTTTCCACGTACGGAAAAATGTTTTGTTTTATATTGTAAGGTACCAGCTAAAATACTTCAATTTAAATCTTGAAATATGAGTCTAGGTATTTCGTTGAGGATGATTTTTGTTAACATGCAGCTAGGTTATTTAGGGGAACGATCGTGACCTATGGTTTTATTTCACTGACGGTGGACTGACCATGGTTCCTTATCACTGATGAGCAGTGGCGTTGTTTGCATCGTCAGATGGTCATTAGCTTGACATTTGCATGCTAGTTTATAAGCACGCTTCATTTCGTATTTTTATATGGTTTCTTTAATTGTTTACTTTTCTAATGTCAAATGTTGAGTGATTCCATATTAGTTACATGCTATTATAAACATACTTGGAACTTTATTACTTCGAGACTTTCAAGATCACGAAGACATGTGAAAAGTATCCTATAGGATTTTAATGGTATAGATAAAGGCCTCCAATTGTTGAGGATAAACCCTATACAGTGTTCAGACATTTTTAATAGGGTATCTGAGGTGATTCAAATAAAATCATGAACATCATTAAATAAGCCAATTGAAAGGAGCCGCAGAGTATGAAAACACTTTCTGGACTAGGGTATAATTTAACAAAAAGTTTAGTTATTGTTGGATTTTTCCGATTGTCATCGCGAACACTGAGTTCATGATCACCATCCAAACTTTATGATTTACATCTATCTAGATATTTTTTCATTTCGCTTTTTTCACTGTCACTCCGTTTTTTCACTTTTTCAATATAGACCTACGCGTGTCTCTTTCTAGGTATCAGCAAATCATTTTTAGGACCAAAATATCACCAAGACAGTGATCCCCTCTCTGTATTTTCTTGTGACAGAATTTGCTAATGAACCTTACTCTCCTTCCAACAGATCTGAAGGACTTTGGTCAGTTGTCCAGCAGCACTGTCACTGAAGTTCTCATGCTGGAGATGAAGATGGCGCCAGCGTCGAAGACTTATCTTGTATCGGGTTATCCAAGGAACATGAGGGATGTCGTTGAGTACTCAGAAAAGGTAGGCCTAAATGAAAATAACTGATTTTCTATACTGATTGATACTTTATTGTTTGTTTAATGACGCCACCAACAGCTAGGTCATATGGGGGTACGAATGAGCAGATGATAATAAACTATGATGTTATGATAGGTGAATGGACGTTAACAAAAACCCATGCGTTATACGGGACTCGATCCTATAACCGACTGTGACTTCAGTTTCTAAAGCGGTGCCTTAGTTGGCTGAACAACGGAGAGAGGCAATTTATATAATATATTCATGTATTATGATCAAGTATCACCATACTTGAATCGTTACCATCTATGAAATGAATTAAATGAGGGTCTACACTAAAGATTAAGATGGGTGGAGGTGCCGTATTGCCTCGCTGTTTTATTATTTTAGCCACCTTCCGTGGAACAGTCAACTAAGGCACCGTTTTAGAATCTGAGACAACGTTGGGAGTGGGTTAGTCTCACATACGGCAAAGGTCTCTGTAAGTGTCCTTCCTCTGCCATCATCACTTCATATTATCATTGTTATCACCTGCTCATTCGTACCCTCAAATAGCTAGCTGTTGGTGGGATCGTTGATCAAACAATAATCTGATCAATGATCAATATATCTGATTCCTTTCAAAAGTTCAACCAAAAATCAAATATTTTGCTAAATCACTCCCATACGCTTCAATATACTTATACTTACAATATATACTTACAAATAATCCCCCACTATAAGCTAGCTGTTGGTGGGGTCGTTAAGCACCATTATCCATTGGTATAGTCTACATTTCGACTAATGAACGTAATTTTACTCTCGCATTACACCAACATAAGCATACTGAAGAAATTGTTACTATATAGAGATTATACCGGGTGGAGGTGCCGTAATGACGCGTTATTTTTGATATTACGCAGTTACAAATTGCAGGTTAAGTAGAGTGGATGAATGAAAATAAATAAATAAATTAACTCGATACTTTGCTTACGTTGCCACGTTTGCTTACATTTATCTTATTCCCAAGAAAATAACATACTTTTTACATGTATTTATTATCATTCATACTGAACTATTAGAATTGCCACACAAGCAAGTATGGATTGAACTTTTAATCTCTCCAACGTTAATTGATGATTCATAATATGTTATATTTTAAATTTGTATTGTGGCATTCTGATACAGGTGATTTTTATGAGTAACTTTGATCATAGGTAAATCTTGGTCTTACCTATTTTAGGATATACTTTCTAATAATTTATGCTCCGACAACGTATTTTATATTCCATGAGAGATTTTATTTTCATCCATAGGACATATAGATACCTGAGATTTATTTGTAGATGACGGATAAATTGATTAAATACAACTAAAAAATATAGCTAGATATAAAATATGTATAAATTGTATTCATACGAAAGAAGAACTGTCTACTAACGTCATAAACACAAATATCATCGGTATATTTGTATTATTGTAGGCTTGTTGTTTTGGCAGTACAAGATTACTATTTGAAAACACCACTACATCTTACAAAAACGTTCAATGTTTAAAACTGCAAACAGTTTCTCTACAATTACCGAAGTACTAACAATTATCAAGTTGATTATAGGAAACCTTCACTTTTCATGAATACAAGTATAGACTTAAATTGTCTAAGTGATTCACCCTCACATTATCTCACTAGCTGTTACAGCTGTAAAAAGAGGAAACAATTATCTCGTACCAAACAGTTGGAACATTACCAATAATTGGCTATAATATCGGAAGTAACATACCCTCGCTTGTTCTGTTCAATAGTATTCATGTTTCACACAGCCTTACTCAACAAGGCCTCAAACAAGGCAGTGTGAACGTGAGTGACTCTAGACACGTAAACTATAGCTTTACCGATATAACCAATGATAAGGTTCTCTTGGGAGTTCAAACCACGCTATAACCTTAACGATATAACACGCACTGACGTATATATTAAGAGGACCGAACACTCGAGTCAAACGGTTATTGAGTGTTTTAGTCGCAAGTTCAGATTGATTATAAAATTACTGTTGAATCCATGGAAGACGAAGGTCGTCTACCAACTAGCCCTATATAATGCGTCAAAACGAACATTTGGTTTATCAACATCACACTACCATATCGTCATCCTAATTTCCAATCAAGGCCGAAGGAGATGGAATGAGTTACCAATTTTATTAAAATCAGACAAATTCTTGGAACTATTCAAATAATCAATATACAAAAAAAACTTTTGATGAAGCAAAATTCAGAGATAATTTTAAAAAATAATGTATAATTTAGTTCCAGTCTGTTAACTCTTTCTGTTCTGTTTCCTTTTTCATTTGTGAAATTTGGTTCATTCCATTTTATTCTTCTTAATGTTAGGTGGAAGAGCAATTCTCATATCTCTGAACCTCGACGTTGATTTGTGTTAAATAATTGTCTTATTGTTGAATTCTAGCGTAAATTGTATTTTCTGTAATATAATGTAACCTACCATACACAAAAAAATGAAGTAATCTGTAAAAGAGCATCTGACAGACTGTATAATCTGATTGTATAATCATGGAGTTGTACTATATAAACTCCATAGTAAAATTTAAAATCTTTCAACCACAAATAAAAAGTTCAAGCAATTTCTTACTATAATTGTATCCACGAAAGAAGAAGGTCGTCTACAAACAATGTAACTGAAAATTTCGAAGCTATTTCAAGGTTTCTGAAAGCTGCAGATGCTTTTAGTATAGTAAACCTCTAGTACTTGAAAACTATAATAGACATACTCTGAGAATACCCATTCATAAATATAACGCTAATATTTGGTTGTAGATGACCCATCTCTTTCTTGGAGATAGGTATTAGGTCTTTAACCAATGGTTTAAATAATATATATCACCGATAAGTACTGTGTTGAAAAATTGTGACATTGTTAAATCTATATCAACTTGGTCAACTATACCTTGGGATGAGATGCCCAAGCCATATATTGTGGATAATCTCATTGAGGTATTATTTTTACTTTCCCATGAGTTGACAAAAAGAAAAATCGAGGGTAAGAATCGACCATTTCTATCAAGTAAACCAAGACATGACTCAATACGCTTTTATTTAGAACTTTCTGGAATCGGAAGGCGTAGAAAGTCTAGTTTAAATATGACGTGTACAGGACTACCCAGTGTTACCACGCAAACTAAAAATTACAGAACGAATAAGAATAATATGATGTGTTTCGTATAGGTTCAGACATAGTAATACGCTAAACTATTATTACAATGACTGAAATATTATTTATTATTGTTTGCTCAACGACCCCACCAACAACTAGTTTATAAAGGGGTGCGGATGAACAGGTGATTATGAAACTAAGGAGTAATGCTACAATGTGATGAAAGGATGTTAAAAAAAACATGCCTCATGCGGGACTCAAACCCACACCCAACGGTCACTGTTTCTACCACTTGTGAACGTCCTTTCACCTATCATCCCGTCATCGTTTCATCATCACCCGCTGATTCGTAGCCCCGTATGAGCTAACTGTTGGTGGGGTCGTTAAGCAGCATTGAAAAAAAATAGTGTCATTTGGTAACTAATAAGAAGACTAAAGAAATGAATACTTCTGATGAAATTCACAATGTAAATGCTATTGTTGTGTGAGCAACGAAACACTTATCAAATGAAATATATCCATGACATATACAAGATCACTTTATGAAATAAATTGAACCGTTATCTTTCGTTCTCGAATTGAAAATGTGTTTCAAATTATCTAAAAATATGGTAATCAATTTATTATAATGTAATAACAATGTTCCATAATTATTCTCGATGACACGCACCCTTAGCAATGTAAGAAATGACTAAGCAGCACGAACCATGCCACATGTATTGTAGATAAGACATAACGTATTGCACATTGCGTCAGTTAACGTGCGTTGCGGTATTTATAAAAAACCAAGGTTGTCTCTAACCTCTCACTCTGTCCTATGTGTAGGCAACGGACAGAGTGAAATGATCAAGTTGACCCTATTCGCACACCAACGCGTGTGTTAACACGATCATGTAAATAACACAGAAGTTGTCCAGGGCATTTACTAGGTCGTTCTGCTTACCCTTAACGATTACCAAGTGGAGTCGAGTTTGTGTTAGATTTCAAGAAATATGTTTTTGAAATATTTCGTAGGATATTTCATGAAATGTATGAAAATTGAAATGTACATGTTACATTCCGGATAGTTCACTTGAAATATTTGGAATATTTTAAATAATTTGATTATTTAAACCGACATCGGCGGAAATAAGATGCCATTCCCATTGGTTACCATTGTTACGAAACCTGAACGTTACGTTCTACGTGCCTTGAAGAACGAGCATATTGAGAAGCAATTCGAATGATGATAGGAAACAGAATCATCTCTTTGTCGAATCGAAGCGAAAGTAATGTTTAATAATTCTTCCACTATTATAACGACAATTTATAAAACACACACTATTCATATTAATTTTTCCATTACGAATTACATATAGCACCATATGCGAGAACCATATCAGTCGTATCGTGCCTATAAGGGCAGCATGTGCATTACATTGCACTGCTTTCCATTGTCAATAATAGCCCATTAACATACATAAATCAGAAGACAGATAAAGATAATAATGGAAAAACTATTATATCAAATTAATTATCTAATAGCGTGGTAGCTGTAGTGTTGCATTGTCTTATATATAATTCATCATTCTTCAATATTAGCATAGTCCCAGTCAGGCAGTGTAATAAGTCAATTTTGTTAATTACTTAATGGCAACACTGTTGCAAAGTCTAAGGTAAGTGAAGGATGGTTTGTAGAGGAGTCAAGGACAATAATAGGTAACAGTCATGGTATGCTCTTAATCTTCTGTAATGATGACAGTGAGTGGATTAATGTATATATTCAGTATAAGCCATGGCCATTGTTGGTTTAGGACAGTAAATGGTTACACGCATACCAAGAATCTATAACGTAATCGAGATTCAAATTTAGAAGATTACGTTCACCTTGAAAAGAAAGTAAACCTGAATATCGATTTATCAATATGATATAACCAAGTTCATTTATAAAACATTTTCAATAATTTCCCCGCGTTCTGACTGACAGTTTGAATATCGATGTTCCATGAGTATCGATGATTTATTTTATGAATATAGGTAATAGCTAATGAATTGTCCACATAGAAAGTTTTTCAGTGACAGTAAGGACTTTTTACGAGTACCGCGTAAAAATATGTAAGGATTATCGGCCATTTTTGATAAATTTGATTCCAATCCATTCAAGTTACAAAATAATATAAATTCAGTATATCATAGAATTATACTTCTTGGATAAAAGAAGTCGAGGCTTCAGTTCCATGTGGGGGTGATAGCTTTCATGAATTGATCTAATTACATCCTACATCAATGTATATGTATATATATATATATATATATATATATATATATATATATATATATATATATATATATATATATAATCATATGTATATATATATATTACATTATATCATTTTAACAACATACATTACATAGCAGTAGTATTTTCCGAGGTCGTAATGACCATTATATATACTTGACATAAAAAAGTTGCAAAGTTGCAAAGTTTCCGAGCACAGTTATCAATTATCATAATCATAATACTGCATGGACAGTCAACAAGTCAACACTATCATATAAATACTTCTATAGAGAAAAACTAAAACTAAACTTTTCTGCGATAAGCAAATAATATCATACTATAATACCACTATTATAACTCGAAAACGCAATCATCGTTACGAGTACTAAGGATTTTGATAGTGGCGAGTTCCGGTTTGTTATGGTGGTTCCCCTGGTAACACTGCTGATGACGTTGATAAGCTTGTAGTTGCCTAGCGATTTGACATAATGCTATGTCAGATATCGTCTGAAGGTAAACACGATCGAATGCCGATATCGCCTGTGCATTATGATATTGCACAATTTGTCGTGTGATTTACATGCAGTTATATATACATAATGTCACGAGGGTTGGTATTATATACTGGTACTCGAGGTTTGTAAAAATCAAGTTGTGAAAAGTTGGCTCATGCAGTTGATATAAACGAAGTGGTTATAGACACGAATTTTCGTGGTTATAGACACGAATTTTCGTGGATCGAAATTCTTGAATTTGGTCGATCCTAGTTGAAGAAAATCTAGATATATGGGAATTTTCTTGGGAATACGTTCGGCTGGTTAGCTGAGAATGATTGGGTTAGTTATAGATTGGATTGGTTCATGTCAATTTATCTTTTTATGTGATTATGTAGCACACGCGCACTAGCCTCGAAATGTATTTCTTGAGATCAATCGGTATATAGCCTATACTTTGTAGGCTTACAGGCTGAAGGTCTCGCCTCACAGTTTATAAGGATCTTCTGAAACCCATTGAAATCTTGGAAATATATTATTATTATAAAAATGGATACTGAGATTTTACCTGAAAATCAGCTTGAAACACAAATCCTGGAAATGTTGCCATGGTACTTATTTTGACTGTCAATGACGGTAACTAGGCCCAAGTGTCCTGATGTTTTTAATTCCTGTTGGACGAAATCTTGCCCAACAATATGAAATCATTCGTTGTGACATTTAGAAGAGAGCGTGAGAAATAGTATCTACCTACATGATGTAGTTACTACCGTGTATAGAATCGTTTGATAATAATTTATTAATCTATCGATTATTTTTACCGTACTGTTATTATTATTATTTCTATATTTTGAAATAAGTGCAATGGTGTACTGTAAGAGAAATTGGAATTACAACAAATGAAAAGACCTGAAGTATCTGAAGTATAGTAATTTATTTGGAATTATTGATTCGATTTCACATTTACGGAATGCAGCTCGGTGTATTTTGTTGTTAAAGTACCCTGTACAAATGATAAATATTCGAACCAATAAATGATAAATCGGAATTCAATATGCATCAATATAAGTCAAAATAGAATAATAAAATAGACATAAAAGAAATGACCGCTTTCCATAAACAATAAAATTAATAAATTAGCGCTATATAATCTCAGTACTTGACAGACTCGTTATTAATTAGAACATAAATCAACATTTATGTTTAATAAACATGAACATATACATGAACATAAAACTCATTAGTTTTAAATTAACGCATTTTTTTGGAATAATGTATTTACTCATATGGGTTTACGCACTACACGCAATAACGACGCAATACAATAACTAAGATCCATTTACGTCGGATGAATGACTAATGAGATTGAATGATGAGATGAAGGTTTCGTGGGTAATGGAAAGGATAGTGGGAATGAAGTGGTCGTTGCTTATATTGAGGGAACCATCCCAGCATTAGCCTAGACTACTGATGGAAACCAGAACTACGAAAAACCTCGGTGATTTGTAAAGATGAACAGTGGTGGGGATTGAAGTGGATTCGATATGCCCCTCACCTCATGGATCATATGAAGCGAGCTACATCTTAATGATAATCTAATTATAATTATTGATATATTATTAATTATTGACTCATGTTACTATCTATCGACTAATTATTCATTGTTGACTTTGTGGGTCTATAATTAATAATTGAATAATCATTAAAATATTGACTTCTAAAATATTTACTCTTCATCCACCGTTTCAGCGTTCTATTTATGCAGTCATATCATACTGCACGATATTCATATTCCAGTTTTTCTTGCTCTACTTACTCTACGGTAAAAATCGTTGTTCTTGCTGTTTCCTTTACGCAGAAGAAAAACCCGGCTCCTCCACCAAAACATGAACTACTAACTCGAACGGGCCAATTATCGGCACACATCTAATCAAAATGTTCATCAGAGGACACACTATTTATTAACAAATAAATATCCTTGAAATGTCATAGTGAAATTAGCTAGTACGATGATTTGCATTGAATCTTTTTGCATGTTCCACTCAAAGCTTCCGCACTTGACAGTGTATTTTCTACCACTTGATAAACTGACGTTCATTTCAATACCATCTTGTACAGAAGTAAAAACAAAATACATCACACACGCTTTGATGATACGCGGAATGTAATATTTCAATCTATTGAAAAAAAAATCAAATGATTTTCATCAGACAGTGAGTAATATTCAACGGAAACTCTTGCGCTATATATCGATTGTCATTCATTACAGCTCATGAATGTTGAATGTCAATATCAATCATGCAATGAGTGTGACAGAGAGAGTTATATAGAGGGAGATAGAGGCAAATAACACGCACACAGGCATTCATACTTACAAAAGACTCATCAAGAAATTGATTTTGAGTTATTAATTCGGTTTAAGACAAACATTGTTTACCTGGTTTGGTGAGTCATAAATTATAACATGTCTTCTAGATACTCTTCTTGGAAATTTCCTGACCTTTAGTAGAGGAACTTCAATAAGCTATACAGGGTTGCTATCCATTTTACAGAATATATCCGTTCCCTCTAAAAAATGAGACTTCATATATGATCATCATATGATCATCACATCTTACGATTATCATATATTTAATCACCAGGCTTGGTTAAATCAATCATTGCCGTGGAAATTCAGGTAAAGTTATTTCATTTTATTCATTTTATCTCACATTCACAGTTGCACAAAAGTGCGGTGGCAATGCCTTAAACTAAATAATAAAACTCCAAATAAGAACAATAATATAAAAAAAATATACTAATTACAAAAAACCAACCTACAAAAACTCTCAAATACTCTCTTTCAACACTTCCCCCTGCACTACCACATTTTGTGTCAGATCCACTGGATCTAGATCTTCACTAGATCTGACCCAGATCCCAGATCCGCCATATCTTACATGGTCAGATCCGCCTCCACAATCCGCCATAAGTCATTCAAATCCTCACCAGTTCAAGGTAAAGGACAGTCTACTTCCGTACATCTCAACTGTGACGCTTTCACTGTCGCTTTCATCGTGATTCAGTTCTCTTCTTTTCTCACAGCCCCAAATAACCTAGATGTCACTGGGACACTAATCAACAAACACTAATCATCATTAAATCATCTGTCAACCCAGTATTTAGGTTACGAGAGGTTCGTCTGGAAAACAACGTCGGTATCGGTCATTTTGTCCTCAATACGACACTATTAGTGACCCAAGAGGATAAGCTGCACAGCATCGTGGTCTAAACTGTGACGTATATTCAGCAAGAAATAGATCATATCAGGTCACTGTGTCAATTATTTAAGAGACGCGGCGTATCATATCGAGCAGCTTGCATTAAAAACAAGCAAAGGAATCACAGCTGTTACAACGTGTCCTTATCCCCTGCTGCAGTCTGAGCACCACAGAGCCATATGACGTATAATGGAGATTGGTCAACTATACTGAATATCAACTGTACTAAAAACCAACAGACCTAAAAATCACGATCCATGGTTTTATAAAAATACTTAACAACAATATCTGATTTTTAATATATATATACACACATATATATTACCACTAATAATCATTCCACAACTGTTCTTACAAAATTTGACTAATTAGTATTTTCTACAATTATCGCTTTTGTATACGTATACGCCATTACACCTATAATCACCTAATCTTCACATTATCACTCACTCATTCGTACCCTCGTATAGCCTAGCTGTATGGAGAGGTTGTTGAGCAACATTATGAATGATCATTTGAAATCAGTAAAATCAGCCTGGAAGGAACTTTGCCTCCGCGATACGTCTACAATAAGTTTTGAAACTTAATTTGTTCATGAAATTGAAGGTCAATCAGTTTGATAGATGTCAACGTCACTAGAAAAACATTAAAATCGATGTGCGTCTGAAGTTTACTCACGCTCGGTTCTCATTGGTTATCAGATATTGGAATTCATTGTTGTCGGTGGAGGAGCCGTGGAGGGGAGAGGCATTGGAGGCAATGACATATTGTAAACATTATTATGAATCGAACAGAGCGCTCTATATTTATGGTTTTACTAGAATAAGAGTCTCAAAGTTATAACCTTCTTGCCTGATCAATATGAGATTTCTGTATTTCATAAATATTTATGTACACTTTTATCTGCAGATCTCATAGATGGCTAGAAACATTTATTCAATTCTCAAATACATACTTCCTATCATTACAAATTGTTTGCGGATGAGAATTAGAATTGAGATTTTCTAAGCTAATTAGAACCACTGTGAAGCTAGATAGATCATGCCATGGGATGTGTGGATACTTTTCAGGTTCAACATGAACTATTTATAATTTCGTTTGACCTGTATAGGGTGAAAAAATAAGAGAAAAACAGATTTGTTTCTCAATTAAAGTGAAATGAAGTCTTTGCTTACGCTCTTCGAAGGAGATACGTTTTATCAATTGAGATAATAACCATCGTAAATTTTATTTATATCCATGGATCAAAATTCCGGCAATACTAAAGAATTAATTTAAATCTCTTGAGTTTTAATGAACATTTCAGCTCAGTTCGGCCTCGTCTTTCATGTTTTAGATCCAGATCGTGAACGGCGTGGTCCTAGTCAGCTGGAGACAGAAGGTACTCGAGAGGCAAATCGACTACGGCGCTAAGCTCGGTCACGTGGTACTTGGCATGGCGAAGATGGAGTTGGATAACTTCTACAAGAAGGTCATGCCAGTAGCAGATTACTTCGACCAGAGAGGGATGCTGCAAGCGGTAAATGTTTAGCATTCATAACCGGACTGTGTTATATATGTTTCCAGCAAAAGATGCCTGCCGCCCTCGGTAGCTCAGTCAGCTGAGGCACGCTTCAGAAACTGAAGTCACCGTTGGGCGTGGGTTCAAGTCCTTTCGCCTATCATCACTTCATAGTTTCACAATCACCTGCTCATTCGTACCCCCATATAACCTAGCTGTTGGTGGGGTCGTTAAGCAAACAATAATCATCATCAAAAGATTCCTTATGGGACTATGTGGTGAAGTATAGGAAAACACGGGTGAGCGGTCAGGGCAAGCCTAGTAAACAGAATTACATATTATTAATGGTCTAAGGCTCCTACATAGACGAACATGAAAATCGAACTTCGATTTAATCCACCCATCCACCCGTGAAAACGCTCTACATTTTCATCGGACTTTAACGCCTCTAGTTTTCTCCACGTTGATGCACTTTCTTCTACAAATAGATTATAATGTATGTATTCAAAATCCACTACGTCATTCTTAACACTATCGAGTTGATTAGTATTCATCTATTTTCATCATTCATTAATATAGCCATCTTTATGAGAATTCGTGTTCGTATAATCTGTCACACCGCCTGATTAACAACGTTCGTGTCACAGTTCAACAAGGTTCGACTTTCGAAGGCTGTGTGTAATGGCGTCAGGAAGGATAGCTCGTGGGCTTAGCGCGGGAATAAGGAAGTACATGATTATAATATCCCAGGGTGATTGAACTTCCTTGTTGATTCCGGCACCTCTAGGTTTACTACCACCCCCACGCCATGTTTTTATATCAAATACGTCACAAAACGAGCGTGTTTAGCGTGATTTATACCAAAATATCCTTATCACGCTGGTAATTACAACAACGTAACGTGATTCTATATTATTATCAGTTGACATAAGAGTCGAGATGAAGAATTGCTCAACAGATGTTGTTCTATTATGGTTTGTTCGTAAAAAACGCGATCGTAAAATTGTTTCACGCATTCTTGTAATTTTGTTGACAGAAAAGGTTTACTACCGCAGGAAAATGTTGAATATGAAAATGATTGAATGAGCGATTCGTGTGAGATATTTCATGAAATATCAGTGAATTAAAAAATTATGATAGAAAATTGAAAATTACACGTGTGTTCTCATATAATACACTCGAAGACTAAAAATTCTTCGCGTGTATTTCAGTATTTTACCTCATCTATGTTCATCTATAGCACCATTATGCATATCAAGTTCTATAAAATTCTATAAAATTCGTCGCAAAATAAAGAATTGACATGCATTCATTTATTTAACAAAATTTATAATTTATTTAAAGTCGTGTAAGGGATTATGATAATGAGACCATATCATAGAGAAATATTGTGATGCATATTTAGATTGATGACACGAATGCAGAATTCAATAAACTGAACAACTGTATGCTGAAATATGCCGCATTATAAATATTGTGAACGATTATGCTATCACGCAGTAAAAACGAACTTGAAACTTACAGGTCTAGTATATAGGCCTACACCACAAACTTCGCAATTTTACTATATAGGTGTTTATATTCATGCAATACGCTTCTGATATGAAAATGTTATAATATCTTAGGATCGTCAGGATATTCAGGAACTGACATATATGGGAAATTAATAGGGAATATTTCATTGTTGTAATTTGCGCAAGCTTCTTTTGTGTTGTTTCTACTACTTCTCGCAAGTTAGGTACCGTAACTGAAGCTTATACTGCCGGAAAAACCGCTGTCAGAAGACTTTGAATGTGTGGTGGCTCTAGCGATACAGAGATTAGTAGTAGGAGTGTTATATTTATCAATAATTTGCAACTTGAGAAGACAAAGTATTTTCCAGTGGTTACAAGAATTTGTTAAATTTGTGACGTCTGCTCTTTCCACTCTCTGATGGTTCTTCCTAAATAGATGTTTGTTTCATACCGTGGAAGTAGAATTTTACTTCTGTGGTCCAAGGAATATTGGTTCTTGGCAAGGAAATTTGTTAATTCTACCCACGCTGGTTGACTTTAATTGCCTTTCTCAGTCACTTACGGCTAGCGTGTTTTCTTATTCGTACTAGTGATTCCAATTTATAGTTCTTTTGTGCATCACTAACGCTGAGGCTTGTTTTCTTGATGGTCTTGAGATGTGGAACTATACCAATAACCTTCAAAAACAAGCAAAGAGAATGTATAATATAATATTCTACCCTATGTCTCTATTCTATGGTAGGAAATTGACATTCGAGTGAACAGAATCTAAGTATTATAATGTTCACATTTTCTTCACAGGTGAATGGTGAACGTAATCCGAATGACGTCTACAAGGACTTCCGTACTGCTGTGTTACGGACGCTAGGAGTCCAGGACCAAAATGGCGGAAATGTGAACATTGTCGCAGCCAAGGTCGAAGCAGTTCCAAGGTCTCCAGTGTATAAGGCACCAGCTAAGGGCTTCCCTCCGGTTATATGGGTCATAGGTAAACAACATTTGACCTCGTCTCATTCTATAATAGAATAAATTATCAATAAAGCTTACGCATATTGTATGACTTTTTACAGTTTTCATGGTATTATTGTTCACGAATATGTCCTTATTCATATTCCTCGATCTCATATTGTAATAAGAATGATTTAGTTTTGTTGCTTAAAGACCACACCAACAGCTAGGTTATACGGGGGACTAGTGATAAGCTTCAAATAATCCCTAATTACAGTCCATCATTACATATGTCAAGATGAGAATATATTTCTCAGTCTGATTGTAGATGATCTGATTCTCTTGTTTTTGTTGGATCAAATTATAGGTCAGAAATTTTTCAACATCAAATTATTATACTTTTGTATCATTTTCAAAACAATGGTCATCTAACATTCGGAATTTTTAATAACTGTCAGAAATTATTTTGTCTTCAACCGAAAAAGGAAGTACTTTCAACTATTTCAAAAGTTTTGTGAGTGATTTAATTTTGTTCATTATTATACTCAACAAGTTCAAGTCGGAATAGAATGAATAAACTCTTCCGAAGACTCCTAAAAGGTTTTCTTCAAATCTTGCATTCACTTCTTTCATTTTCTTTCTTTTGTACTGAAATTACGAAGAAACTACATACACCATATGTACTTAGCCTCAAGTATAGGGATAGCACAACAGTTAGGCCTATAGTAATATATTTTTCATTGATGTTTTCAACCTCAATAGGTCATCATAAATTCGAACTAAACTTTATTCAGCCCATAATTTACATTTTATTATAATAACTATACAAGTGCATTATTATTCTCTATTAGTAGACATTGTCAGACAGACAGTATCGAGCCAACATCAAACTCGGCACCTCCACCATAATAACAATATACAATCTATATTGTATATTATTAGCAATAATTTCAAAAATTAAATGAATTATATGTACTTATTTCCCTGACTACATTATCCATTTCGTGACAGCAAAACTGAAAGACCTTTATTATTTGCCTGATCAATTAGACGTATATATTTACGGGAATATTTACGTGTCAAACGTGTGTTAAACCATGAATCGATGGAACACAGTGGTTCTAAGAGGTTTCAATAGAAACCAGGAATTATTTGGCCTTGGTAAGAATTATTTGTTCATATCGTTGTTTATTCGTATTCGTCATTTTCAATGGATTCACAAACGCTCACAAACACAGTAAAGCAAATTTCAAGTTGGTTTCCATCGTACCGATTACACTAATGTATAATCGTTGATAATCATAACCAAGATTTTCACCCTATGTTAATCATTTAAATATGACTCGACTTTTTAGCGTGGTTTGCTATGAAGCGTATGTATAGTGGTACATAAACTGAAGTAAAAAGCTGGATCGAAGTTATTCTTGGAAGTAAAAAATTACGACATATTAACTAAAGTTACAGCTGTTGGGAGTTCTAGGAATACTTATTGTCAGTTTTGAAGACAGAAAATCGATTACAAATTTGAGTGAAATAAGTGCGCGTTTCTAAGAGACAAGTAGGCCCTAAATCAAATTTGTTTAGGCCCATAATGTTATATTATTATGATTATATTCTGTTTGAAATCATTCAGAAATGTCAATTTTTAGATTCTGGAAATGTACTGAATCTGGAAATGTGATGTTAATGTGTATGAATCAAAATTGTGTAATAATAATGACGTTGAAATTGTAGGCATAATGTGTTGAACTGTATAAGTAGCAAAATGGCAAAATGTCTTAATATCATTCTATATCCAATAACATCTAATCCACCTTTAAGAGCGGATTAGAATATTTCTAACTTTGTCAGATATCAAGATCATATTCGACACTGAAAGTAACAACAGAATGCGCTCCTAAACCCCCATATAGTCGACGAAATGTTAACAAACTGTCAACTATGTTATATTTATAATAAATGAGTGACATTGTTGAAATGTGCCCGCGCTCTATTTTGTGACTTTTTCCACTTTTTAACACTGACAGCAGCTATACCTGCTACTTTTACTGTCGAATTCAATACATTTTCGAACAGAACTTTACAACAGGGCTGCCCTCAGTAGCTCAGTCAGTTGAGACACCGCTTCAGAAACTGAAGTCACCTTCGGGTGTAGGTTCGAGTCCCGCATAAGGCATGGGCTTTTGTAAACGTCCTTTCACCCATCATCACTTCATATCTTCATAATCACCTGCTTATTTGTACGCTTCATTACCTAGCTGTTGGTGGGGTCGTTAAGCAAACAATAATCAAAATCAATTTACAATAGGAAATATTATCCTCGTGGCCTACTTATCAACTGTTGCTTTTTAACATAATTCTTATTTTTTGCGTATTCAAGGTGGCCCTGGCAGCAACAAATCAGCACTATGTCAGAAGGCAGTACGTCAAGCACAAGGTTGGGTCCACCTGAGCGTTGGTCGTTTGCTGAGAACAGCGGCGGAATCGACGGATCCACGGCACGGCAACGACGCGCCTCTTGTGCGGCAGAATATTGCGGCAGGAGAAATGGTGCCAGAGGTAGGTTCGACACATTTCGACACAATTTGACACATTTTCTGGTTTATCAGACAATTACTGTGTATCCATCGAATATTGTTATACAAATAATTGTCGCCAAATGGCCTGTCCTTAGTCGCTAATTCAACCTCACAATACTTCAATAATAATCTTCAACCTTCTGTGCGTTAGAACAATTGATAAGTAATATAACTGATAATTAGCTGTCCCCGTGGCTCAGTCAACTATCGCACTTCGTTAGAAACTGAAGTCAGGTTGGGCTTGGGCTCGAGTCCCGCATGAGGCATGAGTTTTTTTAAACGTCCTTTCATCATCACTTCATTATTTCATTATCACCCGCTCATTCGTACCCCCGCATAAGCTAGCTGTTGGTGGGATCGTTGAGCAGCATTAAAATAAAATAAGTAATAGTAATTGATCTATTGTAATGTTTGCCTGGTATGTAGACGGTGGTTCTGCAACTCGTCGAGTCGCAGATGAACACAAATATGAACGCTCAAGGGATCGTGATGGACGGTTTCCCGCGCAATATGAATCAAGTCTACGACTTCGAGAACAAGGTATGGCTACATATTATCATTTAATCGAAATCCCATTTGTTCGAAAAGACGAATAGTCGACAAACCAATTGTTCGAACTGTGGATGAAATGGGTTTTCGAATATATATGGAATTTCGATGAAATGAATTTTCGAACGATTGATTTTTCTATAATTTGATCTAGCTGCTACCGTTATTACGTTTAGCAACAAAAAATGTAGGAAAACTTCGGTAGTTATTTAATCTCACTACAATGTTAATGATTTACCACTTCTACCTGAAAGATGCATGTTTCTTACCATAACCTCGTCCTGAAATATCATAAACCCTCGCAGGATTACTAATCTAACGGATATATTTGTGTTTATTATGTTTCTGGAAAACATTCTGTTTTCGTGAATTGATATAAGTTAGGATTTTCGTGAGTCCATTTGAGCCAAGTTTAGTAAATACATTATTTAAATAATCCCAACTCGTTACCTCTCTTTCCCTCATATCTTTTTAAATCAAAGAAATCGTATCGTGTGGTTGTGATTTTCGAATTATAATATCGAAAAAAACATTGGTGTTCCTGAACCAAAATTTACAAGATATCCAAGTTCAAAGCTCGATAATTTGGTACCAGGAGAATACTGTTTTCTCCTTTTTTTCCCACTTTGACTTGCATTTGTAATTTTTGATTTGTAATTTTGCATTTGTAATTCTTTTGTTCTTGCGAAATTCCTATCGTTCGAGACAAAAAGAAGAGGCAGCTATTTAGTATATTGTTCTTGTTTTTTCACATTGAAATCCACATTGTATAGTTGCACTGACCATAAACTGAAAAAAAAATTAGTATTAATGTTATACTATTTAAAGAAAAAAGTTTATGATTAAAAAATGAAAATAAAATAATCGTGATTTATCCTTGCTCAGTTCAAGCAGCAGCCTACGGTAGTCCTACTCGACTGTTCTAAGCTGCAGCTTGGCCGAGGACGTCTGGATGACAGCGTCGCGGCGTTTAGGCGTCGTCTGGAACTCTTCAGGGAACTGAGTTTACCGATGTTGAGGACGCTCGACGGAGAAAACAGACTGTTGATTGTTGACGGCGATACAGACACGCCGCAGGTTCGTTTAACTGTATGTTATAGCTTGTTAATTGTTGACTCATCGTTGTGGCTTATACACTCGTGTTTGACAAGTAGGCCTAATTATAGACAAAGTAATTATAGACTTTATTATAATGAAATAATATTATTATAAATTTATAATTATAGTCTTCATTTACTCAGTTTTAAAAAATCTAAAAAAACATTAACAGTTTAACCTTCTACGAGTTCATTATTGATAGCTATAATGAGTAAATTAGATCGACGTAAGTTTATCAGTCAATTAACTTCGGAGAAGACTAATTAGTAATTACTCATATCTTGGATTATTATGTCTACGAATCAGACTTCTTATTATAAATTGACAATATTATAATTTCTCTGATATTTCTGAGAAAAATAAGATCACATTATAAGATAAATTATAATGAGTTTTGAGTTGCAGTGCGCTTTGATATCCTCCATCTTCGCACGACAGCCCGCGAACAACTATTGGACTCGCGAAATAAAACTGCAATACGTATAACGTCTCAGAAATAATATTGTATACTTGTATTCACGAAAGAAGTCACGAAGAGGTCGTCTACTTAATGACTAATTACCCTAATTGTAAGAACTTCGGTAACTAAATATGGTAACCTCTCTGCAACTTTGAGGATTTTGAACGCTTTTTATCGATTTTGTAACGATTTTGAACGATGTAGTTGTATTTCTTATCGTAAACCTCCTTCTGAAAAATCATAATACCCCAAAAATACCAATATAACCGTAATATTTGTGCTTGTTAAGTTGGTGGACGACCGTCTTCTTTCGTGCATACAAGTGTATATCAAAAACCACAATTAATTAATCTGTGACTTCTTGTACCTCCAATCAGGTACAAGAAGACTTCTGCCGTGCCGTCCTCCAACACGTCGACCAAGTGAAACGCACCGGCGGCATGATCGTACCCGAGCAATCCCTCGCCCCACCTCCCCAGCAGTACGACGTCGTGCTTCACGACCTTGAAGCTGAGGATGCCGTCCACACCATCAGTCGACGCATTCACAACGGCAACCCAGTGCGTAACGGAGTCGGTGCTAACGGGAATGCGGTACGTAACGGTGGTCCTCTTAACGCAGTGCCCGTCATGAACCATTATACAAGGGTAGCGGGACAGGTGGCGGCCGTAGGGAGGCCGTCGAGAGACACGATAAGAGACATGTATGCAAATGTCGAGAGCTATCCAATGGATGCTCATTTGTAGAAACGCTGAATAAAGTGTCGGTTTTATATTCAATAGTCCTAGATTTTTTGGGGGTTGCATTATTATTGTGCGATATATTAGTAAGTGCGTATTGGATATTGCGCTATTGTGCGATATTGAAATGGGTTTCCGGTGTTCAGTGTTTAATACTGTCCGTGTTCAATGGATTATAGTGAATTGTTTATTAGTGACACTATTATAGTCTAAAGAATCGAACATACAACATGGTTATTAATAATATCATCAACTCTATTAACAACGCAATGTGTCTCAAGCGATCAACAATACAAGTGAAAATTTTTATAGATTTTGGTACTAAATTGATTTTTGAAACATTGTAATATTGGTAGTTTTAGTAGTCATTGAACTCAGTACCGTAGAACGTCCAAGGCATTTATAGGAAATAAACTATTATATAAGTCATTTCAGGGCACAGTTTTACGAATTGATAGTTAGTGGATTAAGCAATAGTTAGCGGATTAACCTATTATCACACTTGGTTACATGTGTTATTCCTTACCCTAACTATTAGTTAGTGGATTAGAACTTACCACTAGTGGATTCGTAAAACTGGCTCTATGGAATGTTCTGCATGCATCAACAATGATATCATTGTAATTGTGTTGAATTTATCGTTCGATACATTAATTTGTGAATTCCGTATACAATTGTCATTATAAACATGCCCGTTACTTAGAGCCGGTTGTACCAAGTGATGATTAGTGAATTAAGCAAAAATTAGCAAATTAACTTGTTATCACCCTTGGTTACCTATGTTATTTTTGTACCTTAAGTAATGATTAACTAATTAATATTTAATCAGTTGGTACAATCGGCTCTTAATTAAATATTTGATAAGATTAATTTCTCTGCATGAGCTATAGGCCTATTGCACAGAGCCTTAATAATTTATTTGGTCCATCGCACAGAAATGTTATTTTCGAAAGAGTATGCGTAATAGGCATCATGTATGCAATATATTCATTATCTTACATCATTATCAGCAATTAAAAATCATATAATCCGGTTGAACTTTCAATTTTAGATGAGTTCCAATTGTTATGTAAATTAGTAAAGAAATGTCCTGTCTCAACAATTTTGCTGGCGCAGTTTCACATAAAATGCTATACTACGGCATGATACGTCATTATTCATGTATATTTTCCTGTTTCATTTTATGAGCCATGACAGTAATTATTGATAAATATGATGCCTCTTGAATGCACGTGTCTTAATCGAATCAATATGGTTTAAATATTTTATTCACTTGTATCCAGGAAGGAGGTCGCCCATACGAACTAAATAACTGTAGGAAAAATCGTTTTTCAGTTGCGTTTTTTATACCTTATAACTCTTGTCTTGAATAATCATACCACTCTGAAAGTATCACAGCTGTACAAATGTATGTCGATGATATTTAGTGTTTGATACGTTGGTAGGCGACTTTCTTCTTTTTTAGATACAAGTTTAAGTTTTTCCAAAAACACTTCAAGCCCATTTTCAATTTTCAATAGAATTGTATCTGCTATCTTTTGATGAATTTTGTTTTATGTAGATTAATTAAACCTAAAGTGCATACATGATGTATATTGCTATATCTATAAATACTCTGCCAAACACAACATGGACTTAAAGTAGCCCTATCAAGCGATATTATGTATGATTTTATGTATGTGCTATGTAGCGTATTTTAGTTCAACTATTGAACTTATTAGCATGTGGCAGAAAACAAATTGCAACCCGCACAATTATTCTTTTGTACTGTGATGGGGAAGAAATGAAAGATTGTGAGTAGGCTTAATGAAATCTTCGTATTTGTAGTCGCATGCTAGACATACACATATAGGCAATTGTAATTTAGAAAATATATTTTCAATTTTCAATACTAATGTTAATTATGATGGAAACATTGGATATAGCTATTTTCGTATTTTGCAGGTAGATAATATATGAATATGTATTTTGTTGTACAAAATTGAGAACATATGGGAATCATGGTAGCATATGGTAACATATGGGAATCATGGATATGGTAGCGCAATATCATATTTCAGACTTTTTCGACAAACATTCTAGGTTGATGGTAACGCAGCTCTTTTTTTAAATGTTTAGGACCTATATCTAACGATAGGAACGAGTTTAAAGTCAATAATATATAACATGTAATATAGGCAACATGTGTATGGAATTTTTTTTTTTTAGTATGATTTTTATAAAGCTAAAAAATCATAGCATCTCTATCAATGCCCTAAAAAGTATAGTGCGTATACATGAATAGTTCCAATAGAAATTAAAATACCTGTGTTTAACCATCCTAGAAAGTTGATGTCTTACACCCTTTAAACTGGGACACTGAAGAGCGTTTACTGGAATAAAGTCGACTCAGTCATGTGACATAAGCTTCCGGCTACTTATGAATAGATGATTGTAAAATGTGGTTATAAGAATTCTGGTAATGTTGGACACCCAAACTCCAAACCGAGTCGACTTTATTCCAGTAAATGCTCTTCAGGTGACCCCTTCAAACGTCATCTGTAATTCGTCTCCCATGCGCTATTAATGTTATTCCAAGAAAATGTAACTCGTGGATCAGCTGGACTGAAACACTTATATTTTATCACGAAAAAGCTTCTACTCGTCGAGTTGTTAGTGTTTTATTGCACGCATTCATTAACTACCAACGAATTAATTTATTAACTTGAACATTAACCTCAACAATACTTCAACATGTTCATTGTGTATTACAAAATGGAAATGATCATCTAAAACAAGTAACAAAATTAACAGACAATCTATATATATATATATATATATATATATATATATATATATATATATATATATATATATATATATATATATATATATATACATATAAAATGTATTTCCATTTCAAAAATTCTTGTGTCCAAAAAACTAACAAACATGACTTTAATATTACAAAATATGTTTGAACAGCTGACCTTCAAGGGTTATGGTTAAAATACCATATTTTTCTCAGATAACCGCAGTGAAGTTGGTCTTTAGGAAGTAATCTTCTGACTAGGTTTCTGCCAGCAATATATAATTTCGGTAAAAATGTCAATTGAAATATTATATATATTAAAAATTGATACCATTCGCCATAGAAATCTCACCACTTATTTAATTTCAATCTTTGGGACCAAAATAAGAGCCGCAGTACCTTATTTTAGTACCGTAAAAGTACCAATTAACAAAAAGTCTACTGATACTACAGCGTTCTATAGTGAACTTAATATGTATTAGTATCATTATTATTTGACTAAAACAGAAATATGTCACAAATGAAAGGAAAATATTAGTTTGTGATGTGGTAGCAAGAACTTGTGCGTAATTCTTTTGAAATATAGATAAGATATCCATACCTGTATATTGATATTTTAAAATATAGTGGTGTTTCAAGTGAAAACGTGTGAGAAATAATTTGTTCTACATATTTCTTACAATTACATCAATATTTGATCACATTCCATCAGACTATGATTGAATTTATTGGCAATTAGATGTAATAGTAGTGAGAAGTATTCATCCTTTTCTCTGCTCAACAGAGTAACTTTTAATCTGTATTCGTCATAATTTGTTTACTTATATTTACATATATTACATATTATAATTATACAGGTATACAAATTGATATAGTATTATATTAATGTTAGATTTATATATTATAGTTTATATAATTATGTTATGGTTGGTGATAACGACATTTATTTGAATTAAAAATTGTAGTAAATTTGATGATTCTATATATTTTATGCTACATCTAATATGTATATGGCAGCACTCTGTAGTTGGCTGTACTGAGACCAGTCTATGTATACCTTAGATAACTTCCTAATGGTCCTATAGTTGATCCTATTTGCATTACAATCCTAAAGAAACCGAATTTTTATTTTATTGTCTACTTACTTTCCAGCATTTACTTCATGGGCAGTAGCCCATCTCATCATCATTTTCTATATATGTGGGAAACTAAGCTCCATAATAGAATGCTTGTCTGTTGAGTTTATTTTCACGGAAAACGTTTTTCTTTTGACATTTACCTATACAGACGATTCAGAAATGCTACTTATACAAAATAATTGAAGTATTTCAGAGCGTATTACAATATTTAATTTTAAATGTAGTAATGTTGCTTAACGACCACACCAACAGCTATTAAAGTTCCAGTTCCTCAGTAGAAAAAGGAACTAGTTACAGTTACTCAAGAAAAAAAGGAACTGAAAAGTTCCAGTTCTAATAAAAGAACTTCAAAAGTTACCGGCGTGGAGTTTTTCTAGTGAGTGGGAGTATTTTGCCGAAAGGTTACCAAGAATTGCGGAGACAATGTTGCTGGGAACAGGGGTGGATAGTCCAAGGTTCAGGCGTGTGAGTTTCCTAGAAGTGCTAATTAGATAAGCCCGGATGGAGTTGAGGGTTTTACCCACAATTTTACCCAGTTTTCTGATTAAAATAGCTGGAATTTACTTACATACGACATACAATAGAACAAAATAAATCTTGGCACCGCCAGTTTAACTTGGATTTCTGAAGTACAGTCTGTGTAAAAGAACTTAGTAAGGAACTTGCAAATCGTTCCAAGTTCCCTAAAAATAGTAGCTTGAGATCTTTTCAAGTTATACTGCTAATTAAAAGGAACGAGTTCCCTTTAAAGTTCCTCAAACAGCTAAGTTATATGGGGAATGTTGCTAGCAAAAATATAGGAATTAGTGCGTTTTTTTGGTTAACGACGCACTATATACAGGTGACTCAAATCTATTGGCATTGATGAATAATGAATGAGATAATAGGAAATTGTAATGGGAGATAATTTTAATACGTTTTTGGATAATGGGAAAGAGTCGGCCGTGGCCTGTTTTTGAGGAAGTGTGTATGAACCTAAACGATAGAAGGAAACCACGAAAACTTCTGTCAGGATAGTCGAACTTCACGAGAATCGAAAATGTATATTGTTATAGCTAAATGTAAGCCAACGACCTCACTACAGCAGCTAGTTATTTACATTAGATTTGTATACTATGTGACCTTTCAGTTTTACCTAACAAAGAGTATTGGATTTTATTGAAATATGTACACTTGCGGTCACACAGAATGCTTTTTTCCGAAATTGAACATACATTTCAAACGAAATCTATAAGCACATTTATTTTACAGCTAATTTTCTAACAGACTATGCTTGTAGTGCGTGTATGCACTTTGTCTTTGAGCTTTAATGCATATAATATCAATATATTTCTGTAAGGTGCATTTTAATGCAGCATGATCGTCCACCTTAGGTGACCGCAACCGTGCTGCATGTCATACATTTCGACACGCAAGCATATCGTTTAAAATTCAGAACAAAATATTTGTGTTGAAGAAAGCAGTTATGCCTGTTGAGCAGTTCTCAAAGAAATAGTATAAGTTTCAGATATGTTCTATATTTCTTTTGAATATTATTGATTGAACGGAAGAAAATATGTATAATTGCGATCATATAAAGTGGTCGATCAACCCACATTTTAGAATGTATCCTGGAGAAAATGTACTTACAATATAAGCACTGAAACTCCCAGACAATGTGTATACGCACTCCACATACAGTCTGTGAAAATATGAACAGTAAAATAAGCTAAGATTGTATTCAAATATCAATTTAAATTTCAAAATCCCCATTTTATGTGACCACAAGTGTACAGCAAGTTAACGATGAAAAGTTTTCTAGTACATCATGCATTATACACCAGCATAATTTTCATCCATCCTGACCTAGTTATATCCAACTAGAGCGCATATATGTTTCCCATATTTATAAACTACTTTGATACTCAAAATGTCAAGAGACAGCCAGAAATTGGGACAAAACATTTCGTTTCAAAATGTCAAATAGACAACCAAAAATTGGCACAAAACATTTCGACGAATATATCAGACTTCACGTCTAGATATGAATCCATTTGAAGTTTCTTTTCAAACTTGAATTAAATATGAAATGATACACTCGGATACAATTACAGGTAAATGCACATTAAATAAAACTAGGAAAACGCGTTATGTGTTTCCGCGTTGATGGATGAGCTAATAAGAATGAAATTGAATTCTTTCGAACGTTTAGTCAGCAGAGTTGAAAAATAATTTTATAAGTGATAAATTGAGATGACTTGAATGGGTATATTTTTGCTGAATTTTTTCGTCCCTTCGTTCCCGCGGGATAAAAACTCTTGAACTCCTTCGAAAAACAGCTTTTACCTCAAGTATATGGAATTTTGAATTTCTTGTGGTTATTGCAAAAACCTATTCAATTTGGCAATAGACTTATAACATTGACTTTTGGGCAGGAGCCATGTAAACAACATTATGCAACCCCCACACTTTTAATTCAATGCCAACAAGTGTTTTTTCCTGCAGTTTAGTTGAGTCACTACTGTGTTCGAAAGTGGTTGCTTCAATTAGCAGGTACATTTTCTTTAGAGGTGATTTGTTATTGTTTAAAGAAAATGTAAATAAAAGTGTGTATAGAAAGTGTGAGTGATAGTAAATCTAAATATAGTTGAACGTAAACGCGCATAGACCCTCACTCGGACTGAGAGGTGGAGATTTATTTTTATTTTATCGAGAAATGTCTCCATATGGGGTGATGGGATCATTCATGATGTATTATTATTAATGAATATTACTATATATATGTATTATAGTAAAACGCCATGAATAAGGTTCTGCGAAAAAACTTCAAAGCGGATCATGTGACCGAACAGATTTTTTTCAAATTTATTTGTGAATAATTTATTTTTCATATATTAAGCCTCGCTGGATAATTCTTGATATAATTAACTCATATGTAACTCATTTTTAATTCATTTTGTAGATAACCCGTTTGTTCACAGTGTTCACAAATATCTGTACAGTATGAGACTGTTATTGGGGGAAGTTTGAAGTCGAAACTGGAGTTTTCGTATGACTGGTGTAAAACCATACGTCTCTATGACAGATATCCAACATTTTTTTAAAATTTCTAGTGGACCCAATTTCAAATATTTATATCTCATGGATCTTCTTTAAATTAAATTTCAGAATTTCAGAAAGAAATATTTTTAAATTATATTATGCTCCACTCATAGTTCAAACAAATGGTAATAATTCCTTATTCAGACCAACTGACGTTTGATTTGGAAACGCAGGAAAATTAAACTTTTTGCTCATATTTAGATTTTTTATGAAACTTTTTATAGCTTGAAACTTATCACACTTAGTCAACTTATTTAAATTTATTGTTCAAGTCATAACAGTTATTAGACTACATTGACAATTTTCCTGATTTTCGGGTGAGATATTCAGAACGAAATTTGAATGTCCCACGTAAAACTGTATAGTTATGAAAACTTTTTAGAATAATTTTTATTTTCCCACCTGGCTCACCCATTGTACTCTTTCAAGAGACGCATCCTCCCCCTCATCCCCCCCCCCCCCCCCCCCCCATGTTTTCAGGAAGCATATTACGCTCATCCAACCCCAATGTGCTCTAGATAAAAGCCGTATCGTAGTGGTATCACATTCCGTACCATTGGAGCGCCACCATCGTATCAAGTATTGATCGATCTGCTCTACCGGCTGTAGTAGCAAGGTCACTGCACACATAAGTTAGACGATCTCACTGGCGGTGTTTCTCATCTTGTGGGCTGTGTGTTTTCTGATTAGTACTTCTCAGGTAACTCAATTCATTCATCAAGTCATGCTCTTTGCATCAAGTGTGTGTTGTAAAAGTAGCGCTACTAATATGGGATCTGCCTTAGTTACTATGGCTAGTTAGCGACAAATAACAGGCAGTCAACATTGACCACTGTATGCTTGTATATTTGGTTCTGTAGTGACATTATAGATACATGACACTCGGCACGTATTTTATTTTTACCATAAATAAGGTGAATAAAGAATGCAATTGAGAACGATAAAATACATAACACCAATTCGTCCTACAATAATATATTCTATTTCCGTTCAGAACAACGTAACGAAGACTGTGTCTTCAAAACTTCATGGAATAATGAATGAAATTTGTTTTGATCAAAATTGTATATTTTTGGGGGAAAGAATACATTATATATAAATTGATGAAAAATTATTGTATGTAATGTAATGTAAGTCTTTATTTGTTCAATTTTTGTATGATATAATAACATTATGATATAAAATACAATATAATAAAGGATATATACAATAATTGTGCAAAGTAGGCGGGGTTCACTTTTTATAGTGGTCTTCCACCCAGTATATATAGTATACTCTTCATATACAGTATACAGTATACAGTATAGTATACTCTTCCAATTTTGTAAAATAAATGAAAGTGTCAATACTGCTGGACCACATATAACAGGGATTTTTTGGGGTGGGGAAAATGTATGTGTAGACCCTATAGTGTTGAATAACCATAAAAAAAAATTCAATCGTGTCATAGTTCGTGTCATAATTCAAATAAAATTTCACAATGCAGTAGTGTAAAAAACAAACGAATGAAGGTTATTTGGATATAACAATAGTACCAAAAGCCCGGTTTTTTATCTTCATGTCAAATATCATCCCTTATTATAAATTCGATATCTTGAATACAAGGTCGACCGGATTTAATGCCAGTTGTGTTTGTTCACCTTTGGGTGTCTTTTGGCCTTTAGCCCGATTTTTTTGTCGTCTCTACAGCATAGTGTAACCATGGTATAACGCGAGTCTGATATATATATATATATATATATATTCCGTCACTCAAATAACCCTTTACTAGAAGTCCCATCCCATTTGAAGCTTGAAAAGGCATTGCAATTTATAGTGTTCAAGCACAAAATACTGTGTGAAAAATTTGGTTTCTATTCTCATTCTATTTTCCCAGCTACAGTTGTTATACAGATACGATTTTTCTAGAATTTAATCAAATAAATACAATATTAATTATTTAATGATAATGTTAAATGGAAGTTCACTAAGAATAATCAACAAATACAGTTTTTTCATAGTATCCAGTAAATCATATAGGACTGAAGGCCAAAAAGGACGTGAAAACCAAAATGTTTTACAAACTTTTTTGATCCACTTTTTCAGAAATGAAATTTTTCTGTTCAATTTTGAAGTAATTAATATATATTTTAGTAGTATAATAATTTATAGGCCTATATATATATATATATATATATATATATATATATATATATATATATATATATATATATATATATATATATATATATATATATATATATATATATGTAATTGTATTCACGAAAGATGAATACGAAGATGTTGTGGAATAGGAGGGACGGTCGATCGGAACCTTCTTATATCGTGGATAAAAGTACGGTAGAGCCAACATAAGGATTTAACCTACAGAATGACGATGGGGAGTTTCGCTTTGGACTTCTTCATAATTGCGATGTATAAGAGAACATTAAAACATAAAGAGCAGTAGTTTTTATAAGTGGGACCCAAAGCATTCAATGCGTGCTATCAGTATAGATAAGCCTGTACATTCTCAATAACTAAATAAAATACAAACTGATAAGTAAGATTGTTATACTGTGATTTGTATATCGGTGCGGATATAATCAGTTGTAATATCAATTTTAAACTACACATGAAGTATCATATATGTGTATATACGCTTACGGTGTAATTTGGTTTTTCAACTATAAATAATTGGTATTCAGTTATTATTTGCGATTTACTTCAAGCATGCATGAATGTGAGAAAATTATATGTATCATTATTAATATAACCAGCTATACCCGGTTACTTCGTTTGTTCACTGTTTATAAAAAATATATAACTTTCACTTTTTAACCAAAACAGAAAGAACGATCACTAAAAATAATGTATTTATTTTTAAGCATTCCAAAATCGAGTTCTCCAATCCCAAAAACTCCTATTTACAGTTTCTCTAATAATTATATATAACAAGCACAAAGCAATGAAATTGCAGAAATTAATCAGTGTGAGCGTACTCGCATCTTTGCCAATTGGCGTCCGACCTAGAAATATCCCTCGGGCTGACCTATATTTATCCCGTGTGAATGCTAGACGTGATTGCCTTGTGTATGGTCACTAACACACTGACAAACTCTGTGTGCCTGTGTGTTATAGTGCAGCTGCTAACAACTATTGGTTTACCGCAACACGATAAACTATGGTGAGTCGGATTGATAAGACATTGCATGAGTTACTAGACTGATGAAGATTAACTAGTTTTCTCGATTTTTTTTTTTTTTGACAAATACCAGTGGAATGTTCAATAATTTGCTTCACTTAATTGTGTAATATATTTCGGGGAAACATTAATTCATTTGTAATTGCAGTGCATGATTGTGAGTCACTATCAACCATTCGTGAAGGTCGATCGGAAGTCGGACCCGCCAATAATTAAGAGTATTGGCGATTTCGGGCTGGTTCTTTATCATGTATAGGCCTACTCACGTGTAGAAGTTCCGTTCCGCCAACGCTTTTAATTGAAAGCGTTGTATCGCATGCAGTAATCCAATCATTGTAAAATGAACTCGTATGGAATGTTTTTTACCAAGTAAACTAGTTCAAAAATGTAATTACTTTGGATGAGTATGAAAAAGGTTGAAGAGTTTCCACGAATTATTGAAATTTTGTGTTGGAAAATTCGATGTGTTAATTAATCAAATGTAATAGATTTGTATGATTAATGTTTTTTTTACATATAAATGATGGAACGACCAAGATCTGAATTAATATGAACGTGATCTAAATATCTCAATTAATATGATTCGTTTGCTGACAAAGTCGCAATCGAAAATAATACAAACTTTTTGAAACTTCCTGAGATCCATCTTGGACATTTTCGGTTTTTAGGTATTTAAAAAAAAATCCATAAACTAGTAGCAAGATGTATTGCAAGATGTATTGAGGGTTGCAACTTGAGTAGTACCTAAACTTTAAGATTTTATTTTAAAAATATATAGGCCTACCGGTAGCATAAAATGACGAGGACCATAATATATAGTAGTTATGATTGAATGAATAAAATGAGGTTTAACGGCGCGTTAATGATGAGGTTACTTGAAGATAATTTCGAGATTTCAGTCTGAAAGTTACGTTTTCGAAAAATAGACCGCTGTGTCATATATTAGCACAGATCTAGGTAGGCCTATCTATGATATTGGGTCAAGATGAACCAAATGTTGGCTTTCTATTTCTGAACTATTTCGAAAGTGGATGAAGTATAACAGATGAACCTGTAACAATATGAGATTCAATATTTGGAAGACTTGTTAAATCCATGGTATTATCCATTTAATATTGAACATTTGGAAATGATCACGAGTTTGTAAGTACTTTGTTTGGGTGTAACGAGTGTAATGTCCCATAGAGTCACGAGATCATGCCCTCGAAAGAGAGGTCGAAAAAGAGTAGGTAAATGCACTTTCCGCAATTAATAATATATAATTACCATAGCTTTTAATTAAGAAGGTATAATAACTCTATCACCATCATACAACTATCATCATATTTAATCATTTTAACTCATTATTGGATTAATACCTATTATTAACATGAATCGACATAATTTCTGTAGATTAACAATGACATTTTTAATCCACATTTGCCAATGTTTTTATATGTTATTTACTAATGTCGTCTTGGTTATTGAGAGGTCATTATTATATATCTGATCGTTTGCAGATTACTGATTTGCTCATTCAATTTGTTGAATCATTAGTTACCTTTTAACCGAGTGTTTGAAAGTTCCTGGTAATAATTATGTTATGTAAGACTGATTGTTTTGCTCATTTAAAATCGTTGAAATATTCTTCATTTCGTTTTTAAACTTGAAAAATGCATATGCGTTGTAAGCTGAGGTAGATTTTAAAAGGAAATGTAATGGAAAGCTATTTATAGACACATCTTGATTCTGAATCTATCAGCTCAGTGCCTTTCTGATTTACCTATAATTGGTTATTTCAGTCGTGTTATGATCTCATTGGTTTTGCTTGTTGATCTTCTTTATAGTTTCGTTAATTATTATAGCTTTAATTGATGTGAATCAGAAATAAATTATAATTTTTATATGTAATACGGTTCGTCAAACGTAAATAAAACTTTTGAATTACGTGTTGAATTCTAGGTGCATTCTAGTTAATTTATGTATACAAATTCCTTGTGAGATTTGAACTTATTTGATGTAGGCCTACATTTTTTTCATATTGGTTCTCCTGAGTTATTCTCTCGTGTTTTTTCAAGCTATTTTTCTCAAAGTAAAAAGTGATGAAAAGATAAAAAGTGATTTATCCGATTGTACCTCAAAACTACACAGAATCGAGTAAGATGATTTATATATGTGCAAGCCAAGGCCACAGGCAATCGAGCTATATCGAGCTCATCAAAAAATAAAAGCGCGAAGTACGGTATAATTGAGTATTTGCTTCGCTCATCCAAATACTAAGAAAAAATGATGTCTTCACGTTGATCAATGAACATATTGTCAATTCATATTTTTTTTTTAAATTAGTATCCCAATTATTACTGAAATGCTATGAAAAGATCATCACTAAATAATCACGAATCATTACTAAATGAATAAAAAATTCAAAATTACTGAGGTGTAATTACTGAATTACTGAATTACTGAAATTACTGAGGTAATTTTACATTCCTCTTTTTTTCTGGACTTGTATCTTACAATTCTTCTTATGTGGTACTTTCCTCAGAATCTGTACATGTCAGGAATTACTATGAACCAAGTTGTAATTAATATATTAATTATTGGATATAAATTAACTAGTCCTGAAGTTAGTGATGTTTTCTTTTGCCCCCCAAAAATACATAAGAAGTAGAATGGCTTAGAGTGCATGCGATCTATCATATTTCACTCTGGTATCACGTGTCTTATTTTCGTGCTCTTTTTACTGATAATTTGTATTGTTTTCAGTGTGATACCATCGATATAACTCCACTGAAAGAAGCGAAACTTCCCATCATCTGGGTTATTGGTGCGTAGGCCTTAATTTCATCTCAAGTCTAAAACATTACAATAGTACATAATACAAATGTACATAATACATTTTTGGGGTGGTGAGATCGCCCTTGTGGTGCCCCGTTCAAACGATCTCATCTTTAAAAATCTCATTAAAATTTGGTAAAAAAGTACCAAAATGTATTAAAAAATTTCAAATAGTAAATATAAAAGTTTGAACAAGAAATTTCAACAATTTAATTTTAATAGGCTATTGAGAACTCATTTTTGCAAATAAATCATGTACAAATACTTTTTAAAAAATCTCAACATTAGTGTTTTCAAAATGTCAAAACATTTTAAACAAAATTTCAAAATAATATATTTGAAATATTAAAATGAAAAGCAAAATGGTCAGCAATTCGAGTGTTCATATAAATCACTATTTATGTGATCTTTTGCTTCATATATAGACCTATCTCAAGTCACTTATCTGTAAATAAAAGCTGATAACTGATAAAAAATAATCAATAGTAATTTCACATTCCTAATGAATAATCTATATATATATTGTAAATTCCAAATTAACATACAATTTCAATATGTCAAAATTTATTCAAAATATCCCATTGTTTTCATTGTTTCTTGCTTCTACAATGTTTCATTCTAGTTTCACTGGTGAATGGTAAGATATGGTTTTGTTCCAGGCGGCCCCGGGTCAGGTAAAGGTACGCAATGTGAACGTATTGTCAAAGAATTCGGCTACACGCACTTGTCCACGGGCGACTTACTGAGAGATGAAGTTGCATCCTGCTCAGATCGCGGCCAGTCGTTGAACGCAACAATGGAACGCGGAGAGCTAGTGCCACTAGTAAGCTTAACACAAATAATACAAATATAATAACAAATATCATTATAATACATATAAGGGACTAATTTGAGAACAATTTTACACTGTCTGTTGAATCAATTCAACAGTGAAAGTTGCAAGTATGCCATTACGTACATAGTAACTGTAAATTTGCGATAAAAAAGTAAAATGAACGCTCCATCTTTGAGACTTATTCTATCTCCACTATTTCATCCATATAGGATTTTCAAGTACTTCCTTGTTTCCTCTCAAATATACTAGGACACAATATGAACTGATTAAAGTCAGTTTAATTAGTAAAAAGTTCGCTCAGAAATTCTCAGATAATGACAATTTTTTTACCAAACATCATTTTGATACACTCGTCAATCTTGAACAAATCTATGTTATTCTTTATTATCAACAAAAAAAATCTTCTAATATCCATGAAAACAAAACCTGCAAACCTATGGGTGATTGGATGAATGGATTGTTGCGTATTCCATATAATCCAAGTTTTTCGATGGAGTAATTTTGCATCGCATATACAAGTGTTAACTCTTGAGTTTTGTTCACAGGAAGCCGTGCTTCAATTGCTCACTGAGGCAATGTTGGATAAAGTAGAAAGCTCCAATGGTTTCCTTATCGATGGTTATCCTCGCGAGGTGGACCAAGGAATCAAGTTCGAGCAACAGGTAACGCACGGTTGATACTAAATCTTGTACAAACTCCTGTCCTTTGAACTTTTTTTGCTCTTCAATCAAGTACATATTCTTTAAACCAGTTCATTGAAAAGCCGTAAAGTAAGAGTTTACGATGATAGACTCATATTTGCAGCAGTGTAATGGATTATCATAAGTCGGGAAAAAGTTGAATTAAAAATGCATGGTATGCATGCATGGTCATCTTCATCTTCATCTGCATCTTCATCTCTGAGGACTTGGGCATGCACTTCTTTGTATACGTTCATCTTTAAACATTCAAAAATATATCACGAACACTTATTGAGACTCGAGTAATTACAGTAGACCGTTACAGGATCCATAAATTAATCGGCTGATTAGCCAAAATATAATAACACTGGTAATCAAGGGAGATAACAGGTTAACAGTAGATCAACTTTTAGCAAGCCACTGGGAAAACGGTCCTCATACACTATCCAATTGTCATTAAAGTATCAGTGTGTGTCGAGATTATCACAAGTCCCTTTGTTGTTTTCAGATTGTTCCATGTACGATTATCCTAAACTTCGACGTTAGCCCCGAAACAATGACAAAACGTCTCATGGGTCGCGCTCTGACTTCTGGTCGTGTTGACGACAATGCAGAGACGATCAAGAAGCGCTTGAACACGTTCCTCACGCATAGCAAACCGGTCATCGAGCACTTCAAAGAAAAGTGCAAGACGGTATGCACATTATTTCTCACATCGTATATCTCTATATCTCCATTGTTGTTCGTACAAGAACCAACAGTAGCTCTCCTTATTCAACACTAAAATTGACAAGTATAAGCTTTTAAATGCAATGTGACTGATAAAAGGTTACAGAAAAAACTGTCAACAACATAACATCTTTAATAAATGTCATTGTTGAGATTTGCGCGTGCTTAATTTTTTATTTTTCATAATTTCCACTGTTTACCACAAAAAGCATACCTGCTACTTTTACTGTCGAATGAGGTGGACAACAGAACATGTCAACTTTTACAGTAGAAACCGTGGTGTTGGTATTACATATCTTCTATTGCCATAGTAACCAGCTAGTTTGATAAACATTGAACAATCAAACATAACAGTCCGAAACCTTTGTAACGGCTAGTATGATGTTTTACGTGCTTGTTCAATCAAGTTTTCACGTTCTTGAGAAGACTAATCAACTAATTTATAAAATTGATGTGAATAGAGGAAAATAGCCTGAGACTGGATATATGAAATGGGTAAAAGCGAGAGAATGAACATCAGGTTACCGGAATTAATGAGTGGAGAAACTCATTGATGAGAGCCTGTTGACAAAATACATATATTTATACAAACACGTGAGATTTTTCGTAGTTTCGGCTACTACCCTTGTAATGCGTAGAAGAATGATTGCAATAGATTGCTCGATTACTTTCAGAATTACTACACCTAGACAGTCACTATCAATCTTCTCTATACAGTGACCAAGTACATCTAAAACTTTCGTGCACTTGTGTAAATATATTATGTATTCTGTCAACTGGCTCTTCACAGTGAGTTTCTTGACTCATTAACTTCAGTAACCTGCTATATCAATTTTCTCCCTCTTAGATTTTACTTCTTTAATGCAGTTATAATTTTTATCCTCTCAAACCTTTTCCTCCTTCATCCTCCAATTCTTTATTTTGATTGCAATTCTGATTTCTATATCAAAATTTTTGTTGATAGCAATGCCACATTTGTTGTATTAGTTCATATACTTCTACTCAATCTTTACTACTTGCTTACTTTAATCATACTTCACTTTCACAGATCCCGGCGGAAGGTGATCCAGCAGATATTTTTGCCGAAGTCAAGAAGATCTTGTGCGCTCTTTAGGTCAAACATTTTAAATGCCATCTTTCACCAGCTGTATTCACGATCTATGCAATAACAGGACTTAAGAGTTAATCTAAATCTAAAACGCATCAATAACAAAGCAATTACCAGTATAATATTATGTATACTGACTAAATATTTGTAAATAAATAAATTGGAAAAATAAGTAAGATACCGTTAGATATTGTTTAGAGCTGCACTGTTATATTACACACTAAAAAATGAAACATACTCAGTGCATAACTACAGTGAAACCTCTATGCACGTTCCCGAATCCATCATGTTCCCACTTCTATTATTCATTTTGTCCCACCCTCTCCCCAATGTTAAATTCTAAGGAATGGGTCATTTTCCTGCATCTATGGTTTCTTCCCTGTCCCTTGAAAAAGTATACAGTACAGAAGTTTCACTGAACATATTATTTTAGTGAGAATAAATAGTTACATAATTGAAAATAAAATGTTTGGCCTATTTGGTATGATCACCAATATGCATTGAGGGTTGCGTTGGTTTGCAGTCTTGAGATGGCAAATCAACGCAACCCTCAATGCATCTTGATGATCACTCGTCTATCAATTTGTGTGTCAAAATATGTGGATGGGATCAACAAATTTTTCTGACATACAAAACATTATTATAGTTATAATTATTTGTGATTTGTATGTATCTATATTATAACCAATAAAAAAGTTCGCATATTGAAATCACTGTTAGTTTTACAACAAAATTATTCATATTTGCTTTGCCATCACCATGCTTTGCACCTTCTAGTTTGACTACCTCTCTATTTTATTACTACAGTAATAATACTCAAACGTCAATTTATCAATTTTATGTCATTGTTTCATCGTCGTTGAGCGTGATGCTGCTCAGTGTCAAGCATTGCTGAATGAAATGCTAGTAGCACACATGGAAGATTTTTGCACTAAACCTTATGGCAAATTCATTGTTATAATATACAGTAAATATTTTGTATTGATAAATGTAATTGTCAAATTACACTAATTGACTTTATCATAACATGCACGTCAAATGTTACCAACATGTATGTATGCATAAAGGCCTATAGAATGTCACAGTCTGTGGTAGACGTCATCAAGGTTAATTATTATTAGAGTCAATAAAGTCGCATAGCTAGAGAAAGTACACAACAGTTGGTAAACATTAACCTTGGTTTACTATTATGTAGCTCGTTGGTTCCACTTTTTGATCATCTTGATAGCTTTTTGATCATCTTGATAGCTTTTTGATCATCTTGATAGCTTTTTAATCAATCTGAAACGAAAACTCCATTACAATTATTATTTTCTACAAAATGATATGACCCAATTTGTGCAAAACTTCGGAATAATATGTATCGTTCCTATGTTTGAATTTCGTGAAGATTTGAATTCATTCAAGAGTAAATTTTTTTTTTAAATTTTCTCCTAAGGGATAACTTGTATTTTTTTTTAATTCAAAATATTTTTCTATCAAAAGTGGTACATTGATTACACTGCAAAACTAGACAGTATCGAGTTAGTAGATGTGACAGAATATGTGTGTCTGCCAAGTTTCAACAAATGTGTGGTTCCGTTTGGCCTGTGGAAAAGGAAAAAAAATTACGATATTTTCGACTACGATAAAATCATTCAAACTTTTTTTACTGTTAAATGTTATTACTCCATTTACGATTACTTTGGAGATAGTATAGAGGACTATGATCCAAAACTGATGATAAATACACTTAAAAATAAAATAGACTTCCGTAAACAATTTTCAAAATAAACTAAAAACTTAAACTTACTCAAACTTTAAAATTTCCTCTGACCATTTCACCGTTTCATTATTTATTTCATCATATTTTATTAAAAATAATTGTCTGTACATGCTAACTCAATATTTATATATTCTGTAACACGCATCATTATGACATGTAAATAAACATTATTATTTCCGCTTCGCTCATCCAATAAAAAATATAATATATACAAATATAAATATATGGTAATAAAATGCATAGAGTAAATATAATTGTTTATAATATTCTCAATCTGTATTGGTTTGAACTATTGTATTTTCAAAAAAATGGTTTATGGCTTTTAAATTGTAATAAAAATAATATTTTATTTTCTCTTTGCAAGTTAGCTTGAAGAGGTAGCACCCAAGTGCCAAGTTTTTTCGCAACTGAGAAAAACTCAAACAATGAATCTAAATGCCTAAATCAGCATACAGCAGGCGGTGGTTAACCAGCTGACGATTGGAGAAAAGATGGCAGCCGGTTTAGCGGTTGACGACCTAGTGCAGGCTGTCACTCTTCATATACCTCGACCATTTATTTTTCACGGTTATATATTACCATTTCTTACTTTATATGGAACTTGGTTATATGGGTGGATATTTGTGTATGGACTAGAAGAATTCTACGAGGCTGGGCTGATCGGTATAGCTGCCATCGGCTGCTTGCAAATTCTTAGCTGCCTGTGTTGCCATTGGTCAGTACACGTGCAATGTTTCTTGACGTGTGCAAGTGTAAGTTTATTTATTTTTTAAATTTACACAGAAAAATTGAAACAGTACGATTTTAACCTTAGAAAATGAAATTAATTATTCTCGGATTGTTAGTTGTTCTTATAACTTGGATCTAGATCTAACAAAGTAGGCGTAGTGGTTTAGGCCAAAGCTCTTGTAGGAAGGGCTACTATTCTAGTAAGCCCACCAATGCCCATAGGTCTAGGGCTAGGATCTAGACCTTTAGGGCCTAGTCGATGACAGCATTGAGTTTGTAGTGAAACTTCAAACTCAACGATGATAGGGCCCATAGCCACTGAGTTTATAGTTTTAATTGAGGCTACAAGCGTGGCAAGGTCTGCAGGAATATTTTTGGTTACCTATAGCACAACGTAGTTATTTTAAAGTCAATGCCTATAGGCCTACCGGTACGTCAACCTACAAATTCAATGCTTACGTAAACCAGTCTTCAGCCATGGCATTGAGTTTGTAGTTCAAGGGCCATGACCGGGCTTTTATCTACGACACCTAGGCCTATGCCTACGATTATGAACAAGTAGGCCTACAATGATATATTTTTAGTTTGGTGCAATTGTCGTGCCTCATTCTAAACTTGGTCAATCACGTAACATGAATGTATATTATTATCGATTGTCAATATCAAAATCGAGTGTGGAGCTAAGAGGAGAAATAAAATTAAAATAATCGAGACTTTGGCCTATGCCTATATGAATGCAACTATTTCAATGTTCTCATTTTCACAGACTAACGATCACTTGAAAGCGAAAGTAGCCAAGGTAGTACCGACATCAAATAATGGGTCGTCAGAACTGGTTTCCGTGCATCATTACAAAGTAAGTCTCTTCAAAAGTACAAAGTAGGCCTAGGCTTACAATTACTTTAATTCTTAATTTAGTTTGTAAATGAGTTATGGTAAAGGTAGGCTATATATTAATACAGTAGGCCTAATTATTTTAGCAATGAAATTTATATTGATACAGCTTGAATGTGTTCTGCTTCTAGGATGATGTCGATGGAAGCATCAGGCTGTGGTTTGTGTTCCAAAAGACCAAGTATCTGTGGAATGGAGAAAAGAAATGCTTTGAAGGTCTACAGTTCCCTGTCAACCATTCATTCAGACTTTATATGGACTGGAAGGGATATCAAGAGGATGTAGACTTGCAGCAAGCTGATGCTAAATATGGGCGCAATCAGTAAGATATTAGTCATATTACTATAGGCCTAGGTATCAGAAGGGTTGAAAAACCGGATGGCCACATATGACACGAACTTCAATCATATTTTTACTTACCGTCGTCCATTTTTTGAGAATGACCCGTAATTCTTTCTTGATTATTTTGGTACCGGTAGGCCTGTGCCCATAAGATTTCAGGATATCAATTGTTCCCAACTGTCCAATCAAATATTTTTAAATAGAACCCAAAATTCTATGCAAATAATGTTAGGCCATTACTTTTCAATTAGGCCCTAGGCCTACTTGTATTATTATTCAATTTCTAGGCCTAAAGCCCTATTTTGTTTTGAAAATGATCAATCAAAGGCGATTAATTGTATTGCCCACAGGCTCGACATGGTGGTGCCAGAGTTCATGGAGTTGTTCAAAGAGCGCGCCACTGCTCCGTTCTTCGTATTCCAAGTATTCTGTGTCGCTTTGTGGTGCCTGGACAAGTACTGGTACTACTCGATCTTCACGCTGATCATGCTCGTGATGTTCGAATGCACACTAGTCCAGCAGCAACTGCGTAATATGGCCGAGATAAGAAAGATGGGCACCAAGCCATACATGATGCAGGTTGGGAAGAAATGAAGATTCATTTACATTTGACATTTTTATGGTTATATCGATTCAATATTTTATTACTTTGATTCACCATCGAATTGGAATATTCGTTAAATTTGATATTGAAGAAATGATTGGAAGTGATATAAAAATCTTACCAGTAGGCAAAATAATACTCTGCTGCTGTGAATTCGTTTTGCTTAAGAAAAACTCGAGTCTTATGTAGTCACTCGAGTTGAATGAAAGTCAGCGGTACCGGTAATGTTAATTTGCAGACCGCTGCAATCATTTGCCTGACACCATTCTGTTACATAACCATAGTCTACTACAATAATACGTGACATTTTTTATCCAGTATTTTTTATATTAAATTGAAAATTGAAAGTTTCAACATTTAGGCTATTATTTTTTATCAAATGGCAACCCTATTTTTCACTTCAATGTCTGTGGTTATTCAAAATATTGAAATTGAGATTTGAAAATAATTTTCAATTCTTCTCTTTTCCTTGTAGTTTCTAGGTTGTGTATAGATTTCGATCAACTGCCTAAATTGTGATTTTGTATTATTTCCGTTATTCAGGTTTATCGTAACCGAAGGTGGCGGCCAATACTGACTGACCAGCTGGTGCCGGGCGATATTGTGTCCATTTCGCGATCGCACAACGATAACTACGTGCCATGCGATATGTTACTGTTGCGAGGTCCTTGCATTGTAGACGAGAGCATGTTGACAGGTGAGTTGGTAATGATGACGCCAACCAGCAAAGCAAGCACTCTTGAAATATTTCATCATTTTTAACTTTGAATTTTATAAATTTCATTTTGAAAGTTGGAAGTATAATTTTCAGGTATTAGCAAAGTGAATGGAAATTTAACAAATCTTCGTTCAGTTCAAGTTTTCCATAGGCCTATAAAATCAATTGCCGATAGGCCAATGATTGTATATTTTTGAAAAATTAGTAAATTGAGACTCGAGACCTAATACATGATAGCAAAAGTGTGTCGTCACACAGAATATTTCCAAAAACTTCCAATCTTGACAGTGATCTTAGTCCTTAGTTCAGACATAATAGAAAAACAACTTGAACTTTCTTGCAATGCAGACTGCTTTCTATCATAGTAATCTTGGTATTCAGCATAATAAATTGTGGTCTGTGTTTGCTTGTTTTAGGTGAGTCTGTGCCACAGATGAAAGAGCCAGTCGAGAACTTCGACTCGAGTCATTATCTGGACGTGGATGGCGACGGAAAACTTCACATCTTATTCGGTGGCACCAAGGTCGTTCAACACACGCCGCCGAGTAAAACATCCGCAGGTCTCAGAGGTAACAACTACTCATCAGTTGCTAATCATTAATCGAACAATTGCACAATTTGTACAATTTGAAACACATTTACATGGCTCGGTTAAAATCGATGAAAGAAAAAGTTGAAATATCATTAGAGACGAATAGTTGTCAACGTGTCTTTCATTTCAGTTTCAAATAATTCAAATAAAGTTCTCTTCTCCGCTTAACCCTCGCCTTACTATGTCCCGACAGCTCAAGATAACGGTTGTGTTGCGTACGTGCTTCGTACTGGTTTCAATACGTCTCAAGGTAAGCTGCTGCGTACCATCTTGTTCGGCGTGAAGCGAGTCACGGCAAACAACTTGGAGACGTTCGGCTTCATCCTGTTCCTGCTTATATTCGCAATTGCCGCAGCCGGATACGTCTGGGTAAGTCAAGTGGCAAACTGCCAGAATATTTCTTCCAAGCCGTAACACACCTGCCAGGTCAGTGGCAGCTCGTGACCTGAACACTGGGGAGTGCTGCAGTTGAAGAATATGAATTATATTAAAATTTAATAAAGCTATGAAGTCACAGAACAATGCAGCACTGCAGAGCAACATTTTTACCCAGTATAAAGAAGACGTAATTTTCTTGTTCTATTTAGATCTCACATTCACATTTAGATCTCACCATTCATTTCTATTTATAACTAAACTGCAATCGGTTTGCCTTGTCTGCATGGGTTTAATGAATAAATTTAAATAAATTTGGGCTTTTGCGTGTATTGCTTATAATTTCCACAAAAATTAATCAATTGATTGCTTTTCTGGTTTGTTATAGGTTCGTGGCTCTGCTGACCCTACAAGAAACCGTTACAAACTGTTCCTGGAGTGTGCGCTTATACTGACGTCGGTCGTTCCGCCCGAACTACCCATCGAGCTGTCTCTTGCCGTAAACACGTCGCTCCTCTCTCTGTCCAAGCTGGCTGTGTTCTGTACGGAACCGTTCAGGATTCCGTTTGCCGGCAAGGTGGAGATTTGTTGCTTCGACAAGACCGGCACGCTGACCAGTGATAATCTCGTAGTCGAGGGCATCGCCGGGCTCAAGTAAGGCATTCTCACCTCGGATCAGGTTCATTTATAAGTTTCTCGTTTATACATTCATTATATTTATAAGTCTATATTTTGATCTTGTTTATTTTTTGATCTTGTTGAATAGTTTCATTAATAAGTTTGTTACCACAATAATAAGGTTCCACTGTACTTCCTGGTCTAATCCTCGGTATTCGATAAATACTAACTAAAATTGGTTCATTCTTTCAGTCATCATTAAGTTTGTATCTTGTGACATTGTGCAGTGAAATTGTCATTGAATTTTTATAGAACAATAAATTCGTCCCTTTGATATAGGCGTGCTTTGATATGTTGATGTACAGTTGAACCTCTATCCATCGTACTTCAGAGGACCACAAAAACTAAAATATCCATCCAGGAAAATTTTACGTTGCTTATAGGCCTATGAGAGCAGGGTGAGAAAAATGAATGATGTAAGCAGGAAAACTATGGATTTTATCAAAACTATTGAGAATACTTCTCAAGCTTGTGAAACCCAATACATCTTCATTACTGCTATCTTCTTTGTTTTTTGCATAGAGGCACGGTGGGTGTTGTGGCGTTGACCGATGCTCCACTGGAGAGCGTCCAAGTGCTAGCCACGTGCCATTCGCTGGTGCAACTAGATGACGGGCTGGTGGGTGACCCGTTGGAGAAGGCAACGCTCACGGCTGTTGACTGGACACTGACCAAGAGTGATGCCGTGATACCGAAAAGAGGCAAGATGGCAGGCATGAAGATATTTCACCGCCACCACTTCTCGTCGGCTTTGAAACGGATGAGTGTCGTAGCCGGATACACGAAGCCAGGCAGTGCCGATACGACTTACGTGGCCACGGTTAAAGGAGCTCCGGAAACGCTCAAACATATGGTGAGCTGATTTTCTGTTTCGCTGGCTGCAAGGCAGAAACCCCAATCGTCTTGGATCGGACAACCTTAAATTCACAAGAATTTAATTTCATTGGATTTGTTGTTAGTTCTCGAGTGTGCCCGACAACTACGATGCCGTGTACCTCGCCATGTCTCGGCGTGGCGCCCGAGTCTTGGCGCTCGGCCTGAAGGAACTCGGTCACCTCACGCCCCAACAGACGAGGGAACTTACGCGTGACGAGTTGGAGGCGGGGCTCACGTTCGCTGGCTTTGTCATCATCTCGTGTCCGCTCAAGACAGATTCTAAGGCGGTCATCAAGGAGATACTGCATGCCTCTCATCTGGTCAGTAACTCACTCAAAGCAAACGTTTTATCACTGTATATTTCATTTTATTTCTTGTTGAAATTATTGATAGGCCTACATAATTAAATTTGAAGTAGACCTACTGTACAAAAATATAAAAAATCTCTTGAAATAAATAGGTCTAGAGGATTAATTTTAATCACTCACAACAAATGGATTCTTCTTGTGTGTAGGTTCTCCCTAAATCTTGAAAAATCCTTGAGTACAAAATTTGTCTGAAACAATTTTTGTCAAATGTCAATATTTAATCAATTGTTCTTATCAAAGAGTCTGCTTGTGAAAATATGTACAGCACACCAAGGGATGTGCACCTTAAAAGCTATGCCCAAGGTAGTAAGTTGGCCTATCCTATGTATTTTATTTATTAACAGTGTTGCCTTCTATGTCAGGTTGTGATGATAACCGGTGACAATCCTCTAACCGCTTGCCACGTTGCCAAAGAGCTCCGTTTCACTCAGAAACCTACGCTTATACTCACCGAAGTGTCGGCCAGTGATGGCTGGGCATGGGAGAGCATTGACCAATCACAGCGGCTGTCAGTTGAGCCAGCGAGTAGGAGAGAACTGGTAAGTTGGTTTTTATATCTCTAGTCAGAACAAAAACCAAGTTAACTACGTATCTTGGTGAAGTATGGAACAGACTTGAGTATACTAATCGATGACCTTCATTTGCTTCAGTGCGTATCGGTCTCGATGTATATTACTCCCTACTATTCGCCTAACGTGCATATGTTCCGCTTGACTAGGTGAGCAAGTACGATCTGTGCGTGACCGGCGAAGGCCTCACGTACTTGGAAAGCGCACACAGACAGCTGTTCTACGACATCCTGCCTCACGTAGCAGTGTTTGCGCGCGTTGCACCGAAACAGAAGGAGTTTGTGATTGTAACATTGAAAGCGCTCGGCTACACGACACTGATGTGCGGCGACGGCACTAACGATGTGGGGGCGTTGAAACATGCGGACGTTGGTGAGTAGTGCCACATCGACCTTATCTGACAGTTTGCAAGTTTATTACAACGGACTTCAGTTTTTTGCGGGAAGGGGTTGCCATTCCGCTCATTCGATATTGATATTTTTTATTTTCAATCAATTCAAGATTTTAGGACTTCGATATCGAATTGCAATATTCGATACTCGATTGATTCAATATCGTAATGATGACCATTGAACAATATTGAATTGAAAAAATCATAAATATCTCAAATGAGAAGTGTATAATTAACTGAGTGACAACAACCCAAACTGAATAAAATAAATTATGCGCATCTGGTTCCTCATTGCTGTTAGTATGGTGTAAGCCGAATGTATGTGTGTACAGAGGAAAGAGTTCGACCATCAATCTGAAATCAATCCAATTAATTTCAGGAGTGGCCATATTATCAAATGCTCCGGAGAAACTACCTGACAAAAAAAAGAACTTGGAACGATTAGACAAAGAACGCACCAAACTAGCTGCAAATGTGATGAACAACACCAAGGCAAGTTGTATCACGTGTGATCTATTTATACTGTCTCACATGTGACGATAAGTAACCTCAATAACTATAAGTTACCGGTACTTTCTATAATTATAATACGACTAGGGTGTAAATATGTTTCTCTTGTTCGTTGTACAGACGGCAGCGTCTGCGAATTCACAACTGCAGAAGTTGCTGAAGGAGATGGAAGAAATGGACCAGACTGTAGTCAAGCTGGGAGATGCCAGTATTGCAGCGCCTTTCACTTCAAAACTGTCGTCTATTCTGTGCAGTAAGTTGCGTCCGTAGTTTCTTTTATACTATGGTCTTATATGAGTATACACGGAATCCGAATTTCGGATTAATTTAAATTTTATCAGTGCAGCAATTGCATCGTCAACGGTTTAACTTTCAGGCCTACAATCTAAAATGAAGTAGGGATATGGATTCAAACGTATTATACAGAATACGTGAAAACCAAGCAAGTGGTCTAATGAAACCTATCTCTTGAATCATCAAGTATCGTAGGCCAGTACAGTTCGTTGGTTTTGAGGTTAATATGGAATTTGTGTCGTAACTGGTACCAACTTGTGTTTTAGTCTGTCACGTGATCAAGCAAGGTCGATGCACTCTCGTCACCACGCTGCAAATGTTCAAGATCCTGGCTCTGAACGCGCTGATCCTTGCATACAGCCAGTCCGTATTGTACCTCGACGGCATCAAGTTCTCCGACATGCAGGCGACGTTGCAAGGTCTACTGTTGGCCGCGTGCTTCCTGTTCATATCGCGGTCCAAGCCGATGAAAACGCTGTCGAAGCAGAGGCCGCTGCCCAACATCTTCAACTTGTACACCGTGCTGACGGTGCTGTTGCAATTCGCAGTGCACTTTCTATGTCTGGTTTATTTAGTACAAGAAGCCACAGCCAGATCGCCGGCAAAGTAAGTCGAATAATCGTCGAATGCACGTGTCGTCATCCAAGTTTACCTACACGATTGACTGTCTGTCTCCTCTATCAATAGCAGCAGTCACTAGTGAACAGTCTAATTCAGAAAGTCTCATTGTATTTTTCATATATTTGTTTACCAAATGTGATAACCAAATGTAGATGTGTTTACCAATAACCTAGTTGCAGAAAATAATTTGAATTATTCATTATATTCTTCAATTTATTAATGTACCGTACATTGGATTTAGCGACGCACTGTAATGATAACTAAGATATGTTGGCATCGGATAAATGATTAATGAGATGATGGGATGATAAGATGGTTCTGTAGGTAGTGGGAAGGAAGGGGCCTATATTGTAGAAATCATTCCGGCATTAGCCTAGACCACGTAAAGATGGACGGTGTTGGGGATCGAACCGAGGTCCGATATCCCCCTCGTCTCCCTAATCGCATGAAGCGAGCATGTCTTAAATTAGTAACTGAGCCGGTAATTTTTTTCAAAATTCGATGCTTAACCAACATTTTAAAACATATGCAGTTTTTACTTTCTGTTACCTGTTGCACTAATTCCAAAGTCCTACAGATAAGGTTTAACATTTGATTACAAAATGTAACATAATGCTGATGGTCTATTCATTATTTTGTGCCATATTTGTTTGTCAGGGTACCACCAGTGAAGAATGCTGATGGTGAGGACGAAGTGGAAGAGTTTGCACCGAGTCTTCTCAACTCCACTGTCTATATAATCTCCATGGCATTGCAAGTTTCCACATTTGCTATTAACTATAGGGTGAGTAAAACAAATGATTCTTGCTGTGAAGATGGTAATTTTGTCAATCATTGATGAGTTTTATAACAAAGTTCAAGTTATGAAATAATGTGATTTCAATTCATTTTGTTACCCATGTTGACTTGAAGCTCATAATTTATACATAGTGTGTGATATTTCCCATTTATATCTACACGTCTTAATTATCCGTGTATTCGTGCTACAGGGCCACCCGTACATGGAGAGTCTAGCTGAAAACAAGGCGTTACTGTATAGTATCGTGGGCTCAGCGACTGCAATCCTAGCGCTGGCCATGGGGCTCCTACCCGACATGGCGTACCAGTTCGAGATCTACGACTTCCCGTCGGACTTCCGCCTCATCCTCGTTCAAGTGCTGTTTGCGGACTTTGCTCTGTCGTTTGTCGTAGACAGACTGTGTTTGTGGCTCTTTGGAGAAGGTACGCTGCGGGTGTCCAAGCCGAAGTAGGTCGCGAGAAAAAGAATAATTGGCGGCTGGATTTGACTGACAACGAGAATAAGTCTAGCCACTCTAGCTTCCCCAATCATGCATTGCTAATTCTGTAATCATCAGTGTTCGTTATCGCAATTTATGAATAAATATAATTATATTCTACATTTACTTGCCTAACAGTGATATCTGTAGATGACTGATGAACTGATGATTAATAAATAGTGAGGATTATCCCTAAAAAAGGATAATCTTAGATGAAATGTGAATATAGTTGTTGGTTAAGAAGAAACTAAAGGGTGTGCAGGTATTTAGAATTGGATTGGACATCTAAACTGTCTAAAATGGACTAGGTATTACCGTAATTTATAATTTATATTAGCACGAATCGGCTTGAAATAAATTTTCTTTGATAATACCCACTGTGTTTCTTATTGTGTGTAAAATGGGGTGAGTCAAGGTATGCATTTACGCATAGTGTTTCATTACTTTGGAATTACTACTGTACATAGATTCACTTGTAGAATTAAATTTTGTAGTTTTAAATTTCAATTTTACGATAACGATATTGAAGTGCGACTGGTATGTTTTTTCCCTATGGAGTGAACATTGTTTTATTTGAGCTTCAAGCTGCTTGTGTCTCCATTGTGCTTGGTCATGTCCTTGGTCTAGTAGAAAGTGGGTTCAAATTATGTCATGTCTGCGTAAATGAGTGGACGTTCACTTTGGGAATGAGTGAGACTGAATCTGATCATTGATAATGCCTATCGCATACCGTTACATTGAAAGAAATAACTTGTGATTCAAAGGGAATAGGTACCAGGCGGTTACAGGTATTATTATTAACGAACTTTCCCATTCTTACAAGTTATTTCGTTAACAGCAACTTGAGTATTATTTGACTGGAAAGGCAGGTACTGAGCTGTAAATGAAAGTGCAACTTTTGCAGTTGTCACGCTGACGTCGTAAAGAAAATGTCAACTTTTTCATCTATTCATTATTATACTCTCTTTGAAAATCGTTACCTCTATTGCTGGAACTATTATAAGTGATCGTTAGATCAAGTTCTTTATGAAAGTAATTTTCCTGGTTTGTTATATGAAGAACAATAGTGTTGTAGTTGGCAAAGCATCATTTGGCATTGCATGAAATCAAATAGCCTACCTTACAAGACTTCCACACAGAAGAATGATATGTGATTGTTTTATAGAAACATTGTAGACAGTGCAATAGAAAATGATACTTTTACAATAAATTGTGAATAAATTGAAATCTTTCTACGTGCAATTGTGGTGTAGCTATAATTGATCATTGCTGTTGAACAGCTATCCCAATTTCATAGAACAAAAGTGTTCTTTTTGTATTATACCCCCCTCATGTAACCTTATGTTACTTTTAATTCAACATTGTGTAAATTTTACTTTCAATCTTTTAGTAACAATATTGATGTTCAATTTTTTTGTGTAGGCGTAGGCCTATATGTTTTCATTTTATTTAGACATTTTTTGTTAATATTACAAATAAAATCTATAGCCATAGGCCTATGACCTGAACCAAAATGTATTGAGAGTTGCTTTGGTCGGCTGGTGACTTGTGATGCTTCAACCGCCCACCCTACCAATATTGAAAAATGTACCTATTCATCATCCAGATGAGATCAAGTTGTGCCTACCAGTTGAGACTCATTTGGTAGTGAACTAATTTTGTTTACAAATAAACGCAAAATTACGTTAACGTCTGCTCAGCTGTATGCAATACCATCTGAAATGCCAATATTTGAGACAAGTAGAATGCATGCCATTTAGTTTCAAATTCTACACTAGATATAGCAGCGATCCGTTTGTTCTAGTACAAGATAACATATGTATTTACTAGTACATTTTAGCAAATGAAGTTCAAGCACCATAAGAGTCCAGCAAACCAACGCAACCCTAAATACATCTTGACGTGAACTGTATACATATTAACGGTTTACTGTAGTGTACGTATTATGCTTCCCCTTGTACCACTGACATTGTTGTTGTGCCTCGTTCTTGTTTATCAATGTGCAATCAGTATTTGTGTTCACCTGCGATTTGTTGTTTCTCACTTTCTCTGTCACATTCCGATATAATAAGTCTCAACTCAGTGTTATGAAAAGACTTGACGTGTGTCACTAGCACGTCTGAATAACTCGACTGATATTTCGATATGAGGCAGGCTAGGCTGTTTCTGGTCATACTTAGTGGTTGGAATGGATTAATCAAATGTTTCAATTTGAGTTTGCATCATGGACTGGTAATAATGCAACTTATTGTCTCATATTTATTGCAGTTGTATTTAATGAGAAAATTAACGATGACCCTGTCACCATTGTAAAAGACAAATTACCAAGAAGTGATGTCAATCAATAAATATTTTTAAACTTTATTTGATGTGTTTTATTTTTAAATCCATCATTCTCAATACAAGTTAACACTGCAACAGCAAATTAGTGTAGAAATTTGTAATGTCAAACCTATACATAGGCCCTTTGTACTCGAATGAAAGAATGTAAATTGGTATACGATGATTTCATTGACTGGAACTGAATTAGAATCACTAACACGTTGTTATTTGGCCAGTTGTCTTTAAACAAAGGTCAAGTTTGATATTTGAATACATTCAAAGAAACTACATTACTGTCTTCTGATGCAATCCCAAATCACCAAGCTGATGGTGGGGTCGTTGAGTAAACAATGCTTCTGTAGGCAATAATCAAAGTTGCCATTAGAAGCATGCAAACTCAAGGTGGACAATTAAAACTGAGACTACTCATTCAATTGATCAAATAGTGGCTGATGATCCTAAGAACCTTGTAAAAATTTAAATGCAGTTAAATCAGCATAAAGCGAAAGCTGGAAATGCCACGAAACGATAGATTGTGTGAAGTATTTGACTAACCACTTCATAATTTTTACCGTTAGAGAACTTTATGAATAAACTTATCATAAAATATCTTCATGAAATATCTTCTGGAAATATCTTCATGAACTTCTGATGGATGTCTAATATAACATAGTGCGAAGAATTAAATAATGACTTGTTATTGACTTGGTGAATATTATCGAAACAAATATTTGTACCTCGTTTCAAGTTGAATGCTTATAGGGGTACATTTTTTCAAAATAATACCAACGTACGGTATTTTAATGTATTAACGTTTATTTCAAAGAGGAATTTATTTGAACAAACCATTTATTTGCTCTCCACAACTTTGTCTCTTCCCTACCCTTACTATCCCTGACAGTATAGAGCAAAACACTGAGTACAATCCATTAGGACCTGAAAAAGAACTCCTATATGGAGGTGAATATTATTTGTATTTGTATTTATTCGTGTTTTTTTTTATAGGAAAACATATACAATATGTGTAAACCAGATCAAGTATGTAAAAGTAGAAGTAAACAAAGTGTCAATGCCATAAAAAAGTGTGAAGGTAAGAAAGTTGTAATAATGGTGGAGGAGCCATGATCTAATAACTATTCTGGTGATGGTGCTCTTGTTTTCGGTGATGGTGCTCTCCATTACGGTGATGGTGATACTTGATGGTGATGGTTAACTACACTTTCTTTGCTCTTATCTTCAAGATTTCATCACTTTAATGTGATCAAAAATAATAGGAAATGCACGCCGATTAGCTGTTATGTGGGCTATAGACCGAATTAACTAAAGTATTCATTAAAGGAATTTAAATAGTTTTGATTTAACAACATCAAAATTGTATAATCTGAAATAGCTTTGAAATCACATATAAATGTATGTAAAACTAATAAAACCTATTGAATTGTCACCAATATCTACTGACGCCACAATTCATAGATGTGATAATCAGAGTCAACCTTACTTATCAATACTAATTGCTTAATTAACAATCTCTCTAAAGCTAAGCTGACTATTTGACGTCACAAAATATTCAAAACAAGACAAATTACTCAATAATCAGATAACTTTCATGTAATAGATTCATACTTCCAGTGGGATTTTCTCATTTTATCTTGTATAGTCTACTTGTCAAACTTCACAAGCATGTTACCTATTTATTCTAATATTCTGATTGGTCGGGCGTCAACGCGAAACTGATTGGACAGAATTCTTTTTCAAGACGTACTAGTGGTTGTTCTGATCCAGTCAGCATTTTGCCTTTAATCATATGACCCCAGAGGTGAACAGCATAACTATCTTTCATTGTTGCCATCACCGCATCACTGTTGACCTCGTCGAAGAAGAGGTGATAGTTGTAAAGCACAGGAAAAAAACTTGTAGTTGGCAGAACTGTGAAGCCGTCACAAGCCTCTGACGTCATATGTGCAGTCTGGAATACAAGGAGAAAATTACGAACATCTCGAAGATGGACATTTGGGAATATAGAAGATTTGAAACTGAGAGAGAAATTGAAGCATTTCTAGTGGAGGTGCCAAGCTGACGGAAGCGAATATTTTCTTATACCAAGAAACTGAGATTATAAATAGCGTAACAATTTGGTTTATAAATGGTGTTTAGAGCATGAGAGAGCACAATAAAGATAAGATTTCTCTGCAGTAGCACTGCGTACGTATATTAGATCTTTCGCTATACATTCTATGCGGACTTCGAGTCCCGTATAAGGCATGGGTTTTTGTGAACGTCCTTTCACCTATCATTACTTCATCGTTTTGTTATCACCCGCTTTCGTACTCTATAACTGTTGGTGCGGTCGTTAAGCAAACTATAATCAATCTTAATCATAAGCTATAAAGTTCCTTCCTGATTCTTAACTCTATGGTAATGATGTATGCAACTCACATTAGTTGTGTTGCATTGTTTTTGAAGTACACGAGTAATCAACGCAGGGCCGTTATGGTTGAAGATGTCGCCTCGGAAGTTTCTGTTCAGTTCTTGTACGCATGCGTCGGCGATTATCTTGCCAACGCCGTTGGAGCTGAGACTCATGACGCCATTGGCGACATAATAATCAGTCTCAGCGCAGGCGAAGTTCTGACCTAATACGGCAAATGACCTGAAAACAAATGTTAATTGAATCGAACTCATGGCGGCTCAATTGCGAAGACAATGTGCTATTGCTGAGTTGAGTGTGTGCAAAGTACAGTTTTATAATATTTAGTCTATGGTTTTATGTGTTTATAATTGTTTCATTATGTAATGTATGTTTATTGAGTGTTTTTATTCAAAAGTGATCGTAGAAGTGTAAAAGTTGATGAGTATATAAAGGTTTGATAAGCACTGTGTAATGAAATCAATTTAACTATAACAAAACAATCATTGCATAACCAAATTAAACAATGCAAAATTGAAATTATCGATTCAGCTATTTTAACAATCACAGTCAAGCTGGATTAATCTTATCCATTTTCAACCGATTATGCCAATATGTTTTTAGGTCACTTTCTCCTGCTAAATCATTATAGAGACCCTATTTGTTATTCAAGATATCAATTGTTATTGTTTATAGCAATCAAGATTTGAATCGGAAGTTGAAGATAATTTTCCTTATCTAAGTATCCCTTTGTTTACTATACAATGTTATTATTTTGTTTTGATAAATGTATTTATTTATCTCATGTGAATAAAATAATTTTATACAAAATAATATGATTTATTTCTATTCATATTCTATATTCACATAGTTGGTTTCGAAACTTGACAAACCTATAACACCTGAAACAATACAACCGCGTCTTACCTCCTGACAATGAAGTCAATATCAAGATACGTCCCACCATACTTCCACAACGCCACTATCCTCAACACATCACTCCCATGCTCTAGCGGGTATGTCGTATTCTTCAGATGACCAGACTTATAAAACTCCTCCAGCGGCGTACCCTCGAAGAAGCTGCTCATGTTTTCATGCCATACACGTACATTAGAATACTGGAAAACACGCTGTACAAGCTCACTGGACCGGACAAGACTGTCTTCATCTACTGGACACGTGTAGAATAAGTAGATGGTAGCGCCGGGATTTGTTCGCGCAGCTGCCTCGATGGCGCAACCTTGACGAGGATGCAGGTGTATTATGGATGGAGATGCGTTGAATACGTTGGAGGTAGATGTATTGACTACGCAAGATGATTCGATAAAGATTATATGGTTGTCACCAGGAATTGGAGAGGCAAATTTATTACTTAAGATTGATAATGAATCATTAATGTGGTTAATAAAAACTGGTTGTAACGTTTTAGGTTTGTCCAGTTGTTTTGTATCGTTTTCTTGAATGTTCGAAACTTTGACTAGGCCTATATTATCATCTTTTCTATTTGTAGATATTTTTGTTACATTATTATCTATCAATACTTCAACTATCACAGGTGGTGTTGTATCACTGACATCGTTTGGTCCTCCGAGTATTTTCAAAATAATGGGTGTTGAAATATTATTTTTTGTGGGGTCAACACTGTTTAAACTCGATGAAATTATTAGTTTTATAAATAATGTTATATTTTGTGATTCTGTTTCTATGTTCAACATTTTATATTCTTGTTCTTTTTCTGTTGCTTGTGTCATAGTTTCTAATAAATGTGGTGTCGAATCTTCCATGCGATAAATACGCTGGCTAATAAAAATACCACTGGATCTATTTCGATCATACCTATCAAATGAGATTATATTGGAAATAATTACACTAAATACGATAAAAGTTATTATTGAAAACACGGCGAAAAGTCGTAGATATAATTTCGTTCTAGTCATGACGGCTCGAGCTGAAGACGATTTCATCATTATTCGTTTTCTTCTGTTCACTCAAATATCTGGAAGAAAGAAAACCGAGTTGGTTAGTTACTAGTTTCAAAAATTAGCAAGCCATGCAACCATGTGTGGTTGTATTTTGTTTACAAAAAATTTCCTTAAAATCTTCACTGAATCTTTTTCGGGGTCAATAAAAACGTACACTGCATAATTCACAAAGTATATACAATTCACAACACACAAACAATTCACAATTCACTACAATGATGCATATTACATGCTGCACAAATAGTAGTAATTGATGCTCAGTCGAGTTATTGAGTTCATACAGCACTTTGAAATTGAATCTGTCAAGATCAGTGTGACTCAGCACATTAACTTTCATCAAAATTGCTACAAAAAATATCTTATTATTGTTATTGTAATTTCAAATTCGAAAGTATAAAAAGTGATACAATTTACTTTATTTAAGCCTATTCAAACTAGTCGCATTGCTGAATGAAAATGCACGCGCCTTGTACACAAAAGCCACCACATTTCCACGATCATACAAAGTATAAATTACTTCCAATTTTTATACAATTACCTACACTTTTGATCAACTTCGAACCTTATGATACTTCCTTCACTGCACATGATACACTGATACTGCCCCGGTATTACAGCGAAACGAAGCAATCTTTAGTTTTATTTGCGTACAGATTTCATTATCTCCATATAATGTTGATAAAGTTCTATTTTTTTTGTCAACTACTGATTGTTGTCTGATAATAATTACAGGAAGGACTCACCTGTTAAAATGCGAATATTGGTTTATGCGCGAAAATGTATTCCACAAACTTGACAATAACGTGGTATATAATATTTTAACAAAAATAGTTTTGTAGTTCAAACGTCCGGATATTGTCAACAATGGAGTGTTATCAAGTTGAAGGGTATCGTAACTTTAATTGGCTTTTTCTAATGGAATATAAATACCAGCAATGAATTTTGGTTTACTATGTAAACATTCAAGGACTTCTTTTCATTATATTTGGCCATGTTATACAAAATATGAATAACGTGTAAGAAGAATGAGAGTGGAAAGGGGAAGAAGAAAGGGGAGAGAAGAGGGGGAGGGGAAAGTTTACTGATACCATTCAGTGTGATTCCGAAATTTTACGAATGTTGTACATTCTTGCATTAAATGAATACTGTACAAAATTAAAATAATTGACTTTTATTTCCTTCTTGTAGGAATAGAAACAAACAAAAATGAAAAATCACAGTGGATGAAGATTGCTACCAGCGTTATAATGATAGGAACGACAATTTATCTCTTACGTTATATATTTAAATTTAGTTTATTGTCTTATTATGGCATAAGTAAAATGCACTGAACAGTGATAGTAATCAAATTCAAACATAAGAATTTGCAAGTAAGTTTGCCATTTGCGAGTTTCCGATGTCATATGGACATCATCAACCTTATTGGATCAGCTCCATCTACTAGTTTCACTTCTTAAAATCACTGTGCATTTATTCATTATGAAATCTTATCTAAACGACTTGTCAGCATGTACTTTGCTAATAAAATATTAAAATAATTTCAAAAGTCCTATAAAATAATTATAAAAGATGTATAAATAATAATTCAAACCTGCACTAAAATATCTTGTGGAAAAAAATACGTATCATTAGTTCATCAGATGATGAATATTTGGAAGATATTAATTTCTAGACAAATTCTAGACTAACCTAATCATCTTAAATTATTATTACCGAAAACTATTATTGATTATTATTTTGATTACTGATTATTTGAATGTATAAAATAGGGCCTATCTGTGTTACTGTTTTGTATTCTTACATTTGAATATAATATTACTATTTATTATATCACAGAGCTCGTATTACATTTTAGTCATTTTACTCTCTCCTCATAATTTTCTACCAACAAGATATGGTTCACCATAGAAAAATATTATAACATGTAGGCCCTACCACAACATTAATTTTTTATAAACAACAAATATGTTTTGTGACAAAAAGAATATAAGGAAATAAAGCTCTGTCTCTATCTAATCTATCCACCCTGACCTTGAAACAGTTAATCGGTGATGGGCAACACTAAAATCGTAAGGTAATTAATGGTTCAATATTTTTCATTTCAACTTACTATGCCAGCAGAAGGCAATGGTCTTCAAACTAAAATAGTTTAATTATTAACCATAGACAATTAATGTGTGGCTGAAATTAAAATGAAGCATCAAATTAAACTCGAAATAATTATGTTCAAACAGACTGACAAAAGGCATTATTAAAATACATTAAAAAATGCCGCCCCCACGGCTCAGTCAACTATCGTACTGCGGTAGAAACTGAAGTTAGGTCTGAAGTGGGTTCGAGTCCCGCATAAATGGGATATGGGAACATTATGGGAGGTTGAGTACTAAATTATAATTATTTTCACCTTGAAAATCTAATACAATTTATTTTATGTTAACGATTGCAACATTACGTACATTAATTGAACATATGCATCTCTATTCTTTACAGATCACGTCTTCTGGATTTTCCTTTAAAAGGTTACCATATTACACAACTATGCAATTTTTGCCAAAATTCCTCATCATTTTATTTTTATTTTCACTCTCGGGTTCCTATGTATACCCCTCCCATCCCCTCCCTCGGGGCTCACTTCTTGCAGTCTGCCCCTGTATGTCCTAACAGGACAAGTTCCAATCATAAATTGTTTGATTAACAAATGAGAATGTTCCTAAATCATTTTCCTTATTATCCCAATTTTTTAGGCAGTCTTAAACTCTTAATAGATCACTGCTTATTGTACAGTCTACATAGAATGAACTACCAACGACCTAAAAATGTCCTATATTCAATCACTCGGGTCAACTCCCACGTCAATCCATGTCAACTCATTTTGAAAACAAAAGATCATAAAAAACATTCTATGAAAAACTTGAATGTACAACCTCTGGCTTCTAGACAGAATGCACAGTTTTGTTGGGCCCAATAAGAACACCGTGATATATATCCAATGCCCAACAATACTCTCGTACAAATGTTTTGTCAGGTAAGGTACACACTGGCAATACACCATATGTTGGAACAATATAAAATATTAAAAGGATTCCTTGTGCAACAGATGAATGTATTGTTGGCTTTTATTAAAAACATAAACTGTAGTTTGGTTACATAATACATATGAAAATGAGCTATACGTACTATTATTCACGATAAGCAATAACACAAGAGGTAAATTGGTACATATGTAATACAAATATCAGACTTATGTTTGATTCTAATTTGAACCACTAAAAATATTCTTGTAATACGGATGGCATTACTAGTTCACTTTCAACAAAGGAACAAAGGACAAAGTTTTTTAAAAGCGAAATCGAGAACCGTTTATGGAATTTTCTCAAGACTCCATGAGAGTCGATCGAGGGGAATGTCAGTGTTCTGGTAATAACTTTTTAACGGTATGAGTATTCTGAAAACAAGGAAACACAGATATTTATACTTCCTTCAATATGGCGTAAGTAACAACTATTCACCTCAAATCGCCTGATTGTCAGGCCTATACGGTTAAAAATACACATTTTAATAGTATACGCCTGACAATCATGCGATATGAGATAAATAGTTCTGGAAGGTATTGAAAATACCTGTTTGCTCGTTTTCAGAATTTCGATATCTTATACCGTTCAAAAGTTATCACCAAAAAAATGATATTCCGCTAACTCGACTCCCATGGACTCTTAAACAAAACTACTTGTTATGGGCTGAATGGGCAGTGCTTAAATGAGCTTTGAGGCCTGACTGAGTGGTATATGCTCTATTACACACATCACAAGTGAAATGTTCATTGCTATTATGACTCAAGACATGTGCCGTTAAGTCAAGCTTATAGGTAAACTTAGCGGCACACATATCGCATGCCAAATTCCTTGTATGACATAACTTATGGCTTGTCAGACATCCATTGGTAGTGAACCTTTTGTCACACTCATCACAACCAAAAGCTTTCACGTCTGAATGTAATGCCATATGTTGCCTCATACTTCCTCTAGATTTATAGGCTCTGTTGCACACTTTACAGACAAAGGGTCGGAAGTCCGAGTGGCATAACTTATGCCTATTAAGTTTACCCCTTGTTGCAAACCTACAGTCACAATCCAAGCAAGAAAAGATTTTTATGCCAGAGTGTACTAATTTATGTTCCTTAAGATATGTTTTTGAGGAGCATATCTTATTACACACATCGCAAACAAAAGACTTGAGCGCAATATTGATATGAGATCTTTTGTGGTTTCTGAATACATACAAAGATTTGAATGTTCTGTTACAATCACCGCAATTGTACACAGCATCAGTGTGAGATAATTTATGTCTACTCAGAATAACTTTCTCTGCATAACGCTTATCACAAAGGTCACACTTGAACGGTTTCAATCCTTTATGTCGTATCATATGCGTTAAGAGATTTGCACGGTCACGAAACTTTCTTTCACACAAACCGCAATGAAATCGCTTGATTTTTTCATGAAAACTCTGTTTATGACACCTTAATTGACTCGCATTATCATACGTTTTGTCACACTGATCACACGGATGTACAACATGAACATTTTTATGCATGTCTAGGTGCGTCTTTTGCATAAACCCTCGATTACAAATGGGACAACGATACGGCCAGGCTTTGGTATGTATTGAAATGACATGTCGACGAAGATGGGACTTCTTGGAGAAAGTTTTTTGGCAAATTGAGCATGGAAGAGACTGGATGTGCACCAACGCATGTTTTTTCAACTCTGAGCATTGTCTGTAAGTTTTTGTACAAAGAGAGCACGCAAATGGCCTAGGTCTATCACTAAGATGAGTACGTAAGTGTTTTTTAAAATCGCCGCGCCACGCAAAACTTCTTTGGCACTTGTCACAATGGAACTTTCGAATACCTTTATGTTCCAACTTATGTGTATCAAGACAATTCTTTCCAGAAAAGCCCTTTGGGCACTCGTCACATTTGTACGGCCAGTTGCCGTTATGAATATACTCGTGGATCTTGCAACTTGCCCGAGATGTGAACATCTTCGAACAGGTACTACATGCAAAAGGTCTCAAGCCAGAATGATATACCATATGATCCTCCAGTGCCTTGCTAGTAATATAGGTCCGACTGCATTTCTGACATGCAAACTCGTGCGTCTTTTTGTGCATAGTGAGCTCATAACGGTTTCTGAACTTGACATCACAATCATTGCAGCTGAAAGGTCTAAGCGAAGAGTGCTTCAACATGTGTAAATCTAGTTTACTGCTATCGTCATACTTTTTTTCACACAGCATACATTTAAAACAAACATTCCCAGAAGAAACTGTCTTTTCTTCCATGTGCGTACGAATGTGGCGGTAATAAGTGCTTTTAGAACTGAATTGACAATCACATTCACTGCACACATAAGCTTTGGTGATCTCCATCTCTAACCTGGACTCGTTTGACTCTTGTTTCACACAACGGTTAAGAGGCAGTTCCGTTGAGAAGACGGAACTGACTGGAAGTGAAGAGAGAATCTCCTCTTCCATATGAATTCGAACATGCCGATGAAATGTGCTTTCAGACTCGTACTGTTTTCCACAAACATTGCAGGTGAAGTTTTTCACTGTCGAGCAATTGCTCAGCTCGTCTATTCTACTCTGCTCCTCATCGATGTGCACGAGAATGTGTTCTCGCAGGTCACGTTTTGTCTTATACTTATTACCACAATCGTTGCAAATGAACGGCTTTTCGGTCGAGTGTTTCAACATATGAGTCGCTAATATCGAGGCATCGGCGTAGGTTTTCTTGCACAACTCACATTTCCAACGAGCAACTTGAGATATTTCGCTATCCATATTTTTCGATGAAAATAAAGCCTCTTCCATATGTATGCGAACATGTCGATGAAAAGTATTTACAGATTCATACGCTTTTCCACAAACATTGCAGACAAACTGATTGAATACATTTTCGGGCGACACATCTGATTCTGAATCCTCGTCATCAGTTGGATCACGTAACTGCAGTTTGATATGTGGATTACGTTCTTGTTCAACGGAATGTAGCGAACTTATTGCGCTGGAGGAGTTAATCTCTTCTTCCATATGAATACGTATGTGACGATGAAATGTACTTGCTGAATCATATTCTCTCTTACAAACACTGCAAGTAAATTCCTTTTTTCTCAATGGTAACTCATTACTTGACACAACTCGCTTAGTATTCCTACTGGACTGCTCCCTAGTGGTGCTAGGAACTGAAAGGAAAAACACAGTGTAACTTCATATGAAAAATAATTGATAATTCTCAGTTAAGGTGGTAAGATCACCTTTGTGGTGTCACGTTCTAACGATTCTAGACTTTCATCTTTTGCCTTTATAGGAACAATGGCTTTGTGTCAAGTTTTCGATATTGATAAAAAATAATAATTTTCAGCTGTTATCGTAAAGAGTACTACTAATGGTAATAAATTGCATAAAAAAATATATTGCTACTTCTAAGTTCTAATACATGAAACAAAACCGTAAGTAATTACAGTACGTTCCAGTTAGTAAAATGAAAGGTACTAGCTATTACAAGTTGTTACAAACTTACTGCAGTTGAAGTAATTCAAGATGTTCAAACAAAGATGAGTAGGGCCTACTGACTGCAATAATGCAGAATCAATCGCGATTCATAGAGAAAAATTGTGACTTCCATGATGAAATTAATTAATTGTCAATTAATATGAAATCAAATTGTAGTGGGTAATAGCGATTTTAAAATATATCAACAATAGTCGGAAACATTCTTGATGTAGTTGAATCATATTCATAGTTACACCAAGATATCCAAAGGTCGGTATATACCTTTTTGAGAAGCAGAAGATGCTTTCTCCTCTGAATTAGTGCGCATGATACAATTATCCACTCGAGAGCTCGATCTGCAGCTGAAACACCAGAATGCACCATCACACACGAGATTATTTTGCTTGTGGCTATTGATTGCAATACTTGATTAATAAAATATATTGGTGAGATTGATTATCTAGTTTTGTTCCGATGGTCTATATCAGTTAGGCCTATTGATTATCATAATAATAAATACTAGTTGAGGATTATTGTTTGCTTAACGACCCCACCAACAGCTAGGTTATACGGGGGTACGAATGAGCAAATGATTATGAAACTATGAAGTGATGATAAGTGAAAGGATGTTCACAAAAACCCATGCCTTATGCAGGACTTGAACCAACGCCCAACGGTAACTTCAGTTTCTGAAGCGGTGCCTCTAGCTAACTGAGCTACCGAGGGCAGCTAATAAATACTACACCTACAACAATAAATTCATATTTATTATTTAGTAAATGGTTGAAAAAATTGAAGGAAAACTACAGAACAGTTGACAAGAGATTAAAGTGGAGTTGATCAATGGAGGAAAGAAGCATTTCAGCCGTTTTAAAATAAATAATAATGCATCTAAAGAAGTAAATATATTTCAATATTTAATAACAGAAGAAAGATTCAACCTTCATCCACATAAATCTTACCTCCACCTATTTATTTCATTTTGTGAGAGTCTTGTTATCTCAACCACAGCTGGTAGGAAAAGCTTGTTTTGTTTGACAACACGGCGTTCTGGCTTTCTTCTTAGAGGACATCTTGGCAAGATGCAGTCTGAAAAAAAATTGAAGAAAAAGACTCCAATGATTATGCAACATCATGAACATTATGTATGTTTGAATTCTTAGTACGTACAAGTATAGTATGAGTAGAACACACGGTACGCCCTACAGGTGAAAGAAGAATGTTTAATCAACGTATATCTTCCTAGTTCCTAGACTTGATTTTAATCAAATTCAAAATTTACTATATAGGCCCTAGACCTACCTATATGTGTAAAATATACGTAAATTTATGTGTAGGCCTAATCAATAGCTAGGTCTATATGTAAATCCCGAAAACATAATTTGATGGCTTGAAATCCTATTGGCTTCCATACTGTAATGTGAATACGTATTGTATAAATGTTATATAGCCTACAGTTTATAGTCTACTAAAGAATATTATAAAGTGAGTAAAAACAAAAAATTCATCTTTTAGGTCTACATTACATTTTAGACACAACAAAATTGCAGATGCAACTCGACTTTTGTTTGAAATTAACATTCATACTTAGATGGCTTGTTAGCTTCAGGTTGGAGATGTTTGACTGCGTAGAAACCTTTTTGAGACTATTGTGGTTCTCGGACTCCATGGGCAGAAGCAGGGGGTCTACAGCTTCAAGCGTTTTTAAAACTGAAAATGAAACAAATTACTCTATAGGCCACTCATATAGAAATTCTGTCATGATGTGTAATTTTTCTAACTAGGCAAACACAGAATATGTGTTGTACGATGAGCGAGATATGACACCTTGATCATATAAAATGTACTTCATTCGATACCAACGAGTCTAGGGAGCTGTGGATCTGCATTTTTCTGCTATTATTTCTATCTATTCGATGTATAAAGAACATGTAATACATTATTTTATTCGAAACGGCTGGTTCAATTGCATACACATTTTTAATTATGATTTAAATATTATATTTATTATATTTATTATTATTATGACTAATTTCTAGTAAACGTTGACTATATCTACGACTCAAGAATCAGTCTGCTATGTTCCTAAATTATAGGAAGTAATAAAATTCCTACCAGTATCATTAGATGGATCTTGTTTAATGTTTTTTAGAGTGTGAACGAGCAGGTTCCGAGTGTCTTGTATTGGGCTTCCAAGACATGAATTATGTTCTTCTTTCCCAGTTAATAGACTCAGCGGGTCCACTGCTGCATCCCGACTGTCTTGTATTGGGCATATATTGAGACATGTATTATGTTCGTCTTTCACGGATAATAGACTCAACGGGTCCACTGCAGCATCCGTGCCATCACCATCTCGTGGTTTCTCAAACAGAATCAGTCGAGGCACTAAAACATTCAAACACATTGATTAGACACTCAATGACTAATCTCCAATATTGACCAGAGAAGCCAACAACTTTCGATGTTGGCAGCATAGACCTATCTAATAAGAGAGATTACAAATTATTTTATTTTGATTGCGTTTCAAACAAACAATTTGTACACCGATATCTAATAAGTAGGCCTAAATCCACCGTGTATCAGGATACTCTGGTGAAGCAAAAAATTTGTGAATGTGCCAAATTTGAAAACATTGTAAGGCCTATTATCACTGTCAACTGGAACCTCTGACCTTCGTTCATGCAGTGTGGAACACCGACTGCAAACGTTCCCAAAATTATTACAACAACATTAAAAATGCATTAAAATAAATCCAACTAAAATATTAATTTGTAAAATTTGTTGGTCACATTTGTTTGGTTATTTTATTTTATATTTTTTATCAAAATTAGGGTAAGAGAATCAGATAAGTCTACCGTATGTTGACCTACAATAGCTCAACAAAATTAGACATACGATAGATGATTTCTCTAATAACGCAGGTAGACCCTACCGCAGGTAGACCTTAAATCTGTACATACAAATATTTCAAGAAAGGCGTAGTCTAATATAACAATGTCATCAATTGAACAGAATCTTTATTTCAATGACCTATTATTGTATCGTACCTGGCCTGGTGACTGTCAAATGCTTCTCGGCATTGTTTGATAGTTGTTCTGTCACACAACATTGATCCCGTTCCTTTTTTATGCATAGGCCTACAGTTTGTTGTTCTGATGTTTGCCTGCATGCTTCTTTTTCTTGACATGTGCAATCAGCTTGTTCCACAGCAAATTGATGTAATGCAGGCTCATGTTTTATGGAGGCAACATGTTCAGACACATAACCCTTTTCATCATTCGTTATTTGACATTCTAGGCCTACTTTGTCCAACTGTACACAACGGAGTTCGTCAATATCCACCGGTTCCTTTTTGATGACGGAAAGAATTTTTTTTCCACTGATATTTGAATCTCTATCCTGTATTATTGCTGCAGCTAACAAAAGGTCGACGCCAGTTAACATGCTGATAGCGCTGCTCTTGGTACCGTAGGTCATACTGTAAATAAAATTATGCAGATTTCAAATATCTGTCACTTTCAATTTTTTCATTTTGAAGTTTTAGAGGTGACCAGGTGCATTGTTACTACGTCGTTGACGCGCCATAAAACCCCAATATTCACTCATTCAATAATCATCTAGGCCTATAACAATTGATTTTAATCGAAGACAAAAGTTAGGTTAGGTCAAGGTAAAAGTCAACACAGGCTGAGCCCAACTTAAACAAATTTGACTAGGGCCATCAATGCTAGGGCCTACATACATCGAACAAAACAAGTCTAGTTCTAATGCTTTATTTTCATTCAAGTCAGCATTTTAAATATGCATATAATATACTCGAATATACTCACAGTTCACATCTACAGGCAGTTAATCATCGACCGCCCATCAGTCCACATTTGAATCTTTGATCTAAATTTCATTCCAACGAAGCAACTAATCGCAAGTGAGTACCAAAAGAATGTAAGGAAAATGTTATAATTTGTGTTGTTAATTATTATAAACAGAATATGAAAAGAAATGTAAACTCTAAAAGGAACAAAGAAAAATATTGTCATTTAAATGAGCTTTGATTTTGACCTATTATAACTAATTTCACAGAATTGTGGCGCTCACGCGAATTTCTATTTCAAATTGTTGATTGTTGCGCTACCACAATATAACCAGCCATACTCTATGATCTAGCATAGCTTCGCTCTTTATAGTTTATACAACCAGTCCATGGTTATATAATAAAGGTCTTTGGTTTATACTATGGTTAAATTGGGTAATATACTAGATTGACTAGATAAGGGATGAGGAAAGAAGTTCAATTTTTCAGAGAACTCTGAGACCACACACACTTTGCGAATTGAAGATAAGATACGTATAGAAATAAACATTTATTTAAATATAAAAAAAACTCTGTAGGACTATGTTTGCTATTTTTATATAGAGAAAATAAAATTGGGAAATGCCTAATTATTATGTATGTGTTTAAAGTTCACTTATATATATATATATAATAGTAAATATGTATATATATGTAATGTAATATATATATATAAAGATTTTAATGTCATGGTATAATTAAAAAGTGACAAGGAAATTTGCAGCATCCATTTATATAGCTGTCTTTTTTGGTGGCTAAAAGTGCAGGGGTTCCGGTGATCGGAAGTGTATGAGAGCTGATGTAGTGACAATAGAAGGATAAGTCTTGAAATTAAAAGCAGAAGTGACCTTCAGACGTAGCATGTAGAATATATCTAATATATTGTGAGGCTTGATGATATTAAAAGTCATAACATATATTTGTCCTATTTCATTCTTATTAATTTCACATTGGTAATTCCGATACTTGATAATATTATTATAGTCATACCGTGGCATTGTGATTGGATAAGAAAAATAATTGAAGTTAATAAGAATTAATTATTCAATTTGCAATAGTTCAATGATTTTTTTTATATAAATATTACCAGTTGTCAGTCAAATTTTTATACTCCGTAAAGTTTTTGAAAATCTACATATTAAAATTACTGCTAAATAAATTCGGATAAAAATCCTGCCGTGATTTTGACTGGTAGCTAGCTCAGTTGACAGTTGACAGTTGAATAATGGTGTCTTACGTCACGATCTTTGTAAAGACGTACCAAAAATATTAACTGTATAAGATACGACCAAAGTAAAAGCATTAACTGTTACAATTAAAATTGTATATTTCTTAATTTCATTTTTTAATGTTATGTTTTCATCCAAACGAGAAAATTTTACTGCGTGGAAGCAGTTATAACTTTAAATTTTGTTCTCAGAGAGGAATTTTTCAAGGTGGAAGTATTCATAATTATCATGTTCTTAACGTGGGAGGACATTTTGTACATTTGGGAGGACAACTGTACATTTGGGAGGACAAGTGTACATTTGGGAGGACAAGTGTACATTTTAGACCACGATATGAACGTTTTAACCATTTGTAGGCCTAATAACATAATGACTACTTCTAATCCAATTTGAGAAATTTTGGAACCAAATATTAATTTATGACTAGGCCTACACGTCAATTTTGAGAAATTCCCACTTTTGGAACAAGGTGTAAAATTATGACTACTTCCACGCAGTGAAATTTTCTCGTTCGGAACAAGAATTAATATTTTGAAAAATCAATAAACATGAAATTTAGAAATATATCTGGTGTCTATTCTCACAGTCAATGTTTTTACCTTGGTCGTACATTATACAGACAATATATTTTTTTAGGGTTTTATGAAATGAAATGTGATCATGTATGTTCAATTATGTTTTTATGAAATGAAACTTTGAAATGTACCATTAAGCTATATATTATTCAGGCCCCTTTTGACTGGTAGGGTATAGTAAGTGTATAGGGTAAAAATAAATAAAATAAATGGAAATTATTCGTAATAGATATTAAAATATTCTGGTATATGTAGTGCATTTTTTGGTAGCGGACACGCCGACACGGACAGGCATAATTATATCCCTGTGATCCCGTATAATTATTTTGTGATTCGAGTTACTATCTCCCCACATAAAATCATATTTTAGACCTCAATTCTCAACAGAGTATACTGCAATACTGTAATGTTATACTGTAATATTTTACAAGAATGTTTACAACCACTGTTTGAGAGTTTGTACTCTACATCCCCATTATTTCATTGTTTCCTAGTTACTAACACCAAAACTACATTCTTATTTCGACTTTTCAAAATTATCAGTTCATTTCTTCATATTCCCCGGTAATCACATCTTTGAACGTATTGAAGTAATATGCCACAACTTCAAGACCTGCCTGAAAAAGTGTTGACCAAAATCCTCGGATACTCTAAATTCAAGCAGTTAGTGCCTTTACGCAGAACTTCGCGTACATTCCACAAGATATGTACTAAACTTCTTAATACTGCATTCATTAACCTCGAACCACGTCTCAAATCACAACTAGAAACCGTTCAATTTCAAATAAAAGTAATACATTCTTCAAAGGATCTTGCGAAATTTCTTTTCCATTATCGCATTCTTCAGATTTTGGAAGGTGAGGTACGCGCCCTGAATACAGTGTGTGGACGATACATAGCTCGTGGTGTATACTGCTTCACGGGAGGAGCACTACTCGATTGTTTCTATGGGATCACGTCGTTGCAGTCACACCAGCTGAAAGAGAGTGTAGAACGTAGCGTCGCCGTTCAACTGTACCTCCTGTGTGAAGAGTTTGCTGATCATTTTGAGGAGGTCGTTGAGCCGAAACTTTCTGTTCCTGTTGCACTAGGTGCTAAGATTGTTGATCTTCTGGATACTTTCCTCGATTCAAATTATCAGTTATTGGCGACGACTAAAGAGGACGCCGTTCAACTTGTGGGGTGCTATGAGGTATTCAGCGCGTCTGAAGGAATCTCGGCGCCACCGAAGCCGTCGTCCAGTATCTCTTCGCCAGCTGAAGTGAACCGTCTCGTGAGGTTTGTAAACCTGGTGATATAGACCTAATACTGACAATCAAGAGTGAGCATAAGTAACTGTGTTTTATTGTTATAGTAACTGATTGTTGTAAAACTGATAACTAAAAGTAAAAGTCCTTTTTCTACCTGACTAACAATCAACATTCTTTTTGTTTTTCTTGTAATGATGCTAAACGCCCCACTAACGGCCATGTTATACGGGGGTGCGAAAGAGCGGTTGACAATGACACGATGAAGTGTATGAAGGACGTTTACAAGAGCCTATTTCTCGAACATGGATTGGGTCTTGGCTATGCCTTTTTATAAATAATTAACATGGAAATTGTGATATTAGATGGGATTCAACGGGTATCAGACGAAAAGATAACTGGCCTTACTTTTATGTCAACCTCTAGCTTACATATATTCAATTTCATAATGTTCAGTGTAGGCCTATTCATAATAGTTTAATTTAAATCATGATACTATGGTAGTATAATCTATCTTCACTCAGAATTTTTGGAATCATAAATAATACTTCCGTCTGTTTGGCTCAGAAAGTTGAGGCTTTTCCTGGGGCAGACGTGCGCAGGTTCGAGTCCCGCAGTAGGTAAGGGTTTTAATAAACGTATTTTCACCTATTATCGCTTCATTAGTTCATTTTCTATGTCTATTGTCTTTGGTACATTCCTACCCCCGTATTTACTTGCTGTTGACTGCGCTGTTCAATACCACCAATAAAAGCATTTTTTTCCGTAATGCAGGTATCTACGCAACACTGTTCGCTGGCACAACCTCTGTCACTGTCTGGACACCGGCAACAAGAAGTCACGTGGTAAGAAGCCGTCCAACCATCGTGAGTTGTGTCTGGACGTGCCCGGAAGTGTACAGGAAGATACGGGTAAAGGGGATCACGACGTGAGACGTGTGTACATGCGCGCTGGATGTAAAGGAGAGACCAACGGTTACAAACAAGGTCTGGCTTGCTCGCTTAACTTGCAGTGTCCATCCGAAGAAGTACCACGAAGATTACACACCAAGAAGAAGACGTCGTCGCTCCTTGAGAAAGGCACCAAATACGAGTTTAGCATGGAGATTCGAGTACGATATTGCACAGTGGAGGAGATCGAGGAAGTAACCAAGGAGGCTGTGATTCAGTTTCATCATTCGAAAGACGGATGCTTGTTGGTGCAGAATACTCATCGAGTTGAGTCTTACGGTTCAGAATCGAGTCTTGGCTAGGTCAAACTACTACGCAACAAATACCTTTTATATACGCCTATATATCTATTTTAACTTTGCATTAACTGTATTTTATGTAGATGTGACACGTTATTCCCTGATTATTTTTATCTCAACTAGTTTACTATCATAAATTAATAAACCAGTTTTTTACTTTTGTACATGTGAGTTACAATAACACATCGTACCCATTATTTTGTGATAAATATATAGTTATTAGGAAGTTGACTTCCGCCGGTATTGTACTGACGATAAGAATACATTAAAGTATATTTTGAAGAGACAATAGTTTTACCAAATTCAATAAATTGGTTCCAGTTTTCACCTTTGCTCGTTCACCCTACAACTTGAACATTAAATTGCTGTCTTGCCTGTATATAAGACGAATGAGATTTTTGCAAATAAATGATATTTATGGTTTATTTTGACTAATAATTATGAATGGTTCAAAGAGAAATGAGTTATCAGAAGTTCTTACCCACACTGAATAAGCAGGTGATGAGAGAGAGAGAGTGCAACAATAACAATATGCAAGCGCAACACATTGGCAAGCGCAACACATGCGATTCAAAAGTTCGAATGATCATCATAAATTCATAATATGGTTTCACAAATATCTTTGTATTCTTCTTTGATTGAGTGAAATGAGTATTGCATGATAATGGAAAACACAACTGACCAATCAGAATTGACAAACATATATCTGTTTTGTTGTACTTGTATTCCAGTATTGAAGTCTCACAATAAGCTAGAAAAACTGATTGAAAAATATAATTATAGGCCTAATTGTAAAATAATAGTCAGTATCGAGTCTTGTACTACTTTCTTTGGGATAATATGATCTCAAATAATATGTTATTTTAATTTAAATCAAGTTGATTCATGTTTATTGCCAAAACACTATTTATAGATATATATATATAGGCTATTACAATTATAATACAATAATATTATTTATTTGGTGTCACATATTTATGACGCAGTTTATAGGCGAAGAGCCAGTGAGGAAAGGGTAACCCCATAAGGTGTTCTGATGATTGGAATCAATGCGGATTAATGATTATTATTATTATTAATCTAGACACAATATATACGTGTCTTACAATCCGTCAAGGGGCCGTTTTGCCCCCAGCGGACCCAAAAAAAACATGTATAAAGAAATCCTGTGTTTTTTTAATCAGAAGTTTGAAAATATGAAATTCGAAGTAAAAAAATGATTGATTATGTGCAAACGAACTCCAAACAAGATTCAAGGCATACTCAAATGCAATGGAAATAACATCAACATTAAGTAGATTAATGTATTTATTTAATTTTACTTCTTTCGTAAATGAAAGGATAAGTTAGTAACATGTATGGGTACATTGAGGTAAGCTAAGCTAAGCTTACATTTTGACATGAATTACTTCTCATTTAATTGCGTGCAACGCAAAATGACCTCGCTGTCGACGCGCATTTAAACTATTTTAAATCACCAAGAAAAACTAGTTCTCTGTGCGATTGTGGAAAAACGAAGATGTTGATTTGTAGTGGGTAACTTCAACAGATTGCACATAGTCTTCAAAGCCTTCTATCTGTGCGACGAGTACATCCACGGCAGCTTTCGAGTCTTCGACAACACAGCAAATCTGAAGTTTGTTAATTCCAAATCCGACTGGCACTAATCTACCTACAATACAAATCCATGATTTAAAAACGACATTTGTATCATTTCACTATAAACATATTCTATAAATTATCCACATTGGAGGTACAGTATAGCAGTATAGGCAAAATGCATGCGTTTTAGATATACTTTCAATTAAAATAGTCGCTGATAACCCAGTGGAAGCCGTTTGTTCCATGTGACCGGGAAATGAGGGTAGATCGGGTCTCAGTTCGATTCCCGCTATCGTATAAGTTGAAGTGCTTTTAGTCATGCTTTCATGCTTTTAGTCATGATAGTGAAACGAGAAGATAGAATAAAATATAGTCTGTTTCAGCGATATATTTTAGTCAAAACTGCTTTTAATCTATACCTGAAACTTACAAGTTTTGTGGAACGATAATGTTTTATAAACACTCAAGATAGTTTCATGTAGGCCCAATTCTTAAACATAATTAAATTTAAATGTATAGTTTGAAACTTTGTAGGCCTATATTCTGTCTCTCGATTTTAATCAAAATTAAATTTAAAGACGAAGTTATTTTCTACAGTTCTACCAGACCAGAAGTTCTACCAGACCCTGTTATAAAAGTGTGGCAATCAACTTACATAACTAACAGGCCTGCTACCATAGCCCAAAGATCTTTGGTATGTGGTGCCACTCACTCCAACCTTTGCAACTCCACATGTTAGATAAAGTAAAATGTGAAACAAATCTCATGCAAACTACGTAAATAAAAATACGAATTAAGTAACAACAAATTATCACTAACATTCCGACTGGGCTATCAAAATATAGTGGTATAAAATACATACCTGCTTTCTATACAATAGAACCATCATTTGTAGGGCCTATGTAAACAAAAATTATATAACTTCACTCAAATATTCTAGATTTATATAATCACAAAAAAAATCTCTTGACTTTTTCATGTTTCTTCACCAAACTATTTTAATTCTTACTTTTGTCACAATCCACCCTTACTAGTTACTACATTATTTCTTCACTTACCTTCTCCCCAAACTAGGCCATCCATAACAATCGTCCTAACTTGAGCTTCCATTGCTGTCATATCGGTTTCATCGTCCCAAGGCTTGACTTCAAGAATAACACTGGACTTTGGGATAGACATCTCAAACCGTTTGTGGTACACTCAACGATGAAATGAAATTTGGGTAAATTATTGTATTTAGATGCAAAAATAACAAGTACAGCAAAGAGAGATAAGATTAGACCACGTGCTATATGATGAAAAAATCAAGATTAGATTATGCAGGTCTATACGCCATATAGACAACTGGCATGAACGATTTGTGGCAATAACCAATTATGTTGTTTTTTATTTCCAAGTACTCATGCATAAAGAAGCTATATTCATGCAATGTTTTTACCATTCTCTATGATTAAATATGTATTATTTTCGATTTTGGGTCAACATGTTTATCTTTGTCCATAATAGGGGAACATTCAATGATTCTACAAAAGATACTACCAAATAAGACAATTCGCTCTTACAAAGATACCCAGGCACACCTCCATTCCCCTCAACAACGTATGCAATTATAACCCATGCTCGCCACTGAACGAACGGCCCTGGTTACTGCTGGGCAGCAGCATAATCCAGCGTGCTTGTAGCGCTTTCTAGCGAAGTGCATAGGTGCTACTGGTGTTAAAGGTGAGGGGATTAGAAGAGTGTGGTTATAAAGTAGTGGGGATAAGAGGGGGGGAGGGGGTCAGTTTTATTTCAACATTGCGTGACATGTCTTGGTAGTGTCGTGAAGCGCGAGCGCTTTTGAGAATGTAATACCAGTAATACTGAAAAAGATGTTTTAAAAAATGTTTATCCCGTTTATCCCGTTATGCTCTAAAGTTGAAAATAAAAATTATAATGACAAAAAAGTACGTTATACGCAGCGGCAGGCCTATATTCATGTACATCATTTGATATTAATAAAATATTTTCCAAACAATAACTTGATTGTAATCTATTACGCTATGGATAATGGAGTTATGAATTTATAACACCTGCATCCATTATACTTCATTGCACTGTTATTGTGCACTGTGAATAACAACTCAGACCTTCAGAATCACAATAATAAACTATAAGTGCATTCAGTGCTCCAATATGATAACAACCAGACTAGACTATGATGAAACAATTTTTATAAACTTGTTCACATCACTGGCCTGCTGATTATCGCTATACTTGTATCCACGAAAGAAGAAGGTCGTCTACCAACGTAACAAACACAAATATTACCCAACAGCTATGGTATTTTAAGGGTCAATAATTTTTCAATACGATATTTACGATTACAAACACAACTACACCTTTCAAAAGTGTCAATATTTTCAACTTCAGCTAGTTTCTCCACAATTACCAAAGTTTTTATAGTTATTCATTTGATAGACGACCATCGTCGTTCGTGGATAAATGTATACGTGCATCCCGTGTATATTCACGAAAGAAGACGGCGCGAACCACCTGTACGCTAGAGGTGGGGGACATGGAAGACGGTCGCTCATAGCCGTCTTCTTTCGTGGATGCACGTCTATTCGCAAGATCTCTCGCTGCTGTAGACCAAGGTATACAGTGCGTAGAGTTCAGTGTTCCTCAGACCAGCCTCCACTCACATCCACATTCTTGATCATGCGTTTAGGAGCAACGATACCGAACTTCAAGGCGGAGACGACACAGGGACCGATCCAGTTCTATGACTGGCAAGGAGATTCGTAAGTAATATATATGATTATGTTTACTCAACGACCCCAACAACAGCTAGGTTATTTTGGGGGTACGAATACTGATGGTTTTATCAAGTAGATAAATAAGTGCCTCGAGTCTATGATGTTTTTGTTGGGCATACGAAACTTTTAGGGTTACATTATTTCACTTGAAAAATGAAAACGAAGTTTTAAAAAAGTCAAAGATGAATAAAAAATGAAAATTTTAATTCAATATATCTATTAGATATTTTTATGTATGTCCTTTCGTTGAATATTTAAATATTTCTCTTCTTCATTTTGTATGTGGGAATTCGGAAATTGGCGTCGAAGGGAGTTTGTAGCAAATAATAACATAATTTTCTATCAGAAGTAAGGATCGGAGATAATTTTTAATCAATTTCAACTTCAAGAGTTCAGAAATTGACTTCTAGTACGTCCGTGTAAAAGTTATAATTACTATAGAAATAATTATGATTTCCGATAAGAGGTTCCTCTAGAAATATAAGTAAGTGCCAGCAATTACGAAATGCCTCACGCTGCCTTGAGGGGCATCAATCATGTACGTTGTATGAGCTACCTATTTATGATTGTAGCCAGTAAAACACTTGATTACAGTCTTATTCAATAAAATAACTGTAATAATGTTTTTCGAAATCTTTGAAATCTTATATGCAATTGTTGCAATTGTATTGTTTGCCTATTAACGATAAGGACGAGTTAGTATAAGACCGTTTTGAAGCTCCTGGTTGTTTTAAGACTTCGCGTCGGTCTTGTCATCAATAAAAAATACTAATAATTGTATTTTCTCAATTTGTATGCCTATAGGATATTAAATATAAGCTATGAATTATATGATCACTTAAAACGGTCAACGTACAGGACTACGTCCCAAGGGCTGGAATGAGCGGAATTAAGAGATAATGTTTACAAAACGAAAAATTTTACGTATTTTGAGTGACTCAACCTACGTCCTAAACTACAAAACCTCGAACTTGAACCAATAACCTGAAACCAATAACCGGTAAACTAGGTTTGAGTCAGGTCTACAAAACAGATCTAGCCTCGACTGACACCGAACCTTCATTCTATGAAGCATCTTCATTTAGAGATTGATGTCCATTATAAAAAGCGAAAAGAAATATATCACATTTAATGTGTAAATGTTCGAGATGAGAATTTTAACAATTTCTCTACATTAGTATAGATAAGAATGAAAATTAAGTCTCATAATATCCCATAACACTTTAATAATACTTGTCATGACGTTACACAAGTGCAGTATTGCTATAGTAGGCCTCAACACAATACGATCATTAAGCCATTGTTCATTGTTATCAATTCCAAGTCTTTAGAACAATGAGTTTCTTCGGGATAATTATGCACATGATATTAATTAAAAATAAATAAAATAGTAGAAATATAATGATGCATGTCTAATGCTTTCATGTACCTCGATATTTGAAATATTCGATCACACAAGGACAAGGTATCGTGATTGTGTACTGCTTCGAGAGGGAAACCATATAGGTTGAAATTTGGAAATCGTTCAGCTACGCTCGATTGAATTTCAAAAACTTGATAACAATATTTACCTTCATGATGTAAAATTCAGAAATAATCTTATACAATTTTAGTACTTTATATTACGTTTACAACTTTCATTAGGCGCTAATTCTCATGTTTCATTAATTTGGTTTCATCTTTTACACATCCTTGAAAGATGGTCACGTTCATGCGCCATTACACGATTTAAAACCGAATTATGTGGTTGAGTTGGTGCTTGCCGTTCTCTCACTATACTGGCACAGCCACCACATCCTGAAGATTCCCTGAAGCAAGGATTATGAAAGGTCATAAAGATCCTAAAGGATTCGATATCCTGGAGATGTACATAGTCAAGGTCATTACTTAAGAGATTTGTAATACCGAATTGTGTGATATTTAGCTTGGTGCTTGCCGTTTCGTATCAACCTTCCGTCACAGTCTTATGATCGATAGTAACCTGAAGATATATGCAGGGTCAAAGTCATAAAAGGTCATTACACACCTACCGTATATACGTACGAGGGACACACATACGTACGAGGGTATAGTTAACGGCCGGGTATTGTCCAAAAAGATGTAATTATATAAGTAGCTCTAGAGGAAGTAGCAGCGCTGCCAATTGCAATTTGAAAACTGGATGCAAGCTGGATGTCCTACGTGACCCCTTTTTTTTAATTCTTCGGCTCACTACTATAGCAGAGTTCTTACAACTTTTACAAGCTAACCCACAACAGTTGCTACCAAAATGGCCGCCTTTAACTTGCTATCATTACCCATAATGTCCTCTTATTGTCTTGTTTGTGTTTGTTATCTTCTTATATAAGGACCTTGGTATTGTCTCATGTATATAGCTGGTGCGTGCTGTTCTCGCACCCCGCTGACTTCACTCCAGTATGCACGACCGAATTGGGCCGTATCGCCGTCCACGATCCCGAGTTCAAGAAGCGTGGGGTCAAGATCATCGCACACTCTTGTGACAAGCTGAAGTCACATAAAGATTGGGTCTCCGACATCAAGTCTTACTGCTTGGACATCCCCGGGGACTTCCCCTACCCGATCATATCAGACGAGAGCCGAGCTTTGGCCGTGCAACTGGATATGCTCGATGAACAGAACCAGGCCAATGAGGACACGGCGATGACTGTGAGGGCGCTGTACATCATCAATCCCGAACATAAGCTGGCGTTGTCCATGCTCTATCCGGCTTCCACGGGACGCAATGTCGAGTAAGTGTTACCAACCTTTTTTTTTCAAAGAAGCGCAAGGAATTGAATGAAGTGATATTGATTATTATTGTTTGCTTAACGACCCCACCAACTGCTAGGTTATATGGGGGTACAATTATATGGGGTATACGCAGATGATTATGAAACTATAAGTTATGATAAGTGAAAGGACGTTTACAAAAACGCATGCCTTATGCGGGACTCAAACCCACGCCCAACGGTGACTTCAGTTTCTGAAGCGGTGCCTCAGCTGACTGAGCTGCCGAGGGCGGCGTGATGAAGTGATATTGAACTATTTTGTATCCACGAAAGATGAAGGCTTCGACTGGCTCCGAGTGAAATAGATTTTTCATTTTAATTCTAATTCAATAACATTTTCATTCGATTTCCACTTTTGAATGACTGAATATTGAATGACTATAGTTTCAATCAAATCCCGTTCCAGCTATAAGAAAAAACATCACTCGTATTTATTTTTTGATATTTGGTGGCATGACAGCGGGACAGACCATATGGCAATGACAGAGTCGATAATGTAGTTCCATCTTGAGCTATACTCCTAATTTCCTTATAACAAAACAACAATAAGTAGGCCTAATATAATTAATTATAATGATCACGTTTTACAGCGAGATCCTGCGAGTGCTTGACTCACTTCAGTTGACATCCAGAGTGAAAACCATCGCCACTCCTGCTAACTGGACGGTAAGAATTCAACGAGTATTGACCAGTTGAACTAGCCTCACTAATATTATTTTGAAAAAAATATAAAAGATTATTAATATTCACAATATATATTATTAGTTACATTCGTTGTGATTTTAGAATCGTTTTATGAAGCTATACAATTTCGCGGTTTCAACTTCGATTTATAAATGTTCATAAATCATAGATAGATTTAGTTGCAGTTAATTGTTTATTAACATTGATAACAAGTGGCTAATGGCTATTAATCCACTAATTAATATTTCGTAAAACTACACCCAAGTATACAAACAATTATTGTTATTTAAGCTTATATATCATTAATAGCCAAATAATTATGCCATGTAGGCTACACCAGCAATATTGACGAAAACAGAATTCCAAACAACTGCATGCATGCCATTATCTCTTCTCATTGTTGTGCCTATCCTTCAATATAGGCCTAGTTGATTCGGAGTTTTGGTCAGAAATTGAATGGATTCAAGTGTGTACGTAACACATTCACATTCATTCAGGGTATCGAAAGAAAGCAAATATAAAAAAAAATGTTGTCCTGAACAATTATTTAAAAAATGACATTTGAAGTAACCCGTTTCAAGTAAAACATCGGCCATTATACGGCTCGTTTGCAATAATATAATGAATGATGAATGATTGTTGTTCACAGCCCGGCGAAAAGGTCATGATTATCCCGAGCGTGAAGGACGAAGATCTTCCCAAGTTGTTCCCTAAAGGAGTCGAAAAGGTTGCAATGCCGTCTGGAATAACCTACGTGAGGACCACAACTGATTACTAAACAGGATGGTCGAGAACATGAGAGCTAACAACCACTTGGGTCTACTTCAACATTTCAACAATGGTGCTTTTTTCTTCGCCTATAAAAGAAGTAGGGCCTAACTTTTCTTCCGCTAAAATGAGTCTTAATTTCCTAGTTATTGGTTATGTTACAAGATCTTTAATATTTCAATATCCATATGATGGTATAATGTTTCGTAAGTGTCATAATAATATAAATATTCTGATGAAACAAATAATATTATAGAATAATAAAATAATTGAATAAAAATGAATGTTTTAAAATATTGCGTGCTTGTTCCCTGAATCCCTGACGATAAGAAGAAATGGAAGAAGGCAACTGGCGAAACACATTGAATGAACGAGGCAAACTATTTATAGTAAAACATGAAGAAAGCTACGAAATTTCAGATGCAGTGCAAAATAAATACAAATAATGGGAATTATACTACCCTTCTAGATTTTCTAATAGACGTGTGTAATGAAAATATATACAACAAATCGAAAGAATTAAAATCTTCAGAAAGAAAAGAAAGAAACATTTTTCGTAGTTCTTGTTCTTTAAAATTCACACGGACTTGACTTAATTATTTAATTCATACTCGTTTCGCTCGTTTGTTCTCATTAGCATAGTAGGCGTACTAGCTGTATACCTCACTTTAGTTTTCAATAACTGGTACTTTTAAAAATACTCTAATGTCTTCATCTGAAAATAGAACTTTTGACCAACGCAACCCGCAATACGTCCATGTCCTGCTAATTCAGCTTTGTGAAATTTACTATTCCGTCAAGTTATTGACGTTTACAGAATATTTGGAAGATGATTTTTGGTGCCTGTTTATGACAAACTATAGAAGTTACATGCGCGAAATTTCCACATTAGTTATACATAAGATCTTTGAACACATGCACTGAAAAAATGTGTGAAAAAATTGATTCAATTCGTTTTTTTAAACAATGTCTAAAAAATACTACATTTTTAGGTATACAATAATTTTTATTCTCAATGTTATTTTACATAAATACAAAAACATCTCTACACAAGTACGTCATAGATGTGGTAAAAATTTGTGGTGATTATCTTTCATACTTTCAAAGATTCAGGTAGGCCATATGCTGAAAAACTAAAACATAATATTTTGATATAACTGCATTCAGGCCTATAACTTGAAGCACAAAAGTGAATCTCACTGAAATTTGTAAAGTGGACGGGCAAAGTGCTGAATGAAAAATTAGTACAATTAGACCCACTTCGTATAGTCTGATGATTCTTGCAGCATCCAATTAATAAAATATCACGTTACGATGAATCTGGAAAAAAAGCTTTCAGTATCCCCTCAACATGGAGATATTCACGTCCTTAAACTCAATCAAGTATAAAACCTGAATAGCCATACCCAGTAATCAATTAAAAATATTGAAACATTTTTAATTTTTAAATACATTCGGAAAATAAAAACCCGTAATGGTAATTTCAGCATTTTGTGTTCAAGAAATGTATGGCATTTATGAACGAGTGACCAGAATTAATTAAATTTATCTTATTATACCCTAAACAAATAGGTACCGGTACTGTAATAATAAAATCTTTTGTTCCATTGAAAATCTCAGTAGGGCAACTCCATTCAGGCGTTAATTTTCTAGTACCACAAATTCAATGCTAGTACTCACCGAGTATGGTATTTCGTTCGCGCGTTTGTGATCTATTAGTTTTAGTTCGTTCATTATTATTTCAATTCTTTCGTAGCTTTTAACGTAATTATGGAGAAAACATTAATGATAACTCGAATTACTGATATTGCGTGATCATCTACGATCAATTAGAATTACAGCAAAATTTACAATCATAAAAAATATGTAATGTATGGATTCAAAATTCACCTGTTCCACCCTGATGCGCGCGCTGCTCACACCGACGTATTGTGAGAACTAGCAATACGTCACCGTTTCGTAGTCCAAGGCCTAACTTAGGCCTAACTTTGTGTCGGCCATTATTTTGTGTCTCGTCAGGTTATTATTCCGAGACATACAACTACACTTTATAATAAACTTTACTGGATTTGTACCCACTTACGTTTATCTGTGAAGATCAGCATTTAGTAGTAATATCAACGGTTATTTTCAAGGTACGTGAGACTAAATTGTGGTAATTTAATGATAAAAATAGTTAGGCCTAATTACTGAGAATGACGTATGGCTTCACCCCATCTCCTCTGAAAAGCACACATTTGATTACAAAATTGTGTAGGCCCTATTCAATTTACAAGAGGCTCAATTCGCCTCTTAAGCATTTAACAAGCTGCAATCGGTTCTATCACCTCATTTTGTGTATTGTACTATTCACGGAAATTCTATGCAGCTTGGACTAGGGCCAGCAAGCTTAGGCCAGGCCTATTTTCCTTGTCATTCATCAGAGCCTTATGTTGACAGAATATAAATCCACCCCAATTCTGTAATAAGTGAAGAACTTAGCCTTCTTACTGATCTGAATGATTCTACTGAATTTGTTCAGATTCAATGCCGGAGGTGACTTCAAAGTTAGTTGAAGCTCGACACTTGATAAATCCACGCGAGCCAAAGGCCTATATAGGCTGACGTTTAATGAGTGTTGATATTAAATAGGCCTATTTATTTAGACCTGTAGGCCTAACCCTAAGACTTGGGCCTAGAGCATGATTATTTTTTATTTTCAATCTTGCTGGCCTCATTGGCCTATGTAGATCCACTACTTAGGTCTTGAGCAAGTTTAACGGTAACAGTTTTCTTCTCTATTTCAGATATCATCATGTCTGCTGGACCATATAATTATTCGTATATATTTAAATATATAATTATAGGTGATATGGGTGTTGGAAAATCATGTTTACTTCATCAGTTTACAGAGAAAAAATGTAAGTAAGCACCGATGGCACCGTATTATCATATTATCACCAGTTCTTTATTCTATAATATTATTTAGCCAAGAATTAGAGATAAATTGCATGAACAGCCCCAAATTTTAATTCTTAGGTCATATACCTACTATATATTATTCATATCCGTGACTAATTTCATATTGAGAATATCGAAAAGAACATGCATTTTTTATCATATAAAAAATACAACACGAAAAAAAGAAAAGTGAGAAAGAAAGATAGAGAAATAGATATTTAAAGAAAGATAAACTAATGATAAACTTCCTAGATAGGTCTAGGAAAAAAGAGACAAACTAATGGAATCAAACAATGAAAACAAATACCTATGGAAGAATAAACAATGAAGATTTTCTCATTACGGTAGGGCCTAAGGGCACAGTATAGGGCCTGGGCCCTATATTACATAAATTATATTATATTAGGCTCATGATTATAATTTTTTTTCTATTTCGTATTAAAAACTATATTTATCAGTAGGCCTACTCAAAGGACCAATTATCCTGAAAAAAAAAATCAAAATCGATCTGATATTTGAAAAGACCTCTTTTCAATATGCCAGGAATCCTAACGCAAGGTAAAGCTCGCGATCTAGAACGCTTGGCGTTTTGCAAATTAGAAATTTGTGGACTGAAGACTTATGGTGCCAGTAATTTTAATAATCTTTCATCATTAATTTTCATTTCAAGTTATTGTTGTTGATGCAATGTGATGTGAGTAAAATTGGTTTTACCCTGCAAATGTTTTGTCTAGTTATGGCTGACTGTCCCCACACAATTGGTGTCGAATTTGGAACAAGAATCATCGAAGTGTCTGGGCAGAAGATAAAGCTGCAGATCTGGGACACTGCAGGTCAAGAGCGTTTCCGTGCTGTAACCCGGTCATATTACCGCGGAGCAGCTGGAGCTCTGATGGTTTACGACATTACTCGTCGTTCAACATATAATCATCTCAGCTCGTGGCTTACGGACACGAGAAACCTGACCAATCCTAGCACGGTGATCTTCCTGATCGGCAACAAGTGTGATCTGGATGCCCAGCGAGACGTCACTTATGAAGAAGCGAAGCAGTTTGCTGATGAGAATGGACTTATGTTCGTTGAAGCCAGTGCTAAAACGTGAGTTCAACTGTTGGCATCTTGTGGTGTCTGAGCACGATCAATGAACTGTCTTGATGTAACGGCATCTTTTTGAATATACATATATCTTCCCATGCTTGTTTGAAGAACATTGTCAGTAATAATAATACATAAATTGCTAGTTGATGCAATTTCATAGTAGAAATTGTTCATCTACTGAGCATTTACCTGTCAACATCTTGACTCAACATGTGGACAGCTAGTGAATAATCCGTATTTCTGATCTGGCCAATACACGACGGCAACATGTTGATGGCTGCCATCAACATGTTGCCGAGAATTGAACATGGTCTATTAATAATAGACCATGTTCAATTCTCTCATCAAATGTTGACGGGTAATGTTGATCGTGTATGGCGTGTTTTAATTAAGGGTTGTCTAGATTTACTTTGTGGTTTAAGACTGTATTTCTTTTTCTTTTGTATTAAAATTACTGTATTCCTAGGCCGAAAAAATGTTGTGTAGCTCGCTTCATTTTTATACTATAGTCATGATTGGAGAATTATTACTAGCACACTGAATTGTTCTGATGTTTTAGTGGTGAAAATGTTGAGGAAGCTTTCCTTGAAACTGCCAAGAAAATCTACCAGAGCATTCAAGATGGCCGACTGGATTTGAACGCAGCCGAGTCCGGCGTCCAACATAAACCATCAACTCCCGGCAGAAACACTCTGGTCAACGAGCAACAGACAAACAAAGACAACTGTGCGTGCTAAGACTAACCGTGGTCTGTGATATCTTGGATCGCTCTGCCAGCGTGTCCCTCTATTGTAAATGAACTGAATCACACAATTTCTTATACTGTGTTGCGGTGAGTTGTAATACTACATCACGATGGGATTCATGGTCTGGATCACATCATTGGGGGCTTTTTAGTAGGGATATTAATATTAGTTAGACTATCAAATCAACATTGTTTTATTGAACGTAATATATGCTCCGACTTCACAAAATTCGAGCCAAATGTGAGGAATTATTATTTAAAATTATTGAATTAGATAAAAATATTTGAAACATACAAAATAGTAGAACGACTGATTTAACTCATTTTATTCAGACTCACTGATTATGTGATGCAAGTAGTTGAGCTACATTAACTTATTACGGACAGAAGCTGTTGTGAAATCCTGGATAAATTACTGGACCAAATCCCTAGTTTTCTCATCAAACAGCCATCTGTCACCTTGATGAAAAATAGTGCACTTACTGAGATATCTCGTCTTGCGTGACCTGATGTCCAAGGTTAATCAAATTATCTTGCAATTTTTTTTTTCAATGACTAGATGTATTTCACTGAATTCTTTTTCAGAGATAATATAAGATAGTCCTATCTTGGTCTTGTTTTAGTCAATAGAATGATTGATTACTTGATACGCAATGTGGAAAACGGTTGACTTACCGGTACTTCAATCATGCCTCGATTCAGTATGCTGTGTGACATAAAATTGCAACTGTTGGACTAGCCCCTACTGTTATTCGTGCATCTGGCTAGGTGTAGCCTGCTGTTTTCATGCCATTCTGCATCATTTCACATTTAATTTAGGCCTACTTAATTAACATTATGGTAACACGTAGGGTAATTCTGACTAGGTAAATAACGCTACCACCTTCTGTCAGCACTTGTTCATACATTTAGGGAACAATAGTTTCATTTTAGTTGATATAGTAGTCATCAACTGGTGATAAAATTCCCATGTTCAGCACCTTGAATCAATGATGAATTTAATTGTTATCATTAAAACAAGTAGGCCTACTTGTGCTCCACAAAGTACTGGTAATGCAGCTATATATTCTTAGATCACACCTCAGTTTAATTTTGTGTCATTTGCACATGCTAATTATTTGACAATGTATTAGGACATTTTTCATTCAGTTCTTGCCAACTTATTCTGGCAAAACAAGTAATCTTGTCAAAATACCAAGATAAAGATGCACTTCTTTCTCAGGTTATTGAAAATCCACATGACATATCACCAGTTTAGGTCCGTAGTAGGGTGGGCCACCCATTGAAGCCTGCAGACACTTGAGTTGATCCAATAGGCTATTTGAATTCCTGTTATAACTGACAAGAAAACTTGAATCAGATGTGAAATAATATATTCAATTTTGATTTTTGCATTCTTGATGTAGTGTGTCAATCAGAAAACCGGAGCTATGTTAGGCCTATAGAAGCTGCTACATGACAAATATGTTGCTAATGGCATGAAAGTGGGATGCTACAAAAGACCTAGATTAGATATTTAAGCTAAGAATCCATCTATTGCTGTATGAGTTTCAAAATCAACACAAGATAATTCATTTATATTGAATTGAAATTATTTTTATTACGTAAATTACCAACCTGTAGCTTGAGGAATCTAACATATAATCTCTCCTTTCAAGTTGGTCCAAGGAACCAAAAATATACTTGTTATTAATTACGTATTGAAATACACTTTTGATATTGTTTTAGTTGCGGTGTTTTGCACTGCCTTGTAAATATATTATATACTAATGGTAGATAAATACGTTTTTGCTTTAGCTGTAAAACTCGGGTTGACCAGTATTGTAGCACTAACGCTAGAATGAGTAATGTATTTATCAATTATACTCACATAATGTCCGACTCAAACAATCAAATACCAACAATTCATATCTGGCCAAGTGAACCGTAATTATTAATTGATAGTCCCTTAAACAATAACAGTAATGTTTTCTTCAGTGTTTCGACTTACCAAAACTTCAACTTGAAAAAATCTGTTTCACTACCACTACGCCTCTCCACACTTATCTACTTAATTATTTCATTGATTATTTTATCAAGTTGATAAATACTATTGTTACTCGGCTCTGTGTGGCTACAGCACTAAGTGATGTATTGCAACGATTTTGTCTTGAAGTGATTAAATTATACTATTTACCACCAAATCAAGGCAATCATATTTGTAAATTGATTGTAATAGGTATCCACTCAGCCACTACCAACTATGTTATGAAATATTATACTATATTATATTAATTAACTGTAAACAAATTGAAATTATGTAAAGGAATGTAATCAGTAATGTAATGATTATTTATATATAGGAACTGTATAATGTAATATATAAATTGATTATATTATTTTTATTTTAAGTTTGTGCGAGAGTTTTGGTGAAAAGTTTTCCATTTGCTTCTGAAATTAATAAGTCTTCAAAGAGGAATATCCAAGATTTTTATGATTTGTATCGATATATGAGATATAATATGCCATCCATGTGAAAACCAGCGTAAAGTTTATAATTGAATATACTAGACAAGAAAAGGTCTTGCATTAGACTACTTACAATAAATACGTATTAAACTTGAAGAGTATTTTGGAGTAGGCTTAGTGTTTGGGCTGAGATGAAAGTAGCTTATAATAACAGATGTTATGAGCGCATGGGAGTCGATTCAAATAATTAAATAAAATAATTATACCCGTTTGAGAATTTTGATATCTCAGTCATACCATTCAAAACTTATCACCAAAAAACTGATATTTTGCTAAATTGATTGCCATGTCCTCTTAGCATGTTACATGTTACTATGTAGCTACGTTCATATCAACCTAAACAGTTTTCGACTCTCGTACTCGAGGTTTAATACGTATTTGTTTCAAAGTAGTTGACTTACTCCAAGGCCTTTTCTTGTCTACTACATTTAATTTTAAACTCGATGCTGGTTTAAGCTGAATCAACTTGCATGCACTCGTAATGATTGGATTTAAAGCCCAATTAAATGCTTGGCAGACTTATTACTTTTAAACGCGAATATCTTTACCTCGCACGATGTTACTGCAAGCAGGTGCCAGGTGTCTGAATCTCCAGCGTGGTGACGTTATAGTGTTGACGTTAGATTGTGTCTTGTACACATTGCAATTATCCAAGGTTTCTTGTAATTCTATTGTACAATATCGACTAGCAAAATGTGCTGGTCACTTAACCTAAATGTCGTCCCACCCACAAAACTGTATCACTCTGAATAAATAACATTCCGATTTCCGACATGATGCGAGTATTGTACTTTATTCCAATACGGTGAACATCCAACATTTGTTAGGTACAGTATTTATTTATCTTGGTTTGATCCCATAGTACACAGTCATGCTGATGCATAATCTAGTTAGTAAGCGTGTCATAGGGTGGATTGCTAACCACCCAAATATGTTTCAATTTCCTATTCATTTGAAATGTTCCATCTTCTTTATTTTCCACAATTTTTATTCTTCATGTTTATAAAAAGCATTATTATAGAATATAAAATTAAGTAGGTAGACTGTGTCATTTACATGTTTTAACCACTTACAAGTTACAACAGAAACACTTTAATATCATCATTTATATCTTCTATCTTCTCCATTTTATTTTAGATTTTTTATTGGTGCGCTTACAGAGATTTATATTATTCATTCAATCAAGTAAAATACATTGCCCGAAAATTATTATGTTACAGTAATTTAAACTTATAAAGGATAAGAGTTATAATGAGCCTGCAGTCCTAACTTCAAGTGTATTTTTGTTAAAATTACAGCTTGACTTTGAATACAATTTACGATTCAATATTTTCCCCGAAATTGGCGTTGACTTTTGAATAAATGAAAATGTGTATCTTGACAAATGACACATGAAACAGAGTTGAGATACTGTAGACCTGAACTGTTTTATCTACGCGTAAAGATAAGGAAATGTATTTTACTAATGCTAATTGGCATACACAGGAACCAATTACTTACATACAACAATTTACCATACTAATGCTAATTATATTAGTATATATAGGAAAGGAATCAATTCACAAAAGTAAAAAACAGGTGGTTAGTGATTACAGTTGTCTACGGCTGAGGTGTGATGCGCAAGTAAGGCTTGCCCGAAGGAAGGCTGATTTGCGAGATGCCCTTAGGGAATAGAGCTTCAGCCTCTTTCTGCGGTAGAGTGGGCAGGACCATACAATTGCCACCATTCTAAAACAAAAAGTACTTAATGAATACATGATAAGTAACTACTGGTACTTGATAAATAATTATTTGTCACTTGCATATATTGATTTTGAGTTACAGTCAAAACTGAAGTGTTACGGGGGGGGGGGGGGGGGCTACACATACAAAAACACCATAAGCCAGACCAGGTAACCACAACACTCGATTTCCAGTTCCAGCTACTCCCACATTGGTAATTCAGGCAATTGAAAAGGTAATTTGTTGCTATACTTTATATGTACGCCTGTACGGTAAAACAGTTTTCTTTTACGTGTAGCTAGCATAATGAAATATTAAAATGACATTTTTGGAAAGTTGGGCTTGATTTAAAGAATATCAATTTTGGATGAATGAGATGAGAGGTAAATGATAGATGATGATACAGAGCAATGAAAACTATTGATACAAAAATAATGAGGTGGGTACAGGTTAGAGAAAACACATAGAGCACAAAAACACACAATTGAGTTCTGGGAGGTAATCAAAGAATCAATAAATCAATCACTCAAGTTCTATCCACCTGTTTTCTCCAACCTGTATCCACCTCATTATTTATCATATCACCTGTGTATTTGACTCTGTATCATCCATCATGGGCCTATATCATATTAAAATGTCAATTGTTTACCATCCAGTCTGCTGGTGTCGCCACTTTTCTCGATTCGGTCAGCTGAAGAGAGTCGATGGCTCTTAAGATTTCTCTATAAACAACAAAAATCACACCACTGTACCATATATCATTGTGATAAGTAACCATTGCAAAACTCAATATCTAACAATTCTCTGCCCCACGTTTGTCCTCAAGGTCAAACAGATTATTTTGTAAACCCGATCTAACTAATGAATGATAACCTAATTAATATTAATCTGACAAATCAGAAATCAATCATGTTGCCAATAGGATCGTGCATTAAAATATTAAAAGCACATAATTTAAATTGAGTCACTAAACAGAAACACTAAAGAGGTTCACATTTCAATATTTCCATGAACACTTGTGGAAAGTAAGTTTTGTAGAAATACTCAAAAATACTTATTTAAATGAAACTATTCAATGTAAAGAGAAGTTTCATCAAATTCAAGCAAATTAATTTACTTGCACTGAAGATATACTTGGGCCAAAAAAAAACAGCCCACATGGGTTTCTGAAGAATCCCATGTTTTACGGGTTTTATTAGGATTTAAAAAATCTTAGAAAAACAGCTGAACAAAATTCAGTAAATGAACTCTAGTTGGTTGAGGTGGGTTTTTTAGTGTGGGTAGGGTTTTTTATGTGGGTAATACCCAATATAACGCAGTGAGATTTTGCAATTACTTGCCAACCTAGCGTTCAAGAGATATTCATATTAGTCACTACAGACTAAATACGCACGTAAAGTTTCGTCCCGTAGTTGCCGGATACAGAATGGAGAGTCGCAGCTTCTTGTCAGGCGCTATAACAAAAACTGCCCGGCACGTGAGAGGAATGCCATTACAATCCAGCTCCATTGGGTCCAGCATGCCCAGCGTAATGGCTAATGACCGATCTTCGTCAGCAATGATTGGATATGGGAAACCTTCCTCAGCGATCTGAGAAAAGCTCTTGATGTCCTGCAATCATTGAAGTACGTATTACGTTGGACTACAATGCTACTGCTCGTATGCAGATTGTATTTAATTTTTAAATATTCTTTGAAGATTTGGAGGTAGGCTCCTCTGAATCAAAAATTGAAATTTTAATTATTTATTGAGTCTCTCAAATAGCACTTTTTTACTAGGACAATTGTGACTTGTGAATCATTCATTAAGGATTTTACTAGGTATCAAGTTAGTAACATACTGCAATCCAATTTGTGTGAGATGCCACCGAATCGCAAGAAAGTGCGACCACCTTCACACCACGTTTCTCGAACTCTGGAATAAGCGTAGCCACTCGCCCAAGTTCGGTAGTGCACACCGGTGTGAAGTCTGAGGGATGCGAAAATAAAATGCCCCATCTATAATCAGAAATATACAAGCTGGATTACACATCATTTCCACGATTCTCCGGATTAATCATTGATACAAATAATAAATATAGAACCTATAATCTATGATTTATGAACCTATAACAAGAACATATTACTATACTGAGGTTGTTTGAGATTGTTACTGAGTTCATTTGAATTACTTATGGGTTGTTCATATATTTGTTAAATTATCGTATAACATTTTTCAACATCATTTTGGATCCTGCCAAAGTGTTCAGTGTCCACTTCTTTCTAAAAGTAGGCCCTAGTCAACTTGGAAATGTATACATGTTATTACTGGCCTCTCGCTTTATTTGCATCACCTGAATACAGTTTATTTTTTAGGGTCACAAACAATAATCAATCGATTACGATCACTATTTTTTCAAACCATACGATAATCGAAGCAGTTTTTGCGTTACCAGTACCATATTTTGAATATCGAATCTTTCAAAACAGACCTCCTTTCTGTTCCCATAATTCCTCTAATCAGTGTCATGGATGCAAAAGAATTTGAGCTTCTATTGAACACTCTTAAAAGCCAATGAGAAGGCGCTCCTTGTAACGACGTCATGGGATATCTTGCGCAGAATGATATATTAAAAATTCACGGTCTAAATAATATATATTATATACCCCTTGAATATGCACTAGTTTTGGTCAATCTATCTACCTAACTCTATAAAATAAAAAGTATACTTTAGTGCTAGGCCTACTTCAAGGTTAGTTTAGTAGAACACAGTCCAATACATGGTACAAAAACTTTTTAGGGATAGGTGAGATATAATTCATACATTTCAGTTGAAACGTTTTGCATGAGATGTTAGATGGAAGTATATTAACAAGAGAGAAAATAGTCCTAGGCCTACACTCCCTTCGGAAAATCGAACTGCGGACCCCTGATTTGACAGGGCGCAAATCAACTCATCTCGTTCAAGATCTCATTAAATGGGTTTGATGCTTGTCAAATCATCGAAGCCATAGCCTAGGGCCTAAGTAGGCTCATTATGATCTAGACCTAATAAACACACTTACGAATTTCCAAGCCATTCATGAAAGTGAATCAGTCCAATTGTAGAATTAGCTTGAAAATCAGGAAACACGTCGCCCAATTTCATGATTGTTGAATCTTGCAAATGTTGTGAATAAAGCACAAAGAAACTAGGATCTTCACAGATGTAATTGCCTTGCTGTAACGAGCAGCAGCCTGGTTGTTCTTCGGTTAGGTAATAAAAAAAAGTGTTTGAGCACACGGTTGAGGTTAGGTGTGTTATTGCTGTCCCGTAATTTGAAAATTGTGTTGTGTCTGGATTTTCTTGTTTACCAAAACACTAGTTTTAAAATATTCATAATTGAAAAATCCAAGATATGGAAATGAAATAATAATGTGATTTATAATCAAGTGTGTATTTTAGAAACACATAATTATTATGTGTGTTCAGTCTTATATGTAATCACATTTGTTGCATTTACTGAAAGTTTGAATATTGTCTTCGCCGTGAATGAGCTTTTCTATTAGGTTGGTATTTCTAGGTTCTAAGTAAAAAATTGAAATGATCACAGGTCACGTGTTACGGTGTTCATAGCTGTTCAATTGTTTTGACCTCATCCGTGTTTGTGTCGGTGTTTTTAAATGAAAACGGAAGGTTTGAATTATTTCCTTATTGCAAACTATTAAAATATTTAATGGAAGTTTCTTCTTAGTGTATGGGTGACGGGTTTCAGACTATATTGTAACTGTCCAGCAAGGTACGTGTGAAATGAATATCTGTCAATGAAACAGCTGTTTTTTTAACATTTGGTGCCTATTTCATTTCACTTATTTGATGTAGGTGTTGTGTCAAATTTTTCTAAAAATACATTTATTTCAGTTTCTTTTTACTCAGCTGAGAAGATTGAGCTCAGAATGATGAAGATACGTAATGTTTTGGGTCCAGCCCGTAACATATATCTAGGTCTGTCAGATGGCATCAGTCTCAACAGAAACAGACTCCTTCCAAGTTCAAAGCTTAGATTTCCTCAAGTTGCCTTGAAGACATCATCAGCACAATCCAGTGCAGCTGAAGTTTTGCCCCGTCTCCCTGTGCCACCTCTCCAACAAACACTTGACAAATATATTACGTCCGTTCAACCACTTATAACTGCTGAAGAGTTTGAAATAACGAAGAAACTGGTGAAAGACTTCGGTGCAAGCGGTGGATGTGGCGAGAAATTGCAGGCACTACTTGAGGAACGAGCGAAGTGCACCGAAAATTGGGTAGGCCGAGACATTCATAGATTTCATGCATACCAGTACTGGTATGAATAATTTTGTTTTAAACAAAATCTTTTGGTAATTATGCAGATTCTAGGGAACACGGTCGGGTGAAGTCCGATATTTTAGATGTTGGTATTTTCTTAATAAGCCATCAACTCCCAATCAGGAATCGTCTGCATAAGGAGGACTCCAATGTTGTTTCTTGTACATTCCTGATGAGCTAATCCTTCAAGAAACGTGACAAATTTAAATTGAGCCGAGCCTACTTTTTTATTCTGACCAAAAACTTGAGGATTTGATGAACCAAAATCTTATTTTTTGCGTGTACATTGATACATAATTGTGTAATTGAAGGCTACTGGTATTTGTTTTGTTCACTGCAATAACGCAGGTTTATGCAGTTGCACTTGTTTTTCCTTGCCAAGTCTCCTCTTGAACTCTTCTAGGCGTTTTGTTCCTCTTGCTTCTTTGCACAGCTCGATCTACTCTCTTAAAGTGTTTATTTCTCCTTCCCAATTCTCTTTTAGCCCTCTCCAAAGCAAACTGTTCTCCTCTGTCACACTCCTATGAACTCTCATCCCTATCCTCTCTCTCACTTCTTCCCATCCCATAAAACCATTCCTTGCCCTAAAAATGTTCAAGAGTTGGTCCTTTTCTCTCCTTTCCTCCAATTTTTACTGCCGTTTTCACCATCTCTAAATCTCTAATATAAGTAAATAATCTGAAAAATAAATCTAAATCTAAAATAAATTATCTTGAAAAAAATATTCGTTCTGCAAATCGAATTTGTTATTTGTTAGTAGCCTTTCACCCTCTCATCTGTAATTTAATTTACCTTGTTTTCTAGTTATCAGAATGGTGGCTTCACGCTGCCTATCTAGACTTCCGATCGCCTGTGGTTGTTTATTCAAGTCCAGGCTTTATCAACCCCTTGCAGAAGTTCAAGTCCTCGGCCGACCAGTTGCAATACACCGCCAAAGTCATCGCGGGGGCTCTGGACTACAAAGTCCTTATTGATAAGTATGCTAAATTCCATTTTATCTTGATATATTGGTTTACCAATATATGGGCACAGGCATGCATCCAGTTTTTATGTAGGCCTACGGTACACAAAACGAATGTATTTTTCACGAACTTTTTATGTATATAGTACCGTACGGTAGTCAAAAATCTTTGAAAAATCAACATTGGATTTAAAGTACTGGTAGGCCTAGGTACCATATGTGTTGTGAACCATTCAAACCCTGTTTTATGTAGGTCTATAAAACTATGCCCAAAATATCTTCGTCACATTTATGTACTGCATATCCATATAACATTGTCATGACTCATGAATTCGGCCATTTTCTACGCAGTTCTCCCATTTTTTTCCGTTCACTTCAGTCCTTTATGGTCTCTACAAATCCATTCATTCCCATCTCTTAATCAATATAATCGATCTTCTAGTAAATCTCCTCATCTAGTACCTCCCTGCAAGCCCTTACCTATTCTATTGTTCAGTTTCTCCACCATCATTTCACCAGACTCCATTCATGGAATAGATCATTATTAATAAGTGAGGTATGCACGTGCCTTATATACCGCATATTTCATAGGATGAAACAAAAGACACGATTTGATTTGTAAATAATGCTGTAGTAAGCGTAGACCTTGAGTTCAATGTAGGAAATAAATTCAATTCCTACCATATTCATCCAGCCTGAGGTTTGTTCTCTTTAACCTCACCTGTTCTCTCACGTCTTCTTTTCAAGTGAGCTTGTGTATAAATAACCTAGGAAAATGCACCATATGCATTGTAAAATTGAGCTGTTTTAAATAGGCCTGTTTATGTGAAATATTGTGGAAAGCTCTAAACAGACCTTGATTTTGAAAACAAAAATGCACAACCTTCTTGTTCTCTTTGTTTCTTATTTTTTAAAACGTCCATTGATTTAATTGGTTTTACCTTTTGATTTTCTCAAGTCTGGTTTTACCAACTGATTGTTAGTGGATTAGGCCTAAGTGATAGTTACCGGATAAACTTGTTATCACCATTGGTTACGCATCTTATTTTCGTAGGTCTACCTCAACTATTAGTCAGAGAATTAACACGTAACTCTTACTCTTTGGAGACCAAAGAAATACTGTAGAAAACTTAATTTTGGCAATCAATTTAGGTTTTTTTCAACTCTGGAAGACTTGACCCTAACGAAAAATGTGCATTATTTTTTGGGGCAACCCCAAATGCTTGCCTCTGCCATTGAGTTTATGCCTCTGCCGATGAATATATTGAGACCCATCGATAAGACTAGCTGTTCAAGTCCTGTACCTTTATTTTTGTAAAATTAAAAAAAGTTTTCAGTAATTAATCACTTTCAATTACCTACCGCCTATACCGGTACTATAATTTCTGACCGAGTAGTGTCTTCTACTTTGAAAAGTTATGTTCCAGTGTGTAAAATAAATATTGATCCATCAAATTAGAATATTGGTCCGTGTTGCAGCAAGTTGATACCAGCTGAGAAAATGGGCAAGGATCCACTCGACATGTCTCAGTACAACAAAGTGTTTGGCACGTGTCGCATCCCTGGAGAGAAACGAGACCGACTGACGTATGCTGATAGCGCAGATCCACCTCGGCACATCATCGTAGCGCACAATAACCACGTAAGAGCAGTTGTTTGTAATGCGCTTGTCTTTTTTATTCCTTTTTTGGTTTCTATAGGCCCTAGATCGATTTTCGAATTGATACGAAATTAATTGCAACATCAATGTTTTTTCATCCGATATTTGATGTTGATGTAAAATGTGTCAATTTTATCGTGTTTTCGAAATTCTTACTTAAACATAATTATGACGCGTCTGGATTACTTGTGATTTCTCGATTGTAGCCATCTGTAATCAACTTTTATTCACCGCCTTTCCCACCGAGAATAAGCACTAGGCGTCATGAAAGTGAAGCACCCGTGCATGGGAGCACAGGCAGATTTAGGATCTAGTGAGGAAAGGGATAGTACTCCAAGCTTGTTTGTAGGGCACATTCCAGCTGGTTCAAAGAATTTTACGAAATTATTGAAATACATCAAGAAAAGCCTGTAATTCATCTTATTAAATGATCTTGAATAGGCCTATTTGCTGAAAGTGAGTCAGAATTAGATCTGGCACCAAGAATTTCCCCACAAATTGAAAATATTCATTGTAGGGTCTACTGACCACAAATTTGAATTTTGAGAAAAAATTGTTTGCTTTTATTGATATCGATTTTCTCACTTCATCGATTAATCGTATCGGACAATGGAATATCGAACCGAATTGACATATATATTTTTTGGCTCTTTGCGGCATCTCTAATCCTGGCTGAAAACTGTGGATATGTCTGTAGTCATTTATCGACTGGCGACTTAGTTGGCAGGCTGGCTTCCATCTCTTTATATGCTAGCACAAAATAAATGGGGATTCCCTCGCAGGAATCCCCTCACAAGAATACTATAGGACTCTCGAACAGAATTTCCTACAATAGAGAACAAAACCTACATAGGCCTCAAATAATTAAAAAGCCTATAATTTTAATAGTCTATTTTTTATTTTTAGTTCTTTAAAGTGCATGTTTGGGGCGACAAAGAACCTCTCAACGTGTCGCAGATCGTCACTCAACTCGAAGAAGTAGTCGACAAGTCTCAATATAAAGCACCGCCCATCGGCATTCTCACAACGGAACATCGTAACACTTGGGGCAAGGCATACAAGCGACTAAACTGTGAGTTCTCCCTTCACGCTACTTTTTCAGTTTGATTAGGTCAGTGTAGAAAGTCAATATGCTAAAAGTACAAGTATTAAAAATAAACTGTGTGCTAAAAAGTACTAGCAATGAAAATAAATTGTAAATCACAAGGCTTACCAGAGTGGTGTTTACTACATGGGCCCTACGTGCTATAATAAAAAATACCAGTAGGCCAGCCCATTAGAGATAGAGTGGCCTAGAAATCACTAGATTAAATTTAAACGTTTTGTATAGCCAACTGCCACAATTACTTGCACAGTACCCACTGGAACAGTAACATTAATTCAACTACTATATATAACAAAGAACTGCAAATGACAGCAATCTTAGCTATTGTAGACAATCGGCAATCCAATGCCAGGCCTATTATTTTGACCATCTTTTATCTATAGTTGAATTTGTATATAGGGGACAATCAGGTCTAACCCATTTAGTATTGTGCACAATTTCTTCATATCCATTAAATTATTCAAGTGAACATTATTTGCAGAAAATAGTGCGTGTAAAATCTGTGGTCCAATTGTGATGTTTGTTTTAGGTGACGTGAAGAATCGCTGCTCCCTGTACGAGATCCAGACTTCTTTGTTCCTCGTCTGCCTGGACGGACCCAATCCTGAAGCTGGTGACGTGAACCCTCAGACTGCAGCCGCATTGGAGTTGGTGCACGGCGGAGGAAGCAAGGGCAACAGTGCCAACCGGTGGTTCGATAAGACGGTACAGTTTGTGGTGGGGTGCGAGGGGGGCGTCGGAATCACGTACGAGCATAGCCCTGCTGAGGGACCTCCCATCGCTAACCTGGCAGACCACGTGGTGGCATACATGTGAGTTGAACGAGCAAATATGCATCCAGCTACGGTAATTAATATTATTATTAGGAACTTTGATGAACACTTTGTTCATTATTTAAATGATTATTTAAATATTTTATACTCAAATCATCTTTTTTAGTTCTAGTAAGCCTAGATTATCTGTGTCCTATTGTCCTATCTATGGACTTGCTGACAATTCTTTTCTTTGAAAACAATTGTTTTGGAATAGGACGATTAGGTTTAGTTCAAACTTTAAATACATTCTGTACCACTATTTTTGTAGAGAGAAAGCAGAGTTTAAGAGCCCGCTCGTAGAGAAAATACCGTCACCCACACGGCTCAAATTTGTGATCCCCGACGACGTCCTGTGCGTGATTGAAACGGCTGAGGCTAACCTCGATCAGCTTGTGGACGACGTTCAGATGGACTGTTTCACTTTCAAGCACTACGGCAAAGATTTCATAAAGTCAATGAAGCACAGTCCAGACAGCTATATTCAGATGGCAATACAGTTTGCTTTCTTCAGGCAAGTATACGAGTAACTTTAAATGCTCTGATTTTGAGTATTATACTTTTTGTTGAAATTAGATTTTACATTTTCTAGTAACTTGACGTACGTTTGTATTCTTTTTCAGGCTGCACAATGAGCCAGGAGCGCACTACGAGTCCGCGTCGTGCCGTAAGTTTATCCACGGCCGCACTGAGACAATCCGCTCCTGTTCGAATGAATCGGTTGCTTTCGCTTGTGCAATGCTCGATGAGAATGCCTCGGACGATGTCAAGGTTTGTTCCAGTACTATCGATCGTTCTTCGAACTGTGAAACATACTGAAAAAATATATACCTAATATATTATAGGGCCTATATAAAACAACACTCACATAGCATTTAATTTTTGTTAATGCTCATTAACAATAGTAATTTTCTTATCACAGGTGAAAGCCCTTGCAACAGCCATCAACAGTCACAAGGCATACACCATTGACGCCGTAAACGGCAAAGGTGTCGACCGTCACCTTCTTGGCTTGAAACTGATAGCCATTGAGAACGGTATGGACGTTCCCAAGCTGTACCTCGACGCCGGTTTCATCCGCAGTAGCCACTTCCGCGTCTCCACCAGCCAGGTTGCAGCTAAGAGTGACGCATTCATGGCGTACGGCGCTGGCGTGCCCGACGGCTATGCTTGTTGCTACAATCCGCGACCCAAGGAGATCATATTCGGACTGTCGGCTTACAGGTCCAGTCCCTCTACGGATGCCAACAAATTTCACGATGCTTTGATGTGTTCGTTAAAGGACATGCACGACTTGCTCTTGAAATCGCAGAGCAAATCCAAGCTCTAAGAACACTACATCAAGTATTATTAATGGCAAGTTCAAAAAAATATGGCAAAATTTTTTCATCTGAAAAAATATGCACCAAAACTGTGAAGCTCTCTGAGGATAAATGGATGGATATGGATGAGAGCAATATCAAAGAGTTGGTGAATTACTGGTAAAAAGTATCGTGCCTTGTCTTTGAAGTTCTTTGTAGCAAATAGTCAACAATACAACAGAGCTCTTGGTGTTTCAGTGATGACAGTACATGTCGAGGCCAATTTCAATGCCAAATAGACCGTCTAACCGCAACTAGAGAATATTTTCAAATGACATTTCATGTCTTCCAAATTTTATACCTGTATCCACGAAAGAAGAAAGTCATCCAGCAACAGACTAAACACAAATAGCACAGTTACATTTGTATAGCAGTGATACGTATAAGGTGTAGGGTATTTTTCAGGACGAAGTTTATGATAAGTAACGAAACTACATCTTTTCAAAACCGATAAAACCTCCAAGTTACAGCAATATAACGTAAAACCCGAAGCTTTTACAATTATTTTGTTGGTAGACGTCCTCTTTCTTTCGTGGATACAGTACAAGTATAGTTGGTTGCTTCTTAGATCTCTGGGCCCTTACCATGACTATATCATCTAGAATAGCACCAAAGGACTAGGACTTTGATTGGGTAATGTTTACTAGGAGAGCTAAGTAAGGTCTGCTATAAGTAACACCACAAGATAATCACGAAGTTACTGTCTCTTGGACTTTAAAAATTTTACATATTTTGTAGCCCACCTCATGAGCTGTGCTAGGATTTTTTGCCATCAATGAAAATAACACCAATTGGTGGCTATTGGACATGTTGCTATGGTACTTTGCTCTTCTAGTAAATATTTTCAACTCAAAGTCTCTTGGAGCTAGCCAGGCCTAGGACGATATTCTAAGTGGCAGTCGCAGTAAGGGTCCAGGTGCTTGTTTAGTGTAATATTATTTTCTGGATGGTGATTTCAACACACAATTTGTCCTTTGTATACCAGATTTCATAAATGGCAGCAAGTAGCATTTCAAGTCAATTACATTACATGTGTTGATGAAAGAAGAAGGCGCTAATATTGTTGAGTTGTTGTCGTGTATGGGGTGGTTGCTCGTAGTCGTATCCTTCCGTTTTCGTGGATACAGGAAACGTGTAGTACATCAGTATTACATCCAGTGCACAAGTCTAGTGTTGGTTTTCATGTTTTTTTAAAACTAAATACCGTACTCGCGTTACAGGTACTGATGTAGAAATTACTTGAATTTTTTAATTTGAATTGGGCCTGAATTTGAGAAAATATTGTGAAAACAATCAAAATACCACACAATATTGTCAAATAAATTTGAGCCCAACTAGGCCCTACTGATAATCAAAATATTCACACAATTTTAAACATCTATAGTTATAAAAGTCCTTTGATATTGAATCGTTAAATGTTGCCTTGACAGACTTCTGTAGCAAAAGTAATTCATCCAATGTATGTATGGCAGTATAATAAAATCATAATTAGATCATTTTCAACTTTTAAATTGCTTCGCAGGACTGAGATAAACATTTACAGTCAATAAAATCTTGCCATATATCTAAGTCAGAGACATTAAACATTATGCAGGATGACCAACACAAATATTAGCATAGTTTTAGAACAAATCTGTGTCAAATTCATAGAGGTGCAATAATGTTGTGTGGCCTTCATTTTATATAATACATTGGATATTTGACCAGTGGTGTGTTCATTCTGCATTTGAGCTAAAACTAGCAGCTAGAGCCAATATATATTTCTATGGTGGATGCTGATTTTTACTTCATGGCTATCTATCTATTTTATAAAGTTCATTCTAGTAGTTTGCATTTGTGGCTGATATGCAATACAGTGAAACCTCTATGCATCGTTCCCGGATCCATCGTTTTCCTGGTTGTATCATTCATTTTTTCTCACCCCACTTCCATACAATCAATGTTGAATGTTCCTGGTTGGATCTTTTTCCTGCATGGATGGTTTTATTTTCCTGGTCCCTTAAAAAACAATGCATAGAGGTTTCACTGTATACTAAATGGAAATTGTGTTATCATTGTAAGAGAATTTATGTATTCACCATTATTGGTAACTAGTAACTACACAATTATTTGGAGTCCAGGTATATAAATTGTTATCAGTGTAATTAATGTTCTACACTGTATTGTAATAAAGTAAATATATTTAATACATAAAATGTTGTCACTCAATAACATACTCGTACATGTGACCATATTACAACTAGAACGTGATCCATATAGTACAAGTAATTCAATACAAAATACATAGAAAAGGTGTAAGCACTGATTGTACCAACTGATCATTAATGAATCAAGAAATAATCACAGAATTAACTTGTTATCACTCTTGGTTACTTGAATGTTATTTTCGTACTTTTAACCAGTAATAAATCTAATTACCGTAGTAATTACTTAATACTCGATCATCACTTGGTACAACTGGCTTTTCCAATAATAAGTTAAATAATGAAATCATCAACTACTGTTGTGAAGATAACTACGAACCCATTGTACGAACTTTCAACTGTATCTAGTGAACTAAGCAATAAATTAGCAAATTAACTTGATTTAAGTTGATAATACGGTACTTGTTATTTTCATATTGTAACTAATAATTGGATCTAGCTAGAACGTAATTAAGAGTTCATACAACCAAACCCGAGTAAAATTAAATTTGTTCAATTTATATATAGCCCCTATTTTAACTTTGAAAATATAAAGCACTTCAATAGCTTGAACTACTTTCATCAAAGAGCAAAACATTATTGACAGATGCTTGGAAACATGGCAAATAGTCTTTGTATGAATTTAGTTTATAATCGAAACGTGTACGTGAGTATAATCTACAACTCGCTTTTAATATTGATTGTTAAATTGTTGGCATATGTAGGCTGTATTCATTTGTTTATTGGAAAGTTTGCCTCTTCATCTTGAAAAATGTAATTTCAAGAATGGTCAACCGGCCAGTAGCCTAAACTAGATTATCTCAAGTACTTTTCGTATCAAACTTGGCACATCATCAAGTTTGCCAAAACACAATTTCTCACCATTATTTGACAAATGACCATTCACGCTCTCTTCGTGTCTGACAACACTCGCATGATTGCCCCGACCCCTCCAACAGCGTAAGCCTTCTCATGCCACAGCAGCAAGTGACCGCTGCTGCCCTCGGAAGGTGTTTCGAAGCCTCGATACACATACTTCATTAGCACATCTACAAGATCACGATCCAAGGAAGAAACTGCATCTTCTATCATCGAGGATTTAATTGAGAGCAATACTCGTAGTGTTAAATTCATGGCGTTATCTTTCACTACCTGGTTCTTCGAACCTAGTGGAGCATTGCGAAGAACAGTCTTCAGTGCATCAATGTGTCGACCTCTGTGTCTTTAGTCAAGAAAGTTTATTGCAAAATACATGTACCGGTATAGGAGTTAATGTTATCTGCAGTAGGCCTATAGTTTATCAGGTCAATCCTACTAAATGACACTTTCATTGTCTTCAGTTGCGGTCACTGATAAGTTCATCTTATAGCTGGGAAAAAGTTTAACCAAATAGATTCAGCCTGCGAATGATCAAACATTGTGATACACAAGTCGATTTTTGTCAAAAACGACTGAGGTTAAATTTGGTGCGTTTGTAGTGCCCATAACTATATGCCAATACAGTAACAAGGTGGTGTGAATTGACAAATAACGTGAACTTTTTTGATTTTCAAACTCTTTTGATCAACAAAACAATTCAGTGTATCGTAATAAATGTGAATTATTTTGACCGTTTCCAGCTTGAGCAGCTTACAAGTATCACACAAGAAGAATACGAACACGAAAATTGTACGCCTCCACCTTTTATGGAGCCAGAAGAAGAACTATTGAACGGCTGGTAACTTTTATATGAAATTTCTTTCAAGTTCCATCCAGGGTTGGCCCGTGCCCCCTCGCACTGGAAGCAAATGCTATTCCACAACACTGTGAATGCAGTTGACGTAACATATTTGCAAATGAATATGCCTACTTGATCTACTTGTAACTAGAATTAACGAAGTCGGGCCGAGGATGCCCGAATGGCACGCAATGGAGCAAGGTTGACCCGCTTGTTTAGGCAGGGGCATGGTCAAACTCAGTGCCCAAGCCATAGATCAAAGTATTCTCTTGATAGGCAATGGCATAGGCCCTATGACAGAGGCATATTATCACCAAGTTGACTGATCAGCACGCTCCTAGCAGCATTACCAGGCGTAACCATAGATGGCGTAACACCAACTTGTCTAGGGTAGGGATTGGTGATATATACTTAATGGCGCGATTACTAGTCGTAACATTACCACTATCTATGGACTGTTTAAATAGAGCTCTGCCCCTCTATCCCATGAGGATATTTATGTAGGCCTACTCAGTGCCTAAGGTGCCTAGGCCCTAGGCACTAGCTCATCCTAATTATAAGCATAACCTAAAAAAGGATACTGATTGATTAGTCCTGTAACTTCAGCTTCATCTGGACCTATGGATGGTGATTGTATATCAGTATGTTCCTCTTCATAATTATCTTCATTATATGCATCAACATCGATCTTCCTGAACGCAGAACTTGATGTATTTTTTGACATTTCTGTATAAATATGTTATGTAGGCCCAAATCAGTGAGTAACGAATACGAATACGCCCTTGTCACCAAGGCAAGCCCATTGAAATCTCTTTCCTCTATCTGTCAAAAGTTGGAGCAGTCAGGTCGTCAACTGATATAAATGTTCAACATTGAAGAATAATCCATAGTATTCAATTATATGTAAACAAATTATGAAAAATCAAATAAGTTTTAATAGTAGCACCACTCAGATAAATGAATAAATTGTGTATAATTATTTTATTTTTGTCCAAAAGTGCACTGACTAACATTGTTTTCTCTCATTAGCACTTCCGGTTCCATCCTTCACACAGCGAAAATGGTGGGTTACTGACTGCGTGTTTATTTATATGTAAATCCATTACTTATCGTAACAATCCGTCCAAGTTGTCCTAAATTATTGATATAATTTTTTACTATCTTACCCATTGTATATTTCGCGCTGAATATTTTCGCATCGACTTGAGTATTCAATTTTGTTTTGAGGTTATAAGTGACATATTTACTAGAATGCAGACCTAATTCGTTCAGTGAATCTTGTGGACTGTACCATATTATAATACTAATTAGGCTAGTCGTTCTGTGTAGGTCTAGACGAGACCTCTTGTAATCTTATTCTAATGTGTTCTTTTGCCTTTTGTGCAGGGTAAAGTCAAGTGTTCGGAGTTGCGGACGAAAGACAAGAAAGAGTTAACGAAGCAGCTCAATGAGCTGAAAACCGAACTTACCAACCTTAGGGTTGCCAAGGTGACAGGTGGGGCTGCTTCTAAGCTCTCAAAGATGTAAGTTGCATTTTTATTCTTCAATTAGTGGGGTCTATCACCTCCAAATATGTGGGCTTCCAGGTCTATTGTCAAGTCTTATTTTGCACATCTTCTATAGGCAAGGCCTAGCATTGATAGAAGAGTACCTAGGTCTATGCCTAGAAGCTTTTCTGTAAAGCCTAGGTCTAGGTCTAGCATTTTGGAAGGACATGTAAGCCTCGGACTTGTTTCATGTTTATAGCACGTAGGTCTAGGCCGTAGTAAATTTGTAACGGGCCTAAGCTTGATCAACTTGTTTCAAGTATTCTTATAAAATCAATGATGTAGACCTAGCCTAGATTCGTAAGGTTTGAAGCATCACCTTATCGAACATCAAAGATCAATCAAGTTCGGTCAGTCCTATAAAGTGCTGCGATCGTGCCAACAGAAACAAGGAGCCTCGATGCTAACACTCCACCTAACCTAAAGCGGGCCTTACATGAAGCGGATTGTGTGCGGATCCGCACACTATCCGCGTAATGTAAGGCCCGCTTAACGCAGTTGGACTCCACCACTTGATAGCCACCTCCCGCCCAAACTCGACCAGTCAATTGCCGCATAGCAACACTACAATATCTCATAGCAACACTGGCAGCAAATGCCAAATACAGCCTCCGACATCGCTAGGGTGCACCAACAGCTGTACTCAAAAGTAGTTGAAATCAATGAAACACCCAAAATGTCCATTTGTGCCATTGTCACTTCCTCAAATATCACCAAAATGTACTAGAAAATATTTTCCCAGAATAAAATCACATACTGGCCATGTTTCATATTCTCTGTCAGACTTGAACAGGATAAGATTAGGTCTACCAGCACACTAGAGACTTATTTTATAGGTCAAACTTTACCCTACCTAACTCTAAACATTGAGTTCTAAACATCAACCATCACCACCTAATGTGGGGTAACTTGAAAATGCTGGGTTTCAGCAAGCTAGGCTTATATGCTTGTTCCTGACGCAGACTTTCCAGAGCTAAGAGAAAAATGAGGCTCAATTGTTCATGACCGCCGCCATTTGAGCTTGATGCCGCTGCTTTACTAATAATTACCAGTATAATTATTTATTCACAGTGTATACTTGAGTGCATCACTGGTATTTTTGTATATATATATATATATATATATATGAGAAATGTCCTTTGTCTCTTAGACGCGCCATCAAACTCGACCATTCATTCATTATTTGTCTCTTACAGCCGTGTTGTGCGAAAAGCCATCGCCCGCGTTTACATTGTTATGCATCAGAAGCAGAAGGAGAACTTGAGGAAACTGTACAAGGTAAAATTATTCAACATATTAAATTACTGTGCCAACAACCAGCAACTAAACAATATAGGCCTAAATCATTTTTGAAGTGGTTATTTCGCCCTTGTAGTGTCACGACCGAGGGGTTAACAACTCCTGAAATCCTGTTGAAATCCCCTCGAAATCCCTAAAATCACTTGTAATCCGTACATTTCTGAAATCAGGTGTACACCAAATGTGCGAGTTGTAAACCCCTCGGTCACGACTAAGCGATTGTACCTTGTCATCCTCGGCCTTGATTGGAGATTCAAGTTTTTGATGTTATTTTTTAACTGTACTTGGTATCAACTCAGTAAATAAAAATGATCTTTCAAGTCTGACCAGAATTTATGTAGGCCTAGGCCCCATAAACAGTAATATATCCTCTTCTACTTATTTCACTGTTACAGAAGTAGGCTTATGTATGGCCTCGTTTTCAATTTGAATGTTAACTTATGTACGGTAATTCTAATACGAAAAATAAGAGTTATGCTCTTCAACTTTTTACTATCTTGGTTTCGATTTTTTACTATACTAGGCCTACTCATATAAAGCCAATAACATGGTTTTTATTATTACTCGTACTATTTTTATTTTTAATGCACCGACTTCATTCAAGTTGCTCTAGATTGCATAATCACAAACAGAATGCATTATTTTGAGTGGGCATGTAAAAATTAATTTTTGAAAAGAAAAAATATTCCTGATATTGTCTGTTTGCATTTCAAAATATAACTGAAGATAGCAAACTTGACATTGTTAGTTACAATTTTAAAAGGAATATCAGCTCAAAATGACCTCAAGTGATATCTGTTCAGGCTAACTAACTACCAGGTTACTTGGAATAATAGACTAGATATAGTCATGGAAATAGCTAGTTTGAGTACCATCGCGTTGTGTGAGGGTCGATATATTTAGACTAGGGTATAGTTATACTGTTGGTTTAAGTCATTACCTGGTAAGGTTTGAGTGTAAGGGAATATCTTGAGAGAAGAGACCACTCGTCAGCAAAGCTGTTACAGCAACAGGGGGTGGCTGGCCGTACGGTTTCAAGTGAATGTGATACACCGTATTTCTTTTCTTGTACAGTTTTTATAATGTACGTTACTCATTTAAAGTGGTAAACTGTAATCGCCTATCCCTACACATAACTTGTCATAGAATCCAAACATTCATTATCAAAAGGAATTAATAGTAGAATCATATAGTAATTTTTGCATTTAAACATACCTAGCTTCTTTGTTTATTCACCTTATTCTAGTTGCAAAATCAGAGCAAGAACCAGACTTGATTTTTAATTATTCTCAACTTGAAGTTCCTTATATTTGAAAGTGATAGCCAAACGCTATGTACTATCTAGCCATTCAGGCACGCTCACACTTGAGTTGTCATACCATATGATGCTTTTTTTATTGTTTATTTTAACATTGTATCAATTAATTATCAGTGATGGACCTAAATATTGTAAATCTAGAGTGCTGGTTTTGTAAATTACATACATTTTACTACTATAATTATTCTGTAAAGAATCCATCTTGGTTGTAGTACAAAATAATCCTTCGGCTACAGTATTTAATTATTGAAGTCTCTTTGCACGCTTAAATACGAGGGTCGGTTTAATTTAAATATGCAATTTGATGTCATCAGTAGGCCAAGGTTTGGAAAATATGATGAATAATATATCCTTTAGACAATCAAGGTTACATGATAGCAAGCAACACTGCTTACGATATTTTTTATACATCTCGTGTAAAGGCCGTAGCAATATTTATTATGGTGTAGCAGAACTGGTCAACGACAGTTGACAATCTAACAGCCTAGCTTCCTGGTCATCGTCGGTCATCAGACGTGCCTTTTTTTGCATATTATGGGAGCTTTACTGTAATCATCCAACATCACTTCTAGACCTAATGATTTGTTTGTTTTCAGAACAAGAAGTACAAGCCCCTAGACTTGAGGCCCAAGAAGACCCGTGCTATTCGTCGACAACTCACACTCCACGAAAGCCGATTGAAGACCAAGAAGGAAATCAGGAAGCGACGCGCATTCCCCGCGAGGAAATACGCAGTCAAGGCTTGATTGTATCGTTACTTCCTTATGCAAAACAAATAAAACTCGTATAATATAATACTTGTTTATTATTTCAACTGTAAAAAATACATATCACATTTATAATAACAGACCTAAACCATCAATTTTCATACTTGATCTCTGTCAACAAAGCAACTGATTCATTTTAAATTCAAAGTTAAAAAGACTTGATCATCTGTATTCTTCATTTGTAGCCTATACTACGCTAAACTAATTTATACAAGTTACGGTTTAATTTAAATACATATGCAATTTGATGTCATCAGAAGGCCAAGGTTTGGAAAATATGATGATGAATAATATCCTTTAGAGGATCAAGGTTTCATGATGGCAACACTTACGATATTTTATGTACATCTCGTGTAAAGGCAGTAGCAATATTTGTTATGGTGTAGCAGAACTGTATCACAACAGTTGACAATCTAACAGCCTAGCTTTCTGGTCATGCATATGGACACATTTCTGTTACTTATTATCTCTCATATGGTATTTTTATAATCTGACATCAGTTGTGGCTTTTATGGCAGAATATCAGTTCTGACCTAAAACTATACTCATATCTGTCATAAAGGGTTGGGAATAAAAGGTAGAGCCTAGGTATTTGATGGTCTGATTTCTGCCATTCAATGTTATTGCTCAGAAGCAGAGCCTGTTTCTACTCTGAACAATTGCTTGTAATATTACAGCCAATATGTGAAGAGGGTAAAGGGATTACCTTTGTGTGGCAATAATAACCTCGATTACTTGCTAGCAATTCCTTGAACGTCCAAAGGGGCCGTAAATAAAACATTCTTAAAACAAATAAAACAGCCAACATGAATATATCAACAATACACACACAAATCTACACATATTGGTACGCAGCTACAAACAAAACTTTTAGATTTCTAATAACATTTTATGACCAGTTCTCTCATTTTCTTAGCACCACATCTAACGGGTCTAGTCATTTGGAAATCCAATCATATTTAGTTAAGCTACTTGCTTATTGATAATATTACTATATTTAGTAGGCCTACCAGTACAAATATATCTTTGTTCACCATTCAAGTTATTTTGAGAGAAATTATGATATTCTCAGGTTAAGTGTCTGAAACGTGTTCATACTTGAGACCACGTGTTCTTTTCATCACGAGATCAACTCACTTAGGTTGGTTCTATACCACATGACTACACACAAATCTTCGATCATAGTTCTTGTTGAAACAACTGTTTTAGTAGAGATGGGAATTGACTGATCAATATTGCCATGAACTGTTACTTGTCCCTCTTCAGCTAGATTGCCAGAACCATTTTCTTTCATGTAATTTTACATGAGGAATACGCAACATATGCGTTGTTGGGTGAGCAGTTTAGGCATATCAATATGAAATTCAATGGAAACCTATATATTAATGCATCTTGAGTTCAAGTGAATTGTGTCACTGCCTTCCTGTTTTATCCAGTACTCATTTTAATCATTGTACAATTTAACTGGTTAGACCTGTAGCTTAAATTCCTAATGGGTTTCTTGACCCTCGCTAATCCGAGATGGAAGGGACCCAAAAAAATATATTTTGATCTCTAAAAATTCAGATGAACCAAAAAGTCATTTTCCCGCTTAGAATATAGTCAATTTCATATTGCGCGCTAGAGGAAGCTATGTCAGCGGCTGAGACTACGTACTAGATCCGTTGCTAAGGACCACTGTGGATAATAGATTAGGTGTTTATCGAAGTTATTTCGGCTGGTACCAACAGTGGAATGCCACGGTGACAATTGACCGGTGGGTCACGCTCTGCACATGCGCTTAACTAAATGTACGTCATTGTTCGCGGCAAGACGTCAGCTGTCAAACGTCGACTGGCCTGCTATCACCGTGTCGTTCTGCACGGATTTTGGTGGAACTAGCAGCACTGTTGGTACCAGCCTTCCAGCGCACGGAGATAGCCCGATACAACACCTAATCTATTGTACACCGTGCTAAGGGCCTCACTGATCATGTGTATTCGGCTATCTCTATGCCGCGCGATCCTCATGTGGCCCGTTTCTATTGGCGCTCAACCGTCCAGTGTATATTTTTTTTTACAAAAACGGCTGATGCGATTTATGTGAAACTTCGGAATAATGTGTATAATTATTATATTAAAATTCCGTGGAAACTCGACTTCAATCGGAGGCAAGAATGCTTTCGAATTTTCTCTGGGTTATTATGGGTTTTTTAAAAACTTCTAAATGGGTTTTCTCAGAAGTAGTGCAACACCAGACGCAAACCTAATACTAAGTGGTGCAACCGATTGCACCTCAAAACTATATACCCCCTGTAGTATCAAATTTGATGATGACACTTGTGTATGCCAAGTTTCAATTGGATTTGTACTGTACTTTTATTTGTCCTATGGAGCGCAAACCCGATTTAGATATTTATGCCCTATTTAGCCGCAGGTAGCGGAGTTGTCTGCCAGAGCATATCATGCAGTTTCAATATGCACGGTCGGCATGGACAGTAGGAATGACGTCAATAGATCGTGAGAAAACGTTGAATGCAGGATCCTTTGCGTTAGGACAAGACCTTTATTAAAACCCACAAAGATACCTCTCATTACATGAACTGTTGACACGTTTTAAAATGAAATCTCCAGTTGCAGCATTCTTCGGTCAATCAGCCGAGCTTCCTTGGTATTACGGCCACTAACTTGCATTTAGGGTTAAATATAACATGATTAAAAATGTGAGAATGTGTTGGATACTGACCAGTCAATTGGTACATTCCTACTTACAAGTCATGGCCATTTAGTTCATTGCTGGCTTCTACTGGTTTTGTGGAAAGTGCTTGTCGTAAGGCAAACATCCTAACTTCGTAGAGACCTTTTGGAAAGTTCTTCTGTTTTTGTTCCTTGATGCAACACAAGCCAGCTTGGTTGAATAGTTCTTTTAGTAAGTACAGCGGACGGGTAACAGACGAATCTTCAGCGTCTACCTCAACGTTATTACTAGACGTCAAGTTTTCTTTCACCACAATAACACCATTTGGCTTCAGTCCGCGTCTAAAAAAACAAGTTAACACATAGCAATATAGGCCTACTTTATTGTCTCACCCTCTCAATATAATTGCTGGGCATTTCTCCCAACACTTCTTGGGAATACTACAATGCAAGAAATTTTGTACCAACTTATACACCTAGCACTTTTCTTTTTAAATTAGAAATTATTTTAATTATTTTCAATTATCAAGAAAGATTCGGAAGAAAAGAAGATGAAGACGATTGAAAAAAAATCCCAACAACTTTTGAATTGTTCTCCATCTCTTAACTCATCTCTATAATTTTTACAATTTGGTGTACAAGCATGATATCCATATTTCTTCGGGGTGATGAGATGGAGCACTGTTCAAATAATCCTAAACTTTGCTCCTTTGCTTTTATTGAAAAACAATGTCTTTTTACCGGTATGTCAAGTTTTCGATGTCATCAAACAAAATATATTTTTTTATTCTCCATTTGATGAGTAGGCCTACAATATACCAATATAGGATAACTTATTGTTTGAACATATAGGTAAATTGTAATAGCCATAAGTCACCATAACTGAGGGTCAATCTACTTACATGCACGACTTGAAAAAATCCACCAAATCTTGATCTGTCAAGTGTCCCAAAACCCATTGGCACCATATTAGATCATACGTTCCCAGTTCAGGTGAAAAGTTCTGTAGACCTAGAATCAAAAATACCTAAATAATTTACACAAATCTGATCATATTCCAAACTTTAGAGCATATTACATCATACATCATAAGAGGTTTCAACAACATCTGATCCAAAACCTAAGAACTCATTTCAGACGACAATCCTACAAGGTTTGGTTTGGTGGAAGATAAGCCATTGCGGCTTAACCCTGCCGCGCAAATTAATATATTATTATAAGTATAGACCTAATCATTTACACATGCCTAAACTTATAGTATTAATTATTTATGAACTATTTTGACCGTATTTACCAATGTTGAAGCAATTAATTGTTTTCTTTGTTGGTCCAATGAAGTCCTTGGCTTCTTTCAGGAATAACTGATTCTGTTCCACTAGATCAACTTCGTCATATAAATCTATCAATAGATTCTTTGTTATCCTGCCGATTCCGGCACCACAGTCTACAGCTCTACCTTGGCCAGGTCTGTTGTTCATCTAGTAAAAAGAATGAAAAGAACATCGTGTTTACATAGGCCTAAATACATTTCCACATCCCCAATAAAAATAACTGAATGATCAAAACTTTGAAATAGGTCTAGAAATTGGATGACATGAGTTTACGGCTATTGATCTCAAAGATTATTTTTAGTATGCCCAAATTAATCCCCTAGATGGTGGTTGCCTTGAACAAAATCGTGATTTGTGATGGAAACAACAATATGGAAACAACAATCAACACTTTTATTACCGTACTCATTACTTTAATCGGATAAGAAATAACGGAAAAAACTCATTATTACAATAAATTTGATTCAAAAGACGAACAGGTTGCATAATAAGTAGGGGCCTACCGTAATAACTACCAACTAGTAGGCCTAGCAAACCTAGCAACACAAGTAATCCAAGGTTTGCATATGTATTATGTAGTGATCTGACAGAATATATAATTATTCTAGATTTTCATACTTCTACGCTCACCTCACAACACAAATAAATATATATATGTATATTGCATTTGAACTCTGGTCATATTTGGTCAATTCATACCACCTTGTTATAAGTTTAGAATTGCAGTCATGCCCATCCAAATCGTTTTCGTCTGTTGGGACTGGATCGTTTCTGCCCAAAATCGACAAGTTTATCAGCATGTTTAAACCGTTTCAGACCAACTCGATTTGGCTATCTGAACCGTTTCCTGACTACGTGTGATAACAACGTAGTTTATTTCACATTAAACAGCACAACTGCATCCTCGCACCAATTGTTATGGCTGGGTGTCTATACCAATTTTCACGATTTTCTTTCATTTAAAATTTTCATTTTTTTCTTTTAAATTATTTTGGGTGAATATCGACCCAAATTATTACAGAAGAAACTAGAGTTTGAATTCACTCGTAGCAATACTAAAACAATTTGCTGAACCCCCACATTATAATAAACTTGCAATGAAAGTGGAAATTATGAGTATTTATAAGAACATAACTGGGTTTAGAATTAGTTTTTGAACATTAATAGATCTTCACTAGGTGGGTACCGTAGACTTTTTGTTGATCCACTGTAGATGGGGCCAGAACTCCTTTGTTCTGTCCTATTTGATGTTCTATTTAAAAAGTGAATGAAGAAAGAAAATTTGAATAAATTTGCATTGAAAATTTTTGAAAATCATTGAAAGAAAAATGAAATTCGTTAATTGAATTATATGGTATTCACAGAAAATTTGCAATAAATTGGACATTTTCACTGGAAATTTCAATAAATTTGCATTGAAAATTTCAATAAATTTGCATTGAAAATTTCAATAAATTACATTGAAAATTTTCAATGTCCCATCACTATCTATACCCCTAGGCCTAGCGACTTCACGCCAGAATACTGAGCCGGTCAGGTATTCGTGATGCAGACCGTGTTTATAAAAATCACCAAGACCAAGTTGTATATCCGATACTTCACATTTTTTGCCATATCACTGAGAATGTATCGATCATATAAAGCATGGATTCAACAAACTCTGATAATTCCTTCAAAGTCATGTCATTATTTAATTTTAGTTATTATAGTACGGTATATTAGTTATTATAAAGTCAATGGCCTAGGCTATAGCCCTGTTTGTACAACATTGCAATGTGAACGAATATGTGGTAGGCCATAAGACATTGCGTTCACTGGTCAATTTAGCCTAGACCTACTGCTTAAGGTCTTCGATCTTCATGTACTTAGTGATTGGGCCACTGAGTTTATTCATAACTCAATGATAGGGCCGTAGGGCCTACGCTTGTTGTGAATGGGCCCTACACCTAATCTTTGGCAACCTACAAATTCAATGGACTAGATCACTATGGTAGGTCTAGTGTACTAAGCCTGCTTGAACTTTTAATAAGTGTCACTTTCAATTTTGTGGTTGTTTAACAGTAAGGAAGCATACTTTTCCCTAGACGGTTATGTTAGTGTTTACCTTGAATAATTGTGCCAAAAACTTCTGTGACCCAGTTATGTCAGTTATTGAGATGAAGCCAAAACCACCAAGCATACCATCCACTGTAGCCGGTATCTTCGACCAATATTTCGCCGCCGATGTATAGAAAACTGACTCTCGGTCATCTGTTCCTTCGCCTTCATAGATTTCACTTGAATCCATCATTGAAAGATGTTAAAATTACATTAACCTAAAAATTAAACTGGTAGGCCTAGGCCTATTTACGACATAACCAAGCCGAGAAAATCAAATAACTGCAGCATTGAGCACAGCCTTGCACGTTACTTTGTATTTCAGTTCCAACGCCTTCTGAGAAGCACGTGGAACTTGGAAGTCGAGAAGTTATGACGTTTCGATTTAAACATGGCTGACAGATTGAAAGCGGAGAAAGTTGCTGCAGCAAGAAAAAAGGTAAAATTGCAGATGCAGGTTAAAATGATATGACGTGTATTTTTTAATGATTAATAAACTTATGGACAAATTTATTACGTTATATTCTGCCTTTCTTCAGATGTACACATAATCTTGTTATAATCCGACGAATTTCCCAGTGACACGTCAGGGTGTAGTGGCGTAGGTCCCAGGCCCTAACATTAATGGCCCTACTGTCAGGAGCGGGTCAGAACAGGAAATTAACAGGGCTCTCAAAACGATATTGTTCAGATTTTCTTATAGGCTAACTAGTAACAACTCGATGTGTATGGTTAGCTAGGTCGGTAAGGCATCTGACTAGCATGGTGGCGGCATTGAGTAAATATAATGTCACAGATTGGTCGGGATGACGAAGCACTTGTAGATCCTCTGAATAATATTATGCCTCAATTTGGAGTATGGGCGATGTGTGAAATTATGTATCGGTAGTACTGTTCGACATATTTAATATAATCCTAGAATAACACAATTCATGACTGTCCGGTACATACACGTCAGATGAAGCAAATTAGCTCATAACGGCACAAGTTATAATTCAAATAGAACGATGGTGTTCTACGTCACAATCATTCTAAAGACGTACCAAAAATATTGACCGAGTGAGGTCAAGAGGCCTAGACCTACACAAAGTAAAAGCCTTGCATATAAAAATGAACATTATAATTATTAATTTTATCTTTTTATTTTAATTTCGGTAATGTTATTTCTTGTTCCAAACGAAGTTATTTCACTGTGTGAAAGTAGTCATAATTTTGAATCTATTTTTTAAAAAAATCATCAAAGTAAAAGTTGGTCATGTTATTTTATATCTTGGTCTGAAAGAGAACATTTTCTAAAGTGGAAGTAGTCACAATGTTACGTTGAGTTAGGGAATGAACCTTTTGGAAAAGATGAAGGCCCAAACGTTATAACATTATCACTAATGCTCTTTTGAGAAATATCCTTGTTTGGAACGTGACATGATATTGAAAAGTTGCAATACCCGTGTTATTCAGAAATATAGTGTTCATTGAAATAATCTTTCAAGTGTGGAATACATTCTCTTTCCAGCTGAAAGAATTTCAACAGAAGACGAAAGACGCAACAAACTCCACCTCGAAAAATAAAAACGCCAGTCGAAAAAATATAGCTCTATCAAAAGATGACATTAACAATACTGTTGCCACACCACATCTTGTCCCTGATTCAGGGCCAAACGAGGTAGGTTTTATTCCCTTATTTACTGCTGTATTCCTAGTACTGGAGATTCATTCCTAGGACTACCGTATTGTCCCGAATATAAGCCGAGGGTTTTTCTCGAAATTTTGAGTCCAAAAGTCACCCTCGGCTTATATGCGGATCTCGGCCTAAAATCGGTCAAAAACACGTTTTTCACCAAATATAATAGGGCGCACTACACATGCCTACTCTGAACAACAGAATCAACTTGAAACTACAAAATATTGCACTAAGAACAAGATTAATAATTGTTTTATCATGAAGAAGCATCGTTTTCCAATTATCTGTCATTTTTATTTGACGCGCAATAATAAACAAAGGCCCGCTCAGCAGCTGTGACTGCCTCGTCTTGACAGACCTTGGTCCTTGACGAGTAGGCGGGCCATATGCCGATCGCGCGTCATCGGCACTAGCCGAGTACACACGATCGTGAGGCCCCAATCAACGGTTTCTCACACGCAGTTCGCATAGCTTCCTCACGCGCGCAATACGAAATTAACTAAATTCAAACTCAGGCGAGTGATGATTGAAGTGGAAAAGGAGATAAAACCTTTTTTTCAATTGTTGATCTAAAAGTTTGGGGGTCGGCTTATATTCGGGACAATACGGTACATCATGCCTACTTAGCCTACTTATGTGAAAAGTAGATCCAATCACTGTTTTGGTGGAAGCTCGACTCACTTTGGCCTGTAGCAGCTCAGTAGCTACTTAGTTCAGAAATATTGAAGAATATAAGACATATACAAATAATTGAGATTCAATTACTTCATTCAGTAATTTAATTTAGTGTCTTTATAGCTAGTTTTAAAAACTTATCAATATTTCTTCTCTAGATTCATCAAACAATCAACTCTCCTAGCAATGTACAGTATACCACACTGACAGGCCGAGAACCAGGTGAACATAGTTACGCTCAGGATAGTGTCACAAACATCGGTCCTAATTTGAACCAACATAATATATCATCCAGTTACACAGCAACACCATTGCATCATGAAGCCACAGACTTCTTTGACAACCTACCAGTCACAAACAACTATAATTGGCGGCCCACGGAAAGTACTACTGGTAGTAGTTCGTTTTCTTCAGACGTAGTCTCGCAATCGCCCTTGAAACCAGTTGCTGCATTACCACTCGTCTTGGACTCACCTATGTATTCCACTTACTCGCAACCGTTTACGTATGAACATTCCCCGATGCCAACAATGAGTCCAATACCCGACCATTATGAGCCGACTATGTTTACTCATTCTGATCATATTGATGAAAGTGTTTCACCTGTTTTGTCGGATCACGTGGAAGGAATCACCTCAATTATATCCAATTCCAAACACTTTGATCCGTTAATTAATCCTGTGAAAGATCCAAGTATGTCATCAAATCCAATTTCACTCAGTACTGAGCACTTCGATTTGACTATAAATCCTGGTCATACAATGCTGTTGGATACGTTTATGAATCCCAATCCTTCAGAGTTGAATCTGTTCGACAAAATTATAAGCCCCATTTCTCCCGAGTCTAGACAGCTTGATGAAAAAATAAACCCTATTCTTTCGGATGACTTGAACGTCTTTGACCAATTAATGAACCCACCTCCAGTAAGTACTGAACTATTTTATCCAATAGCAAAACCCATTTCATCTAGTCCAGAATTGACACTGTCAATCTCTCCAACAATGGAGTCCCAGTTAATCCCCTCAGATTTATTCTCGTCTACTACGAACATTGACTCGCCGCATGCCACAAGCGAAAGACCAATCAAAATCGAGCAACTTGGGGATGCTGAACTGGGACCACTCAAGGTGGAATATGAAGACAATGTGTTTACCAGTCCGAGGTCAACGACAGAAAACATCCGACAGCTGTCAATGCAGGTCAATGGTCTAATCGCAGAATCAACGCCAATTATTGACCCTAGCGTAACTAGTGAACTGGAACAGAGGAATCAAGAATTAGCGGCATTGCTTTCATTTGAGAAGCAATGTACCGAACAGCTGAAACTGCAACTTGAGGAATATGTAAGGATATCATAATTAAAGGACATGACAACCCTGAAAATAGATTTTAATGAATAATGACGCCATTTTTTTACCTAATTTTGGAGAAAACTAGAAATCATCAACTCAATCCCAGAAATTATAATTAATTTAAATAACCACTCAAGACACACCCCTTTTTGTGCCTCGTGACGTAAGCATTACCCTATTTTATTCTTACAGTGTTCACGGCACGCCGAATGTCACACACACTTGTACTAAAATAAAGTAATTTTTAAATAATAGAGAACAATTGCCTGAACATTTTGCACCTTTAGAATGTCTTTCTGTCTCTTATATTATGTATGTGAATAATTGTAGAAAAAGGTTGTTTTTTACCGAAAAACAAGGTGATTTATTATGGAGTGTAATTAATTAAGAAATGTATGTAGAAGAGATTTGAAACATTATTCAGGCAGGTCGATATTTGTAGATTACACTGAATACATTTCTTTTCATGTAACTTTGAAAATAGAGCTTCAGTGACAGTTTTTGTCGATCAAATATCTCCAGCAGCACTGATCAGTATGCACTTTCTCTTTCTCTCCTGTAGCAACTGCGCACTTCACAGCTGACATCCGAAATGGAATCTAGACTAGCCGACGCTGAGGCTCGGCACAAAGCCGAGATCGCTCCCATCCAACAACAACTACAGCTTCATGCTCAGACGCTCGGGATTCTCGTAGCCGAAAAGACCGAGCTCCAGTCGACCTTGTCTCAGTGTCAGCATGCTGCTAAACAGGGGGTGGCTCAAGCAGAGGAACTGCAAGGTAAGTGTGCAGTAGGGAGCAGCCTCCTGTGAGGGAAATCCTACCTACAACATACCAAGTAATAGGTTATTACTTATTGCTACGTAAAGATTCAACAAATTTTTTATGTCAGAGGTTGTAATTAGAAGTATTTGTATTTTTTGAATACATATTTTTAAGTCTAATCCAAACTAGTTGTATAGTTATTAATAAGTAATAACTTTATCTAGACAAATCTATTGAGATACTCGATGTCTACACCTTATGAAAGAAGTATTAGTACCGGCACTGATAGCTCAGTGGTAACGCGCTTCCTCCAGGTCAGCGGCAGGTATAGGGCCTTGGTTCGATTTCTGCTACCGTCTATCTTTACGGCAGTTTTTCTTGTTTTACTCTAGGTGAAAGCCAGGATGATTCCTACAACATGAGCCATGACAGCTTCTTTTCCACTAGCCTTCCCATTACCCAATTCACCCTCAACTCGTTATCTCATTAATCATTCATCCATTGCCAATAGATCTTTATCATTACATTGCGTCGTTAACGCCAATATAAATTAATAAGAGTATTATGTGAACTCGTGACCGACTGTTACAGGTCGTCTGAAAGCATCCAGACACAGAGTGGCCGACCTTGAAAAAGAACTGTCTGGACTACGTTCATCCGGGCAGCAAAGTGATTCGTCTCGACAGACATTAGCAACACAGTTGGAGCAGCTGGAATTGCAGCAGAAGATAACCAACAGCAGAATTCAGGAGATGGAAGACGAAAAACAGGAGACAATGCACAGGTACAAGTGATCAATAATTCAGTAATTATTGTTAGTTAAACTTGAAAACAAATTTTCATTAATTTCTAAATGAAAACTCATTGAACGACTTCCCTTTAGCGAAATCGCTAAATGCTCGACGTGTTCCTAGTTCTAAAACGCCACAATTCTGTTGCAGGTTGTCATCAAAGACTGCAGAATGCTCGGAGCTCGGCAACGAGATGTTCGAGCTGCGCACACAACTGTCTTTGGCGCAACTCAGAGTAGACCAGCTGAGTTCTTCCGACAACGTAGACACCACCTCGCATCTGGAGACGCTGCACCTGGCCAAGGTAATGCCACTTCAAACGTTGGCACAACAATCCGTATTGGTACCGTAGTAATCGAATCGCTAGAAAACAATGCACTCACATTATTGATTTCAGTTCATACACAAAGAATTCAAAATATGAAAACACATTTGGATCACAAGTCACAATCTATGAATGGGGTAAAAGGGAGAAAAGAACAGCAGCTCACCATAGCCTACTCATAGTGGAGAGCCCGTTAATGGAATACAGAGACGATTTGAACAAACATACGAGGTTTCGACTTTCCGGCTATTGCCTTCGTGTCACAGTAGAGTAGACAGTGATGGTGACGGAGGAGTTGTAAGGGGCATGCGGGGAAGCTGATGTGTCAAAGGTGTAGAGTACAAGAAAACAAGAAATTGAAGTTGGGGCCATTATAGAGTGGTTGAATATAGTGGGAGGGAGGGGGGAAAATTGGGTCAAAGCTGTTATGTTTGAGTGTGTGTTTTCTATTAACTTGCTTTGTACAGGTGGCATTGGAGCGACAAGTGAGTGACCTTCAAGTATCAGTGAAGCAGGTGGCTGCAGAGAGCGCCGATGCCAGCCAGCAATACCAGCAATATGTTGCAACACTCGACACTCAGCTGCAGAGCTTGCAGAATCAGGTGGAGACATTGACTGCTGATAACGCAAGGTTGACGGCCGACAATGCTAGGCTGACAGACAAAGAAGACAGCCGAGTGAAACACGTGACTGCCTTGGAGAAAAGACTGCAAGAACAGCCAGCCAGCGGGGCGGACCAGCAGCCAATCGTGGCACAGCTTACTACTCAGGTAGGTTAACTACCGGTAGTGTGTTACGGAAGCAGCTTTCTAAAAGTCAAAACCGAAAGAACAAAACCGATACTTTTTAAATTTCAACAGAAAATGAAAACACTATTGAGGTGGGGGGGGGGGGGACGATATATATTTTTTTTTAATAACATCGAAACTTGATACAAAATCATTGTTCCCCTATTGAGGCTAAGGATGAGAGTACGATCGTTTGGACGGGGCACCACAAGGGCGATCTTACCACCCCATTTTATTATTATTTTAAATTAAAGCCATGAACTTTGACACCAGGTCTACGCTGTCTGTGACCACACTTCTTCGCCGCGGATAAAAGTTTTCAGTTGTCGAAAGTCCGGAACACAATATAAACTGTTTTTACGATATATCCGGACACTACCAACATTAGTATTAGGAATAATCCAACCGCACGAATGTTGATATCTTCCACTTTGAACTAAGTCTCTTAGGCAATGTTCACTTCTTCCAATGACAGCAGGTGCAAGTTCATCATTATACAAAGGATACAAAAAAAATAAGGAGTGATAGCCCTCAATATAACTATAGGCCTATCACTCTACAATATAACAGAGAACGTATCTGAAACCGAAAATATATACATAGGCCTATATATTTACAAAGAATGAAACTGTCTCAACTAACGGCACTAATATTATTAAAAGCTCGAGAAAATGTGAATGTCAAAACAAGAAACGAAATCTTTTATAGGTCTGAAAAAAGTCAGTAATTATTTTAAGGCTTGGGAGCATAACCAAAACTTTTGAATGATTGGATACCAAAACAAAATCCGTGACTTGAACTTTTTAAAGATAAGGATCAAAACCGAAACTAAAATTCGTTTCGTTCTCAGCCCCTGGTGTAATGAATTGTGTGACGTGTGCTTGTCAACAGGTACAGACGCTGGAGACGGAAAAGCAAGTATTACACAGTCAGCTGGCAGAACGGCTGAGGGAGGCTGAAAGCTATGATAGTCAGATGAACGAGAGAGAAGCAAGGATTGAAGAACTCGAAGCCATGCTTGATCGTATGCAGGGCGACCAACCTGATCAGGTTTGTACTGTACAGGAGGGGTAATAACTCAGGAAATAACTGTAGGCCAATGGACCTACCACCTGCTTAATTTTTTGTTCATTCATTCATTTTCCTTAATCTAGTTATTCTCTTGGTTTTTTATTTTTACAAATTTTCTCATTTTTTTTATTCCAAGGCTATCAAGATTACTTATCGTTCTTGATGATCCATTTTTATTCTTTGTAATTTTTTCCAGTTTTCGTGATTGTTCTATTTCTCCTGATTTTGTAAATAAACTCTTTTCTTCTTGATTTTACCCTGATTTGTTGGTTTTCACATTTTTCTTCATTCATTTCTTTTGAGCAAATTTAAAGATTTCTTATTTTTCCAAGTATGTTTTTCCATTAATTATTTTTAAAATTGTCATTTTTTATGAATGTTTTCAAAATTCGAAAAAAATTCGTAGGCCTATCGACTCAAATCCATTAGGTTCATTGCTTTATTTTCCGTCACTCTTTGTCACTTCAAGCACATAGCCTTGTCGTGGTATTATTGAGATGTCATGTGTTGGCAGGCGCTCTTGTTGGCTGCCATGGAGAGTGACAAGGTGGCCGCCGCTCGAGCCACGAGCCAGAACCAGCGCCTCAAGCAGCAGCTGGAAGAACTACAAACCGGGTTCGTTGACCTCAGCAATTGCAAGCTCGACCTGACAGACAAGCTGCAGCACGAGAGACATGTGACCAAAGAGTTGACTTTGCAAATCAGTCAGATGGCTAGTGAGCTTGAAGACCTCCGGTATGTTATATTTCCTGTAAATTACCAGTTACGCCGAAATCTTACCAAAGATTTAAGATATAAATCTATTAACAGTAGAAGATTTATTTCACTTTTTAATCTTGTGCATGTGTTTGAGAAATATAGATTATCACTGACGTTAACAGTGATATGAATTGTATGTTGCGTATTTATTTTAATTATATGTGTTTTGATGTTTTAATTATCCTGACGGCCCATATGACGAACATTTCAAGTTTTTAACCATTGCTGTGTTGTATGGAAATGTGTGTACGACTTGGACGAATATAAAAAAAATCTGTGATATATCTGATATCAGTTCAATGTCATCTTTAGCCTTAATTAGGAAACTAGGGACTTTCTGTTGAGTTTGATGTTACAAGTGCATAGAAGTTATTAGGCCTATAGCAACGTGTCAGATTTTCAGGATAACTTTGAACGGTAGGGCCTATAACTAAGATTTAAATATTTTGATATCCTTTCATACCTTCAAAATGATGTGAAATAAAATTATTAACCTTGGATTCTAACATTGTCATAGCCTCATAGTCATAGGTAACTGCTGAAAAAAAAAAAAAAAAAAAAATGAAAATTATCTATAAAACTTGGAATTATACAATAGATAGACCCTAGGCCTATAAGTTTGATTGTTTTTACTTATACCATCAATCTTGAAGTTATTAATTAATAACAACTGTGTTACCCTCTTATTAGAATGGTGATATCTTAGTTATACAGTTCAAAACTCATCGTCAAAAACTGATATTTTGGTAAATCGACTCTTGATAAAACAAAATATTCACTATAGGCGTAACTTTGTTGAATAAAAAATTAAATAGACCTACATATTTTTTATTCCAGAATGAAGCACAATCACTCTGGCCACGATCATACTGGCCACGACCATACTGGGCACGACCATGCAGCGCACAACCATGCAGGGCACGACCACAATGAGCACGATCATGCGGCGCACGACCGAGAGATTGTCGGAATCTTGCATCGTGAGCTGGAGCGTTCGAAGGAGCGCATCGAAGCTCTCAGCGTGCAGAATATAGAGCTACGGACACTTCTGTCTCAGAAAGGAGTTACAGATCGTACGTACCTTTCAAGTAACACGCATTTCACAGTGTTTCTAGTATTTATAGTCCTGCTTATCTACTTTTATTGCTTGGGATTTAATATTTTTAATATTCTGAATTTTGCATGTAATATTTTCTATGCATTTTTGCATATTTATCTTCCTGGTTCTGCCCAAGGACCTGGTGACGAGAAAGACGAGCAGTTGGCAGCGCTCTCGGCGTCTGTGACACAGCTTCAAGAGGAGCGAGCCGAGCTGATTGGCCGTCTGAGCGGGGACTCAAACGAGCCGATCGTGACGAAGCAAGCCATGGACCAGCTGCAGGCGAGGTTTACGAGCACGATGCAGGAGGTCGCCGACCTGTCGGATGAGAAGCAGAGGCTGGAACACCTCGTGTTGCAGCTGCAAGGCGAGACTGAGACTATCGGTAAGTTCAACCCGTGCCGAGATGGAGCCGCTGAGGACACCAGTACAGTTACTAGTCGCAATTGGAGACCTTACTTTGTGTTCTTTTTCAAATGCTAAAACAATTTTTGTTTCAAATAATTTGATTAATCTTAACCACAGTTGCTCATTATTTATTTTGATTAATTTTTCCATTTGATTTCATCATTTTATATATTTTAATTAATATAGGGCCTAGACCTAACTTTTTAAAATTCTTCGATTACAAGTCATGAGATAACCCTGCGGTTATGAAGTATGTATTATGTGATTCATGTTGAGGCTGACATACAACAAGTAAAATCCCTAATCATTTTGATTTTTAAAGTATAGGCCATCTCAGTAATGAATAGGATCTACCCATTAAATTTCCCAGTATTTTTGTCTTTTTTTTGCCGATTATTTGGAATGACCTGCCTGTAAACGTGCATGCATCGTATGCTGTTTCAGGCGAGTACATAACGTTGTACCAGAAGCAGCGTAGTTTGCTGCGCCAGCGGGCGCAAGAGAAGGACACGCAGCTCAAGTGCCTGTCGCAGGACAGAGAGGAGATGAGAGCCAAACTGTCGCAACTGAACCAGCTGATTCAGAGACTTGTCGCCGAGAAAGGAGTCGAAGCCACGGACGCGGTACTAGGTTAGAGAATTCGACAGTACTTTCTAATTTTATCGAGACCTTGTTTTACCAATAATAAAACAGTGTTAGTTGAGCTAATTGTTAATTAAGGTACAAAAATATCATTGGCAACCAAGGATAATAACAAGTTGATCCATTAACTATTGCCCAATCAACTGATTTATTATTCGTAAAACCGGACTTGAAACATATTTAGAACTTCACCGAAGGTGGTTAGGTGTAGGCTTCGTAGTAAGAGTGACTGTTGGTATGGGAGATGGTCAGACAATGCTGTGACATCGTGATTTAAATTGAATAACGAAACTTTGCCTTGGAAGTTTCAAAACTCAAATTATAGGGCTACTGTTATCTTTAATAATGATTTTATTTTCAAGTTTTATAGTTGATTTTCGTTATTAGGCTTACTGTGTTTATTTTCATTATTCTCATTTTTCTGATTTCTTCTAGAATTTTGGCTTTTCCATTTATTCATTTTATGATTTTTCTTGTTATTTCTACATTTGCCAGGCTCTTTATTATTTTACCTCAGAATTTTATTTCAAGTAGACCGAGCATTTGGTGATATTATTTAATATTTATAATCAATAATTATATTGGTTCTTTCAGACAATCTCAAGCACGAGCGCCTATCAGCCGAAGAAGGCGCAGATAAGTTCACGCACAACGGTTTCACGAACGGCGAGCTAACGGAGCTGAGCAAGAATATGAATGGTGCGGAGACACCGCCCGTCGAAACCGCAGACAAGATCATGGCTTTGCTGACGGAGATCGGTTCTAGCAACTTGGTCGATCCTCAACAGCTCGTCGAACACTTTCACCCGTGCGCATGGTGCTCGGGAAGACTCATCACCGTCTAGCTTGGCAGAAATGTGATGGGGCTAGTCTTTTTGACTTGCTCGTACGCTATAGTGATAATCAAACCGTTAAGTTTTATCTTCCTTCAAAAGTTCTATGCTGAAAATAGAGCAAGGCTATTTCTAATAAGTGAATTGTATAGAAGATTGTATTTTAAATGTTCAAGTAAATTAATATATTCTAGGTTGACAATGTTAAAACAGAAAAACATTAATAAACAATGTGTCTGTGCAAGTTTCACAACTTGAGACCTCTTTCTAGCCCATTTACAAGCACGTTTCAAGGTTATGACTCATGAGTAATGCATGATTTTGAAGAGAAAAATTCTCAGTTGTATTTTGAGTAGACCTATGGTGTGCTTGTAAATGTTGTGCTATTAAGTAGGCCTATAAAGGGAATGCTAAAATGTAGATTGAAAGTACATTGCATGTGGCTTTCAACGAATGCGTTTTTTGGTGCGTGGCTATATCCATCACCTTGGCATTCTAACCAGTCCAGAAATGAATGAAAAACTCCGATAATACCACTTATTTCCAATTCCTGTTTTCGTTTAAAGTCACCTTAATATTAAGAGAATAACCTCACATCAATGAAGAAAATGTTGGATTAGACAGCATTTAAAAAGAAATTACATACACATTTGCTTTCTGATACCTAACGAGAATAAAGCACATCTTTGGTGCTATCAGTCCCATTTTCTCTCAAGCAAGTGCATCAATAGGCTACTCTCACGTGGTTGAGACTTGATTTTATGAAATCACATACTCTTCTCTGATATGGTAATAGTGACATCTTTGTGTCACTCATGGCTCACACTGAAATAACGTAATCAGACATTCTACCATTCAGCATGATTTAAAAATACTAAGCTGTATTATTCCTATTTTTTATTGATATAAGTATTCCCATTTGATCAGTAGGCACCAACTCTGTGTGCTGCTACAGTTTTTAAAACTGTTTGTAAAAATTGTACATCTTTTGTTTATTTATTTGCCAAGTTATGCAGACCAGAGGTCAGACTACCATTTTCTTTGTCAACAACCATTTTTGAAATAATTATTTTTATCTTGACATTTTGTCTTGAGTTGAAAAATAATATTGGATATTTTTTATTAAAATTTGATCATCTTTTTTTCTGTTGTAACTTTTCAACAAAACTTGCTGTAAATTTTATAGACATTCTTAGAACATTTGCTTAAAGGACTGCAGAACTGTATCTTGGAAGATCTGAAAGTGCAGGACTATGGTTATTTTGTGTGCAATATATTGTAGACCTATTTTCAATTAATATAGTATTGCTTTGTTACTTAGAAGTTAGAACTGTACCATATATTAAAAGTTAGAAACCAATTACCAATAAAAGTAGAAACTGAACTAGACATATTGCTTGTTTGTGATTTTTTGTGAAGATAGTTGAATCAGTCCATGATCCGACTATTGGCTTTCCTTCTCTTATCCAGGGAAAAAAAAGGACCGTCTACCAAAATATGTAACGAACACAAATAACACTGTTACATTTGTTTCGCTGTGGTGTTTTCAGTAATGCAACTACATCTTTCAAAAGTGTTTAATCTTGAAGTTGCAGTGACAATTTATGGAAGGATTTACCTAAGTAAATGCGATTGTTTTTTTTGTATCTTATATTGTTTACTGCAATTGTGCACGTTTGCGTGTGAGGATTTTGGTTGGCGGGTGGATCGAGGTGTCCGCGGGCGAACTCGTTGAGGCAGTTTTGCTTCATCCATAATTCTTCTCTTGAACTCTTCAATACTTTCTGCTTCTCTTGCTTCTTTTCACTACCCACTCCCTTATGTTCTTTGGGTGAAACTTGTCCTTCCCAATTCTGTTGTAGCCCTCTCTCCATAGCAAGCTCTTCCCCTCCTCTTCCACTCCTCTGAACTCTCAACCCTATCATCTCTCACTTCTTCCCACCCTATAAAAACATTCCTGGCCCTAAAAAACTTCAAGAGTCGGTCCTTTCCTCTAATTTTTCCCACCCTATTTCTTTCACCATATCACTAGGCCTTTCTCTCAATTTTTCAACTCTCACCTGGCAATTTCTTTCTATTCTACTTATCTCTTCTAAATCCTCTCACTCTCCTTGCCAGTACCCTCTGCTTCAAGACGCATTGAGGGTTGCGTTACCTCAATGCATCTTGAACTGCTTGTATACTACTAAATAAGGCTAAATACGACATTTATTTGTGTTTTTTTTTATTCTTTCTTGGATACAAGTGGGCCTATAGAGTTACACTCAATTGTTACATTTTATTAATATTTTTTATTTCGTCTTTAAAATCCCATAATAATATAAGGTCAAGAACTTTCCCGCCGCTTTTTCATTAGTACATAAGAAGAGGGCGGTGAGTTAGTTGACGGATGGATTAATTTGAAAATGTTGCCCCGTTTCAAGTTGATATTATCCATCTTATTTATACATTTTGTCGTAATTAGTATAATAAAAGGGTCACAAGACAATATAGACACGAATGGATACATTATGTATTGCCCCTGTATGGGTAAGTAAAACTAAGATGACGTGCTGCTATCCAATGTTTTGGAAATTTTGAGGTTATGTTGGATTAATAACTTGTTTCCTGCACTCTGTTTTTCCCTTAGGCCGATTTGGTAATCAAGCAGACCATTTTTTGGGAGCTTTGGGTTTCTCGAAAGGTCTTAACCGTACGTTAGTTTTACCTCCTTGGGTTGAATATCGCTATGGAGAGCCTCGCTCGGTAAGCCCACGTAACCTAAAACTGAACGTTGACATAGAATGGATATTTATTATTTCTTAGTGTCGACTACTGTTAAGCAAAATAGATACACTCACCCTTATGTATAGCCTATCTAGGCTATAAATATGGGTAAATTTATTGCTCAAGACGTGCCAATTGGTTTTAGGGTTACGCTAGGAGATGGTGGGGTTAGGCGTAGGCCTACCCTACCTAAACTTACGTAAGATTTTAGCATACAATTACAGTCTGGCTATACAATCAATACTACCTTACTATACCTAACCCTAACCATCGAATTTGTAATGACCTAACCATCATCATTGATTTGTTAACTTACAAAATCAATGCCATCACCGAACTTGTAGTAAAATATTCTACAAACGTAATTCCACAAACATAAACTAATGCAAATCGGCACAGCTTAGACCCACTGTAAATCACCTGACACCGTTGAAGTATTTTGTACATGTATAAGAAATTCTTCAGTTGATAAACTAATATAAATAGGCCTATAGAAAATTAAAAATTTATGTATAAAACTAAATTGCTGAATAGTAGGGCCTACATGAGCAATATTTTGTATCATAGTATCCTATTTGTTATTAGTATAAAAAGCATGTACAATTAATAAATATTTGATTCTATTTTTAATCATTTTCTGTTGAGTCATTTTTAAATTTAAAGTTTATTAAAAACTAAAAAGTTGTATCCGAGCATGCCTTGGTCCCAGTTAGATATCAAATTACTACTGTGCACCTTGCTGAACCTTTGCACCTTTGTAGAGACCATTGCCATGCCTTGAATTATAATTGTCATTGTTGGCATATGGTTTAGAAAGTAGGTCTTGCAATGGATTTATGGGCTAACTAATTATGTAACCCTATCCGTGAATCATAGATCGTCATAGTAATCTCTGCGCCTAATCATTATTGTGTTTTCACATTACAGATTCAAGTACCTTTTGACACATACTTTCAAGTAGATGCATTAATGAAATATCATCGTGTTATAACAATGGAGAAATTCATGAATACAATAGCACCGGAATTATGGCCTCCTGAAAAGCGAATAGCATTTTGTTATACAGCTCGAGGTACTACACAAGCATGTAATGCCAAAGAAGGAAATCCTTTTGGACCATTCTGGGACACATTTTCTGTAGACTTCAGTAGTTCTGAGTTCTATGGGCCACTGCACTACGATGTTCATCATCATGACATGGGGTTAAAGTGGAATGAAAAATATCCTCCATCAGAATGGCCAGGTATAGCCTATATCTATATAGAATAGATTAATCTATTCATAGTGAATTGCTAGTAATTTTCGACACTTGCTAAAAGGTAAAACTTCTATACGGTACTCGTATTCTTACCCATCCTATAAACGACATCAAGACCTTGATGGGTCGCATCAACATATTGATATTAGTTGAAAATGTTCAAATTTCTCACCAATATTGATGATAACTCGACCAATGACAGCACATCAAATTGTCACACTTACATGGTACTTCATGTTGCACGTTGAGTTTCTATCAACAACTTTCGTTGAATACGTAGTTCACACTGACTACTCATTATTAGCATTTGCACCTTTTTCGTACTACTTTTGTAGCTGAAAATCAACTCAACGCGCGTGGCATGTTGATAACAGCGGCTCGACTGTCGTCATTACTGTCGATCTTCTCAAGAGGCCGAGCACCCTTTTCCACACGCTTTTATACACACACCTCACCTGTTGTTAATACAAGTTTGGTCTGTCGATAGGGACATTTACACTGACTAAGTAAATGTATAGTTCATTCTCCCTAACGAGAGACGTCGGAACATTCCGTGTCATAGATATTGGTCGATGGTTAATGGTCGATTAGAGTAGAATAGAAACTATAACTAAGAAATGCAGTAGTTGAGCGACTACTGTGACAATATACTATAACTAGATTATGGTGGTTTACATCCATTTTTGTCTTACATTTTATTTGTACCTACTGGTACAAATTACTATTCTTTTTTTGAAATTTATGGTATTGAAGTTATGGACTTGTGATACGCCAAAAACGTATTTTCCATACTTTTGTGGTCCACATCTGTAAAAAATGTGCGTGATATTTTATTATTTGTCTCCTAATGACTTTACTTACATTGAATTTGTAGTACCGTAGCAGTAACTTGAGTGTAGGCTAGTTAGCTAATCTAATGCAGTATGAAATTGTCTTTACTCCCTTAAACTTGATTGTAATATTTTTGTAGTACTTGCTTTCACTGGAGCACCAGCCAGTTTTCCTGTACAATTGGAGAATCGCCAGCTGCATCGTTACCTTAATTGGAGCAGTACAATAGCCAATCAAGCAAAGCAGTACATTAAAACACAGCTACCAAAAGGAGGATTCATTGGCATACATTTACGAAATGGTATGTAGCTGTAGCGTAACATTACCCTATCTGAACAGCTGGATTATATTTCAAAGTCTAAGAAACAAAGTTATTCCTTGAGTTATTTACAAATAATTTTTAACCAGCATTTACTATAGGTACAAATTACAAATAAGAAATACAACACATGAAAATATTCTTCTAACAGAGAATTTGTGAATTATCATGAGTTTTCATGAGGCCCATCAATTTTTAAAAGTGTATTTAAATACAAAATTAACTGGAGAAACCAAATGTCAAGTTGAAAAGAATCGTTATCTCTCGTGAAAAGAATTGTTATCTCTTTCCTCGAATACCTATACAAAAATAAGTGGTATTCGGATAGCTTCCTGTCTCCGAGTGAAAAGTCCGAAAAATTGTGTCATTTTCGCTGTTAATCCCATAGTTGTTCTAGAGTTTGCAGCTCCTGTTTTCAGTAATTTGCAACCAAATGCTACATTTCACATAAATATAGGCTACCAAAAATAAAAATAAGTGCTATATTCCTACAATTCTAGCTATAGGATAGTTGTATAGGATACTAATATGCCTTCACTGATATGGCATACTGAATGTTTGTCCCCTAGGTATTGACTGGGTCCGAGCCTGTGAACATATACCACACAGCCCGAACCTGTTTGCAGCCGCACAATGCCTGGGCTATCGTAACGAGAGAGGCTCAGCCACAGCAGAAATGTGTTTACCGTCGAAAGAAATCATTGTGAAACAGTTGAAGAGAATCATACGCAACTTGAAGGGCATTGTTTCTGTGTTTGTTGCGTCTGATAGTAATTACATGATCTCCGAGCTGACAGACGCACTTAAACGTATGGAGGTGCGTCGAATTATGATACCCTGTCGATCTAATTTCATGATCAGTTTATGTACGGACAAATTGATAATAGCCTAAATCAATTATTTCAACTTTTGATAGTTGTGTTAATTAGGCCAACTTGAATAAAACATCAACTATATACTGTAGGCCTAATATTCGTCAGCTAGATTAAAGATTATTGCGATCAAAGATTATTGAGAACTCAGAGGATAATACAGCTCAGTATGGTAATTGAGTCATCGGTGCCTTTTCCTCGATTATTATAAAAATAATATCACCCGCCATTACTGTAGAATTGTCTGAGGTTAGGGTTGCCATACGTCTTGATTTTGGCGGGACAGCCCCGCCTTATACTTCCAAGTCTCGCGTCCTGATCACCGAATTTATGAAGTATTTATATTTTTGCGTCGTGCCTGTCAAATATTTTGCTCTAGGCTATTTAAAAACTGAAACAGGCTACGCTCCCGAAAATGTCATTTCATTCTGAATAAATGTGCTTAGATTTATAATTGTTGTGTCACAACAGACATCATGCACACAATAATATTGTGTAACCTGTTCATATATGACCTTTCTTAAATTACCGATTTTCCGTATATTAAAATGCAGGACTGTAAATTTTCCCTCGTTTGTTTAATCGTAATTATTAAATACTGAACATTTTCGAGTAGCCCTTTGCCACACGTGTGGCCCAGTCAATTATTGCTTACGGTAGACACTTGGGTCTGGTCGGGCGTAGGTTCGAGACCCGCATAAGGCATGTGTTTTTGTAAACGTACTTTCACCTATCATCACGTCATCGTTTCACTATCACCCGCTCATTCGTACCCCCGCATAACCAGTTGGTGAGGTCGTTAAGCAGCATTAAAAATATATTTCAGGACCTATGCCTTTCTTCTCCATTCCCTAATAGTCATTGAAAATGTGGCCGCTGCTCGGGCTTGTTATTTTGTACTTCACATTCAATGAACTAGTTGTCCCGCTCAGAGATGGGCAAAGATACTCACAAAATATATCTTACATACAAAATACGAGATACTCTCCTGAAACCCTAAAAAATACAAGATACATGTTATAAAAATGGCAACCCTATCCAAGGTACAATGGTTCAATGAAATATATGTCAGTATATTTGCCATAGATGGATTCTTTTCATATACTTCTTATATACTACTTATATGTACTACTTGTGGCTAGAATTTTGTCAACTTGAATTTTGCACGTGTATATGTCACGTTAATGATCAAATGTTATCATTGGTGATAGGTCATGTAACAATTATATAAATTTAGGAGAGAACCTAAGATGAGATTATAATGTTTGTACCGTAATGTATGTTATGATCCTTGGTCTGTGTGTTTCAGGTCAGTGTCCACCGTCTTCATCCTTCTGACTCGCATGTCGAGCTAGCAATACTCGGGCAAGCTAACTTCTTTGTTGGCAATTGTATCTCTTCCTTCTCCGCTTTTGCCAAGAGAGAAAGAGATGCTAGAGGCTTGCCGTCATCTTTCTGGGCGTTCCCCACGGAAAGATCCAGTGGCAGTAGTTCACATGACGAATTATGAAACTTGTTGCTATGTTAGCAGCATGTTGTTTTGTCTACTCTCTCCATTCCTGACTCGGTTCAACCCTATAGTCCTTGTCCTATAGGATTCGAAATCCGATCGTTTCCCAACTGTTTATGTAGCTGAGGCAATTGAAAATATGGAATCACTAATTAATATAGTGAAACTCTTTAATTTATTTATGGACAGTGTAAAAAAGTGATAAGATAGAAAACAATTAAGCATTATAAGGTTTAGTTACTGGCTGTCTGTTATTCAGTGGTCCATGCGTAATTTATAGGTTTTCTTTTGTTTCACATTTTTTTTGTAGCTTGTGGTTGGCTAGATTACTAATATGTACCGGTATGTATATTGCCACGGAAAACACATTCGTTTAATGTGCAGTGAGATTTCTGTGAGGTCTTACAACAAAGCAAACTGTGAACCATCAAATCATTTTATCGGTGAATATGATTGAAAAGACCAGTTCAACACAGTCAATGGTGCACCTACTATATGAGAAGTCTCACCCTGCTCTAGCCCTCTTATAAAATATGTTTCCTGTGAATCATCTCATCAATATTTGATCGAGTCAACACTCAACAATGTGTGATTATCTCAGTAGGCCTATCTTGAGAATTCCTGTGTACAATCACGTAAAATATCAAGAGTTACATTAGAAGCTATTGATTCCCTTCAGTTAGTATTGTTTCAGTTATAGTTAAGTTTGGTTTTATTTTTAATGGCTACGTACATACGCTCGATTATAATTTTAGTAAATTACCTTATATACTTGTACCTGCAGCATTTTTAATTTAGATTTTGACTTTGAATTTGTGTTGCTAAGAATGTGTAACTTGTTTGATATGAGCAGTATTCCTATACTGACTGCATAGACCAAAGATATGTCAGTGGAATTCATAAGTAATCACTAATCAGTGAACACAAAATATGGTTTCTCTGCCTGTGCTGATTTAGGAGCTGTTATAAGTGATGATTTATGCTAACTCAGAGAATGTTACAAACTATGTAAATCAGAAAAAGTTAGGTTGTATTCATATGTACCCTATTTCATTTTGTAGAAATGAGTAATGTTTTTTAATAAACGTCTTGATCTTGAAAAATATATTTTTGTTCGGTGTGACTTAACCCTGATTGAAAGAACGTACGCGAAAACTCATCAACGTACTTGAAAAATTGAGCGTGGGTATTTTTTTGTTTTCATCTGTGTGTTTAGTTGTTGTCAAGCGAAAACACAATTTGGAAAAAGAAATCTTGGAGTGAATTCGAAATTTAAGAGTATGAAAGTTTTAGTACAAGGATTATACACATTAGGCCCTAATCTAATTTCAATTATATTTATATCAAATCATTAAGCTATAGAATAAATCAACAGATAAAACCAATCGGAGTAAAAGATCATTATCCACAAATCTATTTTTAGACACATTTCAGACATGGAATGTCCGAAAACGGTCTTCTTGATTATAAGGTGTCATTAAAATTTACACTATAAATATAAAAAAAACGTGGCTCTGGTTTTTGATGTCAACCAGTAGCTAGTCATGGTTAATGCTATTAAAAAATAGTCAACATGTACCTATAGCGACCTAATACTTAATTGAAAACCAAGGTGTCGAGATCATATAAATACCTTGCTCATGCAGAGGAGCAAAGACCTTATTATATAACCTACGCAGAGGAGTTTGCAATTTTTCAATAAAAATATATTGTGGATAATTTTGCCTGGCATTCATTAATTCTTTTTTGTCAGTAAGAATTTAAATTTTATTAGGTTGTTATTTTTAACAATTATTTTTTGGGGGATATCAAAATAAAATTATTGTATTTCTTCAGTGCTTTAGTGTGGTCTTTGGTGTCCTTGATTTGTGTAGATCAGTTTGTAAAATGATGGGGATCTAGCAAACAAAGTAAGTTCCTGATTATATTACCGTAAACAGTTTCATAGCCTGTTTTTCCAATGGAATATCAAGCAAATTTGTTTATATTTGAATTTTGAAGATGATATTTTTTAAAGGTATTTAATAATACCTCATAATGCCCTTCTTGCATAGCATGTAGGCTTAGTCCACCGCAGGTTGTTATTCTATAATTTTACCGCGCATCGTGATAAAGTCACTGCCTTCTACTCTGCGGTGGCCGCTACAAGGCGGTAGTACTTGTAAGATGTTGTCATGGAAACGATTGTTTGGAGAAACAAACATACAACACTGAATCTGTGTTAGTTTTGAAGAGTAACCATTTTTCATACATTAGGCCTAGGTCTATAGGTTATAAAATAAAGTTTAAGTCGTAAGCAATTCAATAAATTTAGGAACACACTGATAACAGAAGTTCGTGAATAAGAGTTATATTCCTAAGAGCACATCGCCATAGGCCTACCCTAGGACCATTAAGTATACTTTAATGATAGGACCTAGGTTAGTTTTCACCATCAAGTAGGCCTAGGCTTATAGCCTCAGTAATAATTTACTATGGAGTGGGACAGTACATTATCCCCTACAAACAAAGCTCCTGCAAATAAGGGTCGTCGAGCTGGTCTAAGCTTATTGAGTCCTCGGTCAGAAGATAAACATTCAGCCTCTAATGACTTGACAATGGACAATGATCCTACTCAACCTGTTGCACCACCTCGAGCCAGACGAACAGGTGGTTGGGCAGACGAAGCTATCAAATCGGGCAAGAAGAGAACCGTGGTTGATAGTGAAAGGTTCGGTTCACAAGACAAGAAATACGACTCTGACGATGATATACCATTGATACCCGAACTTGAAGATGCTGCTGAAGAGGAGCCTACCACTCTCGCTGCAGCGCCATCGATTGCAATGAATAGATTAGCGACATTCAAAGAACTGGATTTGGAATTATTAAAGAATCCATCATTTACTAAACTGGATGATATTAATCTGAGTTTGCTGGCACGGAATCTTCACAGTGAGGAGGAATGTACTGAGGAAACAGATGATGTTTGGACGTTAGATTCGTTGCTCACTGAAGTGTCGTCAATATTGCGCCGAGAGGAGGAAAGTAAAAATGTAGACTCTGATAGATCAAACTCCTCATAAATATGTTACCTAAACTTGGGTGAAAGTTCCATATTAAATATTAAAATAAGTTACATCATGTAAGATAAGTCCTACTGTTATGTTTATCAATATTTTCATGAGCTTAGGAGTGTAGTTAATTAGTTTGTGTCATTATTATTAGGTCTTGTGTGAAGCCACAATGTTTAATTTGAAATTTTTGAAAATGTGAACTATAGGCCTATGCACTGGTAGGAATTAAAATCCATAAGAAACGGAACGAAGGATAACAAAGGAAGATATTCACTGTACCGGTATATCTATATAGTATCCAATGAGTCTCTCTCTTTCTTCCTCCTAAAAAGTTAACTGGACATACTTGGTGAAATCCTTCAACTCAATCACGTGGCTTAACTGAATAGCAGAAGTCTTTTCCAGTATGCACTAGATATAGAGCACAATTGATGCTCACAACACATAAATAGTCGCAACACATTTGGTAAAACTAGATTTCATATTGATGGAGGAAAGTGGTTCAGAGGAAATATTCAAAATCTACGTGAAATCAAATTACGTGAAAACAACTGAAATCGTCTGGTAACGTTATTTTGCTTTTAAAAATGGTTTATCAGTCACCCTACTGCTTTTCGTATTATGTAATGGAAGCCGAAGAAGGCCAACAAAAATATATATATTATAAATCATTATTTCCACACATTCAATGCAACAAGAATATATAGAACAAGTTGATTATTTGGTTTTATTTTATTTTATTCTCATCAATATAGGCCTATCATTTATATTCAGCATTTATATTTATTTATTTTTATATATTTTCTCTGACTTGAATTACTTTTCCATACTAATGTACTTGTTGCCTTTGGTCTTGTGAAGTGAAACTGGTAGCATAATATAGCAGTGAAATTTGGTGAAAAATTGGATGGACTCATATATTGACCATTTCCAAATTTACCAAGGGGTGCGCTTGTTCTTTTTCAATACTGTTTCTGTGTTTAATGACCACACCAAATCTAGGTTATTTGGAGTTTCTGTACCAGAACTACCTATCAATTTTTCAATTTTTATTGGTTCTTCAGCCTACATGACTGTAATACAGGCAATAAATGTTATAAAAATGTAAATTCCACAATGAGACTATTTCTTGAGTGTTTAAAAGTCTAAATGATGAGAAATGCATGAATATGAATTATTTCATGATTAAATGGCATTTTAGTGTATTACATTAAATTAACACGTTGAATACCGCATTGTTATCTGACACTAGAGGCAGTAAGTAGTATGAGTTTAGAAATAGTGAAATACGTAAACAATGCAGTAGGTACTAGGTGATATCGTCATAATCTATTTTCACCTCTTGCACGTCATATTGGCTCATCAAAAGATTATCCCTTCCTACGCACAATAGGGGGTCAAGTTATGTTGCAGTGTTTTCCCGCTTGAGGCCGCTTCGTCCTCGAAGGACGACCGTTGATTGGTTGACAAGTAGGCCGTGACGTCACAACAACGGAACATTGTCGTCGTTCGCTCGAGGTCGTCGTCATTCTAGTTTCAACCACGAGCGTGATAGTGTCGCTGGTCGCGTAGCGGCAAGTAAACATCATTCGTTGTGATTTAAATAACGTCAACAAACCGATAACATCGCTGATAAGTAGTGAATTAAATTGAACGTGTTTTAGTATTGAATACTTTCCTTGTGGATTTGTATAAATAATATAATAAAATGTCTACCGAAGCGCAAAGGTTGATCAGTGTTTCATTGACCAAGATCGCGCATTCACGCGCGCAGCGCGGTGGAGTGAGCCTACACAAGAATCTTCTAGTTGCTACCGTACTACAACGAGCACGTTACATCTTCATGGCAGAGGCCTATCACATGGTCCACTCTGCGCCACCACAGCCTCCCCAAGACGAGTATGATGAAGACAGTTTGCTAGCTTTGACAGCAGAAGAGGCTGGCATTAGCGACGACCAACCTACAACCGAGGAAAGTGCTTCATGTGAAAGATGTGCAGATAGTGAGGAAAACAAAGAAAACCAACTTCCACCTCCTTACACCCCAACATACATAGACCTTGACAAGGACGATTCAGTCCTGCGGGAGAGGATTAATACCTCAAGCCCTTCGACAAAGTGTCTCAAACGGAGAAGGGAAACTGAAGATGCAGTTGCATCGATATTACCGAAACGCAAGTGTTGTGAGAGTGAGACTGAGGCAAGTAGTGAGACAGATGAAGAAGTAGAGGGTGATGGAAGTATGGAGATTGACAGAATTACGAGTTTAGTGTCAATATTCAGTTTTGGTGGACTCAATGGTACCGATGTGAGCAAGATGTCTAGATCATCCTCGACACCGGATTTATGTTCGGCACAAGCTAAAGAAGGTGTTGTAGACTCTTTACAGCAAAGGTCGTTTCTTGCTATGACTGTCTAATATGCGTGAATCGTGTCTCAACGTGTCCTTCAGCGAACCCGAAAATTCCTCCCCCCCTCTCCCCCTTCAGAGGATATGACGCGCGTCCCCTACACACTGTTGCGACATCGCACAAATACAACGAACTCGACCGTGCGTGATCTCGAAGGATTTACAAAGAAACGAACATTTTTCTTTGGTTTCGACAACGAAAAGTTTAATGCGGACAATTGAGGCCTATATTGAAATATTAATGTGATATTATGAAGACATTTTGAACGAGAAATGTGTATTTTTGCGAAATTACTATATTATATTTAAGTTTTTTTATATATATTGTTTGTGTAATTTGTATATAGCGTATGAATTTTTATATTATTGAATTTAGAGCTACAATAATCCAGTTGCCATTCAGGCATCATTCTGTACTCGTTCGTTAATTAATACACTTTATCATAATATCTGTACATCAGGTAATAACTTCTGTTGGATTGGGTTGTCGTACAAGTACAATTGTTTTTTTTTACATCTCTTCTATAGTTGAAACACATCGTAAATTTGTATTAGTTGGTGATCGATATTGGAAGTAACGAAAGAAATGTCAATTAGCAATTCAAGTACATCTATAACGTTAATGCAGCGCTATATTTCTCGATCTTCACAGTCGATGGTTGAAATAGGCCAGTCAGTCATAATAATTTGGGGTGAGTTTATTATTAAAGTAGTTTTTGCAGGCAGCTGAACTTTGTTGACCAGTTCTAGCATCAGTGAACTTTTTGACTAACCCCTTTTATTTTAGTTTGACAGACAGTACGAGATTCCTTGTTTTCCTTGTATTATTTATCTTGGCTTTTCTATCGAACGTGTACAGTATTAACTATTAGAATAATAGTAAAATCATGGATTAAATCTAGCTCTGTTATAAGAGTTGTATTGATTGTACAATAAAAATGATTTTCATGTGTAATTTGTGATTAATGTTTTTATCTTTAGCTGATAATAACACCCCTTCATAGCCTTATCACTAAAATAAGTCGAGATTGGATCGGTCATTCAAGTGAGTCATTTAAGTGTATTTTTGTGTTGACGTGTACATCGTGTACTTGTTGCGTTTCACTTGTCCTCATTGTGAAATGACCGTAACGAGGTGAACGTACTCTTCGATCCAATCCCTTCTATCCTAACCTCCCACTTAGACTACCTTAACAGCTCGAACTTAACTTTCCAACACTAAATAGAAATCAGATTCATTTAATTGATCTACGTTACGCCTTCTTACAAGTGAAATCATAATAATCATGGATCTCTACGTCGACTTGGCGGACAACCTCGACTGGACGTTCTATTATCACAGGGGGTTATTTGTTGTGAAAGTGACCTAAGAATAGGATGAGTAAAACTCAGCTGATAGTGGTCCAGGGGTTCAGGTCGCAACATTGAATCGTAATTTTTTTAAAAGATTGTATCATTATCAATTATTACCAATATGGTTTTTATTTACTAATATTGAAAATGTGAAAGGGATTGGAACTCTCACACAAGTGTCCTCCAAATATAACTACAAACTCAATGTCCGAATAGAGATCTTCGCACTCTACTTCCGGAACCGGTTGCAGTTCACAATCGTATTCCTTCTATTTGTCTTCCATTTAGTATAATATTAACAAGCTTGCATATTTACGAAAAGAAAAGCACATCCACAAATTGCAACTATTATGTAAACAGTACTGACGTCATCACAATCCTATTGATCATACCCTAACAAAGTCAAGTCAAGGATAATATTTGTTTGCCTTATAATCATCGGTGACGTAACATATAAGAGGGGAAACAACAGAGTAACTTGATGATAAGAAAGTATTTGAGTTCAAGGAAAGAACATGTCACCCGTGGTAAGTTGGAAATGAATTTCAGATTGACAGTGTTATTTCCTGCTGACGTTGGTTCGTGATGACTCAATGACTAATATCGACGGGTGTGAGATGGAGGGGGGGGGGGGCAGCTGACTCATACTGACAAGAGGGTTATTGGAAATGATGCGGACGACGTAAGGGTGATCCAAGTACACACACACACATTCTCTAGTCGACTGAATGTACTAAATCATTTGTTTTCTAAATGAATCGAGTCGGGTTTCATATAAAAATAGAGATGCGTTCGTTATCTTTCAACGTACCGTCGTCACCTGAAGGCTGGGCGCTGACATTGTTGCCAGACTTGCCAATTTATTAAACCTTCAATTTAATTGCTTTGCGAGAAAATCTGGGATACTATATAATTATGTATCATTGAGAGAGCAATACAGCGAATGGCTGCGTTATTTATTGCATTACCTAGTTGCTAATTTTACAATTTCAATACGGAAATACTCCTAATTATTTCTGGCTTTGTTACATGCCTATGGTATAATAGACCATAGCCATACATATTATGTTCCATTCTATCCTTACTAGTCAGATGAAATACGAGAACCTAACTTATGGGACTTGGTCAGTTTTACAATTCAGTTGAAATAATATTTGTGAATCAACACATTTCCAGGGCCGGATCCGTGTCATATTCATGGATGGGCGATTTAACAACAATTCACAGCAATCGCAATTAATTTGAACTTTAAAGAAGCATGGTGTTATCAGTTAATTACAACCCTAACTAAACCATATGCTAAATCTGACATCTGAAAAAGTAGGCTACGTAGAATTTATTTCAATTCAATATAAAATCATAGATTAGCCTTGTACGATATACCTTTCCGTCCTTCTTTATTCTTTCGTCGCTTTCAATTCATGGGGATGGCGGCCACCCCCCACCCACTGACGTTTTCTATAAATATTTAAACCAAATACCAATGATGATTTTTACAGGGAAATATCATGAACCATTTTAATTGATTTTGGGACTAATCGTACTTCAGATGATTCATTGTTTTCGGCCAGTAATTGGCGGTTTTGACCTGTGCTGAGGCCAGCGAGAAACTCGAATCATTCACCGGAGCTGAGAAGATATGTGCTCGGGTCATCCGATGAGGTTTAAAAAGGATAAATGACAAAGCGAGCGATGAGATGAGATCACGAGCCAACAACCTGCTTCTCTCAAGGCCATGTGACGTCAGCATGTATAGCTGCTGGACAGTAGCTTTGCCTGTCATCGCTCGAAACAACCCACAGGGGTAATACCTAGCCGCAGACAAGCGCGGGCGAAACCCAACTATTGACTCTTCTTATTAGCGATAGCTGTATGTATGTACTCGAGTCGTTCGATGGTCTGGAATAGAAACAAAGAACCCTAACCTGACTCAATATATCAACAAGTCATTAGACGAGAGTCTTCTACTCTCCCCCTTTTTTGGTTTTAATCTTGGAATAAATGCTACAAAGGTTATTATTTTAATACTTATTATCAGTCGAGTTTTTTATTGGATAGAAAATCTAGTTATCGACGGAAGTCGATGTAAGCTCCACGATACTGATTTGTTTTTGTGTACTGATAACAATCTGTAGTTGTTGCATCGGATCAGAATCGGTTATCTGATGCAACAGGTTTTATTCCCTTACATGTTAGGCAAAGTTTCACCCGACGTTTCAGCACATGAAGGCGAGAGGGACTTGTAGACCTAGACTACAAGCTCATTTCTCTTTGCACTTGTGCTCGTATTCAACGTAAATTAGCTGACAAACCGACGAAATGTCTACTGTATTTTGAAATTTTAATATTGATAGTTGAAATGAGTATAGGTCTGCGTAGTTTATATTGTTTATTTTAATTAAACAAAATTGCACATTTCCACTCGTGTCTATATAATTATGAACAAAGGTATTGTTACTATTGATGCAAAATCTAAAAGCTACAATCCGTCGGTTGTCTTTAGACAGAAGGGAGTATGAGCTGCCTAAGATAGGTACACAACACCTCTATTGAACAGTGCCCCCCCCCCCCCCCCCCATTAGCCCAACGGTAGCCCAACTTGCATATAAATATAATCGCTGATCGAATTAAAAATGCTTAGAGAATACTAGCTCATATTCGTGACACTGTCATTATGCCAGATATCGTAAAAATTGAATTTATAAATTCATATAACCCCAAAACCAAAATATAAACCCTTTCTAATTTCCTTTATACGGTGTACTCCAAATCGCAACTAAACTAACGCACTTTCCTCGTAAGACATTACTATAAAGTACAGGCCTAAATGTATATAGTTTAGTCTTTGTTTTCAAATTGCTTTGACCCCTTCCCCCACCACAAACTGTTATGATTTGTAATTTGTAATAGTGGCACACTTTCTCTTCAAGTTGGACCGCGTATAGATGAGAGGCATACAAGTAATAACACAGACACTCCAGATATAGATATGTACATTCAACATTACTATCTTACTCAATAGCAACTCACGGACAGTGAATTATGCAATTTAGAAGCAAAAATTGACTAAAGTTTACATATAAAGCGTGTCGATAGATGGGTGGTTATACTGTTGATTTACCTCTCCTATCATTGTTAATTTGTCGGTTGTAAAATATGATCTTTCAAACGATGTCACACATTGCATTGTTGTAATAAGTAGATAACAATGTGCCCGAAATTGTCCTCCCAAATCACAACATCAGTATTGGTCAAGGTTTACGGGCACACTTAGCACTTGGCGCTCGCTTTATGTGATCCGAGAGGTGAGGGGCATATCGGACCATTTCAGACCGCCATAGGCCCTATGGACGCCATAGGACCGTATAGGCCCTATGTGTATATAGTTTTTATCAGCAATCGTCGAGTAAATCCACGAGAGATGAAGGTACTGATCGACTGTCTCCCCCACCCCATTCCACAACTGAGACGGGTGGACCAGTAGCTACGACACTGAACCGTCACTCAGGAGAACGGGGTTTGTTTGTTTGTTTACTCTATTTTACTTCTAGTTTACTCTATTTTATCTATATTTGTTATCGGTCCGAGTTCTCTCGATGGTCGACCGTCCTGACAGATTTTTCGTGGTTGCCCTCTGTAATAATTGTGGATTCAGGGGTGGACTGGGAGACGAAGGCCCGGGTGGGAATTACGGGCCCGGAGAGAAAAAGATTAATAACCGAGAATAAATGCAAAAATTGCACTGCTGGGCCCAGATTCACAAAGAATTTTACCTTGAAACGTTTTAGCGCTTAAACCGTTCTAAGCTAAAACCGAGATAACACGTTCTAACTTTATCACGGTTTTATCTTTAAACCCTATTCACAAAGAATTTTGAGGACATTTTATCTTGGTGTTTACTTTAACCCCAACTTACCGTGCCGTGGCCTTGTCAAGTCATTGTTTTCGACTGTCAACCAGTGTGAGCAAAGAGTGGGACGTCAATGAGAAATTTGAACGATGACAATTTGAACATCAATTATTGGTTTTCTACAACAAGATAATATTTAAAATCCACATGAAAGAATAAAATGTTCTATATATTTCTACGTTTGTTTTCTTATAATCGTTGTGAATCTTTTTGATGTTGATCATCAAGAAGGCTTTGCATTTTGTTTACCGCCAATTCTATCAGCTGTCAGTCGAACTTCCCCAATGTGAGGTTAGGATCGAATAATTAATATAATAATTGAAAATAGGATTGTGTCTTACTTTCAAGCTCTCCCAACATTAATCTCTATCTTCGAAACATGATACCGAGTGAATTTGAGTGAGGAAAATATCCAAAATCATAGAAATCAATTGCGATCATAGAAATCAAAGGTGAGTGTTGTATCTCCACTAAAACCAGTCAAGAGGTGATAACTTTAAAACCAACTATTGTTAAAACTTTTGCTTAAAATTTTTCGTGAATACGAGTTATAAGTCCTAAAACTATTATAACTTGGAACGTTATAAGAGATAAAATTCTTTGTGAATCTGGGCCCCTAAATTTTCACATGACGTGCTTTAATTTTGAAGGTGCTACGGGTAAATAGCTAGTATTTAGCATGAGTTACGCCAATCCGTTGAATCGCGTAATTTGCGAAATACATATTGAGCTATGAATGCTATTATAATCGCTCAGTTATCGTTTGCGCAATGACAAGTCGACTTGCAGAGTTGTCATCGTAGAGATTCGTGGACTAATGGTATCAGTATTCAGTTACGTCATTTGTTCATATGTATGACATCATTATTATCTGACTTTACCATACTAGTTCAGTTGACAGTTTTGATCTAGTGTATTTCTTCATGAAAATGTTAAAATCATACGATTTGAAAAAGCACATTTTCTAGCTTCAGGAATTATGAATATACATCCAATCTAGTTAACGATATATATGATTGGTTTAATTCCTAATATAGCTCTAGCCTTTAAAGTATAAGGCTGCCCAGTACCGTCCGTCTAGCGCCCGACAGTCCAGTAAATTGATTTAATTATTATTATTAACATAATAGAACTTGGATGCAATTAGAACGCATGCGATATGCAAACTTAATCGATTGAATTGCGGCAAGAAAAACCAGCACGGTTCAAAGCTTCGAGTTTATATAAACTGTTGAATTCATGTTGTTCATTAATCGTAATAAAACAATATAGTTATTTATCGGATCATTTTAATAGTCCGGTATACGAGAACTATTACTTCTGCCAGGTACGTTTGTGACGTCAAAGTCATTGTGATGATTTCTCTATTAGTGAAGACGCAGGACCATAATCGAGCTGTCACTCACGGTTGCCATTGGACTGGTAGAGCGTTCCGATCGCCCGTCTCGTCTATCGGTTATCATTATCTCCAGACGTTTCGACTCGTCAACACTCCATCTCTAACAAAGTCTATTTCTATCGCGACGAGAGTGATTCAGAGACTTGGAGAGGTGTAGAAGCTTGTAGATTGCTTAATTCAAGCACATAGCCTCTAGTTGTGAAAGTTGGTTGTGTGACGTATTGCGTTGAAATTCCACCTCGTTTCTAATACGTTATCGTAACGACTAGTATCTTCTATGGCTAATTGTGGCTGTTGTCGAGGTTATACCTGTCGATACTTCGTGATATTCGTCCATGCTACGCGCTTGTGGGTGGGGGGAGGGGGAGGGGTCGCTGATAATCAAGGATGATTGTGCATAAGCATAACTTTATCAACAAGCATAACTTTATCAACTTCAACTATGATCCAATCAACAATCATAACGTGACGTATACACCACCTGATGTTGCCTTATTTGAGCCGATTAATAAAAAAAAATGAAATTCTATAAATACTTCAAACTTTTTTATTTTATGGTTATTTTACTAAATTTCTAAATACCGAATTGTCATTGAACTACAATAATTCCTTGATTTTCTATCCAGTATAATATTCATGATTCTAGTTATCAATTAACCTTTTCGATAGTATGTAAAAGATTCAAATCCACCGGACTATTGCCATTTGTCAGTCAGGTGTGGGTTCGAATCCAGGTTCCAGTTATTATAAACATCTGCCATTCATTCAGGCCGTATAATGTGTGGGCTCTTGAAACCGCATGTACAGAATTTGCAACTGCCCAGCTAGCACCTGTGATTCTGTTCGTCTCTCGGCTCGGCTTCATCTGCCTGACATTGAATTGTTTAACAAGAATTTAGTCAGAATAACGTGAAGATCCACCGCCTCCGTGATGAAAGGTCATTGACTTTACAACTCGAACTAAAACAGCAATGCGTATCGTATCAACAATGCTTAGTGGATCTGGCACGTCTTTCCACCACAGATCCGCAAACTAACAGACTACCGCCATTGTTGATTAAAAGACCGGTTTCGCGGATCGGTAGTGACCGGTCGGTCGAATAGGTATCTCTCTTATCTCAAGGCCGTCGCGTGCCAAGCTAGCTTGTTCACTGTTCAGGGTCGGTATGACCATTCTATGACAAACAACAAACAAGGCGATTATAGAGTTCGCCCATCGATACACCGACATGCACGACAACTGCAGTAGGCGTTGGTGAAGGGGTAGAGGGATATTAAACAGAGTAGAAGCCAGCCGTCACAGTAAAGGGTTCAAAGTTAACTGTCTACAGCCATAACCTTTTATTTTTTTTGTCTGTGAACATCAAATTGTAAAGTAATTACGAGAATACGAGTTTGAATTACAAAGATGTCCGTTTTTCAGCCACAGCTAACTCGAGTCGGCCTGACCTGGCCATGTGTTTTCTAGGACAAATCACCGATAAAGGAACCTTTCTTTATCTGTGGGACGAATGTGAAACAGTTATAACAAATAGGCCTACTGGTTGTCTGACAATGTATGTTGTTTAAAATTATAAATATCACAGTAATTATAAATAATTTGCAAGTATAAGTATCGTTTCTATTGCAATTGGGGTATTTTCTTTTCGATTATTTACTAACATTTAGTTATTAAACAATAAGGGTGTCCCCGGAAAAAAATCATTATGACTGCGTTATGACGTAATAAGCCACAAGGTTTGCATTTGGGGATTTTTACATCCGAGTCGGACTAAATAATTCGGTTTACGTTTGTATCCTAATAACAATAATCTGACTATAGACGCATCTTTGGTTAACATTTAAAAAACAACATTTCAAGGGTTTGATGTTGTTTTCAGTAGGCCTATGACAGTGTGACACAGTTTGGAGTCGCCGAGGTCTTCATAAAATCCTACCGCGTTCGTAACTCAGTTAAAAATAGCTTGAGTCTGTATACTGCAACTCGCTCTTGCCCACTATTTACTACAAAAAGTTTCACACCTTATAGTGTTGCTATGTTGCTGTTGTTGTTGTCTGGTAACAATAACATATGTTCGAGGCATGTTTGTTTCAGATATGGACTAACAAATACTTCAAACATAATAACACTTGTTTAAAAATCAAGCATGTACTAATATGGCCAGTTTAACGGCTTACTATAACAATATTATGGATATAACATGGCAAAACCAGCGACACTAACGAAGTCAAGTATTAATATTTTAATTACGTTCAGCTGCTAATCTACACTTGATTCATTATTCGATGTAAAACTTATGTAAACCAACATTTTTACTTTTAAAACGAAACACTAATAATTAACCGATGACCGTGAAAGACAAATCAACTCTTCTGTTCTTATTTCCATAATAATAAGTAGGCCTACGTAAAATAATATGAGACTGCCTAAAAACCATAAATGATTTTCCTAAAAACCATAAATGATTTTCCTAAAAACCACAAATGATTTTCAATTCACAGCACTACATTTTACATTTTTAGTAAACATTTAATCTTATACTCAAATCTTTTGAATACAGGAAACATGAACTAAAATGTTATATTAGACCTAAATTTCCCCGCTGGACTTTCCGTCTATATACCATTCATGGAAAACCCCTGCATCATGCATGTTTACTGGCATTACCGATTTGCCTTTAGTAGTGGCTAAACCATCGGGAGTTCCGACAATATACAATAGCTTTGTAATGCACGTCAAATCTAATCGCAAGTATATAGACGAAAGATCGCAAGTGATCGCAGGTCGAACTCGAAACCCTCGACTATCTATGGAAGATATAGCTAATTCAGCGTATCCTGGAAGATGCTGTTTCAAGCATTTACTGTTATTATTCGCAGTTGTGCATTTCATAATAGCACGTTGAACAGTATGATATGAGAGAGAGAGAGAGAGAGAGAGAGAGAGAGAGAGAGCGAGAGAGTTGTAAGATAGTTTGCCAAGCACAGACATTTTTATCAGTGTATATACGTCTTCACTTGTGATGTATTGTAAAGAATGAAGCGCGGAATGAAGTTCAAGTACGCGTTTAATGGTAGGAAATGGGAATCTTGAAAAGCTTGCGAATCTTTTGTCTGACTCGGACTCCGATTGCAGCTGTAGATGCTTCGATTGGTGGTATCGGAGATTTTAAACTGGAATTACCGGATACTAACCAAACTTCTAAATAAGACATCAAAAGTAAATCGAAATGTTCTAATTTTCTTCAAAACACTTACTATTTGAGAACCATAAATCATAAATCTATACCTGATTTTCCGACTTCCCCTCCCCCCTTCCCCGCGATTTTGTAACAATTTTGCAATAATTAAAAATAAAAAAAAATACTTCAAACTTAAACTTCAAACTTTAAAGTCCTTTCTCTAGTGTTGTCCTACAAAAATTTTAAATCTGAAAACTTTAACCTTCAAAATCATAATAAAAACATATACTCGAACTTTTGAGTTCCATTTCACAAAGACTAACTGTAAAAACGAATGATTAAAGGGAACTTCGCCACACACACAACCCTCAAACCCTTGCTTCCTCCACACGTGGTTGTTTTGAATGGCATGATGACGTCAGACGGCGGCCGTCTCCTCGCATCTGGCACGCGACGGGCGTACACTGAGGAGGGTGCAGCCCGCTCTTTGCCACGCCGCGTCTCAAGGGCGAGGAGTGATTCAGGGGGGGGGGGGGGGGGGGAGTATTAGTCATAATATTAGGCGGACAAGAATCAATAGATGAGCCTACCAGACTTGCTAGTATTATGGTAGACTCGATTTCGTCGGATCATCAGACTATTCATTTTTATATACCCGTGCGGACGAAGATGATGTTGTTGTTATTGAGCCCACCCTCGAGCAACCTACATCTATACACACAATACACTTGCATCTTTTTAAGAAGTCACAGTGAAACTCCCAATCGACAATTTTGAAGGATAGGCACAACAGTAAACAATTCAGCAGTCTTTTGGAATTATTATTTCGCTAAGTATAATACAACATTAACATAATCAACCTAACCTACAACCGCGACGATGCCTTAAAGCACTTCCGGTCAGACAAATAATCACTTCTTCGAAGTATTATATTATATAGATGACGGAGGTTGATATTACGAGAACAGATTATCGTCGCATGGAGTCGCCCCGTGGGAGAGAAGGTATATCGGTGTAGGTAGGCGCGTGGGTTGTAAAACCTATCTTCTGATTTTGAGGGATGTCACGTAATATGACTATAGTTTGTACGATGTCTCCGACTCTCCGTTCATGGAGATTATTCTCAGATAAAATTATAGTATAAATTGGGTAAGCTTCATTCCATTTGCAGCTAGACGCGGGTTTGCATATGTTGTAACTAGGTTGTAACCTATTCGGCCGTTATATTGTTGTTGGTGGTGATTGGTTGGTATAGTTGTGAGTGTTCTTGTATAACAAGCCTAACCAATCCCTCCAGCATTCATCTTATATAAAGGGTGGCCTGTGTGACATAGCCCAACTAATGATTAAACAAATTTAATCTAAAACTACCCTTACCTGACCTAAACCTAAAGTTATTCCATATAGGCCCTATACGACAGTTGTAAAGAGATACTTCGTATTCGTGGGCCATATCGAGCGTTTTGACTTGTGACGTTATATATAGGATGATGCTGGGGTCGTGGTTTCGAATGGGAAATTATATGAAACGAGTGGACCAGTGGCTATACTGGCTATACCCTATAGGAGGATTTATACCACCCACAGATCGTCATCTAGGAGACCGGAGTTCGATTTCAGTGATGGTCGACCATCCTGGCAGAGGCTTTTCGTGGTTTCCCTTTGTCGATTTATATAAGATGAATGCTGAGATGGGTCTAGACTGTCTCCCTCCCATCAAAAACTAATAATAAAATAACATTTCATTTCGTCTTTGCATCATTACATTCATCATTCACCGACGCGAATAGATTTTAGTCATCTAACCAATATGCATTATACCAATATAGCAATAATCCACAATTTTTTTCCAATGTTTAAGGTATCTTCTGGAATATTGTGCTCAGAATATTATGAATATTTGGTAATGTTGAATATGAATCTAGATGTTTCTGTGGTTTGGAACGAATCTTTTTATCGTATAATCATAAGATACTCTTACGCCTGTACAGTTCCGCGTTGGTTTTATTTTCTAGAGTACTCATATATAAGATTCCGTCCTGTTAGGTTATACAAGTAACAGTAAATCCTAGGTATTTCATGTATAAGAACAAATCAACAGTATATGGTATACGCTATTAGTCGTTGCATCGTCGACATAAACAAATGTTCGTTCTAAGAATGTATCACGTCACGCTAGAGGTCGGATGTCATATTGATATCCTTGGTCACCATGTTATCAATTAACATATAGAAGCCTCTTCTCTTAGCCCTTGAACATTCACACTCACTTCATAGTTTTCTCCACCGGTACTCAATTATATCAGAACAGTCGCACTTGCTATTGCATACCACTTATAATTAGCTGTGCCTGTACCCCTATGTAAAACATAATGTTTTAAATACAAATTTAATAATCGAATGTATGAAATTTAATGCATTTTGTAAATAAGTTTTTATGTTCCATTGAATAAAATAATATAAAATAGGCCTACATTTTAATTAATCTTGAAATTAATTAATTGATAATTTTATTAAATAAATTAATTGGTTAATTAATATTGAAATTTCCGTTTTGAAAAAGTTGACAAACTTTATAGAGGTCTGAATCACAATAATAATATTGGAAAAAAGCATATATTTTGTGATTTTGTTTCAAAATAAAGGATACAGTATGATCATGAGATGCACTACGTATGCCTCCAATCATCGAGAATCTCTCACTAGTCTACGTTGGTGGATTTATCAACATTAATTATCTATATTATTCGCTCCAGTACATTTGAATTTGATATATTTCTGGAGTCAGAGGTGAGAATTACCACTTTATAGTATTAATCTATGCACATGAAATAAGAATGTTGGAACAATCTTGACTAAAATGTAAATGAATAAATCCATCTAATTGTTATCTTCCAATCATAAACCTTCACAACTTTTACAACCACTATACTCGCAATAAATTATGATAATTGTAGAGAATAAGGAAAGGAACAAGCGAATACAGAAAAGGTGTAATCGTATGAAGCTTATAGCTCAAGTTCTGTTGGTTCATGTATTGTCGACAGTTCATTCGTATGTGGTGATTAATTACTGATTACAGATTACAGATAAAACCCTAGAATATTGAACGTATTTGATATAATTATTGTTATCTTTCGCGTACTAATCTCATCATGGAAAAGTACTGCAATAAATGATAATAGTGCGGTATACTATACAACTAGGTCAGAATCTCATACTATCATATTATTGTATACAATAATATTTTGTTCTTTTGTAGTTTTGTTCAGTTGGTCAACTAAACTAGGAAAGAGGAGGCCTTCCAACGCTAGTTCACAAAAATAAAGTGACTCGTAATAAATTTGAAACATTTTTTCTAATTATGTGAATTATACCTCGAGTATAGCCTAACAGTATAGCCTATGTAGGCCTATATATATATATATATATATATATATATATATATATATATATATATATATATATATATATATATATATATATATATATTTATATGTACGCCCATATATTAGACCTAAATATGTCAAATCCTCCTGGTTAATCAACTGGTGGTCATCGTTGTCTACCTCTTGCAACAATGGGTCCGGTTCACTCAGTCACTCTGCCTTGAAAACTAAGGTTCAGTTGGGTGTGTGTTCGTCCCGTATAAGACCATGATCATTTGGAACCATTCATAGCCCCAAATAACGTATAGGTGTTGGTGGAGTCATAAACAATTATCTTGCAATAATGTTTGCAAGCCTTATGTAAAAAGAAGAAATATAATGCATTTATTTCCTGCGAATCCGGTTATCGGAGATCAGACCGTGTCCTTGCTGTTCTGGTATAAATATGATGATACTGCTAGTTCGATTGAAGTTGTTTTTATAGATGGTTGGTAGATCCTGAAAATAGAAATCGAATAGTTTTGCTTTTTTAATTCATATTCTTACTTTCATAGTCTACAGACAATGGAATTCAATTTGTTAGATATATGATTGGATATAAAATGTAATTCTTTATTGTATTATACGGCCCCGTGTATAGAAGCGAGTCAGAATATCAAAATATACAACATTACTATTCAAACAATATTTTCTAAAACTCTTTTCTAATACCATTTTTTTGAACACTTTTTTCGAACTGTTAATAGCATCCCGTTACAATAATGCAATTATTATGCTTGAGGCAATAATAGAATCTTGTCAAGTAAAACAAGCCAAGCAATACAGTGAACTGAGGGAAGTAGCAAAATTGTGATTGATGAGTATACCAACTGATGATGTTTGTTATCTCTCTCTTACAACAATGAGTGACAATTTTTGAAAGACGGTGGTCTATATAAAAGTCGTGTCTAGATTTCTTATATTCATCATCCAAGCACAAGTGAAAGACACTGCTCGTATGGCTCAGACGGGACAAGACACTGCTACTGCTTTGGCTAATCGGGCGAGGACAAAACAGTATTAACTTTATTCATCCTCTAATGATGAATTTGATGATTATTATTAGTGTTTGCTTAACGACCTCACCATCACATTTGAAGGTGCGGAAGAGTGGATATGCATGATAGAATGATGAATGAAGATTACAAAAACCTCGAAAAAACCCATGCCGTATGAGGACCTCGAACCTCCTCCAGAGATAACTTCAGTTTCCAACCACAGATACCTGTTTCCAACTAAGAGCGGCTTATTCACCGTCTTTCCGGTGTTGGATGGGTAGGGTTTATCAATCACAAAAACGGAGTATAATAAAGCTTCTGGAGGTCTATCAAGCATTGCCGATATACCCGAAGATTCACCAATGCCCACATGTTTAGGTGACCCCTGCCCGAATATGTCCGAATGCCCGCATGTTTAGGTGCCCTCTGCCCGAAGATGTCCGAATGCCCACATGTTTAATCGACCTCGGCCCGGTGTTCGACGGCCGACAGCTCTCCCTGCGAATGTGCAATGTGCAGCGAACGTTCGACTAGGCTGACGTCATGTCCCTGTCTGACTCCCGCCTCCTTCTGGCATGGCCTTGAGGTTGTCGATAACCGTCAGGTGACGGCGAGCAACCACATCGACATCCATACAAAGAAGGTAATGAGATCTGCTACATGAATCAAGGACAACAACAAGGAATCTGAAGGAGCTTTTTATACTGCAAGCTTGTTGAAACAATGAACATGATATTAGAAGCATGCTGAGCTTAGTACACTCTGCAGAGTCATGTCATGTCTAATGCAGCATGAATAATCAACAGGATATAGGGGTGTAAAGTTTAAAGTTTACAAATCATTTAAATGCTTCATGAATTTGATAGTTTACTAGTCGGCAGTTGGTCTATGCAAAATTGATGACAATATCATTCAACAAAAACTATAGGCCTAACTTCATTGGTGTAGCTTGGGCAGTGCTTGGCTGTAAAGTTGAACAGAGTGACTTAGTAGTATATATTTCGATTAAACCATGCCTTGACCTACGAAGTGTTGATCTATATGAATATAACCCCCCACTTGGCTTATACGATCAACATAGAATAATTACGCGAATAATGATCTTCGCTGTTGACGCGCTGTCAAACACCAATATTCACTCAAATATATTACGATGTGCGATCCTACTGGCAAAATAACCTGACATAATGAGTTTATTTTGGATTCATGCTACCTGTGAACCAAATAGAGACAGGCTAACCTGGGGAATGATCGTACCCCAATGTTGGTCTTCGTCGTCTAGAGTCTAGACTGCATTATAAAGCCTCTCTACTCCACACTCTCTCGACTTCACGCCGACAGCCTGTCCTCATATCATCAATCTATTGGTCCGAGTTCGACTCCCGGCTAGATTACGAGCATAGATCTGAAGTAGGCCTACGATACGTCCTGTTTGGACTGTGAGTGACCTAGTGACACGGATTGTCATGGCCACCCTCCCCCTCCCCCTTCTCTATACCCCACGACTCACGTGACCCACTTGTAGCGCGCTATCAGCCGTGGAGGGTCACAATTCTTACAGGTGTAAGTTGAAGATACGATAGCATGAGTGGATGCACAGCGTATAACGGCCTGGACGGGAGGCCGGGAGCGAAGCGATTACGTCAAAACAAACTCGAGGTTAATTAGCGTTACAAGAGGTAAACGGCGATGTAGAAGCACGATATGGGTTGTTTGTTGACATTGTCAGAATGCATTGAAAGGGACTTCCCTTGGAGATTTAACTTCACCGGGTTTCCAGTCCCTTCTTTAAGGGGGAGCCCGGGAGAGTCTCTATTATAATATTTTTATAGTGATTGACACACTCGTATTGTAAGGATTTAAGGAAGGAGTCCATACCCATGACATATCGTTGAGTACACTTATACATGTCAACTACATTGCATTTGGCGGATTTACTGAGCGAATGAAACAATTAAATGTTATCTTTATTAGGGATTGTAGGAATAGAATGGTCATAATACAGAGTGCGGTCCTGGTGTCCAATTCCGTTGTATAATTAATTGAGAAATAATCTATATATTTAATTACCGGTATTTATATTTGGTGTCAAGACCGCATTGAAGTCTTGAAACAGCCGAGAATTACCGCTATTAAACGGTCCTAATATATGCCTATAAACTATCCTTATGGTCTTAATTGGGAAACAATGATTGACTATCAAGATTTCGGTGTTTATAAGAAGGGAATAGTGCTGAAGGTGGGAAGGAATTGTGATTTGATGCCTATACGTATCGGGAAGAACTTCTTCCATATTCGGACGCACGGGGATCGAACTCACACACTATAGGGTAGTCAGTGGACACTGCATAGCTATCATCATCGTATAGGATAAAACCTCTACGAGGTGTTACAGTGTCGAAGGTATGAGGATGGGCACGTGAGGGCACGCCCCCTGACTCACAAATAGTATTTTCGTACGAGTTCCGTCATTTAAAGCAACGTTGCCTAACCGCTGACGGATGTAAGAAAGCCAGAGAAAGAAAGACAGACATTTATAGATAGACAGATAGAGAGAGTGAGAAAGAGAGGGGAAAGATCGTTTTAAATACTAGATTATAAATCATTTACTATAAATTATGTATTATATAATTATACTTAAGATGAGGTTGTTTTAGCGTACATTCTCCGTAAATCTAGAAGCGTACCCACAATTTCTGAACTTCTTCACTGCTAGTAATTATAAAATATAGGCCTATATGCGTAAAACAGAAAACTTTCTATCTATTTTATCTCAACAGTCTGGAGAGACAAAATGCCGCCACTCTCCAGTTAGGCACAGTCTAAAAGGCACAGACGAAAGATGAGTATGTTTGCCGACTGCCAGTATCAACTTCAAACCCTACATTATTTTGGGGGTGCTGAAGAGCGTATACAGGAATAAAGTCAACATGTCAACGTGTGACATGAACTTCGGGTTACTTATGAATGGATGGTTGGAAAATGTGGTTAGTGTTCAGGTAAGGTTGGACACCCAAACCCATGTCACACAACCGAGTAGACTTCTTCCCGGTATGTACTCTTCAGAGACTCATTTTTTTTTAGTAACATCGATAAGTTGACGCAAAATAATTGTCCTCTAAAGATCCTTAGCTCTAAGGCTAAGGATGACGTGGTAGGATCATTCGGATGGGAAACCACAAGGGCAATCTTACCACCCCATGTAGATTTTGTACACCTTATCTCAAATATGATAAATATGGGAGGCAGCTCGAAACGTCCGAGTAGTACGTGCAAGGAAAATCATAAATCATAACCACAAAACGTGTGAATTATTGGTGTTTTGACTGGGAACTCCGTGCTAATTTAACACAACGATGCATATACACAAACACAGTACAGGTGTAACTTGTTATTATTACAAATTACAACACATATTGTATCAACTCGTAAACATTACAGTGAATTATAAATTGCTACAATACGCGGTGTGTATAAGGTTCAATTTTAAATGTTGAAGTGAAACAATAGAATCCATGCGTTTAAGTTGCAATGAATGATAATGCAACAACGATGCATCAATCATAAATGTGCATTCTAATTCATAGAAAAGTGTTGGTAATTCCAAAATCCAAGTCGTCGTTTCTCTCTATATGACGACAATGAGCAAGGTTAATGAGTTAATGCCTATAGATGTGACAGTGATGGTATAAGATAGAAAGCATAAAATAACCGTAAATGATAATAAGTTTCACTATAGGCTAAGTTGAACAACTTTTGATTTTTTGTACATCTACTTATTTCAACACTTTTGATTGCGTGGCCCATGAAAAATAGAGTACCAAAAATAAAAATGTAGTCAAAATATAGTAAATATTAGAGAGACAGTTAAATCATAACATTATTTGTCAGTTATACTTTTATTTTATTTATCAATTATTGAGTAAGAGAGAATGTCAATGTGATACGTTTACAGTAATCTTTAAAAATGCAATACATTTTCTATTTGTCAATATACACGGTACGTCATTGCATAATTTTGAGCAAGTAGAGATGAGGCTGGTAATTTCTGAATAAGATTTTTTCAAATTGTTGTCTTTCTAGCTGACCCAACAGGCCTATCCCTACAGTTTCATGTGAGTTTATACAATTCAATTCCCTATTCTTGTTGACATTGTTGAGTGCTAGACTACTTTATACGTGTAGGCCTATACATAGACAGATTTGTAGTTTCGATTTTAATTATTTAAACTCAATAGTAGCTCCCCACTTCGAATGGAAGTATAGCAGCTAGCGTTAATATGTAGACTAATGAATTAATTAAGTGCCATCACAATACGAGTCAATAATACGTCCCAACCAAAGCTATTTCGCGTAGGAGAATCTGTGGTACATGAGCTAGTCAAACAGGGTACCAGGTTCATTTGTATTTCATGAATAGAAAGATCAGATAAAATTGGTATGGGACTATGGGAAATGTGTACTATTAATAACCATAGAATATATTATATTCATAGTTTTGGAAGGTTAAATTTAGTAAGTCAGGGTATTTCAAAATATAGTTATTAGTAAACGATGTTACTTTATTGTATTAATGATTGTAATAGCTAAAGGCTATCTGGATTTACGTATATGCCGGATTTGAACCCATGGCCGTCATTACTATAGTTTTTATTTAATTAATTCAGTTTAGCTGACCAGTGGAACTCATTTCACCTATACTACCTCATAATGTAAAGGTATAATCCATTATTGAATTAGTCAATTGTTGTGAATATCACCTTTAAAATACATTAATTGTGCATGATACGTCATTGAAAAAGCTTGTTAAACTGATCTTTCCCAAGTATTTTTAGCTGACTCCTAATGATGTAATATTCCTCCCCCGTGTGATGTCTGCAAGACGGCTTGCAGTATGCCAGCCAACCAGTCAACAAGCATGCAGCAGCTGTATAAGCCATGGCCTGCAGGCTCCAACTGTAGCTCGCGTTTATCGGGCAGGTGTTAGACAAACATACTCGGGGTAGCCGGAAACACACACATTGCCCTCCTTTTCCTCCTCCTCGGCCCTACTCGTTACCTTTACGTCCCGCCAAAACATGGGCGTCAGTCAGACAACGCTCAGGGGTGACACTCGACTAACAGGAGTAGAGCGTCCCACGGAGCTACAAGGGGTGGAAACTGGAAACCTGTTCTTAATTCCGACGCTCCGCGCACAATTGGCGTAGTATTTAGTGATAGAATCTAGTCATAGACCTAAGAATACTTTATATATATATATATATATATATATATATATATATATATATATATATATATATATATATATATATTAATTTATATATATATATATATATATATATATATATATATATATATATATATATATATATATATATATATATATATATATATATATATATATATATATATATATTGGGTTTAACCGTTTAATGACGCAATGTAATGATAGCGAAGATCTATTGGAGTCGGATGGATGATGCGATGAAGGTTTCTTGGGTAATGGGAAGGATAGTGGGAAGGAGAATACTTTCTATATGATATGATGTAGTATTTATAATGTTTGTCGTCGGTGCGCCAGAATAGCTGCTCATTTCAATGGCAGGTTTTCCAATATAGTTTTCAATATTAGTTTTCAGAATATTCCCCATCTTTTTGGTTTAATAGTGAGAATTGATGTTTTTTTCATTTCTGAAACCGTAAACGCTAAGTACTAAACAACAGTTTCTTTCTGTGAACGGTTACTCTGAAACGCCAAAATCCACTTAGTTTCCAATATAATATAACGAAACTTTATTTAACTAGAACTAGATGAATCAATGTCAACGTACTCCCACATTGTGTGAAACAACAATGAGAGAGAATACAATTGTAAAATGTAATAGAAAAATAGACCTAGTTTGTAATAACTGCAACATTAATAATACGTATTAGAAGTTGGATTTAGAATGAGTGAGTTGGTATATAAGTTTATAGAGTACGGCATAATTTTTCACGGATGTACCGAAGAACATGCACGTATGTCTAAGAAAACGAAGGTCTTGCGTCTAATAATCTTCATGCAAATCTTTTTTGTAAATGTAGGCCTATATTAAAAACACGGGTGGCCCTCCACACTATAACCATTATACAGTATATCCGTAAACTTGATAGAGACGTAGAAGATGATCGCGTTTCTATTAGTGATTCGATGTCATTGGCTTTCCAGCCTATTCAACCTGGCAAGTGGGGAAAGTGCACTCAATCAATCTTAGTTGCATCATTAGATTTAGAACGCTTTGATGGATCGCGTTAGAGTGTAGTGGAGATGTGTTTTTGAGGATCAATATTGAAGAAACAAACATAAAACTGCATGTATTAACTAAGAGATTTTCATCAATTACGTAAGAATTGATGGAGATGAGAAGTATATATAAATGAGGTTAATTATTATCATCCTTATAATGATTTGAACCGTTTTCGTCTAATGTTTATAGAACAGCTCGGGATAGGTGACCAAGCCCGAGAAAATATCTTCATTCTAGGACCTTGAAAGTGACGCACTAAAGACATAAATGACATGTGACATTTTACGAACAGTAACTAATTCATTCAAGTGCAGTTTTAGTATTTTGATTGGCATTGACTTTCTCAAAAAGTAATTTAAAATCACATAAGTTCAATTTCAGCTTGAATTTTGTACCTCATAGTTACGTCTATATAATATTTAATTATAATTATTTCTTCTATAATAAAAAGTGAATGACGTAAGAGTTTCAAGATGTCTACTTCTTTCCAGCGTCCAGAAAGTTGGCGGATCGACACTTCCGCTCGTTAGAGCTAATTGATACGAGAGACGGTCATTCAAATCAAGCCAACATATTTTGTGTAATGAAGTCCGATTTCTCTTCTAGAAACAATGCGGACATATTTAGAATAGTGATAGGCCGGCGTGTGTTCCGATAGAGGAGACAGGATGGTACTGTGTATATCAAAAAGAAAATAAACATAACGACAAAATACACATAGTGTAAGTTATATAAGGGAATTAAAGATGACAATATTGGACTACTGGTTAAAGTAAAATGGTGTATAATACAGAAAAACACGAGAGTTTGTCTGCATCAAGGTCATCGGCTTCCTCATGCAGGTGTCTTTATATAAAGATTATCTCTCTCTCTCTCTCTCTGTCGCTCCTAATAAGGTATCTCCACTCTCTTAGTCTTAGTCTTAGATCCCAATATAGCAGGCTTTATTTGCTACACTGTGCTGTCAGTAAAGAGTCACCATCCAGCACTCACACCCACACTGTCTACGTTCTTTTCCCCCCTTTTTCTTAATACTTCTATAAATATAATAACGTTTATTTTCATCCGCGCACGCTGCAAGTATATAAGTGTGCGAGTAGACACACTAAAAGCTGAAACGTCCCTCTCATTTCTTGGCACGCGCTTTAGGGTTCAACAATGTGATGGCCTGCACATAAAATGCAACTATATGCAGTTAATAGAAAGCTCAACAACTTGCAACAAAACGAAAACAAGAATGAAGATGGCCGTGTGTTTATTTTCAACTGATACGTGATTACGTGAATCATCATTGAGTGTAGTTGCAAGTTGCAGTCTTGGAGTTTCAGAGTTATTTTTATTAGGGATTGTGGATCTTATAGGTCCTAGAAAATCCGAGGAGAAGGGATCTTTAATTAGTCTGTTATAGTAAGCTACAATTTAAAACCAGATCATGTACCAAAGAATAGAAAATAATTATGTAAAGAAGTATTCGTAGGAGTTTAGGTATAGAAGCCGAGTATAGAAGTATTATTATTATTATTGTTTGCTTAGCGACCCGACCAACAGCTAGGTTATACGGGGGTACGAATGAGCAGGAGATTATGAAATTATGAAGTGATGATAAGTGAAATGACGATTACAAAAACCAATGCCTTATGCGGGACTCGAACCCACGCCCAACGGTGGCTTCAGTTTCTGAAGCGGTGCCTCAGCTGATTGAGCTACCAAGGGTGGCAGTATAGAAGTATATTAGTTAATTATAAAAAGTATAGTAAGAAGTATTCTTTGGTTTCTGGCTAAATGATGAAATGCTGCATAATATAGGCTTATACTGTAAATTGTAAATATCTTATGTTGTGCCACGGGTATTCTTTGGTCTATATGGCTGTACCATGGACAATAATTCCTGCAGTGCTGACAATAATTCCATTATATATTTCAAGATTTATTCAAATTTGAATAAATTGCAAGCTCTGATCTCAAGTCAAATATATTATATGTTTAACACAAGAAAGTTTCATGTTTGACAATTAGCCCATATTAATTCTATCGACTGCAAACACACAAAGTAAGAAGACAAATAAAGAGAAAGTACATCTTATCGAGATGAAAATAGATGTTCTCCGATACACATCAAAACCCACGAAGACACATTGCTCAATGCTTGGAAAATATTGTAAACAACAATAGCCAGGATTCCAGGAATCGAACCCGAGTCTAGTGTCAGTTTACTATAGCTGTGATAGGGCCTACTATGATTTATGCTATGTGATACGACCATTAGTACCATTACTATATCACAATAGTACGGTATTACTTATTTAGTATACGGTATTAGATGGTATTAGGAACCATTAGTAGAAGGAGCGATCGAACCACCCGTGCGTTAGTGGTGAGGGGTAGAGGAAACGGTAAATCGGAACCCTCTTCTCTCGTTGATATAAGGATAGAATGATAATGTACGTGTGTATTTTTATATATATATATATATATATATGGTAAAGATGTCTTTGGGGTAATTTGCCCTCTTGGATTGAGATTTGGTGTTCCTAAAAAGGACCTGCAGTTTCGACTTTTCGGAAGTAATTGTACTTCCATCTTCAGGAGTCGGTCTGGTCTGCTGGACTGGTCTGCTGCACTGCGATCGAATGAGAGCAAAAGAGGGCAAATTACCTCAAAGACATTTTTACCATCCACCAGCGGCCCTGAAAACCTTCGTTCACACATATATATATATATATGTGTGAACGAAGGTTTTCAGGGCCTCTGGTGGATGGTAAAAATGTCTTTGAGGTAATTTGCCCTCTTTTGCTCTCATTATATATATATATATATATATATATATATATATATATATATATATATATATATATATATATATATATTGATATATATATAATATTTTATATATATATACACTCTGAGTAAAACTCACCATACACACTCACGATGACTCTCCAGTGCATGCAAGTGCGTTGCAAGTGCATGAGTCAGTGTATCTACATATGATGATGTCATTCATCCAGTGACACCTTATCCTCGGTGACTCGAGTGGTGGCGTTTGGTGTGTAATCGGTCCAGTTAGATCACGTAGGTGATTCAGGTCAAACCACCAACCTACAGACAATCCACCAGAGTGTCTTTTGTTGATAATACTCCCTCGAAGAAGTGTTCACGAAACGTATATCCACGAAAGAATGAAGGCGCGAACCACCCGTCCGCCCTTGTGTTGTGGGATAAGGGAGACGGTCGATCGAAACCTTCTTCTTTCGTGGATATCATACCAGTATATTGTATTGATATTTCTCAATGTATGAAAGTTTTGTATCTAATAATGTTTGTTTCGTTTTGGTGTATAACAAATTAACAATAAGCTTACAATAATCGGCATTGTGTGGTTATATTGAGTCCTACCATTTTTCAGTGAGCAGGGAGATTTCACGGATGTAAATGATCGCACAACTTCGACAGTGCAAGATAAAGAATGATCAAATGTACATCATGAGAACATACCCAACCATATTGGTCGGAACGGAAATGCTGATGACTCAAATGTTATAATAACAGAGATGGAAAGATATCACTAATCTTTTATGTATGTATAACAGTAACACTTGATATTTTTGCTATAGCCATACCACACCGCGTATAGCGTACATACAAATAACTTGTAATCTATTGTCAATGCTTATTACGGATCGACAGTATTCTAGAATATACTTCTCTGAATGGTGTAAAGCAGTTTCATTACAATAAGTTCAGACAAAAATCCACTACGATCGTTTACATGCTACGTTGACAGTGAAAATGTCATGCTGTAGGTATAGGTTCCCCTTAAACTTTGTGACCAAAATCGGTAACCACCAAGTTTTCGTATACTTACAATAAAAGAACTTGTTTTGATCACCATTTTTGTTTTCAATGTAGAAGATACAGTATATGAAGAATATATTTAGGCCTATATTGATTTCAATTTAAAGAACAAATCTTGGTTTTTCTATTTCTTTACAAATAAACTTGCAAAACTCGCTACAAATGGCGAATGACCTTCAGTGTCAACCATCCAACACTCGTGAAAGTTTGCAGTTTAAAAAAAAAAACATTACCTGTACATAGCGATTTTCTGCGATAGGAAACGCCAACACTTGTGAATAATTTAATGATCTATATATATATATATACACTTTCATTGAGCAACTTTCAAGTATACCAAAATACAGGTTCTTCTACACAATTACGAAGCGCTTGACTCGATCTAGTGGGTGGACCGTGAACGGTATGTCAGAAGCAGACATTTTTAGATAAAAACATGTTTTATGTTAAGCTAGACTTACCCGTATTGGATTGCATGACAATTATTAACCTCTGTTATATCAGAATAATATTTGAGACGTTTAGGGAGATTGATATGTTATTACACAATCTGACTTTATTTTATGTATCATTATTTCTCATTTCGCTCTGTGGTCACGTGTGTAGAGCTTGTTATATTTATTTCGAAATAATATTTATATATATAAATTATTCTATATACAATACATCTATTACTATTTTGAAATGTACGCTCTGGTTAGAGTAGGTTACAGGTTAGTAGGTTGTTTATTTTTGTTTGGCGCGGTTGAGCCACGAACAGAATTATAATTAATCGAAACAGAAATTAATTAATTATTGGGGAACTATTTATACGTTTTATGAAAAGACACTTCTGATTGGGTTTAGTTGAAAATAGTGGATGGAATAGGCAATTGGAATCCTCTTGTGAGGATTTTTTTAGCATACAAAAAAAAGCACTATGCTATGCACTACACTTTGCTGAAAATAAATATAAATGGCCGTAATAGAGTAATTTTCAAGTATTTAAATGCGTGCCTTAAATGAGCATGGAGTTATGTTTTTTTTCGATATCAGACTATACACAGAAACCTACAAATCTGCTCAAAATAAATGGTAGAGGGGTAAATAACTTTTTAATATTTCGGAGAGCATGGTTTAGTTGGCAATAAAAAATATACTACAGTATAATATAGAATAGATACAATATAAAAATCAACATTCTCCATAACCTGCTCGAGACACCATTTACTAATTTTCATCGGTGCCACAAAAATTAATGGCGAACCATTTCAGGGGAAAATTGCCAGGTTAGTATATAGGCACTACCCTCCACATAATCTACCCTTCATATAGAAACCCAGCCCGGCAAATTGTCCTCTGGTAAATTGTCCGTCCCCTGCTATCCCATTCGATAACATACGTTTACTCTTCTGTCTGTTGTCAGCTGATGTTTTGTGAAAATATTGGTAAAAAAAAAAAATAGTTTCTAAATTCTTATCTGTATAATCTTATTACATATTATATGTTTTTATTAGATACACTTAGTTATACTTTAAGTAATGGTATATTTCCCAATTTTTTATTTTTAAAGTAGAATAGATTAAAAAGATATAGGCCTGTAGGCCTACCTTCTAGAATTATAGTCTTGAAGATGAGCGAAATGAGAAAAGAAATGAAATGATGAGACGAATAAAGTTACAATGCTAATATTCTTGAATGACATCTTATTGGATTGTTAAATAATGAATATTAACGCATGCACCTCGTGTAACATGGCACAAGCTCAAACTATTGTATGATCTATCACCTGGCAGCGTAGACAGCAGGTCGTGTGTTCGACTCCTGCTAAGATCTCGATGTTATGCTGCTTGCATACATAATAAGCTGTACATGTGATCATGCACCTTTCTGTATATCGTTACACCTGTCATCTTTTGTATCCTATACAACTTGAGGGTCTCCTCTCTCTATAGAGGATTTTGAGTATATTTTTTTAATTAAAAATTTAACATCAACAAAGATATAATATATTTTGCCCATATTATAGGCATAGAAAAAACAAATAATAGTTTAAAACAACCAAAATAATTGTTATTCACAATATAATTCCTTTCAAAACGTGATTAAAAAATATAAACACTCTTTTAAAAGAGAAATTCAATATTTTGGGCGAGCGAGACCTTCGTGCCTTTATCAGGTTAACAAAAAATCAACATTAGTTATTTTTTAATAAAAATGTAAGCTGGAAATAATGGATAGAAAAATAAGATAGATAATGTACATTTCGTTTCCTTTTTCTGCAAAATAACATTTCTCTCTATTCTATCTTTCAACCTCCCACACCACATTTCAACACTATCTTGTAACAGCGCGTAGAAGACAATATTGCTCAAAAAAGGAAGTCACATTAGTATTTGAAAAGTGCTGCCTTTTCTTCCCACATCACACTACCGTGTGACGTCATCCTTGCCACCCACGTGACCTCGCGTACGTTGCCTTCTGCCTCCTCCCCTCCCCCCCTCCCGTGCGCCCGTGACGTCAACAACCCAAGAGCAATGCACGATGTTGTCCGTGGGCTAACTGATCTGCGTCGTACTTTACACTTACCTGCAGAAACGTTACAATATTGATCCTTCAGATCATTTATATATTAAAACAATTAGGATGTTTAACACAATATTAATTAGTCCACAAACATTACTACAGTTTCAATTTCCATTCATCGTCATGCGTTCAGTTCATTCGTCAACAAAATGACAGGCTTACATTAATCAAACTGTCGAGTTGTTTTTGTGATCTGTCATGGTTTCTTATGAAAATTGGATTATCAATTTGACAACAATGACACAAATTTGAATTAATAAAGCGACAAATTGTAAGAAAAAATCCCTTTGGTAAAAGCATGGTAAGAGTAACAATAGAATGCGTTACGAAATATGATGTTGCAAAGTATTAATAAAGCTAATACATTTCCAACAATGGAAACATTTAATTGTTGAAATGTGAAATGTGTGTGTGCGCTTCAATTTTGCCACTTGTATGATGCCTCTCTTGAGCGAGAGCGAGAGAGAGAGCGGTGTAAGAGCGAGAGAGATCGATGTAAGAGCGAGACTGAGAGAGAGTGCGTACTTCTATAACTTTTATTACTATAATTTTTCTTATTATAGATACTATTTGTGACAATAATTAACAATTTAACATTATTGACACAACAATGAAAATAGAGTTTTGTTATAGCAGATATCTTCATATATGAAAATAAGCAAAGCAAATCCTGGTCAAAATTTCTTTTATTTCTATTACATAATTCCCCCTTCTCTGCCGCTTCGTAGTTCTCTTTTGCCTTTTCAAACCACGTTTTGTTAAACCTTTATTTACTATTGTAAATTATGACATTTCAATGTTATTTGCTCGCTCTTTCATTCACAAACACAAATAAACATAGCGTTGTCCTTTTATTCTGACGTTTTTAATATAAAATATATACACTATAGGAAATACAGTGGCTGAAATAATAATCTATATAGCATTTCGGGTTATATTTATACTTTTGTAGTTGAATTTAACTCTGCTGAGACATACGAGCATTTGTCTGCACAGTACACTTATATTCACGAGAGTTATCAGACCAACAGAACTAAACTATAGCAACAAATATAAAATCACCATCATGGCTGTATATTACATTATAATAGGCCTATACCAGTGCTACACTTTTTCAGAACAATTCAAAATATAACTATATATTTCAAAATTGTTCTACAATATAATAATTATTGTAAAAGCAGTATAGCCATGGTGTAAAGTGTTTCAGTAATTATATAATTAAATATTTTATGTTTTTCTGGTTGGTATGACAACCTTCATCTCTCGTGAATATGCAAGTAGAGCAATCTATTATGATAATCAGTTTCCATTTTAATTTATATTTTCTCTTTATACATTTGTGTACATATTAGTTAGTTAAACCATATACCAACGAATGGTTAAAATAATGCATATTAGATGTAATTGAATAGCTTATTATAATCACGGTTTCGTACAGAACTGCTTGTTTAGCGCCATTGCTTCACAGTTCTATTGCCAGTACGTTGCAAACACATGTAGACGTGCACGTTATGTAACATGTCTGTTAGACCTACAGTTCAGTGGTTAGGGCCGAGGTCACTTCATATAGATACTGACATGGGCTACATAGGTCAGTGTTGTCATTCAAGGCAGACAGCAGACTAGTTTGGTTTTCCTCAGTCCCTTCAGTTCGGTGTATAGAAGCCGGAGGTCTCCCAAGGCTATAAGGCCAGGTTACCAGCAGATACGAGAAGTTTGGGGCAAACAAACGTATACTGAAACTGCAGGTGTAATTTGGGGGACATTGTTGTAACTTGGAAGTGGACAGCAATACATCCCTCACATTGTGTTCTCTAAATCACACCTTCACAGTATTATAGTTTGTTTACTCTAAACTTTTCTAGTTGTTGCGATAACCCGATGTCGTGGGTGGGTTTGGTAGACACTGGACAGACTTGGTTTTCCTCAGTTCGTTCAGTATAAACAAAAGTATTTGGTCTATAAGGGCAGAGACCACGCCAGGGGTATACAATATCGATACACATTTCTTCGTTATCAACATTACTCTAGCTATTGCATCATATAGGATAAAACTAAACTTGTTTAGTTTAATCAGTCCTAACATGAGTAGACCCTATGCTGTCAGTCGAAATCAAAACACTTGGTTGAATGTTCTAGTTATCCTCAGTCTTCTATCAGTTGGATATTAAAAAAATAATCAATAAAAACATGTAAAATGCACATCATTTTAAGTGTATAAATGTTAAATCGTAAATGCACACTCATATTCTCACTAAAGATTATTTTAACTGTGCTGTGCATAACTGTACTTATAATTTAACGATAGAAAGATCTTCAAAGTTCAAACATCGATATAAGTTCAAGTTCTATTATTTCTATCCATACAGTACTGAGGAACCTACAAATTCAATGACTGAGGGAACCTGAGATGTCTCACTATATCACTATAACCAGAGTCGATAAAGTAGTTATACCTTCTGCGGCCATGCTACTTTATCGACTTTACTATAACTGTCCACATTTCGGTGTGTAAATACTGTCTTCCTGGGTACGTAGGTAATTGGCGTGCTTTTAATTACTGATTTCAAGTTTGTGAAGTGACCGGTCTTTTCACAGTCTATTATATATATATTTATAATATATATATATATATATATATATATATATATATATATATATATATATATACATATATATATATATATATATATATATATATATATATATATATATATATATATATATATATATATATATATATAGGCCTACTGCACTCTTATTACATGATCGACCATGTAAGAACCTACGCTAAACTTACACATTACGGTACATATACATAACAGTCATTGCACACTGCATGCGGTAACGGCCCGGCAGTACTCGTAGGCTGTACCACGATCGGGTGCAATACGGCTGTACCAGGATATTATTGAATCTGGGCCGAAGGGCATTTCGTTAGTATTCGACCTGCGCTCCATACCTTGTACTTTCACTGAAGTGTGATTACACATTACCTCGACTCCTTCACTTCGTGGCGATCAAACCGAGACGTGGAGTAGAAGACACTATATAGCCACTATATACAATTAGTTACCGATGGTAATACAATAACCAACAATTATTCATCATAAAAATAATGTGAAACCAACGAGGATAGTGTTGGTAGGAATTGGTAGACACAGTTGTAACAATGAGTGACATTACTTTGATGTCACTTATCTCACAGTAATGTTCACTTTGAGAACGTAATTGACCACATCGAATAGGCCACCTAAAGTGCGGTGAGGACGTATATTCTCGTCCTTGTCCATGTCGGTATTTCCTCATTCTCTCTGACGTCTTTTTAATGTGTTGATCATAATAAGAGGTATAATTGATTCGGAAATGCATTATAATCACACTATAATTATGCTGTGCGTATACCGCTTTGATATTGAGTTAATTGAGCAGGTAAACAAAAATGTCTGGAAAATGTGAAGGAAAACTCTTTTATACTTTTTTCAAAACGGATCGACCGATATTTCCATGAGCATTCCAATGAAAAATTCAATTAGTATCCAGAAAATTAATTCTGTTTTTATATTTATTTTCCGCCATGTTGATCTATCTGACGGGGATATTTGAAATTTCAAACAATTGAAAGAATATTGTAGAAAAAGAAGAATAACCGGGGCAAATAACCTCATTATTGAAGTGCCCCATAATTATTGTTATTCATCAAAATAATAACTCTCTAGAATGAAATACACATGGAACACAGCTAATTAAATTTTTCTACAGGGACGTAGATATGAATAAATTTCTTTTGGTGATACGTAGCTCTGAATTACTTGACAATTATTATAGGATTCTTGAATTAAAGTGATGCCATACATTGTTGTAATAAGTGGTCAACAATGTTCCCCAAATTGTATGCTGTTCTCCAACCACATGCTTTAGTATTCGTATGTTTTTTCGGGAACGTTGAAGAGCGTATACTGAAATAAAGTATAGTCGGCTGTGTGACATGGGCTTGGCGGTACTTAAGAATGGATTGTTGTAAAATGTGGTTAGGGTTCAGGTGTGGTTTGACACCCCACGTCACACAACAGAGTATACTTTATTCCGCTATACTCTCCTCAGGTGCAACGTTTTCCCCCATATTTTCTAGTTGATATGGTAAACAGAAAATGTGCTATCCCGTTATACCACCTACCACCCTACAAAGTATATTATCAATGGTCCAAGATACCACCATCATACAGATCTTTCCGATATAAATTGAGAATTTTATACAAGTTCGTGTAAAGAATGGCAGTTGGGTCCAATAACACTGTGCATCATCTGACCTTCCATGAGTCTGGAACTGACGTGTGATTGACGTGTTTGTATGGTCAAGCAAGCACCTGTAGCTCATGGCATATCTGCCACTGGCAGTGGCAGGTGTATATTGTTGTGAGCAGACAGATGGCGCCACCTGCTAGCAACACCATCGAGACGGTACTGCAGGCATTGGGAATCGAACCCGGACAAGACTTTCAACGCACGCACGGGGACTCGAACCCGATGTTTTGTGTAATAACGTTTATAGTGTGACAACAGTAGAAAATGTAACTGCCCTAATCTTTGGATGACAAATGTTGATAGTTAACCCAACTCAAGATTTTATCGAAAATAGTCGACCATTATTAGGCCTATGATCATTAGCATGTGATGTGCAGATGTTCTTTATGGTCAGTATATATGGTGAGAATTGCTATCCAATTTAATTCCCCCCTAACTTTTCCATAGGCTTTCGCGTGGGAAAAATTGGTATGGAATGTACCGAAAAGTTGGTATGAACTTGGAATGCGTTTACCCCTCCCTTTTTGCCGTTTAAGTTTTTTGTAGAAACAAAATTGTACACCAAAAGAAAAATAGTGAATTTTTATTCAACACATTAATTCAAGGATAGTGTAGTACGTCACACTTACTTTTTTTAAAATATTCAAATTACTATATAGTTTATCCCATAGTTTACGTGAAATACAACCTCAGTCATTCTCACTCATCCTAGTTACTTACAATCCATAACTATCGTTTTCCTAGCTAGATTGTTTGTGATGGCTCATGCATCGCTCTGACAGCTACCTCAGCTAACGGGGTAAATAAAACACAACGGTGACAAGGTAGGGTGTCGTACTGTTCAGGAAGTCGCCATGATCTCAGGTGAAACTGTGTGCCTGCTTGCCTGACTGTCAAGTGGTCCACTTTCTCTCTCCCTCCCTCCCTCCCTCCCTCCCTCCCTCCTCCCGCCCTCCTGACAGGACGTCGAGCGTGCCGACCGTGCGTTGGGCCATGTGCCACTTGTTGATGATGAGAAGATACATCATTCACACAATTTGTCTTACTAGAGGGAAACACTATACGTAATGTGTGTCTTATTTGGATGAGCGAGCTACGTATAAGAAGATAACCAGTTTACCACAGTAACTACTAACTAGAATGGTTGGGAGAAACAATAACAAGATAATACGGGGCTGTGATTGGAGGACATATTTGGGGGATAATGTTGGCCACTTATTATTATTGGGGTGGTAAGATCGCCCTTGTGGTGCCCCGTCCAACCCGGCAACCCCCGTTCAAAAAAACAAGTGGTTCAGATGAGTGATTGATCTGGCATGCAGCTATAGCCGAGTTGACTTTACTATGATTCATAGAGAAGTATGATATGTTCGACTAATCGATGCCTCTTCAAGAGATCCTATATCTTGACCAATTATTATTTATCAACATGAGTTTCATATGTCAGGGATGTACGGTAAATAGCCTATATATAAATATATATATATATAGGGCATATATATATATATATTTCCGACAGTAATTATTTTTACTAAATACTTCATCGACATCCATTTTTTTCGAGTTTCAAATGAGCGATTGAGCGGGTGATTAGAAAAAAACTTGTAGTGGCTCATGCGGGACTCAAACCCACGCCCAAATTGACCTCAGTTTTGAGGCAGAGCCTTGACTCACTGAGTAGATAGATAAGAGATACTTTCATCAGGATTTTCAACTTTTACATTTTTTCAGGGCCTATATTTTTTTTTTGTGAAAATATAGACCTCTATATAGAATATATGTTATTTTCTGTAAGGTCGGAAAACAGTTTGGCTCAAAATCAAAATAGCCTACGTATTTTTATTTACGGTAATAATAATTGGTTAATTGCAAACAGCAGCTGCATGCAGTCTGCCTTGACTTTTCTATGTGCAACGTCCGTCCCAGTCGTCTCAAGCTAATGGTAACTAGCAAATAGCAATATAAGCCTGGGTTGAATTTAAATCAGTTTCTTTGGGGATCAAAATGTCAAAATTCTAATATGTGAGAAACACTCCTTTTACACCTATGAGATCATCAAATAAAACTATCGTAAAATCATATGCATATGAAACCATCAAAATGGTTTCCTATATATTCACAAGTAACATTTTAAGCTGTGCATTTATAAGTGAATTTTTATGTGTGGTATTGTGACAGATAGGCCCTAGCTAGTAAATATTAAAATATTATGATTTCTGAATATATCAGTGCTTGAAAAACATTATTTATTTTTTGTTATGTGTTTTTATGTCGAGTTTTTTCACATTCTGTCTAGTCTAGTCGCTATACTGCACACGAATGTGTTCAGAAATCAAAGAATTTATCTCATTTTGTATACCGTATCGTACAAGGTTTTCAGCTAATATTGAGCCAATGAACGTTTGCTCTAGTACTAGTCCTCGGGCAGGTAGGAGGCGGCAGATGGCTGCCGTTGAAAGTCCGGTACAACGTAACCATGTGACCTCATGACGTGAGACTTACCGCTTACCGTTGCTTCCGACAGACGAGAAGAACTCCAGCTCAACGGTCAATGGTTAGTGTTTATTAGAGAAAACATTTTTTATTTAGATTATTTCTACGAGAACGCGTTTTTATTTTGAGCGATATTCAAAATATTCGATATTGAAAATGTTGTAGACATATAGATATCATTGTTACCCTCATATAAATTGACGTTTTCAGATAAAAAAAGTTATGCGAGGGGCCAGAGTCATCCAGGACCGGGGGTCGACCATAGGGCATGGGTTTTTGAGTGGTTTTCCTCTGTCATTATGTGAATATTTGGATGACTCATTAAAATAGGCCACGGGTTTCTCTTTCCCACTTTAGATGTTATCCCAACTGATGAAATAACTTTTCGTCTAATCTTCCCATCGCCTCATTAGTCATTCACTGGCGTCACTAGTCATCATTACCGTACAGAGCATCGTTGAACCAAGCTCTATGGTTGAGCCCAATATGAATACAAAAATGAACAATAAAATTATATATTGGGTCCATTTTCAAAATCAGAAATAAATAACTTACAATTCAGACTCGAATTGATATCAACGTCGAGTAAAAAATCGAAATAAAAAGACAGGTTCGTTTCTATTGAATACAATATTGTTGTACTTTACTCTGTGAAGTATGCCTGAGTAACAATAATATTAATCATCAAACATATCAATTTAAATTATTAAATTATACGCCAACAATAATGTATTTGATGATTATAGGGCGCCCAGTTTTTTTATAACAGTTCATTACTGGTCACCACTTGATTTTTATGGAATTAAGAGTAAACACTAATTCTGCATCAAAACGAGAAAGAATATATTAATTAAACTTGTCTGTGCGAAAAATAAGATCACGAATATGTAAAAGACTAAAAGAGAAAACGTATAGCGAGGCTAGCGTAACGCAATCGGTCCGTTCTGTCCATAGCACGAGTAGCCAGAGCATGGACTTCCAGCAGTATTATAAGTCCATGGTCTGATAGGAACACTCCTCAGACGAATCCTCAACAGGGATTTTTTGTTGATTGCAAGTTTTTGAGGGAATTATTTCATGAATGTGATGATATTTGCCTGAGAAAATTGAAAATGTTGATAAAGTATAGTGATTTTCAGGCGAGAATGCATTGCAATAATTAAAAATTGTTCGTGGAAACAGGACCCTTTAGCAGACATCAATGTAGGGTTCTGGGATAAACCCTAATTCCTCTGAACACTTCATCATAATATAAAACTATACATATTGTAAATAGACATATTGCAAATCTATTTTGTAATTCATAGATATATTGTAAATCTATTTTGTAATTAGTTGGTTATTGTTCTATGAATCGTGAGAGAAAATAGCTATACTGCTAATAAATGATTTTACTACTACTACTAATCCATTAGGTTAGTCAGTTATTACCCCCCAAAAAACACGTTGAACCTTGAAACTAATTTGTATATATTAAATATTGTTGTGTGGTAAAAGTCCGCCCTTGTGAGTATAGCAATGCCCCGTCCGAAAGATCTTACTTTGCCATCCTTGAAACAATTACTTTTATCATTTTATTTCAAGTTTTCGGTGTTAAATTTGTTAATAATAATTAAAAAATTATCGATTTATTTTCTTTGAACGAGATTTTGAATCGGCTTTGCAGTCTATATTGAAAATGTCTTTCTTATAAAATGAAACTAGACGCATACAAAACATAACATACAAAGCATACAAAATATATAGGCCTACAGATAATTATTACAAAGTACTGAAATTCACGTGCAGTATAATATAAATTACATATTAACTAATAAGCTTATTACTGAAAAGCAAGTACTGAAAAAAGTCGAAAATCCTAGTGAGGGCAGAAAGAAACATGCATGCATCTATCTTGCAACAATGAAACTGAGACGGGTGATAGAGGGACACTGAACCTTCATTACCGGGGTTCGATTCCCGCCATGGTCGACCATCCTGACAGAAGTTTTTCATGGTACTACTCTGTCGTTCAGATTGATACTGGGATAGTACCTTGACAACATGCCACGACCGCTCCTTATCATGTTCCAAAAACACTTGACAAAATAACCTTTTATCTCATCCAAATACCTCTCTACATATGTATTACTCCGTAATGATCTCATCCATCACTCATCAGTAAGTGCGTCGGTAAACCCAGTATCAATGAAAAGCAACAAATCCCAACAATGAATTTAAAACACCTATTGTTGTCTAGTTACTGTTTTTACCGCCAGCTGAGGTTGAGTGGCAGGTAAGTGAAGCAAGAGTCAAATGGAAACAGTTCACTTGTAGGCTGTGAGTGTGACCTGTTTGTTATTGATGACCTTGATCTATGTGCTGGCTTGGTTAGATAGCGGTCCACAGAAGAGAGGTATACACTTCCTGTTTTAGCTGTGTTGTTACCTTTACTCATCTTAGACTAGGGCGACGACCTTTAGATATCAATACAAGAGCATTCACATGCTCGGTGCACAACCTATCAGATCACCATGTGGCACATCTACTAGCTAACTACCGGTATGCGAGCTAATCCTAGATGGAACCAGAAGATTCGGTCATCATGGGCGTATTGTCTGTTACACCCCTCTTAATTTACTGACTTCATCAAATACTGTTATTATTGATCAATATTCAATACATATAAACATAAAATATACCCTAGCTGTTGATTGGGGTCCTTACGCATCATTTATTATAGGGTCTACCTAATGGTTCCATTGGTTAGGTGAGGAATGAAATATATATTATATTACTTATATAATTATAATTATGTAATATTCATATTTGGTGAAATATTTGAAATGTATCTTCTTAAAATTTATTTGTATTATGTGCAAATCACATTCTTTGGCTAGGAACAATGGTGACAGTTAATTATTAAATAAATTGAAGATAGAATTACATATTATGACCAGCATATTTTGTGTATATATAAATGTTACTTCACTTTTAAGGTCACTGGGCATTTGCAATAAAATAAGTATGAGCATTTCTCAATAAATCAATAAATATAACAGAACAGAAATATGCCCATTGTTTGATGAACTCGTTAATTTGATAATTACGAATTTCATTTCAATTTATATGCGTGAATTAGAATTTAAATCAGTAAAATTGTAAAAAGTACTGGTATATTTTAATTCACATATTTTTTTGAGTGAGAATGATCAATAAGTATCTGGCTCAACTGCTATGTCACTGCTTTAGAAACTGAAGTCAAGTCTGGTATGCATTTGCTTCATGCATATGTTTTTGTAAAAATAATTCATTTGTACTTCCCAAATAAATAATTTGTAGGTAGGATTGTTGAATACCGGTAAACATTAATGAGTTTGAGTACAATTTACCAAGCAATATTAGTTCCAATGCTCAAGACATTTAAACTTGATGTATTCCCAATGACTGATGTCGTAATGCAATCTCAATGGCTTACTGCAGAGCAGAAATTTAACAACCCTTCCAATTGTATGAAAACGAATAAATAGAAATTGTATTTTTCTAAAACTTGAATAGCAAATTTGCTAACAAAAAAAAATTAACCCTATTTTTCCCTGGAATTGAGCAATAGATCAGTTAAAGTCCAAATCATCTAAAATGCTATGCAAACCCAACAATACACAAGGAATAGGGATATATAAACAAAGAAAAAACAAAGGAATTGTAAAATTATCTTATTTAATATTAACAATTGGAAATATTTATACATAGTGAAAGTTTGAGTTATCATTTAGTGGGTGGTTCTGTCGTGGTCGAGTCTGTTTGGGTCAAGAGATTGCTCTGTACTGGTGTCACTGCTGGCGTTAGAGTCAACCGAACGTTCCTAACTGGTACCGGTCGGGGAGCCAGTTTAAACGTTAAGATCGAACCAAACAGGACGTGTTGGATAACCGGATACTTGTTCAGAACCTGTAATAACAAACGAGAGAGCTGCATTAGAGGTTCGGAAATTGTTACATATTTTTAACACCGGTGGGATGAAGAGTTAAGACAGAATAAAAGACTGGCAAACCAACACAACCCTCAGATGATTGATTATTGTTTGCTTCATGGGGGGGGGGGGGGGGGGGGGAACAACAGCTAGGTTCAACGGGGGTACGAATGAACAGGTGATTATGAAACTATGAAGTGATGATAAGCAAAAGGACGATTACAAAAAGTCAAAAACCCAGGCCTACTTATGGTGGAGAGCCATAGGAGAACACATGGGAAATGATGATTTTTTACACATGAGATTTCGACGTTTCGGCTATTGCCTTGGTCATACTATCTACTCTACTGTGAAGAAGGCAATAGCCGAAACGTCAAAATCTCGTGTCAAAAAATTATCATCAACGGCTCTCAACCTTAGGTAGGCCTATCTACTTATGAAACTTGGTAAGCTGCTGTTCTCTCTTTCCAATTCATCCAATTCATTCACACAACCTTCAATGTGGGTAGACACTCGTTTAATAGCACAAGTAGTGTTTTATAATTCACCTCGTTCTTGTACATCTTGATGAGACCCGCATTGACCTTCGTCCAGGATGGTACTGCGCTGATGTTCCATAGCTGGTTCGAGTGTTCTGCAAACATCCCCGTCTTCACCTGGTTGATGAACTGGATGCAGCCGATGAACATGTAGTCCTTGGCGTACGTCATCACGACATCGTCCTGAAGGAACGAGCGCGGCTCGATCCTCTGGTGACCTGAGACAATCAACATGACGTAGCTACACAACACACCTACAAAACTTACATTAGGTTATCGTATCATTGTATAGCAAATGTACCGTATGTTTTTCCTGAAACCCTATTTGCCGAGATATTTGAAATGTGTACTTCTTTCAAGTCATTTGATTTTTTTAAATAATGTAAAAATCACTCTCTATGTGTAGAAACACTTTGATAATATTTCATTATCACATAGGCCTACTGAATATATAGGCCTACTTGGATGAGCGAAGTGAAGACCCAATTTTACCGTACTCTTGAAAAAATGAATATGTTTTTTTCGTTTGCACTCCATAGTTCAAACGAAAGCACAAATTTGATGAAACTTGGTAAGCATATGTCATCATCTAAATCGATACTGTAGGCCTATAGTTGGGGGCGCAATCGGTTGGACCACTTTTGAGAAAAACTAATTCTAATTTTGAAAATTCCCATAAGAACAACCCAGAGGAAACAAAATTGAAATAAATGTTTCCTATGAATATAGGCCTAGGCATGTTTTTTTTTTTTTTCAACAGAATTCAAGCACAAAAATGATACGCATCATTCCTTAGTTTTATGTAGATCGGACCAGCTGTTCTAAAGAAAATACGTTGATGCATTTTTTTCACAACCATTAAAACTAGTAAGAAAGCAATTCAGAATTTAGCAACAGATTGAAACAATTAAATCGTGAAACAATTAAATCGTGAAACGATTACAAAATATTCAATGAATAAAACAGTGAGGCATTGAGTCATCAGTTCTAAAATCAAAGTGTGTAGGCCTATAGCTATCCATTACATTTCATATAAATATGCCTATATCGCTCATCCTACAATGCATACGTTTTCCCAGTTTAACATAATGCTACTTCACTTTCAGTCCACTGAGCTCTTGCAATCAAATATTGCAGTAGCTCTTTCAGTAGAATTAATCTTGCTCCGTAATTATTTTGATGTGTTACTGACCTATGAGTTGTGAACTGCCCCAGATGAATGGCACAAACTGGTAATCGTCAAGACTCCACACGCCGTGGCTGCCTGCCGGTTCCATCCGGTATCGTAACTGGAGCTTGCGAACCAGCGTCAAGTAACTACAAAATGATAAGTTATGAATAATAAAATATTTGGCTCAACTTTTTTCTGATAAATTTGTACAGTGAAACCTCCCTGTATGGATGGTTTCATTTTCATGGTCCCTTGAAAAACGATGGATAGAGGTTTCACTGTAATACAACTAGATACGTGTATTATTGCGCACTTCTTTCTACAGAACGTCCAGTGTGACTACTTATTTTCGACAATATATTTTGCAAAGGCAACATGGCAGCTAATCATTGATTAGCAGGACAGACTCAATATTTCCAGTTATAATCTACAATTATTTGGCAATTATTTCAATATAGAACCTAGTTCATGAATGTACTATATTTGGAAATATATAAGTTTCTTGTTTTAACTTCCAAAATAAAAGACAAGTATATCATAGTAAAATCTTATGGTAAAATTTGACTGTACTCTACCTAGACTATATGGGTTTCAATTGAACTTTGATTGTTCTCTTAATGTAATGTGGAGAGTGACCAGAGTATGCCCTAATTTGTGCCTATACACATCTAGCCTCAAGAAAGAATTCATACAAGTACAAAATGTATAAAAGGGCCCTTCTGATAAAAAGTTTGTACATACGGTGGATACGTAATACGTACACACACTAATAACGTTCAATCCTTTTGTCCTACAATTAAGGTCTCTTCTAGTAAGTTGGTAAGTTACCTGTTGAAGACTTTTGAAACCACGGCTACCTTATCCTCCTCCACGAAAGCACCAATCTTGAAGAGGCAACAAAGAAACATCACGAAGGCAAGCTCATGTCCAGTGCCGTAGTCAATGCGAGTGGCGTTGCCAAATGATTCATTGAGATAGGTCATAATCTCCGGTACGGCTCGGTAGTATTTCTCTGGTAACGCTTCTTGTAAAAGATCTAGGGATTGTTCTTGAACTTTCGAAAGCCACAGCCTGCAAGAAGAAAATAAACTTCTTAAAAAGTGAGCGATATTGGAAACCGAAGAAGGTTTCACCATGGTTTCACTTTCTGTTTACGTGGAGGTATTGTGAGCTGTTTATCAATAATGTATATAAAAGTAGGGACAAAACACATAGAATACACGCCTACTTCTTATTAATTAATTAGTCCTTATGTTTCAACTACAAGAAGTATTCAAAAGTTCAGTTTATTCAAGATAAAACAGAATTATTGGGAATAATAAAAATAAATTGGACGTAGTCTACATGAACTTAAATACAGAAATAAAAATAAAATACAAGGAAACAGCACGTAAAAGATTTTATTCTTCAATTCCAACCATTCACACAACAAACACTATACTCTTGCGTAACGTACCTGAAGGCTTTGTTGCCAAATCTCTGTGGCTGTTCTATTGGTGGAGTCTCCTCAATCCAAATATCAAGCTTGACTAGAAGATTTAGTATGCCTTGTGCATTGTCACTTATTGGACACTCAACGGACAGAGTTTTTCCTTGAATGCACTCATTCATAGACTGAATGAAGCCACAATACTCCTGTACAAACAAACAATATATCAATATTTTCTATTTAAAGCATTTAGAATGAACTCACATTTGGAAATGTGATACATGAGCAAAGTTGGTGTAAATAAAATTAATGAGCTGCTAATGTAGGTCTAGTTTGTTACACCAATGAATAATAAAATAACATAAATAGGCCTATATAAGATACATCCATGCCTTCATACAGATAAACTTGAAATACGATTCAATAGTTTTCAGTTATTTATAAGGTAAAATATAGGATACTATAGGCTGAACATTTTGGCCACCAGGGAGACTTACAAAATACGCTTCGGACTTTTCCCACATTGCCATGTCGTGGACGGTAGTAACTGCCCGCCGTGGTATAACATACTCATGATCTTCCGATACTACAAAAATGAAGATGAGTAAGGATTATAGAGCCCGCAATTAAATATTAATTCCACATTAAACCAATTAATATTTGGATAGGTATCCCCATATTTAACAAACGTTTCAAGGGTTATGCTACAAGGAGGTAGATGATGGTTTGGGCTACGTAGGATGAGGTTTGAACCGTAAAAGCCTCTTTCATTGAGATAAGGCTTCCATTTTGACTGGAGCCTACTTTGAGGATAAATCTGGTCCATAGGGCCATGGTGGGGCCACTGATTATGTAAATTAAAAATTCAATGGTAGGGCCATAGATAAAGTAAGCATTTTTTTCTTTTAATGCTGCTTAACGACCCCACCAACACCTAGGTTGTACGGACGTACGAATGAGCGGGTGATACTGAAACGATCAAGTGATGATAGGTGAAATGAAGTTAACAAAAACCCATGCCTTATGTGGGATTCGAACCCACTCCCAACGATGACAACAGTGTCTGAAGCGTGCCTTAGCTGACTGAGCTAACGAGGGCGGCGGGGATATTTATTTACTCAATGGTATAGGGCCAGGGCCACGGTCTAGAATAGGACAGGTCTTATATCGAAGCTATTTCGGCTAGTACCAACAGTGCTGCTAGTTCCATCAGAATCCGTGCGGAACGCCATGGTGACAGGAGGCCAGTGGGCCATGCTCTATGTATGCGCGCAACATAATTATGTTCATCATTGTTTGCAGCAAGGCGTCAGCTGTCAAACGTCAACTAGACCACGTGAATGAATGGACTAACAGCACTGTTGGTACCAGCCTTCCAAGGCACGGAGATGGCCCAATACAAGAAAGACCTGATATATTCTGATATATTGTAGTGATATTCTATCACTACACCCTAGGCTAGGGCTAGGCCTAGTTCAGCTGTCAACAGTCAATTGATCTGGACTGCTATTGTACGAGCACGTCCATCCATTTACAAAAGCGTTTGTACGTTGTACGTCACAAATGATCATGAGCAATACAATACATTTTGGCCTAGGTATAGACCCAAAATCTTTTGACAATAAGTAGGCCTAGAGGATTGGGTAAATAATTGGGTCTTCATAGGGCCACTGAATTTGTAGGTTCAAATTCAATGCTAGGGCCATTAAGTATATGGCCTAGGAGGGCATAGGCCTACTTACACACAGACTCCATTTAGTTGTATTAAAACGAAATATTATATTCAATTTAATCTTCAACTGTTGGTCGGTAGGCCTACTGATTATAAATTTTATTGATCAATAAATTATAATTCAAAGTTCATGAGAAAACTGTCAAAAGCTTTCAAAACTACTTTCCGGTCAGCAGAATGAAGTACGATACGAATCGAACGAAATATCTTGCGGCTGCTGATGAAATGATACAAATTCAAATGTAGAAGGCTGTAGGCTATCTTTACATAACCTAACTTCATTCAGTCCACTTCATTGTGTCACAGCAACGTTTTTTTTGCAAAGTTGTTCAATTTGAGCAATTTTAGGATCAAATGTGCATTATCTAAGAATCCAAAATGAACCCTATGACTAATATAAAAAATGTTAAAAAATTGAGTGAGCAAGATTTAAAAAAAGGGAACACAAAAACTTCATGGCATAACCAATACAAGGACAGTGCTTGGATTTTTATTGGCGGTCTTAGCTATGATTTGACCGAAGGCGACGTTATAGCTGTATTTTCGCAATATGGAGAGATAGTAAATATTAATTTGGTGCGTGATAAAGCTACCGGAAAACCGAAAGGATTCTGTTTTTTATGTTATGAAGACCAACGCAGCACCAACCTCGCAGTTGATAATTTGAACGGTATCAAACTTGTTGGCCGCACGATGAGAGTGGATCATGTTTCGGACTATAAAGCTCCTAAAGACTCTGATAAATTGGATGATGAGACGAGGCAACTACACGCCGAAGGATGTGCTCCAAAGCTACGTTGAACTTTTAACACAAGTTTGCCGTTTTAGAGAATTGACTTGTAAGCTTTTATTCTATACTTTTACGTCTAGGCCAATGCTAAATCTTGAACACTATGAAGTGTGGTACTTTCAAACAACTCCAGTCAAGCCAATCGGCTAGGCCAACTACCCTGAAATTGGTCCTAAGAATGTCATACCAATTCAGTCACGTTTGAGTAGGCCTAGGCCTAGTCCTACACAGTGAGTTTATTGTGATTTATAAACTCAAAGTCATAGGCTAGACTTGGCCATTGAGATTGTAGTGTTACACTACAATCTCAATGGCCTGGCCCTACAGGGAGCTTCTAAAAACGCCAACTTAATTGACCGATTTCGGGTAGCGGGAAACAACCAAGAAGAATGTCTGTCGTATGTTTCTAACTTCGATATCAAATTTCAATTATATTTGTACTCATTCTTGATTGGCTGCTTTATTCAAACCGCGTGAGTGTGACTTGTCTATTTGTCGTCAATTGAGGACTAAAGATGGGCTTGGCCAACAAGGCCTATATCTATTTTCTTTAAATAGTTATTTAGAGGTACACTGAGTGGACAGGGTAGGCCTCATTTCACAGACGGCGAAGTCGTCTGGGCATGGCTTATGCTTATGCAGTATAGACATTGTAAGTCAGTGATGCAGAAAACGCGAGTATTCAAATCAGTTCTAATCTCAAGGATGGGAAAATCAACCAAAACCATAACTCAAAGCATTTATATAATGGGCTTACCTGTTGAACAAAAAGTAGGACTGGGCAGATTTTGAGCCTAGCCTGTTGGCTTTACAAGCGGACGTCCTATACAGTGCGCTATGCAGTAACATGCTGATTATATGATATAAATATTTTGCTACGAGTGACAGCAATATACAATGTTCCAATTCACACCGACTGAACCACTGTGAATAGAGTACGGTAATACCTTTGTATAAACACATTACGTTTACCACAGTTTAAGCAGCCCACTTGATTAGATGTTGTATTTTGTGACGTCAAAGGGGTAGACAAATGGAAGTGGTTAATTGTTGTTGGACCGTGATACGTGTGTGTATATATACACAAGTCGTCAATGCAATTTTGTTGGCCATGTTGACGATTGTGACGACTGTACACCCTTGTACACCGAGCTCAACATTAATTATTAACAAGTGTCATCAGCACAGTGGGTTGAAATATATTTCTTATGTGAATGTTGAACATCTATGTAATTGAGGTATTTGGTATTGCCGAGTGGGGTAATTCATCGCGTCATGTGAGATGTAGTAGTTTTCGACACTCCAGTTTCCGTATTAAGACCTTTTTCAAGAGTCAGTCTGGTTGACTTAATGAGAAAGAGAATGAGTGAGTGACTTACCCAGTCATTCTCTCTCTCTATCCTCTTTCTTCGGAACCAAAATGACTCTTGAAGTCTCGAGTTTCAACATCGAGAACTACTTCACCTCACATTATGCAAAGAATTAGCGAAATTCCTCATATTTGGATTGCAAAAGGCCTTATACTTCTTATCTAAGCCCATGTAATTATTTTTCACTATTGGGAAATCATTTTTAATAACAGATTATTTATTACGGTAGAGAGATTTTGTAAGTATTAGGGGATATGGTTGGATATAATTCAAAATAAAGTTATTTCAATTGAAACATTTGCCACCTAATAGGGCCTACTATCTAGATTCTTGGTATTATAGTTCTTTATTCTATTCTATTAGGAGTAAGATTTAACAAATCATAATTCATTCATTGATAGTTTGAAATACCGTACCCACATAAGCAACACCAAGACCTATTGGAAAATATATTTACGTTCATAACATTTTTCAAGGCGTGAACTGTCAAATGATTATTGAAGTTATTTCAAATTCTAATATCCGTATAATCATAGTAAGCAAAATATCTATAAAGGAATTTTTGGTCAGTGGGCAGAAAATAGTTTCGAATTTCATCGATTCATATAATTTAGCCTACCAAAAATATTTAAATATTGCAAACATTACACAATTGAACAATTGATACATGTTTTCCTAGATAAATGATTAGTATTACATATTACTTTATATAGCAATTTATTCATGTAAATTTTACGACATTAAAAATGGAATGCAATTAGCTTGTTACATCCAAGCTCATTAGAGCCTGTTGTAGGCCTACCAACTGATGATTAGTGAATTAAGCAAAAATTAGCAAATTAGGCCTAACTGGTCATCATCCTGAATTTTCACACCTCGAGTAATAATCAGCTAATTATTACTTATTCATCACTTGGTACAGCAGCTGGTTCTTATTGTAGTGGGCAGTAGGCTACAGTTGCTACCAAGTACTGGTACGTAATTATAAATAAATACTGCGGGTCGACTGAATACTTGAATTCGCTAACAAACAGTAACAAGCAAGTGCATCAAATTTGTATGAATATTTACACTATGACCTAGGGTTACTGTGAAAAAAGACGAGTTTCTTAGTCTAATCAACTCGAGGCCAAGTAGATAAACATCTAAATAATAAAAATGATTCACATTTTCAATACATTCTACAGGACAGGCCTAAATATTCTCGTCAATAAAATTGGTCGCATATTCAGTACTTCATTTCGTAGTGACATAAACCTGTACCGCAGGTACGATTTCTATTTTAATATTTCAGTAGACTTATTAAAAATGATCACAGTACATTATTGACCCAAAATAAACTATAATGACAGGTAGAATGGTATACTGCCACACTCCAACACTGCCGAAATCAATTGAGAATATTAAGTTAACAAATGGGTCTTGATTTAAATATTTTTCTCTTGTCACTCTCACTTGTCTCACAACCCAAACACTTTGCTTTATTAGCAATTATTTTATGATTAACATTCAGTAAAAAACTAATATAGTAATTAAACAACAGAAACTATGTAAATACATATGAGCAAAACTTGATTGATATGAACAGTGTGTCTTTCAACTCTGGATGGTTTCATTTCGGTCTTATCTTCTCGTACATAAATTGTTGGCCTTTTTCAGCTGGACCCCCTAATGTTCGTTTCTTAGCATAACGAAACTGCTCAAGAGCAAACTCGTACAGTTCATTCTCCATTTGCCACACAATAGACTTCTGAATGCGAGCTACAGTCTCGTCCGAAGGGGAAGATTTCTGCGCCGTCTTACGCAGGTGAGATTTGTTGCTGGTCTCAAAATGTAACATTGCACCACGGAAGAAGGTCGGTAACGATGTTTCTAGGACTTCTAGGAAGTCCGACAACTCTTCTGTTACACCAACAAGGAAGTAGTTGTGAAGAAGGTTCCTCTTGGCTTCAGCTAAAGCCCACTCGTTGCCTGGGATCCTAGGTCATGGATAAGTAGCATATGAAAATGATGAGATGGTATGTGACATGAAATGTAAAATCTGTGAAAATGAGCAATGTGACGGTATCTTACCAGCAGTCAGCAGCATGGCCACAGAAGAATGGTATTTGAAGCCACATATTGTCTGGGTTACAATCAGCTTGATTTTGCTTCACACACTCATCAAAAGTCTGCAACATGATTAACCAATTCACATTCTTCATATCCATAGAGTATTATGAATATATAGGCCTACATATTATATGTACATATCTTCATTCAATATCGTATCGCCATCCACAAACAATGGCTGCCATAAGCAATGCAGAATAATTGATCAATAGTTACTTATAATAATAGATAACGGTTACAGTAGTATAATAGATTGAGAAAATGTAATTAATTATAAATTAACAAAAGAAAACTTGATGCTTTAAGGAAGTAGAATAATAAATGTGTTATGAATTAAAAGCCATGCACATAGAACATAATGAATATAGTAAAAGGACATTAAGTGGGGTAGATATTTAACATAAAAATATATCGATTCTGATCGATAATTGATTTTATTATATCGACGTTTTTCTCGTAATCGATAATCTATCGCTATGTCCAACTATCACATTGTATTGGAATTTTCAATTTATGTTGTGACACTGTGATTGCTTTCCAAACAGCTGTGTCTTCGAAGTTGGAATGTGTCAAGTAGATTCTATGAAAATTTGTTGATCTTGACCAGCTACATAACATCAATTCTAAAGGAAAATGGTCAGTGGGTGAGAAAAGGAAGAGTTAAAGATATACGAGAGAGAGAAAATATTGAAGTAGGTAATATGGACATCGTAATTTGCTTATGTACAAATTAAAAAACTCGAATATTTCATGTACCATAATCTTTCCGTCTCTATATATTTCCCTGTGTTATGCTATAATTATGAGTACCGTACAATTTTATAGTAGACCCAAGGCCTAAGCACCAATAGTAACACAAGTACAAATATTGAATCTAATGATCTAATTAGAAACAGTTGAAAGAGGAAAATATATCATGAAGGCCTGGTTTTTCAATTTAGTTGGTTGAAAGTTAATCAACTGTTGGTTATATATCAATAATAATCAACTTTTCATTTTATTAGGGACATAATTACTATGCGCAAATAAAATCCAAGGTAGCTATTTGAAATGTAACATACCATTTTATCGCCGTGTTTTCTCCTGACCAGATACGGTCGGAAGTCATCACCAAATCTTAAAAAGTAATAATATGAAACGAGCCTGTCGAGAGGTTTGCGTATCAAATTGATATACAGTGGTTTTTGAGCTGCTCCAAACTGTCCAAAATCAACAAATGCCATATGTCCGTGATAGAAAGCAGGCTTCATAGCATCCCATTGCGTAATATTTTGAACAAATTGAAGCTGATTCTGTAACGACAGAACGTGCATGTTTGCTGTGATGTTGATGTGAAGGACGCGAAAGTTATTGGCTTTGCACAACTCGTAGGCGACACCAACAAAACTGGTTGATGCTGTTTTAGGTACGCGGTTGTAAATTACAACCAATTTGTTGGACTTTGCATTTTTCACTTGAGCCGATTGGCCAGTCCGAGATTGGAGTCGGGCCACCGTACGTTCTGAGAAACAAAGTGGAAAGTAGTATTATTAAATGCACGGGCATGAAACGCATTAGAAACTATGACCGAAGTGCTGACGAACGCACACAGGCTTTTTGAATAAAAATACCTATGGTCACACTTAATTATTTTCAAATTCATTCGTGTTGGGCCTAGGTATATGAATTGTTCTTCTTATACGAAGTCATTATAAAGAAAATCTTTGTTAAGGGTAGGGCCTATACTTATTAAATATAATAAACCTATTGATTAAATACCCATATATTGATAACTCTTTCGATTGTAAACCATACAATGACAAATAAAGACATAGCTAGCTACCGGTAACTATATAATATTCTATTAGGCCTATATAGGCAGGCTACTATTCTATATAATACTCACGATAGAACACAGTATGTCTAGTCGTTAATTGACACTACAATTTTCTGCTGCTAGATAACAGAACAAAAGTTCGCTAGGCGTATTCGCTAGCGAAAGCAAAACGCCAAGATTTGCGTTCATGGAAGGACAGCTTTAGTACTACCCGGTACGCGCAAGATTAAAGATCCATTTCCCAACTTATTTGCACGTACGATGAAATCAATTTAGTTTGACTGTCACATTGCATTATATTCAAAAGATCAAACCATAATATCGATATTAATAACTGCAATAGAATTTTATACGTAAAAAACAAAAAATCTCAGTTTAGATATTATTAATTTAAAGTTTGAACAAATTTACCGAGTTTTTGCTTGCCATCTTCTAAGTTCATGATTTGCATCTCAAAATACACCATAAATAGTACACATCCCAACAACGCAGCAAACAGCCACATTTGGGGAGTTAGCGTTCGAAAAACCATTGTTTTTGCCTACAAGTAGGCCTACTAGTCGAGCATCAACCTGTTGCCATTTTACCAAGCTAGGTCAGGCTGGTACAGTACACAATTTGGTCTGGGCTTGGTATGGCTCGGTCAATGGAGCATATTACTTTACTGGAAAGTCACCACGGTATTACCAATTGAAAGTCTGTATAGGTATAATATTAGTTCTCCATTGGTGATTCATCTAGATGAGGTCAATGAAGCCTGAATTCATCCGATTTTTTGGTTAAGTGGTACAAATATACATTGTGCTTATTACTAATGTTGAATACAAGTCTATTTGCTCTCCAAATTGAATGACTATTATTTAAATAACGTCAGATTTTTTTAAATTCACACCCGAGTACACAGTACCATTGAGTTTACATTGCAAAATAAGCCATAAAAAACACTCGTAAAAATCTTCAACGTCAAAATGACAGTGATGTCAAATGAAACGTTGTTGACAGCTAACAGCTGACTGACGTGAGGCATGAGACTTGAGTAAAAATATTTTCCCTCTTTGATATTGAATAATATGAGAAATGAAATCAGACTCGAACACATTAAGTAATGAGTTATTTTTAATTTCTATGCTGAACTAAATTGAATGAGGAAATGAAAACATAACTGATGAGCTTCGGTTAAAATTCGAGGTATTGCAGTGTGAACACATGGCAACACTGCAGCACAACACAGAAGAGGCGCTGCAGTTTCATTAGCCACGTCGTTGCCGGAAAGTTGAAATTTGGTTGAAATTTCTACTTGTTGTCATGGAATTTCTGTATAATATTCCTTTCCAAGTACTTGAAGTACCTAACCTTAAGATAAAAAGACCAACATGGTTTCAACAACCCTCAGCAATGGTGATGTTCGCTTTAGTTCTCCTGTCGTACTTCTTGGTAACAGGAGGTTAGTATCCATAGTTCAATATAGCCGGTGCCATCCCACCTATATACTTAATGACGGTGCCTAGGCGTAGAGGCAATGGTATAGGCCCTAGGTTATGGCTTTGACCTTACTCTTTGAGTAGGCCTACGCAACTGACGTACACAATTAGATCCTAGGTCTATGATTCTATGTGAGTTTTATTCTGAAAGTTCATTGGTCTAGGTATAAACAAAAAATGTGTGAGGGAAAGAAAGCGATTTCTGGGCGTAGGCATTGGCGTAGGCCTACACTATGACTAGGCCTATTTTCATCACGCAGTCGAGAAACAGTTTAGCCAAATCTTTGAGTTCACAAACTCAATGGCCATAGTGATTCAGTCTGGAGCGGTTCACGGCTCTATTCTATTAGTCTATTACGTATGATATACGTGTCGATTACGTTTGAGTTCCAACACGGTTTACTATGCGATTTGGCACTGTCAAATAGCAATTGAAATATGTGATCAACAGGCCAAAATTGTTTGGAGAGGCATGCCTTCAATGCTAAGCATGGCAGTGTGAATGAACAAATATGGCATGTATGATTGATCCTAAATTTTTAAATAATGTATATCATCAACTGTTGTTCAATATCACTTGAAGTTTTGTAATTTTTTTTCCTACTAGACAAGGCCTATTCATAATATGAATAGTCTATTCGAACCTGAAGATAGCATGTCAAAATATACTGAAACTTGGGGAAAACAGATTTAATTGTTTTTCTTATAATTGTATCACACATGTGGTATTCCCAAAAATATTAATTCAAATATATATATGTTTTTTTATATATATATAAAGATATTTATTAAGGAGATTAAAGATATTTTTTCACCACAAAACCTGGTCCAATTCCTAAATTATCATGAATTATATATAAATATGTATGCTGGTATATCTACATATAGATAAAATTGACGAAGTATCATTTAAAAGTGTTACATTTTATAATTTTAACTGAGTAATATTCAATTTCAACTTTTTCGGTGTTTATAAGAGTGTAGTCAAATGCTCGTAACGTATGATATAAAAAAATCATATTGTTAGCTACATGTAGGCCTACTGTAATCGTTATCATTTATTTGAAACTGTCTTATATCATATTTTATAAGTTATTTTAAATTGTAATTTTCATTTAGGCTATGTTCTATATTATTAATTTCTTTGATTTTTCATAGGTAAGGTTAGGTGGAAGAACAGTCAGCTGACTGAACCTCACACTTTCTCACTGTACTGACGTTATACATTCTATGTGAAATGGAAGCTTTCCTTATACTCGTATAGGCATAATAAGTATAAACTCCCCATATCTAGGCTAATTAATAATCACTATTTGTTTTCATGTAGGTATTATCTATGATGTAATCGTGGAACCGCCAAGCGTTGGCTCTACAACAGATGAACATGGACATTCCAGACCTGTATGTATTACCTGTAGATTAGCTTATAGAACAGGGATAATAATAAATTAATAATAATAATATTAAAAATCTGTTTTATGAAAGAGTACATTATGGTCACTTTATATCTAGGGTACTTATTAAACTACAGTGAAACCTCTATCCATCGTTTCTCAACGGACCAGGAATATAAAACCATCCATGCAGGAAAACGATCCATCCAGGAAAATTTAACTTTAATTTTGATTATATGGGAATGGAGTGGGAAGAAATGAATTTCAGAAGCAGGAAAACGATGGATCCGGGAACGATGCGTGGAGGTTTCACTGTATTGCACTTACAAATTTACTCTTTTAAATTTCATAACTTTTCACGATTACAATAAATAAATGAACAAGTTTCTTAATTAAGGGTTGAGTACCGGTAACTAATTACTAATTTTGTTTGCTTATAGATCATTGAAATTTTGCACTAGTATGATGATGAATTGATAACAATGATACATTGTCAAATTTCACGGATTCTTGAGAAAATATAAAAAATGTCTAGAGGATGTTGAACTTGTAATCACACCGCTCATTTACCAACTAGACAAGTTCATCATGTTTTCTTTGTTATTCTTGCAACTCTATGACTATAACACATGCATTGTGCTTTCCAGGTGGCATTCATGCCATACCGCGTCAATGGCCAGTACATCATGGAAGGTCTTGCTTCAAGCTTTTTGTTCACAATGGGTGGTCTCGGGTTCGTGGTGCTCGACCAGACGCACAGTCCGTCAACTCCGAAACTTAACCGTATAATGCTAATTTCCGTTGGTTTCCTCTGCATTGTAGTCTCGTTTTTCACATGCTGGATCTTCATGCGCATGAAGCTACCGTGAGTACCTTTTTTTCAACGGTAAAATTTAATGTACGAAGCAAGCGAGAGTTCAGAGCCAGGCGTAACTCATTAGGTGAGCCAACTCACCGGAGTAAGCTGCTGGTTTTAAAATCAAAATATATAAGCTGCTGGTTTAATGGAAATAAACTGCAGCTTTACATGGCCTAAGCTCAAACTAAGTTTCTGGTTTGCCTGGTAGTACGTTCGTCGTGAAATTTTAAAAGGAAATTTTTAAACAATCGTATCCAAGTATTATCGTAGTTCAAAGAACGAAAGTTCATCAGTCTCTTTTCAAATGAACTCTTTCTCGTACAACAAACAAATCAGAACATAATTTTTGAATCTGCTATTAATATTCAATTGATATTTATTATTTTCATTAGTTGATCAGACCGTGGAATTATATAGAGCACTGCTGGAGGTCTAACAGAAATTGCGTTTTACAAGATTCTGCTCCCGTCTTGTCTCAGACAGCAGCTACGTTAATTTTTCTTACGGCCTGCTGGAGATGCAGGACCATCTTTATTGTTGATGTATATTCAGCAAGGCTTTGATGATTAAATGACACTAGCACTGACATGGTTACGCGTTTCTACCAATGACGCATTGGTGTTTTAACATTTTATATACCTCTACAGTGTTTGAGCCTGATCTCCAGCCCATTTTGTAACTTCATATAGGCCCTATGAATCCTATGATGGATACATATTAAAATCAGATCGTGAAAATAACATAGAAAATATTCGAATTTTCTGAAAATTATTTAAAAACAAAAAATGGTTTTGAATTATTGAAATGCTTTGATCTTGAAATAAAAATATAGGAAATATTGGAATTTTTTGAAAACTATTTTTCTTAAAATTGAGTTCCATGATTTACTTGCACTCAAATCTTGAATTCGTGAAATCAACTTTTGTTGGGTCTATTCAACTTGGATAATAATTGTTGTTCTGATTCCAGTGGCTATCTCCAAGGTTGAATCTATCGATATCTCAACATTTCATCTCGCATCCAGAACCCGTTCAGTTGTACGTTCTCAACAATAACAAATTCCGATGTCACCAAGTTGCTCGCATATTAATTACTAAATTAATTGGAAGGAAATACATACAAGTACTACGGTATACTGGAGATCAATTGATTGAATAAAAGCCAATTTATTGTCTCTTGAACAAATGATTTATATTTTACTAATTTACCATTACTACAGTAAACCCTCATTAATACAAACTCTGATGATCAGAATTTTGCTGTGATTCAAATAAAAGTTCGTGTCCCTACAGAGTTTTGATCCACAAGTTCAATCGTGAATGTTTTGATAATTCAAAATGGGTATTTTTGGATACCTTGAATTTTGAATTAAAGAGGATTTACTGCACATGAATTTTGATCACGAAAGTGAAAAACACCACTTATAAATAACTTGTAATTGCTAATGGTATATGCAAGGTTAGACTACAATAAACTAACATTGAAATGTATGAAACATGAGCTTTTAATGAATCTGGTTATGCACTTATTGTGCAAATTTGTTCGTTGGTATATTTTGTTGTACCAAGTAGCATTTTTAAAAATATTTGGTTTAACGACGCATTGTTTCCTTCCCACTATCCTTCCCATTATACCTAAGTAGCATTTTCATTCTTTGTTCCAATTGATAAGATTGAAAGTGAAAAGTTAGCAAATAGAAAGTTGCAGTGAAGGGGAGGGGCAGATTTTGAAGCATACTTTTTTGTTTAATACAAACTATGTATACCCAAAGTAAAGACTTGCATCGTGGCAGCTCATGTCTCGGCATAAGTTAGTTACATTCTTTGACTAGACTACATCTAGGCCTATATAGTATAATTGTTCTCGTTTCATTTTAAAGCTATATGAAACAGTCATGTTGGCTATAGTATTTGCAAGTCAAATGACACCACAGTAAAACATACTAGGGTGTAGCTAATGAATTAACAAACATGATACAACAATCAATTACATTTTCATACACACATACTCACTCCACTTATAGTTTAGCATGAGACGAAAGGATTATGAAATAATCTTTAACCAGGATGAGGACTGTGCTTACCAGCATTCATTAACTGAAGTCTTACAATAATTGTCTAATGCTCAACCGAATAGCATAGGTTAACCTGAGATTGTATGAGATCAAATTAATTTAAATTCAGTTAAATATTCAACCTTGCACACTTTATGTCATAATATACCTGCTTTTTTCAATGATATTTGATACTAGAATATTATTGTAGCCTAACAAAGTGAACTGGATTATACATGCTTTTGCTATCATTTGCTAAATAATTAATAAATAATGAACGTCTGTGTGCGGATGGATGAGCAGAGTATTACCAGGTTTCTCCTTCAACGATGAAGCGATTTGTTGATCTGTTTGAGTATGTCATGCTTCATGCAGCTACAAGTCAAGTTTGGATTACGTGCCTTGACGGTATTTTCTCACAGCAATTGGCAGTTTACAAACGTATTCGGAAGGCACTGTAACATAAATACAATATAAATTTGGTATTACCGTAGTACTTGCAACTTATTTGTACGATTTGTTGCAATCCATATTTCTTAAGTTTGTACTTCTAAACTATATCTAATAGCCCGTCATTTTTTCGCTAATTTAACTTTGAACAGGAATTTTTCAATATTCAAGTAGGCCTACTTCTTTCCTTTTTTTTTGAAGGAGAGTTCCTTTTAATTCCTGAGGGACTGTAACTTTAAAAAGTAGTTTCTTATATAAACATTAAGGAACTCAACTTTAAAAGCCCCTATTGTTGAGGAACTTACCCATTACTGAAAATCATATTGTTTGAAACAATATTACAAGGACTATGGCTGTTTGTGTAAATTCACAGCAATTGCATGTGCATTTGAGTAAATCTTCAGCCATGTGTATTGTAAGACATAACAAAATAGCCTCTATATTGCATAATTGACTGTGAACTGCTGCAAACTGTACACCAATAGACAAAGATATATGGTATTCTATTGACATACTTGGCAAAATCAGATGACTTGGAAATTATATGTTCAAATTCTGCAAATGAGAGTGCCCCATCATCATCCAAATCAGCTTCGTCCAGCAAGTTTTGTATAAGATGTAGCATATCTTGTTCGCTGAGCCGCTGTTGACCAGTGAGACGCTCAATCACCTGATGCAGGTCCGATACCCCAAGCATGTCATCGCCATCAAAATCTTTAAGCAAATGAACTTGCTCTACAATTGTGTTCTAAATTGACATTAAATTCCTAGAGGTGAATATAAAAAAGAGCTACATGACAGAGTGTGTGAATCCACCCTTAGGCAATTTACTATTTAGTATACTTAAATTGACATACCAAATATTCGAAAGGCATGCTCGGCTTTAACAGCCTTCGGTGCTCCATCACTGAAAACTGACATCATGTCCAAAAAATCTTCAAACGTACAATCACCATCATTGCTAGAGCTAAAAATGCGGCATATCCTGTCTCCAAACGGGTTGACACGTAATTCGGGGTACTGCAGTATTTTGGTCATGGGAAGTTTCGAGTTCTTATTGTGGCCAACTCTCTCTGGTGCCAGTAGCTTGAACTTCTGGTGAGCACTATGAAAAATATGGAACAACATTTTACTTGTAGTCAGTTAGCTATGTTCCTTAGTTCTTATTATTATAATAATAATAATTATTATCTAACGATAAACATCACTTGGAAAACAATAAAAACATGAATCTCAAAAAAGACGGCTTTCATATACGGTACCTATATTTACTAAGAGTGCCTTTAAAACGCCAATCCCATCGGCCAATTAGCAGCAAACAACCAATGAGAACCAATGAGATTCGTGATGTCAGGTCTATCACCTTCCAGCCTTGAATTGCGATCGAACATATTGAACTTCAAGTACCTATTGTACCATAAATTATTATTCACTCCTGATTGGCTGTTATTTATACCACGGGTGCAAAATTGATATCTATCGGATTATCGCCGATTGTCGTTGGATCGCGATAGCATTTAACTAAAAAGAATTAAATATCATAAACTCAATGGTGATAGTGAGAATATAGGCCTAGGGTGACAGAAGTCGACAATCCAATTTCATTGGCTTTGTCAAGTTGACAATTTGTAATGACTGGAATCGTCCCGTGTGTTATCAGGCCTAAAGTCTGATAATTCTGAACTTCACCTCTACATAATACTGTAGCAACGAGTCAGCCACAGTTTACGAAAATAGGAAATACTAGGGGCCTAGGCCTGATATATTATTGAGGCATTAAGTATATAGGTAATGACTGAGGTAGGCCTAGGCATTGAATTTGTAACCTACAAATTCAATGGCCTAGGGCCGATGTCCTACTGATGTCTAAATTAAATTACGGTAGGTAATAAGTTAGCTCGACTTACTACAGGACTTCTTTCTTTGTGAAGTATGTAAGATCCTAAAACAGAAAGAAACCAGTTATATTAAAAAAACAAATATGCCTACCGACCAATAGACCTATCAAAGGTTTTTCAGTTTTGCTGTCACAAGTTAGGTTAGAGTCACCCATGTCGGCCAATTATCACATAATATCGTAACCGTACCTGATAATCTTGGAGTTCCTCCTCTGTAAACTGGCTTTTTCCTTGCCCCATATTATTAATACTGTTCTAGCTAATCTTGACAGTTCGCTTACATTAGTATCAACATATTTCACATATTGCTCTAGTGCAGGGTTGTCATTGACAGCTGCAATTGGACAGCTGTTCAGAACTTGACAGCTCGATATTCTGTCCTGCGCATGCTCTATCCATCGTTCTTTGTTCCAACAGCTGCGTCTATGTACTTTTGGAAGGAGCTTACAAGAGACTGGTAAACAAAACGCAACCGTCAAAACATCTTGACAGTCGTGAAACTCCGTAAAACCATAACCTCAAAATACAAACGTCAAACCTTCCATGCGGTCGTGCCAATTGACAATATTATCTACCTCTTGAGGTTAGACCATATAGTAAAATGGTTTATAGATCATTTCTAGATCATTGAGTTCATGAACTAAAATGTCAAACGAAGTGAACAATATTTTGCTCTTATTAAATAAGTGTACTATCGATGACATCAAAAGTTCTTCTGAAGCAAAACAATGTGTATGCAATCTTAAAAAAAGTTTTGAAGATGAATTCGGAAAGAGTGAATTAGGTAATGGACTCGGTTGTAACACCAAATAGCCTAGGCCTTCACTTTATAGGCAATTACAGTATTCAGTAACATGCTAGAATAAAGCCTTATAATCCCAACTCAGTCTGTCCTATTGGGAGGTGCAACAGGTAAATTTTTGAGCTGTGCACTTTTAATTTTTTTTTATATAGAGTTGTATTTTATAGGGTTTCAGCTTTTTTTGTGTGTTTGTATTTTTTATTTTTTTGGTAGAGTGAGGTTTGTGTCAAATGAACAAGAAGGCTAATTTTACGGGTCAAACTGTACCCTAACAATCGAGTTTGCAGCCGTTTGACTGAATGGCTTTCTGTAATTTGATCTATGTAAAATAACTTTTGTTTGAGATAGGCCCAAGTGTGGTTTTCTGGTTTGTAGAATGATCAGTCCGATAAACTTGTTGACCTAACACGATCTACATACAATTCAATTAAATACAATTCAATTGATATAATACATATACATACAATACATACAATACAATTCAATTATTATTACCGGTATTATAATTAGAAGAAAAAAGTAGCCGTCTGCAACATTGTGCAACAAGCACTGCCGGTAAAACAAAAAACCTACAACCGAACGACTTCCACTCGCTCGTATACCGTACCACTGAGTACGTAAATAAATCTATGATCATACGTTCACGTACATAGTTCTTTTACGATTTATTGCGTGTCATAAGAATGAAGACAAGCTGAAGGTAAAAAAGTCCACAGAAATGTTGAAGAGCCTGTGTTTAGATTAGCTCATTCATGAATTATAATGCTTTTACTTTATTATATAATGTTTGAACATCAATATCTAGGTAACAGCTCAGCGGGTAGAAATCTGTTCAACATCCTGTCAGTGGAGTGGTCAGTGGTGCTTGAAACTCTTCTTTTAAATGAGCCATGGTTTTAGATGCAAAATATTTGAGGATCATTTTCAGAAGTACGTGGTTTCAATTGGTGAACAAGCTGGTGTTTGCTAAGGTCTTTTCTAACAGAACATCATTTTTTTCCAGATTTATCATTTTCAGCACTGTTTGATGAAAAATATGGAATTCTGAATTTCCTTCGAAAGAAGTTGGTCACAACTAAATACAAATTGGCAAATGTTGAATCATTTAACCTCTTACAGTATTTAGTTGAACATTTTGAGAGTCGAATATCACAGCATGTTGTTGAAATTAAGGTAAGCATGCTGGTCATATATCAGAATCTGTAGCGTCCGAGTATAATTGCAATCGAATGAAGTGTATCTGCCTGTCTTACTACATCACCCAAGGCTCTGCTTTGAAAATTGATGTCAAGTTGTACGTGAGTTCGAGCTCTTCGTAAGACATGATTTTTTGTAAACGTTTTTCATCTGTCACTTACTCCCAATTAAGCTTAGCAATTGGGGGGTCATTGAGCGAACAAACAATCATTCATTGTGCATGGGTACTTGTTTTGGTCTTTACAAGTTATTTCTGATCAGGAATCACAAAAATGTATTGAAATAATGAGATATTATATAAATCTACATTCCCAGTTCTCTTAGATTTCACTGAGGCAAGTAGTCGAGTGGCTAGCACACTGAACTGTCATTCAGGAGACAGGGATTCGATCCCCTCCATGGGCGGAGCATCCTGACAGGGGTTTTTGTGGTTTCCCTTTGCTGTTCAGGTCAATACTGAGATGGTTCCTTTACAACAGGCTATGACTGACTCCTTCCCAATATCCAAAAACACCTAATAAAATGGCCTTACATTTCATCATCCCATCATCTCAAATATCATTCACCAATGCCAATAGATTGTAGTCATTAGTACAGTGCGTCATTAAATAAACGAATAGAAATCATACATTTCCATATTCAACAGGCTATGACCGACTTATTCCCACTATCCAAAAACACAAAATAAAATAACCTGTCATCGCGTCATCTCATCATCGCATATATCATTCACCGACACCAATAGATCGTAGTCATCAGCATAGTCCATCATTAAAAAAATCCAATATAAAAAACATGACAATTATGTAGCGTATTCCTAGCTTTACCATGATCTGATTATTTGTGTTACCTTACACTTGTGTTAGCGGGTTTGCCTTGCTTGCGTGTCCATGGATCGTCCATCGGCAGATGAGAAGGAAAGAGCGTTTGAAGTACTTATTTCAATAATCAAGGCCAAGGCGTGGGACCATATACAAAACCTCGAATTGACAGAACTGGTTCAGAAACTGCTGATTCAAGTCTCGTGTAGGCAGAAGCCATCATCTAAAGGTAATTTACAAACACTGTTTTAAAGTATGGTGACCATTTATGGAGAAGTTGATCACGGGGCAGTGAATTGTAGCAAAGAAGAGATTGTAGATGAGCCCACACAGGAGAGAGAAAGAGGGAATTGAAGCTTGTAGCACCACACAGATTTTGTTAATAATTAGTTTAGTACGGTATAGTTATATCCTGAAACATGATTGAGCAATGTTCCGATCGACTGTCCTCTCTGTCCCACACCACTAGCACACAGATAGTTTGCTCCGTCATCTTTCGTAGCTACAATTATAGGCCTACTAGTATTTTAATCTTTTCCCATGTTGGGAGTTCACTGAAATATGTGTCGTGATATTGATAGGTTGTGTTGGTAGATTAGTTTAAAACTAAAACAATACTTGATAAACTAGACGTAGTTTCCTTTTTTTACATACGCTAGATGAAGTTCAACTCCTAGAATTTATAGGCTATTACGTTTTATTTTACATTACATTTAAAATATATGGATTTATATTAGCCTACATATACATTTCAACAGATACCATCATTCTTAACACGGAGTGTAAAACTTGTAAAACTACTATTTGAAACTAGTAACGGAACGTTTACCAAGTTCCTTTATTTGAAGAACTTGACCAACAGTGCTAGTAGTGTATTAACTTATAAGTAGGGCCTATATTTAATTAGGGACCACATTTAGAAATATGTCTATTCTATCATGTAACCTTATGGTTGAGTGGTTATATTTTATATGTTGCCAAGCATATTATATTCAAACAGCTCATTAGTCATTACTAACAGCACCATGATTTAAAATTTAAAATTTGTAAATATAGAGTCATGCGTCAATATAAAATTGTTGCAGTGCTCCAGAAAGAGTACTATCTACTCGGGCTGTTAGCTCACAGGTATCCTGAGTATGTCGTTTCAAATGCTGAGAAGATACTCAAACAGTTCTTGTACGAGCTAGAGGAACAGGTGAGTGATGCATTAGAATAATATTAAACTAGTTCAAATTTGAAAGTTATTAATTTGAGATACAAGTCTATAAAACAAATCGATGTTAGTATGGATGACATTGAGTAGGCCTAGTGTATTTGACAACCGGGCACCTAATTTTCGTCAAAATAGCGTCAACCAAATGAATGTAGCTGGCTGCATAAGCATATTACACTACTCCCTGTCTTTTATCCCCCTGTGACCAAGTTACAATATGACCTAACATTGGCGAGAAAGAATGAGAGCGTTAATTGGTTTTGGAACAGCCGAGCATCAATAGAATAGGTCCACATGATGATCGCGTATCTACAGCGGCTGAGAAATCATACGGAATTCACTAAATTCTAATCTGGAAAAGCGGTAATTTTGTGGATAAAACAAGTAAAAAGCCTTTGACATTAATTTGATTAGGTTGTGAATAATGCCCGTATCATTTTTCCAGACGGTACGAGCCAGTAAAGTAGAGTTCTCCATTATTGTCGGTTGCATTAATGGCCTGTCAGAGTTCTTGTACAGCTTTGCGCAGAGCGAAGACGATGACAATAACTATGCGAAGCCGATCTATAGCGCAGTTAAAAAGCTAGCGGATGTTGGAGCCACGCAGCATAGGAAGGTGGCTAACAGAGGTAAACAAGAAGACGTACAAGTTGTACACTGTCCCTCCCATTACCTACCAAACCGTCATCTCATCATTCCATCATCTCAATAATCATCTATCCAATGCAATAGATATTAGTTATCATTACAGTACCCTATGTCGTAAAACCACTATAGATAAAAATATGTTATATGTTAATGTGTTATAGACTACATCAATCAATTTGGAATTTGTTTGCAGCTGCCTTGTCACTGGTGGCACAGCATGGGGGTCAGTTTGCCAAATATCTGTATAAGGACTACCGCTGGTGGCACGAGACGCTACTCAAGTGGATCAAGTTTCCGAAAATGGAGAAACAAGTGGGTTTCTTTGCGCTTGAGACTTTTTATCAACAAGTTGCGAGAATACTGCAAGATAAACCACAAGAGAAACAAGTTTTCATGGTAAGCTAGCTGTTGACACTGCTTATTACTTTCTATGACTAGACGTCTGTGATGGATGGATGTTCAAGGATATTGTCTACATGTGACTAATATGTGACTGATAACACTAACAGGCTAACAGTAACATAACAGTACAGTAACTTATAACAGTATGATTTAAATCTCTTATGCCAAAAAATAATTATTTTATAAAAGATACGAAATACAAAAAATAACTTCGGTATTATTTTGTTTTGATTCATGCTTGTGTTGTCTTCTAGCGTTATTAGGGTTACGGACATATCTGTGTTGCAAATAATTTTCCCATCAACATTAGAGCTTACATTGTTGATATACAATCACAATAGTATCATTTGCAATGCAATTTTGATTTTTACTTCATTAACTGAAATGAGAGCAATCTGGTGTACTGCTGAAAGCTGTATGAAAGCAAATACCCATGGAGACATCACTAGTTAGTAGTTACGTATCCATGCAGATAGCAATAATCCTAGCTTCTTTACTTTATAGAAATGGTTGAGTTTGGTAAAAAAATCATATTCAATAGTTCTTCCTCTCTTTTCTCAAAAGTGTAAATCCTAGTTTGCTTAAAAGCTCATCATTTACAGTCAGTTTTGTCTTGGAATAGGACTAATAATGTTGTGGAAAATCTTTTGAAAGATCAGTTACTTCATTTCACCTGTAGTGCACACATATAAAATAAAGTGATCAAACCTATGCAAAATTGAGTCTGCTTACACTCATGTAATGATGAAGACTTGAAGTAGGCGTATATTGTTGAAGTTATTTATAGAAAAACTGTGAAAAATGAAACTATTGTGTCATGTTTCAGTATTTCATTGAGTTTTTCCGAGAGCGTCTGCTCAATGCATCAACCCCGCCTCACGAGCTACGAGTTACGATCAAAGCCTTCGGTCAGTTTGCCGGCCCCTGTCAAGTACATATGGACAAGCAAGACGTAGATGCCATGTTCACTCTAATTGTACAGCGAATAGAGCAGATGTACATTCAGTGAGTATAAAACATATCTTTACATCAGTTCTGAAGTTTGCTTGCAAGCAGCACCATGATGCCCAAGTCCTATATCTTGCTTGTCTTTAGTTTTAAATAGCCCCTTATTTCAAGTTGTAAAAGATGTCCGACATATAGTTGAAGTCGGTCCAAGATTCCCGCCACTAAAATGGCGCTCACGATATTCTGCCCGCCACTTGCAGTCATGTGATTGATCGAATAGCAGATATTGGTCCTGTATCATGACTTTCATCACGAGAAAAAATGTAACCTGAACACTTCTTTATCTAGACTCGAGGATAAAAGGCTAGAAAATAATGTCAAATACTCCTTGAATTTTGCCATGATTTTACTGTCGTATTCAAACATCAGATGAAATATATCAAATGTTATTTCTTTACTCATTAGTTGTTCAGGATTATGACTTATGAATATCTAGAACATTAACAAGGTAAGCTGTAGGTCTTGTACCATACTTTCGATTACCATCTACAGGAGCGAAGACATGAACCTTTCCGACTACATGGAATCTCTTGCTACGATCATGTCACGTCTCGAACACGTTGCCTCGGACCAGCTTATGGCATTAGAACGTATAACCGTGTCGCTGATTCAGAGTTTCCCACGTCACGTACTACCCGTGCAGCTGGCATCCATTCGAGCGCTGATTATCTCATTGTACCACATATCCCAGTGTTGTGGCACTCATCTTGATCACCTGATACGAAATATAGGTCAGTAAAACGATCGAGTTTATTAGACATTTTATTTCATAGCTAATAAAATGGAGCTCGATTACATCGTTTTACAATCTTTTTATTAATTCATGGACACGAATGTACTTGAATGTAGCCCTGTATTACATTTTAGTTTGTCAATAAAGACCTTCTATGCGTGATAATGAAACATTTTAACTCATTGTCGGAGATTCATGAGATACACTCTGGCTTGCGTTTGGTGGCCAAATCAGGGACTCACGAGAGTCTCGTTGCCGTTAGATTAGATTTACCTGCATTCTTATCATCGAAGTTAGAGTATTTTCATTTGTGTTGTCACCTAGTAGTGATTGTCATTACCTATTTATTTATTTATTTATTTATTTATTCATTTATTTATTCATAGTTTGTGAACAATGTCATTGTATAAACCGTGTCAAGTACTAAAATTAATATGAGAATGTGAATGAATGAATGATGATAAATGGAGATGAAAGTAAAACAATATTTCATTTCAAACACTGGGATTGCAGGTATTCGTCAATGCTGTAGAAGTTAAGTATAAGTAAGAATGTTTTTATCGCAGACTTGAATTCTTGACGCGTTTTCAATATTTTTATGGAGTTTGGTAGAGCGTTGAATATCCTCCTTCCCGACTGCATAACACCTTCCGTGGTCGTCTTCAGCCTGCAGTACTGATGAGGCAGTTCTGCCGCTCCTCGTGTGTTGGGATACGTTCACCAAGTTTATTTTTTCCTCACTAGGAGTTTTAATTAAATTAAATTCCATGTTGTTTTGCTATGAAAACTAGGGCAAAGTGGCCTCGCCCAGTAACCAAACTTTGACGGATGATCTAATTTTTAGTTTATTGAATAATTGAGGTTATGAATTGTCAGATTCGGAGATATGGGATAATGGTGTAGAATTTTCTGATTCCTATAACGAAGGTTAGTACAATTATTGAAAGTGATGATGCAGGGCCACAGGCCTAGGCCTACACACTGTCAATGAAAATGACAGAAATGAGTGAATAATAATGATTGGCAATTGTTTAATAAACATCTAGGTACAAATAGATTATATTTCGATTCTAATCTCATTACAAACTGCACAAAAGTCCATTTCATTATAACTTTTCCTAAATTTAATTTTTTTGAATAATTGCATTCTCTACGGTCGTGTGAGAATAAATGTATGTGAATATGCAGTTTTATTGAGAACTGTCAATTATTATAGTTAGTGATGCGTTATTGCTTTTCAACGAAGATACCGGTATTAGAAGCTCTTGAGTAGGAGTCAAGTTGTTGAATTCTTGTATTATAATTTCACACTCTACTACCATTGTTTTCAGTTTATCAAGGTCTGGTGCGTACTTGCTCGCATCCTGTTGCCTTGGATGTGGAGCTTCAAAAGGACCAGACGAGTTGGAACAAAGACGCGCCTGTCTCGTACAAGGACTACTTACCGCTTTGGACAGCATTGATTGATGTCAATCGTTACGGATGTCTCGTTGAATACAGTGAGTTGGTCCGATTTCTGTCAATTGTTTTATTTTAGTCCATTTTTCTTTTCAAGCAGTTAACTTCTTTTAGGAGAAACTTTACCAAGGTTTGAGCCAAATTTAACAAAACTAACTTTATATTGTAGGGCTTACACAAAAATTTTGAAACTATGAACCATTGTATTGTATTTATTTTCATTCATTGGACATATACAGTGTACACGTATAGAAATCGTCATTTTCTAGGAACTAAGCAATGAAATTGAAAACTTATGATAGAAAGAACTTTGTCTTTGAAAACCTGATCAATCAAGTGCTAAGTAAGTTTGGGTTTTGTACAGCTTCAGCCTGAAAGTTTTCTGCTTGTCCCAATGTTTCAGAAGTTTCTCAGCCCCTCAGACAGTCGCTAGTCGACAAAATTTACGATCAGATCATTGAGTCTGTGTTACTGCTCGTTAAGAAGCTCGACCTTAATACCAAAAAGAAAATCGCTGACCAATCGGTGAGTTACATTTTGTTCACCGGAGTAGTTTTTAACTGCACGTAAGAAACAAAGTAATCTCTCAGAATAGAAAAATTATTCAAATTAATGTTGTCTAGGTACTTTTGAAGTACACTCGCAGAATCTTGATACCTTAGATTCTAAGTTTGAGGTCCATTAAACTTTGCGTAGACAGTTGAGGCGTAGACATTGAAGTCTGACGGTGGATGGCCGCAGGTTTAATATGGGTCTGGATTTTTGTAAAAATTTTGAACATCGTTTCATTATCACTCATTTGTTCCCCGACATAACATAGCTGTTGGTGAGAGCAGTGAGCATAATTTTAATTGACTATGTGAAAACTCTTTCAAGACCAACCAACAATTCATAACAGAAATACTGTCATGTCTTCTACCACATTTTGAATAATTTAACCTAATAATTTCTCTGGGCATTTTTATTATTGAAATGTCTCTAACAAAAATTGAGTTATACAATATAATAATCTGCATAGGCCTACCACTTACCTACCTTATAAAAGAGATGAATGATTGTCAATTGATGATGGTATAGACTCTAATAGAGTAAAAGAGATGAATGAAATGAGAAAATAAAGAGGTAGTTACAGGTTGAAGAAAACTCATGGATGGAGCACTGAAAACACAATACGGACTGGACAATGCTAGGAGATATATTCCGCAAGAGTCAACAAACTCGAGTTTTCCACTACTTTTTCATGGACTCGGGAAGAATTAACCACCACTCGAAAATCTCAGAAACATGAATATTAATTCGATCTGTGCTCTATCCTTTTTTTACCTTGTTGTTGTTGTTTATTAATTTAGCATTATTACTAATTTTTACTAATTTTAACCTGTACCCACCTCATTATTTCTCATATCATTTGTTTCTCTTTAATCATCCACATCTCATATCATACATCACAAATTGATATTCTTTAAAGTTTAAATCAAGCCATACTTCCCAAAAATGTCTTTAAAAAATACCTTATTAAAGGATAGCAATCATCCAACTGAAGTAAACACAATTATTATTGTTTCAGGGTGACGCAGTGTTACCAATGTTGGACCCTGAGACTGGCCTCGAAGCTACCACTCCGCAAGACTTTCAAGTGTTTATCAACTTGGTTGACCTGTTTCGAGACCTGTTGCACAAGTCCAACTATCACCTGTTCGACAAGTGGCTGCAGACTTTCTGTTTTCAAATTGTTTCTGAGTCGTATCGCAAGCCACTCGTCAGCGGTTTCTACAAACTGCTCGCTACAGCACTCCACATCGCTGACGTCCTGCACTACTTTAACGTTAGTATAGGCCTATTAATTATATCATCAGAGGACATGATTTAAAAAATCCATCCATTACAGACTAATATTTTATTTTTGTTTTATGTTTCAATTGTCTCTTGAGAATAAATATCTCATATTCTCAGTTTATTTCTTGAAAATTACTTTGTGAAGTGACACTCAGTTTCTATCAAACTTTTATTTTATCATTTTTAGTCTACTCATCTGAAATATTAATTTAATCTTGTGTACTTGGTTTCACTTTTATAGTAAAAGACACTCTTGTCTAGTCTGGACCTCACCATTTCAATTCTAATGTATCTGTAATAAATTCTGAATGGGTACAATAAAAATAAATCAAGCTCATAAGAGGAAGAAATGAAGAAGAAAAACAATATTAATAATGATAATAATCTCAGTAGTCCGAACATATTATAAGGTTGATCTCGCTACCTACACTTTCGTTGGCTGCGAGATACAATTTAAACTTCTCTTGAACCTAGTTTTACTGATATGTTTAGGCCTACATTGCTAATGATAATTTTTTCATTTAAAATTAATCTTTTCAAATTGTTCGTGAAGCAGGCCTAATCATTCTTCAACACAACATCCTAGTAAAGTGATAATTATCAAGAATTTTATAGAAATGTAAACCCGAGGAAGAACATCTTGAAATTCACTGTGAAAGAAGAAGTTGAAAAATAATTAAGATGACATTTGTTGTCGAAACAAGAATAATCTATTAATCTATATATTATGTGTCTACTTGAAATTATTTGAGTTTTGAAAATAGGCAGGAAATTAATGTAAAGGTTGGCAATAACGGCTTGTCTCTTCCGAAGGTTGCTGAAAATCCGGGGCGTGATTCTATTAGTCATCTGCTGTCACGGTTCGTGCAACAACTGATGTTGCGTCAGACTGAGTATAAAGGAGACTTACAGGTGGCCAGCCTTCAAGTGTTGTTAGTAGCACCTGTCGAGCTCATTGCGCCACTTATACCACATCTTTCGCCAGCATTCCAGGTAGATCTACGTCCGTCACTATTGTAAATTCCTCCAACTCACTCGTAAAGGAAGTTCCAGACTACGAACGTCTTATTGCTTGTGAACGATTCAACCAGTCATACTGGAGCAATTCTTTGGCCTTGTCTTTGTCCACGTCCACTTTCTTAGAAATTTGAAAAAATTATATACAGTACAATTTTTTGGAGTTTGTATAATTGAACTTTCAAATGATGGTAAAGTTGAAGCAAAACAGTCCCATAGAAAACTGAAAGTAAACTTTTATCGTGTGGCCTAGAGCATGACCTATTTTTATTATTGATGAAACAAAGTCAAGAAATCAAGTTGAAAGAAAAAATGTTCAAAAATGATTACTTTTCCCTGATTTATTTTCAGTTTCAAACTTTGAATATTGAAAATTATTTCTAGACCGTGGATGTGTCATGTCCTCATTGTATGATTCAGTCAATGATAGGGAGTGCCCACTATTATATTGATCACAATCAACTATTGAGAAACACTGTTATTAATTGAAGAATTGTTTTTATACATAACGAAGTTAAGATAGTTAAGAAGTTAAGAAACCAAAGTAAGATCTGTATTTAACTATTTATCTTGCCTTATATTTTATGTCGTCAAATGTTTGTTCAATAGGTAATATTCCACGTTGGAGGAAGTTACCTGCCTCTTGCTCAAATGGGCCTCGAGACGCTCGAGAGGTGGAACCGCACTTTACCCGCCGAGCAGATGAGACCGTTACTCGTGCAGGTATTGCAGTACTTGGATCCGTTCCTTCAGAGCAAAGGTTTGTTAGAAATTCACAAGTGAATGTTTTACTTCTTGGTATGATCTGTATTTTAGTATTTTTTCCTAGAGTAGTTTCAAGTATTTGTTGTGTTGGGATTTGCTGTTCTATTGTGAGGCATTGAATTTGAAGTACTGATAGCTTTATCGGTAACTATCTAAGCTTACTGGGTTAATGTAGATCGTTTGACGATAGGACTATCAATAAAGACTAAAACTGAAACAATGAGTGATTGTGAGTGTAACTGTTATTGTGGGACATTCTGATTCCTGACCCACTAATTTGTAGCCTATGCTTGTAGTTGTGGCCACAAAAAAAGAAGTTTTCTACTAACCCAATAATTATAAAAACTTTGGAAATTGTAGAAACTTGTTGCATTTCAAAAGTACTCTCAAACGATAAAGTTGTTTCTAATCTTGAATTTCGTCCGGAAATGATTGATCCTAAATGGTAAATATACACACTTATAAAACTGCTATATTTGTGCTTTTTATGCCCGGAGACTACCCTCTTTTATGGCTAGAAGTGTAATATAAATATTTGCTTTATTGTCTTATAGGTTCCCAAGGTGATCCAGTGGTGGTCCGTCAGTCGAAAGGTGGATGGGGTAAACGGGAGAGAAGACGTGAGACAGACGGACTTCAAGGTCAGCTGGCTATTCTTCAAGGTCGTATCGTACAGTTCCTCGGCCAGCTCGACTCGACTACAGTCCTGGCTCTCGTAACGGCCGACAGCTCTCGGAAACCTCGTGCTAAACAACATCTTTGCTATGCATTACCTCTTCCTGACATCAGACCTGATATATATCTAGGTGAGAGCTATGAATAAAAAATCTCCGTAATGCTGTGTTTCCATAACCACGAAATCGCTTTCGCACCGTGAATTTATTGCCGTTTTGGGGAATCATTTTACCACGACATCTAGCTTATACGTATTGAATCACAGAGTAACAACAGAGTATGTTGAGTTTTCTTCAATTTTCATCGCCCATGCTGCACTCTTTGCCGATTTTGCAAATTTTCAAGATATCTGATAAGCGATAAGAAATCTGCTTTGGGAAAGCGATTTCGCATTCGTGGAAACGGTATATGAGTTACATTGAATGTATGAAAAAAATGATGGTTCACACAAATATGTTTTTCAATATATCGAGTTGATTACTGTACCAACACATTTAGGCCTATCTAGGGACTGTACTTTTTAAATTACCCTATACTGTAGGGGCCTAATAGGTATTTTACTTTTATGAAAAGTCATAGGACCTACTCAACTTTTTTTGTAAATATTAAACTAGGTAGGCCTAATTATGCGTGACTAATTTTGTCATCCATGAAAATGCTAGTTGTTATACAGGTCTTGCTTAGCCTATGTATTTTACATTTCATTGTGCTGTTACATTTAGTTCACCTAGATGTAAAGTTTATTCAAGATAACTATTTTTTTGCCAAACTACACAATTATAATAATATTTATTAGTATTATATCATTGTTACTATTAATTTGAATTAGGCTTACTGAATTTTATAGACAATACCTTAGTCACCAGTAAATTCTGTTCTTACAAACATCAACATCATTCCTTTATGTTTTATGTATTTAAAACGGAAATGTGTAGGCCTCCCAAGTATCTAATCAAACGGTTTAATCATGTTAAAATGAGTTTGTTCTATTGTAGATGAGCTTGTGCCTCGAGTGATTGAGCTCGCTCTACGGTCGAGTGATCGCCGCACACGAGTCACTGCGTGTGAGTTGCTTCACGCCATCGTCATGTTCTTGCTCGGACAAAGTGAGTCATTCCCGAGTAACCTAGTTCTTGATGGCAATGAGTGTTAACGTCAGTAGTCATTGAGGTACCTGGGTCGGGTTCTGGTATAAATTGAGACAGTAGGCCCTGTATGCTACCTATCATACTGGACTGTTTCAAGTAATTCAATAATTTTAATTGATATGTTGATAAAGAACACTGCTTGGGGAAAGAAGAATAAAACAATGCAAACAATTGTTTGTTCTAATACCTACAGAGAAAAGAGACAAAATAGGAACTAAGAATAAAAACTTTTAGGGTTTTTAAAAACTTTTTTCAACCTCAAATTTTCAACTTTTGTACCAAAAATCAAACCCAATTTTCCATATATAGTTTGTAGCACAAAAGAATTGAAAAGGGGAACCATTGATTTTTCAGTCGAGTCGGTACCCGAGTAATCGACCGCTACCGAGCTCTCAACTTGATACCTGAAGGCATTTAGCGAAGGGCCAGTATACATTTTGATCTCATTTACTTTTATTTTCAAATTCCGTAATAGTGCCTGTGCATTTTTAATTTTTCGTAACTAGAAGCAATTATGAACCTGAGAATGGTTCCCTACTACGTGTCAAGCTACGACCGATTCCTTCCCACCTCTGCATGAGAAGATCTTAAAGAACATGTTCATTCCTTTATAGAAGTTAAAAAGAAGATGCGTCAACTTGAAAGTCGACAACCTAGACTTCCTCATATAATTAATTCGCTCTGTAATTGTTTGTAGGTTCCCAACTTGAGACGAGTAACCCTGCTTTATTGGCAGCATTGTTTGAACAATTGGCCATGCCTCTACTACAGTTAGGCTGCGATACAGATCAAGTTGTTTATCAGCTGTTCAACCCACTGCTCATGCAACTGGTGCATTGGTATTCCAGCAAGTTCCAACTGCGGAGTCAACAAACCGGCCTATTGCTCAACACACTTATGGTAAGCATGTGTGTAGTCTAGGTAGGGTTGCCATTTTATCAAGAAAATTAAAATGGTACCAGAATGTGCCATATCAAAAATCAATCGAAAATATCGTAATATTAAGAATTCCATTCAATATCGAATCGAAGTGATGGTATCGAAAATATCTATGGAACTTTTTTTTTTATATATTGGGTTTAACGACGCACAGTTATGATAACTGAGATCTAATGGCGTCGGATGGATGATTAATGAGATGATGGGATGATGAGATGAAGGTCGAGGTTCCTGGATAATGGGAAGGATAGTGGGAAGGAAGCGGTCATGGCCGACTTATTATATAGGAACCATCCCGGCATTAGCCTAGACTACAGAGGGAAACCATGAAAAACCTTTGTAAAGATGGTTGGCGGCAGGGATCGAACTGGGTTCGGAATTCCCCATGTCTCCCGGATCACATGAAGCGAGCGCGTTAACCACTGCGCTGCATGTGCCGGTCTATGGAACTTATCACATTTTTTTTTTGGTCTGAATTATGTTTGTATTGTATTGTATATTGTGTGTATTGTATTCATAATCATATCAGTATGTAACAATTGCTTTGGATTAATGAATAAATAAATAAGTATAAAAAATATGAACGTAACCAGGTCTGACCAAGCTGGCTCGTGGTAGTCTAAGCTTCAAACGTCAATGCACTTCAATGGACTCATTTTGTTTTCTTCTCGTCTAGGATGGAATAACGCACGAAACTGATACGGCCGTCAGAGACTTCTCAGCTAAATGCTTGCGCGAGTTTGTTGTGTGGTCGATCAAGCAGCTCACCCCCGAGGATCTTAACAACTCTCCGATCAACATCAAAGCCATTCTGAAGAATATTTATGGTTTCTGCGTACATCCCTGTTCTACCAAACGTTTAGGTATGAAACGCAATCAGCAATACCATCTTATGGTTGGTATTACATAGCTCAGTTAGGCTTATTCATTATTCAGCAAGGTTGATGAAAAGCAGTCTTGAGTTGGGTATATCAGCCATTGAAACATTTCTTAATTTAAACTTTATTTCTACTTTTTGATAATAAAAAGATTGAGATAATAAATGGACCCACCCATAAACTATAATTTGTAATGTCTCATTAAGTCTGAATATTCCTGAATACCGTTGTGTAATATTTAATATTCTATCTGTGCATTATTTTGTTTCATTTTCTTTCATTAGGTGCGGCTTTGGTGTTTAACAGCGTTTACTCAGTCCTGCGAGAAGAAGAAGCCATCTTGGATCGGTTCTGGCTTGAACTGTTGTATTACATGCTCGTCAATCTGGCAACGACAGATGATAGTTGCAAAGGTGACCACCAGGAACAGGTTGTAGCTGCATTGGATCACATCGAGAGAGGTTTACGAGTGAAAGCAGCCATCTTTAATAAGGTACTGGTACCGTGATTCACCCTCTATAGAAACTATACCTAGATAAAGAGTAGGCGAATCTTTTACATTTATTACGATGATTGTTTACGAATTTTAATAATATACTGATTTACTTTTACATCCTGTTTTAATATGGATCTCTGAAATGTTTTCCATTAACTCAAATTCTATACAATACTTCTTGTAAATATTTAGAAAGGGTTTGATCATGGTTTGTAGTTAAGGAATGTGGAGACTTTCACAGCAGAGGGAAACTACACAAATCTCAGTTCCGATGGATAACCATAGCGGGGCCATCATTCTTCTTAATGACACTTTATTGTGGTGGCTAGTTTCAGTTGATTCACCTACCTCATTAAAGGTTTAGCTGTTGATCATTCAGCTGAACATCTTATAATGAAATCATATTGAATGATAGAATATAAAGGTTATCACATATGAATAAATAAATAGAAATTTCCTTTTATATCAGGTTGTTATATTGCAGAGAGTATAGACCCTACATGTGTCTTTGCTTTGTATCAGGCAAGCAGCAAAAGGCGGAGGCCACCAGAGATGGACGGTATGCTGCTTCGAGATGCTGTTACATGGGTAATGAAACATTGTGGCTCACTTGAAGCAGAATGTAGACACAAGTGTATGGCACTTGTATGTTCTCTATCACCGTGTATAACAGGTAACTAACCAATAACCGTACGTTAATCTTTACTTCTGTCTTTGACTGTTTGCACCGGCACACATAGTTCAGTTTTTGTGATCCAGGAGGTATAGAGGCCTCATATAGGGCCTTGGTTCGATCCCCGCCACCCTCAACCTTAACATCTTTTTTTCATTTGTTTCCCTTAGTAGTCTAGGCTAATGCTGGGATGGTTCGTACAATAGAGACCACGGCCGCTATCCTTCTCATTATCTAAGAAACCTTCCTCCCATCATCTCATAAATCATTCATCTAACACAAATAAATCTTCATTATTATTAGAGTATGTTGTTAAATTCATTATAAATAAAGACTCTGTTTGCCCAGTATTCAGTTACACATCTATGTACCAATGTTGGTGTTGGCAACATGCAGTGATGCACTATTAGATGTACCGTAGTCGTTGAACCCAATATAAATAAATGAATGAAATGAAAATAAAAAAATACGCGTTAATGATAACGTTACAGGTGTTGCGAACGCTACACAGTTCATCAATTCCATGCCACCTGAAGTATTAATCGAGGTGTGTGAAGGTGGCAGTAATGGCAAGGGTATTGCCAACACTCCCCAGCCAACTGCTGATCAATCAGTCGATGATCACGCTCAGTGGTTTGGGTACCTTCTTGCCAGTCTCGACTGTTACGTTTGGCTGATTGGCGAAGGTCTCGTTCATCCGGACAAGCTCTTTGCATTGCCGAATGCAGTACAACCTAAGCTCTTTGTTGCGCTCGACTGCTTGCAAGGTCTACAAGCGGTGCAACATCCCGTTGACTCAGGTATAAATTGTCTTTTTGAGAGTTGACTTTGAAAAGAGATACTTGTTGTCGTGTTGATACCTTTGAAAATGGCCAAAAATGAACTTGACTAATATGGAGAATTTGAATTTTATTCTTCTGATGATTCTGTGGTTTTGATTTTGATTTTGATTTTGATTTGATGATTTTTTTCCTAGTGATGAATTATTTAAATTTGTGACTCTTGAAATGTGAGCACACGTTTCCTATTAAATATAATGTGAAAAAATTGTATTAAAGAAAATGCGTAATCATTTTCTCTCAATTTTCAGCTGCATCACCTTGGGAAATAGAAAAGTACACTCGTGTGAAGTGTTCGGTTATTGTCCGCACGTTTGACCTTATCGCCAGCCTCCTAGGACATTCCAACGTTCAAGCAACATTCCACTTGTTCCCGACACCATTCCCAACCACGTTGTTCGATATTGTCGCACAGTGCGTGTTCGATCCGGAACATTTAGACTTCGACACGCAGAATGCTGATATTTGTCGCAATCTACCGGCCAAGATGGAGGAAACTCTGCTGGCATTGAAGAAAGGATTGACAGGTTTGTTGTTAACCACTTTGACATTGAAGTAGGTAAATTCTTTTCTTGATTATTGTTTTGTAAGCCTCTGCCTCTTGACTAGGGTCCGAGATGCTGACGGAGTTAAATAAAGCACTTGCTCGCCACAATGGATACAACCAGGAGACAATGTTAACGCACTTGAAGGAATCACTGCAGGCAGACATTGTTAGCAGCAAACAAACACAGTTCGTCAGCGGACTTGAGATATTGCAGAGGTCAGTATTGAAACTTTCCAATAAAAATCCTGTCAGAAGTGTAACTTATGAATTAGAGTAGGCCAAGGGATACATCTAAAACTTTCTGATCGAGTTTGACTTTCTTTGTTTTCAACATCTCACTGTGTACACACAGAGTTAGTTTTGGTGTACCTAGCTAGCCAACTGGGCCATTTGATATATTTGACAGCGGTCACTTGAAATCTTCCTATACCCCTAATGCCGTCACAGCCTTAGAAGACAGGCACTAATGAAGAAATTCAATGCAACCAAAGTAGAAATGGAAAAAATATCTTTACAATGATGATTATGCAAACATTTCTCTTCACAAAATAAAAAATACTTCTTTCAAAGTCAGAGAGGGACATGAATGCAACTGTATTGTTACCTCTTGTACAATCATCCCTTTCTGTTTCGCATTTGTCTGATCCAAGCACTGTCTTTTAGACTCTCTCCGTTGAGATGTTGTTGTAATGTGGTTGCAGGTGTAAGATGCAGCTTGCTGGTGTCTTGAACGGTGCCGACATTGTCGATGCGTTATTCTCTACCGTGGCTAATACCGAGACGAAACGAGCATTACAGCTGGGCCCTAATTCCAGGGCTCACGCCCATCAACTGCTAGCACTTAGCTTTACCTTGGGAGACCAGGTATGTTATTCAATAGTAGACAGGATAATAATGCAACTGTTGCTTTGGGATAGATTAAGGAGAGCATGCAGAGTCAGGGCTATTAATTTGTTTGATGGCAATGGTATCTTAAATATCTGACTTTGATAAGCCTTCTGCATATTTTTGATAATTTTCTACTTTTTGCGGAATACGGTAAAATCTCTATTTGTAATTTTACAAGGAACCAGATAGTACATTCTTGCAGCAAAGTTATGTTTAATATAACTAGTAAATGTACTAAAGAGAAACTTGCTAACAAGGATCCACTGTAATGTTTTTGTTTGCAGGTTGGCAAGCTTGTGGGGTGCTTGTTCGATACCACAATGTTGAGAAGTGCAGAGACGCAAGGTGCGATCAGCCGAGGTGATCACTTCTTGTCGCTGATGATCACCCCCATCTTGAATCACTTCCTGCAACACCCCGATCAAACCGTTCACTGCCTTCTAGCCAACACGCAGGACTTTCACAAGGCCATGCCTATCCTCATTGCACTGTTGCAACATCTCAGTAGCAATAGGAAGCAATTCTCCAAGTAAGCCAATACATCACTACAAAGCAAAAAAGCACAAATATGGGTCTATGTTCTATATCCCAAAAGGTTTGAATAGGTTGTCCAGGCATATTTATATTAATTAGTGAGATACGATAAACTTCAAGTTTGAACTCGTTTTTTCTTACTTTTTCTAAATTATCAAAAGATGAACTATATAGTGTCTTTCTAAACGTAGAATGTTACGAGTTAAGAGAAAGATGACTGTTACACTTGAATCTTTTCAAGAAATCACAGCAAAACTCTCAACTGGCAATGTTGAAGAAAAGTCACAACAGTGAAAGATACGGCAATTGCTCGGAGCTCTTTTTTCACCACCACCACATAAAAGTCTGTAGTCATAAGACAGTCTCTGTTCAACCAGCCTGGCAGGACCTGGCAAAGTACATAACGTATCCCAAGTACATTGGACGTAAAGACCATTCTCGAAAAATTTTCATCCCCAGTTACCGTACAGACATTGGGCGCCAATCAATCCTGGGTAAATCAATAAGATTGTGGAACCAGCTCCCAAAAGATGCAATAGGAAAGACCGAAAATATAGCAGACTTAACCATATGTTGGCTTATTAGCTAACAGTATTAAATAATGTAGTTATGTATAAATGTTTAAACTAGGTGAATGTATAATGCATACCATAGATTATACAACCACCTAGGAGAGTGTCATTTCTTAAAGTTGTACAAATAAATAAATAAATAATAGCCGTACCGGTGGCCAAGTCAACAGTTGCTAGCGGTAGTAACTGAAGCCACCGTTGGGCGTGGGTTCGGGTCCCGCATAAGGCATGGGTTTTGTAAACGTCCTTTCACCTATCATCACTTCATCGTTTCATTATTATCCGCTCATTCGTACCCCCGTATAACCTAGCTGTTGGTGGGGTCGTTAAGCAGCATTAGAGAAAAAAAAATGAAATAAATAAATAAGTGTGGTCTGTACCGTGTTGTAGCGCCAGCGTACCACTTGAGACCGGTATAATGTGCCACTGGGCCGCCATGCAGGATCACGCCACCAGCCTCGAGTCGCGCCGCATATTGCTCGACCTGTTGAGCAACCTGGCAGGTGTCATGGCAACCTGCGTCGGATGGCTCATGTCGAACCACCAAGTGTCCGAGTGGATTATGGTGCAGCTGGAAGACGCAAGTGACATTTATTACAAGAGTAAAGCGTTGGAATTGTTGCCTTGTCTGACAAACCAGGAGCAAGATAACAACGACAGACTAACGTAAGACAATAACACAAACTATTTCACTAGCAATATACATTATTGGAAAGTAGGACTTGATTTAAAGAATTTATTTTTGTGATGGATGATATGAAAGATGGATGATAGATGATTGATGATACATTATAATATGATTGTAATATGATATGAGAAATAATGAGGTAAGTAATGAGTTAACCTGTGCCCACCTCATTATTTCTCATATCACTAGCTTCTCCTACAATGTATCATCATCTATCATCCATCTCTCATATCATCTATCACAAAAATATATTTCACTAGCAAACTTGATCTGTTGACGGTTGATGTATATTAGGTCGTTAATAGTTAACCACTTGACAGACAGGTTACTAAGTCACTACCCTACCTCCCAGGCTAGGTTATTTCGAGGTTACACTACACATACATGTGTATTTATTTACTTTTATTAAATTTATAACCAAAATTAATTGTTTAATTGTAATAATGTGAAGTTGTACTTCATACCGGTATCAACATGATAAATTCACCGATATCAGTGTCATTCATCATCCTTTGGCTCGTCATTTTGCCTCGTCACTTCTTTCATCCAATTATCTAAAAGATGAATAATAATTTCTTGATTGTATTTTCAGTCTTTCGTTGAAGTGTTTGAAAGACCAGCACTTCCCTCAGTCGAGCAGCGAGCTCATTCCTGAGAGCAAGGAACAAAGCGGGTTCATCTCGGCGTTCCAGAACATTCTGCTCGGGCTCGAGATGTCTGGCAGCCGAGTATTGTTGCGCAGCTTGATCGCGATGGCAGCGAGTGACAAGCAACATGTGTGTGAACCAGCCATTCAAACCAAACTAACGGCATTTGTTACCAGGTACCCGCTCACACTCCTTCACGACTTCAAGTTTATTAGTTCTTACAAGGTTCACAAAATATCTTTTTAACTCAATTTTCAAACAAATTATAGGCTTATGAACCTCGTGTGTCTGTGTGTAAGGGGAGGGGGGGGGGGGAGATAGGATATTTTTTTTGATTTTCAGAATTTGTAGCACTTTTTTCGTTTGTTATTTTGTGTGATGACTTATACCGGTAATCTCATTTTTATTGAATATTAAAACTTTTGAGTAAACGTGATACAAAATTTTTGGTAGGATTAAGTAAAATGAAATCTTGAACAAATTATCTTTGAAGCGGAAGCTTGTGAGCTTTGTAAACCAGCAGCTTACCTCATTGACAGACTAAGTGTCGAGAACCAGCTGAAGTCGGCGCAACTTTCGTTCGATATCTTCCAGTCCGAAGAGTACAACATGGAGGCACGAGACGGTTGCGTGCGCAGATTCACTGCCACGTTGCTGCGATCATGCGACGTTCAGGCGGTCAAGCAGTTCTACGCGACGAACATAACCTCACTTGTGGCCATGTTGAACTGCAGACTTGATAAGAGAGATGAGTGGAAGTTGGAGCAACAGCTGGTGGGAAAGATCGGAGCATGGCTTCTTGTCGAGATCATGTTTGCAAGGTAAAGTCTCACTGTTTGAATTTATTTTATCCTCGTATGCTTTGTAAAATATGTTATAATTTAAGCAACAAATGAATAATATGGTAAAGATATTGCTTATTAATTATAGTGTGCTCTTAGCTAGACTAGTGCTTTATTTTTTTTTTATTTCAAAGATTGTTTCGTGTAAACTATTACCATATACCTCAGTTATCACAGCACTGATCTAGTAATAAATTGTTACAGTCTTATTTTGAAATTTTTCTCTGACTATTTTTCAGATTATACCCATCAAGAGCTTATGTTTTAGTTCTGTTCTTCATTTCTATTGTCTATCATTCTATAAATCATATTTCTTCGTGTGTTTTAGACTGGATAAGACTTATTTGGAAGATAAGTCTTGCCCAATCACAGCGGCCGCATTCCCTTCGGGAGTCGAGACTGGCAAGGAGCTTATCGCTGACCTTACTCGCAGGTATACTGGAAAACAAACGTGACAATTATTAGTGAAGACTGATTTTAGTGGATGCTGCCTGTTTTGCTGTGTTTTGATGAATGCAAAATCGCTTTCACAAATTGGATTTCTTACTGCTTTGTCAGACATCATGAAAATTCATCCTATCGGTGAAGAGTGAACTCGACATATTCTGCTTGCGAAAGCGGTAGAAGTATTTGGTTTCTCAATGTAACCGATACGTTCGCATTGTATATCCGGCGAGTCATCGCCTTAATTCAAATATTCTGCCGCTAAATCGCTGAAATTTCACTAACTATTTAGCTAGAGTAGGAGTGAGTTGGTAGTTTCAATATGTACTTGGTAGATGCCCCATAGCGATGCCATAGCCGCAAGAAATTGGCAGTGCAAAAGCAATTTGTCAGTCGTGGAAAGATAGTATTGCTATTTACTGGTATTTCATCATGCCAGCCAGCATCAAGTAATTTTAGCTTGGAATTTAGATGAAAATGTAGGATAACATTTTTGATTTATATACCCAATCTAGTTTAAGAAGAATGGTTATCGAAATCCCAAGCCACCATATTTTAATTTAATTAATTTTCTCCTGAAAACCAGGTAGAGATTCAAATAACTTTGAATGAAATTGATTTTGAAAGCAACAAAAAAAGTGTATGATCTACTAAAATATTATGCGTGTTTAATTTCCTTGTTTTGTTTTTTATATGGCCTACTGGTCGTCTGAATGAAAATAATTTATTTGATTCGTGATTTGATTTACGTAGAACTAAAATCAAGCTGTGAAACTATCTGGCTCAAAGGTTCTTCAGTTGGTGGCATTGTTTTTTCTTCTTCAGAGCATTCGGTGGGCGCAACGAGGAAATGCACTTGGAGTTATTCCGTCAAAGCCAGTGTGGCGCATACAACGCTCTGGTGGCTATCATCAGCAACACCAAGAACGAAGCAAAGTTTTACGCTGGGTTGCTGTTTGCCGAAAACAAGGAGAAGAACCAGCTGATCTGGGACAGAGTAATAGACAGCTCGAAGGCGTATTCGTTTCCACTGGACGTTGACGAGATTCCGGTAAGGGCAGGGGAAAAATTCGCTCGTACAATAATTGTTGTAATTTTCTATTTTAGGAGGGTTGAGATATTTTTGGAAATCAAGGTTGGTATTAATCTCCAAAAAGCCGCCCCTTGACACAGTCAATTATTGCACCGAATTAGGAGCTGGAGTCAGATCGGGCGTGGGTTCAAGTCACGCATAAGGCATGGGTTTTTCACCCCCTCACCCTCACCTCACCTTTCATCACTTTATCGTTTCATTATCACCGGTTAATTCGTAGCTCTGTATAACGACTCCCAGTTGGGTCGTTATGCAGCATTAAAATAAATAAATAAAATAATCTCCGAAACTGTCAAACAAGAATGTTTTTTTTTTTTATAATGTGTGTTTCTTGAAAATGTACAACCTTAATTTCTTTTTTCATCAAATTTTAAACTGTATAAAAATCTGAACATTTTGAAAGTGAGTTAAGTGAGTTGTATAATTTTTACCATTTTGCTAAAATAAATAATTGGAAAATGTCGTTGTTACTTGTTTTCTTTCACATGTTTCTCTTCAGTAGAAACAGTAATGTGTTTGGTGTTTTACATCCTCAGGTAAGACGCAAACAGCTCGTCAGCATCCGCAAACAGACAGCTGACGAAGACATCGAATACATTCCTACGAGCTCTCAGTACTTGTTCAACAGCACGCTAAGTGAAGACGTTACGCGGTTCGACTTCAGTAACTGCGTCGTTCGTAGTTTCACACAGAAAAACGGTGGCATTTACAACACTCGTGAGAACGCATCACGTAACGTCGAAGTCTCGCTAGAAGAAGACGAACTAAATGACCACGAGTGCATGGCAACAATGTGCGCCGTCATTCAACATCTTGTCGATAACAACATAACCCCAAAACTGAATGTGGGAATGCCCGCATGGATGGAGAACTTGAAGAAGAGCTTTCTCGACCGAGACAAACATAAAAATGTACGTTTATTCATCGTGAAGCTCATTCTAAACACGGAGAAATACTTCAAGCCGTACGCGGAATATTGGGTCAGTCCCCTGATGGATGCGATTGCTGATGGGAGTCTGGGAGACGGTATCAACTATCTTGTGACTGACGTGATTGCTATGTCTGCATCTTGGGGAGATAAGAATATTATAGACCGACATACGGCTAGAACTATACTCCAGTTCTTGATGTCTTCGTGCGAGAATCCAAGACGTGATATCTTCAAACATAACTTGGAGCTGATTCGAACTTTTGTAGAGGTATGGAAACCTTGTATAGACGTGCCTTACCAGTTGTTGTTGGACAAATTGAATCCGAGAGTAATTGTGAGCTCACACGCAAGAGGATCCGAGGTGGGGGTTCAGTTAGCAGGGATTATACTAGCCAATGGGATTGCGCCGTGGAATGATGCCAGTAAGTCGAACTTTCTGCAAGATTTAGTTACAAACTTGGATAATTCTCGACGTGACATCTTTCAACCGTGTTCGGAGGTTATCGGCCTGGCTTTGAAACTGATGGACCCGGAAGACAAAGGAAATCTTTCAAATGGAGATGAGCAATTTCTTAATTTCCTTCATAAAAAACTACAAACAATGTCACAAAATCAAGCAGAGAAAAGTAAATTTTTCACGTGCCTTTGCGGTATCCATAAGAATTACGTTCGCGTTGTTGATAAATACATGACTGTCATTATATTTAACTTGCCAAAGCTACACGGGACACACGAGACTATTTGCCTGGAAATGTTGTACTCTAGATTGGAACTACTGAAAGACACGGCGTATACAGAGCTAATGAGTAAAGGATTGGTCGAGTGGCTGAATAATCAAGACAGCAGTAACCAAGAGTTGGCGTTGCGCATGGTTTACAAAATGTGCGCGGCTCTCGATCCGGATCAATTGAAGAACGTCATCGTGGAAGTGTGCCGGTTCTCCTCACGTAAGAGTGTGGCTTGTCGAGGTATCATGTATGATATGTTGATGTGGGTGTACGAGGAGAGGAAAGAGGCCCGGTGGGTGGAAGCAAGTAGCACGAGCAAAGCTACACTACTTGGCGGTTTGGTAGACTCGGATCCCAATTTACAGGATATCATTCACAAGTGAGTCAGAGCTGAAATCAATCACTTTACTTATATATACTTGTAAAGATATCACTACTAAAACTTCTCTCCAACGTTCTGAATACTTTCTGTAAAGAACGTAAGTGTCGTAACCATTTTCTTAAGTTGTGATGATATTAAAATATGTTGTGGAATACTTGATGGAAATATAAAACGTGACTACATCTGTTCAGGTTTTGGAATGCAGCTGAACGCCTGCCTTTGACAACAGCTCGACGTTTCATATCTCTTGTGAACGATCTGTACACGAGCCAGACGGAAGTCCACTTCCTGGGTTACTCCACTGACCTCCTCCTGGAACTAGCTTCCTGTTCCCCAGATTATACGCGATCCCTCTTCCCCCATCCGCTCTCGCAGTGCCCCTTCGAAGAGTACCGCGTTCTGGTGTCGTGGCGAGCACAACATGCCACGATAGCACCGATGTTCGCGCAGACGCTAGCCTCGCAGCTGACGGCCTCACAGTCACTGACTTCGGCACCTGCTGCACTTAGGGCCACACAGGCTAGTCTGGCCTTTCAACCAACTCAACAAGGTAGCTCAATTTATCTGTCATTCTGTATTGATTAAAAGTAGAGGATTTTGTATTCAAACGAGTTTAAAGCTAACATGGCCTAGTATATAAACGTAAGAACGGAACCTGTGACAATTGAACGAAACACCATGTTTTGATGCTCTACAAAAACTATATATATATAACTTTATTGAAATCTGAAACATTCAAGGACTACTATGCATTTTTGTGGTAATCTTTTTCAAATATTTTCCCTGTTCCTTTGCTAATTGCAGTTTTATTACCAGGTGGCAGTAGAAGCTGGTCCCCAGGAAGTCTTTCATCTTCTTCTAGCCTCCTCTTCACAATCGGCAGCTCAAACATAATCAAACGCTCGTATAAAACGGAGCTTAACCGTAGCATCACCAGTCCAGCTGTAGATCAAGGTAATTGTGGTGAAGCGTCAATTATGATGAAACTTCATTTAATAGTTGAACGCATCTGAATATATTTAATATTGGATCCTATCTGTGATTGGTTTTGATATATTGTGCCATAAGGAAACAAGGAACACATAAGGAAACTTGTTTACAGTTCACAATATTATGTTTGTCATCTAGAAGATTAACTAGCTTGGATTTATTATGGTAGAGAATAGTTGAACTTTTGTGTAGACTATTTGTTATTTCATGGAGAATGTAAACTGTTGTTAGTCATTCACACAGTCATTAATATTCATCAGTATCATTGGTAGTACTGAAGGTATTTTTATATGAAGGGTAAGCTACACTTAAATTACAGTTTTGGGCAGTTGTATAATTGGTGATACTTGTACTGGTATTTTATAGATGATGAAGAAGAGTCTACGTCGTCTTTCAAACCCGGACGACGTTTTCTGAAAGACCGTTCGAAACTGAGCTTTCAATTTGCTGGCCAAGAGTTGCGTCGCCAGGCACGTCGCGCCGACATGCGACTAGATCAGCAGCGCCGCCGCGAAGCCAACGTTGCCATGTTTCGCAGTTATCGGATCGGAGACTTTCCTGATATCGAGATTACGCACGCAGCGATATTGAAGCCTTTACAAGCTCTTTGCAAGGTACGTGACTGTATATTGTGTATATTCTCATCAAGATTACAGTCCACTGAGATCATTTTTTTTCTTATAGTTATAACCTAGAACAGCAAAAGAAACTAAGCAGTCCTTGATAAGTTTTTTGTTTTTTTTTGATCCCTTACGTGACTTTCACAAATTTGAAATAACGTCCTATAACTCCAAGAGACTAAAAGCTCCAAGAGACTAGTACTTTGATTGGATGATGTCTATTAGAAGAGGTGAATAGTGAATAGTATGCCAACATTGTTGTTGGCACAAAATCCTAGCATGACTTATAAGGTTGACTGCCAAATATGAATCCAAGAGCAGTCCAAGAGACCGAGGCTTCATTATTATCTTGCGTTGCTGTAGTATTTAGGTCTTCCAGTAAACCAATCAATTCCTAATCTTTTGGAGTTGGCTCGACTAGGACATTATTCTAAGTGGTAGTCACAGTAAGGGAACATATTAATTTTCTAGTGATCTGTGTAACAGATTAATTAAAAGATTTGCCTTTTGCAGTTTTTTTATTATTCACTACACCATCACTGAATCTAGAACTGGCATGTGCCAAACATATATTTGGAAACGTGGAATATTCGAGTTCATAACCTATAAGTAATTTCAGCGTGATGTGGTCTTGGGCCGTCAAGTGTTCGTGTCGCTGTTCACCGGCATAGCGTCGCAACTGCCAGCAGACGACTTGCTGTGGTTTACCACGGAAACAAGTAACGCGATCGATCTCATATTCCAAACTACTTCTCATTTCACGCCGCCGCTTATAGCAGCACTCTTGGAGGTGGCTTTGAGCAAACCAAAACGCATCCTGCTCGACACAGATCAAGTTGCTGTTGGTAAGTTGAGAGTTGAGATAAATTATTCAAATTTGAAAATGCAATTTTTTGTATTACTTTATGTAACTAGAAATTTGAACATCATTTACTAGTACTGGTAGACAAATATGGCATCAGTTCAAAGTTTCTTTGTTACTAAGAATGTGTTTTGTTTTTTAGTATCTCGTAACAGTGGAGTAGCTTCACTCGGCTGCTTGCTAGTTGAAGAGCGCTTGATTCACTCCGATGACATTGAGCCGTCGGCTAAACGAGGAACGGGGATGCAGGATGCTCAACACAACTGGCTGAAACTTGCAGAGTAAGACTTTCTTCGAGTTTAATATATATACACTAGGCCACACTCATTAATTCGAACTCGGATAATTTGAAGTTCATCATAATTCGAAACAAAATCGGTTCCCGACCGCAGGTATAGGAAGTACAATGTAGAATATTTCGATAATTCGATAATCGTATAATTTGTAATTTGAACTCTTTTTGACCCCAAGTAACTATTTATAACAATAAAATCATTGTTTAATCTGAAGTGGTTTTTCCAACACATACAAAATAACTGCGGTGTTCTCTAGTCTAGTATTTTTTTATCTTTGCGATGACATTTATATCTCGTCTGTTCCAAAAAGAAAAGCATGGTTGTCGCTTTCCAGTTACGAGTCGAGTTGAGAGCATCTGGTAGATGACCTCACAATACGAACCACCATTATTACGTTGAAAATGAAAGTTGCAAAATAAATGCTGTACCAAGAATATTTTATCCATAAGATTACAAACTATGTTTATTTCAAACTTTAATTTCTGTTTTCCTCTCATTCCCAGTATATATATTATATACAATCAGTATTCCTCAAAAAAGACAACCACAAAGTTATGTCTTGATAATGTTTTTAACAAAAAATACGTAATTCTAATTTACTTGGTCCTTGTTATTCTCAGTTAGCCTATAAAGAAAGTAGCGCTGTTGAACATCCAGTTTTATGTTTGATTCTTGCGTTTTTGAACTGACCGACGTTGTGTTACGTTTCTAGATTGTATCGCAGCCTAGGGGACTGGGATACTGTGCGCGGGATATTCCAGCAGCATCTGACCACTAGCGTGGACGTACACCAGGCTCTAGACTTGGAGGCCGCAAGAAACTGGTCCGAAGCGCGATATCTCTACGACGATATCTTGCAGCTGCCGGGAGAGGACCAGCAGAAGAAGGATTATTATTATCAGGCATACTACAAGGTAAATAACTAATCACGATTGCGATAGCTCTACGATGTTGGCCTCTTTTCTCTTGATTTGTATGTGCCAAGATTACACTTATAGGCTAACAGTGCGTATTTAACACTATGGTTGAAACATAGTAAAGAGTAAACCTGTCAATAGTGGCCATATTGGGAAGATCAATTTTCATCAACCTCAAAAACAAAAATACCTAGAACTTATGTAGGGTGAATTCACACTGTTTTAACCTACTGGGCACCTCCCAAGAACATTTCTCGGGACGCGGGGACTGAAAGGTCAGAACAAAGACAATCCCAGGAAAACCGGGATGGCTGGTCATCCTATTTTAGATCTTGGTCTCCAAATGGGATAAGTATTTGTTGTGTTCTCTACAGTGTTTGGCCCACCTGTCAGAGTGGGGTAAACTGAAGAATTATGTGAAACAACAAGTACACGATGACGTTGAAGAGCTGTGGGCCGACCAATGGAACCAGGAGAATTTGTTGCCGTGGTTTTTCTTGGCCGAGCTCCACGGAGAACAATCGCAGCTGATAGACGATGTTCAAGTTTGGTTGAAAGACCCCAGCAAAGTTGACTGCCTGAAGGTGTGTAGTGTGTAACAGTTCTTGTCTGATCTTTTGTTACTTGTGGGAAAATAATTGCCGAATGTGAGTTCAAGCAAAGTTGCAATGACTATTTCACATTCTGAAAAAATGTCATTCAAGTACATTTTATTGTTATTTCACTTTCTTTTGAACCCTCCACATCCTACAATAGTCAACGACCCTTAGAAACTCCAAAATGTTACTGATACCCCTATTGAATTTTTTGTGAATCTAGCCCAACCACTTTTGAGAACAACTAAGGTAGATTGAAATACGAAAACCCCCTATGACAATAACTCGGCAGAGGAAAGATTATCAATAAAAAGTATTTTTCATTTTTGTTTTGATTGAATTTTGTGATTTCTTAGATTCTTAGATTTCTTGTTTTTTAAATTTTAAATTGCGTTTAATGGACGTAACTATTTACACGTGCTATGTATATCCTCAACAATCATGTGGGCCTCTTAGAACAGTTCTATCAGCATTTAAGTCGACATTATTTACCCATGTTGTAGAATGAATTCAGTGAAGAGGTGGCAATGCTATATGCACTCAAAGGTGATTTTGAGTGTGCGCTCTATTATGCTGACCACAAGATGGCCCTGTTCCTAGATGAGTGGGCGCAAATGAATCCGCGAGCGCATAAACTGCGCGCTGATACGTTACTCAGTATACAGACATTAGCTGAGATACAGGTGAGATACTTCTTCATTTCTTGATAATTCAGAGTCGGTATTTCTTTTACGAAATCAGAATTTGTTAAATATGTTCATGGTGTTCCTACGAAATCGTGATTAACTTGATCGAGGATTAAAGTTGTAGTGGATATCAATAATTTTAAATAACATATCAGATTATAAATCAAAATAACATTGATATCCAAACTGATCAACATCGTTAGGCCCTACTGTAATTCTTCATCAAGATTGGAACTGTTTGAACTTGGTAGTAGGCTTACAAACTGGGATGGGCATTATTTTAGAATATTATTATTTATTAGTGAATAATTTAAATTTTGTACGGTTGAATAACTTTTACTATTCTTTAGAGAAATTACTATTCAACATTTTTATGCCAAAAATATGTTTACCTATTTTGAAATAGCAATCCCATATGATTTTTTGATATGTTTAAGGACAGAACTAACTTGGATATTATTTTCTAGAGTTACCTATCATTTGCTGGCAGCACAGATATGCACAAATACGAGTCACAAGCTAATAGGTTAGCTGCTGTATGGAGGAATAACCTGCCCACGTGTAAAGACTCGTTACTGCTCTGGGACACACGGATATCTTACAGGTAGAATAATCTCGTGAAATATTAAAGGACATCACAAAGGATATTTTGCTCTAACTTACTTTTTCTATTCAAATTGAACGTTTCAATTTATTCGACGTTTGCCTGTGTAATTGTTGAAAGCCATGTAAAAAGCCTGTATGTCTTATTACGTAGACCTATTGTTTTGTGTATTGTTACCAGATCGCAGTTTCTCAATCAGATGAAAGCTAAACTGCCATCGTGTGCGAGGGAGTTGGAAGAAACACGTAGTCACATGGAGCTGGCGTTGGTCAACGTGGCGTTCGAACAGAAGAACTTCTACGTGGCGAGGAAGTATGTAGAGAAGAAACAAAACAAGGTAGGTCTAATAAGAACGATGAATCACCCGAGGTTTCAAGGCTAAGTCGCAACAAATCGCATCGTGATAATTGCTTAACCGAGTACAACACCCCACCCGGTACGCAAATTGTCTAGAGACAGTTCATAAGTCTCGATGTCGAATGTATGGATACCTTTTCTAGTCAACTTCAACGGCAGCAATCGCAGTCTTAGTCACTTGCAGTTAACGATTTAAATATTAGAGGTTGAATTCTGTATAAAGAGTGAGTCTTTGAGAAATTTTCAAGATTCGTCTTTATCCACTTACAGAACCAAGCAGATTTCAGCCGTATATAACATTGCTTAAAATACAATATTAACATTTGCAGAACATATCTCAAAACCGAGGTTAAACTTCAGATTCCATGATTCTGTCGTAGTACGTTAGCTAACGAGTAACGAGTTGTCTTGTATTGTTTCTAGAGTCGCAGCGATCCAGCATTGAAGCAGCAATGGTGTCTGGCATTAAGTCGAGTTTGTTGGCTTCGGGCCGAATCTTGCGGAACAGCCGACAGCAAAGAAGAAAAGATTGACTGGCTGCTGAGAGCATGGCAGAAGCTTGGTAAAATAACATGAGTTATTCTGCATTTCAATAGAAAATATTTATGCTATTGCGTCCAACAGTTGATTTGATCTATTGATATGTTTGCTTATCCATAGAAATGGATGTTATGTGACTAGAAATTATTTAAACAAAACAAGAAAAACTTATGATCTCACAACTAGCTTTTTAGTATTCTAAGTCTCATTTCTACAGGAAAAAAATAATTACATAAATTCAAAGACGTTCCAATACAACTGTATTACGTTTGTGTCAGATCCTCTGCTATCGTGTACCGATAACACCAGCGTTTCAATCTCGGCCAATCAGCACTCTTGTACGATCGCACAGAGTCTATTCAAGATGCTGCAGTCAGATCCTGATATTGGTGTCGATATCGTCACGAAAATACAACAACTTCTACCTACTCGGTAAGTCATGGACAGTGCAATATCTGTATATGTGTACTTCCAGTATAGGTTTTAATATTCAAATACAGCGTTAGATACTTCTCCCCTAACCTTAATCTTTCGGGGAATTGTCGTAGCAATTTCGTAGGTCTTAAAGCAAATATTTACAAGCTTTCTACTCTAATTGGTTGATGTAAAATACTGTAATATTTAGGGTTGCCACTCGATGTCAAAATAAGACGAATTTGGAGATGACGAATTTGGAGATGATGAAAAAGATGAAATTTGTCTCAGAAGCACAGAGGGATCTTTTGAACAGATTTTCAGTATATCGATGAACAATGAAATGAATAATAAATAAATCATTGAACGATCATTGATTAATTATTAGTAATCGAATGTCTAATAATCTATATTCGATCGATTACTCGATAATCGGCTTGTCCTTAATTATAAAATATTACACTGCGCTGAATCGTATGACATGTGTGTTTATCAGCACCAACAATCAAGCGGACTTGGTAGAATCGTTGCAACAGTACGGCTTATCGTCGCTTCACACGGCTATTGATGTGGCCGAGACGTCCAAGGCAACAGAACAAACGATCGCTGACGCCTATCTGCGTTTAGCTCACTTCTGCCGGGAGTTGAAGCTCGAGGCAGAGTTGGTGATATCTATCTTGAGAGCTATGAAGTATGGATTAGCTGACGCAAGGCAACTCTTCCCGACCATTCTACAGATGGAAGCACTTGTCTCCGATGCTAGTCTTCGTGATACCTTTATTGCCGAGGTAAGTTACAATCGTAATCAGAAAACTTGATCGGTAGTTCTTCTATCGAGTTGATAAAATGATTAGAATCAAGACAAAGCACTCTACATTCTACAACATACATGATTCTCTGTTTTCTTTGTAATTTATCAGTCAATTACATCATATATGAACCATGTTTCTTGTTTGCCTTACTGTTTCAGTGTGGTTCTGTGGCCGAGTGGATGTTCCTTGGCTGGACCAATCAGATCCTTGCCTTGCTTGATACTCCGAGCGTGGTAGCCTTGGAAGCTCTCGTCACTCGACTGGCCAGCGCTTATCCCAATGCAGTCAAGTTCCCGTTCAGGCTGAGCAAAGAGATGTACAGCTTCAGTGAGGATGAGATCGGTGCAACGGCAAGACGACTTGTAGATAGGTAAGACTATCATTCTCAATGCTTGTTTTTTGTAATAATCTTGTATTTGTTGCTTTCACTTGTTGCCATTGTTCGTGTTATACAGTCCTAATGTTTTATATTAGTGATGCTGCCGGGTACCCGGGTTGTGTGTGGGTAATGCATTACCCGGCTATTATTCTGTTACCCGGGTACCCGCAATATGGGTCATATAAATCGCTAGTGAGGGCCGTTTTGACAAGCGTTATTGTTATTTCCAAGCTTTTTCATGAGTGTACATATATATATTAATTCGTAGAGTATTTCCGTACTGCCACCCGCTCTTTAGTCATCGTGCCAAATGCACTAACTATAAGCAGTTTTAAACTACACTTTACTGAGAATTGTCCTATTCGTCAGAACGATTCAGCGATTGTTGCGGGATGGTCACATCTGACCATCAGGACTAATGAGTAGGGTGGACCGTTGATCGAATCTTCCATATCGATATACTCATTGCTCAATATATAACTGTTTGGGCCTACTGTCTATGAACTAAATAGTAAAAACCCTTTTCATGTGTTTCTATTGCCAAATGTTAACATATTTTCTTTAGAAGTTTGAGTTTTATTTGTTCCCAGATTGAGTCGCCTGCTATTGACAGATGGTCTGACAGACAAGTTACTGCAAGCTTTCTCTTGTCTCGGTCAACCGAACAAGATGCTGGAATACCATATCGAAAAACTGATTCTTCTATTGGAAGCAACTAGGGTTGACAATGCCCTATTCAAAAAGTCTTACTGCGAGATGATGAGCGAAACTTTTGCAGGCGACACAGGTAACGCTGAATTTTTACATACTTATTTATTTTTGTAATATTTCACTCTATTGATCTAATTTCACACTCAATCTTTAGCTCGATGTTTGGTATGGCCTCACTAGCATTTATTTATTTTGTATACACTTATTTTCTCATTTTTCAGTGCATGTGCCAACGTGTTAGGCCTATGATTATGGTCATCCTTTGTTGTACTATCTCAGATGAAACAATTGCCGTGGTACTTCTCGCTAATAATAGTCTAGAATAATGTGTTTTTTTTATTGTTTTTGGTATGAAATAAAAAATAAATTGATAATACTAGATTACCAAGAGTGAATAACGAGTGACGAGTGAATGTTTATTTATAGTGTGCGAGCTTCCTATCCACGGCAAAGTGTACAAATCTATCGAGCAATACAAGCCGCGTCTAGAACAAGAGTTCGGCAAAACGTGTGACAAGCTCGATGCGAACCGCTGTGCACAAGCCACCGACTGTCTGAACGCCATCTTGGACGAGTTGAAGGGAGGCAAGTGGAAAGCGAAACCGAGCGTACTGCTCAAGGATTATAGTCCGTGGCTCGGTCAGTTCCAAGCTGCGCAGTGGGGCACGGAGCTAGAGATACCGGGGCAGTACGATGGAGAAAGCAAGCCGGTGACCCGGCGCCACGTTACTATCAGGGGCTTCGCACAGAATGTATGTCAACCTCTCCAAAAACATGTTCTATATAGAGCTATAGCCAAAAATAGAAGTTTGTTTTCTTTTTGTCTGATGCCTGTTATATACAATGCAATATCACAATGTTCAATGGTTTATAAACATGTCAACATTATATGGTTTATAAACCTGTCGAAAATTTTTGTCGACTTCTTCTATTTGGCTATAGCCATGCAGAAAAAGAGCTTTTACTTTTGGTTCAAGCTGTATAGTAAACTCCCGTAAATTTGTATGGATAATTCAAATTTTACTGTATTTTGAACAATAGAGAGTTTTGACTCATAAGGGCAATGCTCAATATTGTGGTAATTTTTTATAATTCAGAATGTTTATATGAGTTTGAGTTTCGAAATTGAAAAAGGTTCACTGTAGTACGCCTTACACAATAAATATAGTAAGCAGTAGGCATAAATTTGGATGTACCAGCTAGAAATTGAAAAAAATCAAATTTAAATTGTAAGAATATCAGTGACTTATTCACACCTCTCACTCGTTTTTCAATCTGTACCAATTGCTCTATTTTTTGTATAGGTGCTTGTGCTGCCCTCTATCCGCTTCCCTCTACGTGTCTCCATCCTCGGTAACGATGCCAAGGAGCATTACTACCTGGTGAAGTTCGGAGAAGACTTGCGGCAAGATCAGCGCATTCAGCAAGTGTTCGGACTGATGAACAAGATCCTCCGGCAAGACCACAATTGCAGTCAACGTCAACTATCCCTAGCCACATACCAAGTACGCTCAACGTCTTTAAATATATTAGTAGCGTCTTAGTGAACCGCATCTCATTTGTCGTGATATTCTCCTGTTTGTATCCAGGTTATCCCGCTGTCGTCCCGCCTCGGACTCATCCAGTGGGTCAACGAGACAGTCTCACTCAAACAAATCTTACTCGACTCGTTCAAAGACGATGAAGAGAAACACAGATAGTAAGTCACTTATTAAGTAGAAGTAGTTATCAACTTTAGGCCTATGTGATTCTCACCAAGCCATATAGATGATGTACATTTTCTTCACTATTCAGTATGTTGTGACTGCTAGTTTTTGTACACAGCTGTACCTAGATATAGGGTCGAAAGTTGTTTTATAAGTGTCAATGTCCAGTCAATAGAAGTGTCAATGTCCTGCCTAGAATTAATTTATGATTTTAATGTGTTTTGCCGGATTCTATTCTTGTGTATACATACGCTGTGTAACATAATTTTTCAGTGGCAAGATCCAGGAGTCGTTTTGCAAATGGCTGTCCGCAAAGACGAGAGGTAAAGCAAGCATATCGACATTATATCAAAACGCGTACAGTAAATACAGTCGCGACGAGACAATCGCTGGGTACAGAGAACGTGTGAACACGTTGCCGTGGGACTCTCTCAGGTGGGTCTTCTCAACTTATTTATTAATAGTTCGTTGGATTTTTCACGTACGATCTACAAGCTATATTAATACTAGAAAGATTCGTGAAAGATTCTTTCGCAAGTACCGTTACAAACAAAATGTGGGCTTTGGTAAATTTATGCTGTTATATCTTGTCGTGCGTATATTTCAGACGCGGTGTTCAGTCACTCAGTCACTCGCAGGAAGGATTCTTCTCGCTACGTCACACGCTCACTGTAAGTCATGCTACCATGTCAGTAGCTCATTGGCTGCTTGGTATCGGAGACCGTCACCTCTCCAACTGTCTGCTGGACACGAGACGAGGCCAGTGGCTCGGAATAGACTTCGGGTGTGCGTTCGGTTCGGCCACGCACGTGATATCGGTTCCCGAGTTGGTGCCTTTCAGACTTACACCACACCTCGTCAACCTCATGCAACCCATGCAAGAGCACGGTATGTCGGAACTCTCTTTTAAACTACTTTACATCTGTCGAAGTTGGGTATTTAACTACGTGTAATAGATGTAGGCCGATTGATTGTTCTATCGTTTTCATTTGTGTGATTGTAACTGTAAGAATAAAATTTCAGAAGTATTCTTGCTCCAAGTATTGACACAACTTTGATAGTTGAAGGTAAGCTAGGTGTGTGATGGATTGGGCAAAACGAGAACATCATTAATCTATCAGTCGCTCACGCATATTCTCGAACAACCTAGTTGTGTTACAGTAGTGGTATTGCCTGAGCAAAACATCAGGTAACTAAGAACCGTAATTGGCTATTATATTTTTCAATCTCTATAGTTGGCGCCCCATCTTTATTCTGTAGCCTACTGACCAAACTGTAAAAAACAAAAGATAATTGAAACTCTGGTTTCAAATATTTTCTCTGCATCTAATCCAGTAATGTTATGTAAAATTTCTTGTACTTTTTGTTTCTCCAAGATGTATCGAGGCTGTCCTGGTTGTTTCACTCAACTCCAAATTGTGTTCTTTTTCATGAGTGCTGTCCTTGAACCTAGTGATCACTGCTCTACCTAGTGTTCAATATGAAACTATGTGGCATGCCATATATATCTTAGATGTGTGCATCTATGCAGTATATATTACACAGTGCATATTATACATATACAGTATATATACAGTGCATATTAAATAACTGGCATTATATAATATTACATTATATAACATACTGCATATAACTTGCATTATAATGAATTACTTCACAATTGAAATATTGCATAATTTAACCTTACCATCTCAGTTCTTCGTCATAAATAACTGTTGAGACAGCTGAACAAACGTAAACGAAATTTTGCTTGTACGGTATTTGTAAACAAAGTCAGTTCCTTGTATCACTAATAGATTAGTCGCGTTTGGTAGGTCGAGGTTCATATATTTGGACGTTAAATTGGTACATATTTTCAACATTGGTGGGATAGTGAGTTGAGCCACCATAACAGGAGTCAAACCAACGCAACCCTCAATACATCTTGGTTGTCGCTAAGACCCGAGTTTTTTTAAAGGTTTGTTCCGAGAGACGATGGGTCACTGTTTGAGAGCGTTACGTGAGACGACCGCATCGTGCTTGCTCCTGGCTACGTTGGAAGTGTTCGTGAAAGAGCCATCCATCGACTGGATGAAATACGAAAGGAAAGCAACCCTTACTATGCCACCACCCTCTGAAACTCAAGGCAAGTCAAGGTGTAATTCTGATGAAAATAAATGTTTAAATTTGAATTCTTGTTCCCACCAAAATCAGTCTGGTCAAATGTAATAATTTGTACATGGTAGTTGTGCCATGTGCCAATATTCGTCTTGAAAGTTTTTGAGAATTCAAAATATATAGGCCTATATTATATATGAGTATAGGAAATTATAAGTCGTACTAGATTGTGACTGGTGAGTTGTGTGAATATAATACTCACTATCCCATTGTCCTCTTCGTTGGTCTCCTCCCACGCAAAGCCGACTCATACTCACCATTTCCTTGTTTTGAATCTTAAACTTCAAAGTTTAAATTATTAAAAATACTTGGTAGGTCTAAAACAAATGTTCTTCACCTTGGTGCATATTTGCTTGATTGGAGCTTTTCAATGTTTCATAAAATACTAGTATGCATAATTTATAATTAACCCTTATAATACATAATTTATAATTTAAATTTGTGTATTTGTACAGCTCCGCGTGACGAAGGCTGGTTCGCAAGAGAGAAGATAGCATGTGCCAAGCGCAAGCTAGAAGGCGCTAACCCTTCTGTGGTGACGTGCGAAGAGCTGCGCTTGGGGCACAAAGGCGCGTACCTTGAACAGTGCATAGAGCTTGCACGTGGAGACCCAGAATACAACGTGCGTGCTCGGCTTGGTCCTGACCGCCTCAGCCCTGAAGAACAGGTTAGGAACGTTTGTAAACTTTAGACTTTGAGAAGTTGAAGTCATATTTAAATTGAAAGTCATATGGTTAAAATTTTAAAGATGTATGTTCAATATTTTGATGGGTAATTCGTGAAACAGGTATCCGTATGGGTTTTGAAATATTGATTGAAACTTTTTTCATTAATTGTAGTTACCTGTACCAGTATTGACGTTGTTTAGCCATGCTTTTTTCTCATCATCATCACTAGACCTACACTGCATTAATTTTTAGATTAATTTTCCTTTGTACTTGGTGATAATTGATGAGTTGTCACAGTATTTTCAGTAGTTGATATTTTTAGCAAAAGATACCTAACAATTTGTTCATGTTAAACAAATGTTCGATTTTTTTTTTCAATTACATAATACAGCGGGCATGATACTTCAAGTAATATTTTTAATTCATTAACATTTTTCATAATAGATCCAGACTCTATGTTTAATGACGTTTTTGCAAAATTCTCAACATTTGGAAAAATTTGAATAAAATTTTGATTTATTTCAAATTTGTATCGATGTTTGGATCACAGATAGATTTAACAATTAGATTGATTCATATGTTATTTAGATTGATTCATATGTTATTTAGATACTGTATACACTATAATATGTATTATAAATGAACTAATTCATTAACTTTTTTTCAGGTTCAATGTTTGCTCGACCAAGCTACTGATTATCATATTCTCGGCAAGACATGGCAGGGTTGGGAACCCTGGGTGTAAACCAAGTTTACCAATATACCTCGTAAGATTTGATGAACGCACAAACACTGAAAACTCCTCATGATGAATTGGTTTCATTTTTTTTTTTTTTTAGTGCAACTCTGAAACTTGAAAAAGTACAAATAATTAATAGATCAAAAAAGTCAAACTAGAAAATTATAAATTGTAATATTATTGTATGTAGGCCTACTATAGATATGGTTGCACCTTTTAAAGTACCTTTTAAACCATCAATCCAAGACCATTAGAGACTTGGAGATTTTAAGTCAAAATATCTGTTAGTTTTTAAAACGAACTTCATGATAACTACCGAATATACCCGGTAGTTATGGAATATACCCTGATGGAAGTGAATGATATTCATAATTAATTATATAGGCCTACGGTGTAACACAAGCTCAAAACCATTTTGGTACGTAACTTATTTTATAATGTTACCTGTAGTCCTATGTCAGAAAACCTTGGTAAATGTGTTATTAGCTCATTATAAAGTCTGGTTGTACCCCTATAAGATTATATCCGACCCATCAATTGCTCATAATTGTGTGTTACTGTGCAGAAATATACATGAATCAAATTGATATAATGAAACACTTTACTTTTGTCTCTTCTTGTTAAAAGTAAAGATGTAAATAGAACCGAGTATTTTGGCAATAATTTTTTTGTAATTGAAATCATTTTTGTAATTAATATAATGTTAATCATGTTAATTATGTATAGTGTCTTTTAACATGTAATAAATAGTTTACAGTATATACGTATGGTAATAAAATCACTAAGAAGTAATTTAAAAGCCCGTACAGGCCACGTCAGTCTCTACAGTCTCTTATAAGTATCAGAAAATGGAGATACTGTAGTGAAGTTAAATTAACTTAATTAAGCGTTATTAATTCGTGACACTCAATAATGCAAGTTTTGCAAGTACCTTACATCCAGATTATTGATATATCTAATTGAAATCATGTGAGAAGTCTGCAGGCCCCAAACAAAAAGTATAAGACGATACGCGAACGTAGAACAGTAAAAACGTGAAAGGTTTACTTTTTATCGACGCACTAAAACTAGGTGTAATTGGACTATTATTTTATTATATTATAATAATACCAGTCATCAGTTCAGTGAACTACTAATAAATAAAATATATTATGATGTTCCAGCTTCTTTATTTTTGGCATTGGCAGTTTCTAGCTGGCGCTTGATTGTTTCATCTCTTTTGGACCGTGCGCAGATTGATCCAGCCCTTAAAGCAGTTAGCTGTGCGTTAAGCTCGTCCATCTAAGGACAATGAGATACTTGTTAATACACTTGTATCCACAGTTGAAAGTCGCCTTCCAACTAATTACTTGTAAAAAATGGAGAAATTTCATAATCTTTCTGCAATTTGATGATGTAATGCTTTGATGTAGCTGCATATACTTATCACAAAGCTCATACTGAAAAATTATAATATCGTACTCTCAAAATACCACAGCTATACAATTTTAATTGTGATATTTGGGTTTGTTTCATTATTAGATGCATTTTTTTCTCTTGCATACTGGATTTAGATTAGGTACTATGTAATCATTTTGGAACCAGAGATATTATATCTCATTCTGGATTGCAAAGGCTTGCATTCCAAAAATCAAAATTTAAACGTAATATAGATTATAGACCGTTTGTGAAGAAGAATCAAATTTAAATTATCATTTCTGACTGGATGGTCTATATATGGTTGTGAATTTTCAACTACCATGTATAAAACATTAATGAAGCACAATGATTGAGGTATTTGTTATGGGTGATTTTGTCACGTCATGGCACATGACGAAGAAATCCTGGATGTTCCTGGTTGTGAGTGTCTCCATGCATCCCTCCTAGGCGTATGATTGATCAACAATAAACTTGCCTGTAATCGTCCTTGGTACAGCTTCTCGTCGTGACGTGCGAGATGCTCCTGAGATACCTTGACTCTCAACCATGCTGCAAGTGCATCCTGTTGAGTATGTTTGATTGCCACTTTGATTTGATCGAGTTTTTGAGTGATTGCTTCGAGACGTTTGTTCTCTGCGGCCGCCGCTTGACTGGTCTTTGTCTGCTCGATTGACATTTGCTGGATCTGAAGGTAATATGCTTTAGTGAATATTTATAACAATATTAAAATAACGATGAAATCAGTGAAATGCCAGTTCTAGGAATTGAACGTAAGACCTTCTCGTTATGCGTCCAATGTACTATACCAACTGAGCCAAATTGGTACTTAGTTTGAGTTGAATAACAACACATTCATATGACTGGATAGTAGATTTATAATTATATTATAAATAAATATATATAATTGGTACATTTTATTGTTTGATTATCATAATTATATATTAACTTATCAGGCTTAGGGCCTAAGCCAGTTGGTCTAGTATATTGCGATTGTCTAGGAATAAACATACTTTTATGATTTGGTAATTAAGTCTGAATCGATTGGTGAATGAGTTACATTAATTTAGGATTTCTGAAACTTCTACAATTATATGTGCAGCCCCTTGGTATATATAACAAAAATAATGTTCATTATTGGAAAGTAAGACTTGATTTAAAGAATATATTTTTGTGATAAATGATAGATGATATATTGTAGAAGCAAGTTCGTTATTTATAATACATAATTGTCCATAATTGTAATTGTCCTACGCTTGCCCTACTTACGCGTGCATCCTCCAGATATATTTGTTCCGTTAATTTGTTGTAGTCAGACTTCTCCCGCTCTTCGTTGGCTAACTGTTCGGCTGTCTTACAGGGATGACCTACGTCACAGTTAGGCTGTTTTTGAGTTGCACCGTTCATTCCGTTCTGACCGGAAGACTGACACGACGCGTGACGCACAAGCGGCTGTACTTGTTTCTTCACGAAATTCGGACCAAACCGTTTTGCTACGCGCTCAGCACTGCGGTGGAACACTTGCTCGGGATTCTGACGTTCAGCACTTTGTAGACCGGAACTTTGTAATTTGACACTTTGAAGCTCAGCTCTTCGTATATTGTCATTTTGTAGATCAGTACTTTGTAGCTTGGGACTTTGTGGACTTTGAAGTAGATCAACCCGCTGTAATATTGGACTTTGAAGATTAGTACTTTGCTGCTCGAGACTTCGTAGATTGGCAATTTCTTGCTCAAGAAGTTGTAGCTTGGCTCGTTGTTGCTCGAGATTTAGAAGATTTAAATCTTGAAGCTTGGGGCTTTGAAAGCTGACACTTTGGGCTTCAGGACTTTGAAAGCTGACACTTTGGGCTTCAGGGCTTTGAAAGCTGACACTTTGATCTTCAGGACTTTGAAAGCTGACACCTTGTTGCTTGGGACCTTGAAGGTTCGCACTCTGCTCTCTGGAATGCTGTTTCAGGCTCTGGAGTATAAGGGTTTTCAGCCCCTGAAGGTCATCTATTCCTGCACTCTGTTCAACATTCTGCCCTTGTAAATCTGTACCAGACTCACCTCCAAAGTCGTGAGGAGAGGATTCGGATCTCTTCACAACCGGCACGGGTTTATCTGCAACGAAATTGAAAAATGAACATATTTATTTCAATATTCTTGGATGTACAATATCACGATGTCCACTAATACGATTAGGCGAATTACCTATTATCTTAGTCGACACTTCCCGCTTCGACCTTGAGTTGATTGTATTCACCAGCTGAATTCTTTGTGTCTTCATCTCATTTAACTGATAATGAAACAGATCAATATTATTTACAGAGACATATATCTGATCTGGTATTTTGTTACGTTCTGTTGATTAATTTATTGGCGTGCATTTTAGGATATTTGGGATAATAGATATGGTATACTTCAAGACACTCTTAACAAAACTGAAATCTCCTTGCACAACTGCATGCAGTCCCCTCGCCTTAATTAGCGCTTGTTCTGACCACTGCAGCTACGGGGTGGATTTTAACAGCAAGCACAATGCAGAACGCTTGTAGCGCTTTTTAGAGGTCGGAAAATGAACTTCTTTTCGAGTGATAGAAGGTTTGTGGATACATAGTAGTGGTTGTAAGAGAATGAGTGCTGGATAATTTTATTTTAATGTTGACTGACATGTCTTGTAGTGTGTTCTTCGTCGATTGTTTTACCTGTGCTCTAGCTTGACATAAACTCGTGTCGTGACTTGCAAGCTCCGATTGTAATTTGTTGGCTCTCATCACAGAAGCTGCAGATTCCTCTTTGGCCACATTCTCTTCGGTGTTCAACTCGCGCAGTCGTCCCCTCTTCTCTGCAAATTCTTTTTGAGCAGTGAGCGAAGCCTGCTCGTACTTTGTCACCGCTTCAACTTCGATTTTTACCTGAAATATTTTACACCATAGGTCAAAGGTAGTAATAACTTGTTGTACGACTCGACCCAATACATTGTCCGAAACACGTTAGTTCACTGTTGTAGTTTGACATTTTTTGTTGAGTTGTATAGGTCTACATTTAGATTTTTCTTTCAACAAAACTTATTAATTACAGTAAATTAAAGTCCGTATATTACGAGTCATTCAAAAGATGGTATACCTTGGCTTCAAGTTCTGACAATAATTTCACCATTGACTGAATATTTGGGTCTTCGCCGTTATTACTCTGTTGGCAACCCTTTTTAACTCTCTTGATCAAGTGATGACTTTGTGGCTCATACATCAGATTCTCGTTCTGATATTTGCAGGGCAGGGCATTACGACTTTCTTCTTCTTTACCCTTTGGATTTTTCTCTTCTTCTATGTTCTGAGACTGATGTTCACTTTTACTGTTTTCCATCTATACAAGAAGAAAACAGAGCCCGTTTTACTTTAATATTTGTTAAAACTCATTTAACTTTGAAAGTATTTCTAATACTTTAATAATATATACTGATTCTGGTTCTCTGTCAGGCAATTCGTACCTGAGCGTCCCCGTCCAGAGTGATTGGTTTACCAACGGAGTGACTCCATTCACCAACAACTAGAGCAAACAAGAAAGTATCACCATTTCAATACATAATTCATCCATGAAGAAATTTAATTAATGAATGTTAGGGTTCAAAGGCGCGTTGACAGCGATGTCATTTTGTGCCTTATTTTGCCATAGTTATCAACATTTGTGGATGTTTCAAACATATGGAGGGAGCGAGCAGGAGAGAGAAAAGTAAAGGAAGATGAGAATAAAGAAGGAGATACATGAGGAGAGAAGTGACAGGAAGAGAAAATGAAATAAAAACACAATGCTCAGTACTCCCTCCAAATACTCCGGTCACTTAATGGCTTCCACTCGATTGAGACGGTCCGAGCTTGGTTGTGGGGTTGGCCCTCACTCTTGACCTTATTGCCATGGGTGACCCTGCTTATTTGTTGCTTATTGGACCCAACAACAGCTATGGAAATCACGGGGCCACGCAAGCCATCACCACGTCAAGGTGTCCAGATCCTTCGAGGGGGTAAAGAAATTAAATTTTAACTTCAACTTCAACTTGAGAAATAATTAGTTGTCAGCTAAATGTCAGGAAGTATTATAGGCCTAGCGGGGAAGATGAAATCATCCCTATATGAAATCACGTAAGTGACGAAGTTGGATGAAGTTGAAGTTGAACTATTTGATACTGGTTGAACAAAGTGACTAAGTTAAACAAAGTGCCGAACTCGGAATGGCAAAGTTTAAGGGACTACTCGAATTTTTCAAATTTAAATTGAATTTTGAATTCATTCAAGCTATTGTGCATACAACCAGGCATTTGGAAAGCAAAAGCATGTAGATTGTTCATAGTCCATAGTTTAAATTCAACAAAAATACATGCTACTCACCCACAATTACGAATAAATACTCCTGAATTCGCATAGTTCAGCAATAGCTGCACTTGATAAATTGTCTTACAATTCATTAAATAAGATATTTAATCTAGAACACATTTTTTAATTCTAACTTGTTTCTATAGCTATATAAAATGAATGTTACTCCAACTCAATACTGAAATAACAATGGTCCTCTTTTATTCGAAAAATTGTGCACTTGAATATTGAAAAAATAATTTATTTATAGGCCATTATATATAATAAATTATTATAGCCTTTCCACAAGGAGGGTAAAGTACTAAAAATCAATTATTATTTATTAATATACTGAATTTGAACAAATATTATTATTTGTTATTGAATATTGACTGATTTTTGGCCTGCAAACCTCCACGCAGATTCAACAAAATTATTCAGACCAAAATTGCTCGTTATTACAGTATTATTACAGTAGTATGATTGAATTATTAAAAGAAAAAAATTTGTTATCATGCAGATCAAAGTACCTTGATCCACTGCCAACAAGATTTCATTATAATATCATTGTCAATGTGACATAGGCCCGGAGATGAACACAAGGGGCCTATAAATTCAAATGCATTATATTTTGCATGAAATATTAAATTTGTTACGCATTTTATTTTAATTTATAAATGTCACTATGATACATACAAAGGTTGGTGACTGATAAAAAATAGGTCTGCAGAAATTTTCAATTTGGGTTGATCAATATTTACGGGAAATGATAACTTATTTCAGACTCGCTACAGACTAGTACAGTAGAATTGAATCAAATTTCTCAACACAGTTATTATTTATAATTTCTAAAATGTATCGAGCTAATTCTACAAGATGTCAGTTCCTATTCTATAAAAGTCTTTGACTTTTATTCATATTATGTAGTATGCCTACCTTGAAAATGAATTCAAGCCCATTCTTAATTAAGAACTGTCGTTTCTAATACTAGATAAGGGAAAAGTTGAAGATTTAATACAGTAGACCTGTTTAAATATGCGAGGGGTTCACAATAACAAAAATCAAAGTGTAGACCACTAACAAATAGACTGGAAAAAAAATTAAAGAGCGAAGGTTTCAAATAATGATTAATAATAAAATAAGCACACATAGACATTAGACAAATAGTGTCATTATAAAAAATTGAACTGATCAAAGAATAGTAGAAACAATTGTGAAAATTACAAACTTGAAAAAAATCATGTTTAATTTAGTTTCAATCTATCAACATTTTCTGATGTTCCCTTTTTCATTTGTAAAATTGTAGTTAATTTTATTTAGTTGCTAAAAATTGTATCAACATTAAATGTACGTATTCGAGCCGTAGGTCTAAAAAAACATGTTACGGAAAAACTCGAACGATGATGGGCAACCGACAGTTACATTTGGACCAGCAAAGCCCAAACTGCAAGACAAAGATTGGGTAGAGGTAACTGAACAAATTAAACTAGCTGAAGAAATAATTGTAACGACAAGAGAGGAAAGATTACTGAAGGAAAAGTTGAACGAGAAGAGAGTAAAAGAGCAAAAAGCGTTGATCATAGAAGCTAAGAATGTGAAATTTAAGAACTTACTTGCCGTTGAAGAGCAACGAATGAATAATATTTTGGCAAACAGTGAACAACGACAGATATATAAGAAGGAACAGAAAAACCGGGACCGAGCAAAATCCATACGTTTTGCTAAACTAGCTAGTACTAAACCTCATAAGAAAACTATTGTTGATCCGTACGGTTTCAACTCGAAGACTAGAAGGTTCATGACTATTGGTTACCACCCGTCTTTAGAAAAGTCTGGTTGTTTGAGAAATAACAGGATGATTGGCCCGGGAACTTACGACCCCATCTATTCTGGTGATAGTGGTAGTGCTGTAGACTGGAAGAATTCACTACGTACATCGGTCTTCTCAAAAACATTGGGTAAATAAATTTACATAGGCCTACATAGTTTTTTATTAGCAGCAATGATAATAGTGACCCCAAGATAGACTGAAAATTTTGAAGGCTATGACTATTTGTTCGGGGAAAATGATTTATTCATAGAAATTAAAATGATTCAATTTTAGGAATTGAAATATATAATTTTATATAATGAACGTAATGAATAGCCGTAATGAATAGCCATTCCTAGCCATAATGTTGTTAACTAATTTGAATATATACAATTATACAAATTTCAGCATAATCTTCAATATACTCAAAGCACAACTTCCAGCAATGAACACCATTTTTTTTTGCCTCTTGAAAAGGATTCACAAGTTCAGTAAGAACTTGTCATGCAGAGGTTAGAAGGAATTGGCCGTGACCCAATAGTAGGGGACCATTCCAGATCATTAACACCCTCTTTTCATTAGTACTCATCTGCTACGATAACCGCATCTCTGATCGTAAGTGGCCCTGCGTGAACACCAATAACTTGGGCCAACTATGCTAGTTACTAAAGCTACTATCTTAAACTTATGATTGTTACTAAGGTTTTTGTAGTAGGAGTACTAGTCCTACTCGGAACGGAGGTAAGTTGGTGCCATCGTATGCTCCTCAAACCCTCTTTGAATGCGTTTCATCGCTGTTGACACAGCTGTATTTTAAGGATAATGCTCTCCCGAGAAAAAACAACTGATACTCTTACCAGGCTAGAAATACTATGTCAGTGTGAAGGCAATAGTAGTGACCATCATTTTTAACTAGTAGCTTTACTACTATATGACAATAGTAATGAAAAAGAGGTGTGAGGAAAACTATAGGCTTGGGGAAATACGAAAAACTCTAGTCAGAACAGGCGATCAGTGGGAATCGAACCCGTCGCATGAATGAGGGTTCAGTACGCTACATATTATAGTACACTATATTGTTTGTATCATTGTTTTGTTTCGCAGGAGGCCAATTTCCAGGTTTGCTTGCGGCTCGCGAGTGGGACGCTGGCAACATCGGTCCAGCCTTATACAACGTACCCGACTCGGGGAATCTGGGTGAACTCTGTCAGTGCAGTCCGCTCAGCAATGTAGGGTTCTCTAGGGCCAAGAGATTCACCAGGAAGAAATCTACTGCTACACCAGGGCCAGGTAATGCACGAGTAAACATTTCATTACAGTCATTTATATGCCAGTAGTGTCATTGTCAAACGAGCGCGGGGGTACGAATATATTAAAAATATTTTGTTTCTCGAATATCGGCAGAAGCGACTAAACTGACAAATTGTATAATTATTGGGAGCCGCAGCATTTAGATATACATTCTTGTAGCAGACATAGCTAATTCAAAATCTTAGTTTAGGTAATACTGAGGGTTGGCTTATTGGTTGTTTCTGATGGTCAACAAGCATACAATTACCCAAAGTGTATGACTCACTGCCACCTAGATATTTTTTGCGCTTTCCAATCAAAAGGTCAAAAGGGTACATTCACAGGCTGCCCAAAGTGAGTCTGTTTAGACACAGTCTTGCTAAATCGTCAAATTGGCTCAAAATACATTGTTGTTGTTCATAGTACAATATAATATTTAAATAAAACCTTCGAGGTTGAGAGATCAATTCGTAGCGTACTGGATAGTGCGTCCACCTGAGGGGTGAGCGGGCTGGGTTTGATTCCCACCCAGTCCTATTTTTGGTTTTTTATTTTCACATATTATATAAAATTTTGGCCTTTGGTTATGCCTTTGGTTGATTTTTTCATCCTCGAGATTATAAGTTAACTGATTTTTATTTGCGTTTTCTGTGTCTCTTATGTCGTGGTCACATTGACCGTCGTCTACATTAAGCACTTTTTTAAGCCCTGCCGAGATGATTCCTCTGTCTATGCATAGAGGCTCATTGCCAATCAATAGAAAAATAGTATCATCCAAAAATACAATGGAATCATTTTCCAAAGAAATGTTTTTTCAATATCATCACACTGGCTTATTCTTTTCTATTATATTACAAACTGATTTTTTACGTAAGTAAACAGATGAGACGTTTTTCTTGTAAGGTACATATGGAGTGCCTCAAGCACTTCTGGAAGCAAACACTCCCGTTCGTCGTGTCTGGACTCATTTGCCACCATTCGAGTGGAGCGGCTATCAAGACCGCTGTGCCTACTCGAAGAAGCGTTATCACTTGCCACCCAACATCTACTCTGTGAAAGATCCGGGTTCGATCGCTGAGAAAGTCAAACACAGTGTCTCCAAGAGGGGACCCTATGATTTATTCACAGGTACGTTAGGATCGAGGAGCGTTTACATCATTCTATTGAAATTCTTTTAGTATTATAAATTGAAACCAGCTACCAATTTTAATATTCATGTAATTCATAATTTAATATCTATTTCAAACAATGGAGAAAAATTATATAAATTCATTTATTTAAAAATTGAATTACGGAAAAAATCTTAAACATTTATACAGTGCAATTATACGTATACTTTCAACCAAAACAATACACACTATTTTATTTTCACACTATTTCAGTACACATTTTTTTCTATTGATTCATTTGATTTTGTGTGTTGCTTTTAATTTTGTTATTTTTTTGTAGAACTGCTTCTTGTACTTTCAGTTTTATCGTATAGACATGAATATTTTATTTCTTCTTTCTTTAATTGATGCCGACATCAAACAGTCACCAATTGCATACCAAATTGATTTTGTCCTGCATGGCAATACCAAGATAGTATATTATCTCATATGGGTATTTATTTATAGTTATATTAAAAATGTTCGAAAATGTAGGAATACAAATATGTAAATAAATAACTAATGAATAAAACCTCATCCTCCTACAGGGCCTCGTGACGATTCAAACATCAAGGGCTATCTGGCTCCGTCCTCGTTCAAGGGGTCCAAGACATGGCCGAACGACATTCCAAACAACCCGAGATACGCTGACAATCCAAATGCAGGTACGATACAGTCTTAAAGATACAAGCAAACTATGTGTCTATAGTGTCATGATATTCATTCATGTCATAATCATAAGAATGAAATTTCATTATTATAACTTGTGGGAATTTGTGATGGGTGCAAGTTTAAGTTGACACTGATATCAATTGTATAAGTGGTCATTTGAGAAAGCTAGATATTTATTTGCACTGGCGAATACACGACAGTGAATAGACGAGTACGTCTACATGACTATAATAAAACTGTCAAGTGGCAACTAACACCTAGGTTACCTCCCTTGTCTTTATGTACTACAGTAGTACTAAATTATGAGAAATCCTTTGCAGGATCTCCCTACAGGATTTCCCTTCCAGACAGGAAGTCCCTACAGACTCATAGCCTTGCAAATTTTCACTGACAAACTTTAAACTCAATATTGGAAATTTCCAATTTTCCCTAGGTAATAATTTTTTTTTCTCAAAGCCGAGTGTTATAATGCGGAACATTTATCATTTAAATACTCACAACAAGTTGCATTATTGATTAGATAGTTAATCCAGAAATTGATAGCAAACGCCGTCACCAGTCAAAACTTAGTTCGACATAATTTGGAATGAAATTGCAACGAAAACTTGATAGGTGGCCGTAATAATTCGGAGGTGAGTGGGAACTTGTCGTGTGATGGTATTAACGATCGGGAACCATAAAACACTAAAGATCTATAACTAGAAACACGTTATCTTCCATCTTAACAACTGCAGATTTATTTATATGGAATCATAAACAATTTATAATACAAAGAATATAATAATTAGTTGGAACTCACATAAATATGGCATTCTACATTCTGCTCCATACTCACTTATAATAATACAATTAAGTTTAAAACGCACTCACATTAAAATGCTTGAAGAGCGAAGATAGTGCCAGACCGACTTCTGGACACTGAGTGATATGCACTGACTTTCAAGACTCTTGTTAATTGATCAAAAATAGGCCATTATATACCAGCAATTTGGTGACAACAGAGTACCGAAAGTGTCATAGGTTGCCTATAAGAGGATTTTAATGGTTGCAAAGCCTAAATTTATGGTGACAATAACAGTTGAAAGTCCGAAAGTAGAACAATGATATTAAAAAGTTAAATTTACTTGAGAAATGAGGTTAAATTATATTTATAGGAGTATTGATTGATAGAGAATTGTCACTTCATGACACCGAGTTACAATTTTTTCTGAGAAAACCGCCCAACGATTTCGCTCAAAAACAATCCCAACCTATTCGGGTATGTGTAGAAAAAGTTTCAACTCAATCAGTTACTTGCCTGACCTGTAGCGATCACAAAAAAAAGTAAGAATAAAGTCTGATTTTTTGGGTAAGTGACATGGAAGTCGTTGCAAAACTCATCTAAATAATATTAGGCTTGACTTCAAAGTTTTATTTTAAACAATTCAATTACATGAAAAAAATATATAGGCAGATTATGGCAGTTACCATATCACATTTGCCATCATATCTTGCCTTATAATATCACACAATCACGACATTTAGGTAAGTGGGCGGAGGGTTCGAGGTTCGAGACCATGCCAGCCTCGCGCATCATGGTGACGTCACTTACGCTGTGTCGCAAGGATCCCGACTCTCCAGGTCCGGCAGACTACGATCCCGGTCCAACCGGCTTGCTCCAGAAACAATCGCCCGGCAAGCACTACCCGTTCAACAGTTCTGGAGTGCACGCACGGCCGTTGCCGCCCTTCAGACCTCAGCCTGGGGTTGGCAGATATGCCACCAGGGATCCGACGAAGATATGTCCATGTACGAATGGCTATCAGAGCGCCTTCAAATCCAAATATAAACGAGGCGAATGGATGTATCCTGAAACATTTAATTCTTTTTGATTTTTTAAAAATAACAGGATACATTTATATATTGTATTAACTATTATTCATCATAATTACAATTGCAAATTCATGTTATATTACCTATTCAATTAAAGGAAGCCTATTTAAATACTAGCTGTGGTTTTATGTGTGTGAGATTTAATCCAATGGTTGGCCTAAGTAATAATATATAATAATTGATTGTTGTGCCATATTATCATATAACAATACGAGTCGTGACTACACTCTTATGTTTCCTTTTTGTTAGATGCAAGATGCAAGACCTTGCAGTGTTTTACACTTTCTTTACAAAATGTTCTTGAAGTCTTATTATTATTTACATACTTACACCTTGTACACTACTACTACCCTACGATTGTTACTACTATAAAAAATGATGGTAAAACTACCGTGTAGTTAATTTTAGTGCTAATTTAATTTAGGATATTTTGGTCACTTTACAACTTTTTGTGCTGTTTTACTTGTTCACTCATTTTGTAAAAATAAGATGAAGAATAAAAAATGGTATAAAATGAAATGAATGAAAAAATGTAAAAACTTGGAAATGAACAATTAATTTAACAATTTTTTGAGACTAAACTGAGACTGAGTCCTCCTGATTTTTCTGATTTTTTTTTTAAATTCTATGATTATGTTGAGTGAATTGCTACATATTTTTACTTTTTCAGTAGGATACATGAATAAAGTGGGGTTTCCTTTTCAATTGGTAGGTCTACTAACTGCTGACTCAAAACTGAATGTTATTGTGAATAGGCCTACTGTTTTGAAATAAATGTTCCAAATCAAGTGTATTCAAAATTTGGAAAGTTGAATTAAATTAAATTATTCTATTAACATTCTTTTCGGAATTATTGCATTATACACCGAACCATTACTGGCGCCCAAGATGCATTGACGTATGCGTTGTAAAACGCTCGATGCATCTTGCTCACATCAAGATGCATTGAGGGTTAAGAGTTCATGGGAGTCGATTTAGCGGAATATCAGTTTTTCGGTGATAGCTTTTGAACGGTATGAGATATCGAAATTCTGAAAACGTGGAAACATGGATATTTTTAATACCTTCAAGATGCTACAATTATAAATAACTTCGTTTTTAGGATTTCAATATCTCACACCGTTCAGAAGTTATCACCAAAAACTGATATTCTGCCAAATTCCGCCAAATCAACCCATGGACAGTCAGTTTGCCGGCCTTTTGTAAGCGCTCCATCTGACTGCCTATATTCCGATATTTTGATATGCGGTAGGATTTTGACAGTAATCAAGTTATTAATGCGTAATGGTCTTGTTAGGCTTTTACCAATGAATGGACCTAGTAATTGAGTAATACGTTCATGTGGGATGGTGCCATCATAGGGAAGTATTACTTCTCTATGGTGCCATGCAGGTTTAAAGTGTGCTGATTTTTTGAAAGTCCGACTGGACTATGCAATCGGTCGATCTATCGGATCGAGAGTTGGGTAACGCAGTTTCGACAACGTGTGGCGCACTACGAAGTAGTACACTTATATTTTTGCTTTTCAGCATTGCTTTCGAGAAAATTAGAGATGGGCGTTTTTCAATGAAGAATCGATTCACCGATTAATCGGGGGGATTAAAATCGATTCTTATGAAAAGATCGATTTATTCATTACATCACTAAAAAATAAGTAGAAATGAATGCACCTTTGCCTATTTGCCATTATCAAACGTTAACGTCGCTTGTGCAACCATGTTCAACCTATAAAATAAATGTCTATATAACTATACCTATATATAACTATATAAGACATGAATAAAGATTTGTTTATTAATAACTAGGCCTATATTGATTTATATTGTAGGATAAGAAAAAATGTCATGCTAGATTAAACGATAAGTGTATGAATAAAACATTTGAACTGTACTTAAAAACTCATATTGAGAATCCAGAAAATTGTTATTCTGTGTAGGCCTAGTATATACTTAGATTATCTGAGATCGAATCAATAATGCACTAATCAACATTGAGGAAAGAACAGAGGAGAGAACGGTCCTGAAAAGTGAAAACTAGTCAAAAGAGAGAGAGAAAGAATTCTCAGATTCAACTCTCAGATTTATTTGAAAGACATTTTCATTTTCAACTTCATATTTTTCAGAAAGACTCGATTCAAAAACACCCTTGAAGGAGATCGATTCACCAAAAAATCGAAGCGGAGAGAATCGATCCAAAAATCGATTAGTCGCAAGCGAAAAAATCGATTTTCACGAAAATCGATCTTGGATCGCCCATCTCTAGAGAAGTGAGAAAATGGCGTCTAGCCGTCTACAAGACGAAAGTTGAAGGTAATTTTATTCATCAGAATATGCTTTAGGCGTATCCTTTTACCGGATTAATTGCTCAATTTACTTATTACGATTGAATTCTAGGCCAACACCTATTTTCTAAAGAAGGAGGCACATTAAAACTTGCAAAATCACCCTCCTGCTTAGTTGGTTCACGAGGGACATAAATCTAGGCCATAGGCCTATTTTGACCACGTTGTTCTGTAACTTATTTCTTCATTTAATTGGAATTATATGATTGAATTCAAGTTCAATATTCATTTTTATTATGAAGAACTATTGTAAAAGCCAAAATATAGCCTCGCCTTGGTTCGATCACTAAGAATATTGACTTGGGGGCTGGGGCATATTTTGAGTAGGGCCTAGGCTTAGGCCTAGCCCCTTCGAAGCCTAGTCCTACAGGTAGTATCCCAAACAGTGGGCAATGAGCTATTATAGATCGCAGTCGGTAATCAGAACATTCAATCAAATGGTATAGCTAAGCTATGATTCTACAATGTCAACTTTTTTCAGGTTAATGTTGAATTCAGCCACACCAGGAATAGAACAATGAGAGATAGTGGGACTGACGAGGAAGTTTGCGCACCCCTTCCCTGCAGGAAGCAACCAAGACTCACAACGTATGTTTGAAGAAGTTATACAAGCACAGCTGTTCTGATAGAGCTACGAATATATCGGTCATCGGTCTACCTCAAGTAAGTTGAAGAATAGAGAGCGGTAACTTGGTGTGGGGCCTACTGGTAAGGTCGATGCGGTAATTTTACCGTGACAGTGAGCATCGCCAATTGGTGTTTGATTTTCGATTTTTGGGTAATTCCGTGTTACTCAGTAGGCCTACCTACCAAATGGTTGGGGTTAGTGGTCAAGGTTGGTGCCCTCACCTCCAAAGATGGCTGACTATGGTCAGTGTCCGTGTAATTTCATACTTTTTAGGAGTGTTTATACAATTGGATAACAATTTTATGCGTCAGGAGCTTTTTTAAAATAAATTTGATGTTTATCTACTGGAATTCACTATTTAAGGGGAAAATTTGCAGAACTAGGGATGTTACCGAGTATGACAAATTGACCTTTATAGTTTGTAGACTCACTTGAATGTGATGGTTGCATGTTTGGGAGGGGGGTACTGGAGGTGGTGATTTTGTTGGTTAGTTTAGGGGGATAGGTTAATGCTGTTGTTGAGGAGGGGGAGGGGGGAGGGCTTCTGGAGGGTGTAATATGTCGTTTAGGTTAGTGAGGGATGTTGGGAAAAGAAACACAAATAGGCGTGCTCAGTGTCTCAGTAATTTTACAGTTGGTGCTGGTGGTGTCCGCTTCCAGTTGGGTTTAATATTTCAAATTTCAGTTCGGTCTTCTGCTTGATCTCTCTCTCGGGCAGTCATCATGAATGACATTCGGTGTCAATAACAATCTCCTTGTTCCAAAAAAAGCTCTCTTTGTTCATCAATTATTTTGACATGAAAAATGTAATCTAGTCTAGAATCATTATTTGGCAATTGGTGTTATATTAGGCATAGGTTAAAAAGGTATTTTGAATGTGGGTTGGAAGGGTGTTACTGAGACTGGCAGATGACTTCCTAGTGCAGTAAACTCTCATTCAGAGTCATTGGGAATGATTCCCACTAGAGTCAACCATCTTGACCAAAGTTTGAGTCCATTCAATCTGTTTTAATTATTTATTCATATTGGTTTTGACAACGCACTGTACTGATGACTAAGATCTATTGGCGTCTGTTTGAATTAATCTCAAGATGAATCCATGCTAAAGAATAAGTAATAATGAGAGGTATTTCTAAGAGGTAAGAATACAATGTACTCACGCTGAACTATCATTCAGGAGACCGGGGCTCGATTCCCATCATGTTGACTTTTCGTAGTTTCCCTTCGTCGTTCAAGTTCACACTGGGATGGTTCCTACGGCTATCCCCTCCCCACTGTCTAAAAAAACACGTAATAAAATAACATCTTCTCGTCTCATCTTCCCATCACTGACGCCAATAGATCCCAGTTATCAGTAGGCCTACAGTACATCGTTATAGTCAATATAAATGAATGAAATGAGTTACACGTACCGTAAACCCTCGTTAATCCGAATTCGAAGGGACCTAAAAAAATGATTTCGGTTTATAAAAATTCGGATTAATCAAAAAGTAATTTTTCCCGCTCAGAATATAGTTAATTTCGTATTGCGCGCTAGAGGAAGCTCTGTCACCGGCTGAGACTACGTGATGGATCCGTTGCTAAGGGCCTCGCTGATCGTGTGTACTCTGCTATCTCCGTGACGCGTGATCCTCATATGGCCCGTTTCTATTGGCGCTCGGCCGTCCCGAGTCGGACAAACGAGTGTTCCGAGCTCAGACTTCGTCAAGGTCGACTGCATTCGGTACACAAAGCATGGAACAGCTGAGCATGTTTCCACTCATTCTTACGCGTCAAATAAAAAGGATGGAAATTTGGAAAACAGTGATAACGTCACGGAATTCACTCGGATTATTTCGAATTATCCAATCCGAAATCAGTGTTGAAGCTATTGAAGGGACGAAATATTAGTTCGAATTACGGTTTAACCGAAATTCGGATTAACCATATTAATTAACATTGAAATGCCTATACTTTCGGTCGGGGACCACTGGCAAGTTCGAAATATGTCAAATTTTGGATCAACCGAGTTTGGATTAACGAGGGTTTACTGTATAAGGGGAAGGACCCGTTTAAAAGTCTCTTAGTGGAAGGGCCTGTAGTGATAGTTACGTCTCAGGGCACCACAAGGGCGATCTCACCAATAATTCATTTCAATGTATGCCCAAGGCATTTAACAAACTTTGAATAATAATGGTATTATACTTAGGCCCAGTATCACCAAGTCTACTTCTAGCCTTTATCTGAAAGTTGGTGAAAAAAAATAATATGGGTGACCGTGTTGTTAGAGCTAAGTACTACTACGTTGGTAATTTAGGCACAAACAGTGTACCACTTGTAAACAGAAAATGTACAATTTGAACAATTATGGGTGCTCCCAATGAATATCAAATACCAGTGAAATGTAGACGTGCCAAATAGCAGTATTTATTAGTTTTCATAAATTTAATACGCTCCATTACTCATATATGTTGATAATGTATGAAACGGATGTCAGGATTTTGAGACGCGTCAACAGTGAGATCATTTTACGCCCGTGTTATATATAGGCCTATATATTGATGAGTTATGAACTAGGCCCAAAACAGATTCACAGTACAAAAATTGTTTCACGATATACAGTGGGCCTAGGCCTATATTTTCAAATGCACGTCATGAACATGTTCAGGTTTACCCAAGTTTATTCAACTTAGAATTTGTAAATGATGATGACATTCATGGAAATATTTATCCAATACAGGCCTATATACAGCAGGCTTATAAAATATATATATATTTGCACCAACCCCTTTTATTTTACCTTCATTTGGATACGTCATGTTGTGACGTATCTTTGTTTCCACCTCCACCACCATTGCCTCGTTGTCAAGGCAACATTGGTCAGCTGTTCATTGAGTCATTATAGTTTGGCATCCAGTCTGTATAGTTTTGGCACTCTCTCTCAATCGTTCGCTTGGAACAGTTGTATCGCCACGCATTGTTCCTTTCGTGATTCTTCTTTCATCTTTCTGGAGGTAGGGTTCAGAAACTTCGGTCTCGTAGGAACACACAGATCGCGTGACTTGGGTGTTGTTTCTTCCTTTTTGTTTCAACTATCTTTGTTGACGTCTCTTCTTTTCTCCATTTTTCTTCTTGTTATTTCTTCTTATCATTTTCCCCATATATACAGTCCACTATTTTCTGAGGCCTAGTCGCCTCCACATATATATATATATATATATATATATATATATATATGTATTCATCATAATATTTATTGAATAGGCCTACTTATGAAAAATTAAAAAAAATCAGGAGGTCCATTCGATATTGAATCAAATTTATAGAATCGAAGATTGATCAAAATGATTGAATCTTTTAGACCCAAATCATTTTTTGTAAAACTATTTAAATAACAGCATTATCGATACTCTAGTCAACTTTGTGTAATAAGTAATGGATGAAAATGTGTTTTCTATTGTTGCAGCGGTTGGAAGGACCTATCACACGTCGAGTAGCTTGTTGGTCCGAGCGAGAAGTATCACCGGTGCCACACAGGATCACAGGATGCGAGCCGTATGCTGACGACTCCAACCGACTCTACCATTCACACTAAGGAATCTCACGTGGATACCATGTTCAGGTAATGACAGTGAAAATAAACGTATAACTACGGTAAATGGGACCGATACATGTAGCTTAGTTGCTTATGCGTTCGCTTCAGGTGGTATGGCTGGGGTGTTTTTGGACGTGTTTTGATCTCCACCATAGTCCATATTCACATTTTTGAAGTGTGGGCTTAATGCCGGGCGATCTCACCAATAATTCATTTCATTGTAGGTCCAAGTCATTCAACAAACGTTGAATAATAATGATATTAAATACTAAGGCCCAGTATCACCAAGTCTTCTTCTAGCCTTTATCTGAAAGTTGGTGAAAACCAATAATATGGGTGACCGTGGTGTTAACATACTGCTTGTTAGAGCTAGGTACTACTACATTAGTAATCCTGGCAAAACAGTGTAGGCTCACCACTTGTTCACAGAAAATGTACAATTTGAACAAATATGCTGCTCCCAATAAATATCAAATATCAATGAAATGTAGTTGTGCCAAATATCAGTATTTACTTGTTTTCATAAATTTAATACGCTGTAAAAGACGCTTTAATATGCTATACAAATTTAATTCGCTCTATGAACGGATGTTAGGGTTTTGAGACGCGTCAACAGTGAGGTCATTTCATACGGTATATGTGTGTGTATATATAAATATATATTCATACATTTTAATTCTCGAGCGTATAACTACGATAAATGGGACCGATACATGTAGCTTAGTTGCTTATGCGCTCGCTTCAGGTGATACGGGTGGGGTGTTTTTGGACGTGTTTCGATCCCCGCCATTGTCCATATTCATAGTTTTGTAGTGTGGCCGGGATGAATTCTACAATATGGTTCTCAACCGCTTCCGTCTCATATCCTACGAAACCTTCATACCGTCATCAGCATTAATAATTCATCCGACGCCATTTCATTAATGCATTCTCCTGTATCAGTATTTTCACTATTTTTATATCTCATACCATTCAGTAGTTTCATCAAAGAAGTGATATTTCGCTAAATCGACTCGCATTTGCTCTTAACAAATGTTATTGACAACAAGTACTTGTTATAATGCTTAGTTTTTGAGGGAGATTATTTGTTTCGTACAATAAACCCTCGTTAGTCCAAACTCGGTTATACCAAAGTTTTATACATTTCGAACTAGAAATCGGTCCCCGGCTGAAGATGTAGGTATTTCAATGTCAATTAATATGCCTAATCTGAATCCAGCTGAACCTAATTCTAACTAATAATTCGACCCTTCAGTTGCGTCAACACTTTTTCAGATTGGATAATGCAAAATAGTTCCGAGTTAATTCCTTGAGATATTAATTATTTTCTTAATTTCCATCCTTTTTATCTGACCCGTAAGATGCTCTGTGCAAATGCGGTCTGACCGTGACTACCACACGACCTGCTAACCTCGAAACAATCGTTGTCAATCTCAGGAAGATCGGGCACGGGATCAAGCCGTGTACACACAATCAGTGAGACCCCTGAACGGTTTCTCAAACGTACTTTTGACCGGCTACGGCTTTCCCTTGCGCGCAATACGAATTTGACTATATTCTAATCGGGTAGAGCGGTGATTTTGTGGTATGAGGTTTTTTGGTTAGTCCAAATTTTAATAAGCTGTAATTGTGTTAGCTTTGAGTGGGATCGTTGAAGAATGGAAATTGAAATCTTCCCAACAAACTTGACAGGCACTACAGCCTGTTAGTGCCAATGTATAGTGAAGACAGTCGGTCGATGCCGCCGTAACATGAGGGACGATGGAGCTCAAATCTGAAGTGGAATCTGGGGAGCATATTTTAAATATTTACTGAAAGAAACTCATGTTTGATCAACACGTGTGTAATTTAACTTGTGTCAATGAGCACAGCAATACAAACAGAAAGTTGGGAACTGCAGCTGCTTCCTAAATCAGTCGAATTAATGAGGGAGAAGTCAGAAAAACATGAGTCATAAGTTTCATAAATAGCCGCGGGTTGTGCATCACTGCTCTAGATTAACAACTGCGGGATTGTCAACGAAAATTCCACATTCTTTAGTATGAGGCAGGAAACTTATTCTCGATAGGTATTTGGGAAAAGATAACCGTAACGCTCCTATCCAACTCGACCTTTTGCTTCTTTTGTTAATTTCATATTTGAATACACTTTTCATAAAATAAAATGCATACAATACAGCTCAATCCGAATTCGTTGATCTCTACTTATACTGCGGTTTACTACCGGTGCACAGTTTCAAACTTAATTCAAAGTATCATCGGAAATAAGAACTTAACCACAAAATGCAAATTAGATATACACAGTGTGAAGAAATTGAAGAGTCCATGGGAGTCGATTTAGCGGAATATCATTTTTCTTATGATAACCTTCTAGCAGTATAAGATATCGAAATTCTGAAAACGAAGAAACACAGATATTTTCAATACCTTCAAGATGGTGTGAGTAATAACCATTTATCTTGAATCGCATGATTGTCAGGCGTATACGCTTGGGAAATGTGTATTTTTAAGCGTACACGCCTGACAGTTGGGCGATTCAAGGTAAATAGTTATTGCTCACACCATCTTGAAGGTATTGAAAATATCTATGTTTCCTTGTTTTCAGAATTTCGATATCCTATATCGTTCAAAAGTTATTACTAAAAAAATGATATTCCGCTTAATCGAATCCCACGGCCTCTTAAGAACTGAACTGAGCAACTGGCGATGCATTGACTGGTACTTGTCTAATTTCATTAATATGGAATTATTTTCCAAAGTACTTTTTGGAAATTATAGATGGGAGGACTAACACAAACTTCTTTCCCACTATTGCAGGTTGTACCAGCCGTTGGAACACATGGGTGCACCGGTTCCAGTCTGCAGTACAAGACACTTCATACCGTTGCCGACTTCAGGATCATGTTGAGGTTCCGTCCGCCTATTGCAGCAATCGGAGCTGTGACTTCAGCCAGTCAAGCAACTGGATTGGGATAGGATAACTTTCTGCATTGGTATAATAACATGTGAATGCATTGAGACAAACAAATAACTTGTGATTACATGATTTATTGATATAACTTGTACAGAAAAAGTGATAATAAATTGATGATGAATTACAATGACATCTGATGTGTTCTCACTTGTGAATATCCCATGGGTCCTAGTATCCCCAATGCAGCCCGCAAGGGGGGGGTCAGAGGTTGGTGAAGAGTGGGGGGGCTTGACCTTGAACCATTGCGTGCAAGAGCGGTTCATGTAGCTTCCGAGGAAGCTACGCAAGTCTCTCTTGAACGTTCGAATACAAGGTCTCCACCACACTCTCCAGCAAATCTTACATGGTGGTTGGACGCACGACGATGCACCCTTGAATGCAAGACAGGCTCATACGAGTCTATCTCACACGCAAGAGTAGAATGTCTCGCCCAATAGCTATGCAGATCCAACCCCTGACCCCCTGTGAACCCTTTACCCACGGTTCAGGTGCAGGCACTTTATCCACAGCCTACGTGGGGTCAGACTTTTAGCCACGGTCCAGGTGAGAACAGGCACCAGTGCTCATGGGTATCAGGTTTCTTTTAGCTCAGGGCAACAAGATCCCTACTCGGAGCAGTAGTTTATTTACTATGACATTGCTTGGTCACTTGCCTGTTGTTGGACTCTAGGCCGGAAACTCCGCCATTCTGAGCTTTGATCGAGTTGGTATAAGATACTGGGCTGATCAAACCACACTGGTCTGGCCTACCCGGCTCGGGGATCAGTTTCACAATAGGCTGAATCATACCTGAGTGCGGGCTACACTGAGGTCAGTTTACCCACATAACGGTGCATCTAACTACAATTTACCTACTATCTCTTGATCGCAACGATGCTCCATGGACTGAGTCTTCATGGTGAGCTGCAGCCTGCAAACAGAAAAGTGCTATGATTAACTCAACTGATTATAGAAGTGATTCGAAGGATTACAAATTCACTATAGGCGCAAGGTTTCCGTCGGCGAGATAGATTTGACAAGGCTGCACAAGTCAGACAGCGGACTTGTAAACACGAGCTGGCGGCCGGACCGAGGGGTCCGTGGGCAAACGAGATTTGAGAAAGGCGCACAAGTGAAAGTGCGGCCTCGGAGAAAACAGTTGGCGGGCAGAGAAGGCCTGTCCGCCGGCGAACGAGAATTGGGATTGCCGCACAAGTCAGAGTGTGGACTTGTGAAATTCAGTTGGCAGGCAGAGCAAGGTGTCCGCGGTACCATGGTGCGTACACCAAGTTGATTTTTGCTCTAAAATCTTTAAATTAAACTCGATTTTGAAACGGAGACCGGATTTGTATTCGAATTTGATAACCATATGAATAAATAACAACAGAACTGAGAAATTCAACAATGAATTTCAGAGGACAAAAATTTTTGACCGAAATGTACAGGGTTAACTAAGGTACTTTTGGACCTTTCGCAATTAATTTCTGTGAACTGGTGAGAGCTATGATGTTCTAGTATTTTTTTAAGAGTATAACTTGATGGTCCCTAAATCCTCAGCAAATTTGGCTATACTCGCATCAGCCATTTCCAAGAAAAAGGTGTCTGAATTTCCCAAAACTGCAATTTCCAGCCACTTTTCAGAGTCATAAAAAATCATCATTTTTGATTCGGCTAAAATTTTGTAGGGAGACAAGAGGACATTTCAGAAGAGTTATTCCGTTGAAATTTTGCTAATAATGCTAATGGAAAAGTAATTAGAAGGATTCCAGAATTCTATATAGGAATCTACCATGGTGAGTACACTAAGTTGAATTTTGCTCTAAAATCTTTAAATTCAAATCGATTTTGAAACGGAGACCGGATTTGTATTCGAATTTGATAACCATATGAATAAATAACAACAGAACTGAGAAATTCAACAATGAATTTCAGAGGACAAAAATTTTTGACCGAAATGTACAGGGTTAACTAAGGTACTTTTGGACCTTTCGCAATTAATTTCTGTGAACTGGTGAGAGCTATGATGTTCTAGTATTTTTTTAAAAGTATAACTTGATGGTACCTAAATCCTCAGCAAATTTGGCTATCCTCGCATCAGCCATTTCCAAGAAAAAGGTGTCTTAATTTCCCAAAAACTGCAATTTCCAACCACTTTTCAGAGTCATAAAAAATCATCATTTTTGATTCGGCTAAAATTTTGTAGGGAGACAAGAGGACATTTCAGAAGAGTTATTCCGTTGAAATTTTGCTAATAATGCTAATGGAAAAGTAATTAGAAGGATTCCAGAATTCTATATAGGAATCTACCATGGTGAGTACACTAAGTTGAATTTTGCTCTAAAATCTTTAAATTCAAATCGATTTTGAAACGGAGACCGGATTTGTATTCGAATTTGATAACCATATGAATAAATAACAACAGAACTGAGAAATTCAACAATGAATTTCAGAGGACAAAAATTTTTGACCGAAATGTACAGGGTTAACTAAGGTACTTTTGGACCTTTCGCAATTAATTTCTATGAACTGGTGAGAGCTATGATGTTCTAGTATTTTTTAAGAGTATAACTTGATGGTCCCTAAATCCTCAGCAAATTTGGCTATACTCGCATCAGCCATTTCCAAGAAAAAGGTGTCTGAATTTCCCAAAAACTGCAATTTCCAGCCACTTTTCAGAGTCATAAAAAATCATTCATTTTTGATTCGGCTAAAATTTTGTAGGAAGACAAGAGGACATTTCAGAAGAGTTATTCCGTTGAAATTTTGCTAATAATGCTAATGGAAAAGTAATTAGAAGGATTCCAGAATTCTATATAGGACTCTACCATGGTGAGTACACTAAGTTGAATTTTGCTCTAAAATCTTTAAATTCAACTCGATTTCGAAACGGAGACCGGATTTGTATTCGAATTTGATAACCATATGAATAAATAACAACAGAACTGAGAAATTCAACAATGAATTTCAGAGGACAAAAATTTTGACCGAAATGTACAGGGTTAACTAAGGTACTTTTGGATCTTTCGCGAATTAATTTCTATGAACTGGTGAGAGCTATGATGTTCTAGTATTTTTTTATGAGTATAACTTGATGGTCCCTAAATCCTCAGCAATTTGGCTATACTCGCATCAGCCATTTCCAAGAAAAAGGTGTCTGAATTTCCCAAAAACTGCAATTTCCAGCCACTTTTCAGAGTCATCAAAAATCATCATTTTTGATTCGGCTAAAATTTTGTAGGAAGACAAGAGGACATTTCAGAAGAGTTATTCCGTTGAAATTTTGCTAATAATGCTAATGGAAAAGTAATTAGAAGGATTCCAGAATTCTATATAGGACTCTACCATGGTGAGTACACTAAGTTGAATTTTGCTCTAAAATCTTTAAATTCAACTCGATTTTGAAACGGAAACCGGATTTGTGTTCGAATTTGATAACCATATGAATAAATAACAACAGAACTGAGAAATTCAACAATGAATTTCAGAGGACAAAATTTTTTGACCGAAATGTACAGGGTTAACTAAGGTACTTTTGGATCTTTCGCAATTAATTTCTATGAACTGGTGAGAGCTATGATGTTCTAGTATTTTTTTAAGAGTATAACTTGATGGTCCCTGAATCCTCAGCAAATTTGGCTATACTCGCATCAGCCATTTCCAAGAAAAAGGTGTCTGAATTTCCCAAAAACTGCAATTTCCAGCCACTTTTCAGAGTCATCGAAAATCATCATTTTTGATTCGGCTAAAATTTTGTAGGAAGACAAGAGGACATTTCAGAAGAGTTATTCCGTTGAAATTTTGCTAATAATGCTAATGGAAGAGTAATTAGAAGGATTCCAGAATTCTATATAGGACTCTACCATGGTGAGTACACTAAGTTGAATTTTGCTCTAAAATCTTTAAATTCAAATCGATTTCGAAACGGAGACCGGATTTGTATTCGAATTTGATAACCATATGAATAAATAACAACAGAACTGAGAAATTCAACAATGAATTTCAGAGGACAAAAATTTTTGACCGAAATGTACAGGGTTAACTAAGGTACTTTTGGATCTTTCGCAATTAATTTCTATGAACTGGTGAGAGCTATGATGTTCTAGTATTTTTTTAAGAGTATAACTTGATGGTCCCTAAATCCTCAGCAAATTTGGCTATACTCGCATCAGCCATTTCCAAGAAAAAGGTGTCTGAATTTCCCAAAAACTGCAATTTCCAGCCACTTTTCAGAGTCATCAAAAATCATCATTTTTGATTCGGCTAAAATTTTGTAGGGAGACAAGAGGACATTTCAGAAGAGTTATTCCGTTGAAATTTTGCTAATAATGCTAATGGAAAAGTAATTAGAAGGATTCCAGAATTCTATATAGGACTCTACCATGGTGAGTACACTAAGTTGAATTTTGCTCTAAAATCTTTAAATTCAACTCGATTTTGAAACGGAGACCGGATTTGTATTCGAATTTGATAACCATATGAATAAATAACAACAGAACTGAGAAATTCAACAATGAATTTCAGAGGACAAAAATTTTTGACCGAAATGTACAGGGTTAACTAAGGTACTTTTGGACCTTTCGCAATTAATTTCTATGAACTGGTGAGAGCTATGATGTTCTAGTATTTTTTTAGAGTATAACTTGATGGTCCCTAAATCCTCAGCAAATTTGGCTATACTCGCATCAGCCATTTCCAAGAAAAAGGTGTCTGAATTTCCCAAAAACTGCAATTTCCAGCCACTTTTCAGAGTCATAAAAAATCATCATTTTTGATTCGGCTAAAATTTTGTAGGAAGACAAGAGGACATTTCAGAAGAGTTATTCCGTTGAAATTTTGCTAATAATGCTAATGGAAAAGTAATTAGAAGGATTCCAGAATTCTATATAGGACTCTACCATGGTGAGTACACTAAGTTGAATTTTGCTCTAAAATCTTTAAATTCAACTCGATTTCGAAACGGAGACCGGATTTGTATTCGAATTTGATAACCATATGAATAAATAACAACAGAACTGAGAAATTCAACAATGAATTTCAGAGGACAAAATTTTTGACCGAAATGTACAGGGTTAACTAAGGTACTTTTGGATCTTTCGCAATTAATTTCTATGAACTGGTGAGAGCTATGATGTTCTAGTATTTTTTTAAGAGTATAACTTGATGGTCCCTAAATCCTCAGCAAATTTGGCTATACTCGCATCAGCCATTTCCAAGAAAAAGGTGTCTGAATTTCCCAAAAACTGCAATTTCCAGCCACTTTTCAGAGTCATAAAAAATCATCATTTTTGATTCGGCTAAAATTTTGTAGGGAGACAAGAGGACATTTCAGAAGAGTTATTCCGTTGAAATTTTGCTAATAATGCTAATGGAAAAGTAATTAGAAGGATTCCAGAATTCTATATAGGACTCTACCATGGTGAGTACACTAAGTTGAATTTTGCTCTAAAATCTTTAAATTCAACTCGATTTTGAAACGGAGACCGGATTTGTATTCGAATTTGATAACCATATGAATAAATAACAACAGAACTGAGAAATTCAACAATGAATTTCAGAGGACAAAAATTTTTGACCGAAATGTACAGGGTTAACTAAGGTACTTTTGGACCTTTCGCAATTAATTTCTATGAACTGGTGAGAGCTATGATGTTCTAGTATTTTTTTAAGAGTATAACTTGATGGTCCCTAAATCCTCAGCAAATTTGGCTATACTCGCATCAGCCATTTCCAAGAAAAAGGTGTCTGAATTTCCCAAAAACTGCAATTTCCAGCCACTTTTCAGAGTCATAAAAAATCATCATTTTTGATTCGGCTAAAATTTTGTAGGGAAGACAAGAGGACATTTCAGAAGAGTTATTCCGTTGAAATTTTGCTAATAATGCTAATGGAAAAGTAATTAGAAGGATTCCAGAATTCTATATAGGACTCTACCATGGTGAGTACACTAAGTTGAATTTTGCTCTAAAATCTTTAAATTCAACTCGATTTTGAAACGGAGACCGGATTTGTATTCGAATTTGATAACCATATGAATAAATAACAACAGAACTGAGAAATTCAACAATGAATTTCAGAGGACAAAAATTTTTGACCGAAATGTACAGGGTTAACTAAGGTACTTTTGGACCTTTCGCAATTAATTTCTATGAACTGGTGAGAGCTATGATGTTCTAGTATTTTTTTAAGAGTATAACTTGATGGTCCCTAAATCCTCAGCAAATTTGGCTATACTCGCATCAGCCATTTCCAAGAAAAAGGTGTCTGAATTTCCCAAAAACTGCAATTTCCAGCCACTTTTCAGAGTCATAAAAATCATCATTTTTGATTCGGCTAAAATTTTGTAGGAAGACAAGAGGACATTTCAGAAGAGTTATTCCGTTGAAATTTTGCTAATAATGCTAATGGAAAAGTAATTAGAAGGATTCCAGAATTCTATATAGGACTCTACCATGGTGAGTACACTAAGTTGAATTTTGCTCTAAAATCTTTAAATTCAACTCGATTTTGAAACGGAGACCGGATTTGTGTTCGAATTTGATAACCATATGAATAAATAACAACAGAACTGAGAAATTCAACAATGAATTTCAGAGGACAAAAATTTTTGACCGAAATGTACAGGGTTAACTAAGGTACTTTTGGACCTTTCGCAATTAATTTCTATGAACTGGTGAGAGCTATGATGTTCTAGTATTTTTTTAAGAGTATAACTTGATGGTCCCTAAATCCTCAGCAAATTTGGCTATACTCGCATCAGCCATTTCCAAGAAAAAGGTGTCTGAATTTCCCAAAAACTGCAATTTCCAGCCACTTTTCAGAGTCATAAAAATCATCATTTTTGATTCGGCTAAAATTTTGTAGGAAGACAAGAGGACATTTCAGAAGAGTTATTCCGTTGAAATTTTGCTAATAATGCTAATGGAAAAGTAATTAGAAGGATTCCAGAATTCTATATAGGACTCTACCATGGTGAGTACACTAAGTTGAATTTTGCTCTAAAATCTTTAAATTCAACTCGATTTTGAAACGGAGACCGGATTTGTGTTCGAATTTGATAACCATATGAATAAATAACAACAGAACTGAGAAATTCAACAATGAATTTCAGAGGACAAAATTTTTGACCGAAATGTACAGGGTTAACTAAGGTACTTTTGGTTCCTTTCGCAATTAATTTCTATGAACTGGTGAGAGCTATGATGTTCTAGTATTTTTTTAAGAGTATAACTTGATGGTCCCTAAATCCTCAGCAAATTTGGCTATACTCGCATCAGCCATTTCCAAGAAAAAGGTGTCTGAATTTCCCAAAAACTGCAAATTCCAGCCACTTTTCAGAGTCATAAAAATCATCATTTTTGATTCGGCTAAAATTTTGTAGGAAGACAAGAGGACATTTCAGAAGAGTTATTCCGTTGAAATTTTGCTAATAATGCTAATGGAAAAGTAATTAGAAGGATTCCAGAATTCTATATAGGACTCTACCATGGTGAGTACACTAAGTTGAATTTTGCTCTAAAATCTTTAAATTCAACTCGATTTTGAAACGGAGACCGGATTTGTGTTCGAATTTGATAACCATATGAATAAATAACAACAGAACTGAGAAATTCAACAATGAATTTCAGAGGACAAAAATTTTTGACCGAAATGTACAGGGTTAACTAAGGTACTTTTGGTCCTTTCGCAATTAATTTCTATGAACTGGTGAGAGCTATGATGTTCTAGTATTTTTTTAAGAGTATAACTTGATGGTCCCTAAATCCTCAGCAAATTTGGCTATACTCGCATCAGCCATTTCCAAGAAAAAGGTGTCTGAATTTCCCAAAAACTGCAATTTCCAGCCACTTTTCAGAGTCATAAAAAATCATCATTTTTGATTCGGCTAAAATTTTGTAGGAAGACAAGAGGACATTTCAGAAGAGTTATTCCGTTGAAATTTTGCTAATAATGCTAATGGAAAAGTAATTAGAAGGATTCCAGAATTCTATATAGGACTCTACCATGGTGAGTACACTAAGTTGAATTTTGCTCTAAAATCTTTAAATTCAACTCGATTTTGAAACGGAGACCGGATTTGTGTTCGAATTTGATAACCATATGAATAAATAACAACAGAACTGAGAAATTCAACAATGAATTTCAGAGGACAAAAATTTTTGACCGAAATGTACAGGGTTAACTAAGGTACTTTTGGACCTTTCGCAATTAATTTCTATGAACTGGTGAGAGCTATGATGTTCTAGTATTTTTTTAAGAGTATAACTTGATGGTCCCTAAATCCTCAGCAAATTTGGCTATACTCGCATCAGCCATTTCCAAGAAAAAGGTGTCTGAATTTCCCAAAAACTGCAATTTCCAGCCACTTTTCAGAGTCATAAAAAATCATCATTTTTGATTCGGCTAAAATTTTGTAGGAAGACAAGAGGACATTTCAGAAGAGTTATTCCGTTGAAATTTTGCTAATAATGCTAATGGAAAAGTAATTAGAAGGATTCCAGAATTCTATATAGGACTCTACCATGGTGAGTACACTAAGTTGAATTTTGCTCTAAAATCTTTAAATTCAACTCGATTTTGAAACGGAGACCGGATTTGTGTTCGAATTTGATAACCATATGAATAAATAACAACAGAACTGAGAAATTCAACAATGAATTTCAGAGGACAAAATTTTTTGACCGAAATGTACAGGGTTAACTAAGGTACTTTTGGTTCCTTTCGCAATTAATTTCTATGAACTGGTGAGAGCTATGATGTTCTAGTATTTTTTTAAGAGTATAACTTGATGGTCCCTAAATCCTCAGCAAATTTGGCTATACTCGCATCAGCCATTTCCAAGAAAAAGGTGTCTGAATTTCCCAAAAACTGCAATTTCCAGCCACTTTTCAGAGTCACTAAAAATCATCATTTTTGATTCGGCTAAAATTTTGTAGGAAGACAAGAGGACATTTCAGAAGAGTTATTCCGTTGAAATTTTGCTAATAATGCTAATGGAAAAGTAATTAGAAGGATTCCAGAATTCTATATAGGACTCTACCATGGTGAGTACACTAAGTTGAATTTTGCTCTAAAATCTTTAAATTCAACTCGATTTCGAAACGGAGACCGGATTTGTATTCGAATTTGATAACCATATGAATAAATAACAACAGAACTGAGAAATTCAACAATGAATTTCAGAGGACAAAAATTTTTGACCGAAATGTACAGGGTTAACTAAGGTACTTTTGGACCTTTCGCAATTAATTTCTATGAACTGGTGAGAGCTATGATGTTCTAGTATTTTTTTATGAGTATAACTTGATGGTCCCTAAATCCTCAGCAAATTTGGCTATACTCGCATCAGCCATTTCCAAGAAAAAGGTGTCTGAATTTCCCAAAAACTGCAATTTCCAGCCACTTTTCAGAGTCATAAAAAATCATCATTTTTGATTCGGCTAAAATTTTGTAGGAAGACAAGAGGACATTTCAGAAGAGTTATTCCGTTGAAATTTTGCTAATAATGCTAATGGAAAAGTAATTAGAAGGATTCCAGAATTCTATATAGGACTCTACCATGGTGAGTACACTAAGTTGAATTTTGCTCTAAAATCTTTAAATTCAACTCGATTTTGAAACGGAGACCGGATTTGTGTTCGAATTTGATAACCATATGAATAAATAACAACAGAACTGAGAAATTCAACAATGAATTTCAGAGGACAAAAATTTTTGACCGAAATGTACAGGGTTAACTAAGGTACTTTTGGACCTTTCGCAATTAATTTCTATGAACTGGTGAGAGCTATGATGTTCTAGTATTTTTTTAAGAGTATAACTTGATGGTCCCTAAATCCTCAGCAAATTTGGCTATACTCGCATCAGCCATTTCCAAGAAAAAGGTGTCTGAATTTCCCAAAAACTGCAATTTCCAGCCACTTTTCAGAGTCATAAAAATCATCATTTTTGATTCGGCTAAAATTTTGTAGGAAGACAAGAGGACATTTCAGAAGAGTTATTCCGTTGAAATTTTGCTAATAATGCTAATGGAAAAGTAATTAGAAGGATTCCAGAATTCTATATAGGACTCTACCATGGTGAGTACACTAAGTTGAATTTTGCTCTAAAATCTTTAAATTCAACTCGATTTCGAAACGGAGACCGGATTTGTATTCGAATTTGATAACCATATGAATAAATAACAACAGAACTGAGAAATTCAACAATGAATTTCAGAGGACAAAAATTTTTGACCGAAATGTACAGGGTTAACTAAGGTACTTTGGATCCTTTCGCAATTAATTTCTATGAACTGGTGAGAGCTATGATGTTCTAGTATTTTTTTAAGAGTATAACTTGATGGTCCCTAAATCCTCAGCAAATTTGGCTATACTCGCATCAGCCATTTCCAAGAAAAAGGTGTCTGAATTTCCCAAAAACTGCAATTTCCAGCCACTTTTCAGAGTCATCAAAAATCATCATTTTTGATTCGGCTAAAATTTTGTAGGAAGACAAGAGGACATTTCAGAAGAGTTATTCCGTTGAAATTTTGCTAATAATGCTAATGGAAAAGTAATTAGAAGGATTCCAGAATTCTATATAGGACTCTACCATGGTGAGTACACTAAGTTGAATTTTGCTCTAAAATCTTTAAATTGAACTCGATTTTGAAACGGAGACCGGATTTGTGTTCCAATTTGATAACCATATGAATAAATAACAACAGAACTGAGAAATTCAACAATGAATTTCAGAGGACAAAAATTTTTGACCGAAATGTACAGGGTTAACTAAGGTACTTTTGGACCTTTCGCAATTAATTTCTATGAACTGGTGAGAGCTATGATGTTCTAGTATTTTTTTAAGAGTATAACTTGATGGTCCCTAAATCCTCAGCAAATTTGGCTATACTCGCATCAGCCATTTCCAAGAAAAAGGTGTCTGAATTTCCCAAAAACTGCAATTTCCAGCCACTTTTCAGAGTCATCAAAAATCATCATTTTTGATTCGGCTAAAATTTTGTAGGAAGACAAGAGGACATTTCAGAAGAGTTATTCCGTTGAAATTTTGCTAATAATGCTAATGGAAAAGTAATTAGAAGGATTCCAGAATTCTATATAGGACTCTACCATGGTGAGTACACTAAGTTGAATTTTGCTCTAAAATCTTTAAATTCAACTCGATTTTGAAACGGAGACCGGATTTGTGTTCGAATTTGATAACCATATGAATAAATAACAACAGAACTGAGAAATTCAACAATGAATTTCAGAGGACAAAAATTTTTGACCGAAATGTACAGGGTTAACTAAGGTACTTTTGGACCTTTCGCAATTAATTTCTATGAACTGGTGAGAGCTATGATGTTCTAGTATTTTTTTAAGAGTATAACTTGATGGTCCCTAAATCCTCAGCAAATTTGGCTATACTCGCATCAGCCATTTCCAAGAAAAAGGTGTCTGAATTTCCCAAAAACTGCAATTTCCAGCCACTTTTCAGAGTCATAAAAATCATCATTTTTGATTCGGCTAAAATTTTGTAGGAAGACAAGAGGACATTTCAGAAGAGTTATTCCGTTGAAATTTTGCTAATAATGCTAATGGAAAAGTAATTAGAAGGATTCCAGAATTCTATATAGGACTCTACCATGGTGAGTACACTAAGTTGAATTTTGCTCTAAAATCTTTAAATTCAACTCGATTTTGAAACGGAGACCGGATTTGTGTTCGAATTTGATAACCATATGAATAAATAACAACAGAACTGAGAAATTCAACAATGAATTTCAGAGGACAAAAATTTTTGACCGAAATGTACAGGGTTAACTAAGGTACTTTTGGATCTTTCGCAATTAATTTCTATGAACTGGTGAGAGCTATGATGTTCTAGTATTTTTTTATGAGTATAACTTGATGGTCCCTAAATCCTCAGCAAATTTGGCTATACTCGCATCAGCCATTTCCAAGAAAAAGGTGTCTGAATTTCCCAAAAACTGCAATTTCCAGCCACTTTTCAGAGTCATCAAAAATCATCATTTTTGATTCGGCTAAAATTTTGTAGGAAGACAAGAGGACATTTCAGAAGAGTTATTCCGTTGAAATTTTGCTAATAATGCTAATGGAAAAGTAATTAGAAGGATTCCAGAATTCTATATAGGACTCTACCATGGTGAGTACACTAAGTTGAATTTTGCTCTAAAATCTTTAAATTCAACTCGATTTCGAAACGGAGACCGGATTTGTATTCGAATTTGATAACCATATGAATAAATAACAACAGAACTGAGAAATTCAACAATGAATTTCAGAGGACAAAAATTTTTGACCGAAATGTACAGGGTTAACTAAGGTACTTTTGGACCTTTCGCAATTAATTTCTATGAACTGGTGAGAGCTATGATGTTCTAGTATTTTTTTATGAGTATAACTTGATGGTCCCTAAATCCTCAGCAAATTTGACTATACTCGCATCAGCCATTTCCAAGAAAAAGGTGTCTGAATTTCCCAAAAACTGCAATTTCCAGCCACTTTTCAGAGTCATCAAAAATCATCATTTTTGATTCGGCTAAAATTTTGTAGGAAGACAAGAGGACATTTCAGAAGAGTTATTCCGTTGAAATTTTGCTAATAATGCTAATGGAAAAGTAATTAGAAGGATTCCAGAATTCTATATAGGACTCTACCATGGTGAGTACACTAAGTTGAATTTTGCTCTAAAATCTTTAAATTCAACTCGATTTTGAAACGGAGACCGGATTTGTATTCGAATTTGATAACCATATGAATAAATAACAACAGAACTGAGAAATTCAACAATGAATTTCAGAGGACAAAAATTTTTGACCGAAATGTACAGGGTTAACTAAGGTACTTTTGGATCTTTCGCAATTAATTTCTATGAACTGGTGAGAGCTATGATGTTCTAGTATTTTTTTAAGAGTATAACTTGATGGTCCCTGAATCCTCAGCAAATTTGGCTATACTCGCATCAGCCATTTCCAAGAAAAAGGTGTCTGAATTTCCCAAAAACTGCAATTTCCAGCCACTTTTCAGAGTCATCAAAAATCATCATTTTTGATTCGGCTAAAATTTTGTAGGAGACAAGAGGACATTTCAGAAGAGTTATTCCGTTGAAATTTTGCTAATAATGCTAATGGAAAAGTAATTAGAAGGATTCCAGAATTCTATATAGGACTCTACCATGGTGAGTACACTAAGTTGAATTTTGCTCTAAAATCTTTAAATTCAACTCGATTTCGAAACGGAGACCGGATTTGTATTCGAATTTGATAACCATATGAATAAATAACAACAGAACTGAGAAATTCAACAATGAATTTCAGAGGACAAAAATTTTTGACCGAAATGTACAGGGTTAACTAAGGTACTTTTGGACCTTTCGCAATTAATTTCTATGAACTGGTGAGAGCTATGATGTTCTAGTATTTTTTTAAGAGTATAACTTGATGGTCCCTAAATCCTCAGCAAATTTGGCTATACTCGCATCAGCCATTTCCAAGAAAAAGGTGTCTGAATTTCCCAAAAACTGCAATTTCCAGCCACTTTTCAGAGTCATCAAAAATCATCATTTTTGATTCGGCTAAAATTTTGTAGGAAGACAAGAGGACATTTCAGAAGAGTTATTCCGTTGAAATTTTGCTAATAATGCTAATGGAAAAGTAATTAGAAGGATTCCAGAATTCTATATAGGACTCTACCATGGTGAAGAAAAGGTTTGTCTAAATCTTAAATTCAACTCGATTTCCGAACGGACGTTGTATAAAATTTTGATTTATTGGCTAATAAATTAAAGAAACGGGAAACATTCAGACAATGATTTCCGAGGAAAAAATTTTTGACCAAAATGTAAGGAACTAAGGAACGGACTTCGCAATTCATTTCTAGATACCGGTGAGAGCTATGATTTCTATTTTTTTGAGTATAATCTTTAAATGTCCAATCCTCAGCAAAGGACCGATTTGCATCACCATTTCAAGAAAAAGGTGTCAATGAATTTCACAAACTGAATTCAACAATTTTCAGAGTCATAAAAATTTATCCTTTAATGTCGGCTAAATTTGTGAGACAAACATTTCAGAAGAGTTATTCCGTGAATTTGCAAAGTAATGCTATTGAAAGTATAATAGGTTCCCCAAATTATCAGGACTTTGGTAACTCGCATCATTTTGTCCAAAAACTTTAATTCACCCGATTTCGAAACTGCATTTGTAGGAAGACAAGAGGACATTTCAGAAGAGTTATTCCGTTGAAATTTTGCTAATAATGCTAATGGAAAAGTAATTAGAAGGATTCCAGAATTCTATATAGGACTCCACCATGGTGAGTACACTAAGTTGAATTTTGCTCTAAAATCTTCAAATTCAACTCGATTTCGAAACGGAGACCGGATTTGTATTCGAATTTGATAACCATATGAATAAATAACAACAGAACTGAGAAATTCAACAATGGATTTCAGAGGACAAAAATTTTTGACCGAAATGTACAGGGTTAACTGAGGTACTTTTGGTCCTTTCGCAATTAATTTCTGTGAACTGTTGAGAGCTATGATGTTCTAGTATTTTTTTTATGAGTATAACTTGATGTTCCCTAAATCCTCAGCAAATTTGGCTATACTCGCATCAGCCATTTCCAAGAAAAAGGTGTCTGAATTTCCCAAAAACTGCAATTTCCAGCCACTTTTCAGAGTCATCAAAAATCATCATTTTTGATTCGGCTAAAATTTTGTAGGAAGACAAGAGGACATTTCAGAAGAGTTATTCCGTTGAAATTTTGCTAATAATGCTAATGGAAAAGTAATTAGAAGGATTCCAGAATTCTATATAGGACTCTACCATGGTGAGTACACCAAGTTGAATTTTGCTCTAAAATCTTCAAATTCAACTCGATTTTGAAACGGAGACCGGATTTGTGTTCGAATTTGATAACCATATGAATAAATAACAACAGAACTGAGAAATTCAACAATGAATTTCAGAGGACAAAAATTTTTGACCGAAATGTACAGGGTTAACTAAGGTACTTTTGGACCTTTCGCAATTAATTTCTGTGAACTGTTGAGAGCTATGATGTTCTAGTATTTTTTTATGAGTATAACTTGATGGTCCCTAAATCCTCAGCAAATTTGGCTATACTCGCATCAGCCATTTCCAAGAAAAAGGTGTCTGAATTTCCCCTAAACTGCAATTTCCAGCCACTTTTCAGAGTCATCAAAAATCATCATTTTTGATTCGGCTAAAATTTTGTAGGAAGACAAGAGGACATTTCAGAAGAGTTATTCCGTTGAAATTTTGCTAATAATGCTAATGGAAAAGTAATTAGAAGGATTCCAGAATTCTATATAGGACTCTACCATGGTGAGTACACTAGTTGAATTTTGCTCTAAAATCTTTGAATTCAACTCGATTTTGAAACGGAGACCGGATTTGTATTCGAATTTGATAACCATATGAATAAATAACAACAGAACTGAGAAATTCAACAATGAATTTCAGAGGACAAAAATTTTTGACCGAAATGTACAGGGCTAAGGTACTTTCGGAACTTTCGCAATTAATTTCTATGAACTGGTGAGAGCTATGATGTTCTAGTATTTTTTTAAGAGTATAACTTGATGGTCCCCAAATCCTCAGCAAATTTGGCTAAAATCGCATCAGCCATGTCCAAGAAAAAGGTGTCTGAATTTCCCAAAAACTGCAATTTCCAGCCACTTTTCAGAGTCATCAAAAATCATCATTTTTGATTCGGCTAAAATTCTGTAGGAAGACAAGAGGACATTTCAGAAGAGTTATTCCGTTGAAATTTTGCTAATAATGCTAATGGAAAAGTAATTAGAAGGATTCCTGAATTCTATATAGGACCCTACCATTGTGAGTACATAAAGTTGATTTTTGCTCTAAAATCTTTAAATTGACCTTGATTTGAAACATAAACCGGATTTGCGTTCAAATTTGATAACTATATGAATACCGGTATATAACTGAGAAATTCAACAATAAATTTCAAATTGCGAAAAATTTTGGCCAAAATGTACAGGGTTAAACTTTTGGACCTTTCGCAATTAATTTCTATGAACTGGTGATACCTGCGCTGTTCTAGTATTTTCTATGGGTGGATTGCAAGAACGAAGTTTAACCCCGGCCTACTTTAGACGCCGTCTAAGTACAAAATAGCATTGTCTCTGCAATGCTATTTTGTACTTAGACGGTGTCTAAAGTAGGCCGGGGTTTAAACTTCGTTCTTGCAATCCGCCCTATGAGTATAACTTGATGATCATTAAATCCTTAGCAAATTTAGCTACACTTCCCCCAGCCATTTCCAAGAAAAATGTGTCTGGATTACCAAACACTGCCATTTCCAGACAATTTTCAGAGTGACTTCTGGAAAAACAACAATTGCCCAAGTATGTTTGGATATTCATCTAGCAGAATTAATTCTGAAGGAGAAAATATAATTTCCGATATTTTAAAATCAAAATGACGTCGGAATTCAAATTTGAAAAACTTGAGAAAAGCTAAAATCATCATTTTTGATTCAGCTAAAATTTTGTAGGAAGACGAGAGGACATTTCAAAAGAGTTATTTTGTTGAAATTTCAGAAGTGGCTTTTTAAATAACAACAATTGTACAATTATGTTCGGATATTCAGCAAGAAGATTCAATTCTAATTTCTAAGAAATGAAATGTTTTTTTTTTGAAATTTTAAAACCAAAATTGACGTAAGAAACCAAATTTTATAAAAAGATGAATCGAAATCATAAATTTCTGCTTTCTCATCTAAAATTTTGTAGGACGACATGAGGCTAATTTTATAAACCCAAATAGGCCTACGTGGAAATTTCCCACCTAAAATATTTTCTCAAGTGATTATGAGGATTCTAAGACTTGACATGGCAAAATTATCAAATCATATCTTGCTCTAAAATATCTAAATTGAGCTTAATGAAGAAACTGAGACCGATTTTGAGTTCTAATTTGTAGCTCTACATATACATAATGACAGAACTGAAAAATTTCACACAGAGTTTTTGACACACTACTTCAACCGTTTGTAATCAATTTCTATGAACTGGTGACACCCTTGGATGTTCTAGTACTAGGCAAACACAGAATATGCGTTGTACGATGAGCGAGATGTCTATATAAAGTATGATCTAAAACTCTACACACATTGATCGTATAAAAATAATAAAATATATTTCTTTCGATACCAACGAGTCCAAGGTGCCGTGGATCTATCACTGCAAGATTTTTCTGCTATTACAGTATTTCTATCTATTCGATGAATAAAGAACACTTACCGGTATTACATATTTTCTTCGAAACGGCTGGTCAGAATTGGATACAAATTCCTAATTATGTGTATCACTTCTGTTTTTAGACGTGAGGAAAATTTGAATTATTTTGGTGAGATTTTTAGACGAGCTTTAGCGAGAATTCAATTTGACATACTGAAAAAAATTGTTGTTCGTTTTTAATTTTTGTTTGTTGGTTTGTTTTTATGTTTTTTAATGAATTTTAGACATTTCAAAAATACCAGTTAGAATAACATGGCGAAAAAAAAAAGAAAATATATTTATTTTCCCAAAAAATGAAATTTTGCGTGAAGTTGAATTACATTTTGATAAACATTTCTAAAAAATTTCAGCTTGATCGGGTCAGCCATTTTGAAGAAAAAATCACTCAAATCAGTTTTTACCCACTTTTACCCATACTATTACTATCCGCTCGTCTAACAACGCATATATGGCGTTTTCCTAGTATTTTTCAATTTTTTCCACATAGCATGGGGATTTTAGAAACTTTGAGATGATGTTTCAGAAAAATGGTCCAACCTATTTGACCCAAAAACTATAGGGTTCCAAGTTGGATAAGTTTGCGTATACAGAAAAAGTTTCATGTCGATCGGTCAAACTCTGCGACCTGTGCAGTACAGTGCTTACAAAAAAAAAATTGCAGACAACGCTCCTTAAGAGTTGTATGCAAATAGTCGCTAACGCTCATCTAATTATTTTTATGAGAGAAAACTTTAGATCTCTAAATTTCCAGAAAGTTCCATTGCCCCACAAAAAAACGTCACTGATTCAACAAAAAAATGCAATTTCTCGTGTATTTTTAGAACATACTTTTGAAATAACGATAATTGTACAATCAATATAGGCCTATGTTTAGATATTCCGATGGAGAATTTAATTCTTGGAAAAGAAATACTTTTTGAAGTTTTTTCCCTGGATGTACCATTTTCCTGCATGGATGGTTTTATTTTTCAGGTCCCTTAAAAATGATCACGGTTCTTCTTTTTACCTCCAGTTCGTCCCATTTTTTTTGTGAGTAGGTGCTAAGTACTCTTGGTAACCCAAAACAGTCTAAAATAAATCAAACTCGACAAAAGTAAAAGAAGCAAAAAAGTTGTGACTGTTTATTTGGCTAAATTTTTTTGGGACAATGAAAGAACATTAAAAAAAAAAATGAATAAATTCTTCGAAAGTGTCACCATTATAGATAATTGAAAAATAGCAACTCCGTTTTCCTACTTACTGGTATCGGGCTTGTAGTTCGTAGTTGCCTTCTCTTTCTTCTTCAACGGTATGCTAGTTGATACGTGTGCTGACATGGTACTTGTAGCTCTCGTTGTTGCGTTCATCTTCTTCCCTCTTCTTGCTACGACCTCATTGCGTCAACGTCTGCATCGTACTGCCGTCATAGTAGCCTTCTCTTCCTTCTTCAACGGTACTGCTAGTTGATACGTGTACGTTGTTGACGAGCCGTAACAGCTGGAACAAAACAAATACAGTAATGAAACATCTTAGATAGGTATATTTTAAACAAATCAATAGAATGTCTTGAAATACTGTCAGACCTATTTGTCACATGCGCCTGTTGATATGACGACAATGATTTAAATTTAAATTAAAGGACATCACAACCCTGGGGCTAGATTCAAACGAATAATGACACTATTTTTTCTTCCAATTCAATAATTCAAGAGAAAACTTAAAATCAACATCTCAGTTCAAGAAATTTCAATTCATTAAAATGTCCTCCAGGACCCGCCCCCTTAAGACAATATGTGATTCTTTCAATATTTTGAATTGATACAGAATCAGTAATGCTTATAAATGTCATGTCTTTGAAAAGGGGGCGGGTCCTGGATGGCAAATAAATAAATTATAAATAACTTCTGAAACTGAGATGACGATATCTAGCAGGCGCGGCTCGTGAACGTTTCAACAACTGAGACCCCTCAAAAAGAGGGGGTGTGGGGGGCGGAAGCCCCCCCCAGTTCAGCCCCGCAGGAATTTTTTTTTAATGTGATTTTACCGAGTTTTGGAATTATCTCTCAACTTTGGAAATTATTCAAAATTTAGGAACTATCATTAGGTCTATTGGTTAGGTCATAAGATATGGTCGTAAGGTCATAAGTTTGTAATTTCAGGGAAAGCTAGGAATCATCTCAATTTCAGAATTTAAAATTAGGCCTACATTTTTTGTCCTTCTAGAGACAATGAGTGACGAGTCACGACGTAGGAATTCTGATCCTGTGAAGGAACACGAACAGAATCGAGTATTCTCTACGTCACGACTAAGAAAGTCCCGAATCCTAGAAGACAAACACATTAATTTTTATTTCTGAAATTGAGATGATGATTTCTATTTTTCTAAAATTAAGGAACTAAATATCGATATCATTCCTCAAAATCCAGATTCAGCATTGTGATGTTAATCACCGTAACACACAGGGCCAACAAAATGATTTGTTCAATTCGCACGACCCAGCAAGACAATCATGTGTGTCATATGAGGTCTTGAACGATCTTTAATACCTTTGCGTTTACCGGACTTGACGTGTGTTTGTCTGCCGCGTTTTACTATCATATTTTTCTGTCGCACTTATTACTTCTTTGGGAAAATGGTCTATTAAGAATATCCTTAATCCAGCACTCACTAACACTTACACTTGTAGCACTAGGCGCCATCGCATTACAGATCCACTATCCAGTTATCGTACCGCAAACACACCACGCGCAAATACAATCCCCTAAACGTCTTGCTCTATTGAAAACCGCGAACCGCGATGCAACTAAATAATGAACCAATCACCAATCAGCGAAACAATGCCGAATTAGGGAAACACGTGGCCGGTCGAGTCGGTAATACAGTCACCTCGCCCATCGGTCTAATTATTGTTCAAACTTACCGCCAGAGCTGCATTTCACGCTGTTTTTTACAGTCGGCGCACACATCTCGCACATCAATCCTGTGGCCTCTAACCCTGTTGCCATAATAGCAAATTCGCAGCAATTTTGCTAGCGGAAAACGGCAAAAGATAACAATGCAACGTCGCACTGCTTATTGTACCAGCATCACAAGCTAGGCCGAATCCACAGGGGCCTCATCCATAGTACACATGCTAAAAACATTTTCTTACGTTCTACGCACGAAAAACATTGACCCTCAGATGAAAATGGACCTTAGTCCTTGAGGTTTTGAATGTAGAAAGGTCTTCGGATATTACAGAGACTGCATTGTGGCAGTATGTCTGGCATATATATATATATATATATATATATATATATATATATATATATATTTTGAAAGATTTATTTTCTCAGAGCTGAGACTACGCCACCAACTTAAAACATCGTAAACTGACACGTTTGTTACTTACTTCACTAGCGTTGGTAATGACCTTGCCAATATCATTAGGAATAATAGAGTAAACTCTTCTTTAGGTAATGATCCACCACAATTAACTTTTAACTGTATATAACATGAATAATTCTAATATGTTTTTAATTCCTATCACGGAAACGGAACTTCTCAATCAAATTGTAGATTTAAAATTAAGTTCAGCTTATGGATCGGATAATACAAACTTTTGCCATCAAATGTGCGAAGTCATATATAACTCGTTCCTTGGTATACATATTCAACATGTGTTTTCAATCCGGATTTTTCCCAGATAAGTTCAAGACAGCTCTTGTCATTCCGATACATAAAAACAACGATATTACGCTAATAGAAAATTATAGACCGATATCATTGATTTCACATTTCTCTAAATTATTTGAAAAATGTATCAAAGTAAGACTGCTGACATTTTTAGATTTAAAAAACGCACTTTCTCCTCATCAATATGGTTTCAGGCCCAAGAGCAGTACTAATAATGCAATATGGAATCTAACTACTGTAGTCTGTTATATCGATCTCTGGATGATAATGAAAAGGTTTTAGCAGTATTATCATCTAGCAGCTAGCCAAAGCTTTTGACACGGTAGATCACAGAATATTACTAAATAAGATGGAATTGATGGGCACTCGTGGTGTACCTTTGGAATTTTTCAAGAGATATCTGCATAACAGAAAACAAAAAGTTAAAGTTGGACACTCTTTCAGTAAAGAAGAAACTATTAAGATCGGTGTCCCACAGGGTACGGTTCTATATTATTTTTAATATACATAAATGACCTTTGTAACTTGGACATAAAGGGAAATATATTCTCATATGCAGATGACACAGCACTAGTCTTTGTTGGAGATAATTGGGAAGAAGTTTTTAACACATCTAACCAATCATTACAACATGTCTATCACTGGCTTAATAACAACTTGCTAACACTAAATACATCTAAAACTTTGTACATCCCTATCACAGTCAATTTGAAAACCGAACCGGGTCCAAACTACATATTGCAGCTTCATTCAGACCGTTGCCTGATGAACCGTGATTATACTTGTCTTACTCTTCAATGCTAGCCCTTACATAAAATATCTTGGCATTATTATTGATAAACATTTGAGATGGAATGAACACATAAAAACGGTTGTTAAAAAAACTAGAAATATTCTTTACTTATTTTATAGGCTTCGCCATATTCTTACTCGCAACTTGCTTTTAATGGTCTACAAATCTTTGGTCCAATCTATTTTCGAATATGGTATAATAGGGTGCGGGGGAGCGAATAATACAAATTTCAAGCCAATAGTCAATGTTCAAAAACTAATATTAAAAGTTTTCTTCATAAACCAAAATTATTTCCAATAACAACGTTATTTCAGGAAACTAAAGTTCTAAATTTGAATCAGTTGTTCATTAAATCCGCTTTGATTTATATCTATAAAAAAATCAATTCATTTCTAAAATCTAATACTATAGAAAAGGTTCATCAAACACGCAATTACGATCTTAACCTTCTTGCCATTCCTAAACGTAATAAACAAATTGGTCAGCAGCATATCGACTTCATAGGTGCAAAAATATTCAATAAAATTTCTTTTTTTATCCGCTCTACCAAGAATTTAAACACCTTCAAAGAGAATAATCAATTGGATACTATTGCATTATTAACTATTTGCAGGTTTTCACACAAGGTAAAATGCATAAATTATAAATAAATCTTGTACTGTTGTCAGGACATGGTTCTCTGTTATGCAAGTTGATTTTAGAATGCAGTGCTCTTCTAGCAAATTTGAATTAGTTTTCCAATAAATGTGTGATCAAAGTTTGCTGTTCAATTTGTTTACATGGATTTCTCAGCTCAATTGTAACTTTCGTCTGGTTTGGTATTGCTTTTTATATCTTCATATTTCATGAACACTGCTCATAATTATGTATACTGTACTCTTTATATTCACTCAAGCATCACTTGCACATACTTTTCTTCCATAATTATCACATTATTTTCTTCTTCTGATACTAAAATAGATTTTTGGGTTCATCTTTTCTAATTTTATAATTTGCTATCGCCAACTTCTGATAAATAATCATTAGTTATGTTGCCCGCACGTAATAATTCGTTCTTATGCGGGCTTTTTATTATTTCATTTCCTCATTTTCATACATGGCAGTTTTTTCATATTTTTTAGATTACCTTATACATATTTATTTTGTTATTATTATTACACTTGTTATTCTCATCTAGTTCTCGTCGAGTGCAGACGTGTTTCTGGTTGCTCCTGTTTCGCTGATTCACTCTGGCGTATTTTCTAGATCGGTTATGCCTTGCTTGAAGTGTAATGAGGCTAAATGCCTACTGATGGTGATTTTGTGAGTTGTGTTCATTGTAAAAGTGAATATCATTTTCAATGTTCGGGTTTGAAAAGATCTACTTACGTTTCCAAATCAAAAGACGATAAGGCTAAGTGGCGCTGCCTAAATTGTCGTAAAGCAGTAAGAAATCCGATGTTGATACGCCTACTGAAGTGAGTAAAACATTTACATTCGAGGATTCGGCTTCGATTAAAATCTTGTTCGGAGAATTAAAATTAGAAATTCTTTCGGAAATACGCGAAGAATTTAAAATTGGCTTCAACCTGGTGAAAGAAGAAATTCTGGCTGAGTTCAAGACCCTGAATGATACTGTGGACAAGCTAAAGAAAGACTGTACCGCCAAGGAAAAGATAATCGAAGATCTGTGTTCTCAAGTGAATAACCTTGATCAGTATGGCTGGAATAAGAACTTTGAGATAGACAATGTTGATTACATTGTTGGCGAGTGTGTAGAAGAAATTGTGCTAAAATTAGCTGATAAACTCGATATTGAGTTGCAACGGGAGGATATTGAGGCTGCTCATCATCTTCCTGCGAAAGCTAATACCAATCGTCCGCCCAGAATCATTGTTCAGCTCAACAGCCGTAAAAAGCGTGATTCTTTCATTAATAAGAAACGTCAAGTACGTCAAGTCGTAAGTCGTCAAAGTCGTCAAAAGTTACTTGACATTTTTTAAAAGGAATTGAAATATAATGTAATTATAGTTGGTGACGTAAACATTGATTTACTTGACTTCAATGATACAATTTCTGAAGAATACAAAACCTCACTAGCTTCTACTGGCTTTCTTAGCTGTATTGCTAATGCAACCCGCAAAGAATATAGGAATGATAGTTTTACTAGTTCCTGTCTCGATCATATTTTTGTTCGATTTAAAGAGGTTTCCTTACAATCAGTGATTTATAAAACTAAATTATCTGACCATTATTTAATTGCTGTAAACTTTGCGTTAAAGAACCATATTTCTAGAGACACTGCTGTCAAACCTGTCTCAATAAAGAAATGTTATCAAGAGAAGAAATTGATTAGGCTGTTGCGAGATATTGATTGGAATCCTCTTATTAGCCGAGCTTTAGCAAGGATTCAATTTGACACACTGAAAAAAATTGGTGTTCGTTTTCATTTTTTTTTTTCCTTATGTTTTTTGTCGGTTCTCCACAGGTCAACGGCTACAGCTATCATCTTCAAACTGTTTTTCAATATGGTTCCTCATCTAACTTAGATCTGTATAGTTTTGTGGCATTATCGGATGGTAACTTTTTTTATGAATTTTACAAATCTAAAAAAAAACATTAGAATAACATGGCGGAAAAAAAAGAAAATATTTTCATTTTATAAAACTAGGAAAACGCAGGATGTGCGTTGTACGATGAGCGAGATGTCTGTATAAAGTATAATCGAAAACTCTACAAACCTTGATCATTTGAAATGAACTTCATCCGATGTCAATGAATCTAGAAAGCCGTGACTTCGACAATGCAACATTTTTCAACTAATATTTCTATCTTTTCGATGAATAAAATACATTTATTATATTATTTTCTCCAAAACGGCTGGTCCGAATATCAAACCAAATTTTTATTCATGTATATTATTCTTGTGTTCAATTTGTGGAAAATTTGAATCGTATTGGAGAGATTTTTTTTTCAATTTTTTTCCGCTCAGCCAAATCTTATGGGGTTTTTAGAAACTTCTAAATGATGTTTCTCAAAAATGGTCCAACCGATTAGACCTCAAAACTATACAGTTCTAAGTTGGATAAGTTTGCATATAAAAAAAAGTTTCATGTCGATCGGTCAAACCCTGCGACCTGTGCAGTGTTTACAAAAAAAAACAAAAAAAAAAAAAAAAAAAAAAAACGCACAGACAAAGCTCCGTAAGACTCGAGTGAAAATCTTCGCTACGCTCATCTAAAAAATGAAATTTTGCGTGAAGTTGGATTACATTTTGATACACATTTCTAGAAATTTTCAGCTTGATCGGGTCAGCCATTTTGAATAAAAACATAAAATGTGCTAAATTGGTACCACTCGAAGGGATAGCTGAATCTCTACCCCTTGGAAAGTCGTCTCTTGTGTAAGTCGTCACTCTGAATGTCTGTTCTCATATATAATTTAATGTATTTATTAAATCTCTACCCCGCAGAAAGTCTGTTCCACGGAGACTCTTCACCTGCTGTTATATATTCGAAAACCATTCCTGAAAGTCTGTTCTATGGAAAGTCGTCACTAATAATACTCCATTATATATTAAATCAACAATTTTTTTTAGGCTGGACATGAAAAATTGAAAAATACTGGACAAACGCAGAATGTGCGTTGTAAGATGAGCGAAACTCTACACACCTTGATCATATAAAATGAACTTTATCCGATGCCAATGGATCTAGGAAGCCGTGAATTTAACAATGCAATATTTTTCCGCCAGTATTTCTATCTTTTCTATAAATGAAAAACATTCATCAAGTTATTTTCTTCGAAATGGCTGGTCCAAAATACAAGTTAATTTTTATTAATGAGTATTATTTCTGTGTTTACATTTGAGAAAAATTTGAATTATATTGGCGAGATTTTATTTTTCAATTTTTCATGTCCATCCTAATCTTATGGGGTTTTTAGAAACTTTTAGATGATGTATCTCAAAAATGGTCCAACCGATCTGACCCCAAAACTATAGGGTTCCAAGTTGGATGAGTTTGCGTACAAAACAAAATTCATGTCGATCGGTCAAACCCTGCGACTTGTGCAGTGCTTACAAACAGAAAAAAAAAAAGACAAAGCTCCGTAAGAGTTGAGTGGAAATCTTCGCTAACGCTCATCTAAAAAATTCCCCATTATAATTCAAATTTCTCTCAAATGTAAACACAGAAATAATACACATTAATAAAAATGTACGTGTAATTCGGACCAGCCGCTCCGTAGGAAAAAAAATTAAAAATGATTTTTTGTATAGAAAAGATATAAATATTAGTGGAAAAATAATGCATTGTTAAATTCACGGTTTCCTAGATCCATTGGAATCAGATAAAGTTCATTTTATATGATCAAGGTGTGTAGAGTTTCGCTCATCTTACAACGCACAATCCGCGTTTGCCTAGTGTGTAGGGCCTATCTGTGTTACACTATTCATGTAAACAACAAAAATGTGTGCAATACATAATAATTCATATATTTGGGCTCAACGACAAACTGTACTGACGATTGAGATCTATTGGCATCGGTGAATGATATATGAGAGATGGTGGGCTGATGAGATGATAGGTTATTTCATTAGGTGGTTTGGATAGTGGGCGGGAGTCGGTCGTGGCCTATAGTTAAGGAACCATCCCACTGTTGATCTGAACGGCAGCGTGAAACCAAGAAAAACCCCTGTCAGAATGGTCGACCATGGCGGGAATCGAACCCCGATCTTCAGAGTGACGGTTCAGTGTGTTAACCACTCGGCCACTCGTCTCGGCATATATTTATATATAATATATATATTAAATTGGAATAATCTATTTATTCCAATCGAATTACTTATATAGGCCTACTAATAATAAATCCACTTTGCGTTTGTTTCAATAATGTTGTGAACCGACTATATATAATATGAACACTTGCATTCAGATTTCAGTCTAAGCACCTGCGGCGGCTTCCTCTGAACAGAGTTGGCGAAGTGATGACTTGGAAAATAATAAAATGTGATATTATTGGTGACGACCTTGAGTGGGATAGAGATTCCATAGAACAGACTTTCAATAACTGTTTTCGAATATATAATTGGCAGGTGAAGAGTCTCCATGGAACAGACTTTCCGCGGTGTAGAGATTTAATAAATACATAAAATTATATATGAGAACAGACATTCAGAGTGACGACTTACACAAGAGACGACTTTCCAAGGGGTAGAGATTCAGGCAACCCCCACTCGAAGCAGTTTTTACCCATTTTTACCCATACTATTACTATTCGCTCGTCTAACAATGCATGTATGGCGTTTTCCTAGTTAATGATAATGACAGTAATAAAATGTATAACAATATTGAGCGTCTGCTCAATAATTGCTACGACCAAGCTTCTTGTGAGTTAATTAGTAATGAAAATAAGAAAAAGCTAAGAGAGACTAAAACTTGGATGACTGAGGTTTGGTGGTTCTTGTTAAAGAGATAAATTACTTAAAAAATGGAAAAATTGTCAAAATGTTATCTTGAAAGATATTTTCCGTAATGAGTAAACAGCGTAATATAGTCAATAAACAAATCAATGCCAGCAGGATACAATTTTATAAGGGCTCAATTGAAAACTCACGGTGTAGTTTATAGGTTGGTCATTGATTCTACTATGGGTCCCAAGTCATCGCGGAATCGAAGGAAATGAAAAGGCTGACGAGCTTGCCAAATTGGGATCCAGTCAGACTCAGCATACAACACAAATATCAATAGCTTCCTACAAAAATATTCTCAAAGCTAAATCCAAAATTATTATAAATCAGGCCCAAGAAAATGTCGCTAGAGGAAAGAGATGGGAGTCTCTGCTGGAGAAACCGATATATTCCAACACCCTGCCTCGTTCTACTGCAGTCGCGATCTTCAGGATTACAACTGGCCACGATTTTCTCTACAAACGTCTAAAGAGAATTGGAGTTAAAGCAAGTTCCACATGTCCCTTGTGCAAGCTGGGAGATCAAGATGCAGAAAACCTACTTGTCTGCCCAGCACTTATTCAAGGATTGCTGCTGAAAAATCAAGGATTGCACGGGGATTGTCTAATGGCAGCTTTATATTGGCAAACGAGGAGAGATATATCAGAAGTAGAGTTTTTATCACAATCTTGACGAAATAAAATATTACTGAATTCAGGTTTGACTACACCGCATTGCTGATTCAACATAGTATTCTCGAATAGCTCCCCGAGACTTGGACCACTGGACTGGCACATCAAGTCTGCACGACAAGTGGTCTAATGGAGAGTTGTATTCGAAAAATCTGTGCGTCCTCACTATCTCAACATCAACAACTTGACATTTTTCATCCCGATTGATGGTTTTTCGTGAGGTATAATTTACAAATTCGATCAGCCACGACCATTAAAAAATATACATGTATATATTACACACGAATTGAATAAACACGAATACTGATAAAACGAATGAAATAAAACATAACAATATAAAAAAAAAAATCGGAACAGAATGATGAATTTTGTTAATAATACAAGAACAGAGAAGAAGAGAGACAAAAGAAGATTTCAAGAAGAAGAAGAAGATCAAAATAATGAGAAGATTCAAGATTTTTTCTCCCCACTGTGAATATTTGAATTGTTTTCTAACCCTGAAATTATCACCTTATTTAAGATTTGATTTTTTTGTTAAATGAGTTATCATATTTTAATTATTCTTTGGGGTGGTAAGATCGCCCTCGTGGTGCCCCGTTCAAACGATCTAATCTTCTATCCATAGCCTTAATTGGGGAACAATGATTTTGTATCAAGTTTTGATGTCATTAAAAAAAAAAAAAGTTTATAGGAAACTTGGCAAATTATTAATGAATTTAGAGGAAATAAGAGAAGAGATACTGTAGAGATGGTTGTTCAACATTACCTAGTTAAAAATCAATCCATACCCAGTATCGTAAATGCATTCGCAGAATCTTTTTCTAAGGATGTCAATGAATTACTTCATGTTTGTAACATATGTACTTTGACGGAGTCGGATCCTAGTTCTGGTCCTGAAGTTCAATCTATTTTTTTGCCTACAGTAAGTATATTGCAAGTCAGGACTATTATTAATTCTTTGGGTGTTAATAAACAGCCTGGAGCTGATGGAATTAGGGTCACCGATCTAACGAATATAGTCGATGAAATACGCCCGGTTATCTCGCATTTAATAAATACCTCAATCTGTACCGGTGTTGTGCCTGAGAAACTCAAAATTCCAATTGTAAAACCTATTTTCAAGAAAGGTGACCACATGGTCTACTCTAATTATCATCCTATTGCACTGCTCCCAGTCATAGAGAAGATAATGGAGCGCTGTGTTGCGTCGCACTTGACTATTTAGAAAAATTTAAAATAATAAACCATGCCCAGCATGGCTTTCAAAAAAAGAAAAGCACTTTGGACTTGTTAGATATTTTTACAGATTACGTTAAGGCTGAAGCACACCTACCAATTTACAACGGCTCGCGGAGGCTCGGTATTATCACGATTGTGATGCAACCATAAGAGATAAACGCATGTAGTTTTTGGTGTTTCATCAATAAAGAACAGTTCTATGTTGTGTATTTGTAGAAATCTCGACATTGATACCCAAAATCGTAAAATGGATGTGAACTTTGCACAACTTCGAGCTGTTATTCCTCTAGCAGAAATCGGATTCAGTAGTTTTTACAAACACAAAACCTAGTTTGAACCTTTATCTACAACTTTATCGCTTACTGTTGTATATTATATCCAACAGTGTAGTCAGTACGCGTAATATACGGAGATGTGTTTCGCACTATTTTCATCGGTTTCTGTCTACGCCTTGAAAGCCCGAAAGGTCAGCCCGCAAAGCTTCACCCATGCCGTGCCGTGCAGGGCTCGGCGATGCGCGACTAGCGAGCGCGGACGTTACACACAGAAGAGTGAGTCTGCGGTTATTACGTACGCACGTGTGACAAGGAATAATTTCGTTCACATCATGAAGGCGAGACCGTGCCTTTCAGCGAGAAGAAAAAAACGAACCGGGAACTCGCTGAGAGAGTATCACCGATTGAAGAAGATTGCCGGGTAAATAATATTTATGCTAATATTATTCATTTTTTTTTTTTTTAATGTTGCTCAACGACCCCACCAACAGCTAGGTTATACGGGGGTACGAATGAGCGAAGGATAATGAAACGATGAAGTGATGATAGGTGAAAGGACGTTTACAAAAACCCATGCCTTGTGCGGGACTCGAACCTACGCCCAACGGTGACTTCAGTTACTACCGCTAGCGATAGTTGACTTACCCACCGGGGCGGCTAATGAATCTTTTTTATCAAAATAGGAATTGAGTGTAGGCCTTATTAATTCCAATTTAACTACATATTATCAATTTTATTGACAATTTTAATATAGTGGTTATAGTTCGGCCTGTGTGCCGACTGTGTATTATTTAAACCGACAAACATTGTGTGATCAATAAAATAGTATTGTAATTTTATTTTGACTTGTGTTGTCAATTGCATAGCGCTATTATTTTGTATGGTATGTAATAAATGTGTGTACACAAGAATATAAATGTTCATTATTCACTATTTAGGAAACACCCACAGAACATTATATGATCTATTTTCACTATGTGTTCATAATTATTCAAAGTATATTTTTATTATCTCTCGATTTATTTTGATAAGTGTTTCATGTTCATAATTATGAAGGTTAGATATTTTTTTCTAATTCATCTCAATCTAATGTTTTTGTTATTGGAGACCCGCAGACAAGTAAAATATAAACGTGCATCTGTATCATACCGTATCATAATGAATTATAATGAGAAATATACTGTCAATAATATCCTGTTTTATAATATTTCACTCAAATATGAAACTAACATCAGCTTGTATTATCTGTAGTCGGGTTGCTTTATTTTGTCACCGCGTTATGAGAATATTGTGGCTATCGTTGCGGCTTATCTCGGTGGGGAGCGCGGGGCGATAGTTGAGCTTGTTATTCTGCGAAGTATCGCGTGGCCAGAAGTTTTGTTGACTGATAGAATCAGCTGATAATTACCGTCCGTGCTATTCAACAACCAACAAAACTAAGCTCCAATCAAGCACAATTTACCGGTCATGTGACAAATGCTAAGTCCAGCCCTTTTGGGCGTGGCTTAACACCGGCAGCCGCTATGATGATTTCAAAGCTAAGGATAGGTCTAGCTGTTCTTCGCTCTTAATTCTAAATTGAACCATAACAAACATGTCATCGCTCTTTTCATAGATTTTTCTAAGGCGTTCGACACCCTCAATCACAAGAAGTTGATCGATTCTCTTGAATTTATAGACATACGAGGGCCACTTCTGAAGTGGTTCACAGATTATCTGGAAAATAGACATTTTATAGTGAGAATTGGAGAAATTTGTAGTATTAGTGAAAGTTATGTCTCAGGAGTACCTCAGGGTTCCATTCTGGGTCCAATTCTGTACCTCATTTATGTGAATAATATGTTTAAATATAATAATAAATGCAAAATTCTAATGTATGCGGATGATACTGTTATAGTATCATGTCACAATGATCTCTCTGTAGCTGAATAATACTTACAATCTGATTTCCAGCAAATAACTAATTGGACTCATGATAACAATCTGATAATCAATGCTAACAATACCGGTATATGTTCCCCTCACAACAAAGATTTAAACCAGCCTGTAAACATTATATGTCATTCCACCAATTGCTTACATGAGTTAAGCTATGGAGAATCTTGTCTGGAATCATCTTGCCTTTTAATTGAAAACGTTTCTACTTACCGGTATATCTATTTGGGTGTAATAGTCGATCGTTTATTCTGTTGGAAACCACATATTGATGCTCTATGTAACCGTTTACGATCTTGTTCTTTTCAATTATTATATAACCTTAGTCGTATCTTACCTTATAAGACTCTTAAAACAGTGCACAGTGCCACTGCTGAATCTTTATTATTATACGGCTTACTTGCATGGGGCAGTGCATCTTCATGGCATTTAACAGAATTAATTACTATTCAGGATCGCATGATCAAGATTATAACCCCGTGCATTGCTAACAATAATGCTAATTCTGTGAATTGTTTAAACCGTTTCTGTAACCTTCTGCCCTTAGTCAAGCTATTCAAATATGGATTTATTTTAAAATACTTCTACAATCAAAATATTAAAATATTACCACCACACAATGTGAACACTCAACTTCAGCTCCAGAATATCTATATAGTTCCTCAATTCATTAATAAATATGGCAGTAGACAATTGAGTGTCGCAGTCCCCACTATATTCAATTCTATTCCTCCACGTATAAAAAACCTGGACAAATACTCCGCTATAAAACCCTTGTTAAAAAAATTGTTGCTTAACTCTTGAATTTATTGTTTACATCATAGTATTACAACAAGAAAAATTGTTATAGGGCCTACTAAATAGTTTTTTATTACAACTTTGTACATGTAAAATCAGTGCTTTATTTCTTTATTTTCTTCTTTCTCTTTGACTTACCGTACCCTTGAGATGAGAAATAGGTTTCAAGTTATGCCAAGGTATTTGTTGTTTGTGCATTTGTTAATCTTTGATCTGTAGGCCTATTCTGTTAGGAGTGAAACACGATGCTTTTAACATATGTTGTCTTACCCCTACAGTCAAGCCAGTATTTTTGGCTTTGTAGGATATCATGATGAATGTTTCGTGTAACGATGTATTATTTAATGTGTGACCAATAAAAAAATAATAAAAAAATTATTATTGCTAACATAGATTAATTCTTGTATTGCCAAATAGAATTTGATGAAAATAAAAAACAATGTTGAATTGAATTGAAATGTAGTCACAGGGTCGCAAGGACCTAAGAGGCGTCACTACACTCAAATAATTGGTAGGGGCCTATAGGCCTAGGGACACTTTTACACTATTGTAATAAATAACTATACTGCCTAAACATTTCTCTTGAAATTACGGTACTTGTGTTTGATTTACACTTTCACTTTTGAATTAATAAGAATTTCAGGTAGGCTAAACCTATTGTTCCATTGTCTCTTATAACCAATTAAAATGAAGATCCTTAAATGAAGATTATCAAAGAATAAATTCTTCAATAATGACACCATTATGATGATTGGAAAATAACAACTCCATTTTTCTACTTACTGGCACCGGGCTTGTAGTTCTCGTTGTTGCATTCATCTTCTTCCCTCTTCTTGTTACGACCTCATTGCGTCAACGTCTGCATCGTACTGCCGTCATGTTAGCCTTCTCTTCCTTCTTCAAGCTGACATGGTACTTATAGCTCTCGTTGTTGTGTTCATCTTTTTTCCCTTCTTCCCTCGTCTGCCTACATCCTCACTGCATCAACGTCTGCATCGTAATGCCGTCTTAGTTGCCTTCTCTTCCTTCTTCAATGGTACTGCTAGTTGATACATGTACTTTGTTGACAAGCCGTAACAACTGGAGCAAAAAAAATACAGTAATAAAACCTCATAGGTAGGTCTATTTTACACAAAACAATAGAATGTCTTGAAATACCATAGGCCTATTTGTCACATGCGCCTGTTGATATGAGGACATATCAAAATTAAATTAAAGGACATCACAACCCTGGGGCTAGATTTAAACAAATAATGACACTATTGCACAATAGTACCGTAATAAATAACTATAGGTCTGAACATTTCTCTTGAGATTAGTCCTGTCTGATTTACACTTTCGCATTTGAGTTCATAAGAATTTCAGGTAAACCTATCGTTCAATTGTCTCTTATAACAAATTAAAATGAAGATCCGCAGGCCCGATACTTCAAGGATAATACACGTAGGCCTACTTGAGAGATGGGGTGTTCTATAAACACTAAAGCCACCCCCGGGGATCAGTCAATGATCGCTAACGATAGAAACTGAAGTCATGTTGGGCATAGGTTCGAGTCCCGCCGCATAAGGTCTTTGAAAAAAACGTCCTTTCACCTATCATCACTTCATCATCACCCGCTCATTCGTATCCCCTTATAACCTAGCTGTTAAGCAGCATTAAAATAATACAAAATAAGTAGGCCTACCAGCATTTTCAATGGTAAATATGCTGTATCCTCAACCAGTCTCTTCATGGGTAATGTTCTTCAGGTTATTTAGTATGGTCAGAGGTAGGGTAAGGTTTTGTGTTCAATGAACAACTAGGCCTAGATTGTTATTTTATGGTTGATGTCTTGGTCTACTAACCCTAACCATGATCAACAACCACCTAACATAACCCTAAAACAGACCAGGCATATTAATTTTATCATAAATCTGGTTGGTGCAGGAACGATCGACATCATTCAATGCCCGCCCGCATGAATGTTCCTGGGATTAGGGCCGGCGTATATATTTTAAAAATTAGCCTATCTAGCCACAGAGGCATTAAGTATATAGTTGTTTAATATACTTAATGACAGAGGCATTGAGTTGTAGCTAGAAGATGGGCCATAAGATAGACCTAGGCCTAGCTGTACAGCTGCTAAGCGCTATAGGCCTAGGTCCTATACCACTTTTCCCTACTGTATATATTGACAAATAGATGACATAATGTCGTTTAGCACTACAAATTCAATGCTTTGAGCTACTTTGGATGATAGGCCTACAAAATTAATTATCTGCTCGTGAAATTGTTCAAGATTGGAATTGTGACAGATTGGTGTTAATAGGCCTATCTCAGATTCAGTCTTACCTGACGATGAAAATACCAATTGATAACTCGGAACGAAAGTAGACAGCATATTTTATGAGTACACTATCATGATATATCTTGAAATATCAAGTAATATTCTACACAATTTCTGAAATATTAACATCTTGATTACCTCATGGCCGGCAAAAAAAAGTTATGCATTATTACCAACATAACATAGCCACGGCCACTGGCATGATCATGCCAGTGAGTAAAGCACATGGGGCAGTACTATCAACATACACATATTATGTCAAACCAAACACGTGTATTTATATTTTCTATTCATTTTTCATTATTTTTCCTCAATTATTGCTACAATTAAATATGTAAAATTGGCATAAGAGAACAATTCAACTCGGACGAATTGACTTGAATTGATAACAATTTGCAGACACAAAATAGGACCTTCTTGAAGAAAATGATCTCATCGATCAATTAATCATATTATTTTCGGATACCTAGCGATATGCTAAGAACATGTGAATTCTGTCTCTGTGACCAATGCAACTTTTTATTTATAAAATCTCAATTCCCATTGGAATTATTCCCTTCAAGTTATAATTTGACAGTAATTGTGAGACGTAATGGAGACATAAAGTGAGATATATATATTATATATATATTTACTTCTCCTATGCAATATTAATATTCAGGAGTAACATTGTGAGGCAGCCTTTAATTATATTAGATTCTTTGATTTTATGTTATGTATCTATCTATTCTTAATTTGTACTGTTCAACTGGGTTATGTGGAAGAACAAACTTCTTGTCTGATCTATGGTAGTACATACTAATATTTTTGGTGTGGCGTAAGGGCCCGTAAATGGGAAAACCCGAATCAACCCAGTGTAATACGGGCTTCGTAATCGTAGCTCGTAATCAACGTTGATCGTAAACTCGTAACTTACGTAGGTCGAAAATGAATAGACTACGCCTCCCCAGCCACATGCTGTCGGAACTGTACTAAGAGGAAAGAGGAAATATATTTTGGTTCCCTGTTTGTGACTCTAACCTAACCTTATTTTGGCTGCTTCAAAAGGCTTAATAACCTAGCTTTTTGAAAGACAGGTAGGCTTCGCACTACAAGGAGGACTAGCCTCCTAGGCCTAGGCATACTGTTGTTTCATATTGCGTTTGTATAGGCTTACACACTGTTAAACAGACTGTCATTTTATGGCTTGGGCAGACTAGGCCTAGGCCCTAGGTCATTGAGTTTGTAGTCCCTAGGCCTACCTGTAACACTACAAACTCGATTGCTAGACCATTGCGAGATTTGTCTGGAACAGGCCTAGGCCAGACCTAGGCTTCTAACTGCATTGACAAATTATTGCTAGGTATAGGGATTGTATCGATATAATATAATTTCAGTAGGACCAAAGGCCTAGGGCCATCGGGTTCACTGCTAGGGCCTACCCAGGCCTCCAATTATCATATTCTTCTTTCAGTTTCCGAAATGTTGCCAGTGGTTCATGCATTCATGGAAGTTGAGCCCTATGTAGGCCTACCAGTCAACCTAGTAACAGGCAGCCAAACAAGTGAGTGAAACCTGCATTAGCTCCTGCGTAATAGTGAAGCGATGACATTGGATTGCATTGGGTACCAGTAATCAATTTGGCAACTGGGCACCTGTTGTATATACAATATTAACTGGTTTAAAACCATGCTATTAAAAAATGGAAAAAAGAATATAAAAAGTGGGCGCTCAGAAACTGGTTGATTGATGTCATCTCTATATATTATTATCAATCCTAAAACTATACAATGGACAAACCTGTGTATCCCATCTCGACTCACAACTTGTGTCGATTGACTGCCGACAGCTAGGCCCACTGTGACTATTGGTTGTGAGACTGAATGTCAATTTCTTAAGCTCAAGATATTCTTAGTCATAAAATTAAACAGTAGGCCCTAGGCCTAGAGCTATTGCAACTATCATACAACTAGCTATTGTAGGCTACTAACATACTAGGAAAATGCAGCTTCTGCGTTGTAAGATGAGCGTGCTTTTTGAAATGAATTAGAGTACTCAAAAGCTATACACACCTTGATTTTGAAACTATCAAGTCACAACCATGTCTATCATGTCATGGATAGCACTAATTGATGGACCTATTGATTATTGTAATCTTTTTACGCTCTAATTGGGTTTACTTGTTGCTCCTCTTATAGGTCGGAGGCCTACTTTTATGATTTGATCTATAAACATTAAAAACGAAGTGATTTTTTTCTCTATAAAGGTTGATCCAATTAATGCAAAACTGTATCATTTGTGTACTTAGGCCCTACTACATTCCTTGAACATTTGAATTAATTCAAAGGAATCATTTTTCTATATCTTCTTGTCTGGGTTATTATGGGGTTTGTCAAAATTTTTTGGAATGGGTTTCTCAATTTAAGAATTTTTTCTCAAAAGTTGTTTGTTTCAAAAGTAGGGGTAATGTGCACCCCCTTTCACTCCTCCCCAATAGCTATGTTTATTAACAACAAATGACTTCATGCTGGCATAATTATATATATATATCTGTTTTTTGTTTGTTTTTTATGAGGTGATGTTGCAGCGACTAGAGAAGGCCAAATTCCATCTCCTCAACCAATAAAACGCTTTGAATCTGTGATTCAACACAATACTGTCATGGATGCTTTAAATGAACAACGGAGTGACATTGACCTCTGTGATCTGACGATTAATGTAGGCAACAAACAAATATATGCTCATCGAATGATTTTGTCTGCCGCATGTCCGTATTTTAAAACCATGCTCAATTCAAGCTTTCGAGAGTCCAAGCAGAAAGAAATTATAATGAATGAAGTTGATGAGGATGCTCTTGAGCTAATTATTTCATTCATTTACACTGCTTCAATTGAAATAAGTCACACTAATGCAGAAAATGTATTGAAAGTAGCACATTTGCTACAAATTGACGAGGTGAAAGGATGGTGTTGCGAAGTCTTACAATCAGAAGTAGATATTTCGAACTGCATCGGAATTATAAATTTTGCAGAGCTGTACTCGTGTGATGGGCTCCAATGGTATGCAAATACGTTTTTCATAGAACACTTCTTGGAAGTTGGGAGGTGTGAAGAATTCTCAGAGCTCCCATTTATTCAACTCTTGGATGTGTTAAATGAGGATACATTTTACGTAGACAGTGAAAAAGAGTTTTACTGCATTCTTATGAATTGGGTGATGTACAACGTTGATGAACGGAAGAAATACCTTCCGTTACTCCTGAATTACGTACGTTTGCCACTTCTCGGTATAGATTACATCAACAATACAGTTGCTTCTGATTCACTGATTAAAGAAGATCAGACGTGCGGTGATTATGTACAGGAATCACAGAAATATCTGGATTCGATACGTACAAGACCCAAACAAAATGAAGCACTTTTTGCAGGTTAGTGAGTAAATAGGAAAACGCAGTACCGTATATGCGTTGTGAGATGAGGTTATTTTTATTTAAATCTAGACTGAAATATTTTTTGTCAGCCCACTTTACATCTACAGACCTTTGATTACGTTTATACTACCGGTATGTATTAATGAATTTTTTCCATTATTTTCTCATTTGAGTAAGTAAGCCTATTCTAAAAATTAGGCCTAGTGAAAACGTATATTACAGTGGTTTTCAAATTTTCAGTAACACTTTTACGGCATTTGAAGATTTTTTTCCAAATTTAGGCCTATTACCTCCAGGTTATTCTTATGGATATTTTCCAAACTTTCCAAATTTTTACCATGAAAATTGTCCAAACTAATTTTCTGGAAAACAATCCCAACCTATTCTGGTATGACAACAATGTGCAGAAAAAGTTCCAAGTTAATTGGTTACTTTTCCTGACCTGTATGCCACGTCCAGAAAAACAATAAGAAAAAAACAAAGCCCGATGGCGATTTCTTTCGGCACCTGAAATGGAAGTCATTGTTATACTCATCTAACGATTTGGTGAAATTTTGAACCACACAAAACCAGAACATTTTTTTCCCAATACAGTATTTTGAATGTCTCATAAATATATTTTGTCATCATTCAGGTCAAGACTATGATGTCATGAGTAGTCAAAATCATTCCGCATTGATAATGCAAACAATAAATACCAGTTTATAGTTGCAGTAATTTTAAGAATACTGTTGGCTGCTTTAGCTGGTATTCCAACTTATTGCTGTCTCATTTTCCAGTGGACGTACATGGCGATAGTTCCGTCATAGACAATGTCGAGTTGTGGCCTGCGGATTGGAGAAGAGTGCCAAAAATACCGGGTATGTTCAGCGACGTCGTGGACATTGCTTGTGTGAAAAGTTGTGTGTATGTGATTGGTCATGACTGTACGATGACTTCCTACAATCTGCACGCCAAGAAGTGGATTGCTTGCGAACCTCATTCGCTATGTCCTGTTTCAACTCGTCTGATTTCGGTGAAAGGATTTTTGTACGCTATCGGTCGGTCAAAGCACAAACCTGGAGCTACTTTTTTTCCAGCCGATTTCAAAGTACAGAGGTAAGCGTGCGTCTGTAGGCCTAACCTAGATGCCTTGAACATAATTTTTTAGACAATTTTTCTTTTTTTGCGTATATTATGACGTGGGTTGTAAGCAGTGGACTAATCATTGATCAATTTATCAATATTGATCAATATTCAATCAATAACGATTCCCACCAGATCTGCTTAGATAGTTGATGCACTGCTTTGAATTCTGAAGCCACTAGGGTCCATGTTTGAATCCCAATTGTTTTTTTTGTAAATGTCGTTTCACCTTTCACCTGTCACTACATCATTTCATTCACGTTCACTCATTGATATAACGTAGCCCATAACCTAGAGTGTCCACATGCCCTGGAATACTGCGATTGTCCCGGATTTCCATCTCTCGTCCTGCTGTCCCGAAAATATATTTCTGCTCGAAGTGAAATCAATTGTTATGTTTGTGTATATCTTCCTACTAGATTTAATCCACGTATTAAAAAGTGGACAGAATTTGCAACCATGTGGGGAGCCAAACCTCGCATCAGGTTCTGCTTAGCTACTCTCAACGAGAGGATTTACATTATCGGCGGTACAACGACCACCGGCCGATCTATGAGTCTGATTGACTGCTTTGATCCTTCAACAAAAGAATGGACAAGTCAGGATACATTCATTCAGGCATCACCAGTTGACACAGGTATTATGGCATTTACATACTAATAATAACTAATAGGCCTCCTAAGTAGGCTAATGTTCAATCGTGTCGGCATTCATCAAGAATAAAATATTGCACTGACAAGTCGTTGTTGTTTCAGTTTTAATTATTATTTACCGAATGCAGTATAATATTTATAAGTTGTAAATAATATTCTTCGAAATGCTCCGAGATTAAACCGTTCATTTACTACAGGTAATGTTTCATCCAGTTTGATGAAGTACTAGTAGGATGAAGTGACATTCGTTTTCGTACATTTGTGTAGCTAGTGACATACATTACTTACATTTTTGGAGCTAATATAACACAACTTTACAAAATAAGGCACATTAGAATACTGACTTTAAGTTAGGCCTATGATAGAAATTTGATACAGGAGAACCTCTTTAGTGGGATGGTTTCAGGGCGACATTGATTTTCTAAATCGGAGCTTTACTGCTTGGTACGTTGGTAATTTCAGCTGCTGTTTCGTTTGGCAATAAGATCTACTTGGCTGGCGGAACTGATTTGTGTCGTACGGAAGAGGAGGAAGGCTGTGTGTTTGTGTTCCACAATGATGACGAGGATCCTGAAGAATGCGACACGAGCTGTGTACGATGTTATGACCCGGACACAACAAAATGGTCTTACTGTGGCCGTCTGAGTTCTGCACGAGCCAAGGTAGTAGATAGTCAAGTTGATTATGTTAGGGCAGGGCGGTAATATTTACATTTCATCATTATCGTTATTATTATTTTATTATTGTTGACCGTACAGTTTTAGGATTTTATTTTCTCTTTATTCAGGACCATTTCATTTCGCTCATTGGCCATTACGTATTATCTAGGCCTACCATTATAATATGTCATTTTGCTTAAGTTCTTATTTTTTCACGTGTTGTGTAAAAAAATGTGATGTGATAGTAGGCCTTATTGTTTTGAAGCTTATTCTATTATTCTATTATTCTTATTAGTTTTGGCCTAGCCCTATGAAACGTTTACATTTTCTTGAGGTCATGTTATCAGAGGTAAAATTTAAGTTGAAAACTCATTTGAAGGGTCAAGCCTAGTACATATATATAATTTAGCTGAATAGGTAATTGATAAAATGTATCTTTAAATTGAATCAATTCAATCATTTAGTTGTTGGTGTTACTTACTGTTACGTTTTTTTTTTAATGATAATGTAAAATATTGGACATTCATGGCTTCAAGTGACTGCAATGTCTGTAGGCCTACAGTATAAAAATGTCTAATTTATGTTTTGATGCTATTGTTCTTAGTTGAGTCTGGTTGTTCTCAATTCAAAGCTGTATGCGTTGGGAGGCGTATCTAACGGCCGTTCCTATCAGTCTGTCGAAGTCTACGACAAGGAGACAAATACGTGGAGTGTGTGCCAGGACATTCTGCTGCCGTTCTTCAACTTGTATGGCAATGCCAAGTGTGTGGCGGTTCCTCTACCACGCAATTACTCGAAGCTTATCAGCCAAAGGCGTAATGTTGCCATCACTTCAAGGTAAGATAGTTTTATAACTTTCACTGTAACCCGGCCATTAGGAAATTTACTGAATGAAACAAGTGTTCATAAATCAAAATAGATGAGTTTTGTACTTACGTCAAAACACCATTGGTCTATAATTGTGGAGTTTCGTCATTCCTGATTTTATAGGTCTATACTAGACGTAGTTACCGTACATTTATACAATTGAATAGAATTGACGCTTAATTTGCAACATATCGATTTAACATTAATACACTTTTCCAAAAAGTGAACCATTGACTTTTCAGCGTCAATTTTCTGTCTTATCTTTTTATCGGTAGGGCTAACTATTTCCTTGCTCTTTGGAAAACTAGAAATTATAATTCGTGTATGTAACTGAATGTCTGTAATACAGCCGTACTGATGTAAAATGTTTTCTCCTGCTACAGGGTGGATGTGTCGCGGCTACGAAAGATGCCATCGAGCGCAGCGTGTGATGGAAGCGACATTCTTAATGCCAGTGACTTTACCGATTCTATGTAACGTGAACATGGAACGTGAAATATGCAAGACTGATCTAGACTGATGCATCTCGTGTTATTTACCGACTTACTTTAGTTGGCCTATTTAGTATTAACAGAACTGAGTATAAGCCTTAATTGTTTCACTTGGTAACTAAAATCTTGAAAGAGAAAATGTTGGCATTAAATTTAATAATGATGTTTAAAACATGAATATTAACATTTCATAGAAATATAATATGCCTAATCCCATGATTTTAAAATGAGGTAAATAATGCTATTAAATATTGACTAGCATTTTGTTGTTGACATTGTAATTTTTAAATGAAGTAAATTGTTACCATTTGATGTAGGTTATAGGTAGTATAATTTATTTTTATTTATTCATATTGAGTTTAACAATCTGAGCCGCATTTGCCGGTGACTGAATAATGTTTAAACAAGTATTGAATACAGTAAGTAATGGTAGTTACCATTTGATTTACTGGTTAAGTACTAAAAAGAGGTAATAATGATGAAATAAATAAATACTGTAAAATAATAAATATAGCGATAGACCTACAAGGGCCTACAGTATAGAATAATTTCTAAATGACTGTATGTATGTAGAGTGGATGTTTTTCTTTAAATAAAATGAAAAACTGAAAATGATAATGCGTCTTCGATTCCATTAATACTGTAGGCTATTATTGTACCACATTAGCACCCATTATTTTACATTGTACAAGGGAGTACAGTAGGCCTACATAGAAACTTTTTTATTCAACTGCTGTTGCAAGCCAGGTAGAATGCGGGAATAATATTTGTGGATCACATTTGCAATCCAAATTTTAAATTCCATAGTAGTTGGAAACAAATTATTAATTCCATTTGTAAATTTAATGAAAATACTTTATTCTTTGGTTGTTACAATTGAAGTAGGGTTGTTTGCAATAGGGTTGTTTCGCACAGTAGGAAGGGCGGGGTAAGCCTACTGATATATGGGAGTCGTTGCTTGGCAGAATAAAGATGCATACTGCTGTGAAAATCCATGAAAGAAAGTTTCGTGCACAGGTGGTTGGTGCCTTCTTTGGTGGATACTGTGTATCACAGGTGAGGATGATGAGGTTATTTGCTTTTATCTCTTGATTACTTAACAATAACGCGACGTGATTTACAGATGCATATTTAATTTGATTTTCTGCAGTAAATTGGACAGTGCCTTCAGCAGTAATTTATCAAAGATTTTATCATTATACTTTTGAGCTAAATTGACCTAGTGTGTGACCATGTAGTAAATCCTATCTACACTTGTTACAACAATTTCCATTGACCATTACAATTTCTTCCACTTCCTTTCCACTTTCTTTCCAAATTTCCTTTCCACTGACCTCATCTAGAGCCAATTACAGAATACATAATATATTGTATCCCTTTACATAGTAGGCCTACATACTACATATCATACGAAACTACCCTTTGGCTAGAACAGTAGCTTATTTGAGAGCCCATCAAGTGGACCAATTTTTTCTAATAATTTCATGAAAATAAATTCCAAACTAGTGGATTTTCAAGTATTTTGTCATAATACTGCCGTAATTAAACATCTTACGGTACTTCCTCACAAAAAAGCAAATCCATATTTTTTTAGATGGATGTAAAGAATTACGATGAATTAATACATTGCTGATTTGAGTACCTTTCTGATCAAGACCACACAGAAAACGTCATTTCCCCCGTTTCACACGTACGGGATAAAATATTTTTTTTTGTACAGAAAAAATAACTAAATCGACTTGAAATTTCCTATTGGTAATCAGAATAGATCCCTCTTGTTTCTGAGGACTTATCTCCGAGTGACGTTTGAAATAATTCTACACAAAACAAGTCAATATATGTTTAGGCCTCTGGTAGGATAATAAAGTATGAAATTGATCAAAACATCAAATGTATGAGGCACCCTAAAATTCAGCACCTAAAACGTGGACATATTGATTTTGGGCAACACTTTAAGATCCCATAATCCTAATATCATCATTCAACTCGTATCTAGTATTTTGCAACAGTGAAGAAAGTGAAGATAAAAAGAAGAATTTCAAAATAATTGTCGTATGTACTACACATTTTCTAAGTAATTTTAATTAAATATGCATCAAGATACTGCCCTTTCCCTTATCAAAGTACACATTTTAGTCATTTATATAATTTATACCTGGGGCTTTTAAAGAATAGTGGACCTACAGCACAGGTCGAATAGAATAGAGCGTAGCGTAGTTGATGACACGCTGTAAACAACCTCATCATTCAATCATCTATGTATTTATTTCTTTATTGCAACTCTTCCTCTAACCTCTATTCATGTAGTTATAGATGTACATAATCTCAAACAGTGAATTGACATCAGATTCTATAAATCTAATTGTTTGAAACTATTTCAAGGCCTAGTCATGTAATTTTTTCATTTTTTTGGCGAGGATATTCGCCAGTCAAAAAGTTGTGGATATACGCACGGCATTTAGTGATAAGCTGAAGAACTTGTGAAAAGTAGTAGAAAAGAAAAACGCGCGTAAATTGCAACAATGACATTTATTAAAATACTCTTGTTATTACATAATCCCCGGCCATATTTCATCTAAGGAGCGCATATTCTGTTGTTACTTCAGCTGGAGAATATTATTACGTAATTGGTTCATAAGTTGGGTGACAGATATTTTTTCAACATGTTGCGCAAATGCATATTTCCATGCATTAAAAATTGAAAATTGAAATTGAGGTTCGATAAGGGATGTGTTTTTGTAAACATCTTGCTCATTAGTGTCCTTAAATATTCTAGCTGTTGTGGGGTCGGTAAGCAAACATTAATCAATCAATTACTTTTTATTTTGCCTTTGGCTTTTCTAAACTAAGATTCGTATGTTGTTTGTAAACACTAAACACGATTGAACCAATCGGTTAGTTTGATATTGATTTGCGATTGACAGTATTATCGCTCAGTCAGTCACTAGAGTATATATTTAATTCATTTCATTCACCTGACCTATTCGACATAGTTCATGAATAAAATCATTGTCATGGAATATAATAGACTTTATAGATAATAAAAAAAATATATCGATCGCGAAAACACGCAATTATGTCGGGAATATTATTGATGCAGTAGACTTGCACAAATGCATCGGCGTCATTTAAATAGTCGATTACTCGATTAGTTGTCAAGGTAATAAATACCTCCCCTTTTTCAACCCCTGCTACCAGGGTCTGTCGTTCAAGTTCATGTCAGTCAGTAGCAGGTCACTAGGTTAGTTAGCCACGTCATAGCTTTCAATGAGTTCCAGTCCTTCAGAATTATTGGCGCTCACCGCTAATCTCACAATAGGTGATGAAAGTTACAATTCACTGTCGAACTATGATGTTGAGAAGAAGATTGGTAAAGGGCAGTTCAGTGTTGTTTATCGGGCTCGTAATCGAGTCAATGGCCATGTAGTCGCTTTGAAGAAGGTGTTGATATTTGATATGATGGATGCTAAAGCCAGGCTGGACTGTATGAAAGAGATCAGCTTATTGCAGGTATGTCGTTTGCTGGAGGAATGAAATGAGTGAAATATTGTTTTTATCTGTAATAGGGTATGAACGGTGAAATGTATTATAAACCTTACAAGAGAAGTACACAAACTTTAAAAAATGATAATAATAATAATCCTTTTTATTCTGTGGAATATAATACATGGTATAGCATATGTTATAGAATAAGTCAGTTTAATGAATAAAATATAAATGAACATACATCAAGTAAGACTAAGTCATTACTTGAGTTTAAAATATTATATACATTAAAATGGAGTCATCAATACATTTTTTTTAGTTATAGTACGGGAGTTGAATAAAGTCATCAAAATATCCAGTCATATAAAATTTATAGAATACACCAACATCAACTAAAATTCAATAAAGTATATTAAACATGTAAGTTACATAATTAGTAGTATTATTAGTAAATAGTACGGGAGTTGAATAAAGTCATCAAAATATCCAGTCATATAAAATTTATAGAATACACCAACATCAACTAAAATTCAATAAAGTATATTAAACATGTAAGTTACATAATTAGTAGTCAGAACCTCAGAAGACATTTATAAACTGAGTATAAACTCACATCTATAAGATGTCTTCTTACTTCTTTTTCGAATTGTATTGTTCTTCTCTTCTCTTTTATGTGTTGCGGTAAAGAGTTGAAAAGCGCTGCTCCTTGATACGTTGGGTTTGTGTTAGTGAGTGAAAGAGAGAGTGAAAGAGCTTAGCACATTACTTGAACTGTTTTTGTGTGTAGTGTGTTAACTGTAAAAATATGAAGTCAGCGTCTTCAGAGGGTATTTAGAAACAAAGTTGAGCTTATTGGTTCTTTTTTGCTAATGTGAGATCTCTTCCAGCAACTAAACCATCCTAACGTGATCAAATACTTGTCTTCATTCATCGCGGACAATGAGCTGAATATCGTCCTAGAACTGGCGGATGCCGGTGACTTGTCGCAGATGATCCGGCACTTCCGTAAACAACGGCGGTTACTTCCCGAAAAAACCATTTGGAAGTACTTTGTGCAGCTTTGCAGTGCCTTGGAGCATATGCACTCGAAGCGGGTCATGCACAGGGGTAAGTGACTCTTGCCGACGTAAAAATAAAAATATCAAGTTCACAAAAAAGTTGGACAATTATGTGCAAAAATATGTATATTATGTATGTATGTAATATGTATACTATGTATGTATGTAATATGTATACTATGTACGTATGTAATATGTATACTATATTTAATATGTATAATATGTATACTTGTGATTTGTGATACTTGATATGTATTTATGAGAGATGAAGAAGCAAATAACTCATGTGCAAGTGGTGTTGGATGGGAAAGATGTCCAATTGGAACCTTCACTTCTCGTGTGTACAACATGGCTCTAGTCGATTACCACTAAAAATAATTTACTACCTCCATTTTCTTACCACTAAGACGTCACCAAACAGACTTCACAAAATTTCCACTCGGGGTATCTCAAGGTGTATAGATCTAGATGGCCGAATAAATAACCACCTCTATCACTAGTTGTTAATCGGTAATAATAAAGTTCATCAACTAGCAAACCAGCAGCTTACCTTGAGATATCAAAATCTACAAAACTTGGTTCATTGTACCTCATGCAATATATCCAAAGTCAAGGAATATCTTTAAACTCTACTTTTAGCATAGAATTTCAAGTTAAGCTATACCTGAGGCTGATTGATGCAGTTCATGTTGATACGTTATTCCATAGCAGGTTTGCGTAACGTTTTGAAGCTTGTGTTCTAGATATAAAGCCGGCTAATGTGTTCATTACAAGTCAGGGGGTTGTAAAGCTCGGAGACTTGGGACTCGGCCGGTACTTCAGCTCGAAGACTACCGCCGCTCACTCTCTGGTTGGGACTCCGTACTACATGAGTCCGGAGCGGATCCACGAACGAGGATACAACAATAAGAGCGACATCTGGTCCATTGGATGTATTCTCTACGAGGTAAGTATGTAGTATTGCCGTAAACTGTTATAACTCGATGTTGAGACAGACCTCCAGTTTAACTATTATAAATCTATGGTCTTGATCCATCATAAAAGTTGACTCGCCAAACGGTTCAAGGGTTAGTGCTAACTGATAGGCGGTCGTTCGTAATTAGCGTTAGTGGTCGTGAGTTTGATGTGCAACAGATGTAGGCTACATTGACGTATACAATCGTCGCCATGGAAATAGTCAGCTGTTCAGTCCAACACAACATTGCAATTACTGTTCGTCCAACTTTACTTGGTTACTTTCACAAAGCGTCGCTTGTTTTGGAAATTACTCTAATTTCTGGAAAACTATCGTGAGAGATATTATGTAGACATACAGATTACATGGTAAAAGTAATCCCAAATGTCAGTTCTTCAATTTTATTGCTGTCAACAATGATTTAATTGAAAAAGTATGTCTTGCATTTCTTCATTCATTTCTTCATTCAAATCATCTCTGCATTGATTAATTACTCAACATAAAGTAACTAACTCTGTCTAGAGTTATATGTCTAAATCTAGCATCAAAATTGACCTGGAAGTGTTTTCCTCCTGCAGATGGCAGCACTGGTGTCTCCATTCTACGGTGAGAAGATGAATCTTTACACTCTTTGTAAGAAGATTGAGAACTGTTTTTACGCGCCAATTCCGTCCGACTTATACTCGGTGGAAGTAAGCTATGATTTAATCTCATATATTTTTATGTAAATAGTCGAATACGCAGTCATACAATGGAATAGATTGTTTTTTATAACTTCAATCGACAAATTAAAAAAATTCACAAACACAACATTGAACATGGAATATTGAACATTGTTTCAAACTAATATTAAGAATTGATCAATTGCTGCCCTCGTTAGCTCAGTCAGCTGAGGCACGCTTCAGACACTTGAGCAAACCGTTGGGCGTGGGTTCGAGTCCCGCATAAGGCATGGGTTTTTGTAAACGTCCTTTCACTCATCATCACTTCATAATTTCATAATCACCCGCTCATTCGTACCCCCATATAACCTAGCTGTTGGTGGGGTCGTTAAGCAAACAATAATCATCATCAATTGATCAATTGAAGTTTTGGTAAAATGATTTGAAAACAAATTTCGATAAGCGATTATCTATAGAAGTGTGAGAACAAATATGAAATCATTCATAAATTTAGGTGACTATAGCTTTTCTGAATAATTGAACCTAATCAAAGATTTTTTTTTCACTTCTTTCTTCTTGTTGGTTACCTTTAAAATAAGTGTTTTTTGACTATGCCAGTGTATATCTTTCAACTATAGAGTTTACAAGTGTATAGATTTTGAAGTTGTTACGCTCATCCTGATAAACTAATTCTATGACTTTCACAGTTACGTAACCTTGTTGGCTCGTGCATCGTCGCAGATCCTGGTGAGCGCCCGAACATATCTCAAGTACGCTCTGTTGCGCAAGAAATGCACGCTCGCAATATAACTCAGCCGCGCGTTTACACTCACGCTTCAAACAGTGCTTTATCTGTGGCAAGCGCGTCGTCCATCGGAAGCGCATCGTTGATGGATGGCGCATCGTTGATGGATGGCGCATCCTTCATGGACAGCGCTTCGTCAACGGCAAGCAATCACATGACTGGCATTTACTCGATGAAACGATCCTGAACAAGATTTTTTTTCTATAAAAACACATCTTTGAAATGTTATCAAATTGTTATGTAAAACAATGCAAGTGGTTAATTAGAAGAATGAATTGAAGTTTTTTACATACAGTACTGCAGTTGGAAAAACAAAACCGTCAATCAGTATTAAATCATTTCTGAATTTTCCACAATCTGCATCTTGTTCATAGAGTATACAAGCATTAAGTATACAGGTTATACTTAATGATACAAGTACACTTAAGGTCACTCAAAATGGTATATTATTTGGATGAACTTAACTTGCATCTATCTTTATGTGTGTTAGGGTATCCTTGCGGTCACATTAAATATTTTTCCTGAAATAAAAATTGAAATACTATCTACATATTATATTTGACCACTAATAATTTCATTGACTGTGCTTGTAGATAGTGTATGGTGCATTGTATGCTTGTTTTAGTGTATACAATGTCGGTACATTTTCTTGAAGATACATTTTGTTTTGTGCTCTTGATGAATCATCCCACGATTCACTTTAACGACTGAGGAAAACCACGAAAAACTTCAGATAGGAGTATCGCCCATGGTGGAAAATTGCACCATGGTCTTCTGAATGACACCAGTGCGCTAGTGACTGATTCACCCATCTCAGTCCTATCTTATAATAAATAATAACATGTATTTTCTAAAATTGAGATCAAAAAATATATTCTGGCACCATACAGGCAGAGTTGAGAAGTATAGCTAACGCCACCCGACAACTAGCGCCTCTACGCCGGCTGCCGTCGTAGATATTAGGCCTACTGTTTCGACAACACTCTGCTAACCCTGTGTAAACTGAAAATGTGTCACTGAAAATGTTTCGCCGTGGGAGGGTTCTCATTAAAATCTACAGAATAGAATGAGTTAGAAAAATTAGGGTGTTACCGTGCTGCTTCTAGTTGAGATGCTGAAATTGGCGGAAGTAATTTTCTTAGAGATTGGATTGGGCCAAGTTATAAATGAAATTTCCTGATAAATAACATTTTTTTAAATTTAAACTTATAAAATTGTTCATGATAATATGACGGTCTTTCAAGAAACTTCTACCAGAAGTTTTAAAACGATGTTTTATTAAAGCTCATCACAACCAGAAACTAGATTTAAATGAATAATGACGATATTTATTTCCCTATTTTTCGATAAAACTAGAAATCAGTTCTCAGTTTCTGATATTATAATTGTTTTAGTCCTCCAGAGACAATGAGTCATGATGTAGGAATTACCGATTCTCTACAGAAATTTAAACTGTCTATGTCACCTATTTTTTTATGGTCATAATTATAGTGTAAACATCGACGAATCATTTCACTATAAATACCATTTCAATACAATTTTGTAATATTGCTCAAATGAATTGTTGGTAGTGAATGAAAGTGGAAAGTTTTTGGTGAGTGCTCCCTATTTATAATTGATTCTAAATTATATCAGCTTGACCTTCTATTTTATCTGCTTCTGGACGGTGTGGGCATGAGGAGTTACCCATCACAAACCACTTTTTATAAAAACAACTTGTCGATTTTCTCTTTTGATTCATTATTTTTGCTACATCAAATATCCATCAGAATGATCAAGAGGTACGATTTACTACATAAAGAAGGAAGTGAATGACTACACCTGATAGTTTCAAAACCAATATGTGTAGATTTCAAACACATTTCATCATCAAACAATGTCATCTTATAACACAAATGCCGTGTTTACCTTGAACACCATATAGTCCCAATGACCTATTTTGAGAACACTAAAATTCCAACGCCCGATGACTACAAAAAATAGAATAAAAGTTAAACTCCATGTAAACTTCGTGTATTGCATTGACATAATTCGTAATAATGACATAATTATTTTTTATTTATTTTGGGTTTAACGACGCACTGTAATGATGACTAAGATTTATTGGTGTAGGATGAATGATCAATGATGGGATGATGAGATGAAGCTTTCTCAGGTAATGGACGGATAGTGGGAACGTAACGGTCGTGGCCTATATTGTAGAAACCATCCCAGCATTAGCCCAGACTACAGAGGGAAATCACGAAAACCCCTGTAAAGATGGACGGTGGCGAGGATCGAACCAGTTCCGATATGCCCCTCATCTCCCGGATCACATGAAGCGAGCGCTTTGGTAACTGAGCTAAAAGTGTCGGACATAATTGCGTATCGAGATGAAAACAAAATCATCAATGTTACTTCCTCAAGCGTTTGACACAAAAATACGTGATGTGGAATTTTGGAGATGTTTACTTGGCGTGATAACGACTTCGGACCAAAAAATAAAATTTCTTCAGTCAGTCATAACCTTGATGGAAAAAATCTACTGTCCTTAAAATATGACAGTGGTAACTAATGAGTTAAGAGTGGAAACCATTTGTACATCAGGATTTCGATTTTAATAATAATAATAACACAATATACTGAGATATGTGGTCGAGTGGCTAGCCCCTGAACTGTCATTCAGGAGACCGGGGATGGTCGACCATCCTGACACGGATTTTTCGTGGTTTTCCTCTGTCGATCAGGTCAATGCTGGGTTGGTTCCTTGACAACAGGCCACGACCGACTCCTTTCCATTATCCAAAAGCACCAAATGAAATAACTTTCCATCTCATCATCACATCATGTCATTTATCATTTACCGACGCCAATAGATCGTAGACATCAGTACAGTACGTCGTTACACCTAATATAAATAAAATAATACAATATAGGCCTAATTGTTTTTTCCTCATAGTTTTCTCCCTTTCTTCGACCTAGTTCAGTTTGTTCGATTACGTCACCATGACGTTACCCTTAGCACACCGTTGTCGTATTAGTTCTACCCTTGCCGCCGGTGTCTGTGCAAACCGTCCCACAGATCAGTGCTGTGCCGGCCGGGCTGCGATGCTGAGCAACACGGTACGTCGCGACGGACTACACAGACAGAGAAGACAGATATGTGCGTGGAGTGAGTGAGAGTGAGAGAGACGCGGCTGACAACGAAGGCACTCGTACAGGTTAGCGGAACAAATCTCTCTCTCTTCGTCTATTAATAAGCTGCGATGTCGCGATGTCATTACGGAAAATTAATCAACCGCAGATATGCTTTGACTGGCATTATTTAACTTCTTAATATAGATCTGAGAAACTTTTATAGGCATGTCTTTATGGACCATTAGCGATTTCGGGAATATTGCAATAAATTGGACATTTTTTTTTCATGCTGCGTCTGTTTATACAGTCACCAGGCCTATTTTTAATTATTATGTTCATTATACACCGAGAACCCTACCGGTAGTTGATTATTTAAAAGAAAGTTAATTATACGTAAACATTGATTTGGTGATGAAACTGGATTAAATGTATTTGTATTTTGTCGCTCTAATAATAGGTATTCTGACTGTTTTTTAGGGCGTATTTTATAGCGTGTATGACTGATAAGTGATACGGTAACAAGCTGTCAAACGAGCATTGATGGTGGCCTAGCTCGGCAGGGTTTGGGCCGGGGATTTGGATGCTTGCAACATTGTAGTAGCCTAAAGCGTGTATAAAATAGTAGTGTTGTACAGTTTAAACCACAAGTAGAAATCGTTTTCTAACTATAGTCAAACCAATCAACATTGTGATGCATATAGCGATAATATTTAACACGTATCTTACGTACAGAAAACGGACTTTTACTTTTTGTTTAGGCACTATTCTCTTCTACGTTTGATTCGATATCCTGGTAAACGGGTTTGAATTGTATTTGTAACAATCACTTCATCTTCTATATCTACCTTCTTTCTGCTAATCTTACATATCTAGGCATATATCTTTAAAAGTGCTTTAACAATAAATAACATTCAGAACAAGGTCATTGGCAATTAGAATTAAGGAAAAAAAGTCAACATGTTCCCAATTCGTATTTTTTTATTATATTAAAAGTTTAGAATTACAGCCTATTTGCTTGTACATTTCATCATGAAACGTAAGCTTGTATCCATGAAAGCAGAAGGAGGTTTATCAATTAAATAATTGTAAAAGCTTCGGAAATTTCGATGAAGCTCACTTCACACAAAGTTGTGGTTTTGAAAGATGTAGTTGGGTTTATGACCGTATAAATCTCGTCCTGAAACATTTATAACTCTGAACAGTATCACAACTTTACAAATATAATAACGACACTATTAGTGTTTGTCAAGCTGGTAGACTACAGCTTCTTGCGTGGTCCAAGTATATGTATACTAGGATATATAGCTCTACTTATTTTGTCGCGTTGATGAAGAACCGAAGTGAGGTGAATACATTCTTCGATTTATTTCGGCAATCTGTTCAAGATGATTTGGAGTTTAATGTGGCTAGATATATTTTTATTTATCCATAGGTAAAGATTGAAAATAGAATCATCTAGATACAGTTTCGTTTATCTAGGTAAGATAAGATGAGAGATTAAAAAGGTATTCTAGATATAAGACGATTATTTTATCTAGGTACTCCATCATGAAAATGAACAAGTAATTTTCGCAAAGTACATTTATTTGAGTTCGCTCTCCTGCATTGAGGAATTACAGATATCGTTTTTAGAGCACCAATATAATTATATATTTCCTAAATCTCAACTGAACTTTTGGGGTGGAATTATTAGAATTCATAATTTTTGGTTAAAAAAACTCTTGAAATTGAAAAATAATTATCTAGGTGAGATCGAGCTATTAGATAATAAAATTATTTCCTAGATAAGGATAAGGATTACTTAAAAAAATAATCTAGTCATAGTAATAAAGATAGTAATAAAGTCAAAGTCACAAAAAATAGTCTAGTTGGCAGAAAAAGTCCAGATATTTATCCAGATAACACACGACACTGTTTACCTCAAAGTTGTATGACGTCATGATACCAGCTGATAGTTATGACTGATTATATTGTCGAATCCAATCTCATGTTTGGAAGCGTAAAAAAGTTTAAGAATACGATTGGCCTGATTCTTTAGTAACTTATGTTATGACTTCAAACTTATTTCTGGGTTTATATGACAGATACTCTCGTTTTGACAGTCACAACCAACCAACGGTTATATGTTAATAATCGTTTCTCTGGACTAGTGTTTCAAAAGTTTGAAAATGTTGACGAAACGAAAACTTTAGTCATAAAAATGTAATAGTAATATCGACGTAGAAAGTTGATAACATTGGTTCTGGAAAACATTGAGTAATAAAACTTTTTTTTATTTAAAGTTGGAGAATTTATTTTCATACGTTTCATGTTTTTAGGAGTTGATTTTTCCGGATATCTATAAATTGACTTTTTCAGTTTGTTTTTAGTTTGTGATAGAAATTGTTAGTACAATTTTGGATTTTATCTAGCTATCGGCTATAGCTATCGGTACGATAGCTATAATCCAAGATGGGTCTACAGTATAGGTTTTAGTATGCTTTTCTTGAATTTGTGAGGGTGGATGGAAGTGCACCATCTACATAGTTTATAATGTATAGATGTAACAAAAACGTGAAATAATAAAATGTTTAAATAATGTAGAATACAATATGAAGAAACTGTCAGAAATTATTATCTGAAAAACTAAAATAAATCTTGAAATTCACGTATACAAATTTAATTTTCGTCATAGGACGTGCTATTCACCAAATCTAGGCCAGATATCTTTGAAATCGGTTTCCAATGGGTAATTTGATTTCTTCAAATTTTCAATTCATGTTTGAAATTACTTTTCTTTATTCTTCGTCCAACTATAGTTATTTCCATTTCTCAATAGTATAAATGAATCGGTGATATAAATAATGATGGAATGAGCAACAATAAAGCCAAAATTAAATATCCAAAAATAAAATAAAGAATAAAAGATGCCACGTTACAGTATTATGCCTGCAGTCAATACGCAGTATGTGTGAGAAATGTTTTCCACTTGAAAATTGAATCTTCTCTTGGGCCCATTTCTCATCGTCGTAACTACATTGTAGAAAGAAGTGTTGTCTTCAAATGAAGTGGTATCTACGTCACGTGATATAGTTTTGAAGTGCACACACATGATGCATAGCGTCGGCGTCGTTTGTTAAAGGTGGCGTCGCCTTGACGTCGCGACGGTGAAAGTTCGTCAGGGCTGGGCTCAGCAGCTCTCTCGGTTTTACATCAGCTCGTCTACACGCCAAACTTGAATCTCATATTCGTCCTGCTCGAGAATTTTAAAATCGAGATGTGAAGAAAACTATCGATCGATATATATTGAGCTAGAACTACCTTTTTTTTTACAAACTATCGATTTATGTGGTCAACCACCATTGTTAAACCCATATTATTTTCATGCTCTGATCACAGGATGAATACTTATTTAAAAGAAAACGGGACCTTATATAATGGAGCAATCTGTTATCAAACGTAGCCTACGATATACAAAAATAATTCATCGATAAAATTATCCCGTCGAAACTGATTTCCCCCAAATGTTAAAATAGTTGATTCCCTGGCAGTACATATTGGGCGTAACTTTGATATTATACTTGTTTACTACTTTCTAAGAATGTTCCTATCAGTTTTTATTAAACTGATTCAGTAGTACTATAAATAAATTGAATGAACTGCACTGTAATAGTGGCACAAAATGGAAAACGAATGAAGAAATATATCACGAAAACATTTTGTAATCGCTAGGTCGTCGTTTTTACAAATTGTTTCAATTAATTGAAGCACTAGAAAGTTATTCTTCGCGAACGTGTAGTCATCTAAATGGTTTTGTTATATTTTTATAGAATCATTAGTAATCAAACTGAGTACGGTATCGTAAATACATACAATTGATTATATTTCATGTTTTAAATAAAATATATGTGCTGTACTTGAATATACAAAATCAGCACACGTAGCTCAGGTGCTAACGCGCTCGCTTCATGTGATCGAGGAGGTGAGGGTACCAGTTCCAGTACCAATTAAATAGCCAACCACATACTTCTGCCAATACTTGTGTACTTGTTCAAACGCCTACTACTATACGTAGGATACTGTGATTTACTATAACATTCTTTGGCACCCTCCACGCCTCGTGTTCAAATATACGGTTTCAATCGACTCTGTTTAAGTTGCTATGCCCACGGTAGATAGTATACGTATACGTACGTCGACTTTTTGGCATCATCCTTTTCATTTTATTGTAATTTAATTCGTGGAATTTAATTTAATTTGTTTTGTTTTGGTAAATAGTTTGCTTCAGTCGGTTTGGAAGCATGGATAGGAGTCGGGCATGGTCTAGTATTAAGGAATCATTCCAGAATTGTCTGAAGGAAACCATAAAATACCTCAGACTTGATGAGCGACCATGGTGGGAGTCGAACACCAATCTCCTGTATGGAAGTTCAGTGGTCCATTTATTGAGTCATACCCGTCTCAGTATCACCTCGAATATTCTTCCAGAAGTTGACAAAAAGTAACAATATAGGGGTATGGTAGCCTATCGTATTCACAAATATTCACTGATTTTATAACTCGAGCTTGTTATTGCTCATAAGTGAGAGCGTATAACGCTCAATTAACCAACATTAAAAAAAAAAACTATCCGAAACGATAAGGATTTTTTTTTCATAACATCGAAATTTGCTAGAAATCATTGTTCCCCAATTGGATGAAATGGATGAAAGATAGGATCGTTTGAACGGGACACCGCAAGGGCAGTCTTACCAACCCAAAAAATACTAAAAAAACAGAAACAGAAACAAAAAATTTCACGGTAATAATTTCAGGGTTGGAAAACATTTCAAACATCACAGTAAAGAGAAAAAATCTATTAAATGTTAAAAATGAAAAATATTTTACAATTATTATTTCAACCTATTCTTATAGCATTATTTACATTCACAGCGGTTTTCCAGGCATGACATTGAACCTTCATACAAACATGCTGATGATCGCTTTATAAAATGAACTTCAAGTTAGGGAATTATCAGTTACAATGATAGCATAGACTAAGTACTTAGAACTAATATCGCTAATACTGGTAAATTAATTCCAACAGGTAGGTCTATTAGATGTTTGTGGTTTAAACTGAAGAAAGGCTCATCGTAATAACATTGGAAATCATGAACGGTTTAATCAACTGTTGAAAACGTAGTAATTTACACGAAAACGTGAATTCACGCAAAACAAATACTCTAATTGACTGTCAATGAATAATAAATCACTAAATAGTCAGAAATTCCGCTATCATGATTTAAGCGTGCATAATTAAAGCTAGCGTCAACAGGTGCATAAGCTTCAAATAAACCAATCTCTGAAATGACTACGAATTAATCGAAGCTTGAGGAATCCAACACTGAATGTAAACACGTTTTATTATTCTAATCGAATGATCTTGCATCAGTATTGTTTTACCACTTATCATTTTCTTACCTTCTCAAAATATATTTTTTCCAATGTAATAAATTGGTTCGAATCTTCGATATATTGATTTTCGTTAGTTTTCGCATTAATTAATTCTAGTGATAGTTTCGATCTAGTTTGTTGACTATTAGTTGGGAATTCCGCTATAGGTTCGAGTAATGTGTAACCCGGGTTCCTGTTGGAATCCCCCGTGATACCCACAGGTCCAAATCTTGCCTAGTCGACCCGGCAACCCAAACCCGCCCACCCGCCCGCCCTAATCGATATCACTACGAGAGGGAGAGAGAGAGAGGGAGAGAGAGATGGGAGAGCGTTAGAGAGAGAGAGAGAGAGAGAGAGAGAGAGAGAGAGAGAGAGAGAGAGAGAGAGAGAGAGAGAGAGAGGGAGAGTGAGGAAGTGTGAGGGAGAGAGTGTATGTGAGAGAGAGAGAGAGCATAAGAGTGTGGGAGAGATGGAGAGATGGAGATAGAGAGATAGAGAGAGGTAGAGAAAGGTGTGATACATCAGTCACTACTAGACGAGTTGCGTATATATCTACTGACATTCATGATCGGTCTATTTTCTCTCGTTGATAAATCTAGATTATCTTTCTTTTATCGCTCCACCGTCTCGTCTTAGGAAAATGATGAAGTTTTACCAACGAAATGGTGTTTTCGAGAACTGGCTTGAATTTGGGCTTTTCAACTGCTATCTATCTTTTTTGGCTCTCCTTGAACAAGAAGTTATGAATGATAACCTATCGTTTGCTTTTAACGTATTGTTTACAACTTTAATATGTGGTTCTAATAACGATTGCTCAAATTACCTATGAGCAGAATGAAAATTCATTTTTTCATTGGCCGGAAACCAGTCACGCTTCTGATATTGCATAGAATCCGACAGGCATCAGGCAAACCCAGAATGAAATTTTATTTTTGATTAAATCCGTACATATAGGCCTAAAAAATAAAATGAAAAATAAAAATAAAAAATGTGGAAACAATACTTGGGCCCGGTTTTACGAATCTTATTCAAGTACTAATCCACTAAATATGAGTAAGGTACGAAAATAACATATGTATAGCCAATGGTGATAACATGTTAATACTCTAACTATTACTTAATCCATTAACTATCAATTCGTAAAACCGGGCCTTGATAGAAGAAAATGCTCCTATTTCTTATTCCTGGGTACACTTAGCTGTTACGACTGATTGTTTTTCCTTAACGCGAGCCAAACGGCCGTCACAGCAGCAAACATCACACTGGTTCCGAAAGATACGTGACAAACGTGTCAAGTGACCGATCGTGCGAATCTGGGCGAGATCGTAACGTCCGGTCAGGATCAGGACAATTTGCTTTGTAAGGAACGAGTAAAAGAGTACACAATCAAGGAGGCTGAATTCTTATAAGAAAGTGACGAAATGGATTTACTGGAAAATATTTTTTTCTCATTACTTTGAATTTAATTCTAATAATTCTAATTTTTTAAAGCACTTGTCTCGAAGCTATTATAAATATCCTGATATTTAATAAAATCTCTTCAATATTTCCAGAAATACTACTAAAAATAAGCTATATCATGCTCATTTTATTCGATGTAGATTCAAATATAATACTGTATAATCCAACGTTTAAAGCGTCTAGTTGGTGAATGACCGGTTCTCAGCCTGAAATAATGCCACCCTTACCACAGACTGTTGTCCACTTATAAAACGATTATCTATTAACGAGATCGACCATTAGGCCGAATGAAATGCATGTTGACCGATCCAAACGATTCGTAATTAATGTCTATAATTATGTACATTCGAGATATATGCTCATGCTACCAAAACCATTACCTAAAAACTTCATAGTTCTAGAAACGTAGCGGACACAACGCATAAGACCACAAAAGCACTATAGTGTGTGCGTGTATTATTTTATTGAACGCGTGTGGGAGTCAAATTGGCGGATTATCAGTTTTTTGACGATAACTTGTAAACTTTATAATAAGAGACCAACATTTTAATATGCGAGAAACACAAACCTCTGTAATATTCTACATTTCGTTTATTTTTTCATTTTAATGCTGCTTAACGACCCCACCAACAGCTAGGTTATACCATTGACTGGTTATACGGGGGTACGAATGAGCGGGTGATAATGCAGCTATGAAGTGATGATAGGTGAAAGGACGTTTACAAAAATCGATGCCTTATGCTGGACTCGAACCCACGCCCAACGGTCACTGTCTCTGAAGTGCGCCTCAAGTGACTGAGCTAACGGGGGTACATTTCGTATAAAAAAATAATAGAAAAATAATAGAAAAATGATGAAAAAAGAAAATATATAGAGAATATATATATATAGGCCTACATACCTACATGAACCCATCGTTCTATAGAGAGTTTTCAATCTTTATATCTTTTATACCATTTAGCTACAAATGTAGTCGATTAATCTAATAATCTGAGACGTGGTGAAACTGAAATGTGAACTGGAAAAGCTTTCTCCATTGGCTGATTCTTGTTTTTCACAACCACATGAATTATTTTTATTTCAAGACTTACATGCTAAATAATAAGGTCACCAATTCAACCCCCTTATCTTTTTATTGCTACACTGCCACACTGCATAGAAACAAATCGTTGTATGTAAGGCTCAAATTCATGGCATCAAATCCTTTAATTTGAAAACAAGTAATCAAGTTTGGAATGTAATAACAATTTTTATCAAATTACTTTGAAAGCAGTGTGATTTTATGCGATAACAAGAAGCTATGGATAATCGCGTGGTGAGAAGCAGTAAATAAAAGTCAGGGCAGATGGGTGGTGAGAAGGGGGAGGGGGGGGGGGGGGGGGGGGGGGGGGGTGAAATTAAGGTGGTCGGAGAAAAGAAGGGGGTAACTATAGAGGTCGGAAGGAATCAGCAAGTCGCATGATCAAAAGACATCACACGTTTCTTATCGTGAAGATGTTTTAAGAATGATTGCACTGTTGCCGATAGAGCAAGCGAGAACGAGATGGGAATTTTAAAAGCCGAAGCACTTTGTCGTTTAGCGGAGGATCTAGATGTGAGAAACTTGGTAGTATTGCTAGTGAAGATTCTATGAAATATAATCATCTGATACGTCTTATACGTTTATATGACGGACTTCTTTCAGCACAGACTTTTTCCGTTCAACTTCAAGTGATACAACGTTATAATATTAGGATTGTATCTTCTTTCCTTAAATAGCCTGGGTGTTCAAGTGAGGTCGTTAAGAAAACTATAATTATAACCGTATGATAATAGACCACGTCCAAGTCACTACTACTTTTATGTTTTCCTAAAAATATCTGTTAATTACATACATGATACGTTAAAAATAAGATCTTGACTGATAAACGTAAAAATTATACCCATACAGTGATGAAAACGACAATAAATATACTGGATTGCATATGTCCAGTGGTCCAACGAGGGGTAGGGTTGGGGGGGGGGGGGGGGGGGGGGTCAGATTAATCTCAATGAAAAAAATTTGAGTCATATATTATTTCAATCGAATCACTGAGTCTTGATTCTGTTCATTCGTTTATAAATTGCACGAAATTACGCTGATGTGCACTATGATTTCCGAGTTGACTAAAAATTGCTAATTCAAATCAAGGTGATATATTAGAGGTAAATTAATAACATTACTACCTTTTTGGACTATAAAATAGATAGAATAAGATTGATAGAATAAGATTGTTTTTCCTGTTGAGGATAAGTGACTGAGATTTTCTTTGTAAGGGACTGGTGTAATCGTAAATTTCTATTTGAGGGGAAGACACCCCTCTGAATTCCCTAATTCTACCACTGCTTTTGAAGAAGTACTTGAAATATGTGTCTGTGTACAAGTAGTCATGTACACATTTTACTCATTCTAAACAAAACCTCATTCATGTATCTTGACTTCCGACCTTAAAAGTTCCATTTCGTCAATTATGGAAATAGAATGTCGCAATTTTCGTTCTGATCATAAATTTAGCTGCAATGTTCTAGTTAATACACTTCTATTTGTCATTCAATTCAAGTCGTCTTTCTAGTAACATTCGTACCCTAGCTGTGTCACTTGTCCTTGATGTATATTTACGTTACAAAAGAGACTGAATTGTCTTAACTATATAGCTATGCGAAATAACTTATTGTTCGTTCATGCCGATCTAGTAGACAAATAAGTTGACATAACTCTCTTGCTCGATTAAATTGGCATTCCAGCTATCGTCCTGCACGTACTTAATGTACTAGTACAGCTGCTATTACTATTACGATATAAAAGCGAACCGAAGACGTTACACGTATTCCAGGACCTCTTGGTTTCGTTCTTTCACGAAAGTAAGATTAGCGAGTTTAATCGTGAATTTTAAATCCGTTTACAAAACTGCCAAGTTCATATAAAATTGCATTTCACTATAATAACTAAGACGATTATACTCCGGTGAATGATACTCCGGATCCCCAGAAGGTGAAAGTTTTATTAATTAGGCGATGGTTATCAGAGCCAAGATTTGGACAACCAAAATTGAACATCTGTATATATTTAAAGTTATTGTTAGTTTTATAAACAATTGTTAATATATTGCGATTGCTTGTTGTATAAAACAACTTTTCAATGATCTATCATTCATCTATATAGCGATTCAAAGTTATAAATACCTCCTAATTTATAGGGGTATTATGTGGATAGAATGTCCAGCCAATAGTCTAGACCAATCTCAAACTGTCGTCAACTTCCTATTTCCGAGTACAGTTTTCACTGTGATACTTCTTATATGACATTCAGAAGTGTCCAAGACTACTGCGACCCCTAAGTTGGGGTCGCACTAGTTGGGGGTGGGGGTGAGAAAGGGGTTGTGCGTAGGAGGAGGGGGAGGAGGGTGATAAAGCTCGATGACAAGTACGTTGAGGTCACTAATGCCCACCACAAACCACATCGCAGTATACAACAAGCATACTAGAGACAGATGTGTTCTCTTGGCATAAGAGCAAAGTTTGCAGGTCAAGCGTTCTGGCTCAGGCAATGTCATCTTACAGCTTTCTAATACAAGAATAGAAATATTCATTTTTTCCTTACACAACAGAACACTTATTGCCGTGCCTTCACACTTTTTCATGACACGAAAAAACATCTCTCACTCTTGAAGCCTCGATCGAGTCTCGCTCGATTTGTAAGTATACTTGGACATCATTCGACTCTCTTATATGAAACTGCACAATACATTCCATAGGTTTGTATGACAATGACTACATATGTATATATATATATATATATATATATATATAATATAATATAATAGACATGTCATGAGAGATACGCCTCGACCGGGATTCGAAACCCGGGACCTTCTGATTGCCGGTCAGGAACACTCCCAACTGAGCTACCAAGGTATTACCTTGAAGAGGTGACTATTCTCAGAGTGACGACACTTCATGGGGCTAGCTCTATAGAGGGATATTAGATATTAGACTTATTTATTTCGAATTATAATTTTTATATCTCATTCCGTTCAAGAGTTAGCACCAAATATCTGTTATTTCGTCAAACTGACTCCTGAATTTATTCTCTCTTGATTCCATCAGTTTATTAGGAATTGATTACCCCAATTAGATTATGTCAAATTAGATTAATTCAGGTTGCGCAAACCAATAGAATCATCATGTCTTACAATAAACCCAGGGTGATGCAATTAGGGCAATAGTCGTATTTCAGTGGCCAGGTATATGTATATTGAAAGTGGTCGAACTCGGCTCCTCCACAATATTGTTCTAGCTATGCTCATCTCGCTCTCTGCATGTATCGCATATTTTTCAACAATATGTTTTAACTGCGAACTTCCAAGTGTTTGATCCTCCTAGGTGCCTCACATCAAAACATATACAGTATGGAAACATACAATAATACATATTTTAGATACAACCATATCCATTATATTAGCATAAAATCGAGTTGTGCCACAGCTGTTTGTTTCTATTTTTTACTCTCTATATATAGCTATTCGTACAATATGCTACACACGCTATGGTTAAACCGTACGTATTTTATAGTCTACGCGGTAGGCTCTATGCTTATAGTATTGCAGTAATGATTCACCTCTTTAGATTTATCATCGACTAACATGCTTCTGGTTCACAGTAAAACGGTCTTATTTACCGTTAAAGAGAGAATTGCGGAATCGTTAAATACACGCAAGTGTGGTTTAATATGTTATTATAAGTAAATAGACGTTACTATTAGCGAGTCTATTGTAGCGTAACTTGGTATATTGATGGAGCACGCAAAAGTTAATCAAATGTTGGGATCTGGAGAAACTGTTACATGTTGTTAAATTATATCGGGACAGGAACCAAGGTCTATTTATAGAATGTTTTAAAGCTATCGCATGTAAGCTCTAAAATAGTAGTGTATAACTCGACTATGAGAATATGTAGACTATAACATAAATTACTTATTAATTTACATTTATATGAGTAAGATTAAAAAATAAAACTAATGTCACGCAGAATGATTTGGATGATGATTTGGCATCTGAACTAAAATAAGAGAGAGCAAAATATATAAAAAAAACAAGTGAAGATATAAAACTTGAAGAAGGTTACCTGGATTACTTATCCTTCGGGAATAAATCTGTATTTCTAGTTTTCTACATGTGTTTTTCTGTGTTGTGGAATGGAGAGTTGTACTATACAAGAGGATCAAAGAAATCTGACTGATTTATTGACATATTTTTGACAAGTTGACAAGTTACATGACGAATTGATTTCCGTTTCATATATAACGAAAATAAAATGTACATTTTTTACACTTCAGCTCGTTTTCCGATATTCGAACAACGTGTCCACCGTTACTTAGGAAAAAGGTAACAATTCAAAGAATATAAAACTGAGTTTTATTAGTCAGTTCAAGTTGAATTTAATCTCGTATAACTTTCCAAGTCACTGAAAGGGTGAGGTTGTCTTCTGACATAACAAAATAAATATCACAGTAATTTTTGTATGAAAGTGATATTTTGAGTGTGAATGATTTTTCAGGACGAGATTTATAATTAGAAACACAACTACGTCTACAGATCTTCCAACAGCTACAGAATCTACAATTATCGAAGTTCAACATTATAATATAGTTGGTGAATGACCTTCCTTTTTATGGGATATAAGTATAGTAGCGTCAGCGGAAGTGAAAATATCTTGACCCTAATATTCTCTTCATTCTCATCTCACAACAAGAAAAATACCGTGTTCTCCTAGTAACACTTACAGCTTTTATATTGTTTTGAGATGAAGTCGTTACTGACTCTCGCTGCCTTGTCGCATGTGTCACTAGACACAGCTTGCTTCCTTATGCATTCTTTCCTCTGACCATTGCTCTGAGAATAATGTACTGTTTCTGGCCAATTTGGCAAATTTGCAGGAACTATTTCTGTTTATGTTACGTATTTTGTACATGATATATTAGTATGAAAATGGTTCTCTTCAAACAAATTGGCACGATGTATCACGGAAATTTACTCGCCTCGCAATATACTTTGTCATTTTATTAGCCTGTTATTACATCTGAAAGAACGTTTTCTATTCAAATTTTCATGAAGAAATTTGGTTTAAATAATTCTTATGATTTTATTCAACGTTGACCCAAATACATGAATTGATTACATTAAACTCACTTCTTAAACTTGGCAATCGTATTGACGATATTTTAATACAATTTGTGAAGAGCTTGCTGACCTTTACAAACTGCAAGCAAGTCACGAGGTTTGAGGTTGAATAATGTCTCTCTACAAAATATGCAGAAGGAAAATTGTCAACTTTTCGCTTCTATGTAAATTGTTCAACTGAGGATTGAATATCGAATGATCGAAGTATTTTATATGAAAAGTTTGATGGTGTTATGTAGTAATAAAAGTGGCTGTAAGTTCGTTGAATTCATTAAATTAAAGAGAAATCCGTACTTGAAAAAAGAGCATGAATAATCGTAAAATCATGGCACCTCCACCAAAATATACTCCAATCGTTGAATAATGATGTTTTTTCTCAGATTTCTTTTGAATCGAGACGTTAAGTGTTAGAGTATTATATTATATTCTGAAATATGAATTGATTTTACATTTTATGATTTCCAGTCACGTTTTATTCAGCTAGAAAACTGGTTCACTATAACACGGCTCGGGTTTTTTACATGATTATTATAACTGTGTGATGTACGATTTTCATCTCAACATTTTTCAGACAAAATCTTTATTCAAATGTCCGTATAGAGCGTTCGATTCTCCAGCATCACAAAAACTCTCTACCATACATATATACACATGTGACTAACCACAGCCCACCGAGTTTATTGTTCCGAGTTTCCAGCTTCGGCTAGTTCCAGAAGTTCAATACAACTCTCCATGAATAAATAAGCATTAGATGCTATCTGGGAAGCCCACCTCGGTAATATAAGGTGTGGGTGGCGGCCGTGGTTTTCACGCGGTAAGCCGACACAGATTAGACGACTTGGTTGTTGCCCATACTCCATAAGCCGCCGCTGCTGTTGTTATATATTGGTCAAAACTTTTCAAATAATCAGACGGTACAGAAACTGTTCTGATTTGGTTTTCTGAATTGACTGAATACATTCTGTTCATTTGTATATATATATATATATATATATATATATATATATATATATATATATATATATATATATATAAAATGACGATACCATAATATATTTTTATAAATAGGAGTATTAGCATTCATTCACCATTTATAACCCCTTTGTTAAAATATTTACATTTTAAATGTAATGATACAGTTAAGTTCGCCTATTTCAGACAGTCACTAAACATCCTAAAACTGAGAATAACAATTTTAGTTTCACAAGATTGAAATGCTTTACACTTCTTGATCAATCACTCTTCCAACGAGACAGTTTAATTTGCTTAGTTGCGAGTTAATTTGGTTTGCTAGAAGCGTAATGCGAATTGTGTTCAACTTATTACATCAAAATGTTTAATAAACCTGCGTTATACGTTCGAATAACCACACACAGCAATGAATTGGAAGACAATTACTGCCAGCCGATGTAACTTTATAGAATTGGATTTACATATATATACTAGCGAGAGATATCAATATTCAGTTGTTAATAGAGACTTCGTTGGAAGATGTTACAGTTGAAAATTGTTATACTGAATTTATCGAACAACAAACAAATAGTTGAATAGACCAAAATAGTATTACTGAAAAAATTGATCAATCAAGATTAAAATGATTGAACATGAAATATTTATATTTAATACCGTCTCCCGATATTGTATGAGGACAAATATAAAGGAAGTCAATCTTAGAAGTATACTGCAGTCTACATGAGGAAATGGTTCGATTTCTCTCTATTATTGTGCATAGGGTCTAGCTCTTTCTTGATACGCTCTATCGAAAAAACAAAATTTTAATTCTTCCCGTATCTATGATATTGGTTTTTCACCACAATGATCCAAATATTCATGAGAGTACAACGATAAGTTCATTTTTAAAACTATTCCATCTTATTTCAGACGTTTCGATAAATAATTGTGCGATTAATGTGAACATGTTTCAGAAAAATGTAACTCAAATCTACTTGGAGGATTTGTTCAATTTTGAAACAGATAAATCATTCCGCTAATGAATATATGATTATTATACTCTCTAATTGCTGTGCATGAGATGTCACGATCAGAATATTTATGAGCACGTTTAAAAATGGTTAAAACACGAACTTGAAAAAAACATTTAAAATGATTTTACCCTTCTCCACCACCTCAAATTGTATTGATCATGAAAAGTAGGTCTATTCACAAAACGATTAAAAAATTGAAATTGTAATGAAATGTTCTTCAGAATCTCCAGATTGATTCACACATTTTTCTCAAGAAAAAAAAAACGGTTCCTTATTTTGAGGCTACTATGGTATGAAATAATGAACTGTGTCATCAAAATAGGTGCTGTTATTGACAATTCACTTTATTATGATGTTGTATATAGCCACTGAGAATCGCCATTAAAAGTAAATGTATTTGCAGAGTTGTACGATGTTGTATTGTGAAATGAAGAAGCTGCTTCCTAAGCGATTCACACGTGTCAAAATGGTCGTCTATGGTGCTATAAAACGACCGGTGAACTTGGCAGTGTGAATCTCTCTCCAAGCCCCCAGGCCAGCTTCTGTATCCGACTTCTCTAAAGCAGAATCGAATGGTCACTTGGGAAAAAGAGTGAATCGAGAGAAACGTCGACATTAGAAAGAAATCCGGCACAATTTCAGAAAGTAAAGAGCAAAGCTTTTGTCAGAAACCTGCTTGTCGATTGCGTAAGCCTCCAAGTGCTCTGTTGTAGGAACGATATTGATTGATGGTGAACACTTTCTTTATGATACATACCATTGAATGTTGTGCGATTAAATCGTGACGTCATTATTGCTCTATTGTTGTTGTCTTTCAAATGATATACATGAAAGCGAAGATTATGCGTTGTTATATATGAACAATAGTAGAGAAATACGCGTTCATGCAAAAGTAAAAATTCTTGTTAAAATGGTGGAAGCGATTGTATCCAGCCGATTCTATTTACGTGAATGACTTGACACACTCAAACGTTTACAATGACTTGATCTTGAAGAGATAAATCTCACATAACTTGAATTGAAATCTCTATAATTTACACCAAATATTCTCATCTCTGCGTAATCATTATTCTATCCTGTACTCCCTTCAATATTAGTATTGCATGCACGTATTTAACTTTCCGTTTCCTTGAAGATATACTTCATCCATCCTAAATTCTTTACCCATCCTTAGTTCTATGTGGTTTTGTTTCTACTCTACTAGACTTATATCTTGAACTATTTAAACTTATCAAATTAAATAGTTTTATTCTTGTAATGGTAAGACTTATTATAACCTACCTCTGTTGAAGTTTTGTGTGCATTGTTTCCACTTCATTATTGTGCTCGAGAGACTTTATACTAATACGACTAGGCTTTGCATTTTCTTTCACCTCATACACTACGCATCCGCTGTGTTCGAACTTCACAGTGTTTAAATGCAAACAAGGATCATGCAAATTAAAGTTAAATTCGCTTTAAGAAATATAATTAATATTGTAAACGTAATCAAATTGAATTGAGATTTGCATGCGTAAAAGCATCGAAGTGGTATCGTATGTATTAATTTAAGAATTGATTAGATTTGTTGTAGAAATTCATTAAGTATTATTCAAAGGAAATCCATAATATATTTCATATTGTATGAAAGGATCTATAATCAGAAACTGGTTAATTATTTACAAAACTAAGATGATATCAATACATTATTAATTGTACAATCAGATAATTATTATAGAGTGGAAATTCGTTTCTATTTTGCCTTTCTAGGAGGCTCTATATTATATTCTTCGAGTTCATTGGTAGATTTGTATACATGGAAAACTAATTCGAGCGTCAATAAGGTATTTAAAGGATAACTATCACATATTACCTTTTTAATAATTTCAAAACCTTGACTCTGAACTGATAGCTGTAAGCACCATAATTGATTTGAGAGAATTCGTTTTATTGTCATTTATCTCTGAATCTGAGTGCAGTGTGAAAAAATAACAATCGATGTTGGAAAATGATAAATCATCGAAAGATCATCCATCACTTTTCAATTACACATTCGCTTCTGAAATCATCACAGCTTTCTGCATCGATATAGTTAATAGTTACTAGTTTTCACGTTCACATTTGGGCATCTCGCCAAACTAGCATTTCATTGCGACGCCGGTTACTAACATTATTAAGCAATTAACTGTAGAGTTAGCACCCTCTTTTTACACTCAACTCGCATGGCCTTTTCGAGATCTCGCACATTGCGAGAAATTTAATTGCATGTTGTAGATGGTGTAGCTTATGGAAACAATTACACATTGAATTTACCATTATGCTTTTAGATGATTTGTTTCCGAATTTGATGTTGTGACAAATATGTGACAAAGAACAAAGCTAAAGCAAGACCAATTAAAATTTTCAAAAACGCTTACTAATCAATTGCTTGAACTATTGGTGATTGATTTCGATTAATTACATTTCGAATTAATACAATTATAATTGACTATACTCTCTAGACATGGTTTACGATACACTTTGTTAGTTTGTTTCAATAAAAAGAGTTGATTTTCACTCATATCGCTGATTTATGCATTTCAATTTCAGACTCCTCAAATCAATTCTCAGTTACACTTAATTTTATATAAAATGATGAAATTAGGACTACGGGTCTAGTATACATACTAGGATTACTTTGCTGCTCAACTGGTTTCAATAAAACTCAGACCGGTTACATTTTCAATAGATCATAATTGAAAATAATACATATATTGAGAGATTATTTGGTGAAATTTTTTCAACTGCAAAAATACTCATAAAAATGAGTACATAAAATATACAAAAAAAACTCATAAAAATAAGCATTAGTGAGTTGAAACGTAGGTGTGACGGAATTCGATTACTTTGACCTCTCACTATTATTCACCCTACAAAGTAAAGAACACCATAAATTACAACCTCGGTCTATTTCCATCCTTCCTACATAACAAATTACTCACCGTTGATTAGAAAGTGCTTGGTAGCCACTAGGAAGGTGTATTGTAACCCCAACCAGCCTTGTCCTGCTCATGAATATGCATACACTCTGCGTGGAATAGACCAGTAGCTCTTCCTTCCTCTCTCCATACGACAGAACACTTGACTAATGATCCACTATTGCACTGATTTCATGTACTAGGAAAACACCCTACAAGGATTATCGAGTGAATGAGCAGCATATCTGACCTTGGCGTATTCATGAATATTTATGTATACACTCTTATGCGTGGAATAGAATAGTATCTCTTGCTACCTAATTGAAACTATAGAGAAAACTTGAATGATGATCCACTATTGCACTGATTTCATGCATTAGGAAAACACCCTACAAGGATTCCTGGATGAATGAGCATAGCTGACCTTGACTTTATCATGATTTATGAATATGCATAAACTTACAATATGCGAGAAATCTATGCGTGGAATAGAACAATATCTCTTTATTCCTTTCTACGTACAGCTTGAACTTGGAAGAAAAGTCTGATTTTTGCCCGTCTGTTACCTCTTGAAATCCTTGCAATAGTTCGAGGTTGACTGGTTTATCCAGGTATAAAAAGGTATTTTACTTCAGGATCAAGCTGTGCTATACAGTTGACTATATTGCCCCACTAGTGCCCGGATATCATGTTCTAGGAAAACACCCTACAAGGGTTGAAGCTTGAATGAGCAAGATGTAATGTTGACCAGCGAAAAACAACAATAATGTGTGTTATTTTGAAAAAAATCCTTCTAATGTGAAATGTTGTTATGCATTCGATAAATATATAGATTTATTATTGATTTTCAGAAATCTCACCAAAGGTAGGTCTGTTTGTTGAGGTATATATATATTGTCCGTTTATATAAATACGTCATATTATATTCCCTCGATTCCCATTATTAATACGTAAGCCACACCGCAGTAGATATAGAGAGGTTACTACATATACAGGTACTTCTTCTTCCGCTGGTTCCCTCTGTTCCCCAGCGATATACTTGACTAATGTGGATGAGAGTGAGCGAGAGAGAGAGTGAGAGAGGGAGAGAGAGAGAGAGTGCATGTGCCGGCCGATATTAACACCATTGATCAACACCAACCCACCATCTATTCCAGCAATTCGTTTATCTTATCTTCAACGCCGCCCTTAAAAGTGAAAGGCTATCTTGAACACGCAATCTAAAACAGGGAAGGAAACAGTCTTGAAATCATTTATTATACTCATTTGTTTTACGCAATAAGACAGTTACAAACTATCTTGTGTCATTATTCTAATTACTCGTTTGAAAGGTAACTCTCTCCACAAACCTGAAAATTGTATATTTTATAATAATTATAATGAGTATGTTCACTTGAATTTGTATGTACCATAAATATTATTACATTAAAAATCGTTACGTTTGAATTTTAAATCAGGACAAATATTGAGTGAAAAATGTAAAACATATTTTTCATCATTATCGAAACTTGACAATGCAATCGTTGCTTCCAATAAGTCTAATGATGAATTGATAAGATAGTTCCTAAGCGGCACATCTCGGCGTTTTTTTATTATGTGAAACATATAATAATTATGTAATATGTAGATCTAAATGTTAAAAATATATGCATATTGTATAGAATGTATGAAACTATAGTTTCTTCGGATGAAAGTAAAAAAATCAACACATTTATTACAATTTTTATATTTTATATAGTAGTTTCACAAGTTTATATTTTAATGTATAATGTATACTAAAAGAAACAAGTATATTTGGATATACTGTTGAAATATACTAAAACGTAACGTCTACGTCTACATCATGAAATATATAATCACTATTTTGCCTTCAAGTTATACGCTGTACGAACTCGCCGAAATATCCCTTTACTCTACGCTTAATCCAATTCCTCTAATCTTTACTACGAATGGAATACGTGTATATGTATATAGAGATAATTTAAAACAAATTGGAAATATCCTGATAAAATCTATTTCAACTTTTATTACTATTTAGGGCTATACGTATACCATGAGATATTGTTTCTATCTGTGAGGATGTGAAATTAAACCTATATCTCTGTGGGAGGGGAGGGTGGAGGGGGAGGGGGCACCACCATGAGGTCATGAGGATGCATAATCTGATCACATGGGATTGGCCATGCTCATCAACTCATGGCCATGGAGCCTGCAGCTTCCCGAGTAACGAGATTTTCCTGGGGGAATTTTCACACCGTATGAAATTGCTTCTGGAAAATAATGATCACTCAAGCGTACGCGTAATAGAAGACCCTTATAATCCAACGACCCATTCGAGTATCTCAAGCAAATCAAACTCGTTAATAACGCGACAAAAATTCGATACTTTTTAGTAGTGTTTTTAGCGTGAATTCTTCGGAAGTTAAAATTTAGTGAAAAAATGTTATTTTTTACACAGTTGAAACTGGAAAAGTTTTGTGCGGTAAATGCGTGAATTTCCTTCATTTTATTTGCTTGCTACCAAAATTGTCTGTGCTTCTCTCCTATTTAGATTTTTATATCTTGAAATTATAAAATTCAACATTTTCACGTATTTTCGAAAAAAGTATACCGGTATGGTAATATATTACTTTGATAATTTTTTATTTTGGTTAATTCTAATCTGTTTGATATGAAATTATCTGTTTTTTATTTTTCACAATTTTTCCGTCTCAAATTATAAAAAAGTTAAACCCAATACTATTTTCAACTGGGAAATGTTAGATGATAAGAATTTTAATCTTAATATCCATCTCTTATTTAATCTTAAAAGTCAAGACTAACTTCTTATTATTGTATAGTGATGTAATCAATCATATATAAAATGAAATATAAGCCAGCGTAATAATATGCATTGGTGTAAAGATGTCTGTCAAAGAGTAAGGAAGATGGCGTGACCACAGTATGTGCATGCTAATCATACCGCGGCATGTACAAACTATGTAGGAATAAGCTTGGGACTTCCGAAAGTTCAGAATACTCCGAGCGCCGATGTTTCGACGTGAACAAGGGGAAAATATAGGCATCACGCAATGCTAGAAGTGATTTGTTTTCTGTTGTATTTTTATTGTTTTGACTCCATGTTTCCACAACCAATTAGTCAAGTTCAGCTAAAACGTGTAGCGTGTACTCTTAATTTAACACAATGTATCATCTATTTTTTCACTCCAGGTTTCATTAATAATTGCTTCCGCTAGGACCTATGGTTATGATTACACCAACATATTTTTTTTAAATCACAATTTTCAATGAACAGTGATGGTCATAAATAAAATTGTCATAAACGCATACCATTATTTTCAACACTAATATTTTTATTCATTTATTGCATTTTTTAACTTTCTGAATCATCATTTCTTTTCACTAGAAACTTACTAATTTTTTTTATTAACATTGAAAATTATACATAGCCATTGTTTCCCTATGAATGCAAAGAATGTAAGTTCAGTATCGTTTGAACGGGGCACCACAAGGGCGATCTTACCACCCCAAGGATATAATATAGCTCATTCAACACCTTGTAAAAAAAAATACAAAATGATTGGATAAAAAGAAATTATTAATTTAATTGATTACTTGATGATGACTATGAATATCAAGTGTTCATTTATTATTAATTGAAATATTGGTATCGCTATTTAATCAGGAGCTTTTATGAAACAACAAAGACTCAACTCCTTTCATGGCTCACATCTTAATTTCGTTCATTTGACTGTTATTTGATTGCGTTATAAAGTTCAAGGATAAAAATAAATAAGCGGGACTTGAAGCTACAGAGATCAGTTTGTAATTATTTATGTTAATTTGGGTTCCGTATTTATCAGTTTTTATTGTTCTTGACGATCTTTTCATTACGTTGTTACTTGTTATATATTGTATTCATTGTACGTTCACATAAGGCTTGATAAGCTATTATTCGAAAAATGTTTCAAACCCTTCTGAAACATAAGTCAACTATTTGAAAGTAGGACATTGCTATATAAGTTGCCATTCTCGTCACTAAAAAAGAAATACAATATCAGAGAAGATTACTTTTTTATTGTTCAACATGCATGATGATGTGACCTTTACGTCAGTGTGCGGAGTTAGTCAGACTGTAAAAATTGGCATATACATGACAACTGTACAGAAGGATGGCTTCGATTTGAGACAATGGTAAGTGACTGTGAGTGACAGACGTGAATCGATTATCTTAGATCGAGATACGATGATTATAATAAAATCTATACTCTATTTGAGAAACAACTTTCAAATTCAAAAATGATTGGTGATGAAAGACATGTTTGGTCTCGAGTACAAAATTGTAATATAATTATCGTACAAAATAATCGATTGTACATCGTACAATCTGCTAATGCTGACATATCACTTCTTTTATTTAACACGGCCCTTCCACCAAAAAATTGCGGAGAACAATACCCGGCACGTCCACTAAATTACAATTGAAATGTGACCCAATATTATTAATTATTAATATTTATAATTAGTGAGATATTATTGATTCATGATTGATACGATTGACAATTTCAAAAAATCATACAATTGAATAATAACCTGAAAGATCTCTGTTTAATATTGACCAATTGATGTTATACGGTATATAAGTTTGAAGCTATTGTTGTAATTATAACGAAAATTCATACATAGCGTGTGGAAATTTCAACATTCAAAAGAGTATTTCGGAGGAAAAATGATGTATTAGGACTACCCAAGTATCATGTTTATTATTATTGACTACCAAGATCAACGAATACATATTTTGTCTACCCTTTTATCCATACTTTACGTTTCTGTATAATCCAGAGTTTCAGAACAAAGAATAAGAAGTCCCGAATGTCGGAATATGAAATTGTTTCCGTTCCAAGGGGTTCAGGCTGAAGACAGACTCTTTAGATCGTATATATATACAAGACGAGAGAGGATGCTCTTTCGAAATAACGTGAGCAATTATCGTGGCTAATGTGTCCTTCTGGTTATCCGTTTTCCTCGCAGTCTCAGAAGTCTCAGAATTCTCAGAACTTACAAAAGCCGGAACGCGGTGAACACAGACAGGGCTGTACATTCTTCTTACGAAAATATTTCACGACTATTATTACAGAAGTGATTTTATCATAACAATAAAGATCACGAATAAAATAAATGAACTCGCTAGAAATATTTTAAAACGGTTGCCGTCAGTGATAGCTTATTTTGTTTAGCTTGGAATTGGACAATAAAATATTAGTAAAAACCATCATTTTAAAAATAATCCTCCAAAGACAGATATTTTTTAAACCCTTTCCAAGATTAATATTGAAGTGAATATTCACTGTTATTGTGGAAAATCACGACACTTTTTTACCCAAGAAGAGTTGTATTGTACCTGCACAAAATTCAACAACTTTCTTTTTCAATAAATCGACGCAGAAAATTTTATTGAACCTTTCAACTGAACAGAGACAAAAAGTATCTGAGAATCCACGCCCATCAACATAATATAAAAGATATAAACTTGATTTCGACGGATAACATGATTTGATTTTATTACCAGATTTTCAATATTGTACGTTTCAATACTGATAATATATGCTCATATAACTCTTCTGGAAATATATGATTGAAATATCTGGTATATATTGAACAATTCAGTTAACCAACGAACCCATCCTCAACTTATCTCTTTATTACCTAAAACTTGAATAAAATCGCGGCATTTTCATTTTCCATACAGCATATGTACGTACGTACTTCCAGACGGATAAATAACCACTTTCATAAAACCTAGACTTTATAACAGCGTAGTGCTGAAGAAATAATTATATTATTCCTTTAAAATTATCCATCCGTAAATATTAACCTCTACTCCATTCATCTATATTATTGAAGGTTTCGATCGTCTATCTCCCTAATCCATTAACATAGCCAAACGGGCGTCTCTATCCGCCAACATGGCACTGTCTCGACATAGGGCATTGCACATAGCGTATTAATTCAGTTCAGCGGATACATTCGCGGCTTGCAAGTAATATTATCATAGTTCTACTTGGTTTTATATGTTATTGATTTCAAGTCTTGGTCTCGGTGTAGCTATATATTTTAAGTATATGAAAGTTTGACCCTATTGTTCATTTCAAAAGTTTGATCAGGTTGGTGTTTCACTTTGATGAGTAGTTATGGGTGGAAGTTGTTGGTTGTATGTTGAAATGGATATGCTTGTATTCTCAACATACAAGAAGCTCATCTATCAAGTAAATAATTGTACAATATACGGTAATTGTGGAGAAACTCTTGAAACATGTAGCACTTTTGAAAGATGTGGTTGTGTTTCTAATTGGAAATCTCGTATTGAAAAAAAAAAACATTGATCTACAAAATACAACAGTTCTATAAATATAGCAGTGATATTTGTGTTGGTTATATTTTCTTCTTTTGTTGATACACGTATATAACTATTATATGCCAGCTGTTACTGTATGTTTATTACTACAACTTATGGGTGAATACTACACTATCTAACTTATATTAGATATATAAAATACTAACCAATGTGTAAATTAGCTATATAAGTAAATGTATACATTATGTGGGGAATAAGATTGATATATTTAGCGTTTGCCGAGACAATATATATTTTTTTAATGGTTACGTAAAACCGATTTATTACATTACAAAAATGTTTTATTTACACGTTTTTATTGTATTTTATATTTCATACGTTATACATTTTCATTGTACGTTGTACTTTTATTGTATTTCATATTTTGTATTCTATAAGATTCGAATTTTTATTGCATTGCTTTATATTACTCATTTCTTCATTCTAGTTATACTATAAAATATCATTATTTCAAACATTCCAGAAAGCTCAGCAGGGACATATCGGACCTGGTTTGATCCCCTCCACCGTCCGTCTTCACAGAAGTTTTCCGTGTTTTTCCTCTGTAGTCTGCTAATGCCGGGATGGTTCCTACAATAAAGGCCACGATCGCTTCCTTTCTACACCTACGAAACCTTCATCTCATCATCGCATCATCTTTTGAATCATTCATCCGATGGTAATATATCTTAGATATCATTACACTGCGTCGTTAAACCTCATATACACATAAAAAGACAAAGGTTTTGAGAACTCTTACGAGCTTGTTGCGAACGTCGCATTGTTTTTCTTTATCATGGATTTTATTCATGACGCAGATAAAAATATATCTCTTTTTACATCACACATAAAACACCACACAAGCTTGAGTGAAATATCGTGACTTTTTTATTGTTATTTTATTTATGAATTTCTTTACATGCTTGCGTATAACAACTAACTATAACAGTAAACAAGAGAGTAATATACAAACCAAAAAAATTCGGCGAATATATGTAAATATAGTTTAGGGAAACCATGTGTACGTGTTTCGTTGAAGAAAGTGTGCTTTAGAATGAAGCAATATTCGTTTAAAAGTAAAATATTTTAGATGGAGTACAACTACATATATTTATATGAATTTGTTTAATATAATAATTATATAAAGTATACGTCATTTACATAGGACCAACTGAATTTAATACTTCACGCAAATAATTCAATAATAATTTGTATTGTATTATTTTTTTGAGAAATAATTTTAGTTGGTATGATAACTAATTTTTATATGCATGAGTAGGATGTATGATATGTACTAGAATAAAACATATCCAATCATTTGTACCCAAAAAGGTAAGTAAGGATACTTCGCATCCTAAAAAAAAACAGCTGTTGGCAGGCTGTTGGTGTGGTCGTTAATCCGTCACAGTCTATTGGACTGCAATAACTTAAAGGACGTCAGTACCCTGAAACTAGAGTTGTGTGTAATGTAGATATTTATTTGCCCATTTTTAGAGAAAATTAGAAAACATCATCTCAATTTCAGAAATCAAATTTTTTTTTTGTCCTTCAGATGATCATGACGTAGTCATTACCGATTCTGTATAGAAACATATAAACAGAATCAAGTGACGCCTACTTCATCACTCAGAAATAGAATGGGGTCCTGGAGGACAAATGAATGAATTAAATTTCTGAAATTGTGATGATGATTTTTAGTTTTCTCTGAAAATGAGGAAATAAAGATCGTCATTATTCGTTAAAATGTAGTTTCAGAGTTATGATTTCCCTTAATATATCTCGTGGCTCAACTCATAAGTACGGCTATTATTTTGTGACATACACACACAAATATAAACATGTATTAATATATATATATATATATATATATATATATATATATATATATATATATATATATATATATATATATATATTTAAATTTTTATATATAGGCCAACTTTCAGTTATAGTAACTAACTCTTCCAATAAACATTAACGATGCAGTCCTTATAGTCTCTTGAAGCCTTTTTTGCTTATTTTTCCAAGGTTTTTTGGGTGCTACGAATTGATCTGGCCTTCTCGGTAACATTTTGATATAAATATATACTTACAAAATAATGCATAATGTTATAACTTGATAAATAAGTCATAATTAAATCTTCATCTGAAATCTATTAAGCGCGTGTAGAGATAATATTTGAAGTAAATCAGCCGAGATATAGACGAGATCCAAAGAGGATCATAACTGATTATGTTGCGTGACACGAGAAATTGTGGTCACATTGTGCCGTTCCTTCTAGTCAGTATCAGGGCGGTCGGATGTGTCGATCCACCAACACTCGTTCAACGAAGTTCAAGTCTCTCATAATACGAAAACTCTGATATAAGTAGGTTTAGTGATTTGAAACTCCAGTTGAAGTTTATGGTATTAAACGCACAACGTTCCCGACAAGCGATTTAACTGAACAGATTTGAGTCTTGACATTCAGGTATTTATCCTAAGTTCTTACTAAAAATATTTCATTTTATATAGTTGAGAGACTTGTTCGAGCCCAAATGGTGAAATTATAGGTAATCAGTGTGAATTAAAAAAAAATATATATATTGGTAGAAGTTTTTCGAAATGTTTCCTCGATAGACACGTACAAAAAGAAAAAAAATTGACAAGTTTCAATTTTTAATCATTCATATTTTTAACGATTGTTAAAGAAATAGAAATTATATCTAAAATGATACCGAAGTAGTGAAATAACACAATATATAATCAAATAAGTGGACAAATATTAAAAAACTTACGATGAATGTATACAAAATCATTGTTTATACACATTTATTCTATCAAGCGCAATTATATTCGTCATGTGACTCATACATCAATAGGCACAGGCAGTATTTTGTGAATGTATATACGCTTTCGTTTTATATTCTATGCAATAGATGTTAATTTGCATTGTTTCGCTTTTAAAAACAGCAGTTAATTTCAATGTGTGACAATTTTATTGCCAGGTATGTTCGCGTCCCAGGTTGCATACAGTGCCAGAGGGCGCTTGGGGATGATTGCCTTTTTCCTGGCCTCTCCACAATTCCTCTATCTAGGGGTACAACGAGTATTTCAAGCTGTTTTAGAAGCAATTATTATCTCAAATTGAGATGAGTATCCAGTTATACGTTTGAAATTCATCAGTCCAGGGTTCTATTCCTGTCATGATCGTCCATGAGGTTCTTCATCGTGGTTACCTCATTCGTGAAAATGAAATCCGAAATGTTATTACCAAAACAACCAAAAAACTCATCCATTTTGATAATAAGTAAGCAAGCTTCTATTTTATATTCAAAATCTCCACGCCATCATTAATCATAGCTGTTTGCATCATCAATCTCTGCGTCCAAATCAATTATCTTCAACTCTATTATTGTTATTCAGTTTGGTTGTCAACATAACACTTCAATAACTACAAGTCACGGCCGCCTTGTCTGTCAATTAGCCCAGCACTAGCCCTCTAGTGGCCACGTCATGAGTTGACCGGTAGTGCGGGTCGAAGACTACAAACCGGCAATTTACGAGATCGCTTGTATGACGTGTGATATATTGGACGTAATACGTGAGAGTGGAAGTCGGTAACTATTAGATCGTTCCACTTTCACAGACGAAACATTAATTCTGTGTTTCTTTCGCTAAGCTTTCGATTAAAGTGACAAGAAAGCTGGCCGTTAAGTATAACTTTTTGTCGAGTGTTATGTGTTGATTTCTCTTTCGATGAAGTAACACGTATATGACAACGTATCATCGTGGAATTATTACGAAATGGTTCCTTTAGAAATGAGAGTATTAAAGATGAATGGGGGCGATGGAAACTGTGAATGGATTTGTGAAAGAGAGGGTGAGAGAGAGAGAGAGAGAGAGAGAGAGAGAGAGAGAGAGAGAGAGAGAGAGAGAGAGAGAGAGAGAGTGCAAAAAGACACGGCACCACCACCCATGATAAACAGAAGTCTTTTAAAACTTCGGGCAATACGCGAAATGTATGGTATATGTTTATCGATATCTCCAATTTAGAACTTTAATGGGAAATGACTAACAAAGAGGTGAAAAATTCTATTGCCATAAATTAATACTTTTTCCATCTATACTTTCATTCACATTTTCCTTTTTATATTCGTCCAAAAACAATTATTAGAGAAGCTGATACCGGATTTTATAGTCGTAACCACTTCCACAAAAGTTAAATTACGTTATAGAAGCTTTTAAAAGCTCTATACGCTTACATGATGGTATAAGTTCATTAGTTTTAGCCGTATAAGAGGTATTAATTAAGAAATTAGTTGCCAGTGTTGCCAAAGTATTCAGCGTATAACCATTTCACCTCAGGCCATTCCCCTCATACTCTTGCTTTTCCCCTAACGAAGCTTTGTGGCGTGGTAAAGGGAAACATGTATTATATATATATATATATATATATATATACTATATATATATATATATATATATATATATATAAATATACCTTTTAATACATACATATTTTATAAACGGCATTTCTTGCATAGTTGCCTCAGTCAAGCTTGATGATTAGGAGTATAAAATAATTGGAATGTCTGTCAGACGGCTCTTATTGTCGAGGTTTTACTAAATACGTTACATTTACTGTACTGTAGGCCTATAAGCTACATAAATAATCCGCTAAGTTTTTTTTTCAGTTATCTATAGGCCTACATTGAATTATATGCAAGATCTGAGAAAATAGAGTAGGTCTGTTTTCCTTTCATAAAACTATAAAATGATTAAACTTTATGTAAATTCTTAGAATAAAAGATATTTATGAATAAGCTATAAAATGTTGAACGGAAGCTTATTGATGCTACAGTAATACTTCTGTTTGAAAAGTATATGCAAAGAATAGAGTATAAATTCAAGCAATGATTAATGAATAAATTTTAGACTATATTTTCACATTTTCATTTCGGCGAAGGCTCGGTTCGAGTTCTAGGTAGAGGTTAGTGGGAGGTTGGAGGAGGTGAAAGGGTGTGGACGGAAGGAGGATGAAGTCTGTTTCAATTACCAATAAAGGTGGACGACTTTATTCAAATATTTCTATTGCAAAAGGAATTTATGAAAACGAACAAGCCGCATTTTACTTTTTGTACTGAAGAATAGTAACATGCCGCTATCGCGTGGAAGAATGTACTCTTTAGAAGAATGAATGAATGAATGAGTGAATGAATGAATGCTTGGGTTTGATGGAGCGTCAACGAATAGGCTATTAACATCGCAAAAACACTTGACATTTTTGCTATCGTTCAATTTTTTTCATATTTTTCATTATGTATTTTTTATAGATTCAGATTTGAATAGGTATAAATAAAAATGAACCGAAATATAATTTTAGTAACACTCAAAATATTTGACAGTTCGTTGATGTTATTTCATAGTGCAATTTTGTACTGTTCGCAGTTCTGTAAATAAAAACCAGTTTGAAACAATTTAATGCGTTCAATGGGTAAATATATAATACATGGTATATATACCATTCTTATGTCAGCAGTCAACTATATCAATACGTACTTGTATACGTGCCTTGAAAGCAATAACTAAATCTTGAATAATTTCGACTACTATTTAAGAACGACGACTCATATACGTATAGTATTTTCGCCGTCGTTGTAGCATCAACATTATCCTGAACATGTAATGAGAAATATTTGGCAACGTTGTGTACTACGATTCCGCCACTTCGTTATCAATCTGTGCGAGATTTTCTCGGTATTTTATCTTGAGCGTGTGAGCGAGGGGTTGGAGGAGGGGAGGGTTAGGGGTGGGTGGTGAACGGGGTAGCTAATAAGGGATGAGAAGAGAATCTACGGAGAGTCCAATTTCATTTTCTTTTTGGATTTGAAACTGAACGCGAAGCGTTTCAAATGGAAATAAACTCTAGCTCATAATACGGTGTTCGTACATTGAGCTGCTAAAAAAGTAGACCTTTCGTATCACGTATAATTGTAATGTCTAAAACTGAAAGAACATCGCAAAATATCCATTATTCGGATTGTTAGGTGAGTGTACATTACAATGATGTAAATTATTTGAAGAAATAAATAATACATTCATTATGAATATAATTTTCAACTATGGCATATAATCTTTAACGGTTTCTCGGCTATTGTTTTAACGAGCGGGTGCGGGTTCTAATAGGGTAGTATAGGGTCCCGTTTGTCTTGTTGAGTTCGGGTGTGCTCGGCCATGCTTCGTGTAACTTCGTTTTGCCGACGTTAAAATTGTACTAGAAAGTAAAACATCACACTGAATTTATCATACCATGGTCATACCGTACAGTCCACTGGTTTGGGTCATAGGTCAACTCTGGTCCCTTTGTCAGTGGATCAAATCCCATTTTGGGTCCCCCATTTTTTTTAGAAGTGAATTTAATACCTATATAAAAATAGTGTTCTGTCAACAGAATTATATATATATATATATATATATATATATATATATATATATATATATATATATATATTACTAACAAAAAACCGAAGTTATCTCAATAAGAAGTTATTTTACATATACCAAATTACATGATCATGGCAAACGGCACCCTACCCGCCCATTTCCTCATACAAGGAAAGCGTCTTCTCAATTCGTCGTTGTAGAGTCATTTCACTCCACCGCAGAATGAAATGAAAGGAAATGATCCTGGAAGTCAGTGATCTATATCTAGTCATGCCTTATTACATCTTGACGCTTTAGCTTTGTGATAATCTGTGATCAACTGAGGCTTGTGGAGGTATGAGGATTCTAATGCCATGTAGATCAAGTGTCGAAGTATGGCTTAGTCACTTTTATAGCCATGTAAGCCATATGAAGCCAGACCATACAGACGTTGCAATACATAAAAGCCGCAACGACGGCTAGCAATAGATGTAATGGGATGTATAACCGGAAACTTGGCTCAGTTTGCGATTCTACAAGTTGTATAATAATATGTTCTGTGATCTGGTTCTTCTAAAGCAGTTAAAGTTCACGATAGACTTGACAAATGAGTTACTAATAAAATATTCTATAGAAAGCCGTATGAAAAGTTCGGTGACATATCTCAATTCATATGACTTCATCAATGGAGTTTTACAGTTTTATAGTTTTAAAGTTCTATATAACGTTTGTAAGATACTATAAAGTAATGAATATTTCAAACATGTATTTAAGCTAAGGTTCAAACCTTAAAGATCTGAAAACATGCTTAAATGTTGTGGCCAAGACTCCTATGGCAATGACGCAGACGAACAAAGTTATTTGATCAATAAAGCATTTTCAGTCTTTGTAAGATATATAGTCTGTAATATATATCCCTGCTTCGGTATTCTTTGAAGACCGAGATATTGTGTTATTGGATTTGGTGTGTGAGAAACAGCATCACGGTACCACTTCCTTGAACGTCTGTACATCGTCCTTGAACAGAGCGGATCATCTGTACATATTGCAACAAAAACTTATCACGACATTAAACTACTATTGTTATTTCACGTAGTGAAACTTATTATGTGCTTGTATTTATCATAGTCATTATTTACTTCAACTTATTTGTTATTTTTTAATGCTGTTGTTTTTCTAAGAGCTAAGTTATACGGGGGTACGAATGAGCGTATGATAATGAAAGGATTAAATGATTATGGATTATGCAAGGACCCTTGCAAGGATTTTGTAAGGACCGATGCTTTAAGCAGTACTTGAACGCACGCCCGACCTGACTCCAGTTTCTACCGCTATCGATAGTTGACTGAGCCACGGGGGCGGCTGCTTCAACTTATCTCGTCCTTCAACTTATATCAAATGATCGAACTTATAGTGTGATTGAACTCATTAAGTGTTTGAACTTGTAATTAATTTGGACTAATCATGTAGTCGTACCTATCACCAAATTGAATTCTTCGTATGCTTGGAATTATCACGTTGTTAAATTTATTACGTGGATTGTTTTGTCAGAAAAACTTGAACTTGTCAGATGCTTGAACTTCACCTGTGCATATTCATCACGTATTTGAACTTATCCTGTGCTTCAATTTCACATACACTTGAACTTATGCCTGTATTTATCACTTACTTCTACTTGTTTTGTGGCTATACTTATCAACAAGTATTTGAACGAATCATGTGATTGTTGTAGTTCTTCATTCTACGTTTGTACCGAGGTTTTTACTTATGACATAGTTGAACGAGTTTGTCAACTGTTCCAGGTGTGATTGAAGGGAGTCATGCACTCCAATGTTGGCGTGGAACGGAACTCCTGGCGTCTACCGCCCGACGATACCGTGCAGGTAGCCGATGCCAGGACGAAGAGCGAGGAGGTAACTCATCCTATACTCTCTTCTCACGTTCAAAATCACTTGGGAACGGTATTACCAGCGTGGGAGTAGCTCTAACTGGCAGTTTAAAGTTGTTATCACTAAGGTTACCCATGATATTGTTTCCACCAACTCTCAGATAAAGGCTAACTGGACTTGGTAATTACGGGTTAATGATATCTATATGTTTTCTATTTTAATTTTGATATTTTATTATCATAATTCAAGGTTCGTGTATTGTTCTTTGCTGTTCAAGTGGCAATCGTTTTGATAGCAATGACTGTAATACATTTTCCTCTTTTCTGTTTCAATGTGGAAAAAATTCACACATTAGGGAAACAATGGAAATTCTCAGAAACAATATAAATACGACATACTTTAATACTTTTTATTTTCAAAATGCTCCATTCAATAATGTTATTATTTAAAGAACACTTGTCAATAGTCGGTAGTCAATAGTCAGATTCAACAGTTGTATAAGTTAAGAAGGAAAGTGTCGAGACTAAAATGATTTAGTTTTTGCCACGAAGAGGTACAGTTTGAAGGCAGCGCGCGCAGTTATGTGGATCAATATGTTGGATGAAAGAGTGTGATGTATACCTATTAGGGCCGATTGGCGTCGATGGTGATGAATGAGATAATGCCGTTACAAGAGGACGTTTATCTTCAGTATTATTAGGTGTAGTGGAAAAGAGCATTCAGTCCTGGAATGCCGATTTTTTTAAATACGTTTCCAAGAAAATGGTCATTTTAAATATAACGCATGTTTAAAGAATTAACATTTGTTCAGCAATGTTTAAAATTTGAATATTTACATATAATTACAAAAGTATTGTGAAGTAGGAAGATAGCATGTATGTCAGGTTTATATATTTAACAGTGAGAAAAGTTGAGAGACAAACAAAATAATACTCAAGTTGTGACTGGCAATCAAAATTTGGGAGGCATTGTTGTACACTTATTACAACACTATATGACATCACTTGGAAGAAGTACAAGTGATTTAATCTTTTTTCTTGAAAAATATTAGATTAGCTCCAAAAAATGTATAAGTTTTTTAAATCCTACTTAAAATCAGGAAAAGTAAGATTTCACTGGTACACATAATAGTTATTCGAGATCAGATAGTGTGATGTTTATAGAAATATTCATTTCCGTTCTAAGCTTTCAAGTACCTACACTTGATTACTCTTATCAAGAGCCGAGTCGTGTATACTTGAAAGAGAAAAATGTGAGATTAAATTAATGAAATTTGTATATTTTAACAATCATTCATGGGAAATTCATTTCTTCTCATTTCATTATACATATCAAACCTATATATAAAATGTGTAGTTCCATTCGGCGGTACATTATACTAACCACAAACTTTAATTAAAAAAAAGAGCATTTCAAACTCTCATATTGAGTGTTTGCCAAAAATTGTGTTACTTTTTCATAGAACTTGACTTGAAGAACTTTTACAAGTTTTAAAAAATTAGGATGAAGATGGACTTCGACCCAACTAGTACAAAGTTTCACCGGTCTCGAGAGTTTTGACTCGATGTTTTGTACTACTTTTATGAAAAACTGGGATAAATGGGAAGAAAAATGTATTGCAGCAAAGTCATCAGATATAGTTTGTGTCTGGTGGGAGATTTATGGTAAATTACATCATTTGAACAATCTCTATTCAATATTATTGCTGGAATTCCCAACGTGTCTCTAACTGGCAGTCGAAAGAGTTTTCACCAACAAGGTTACCATTTAATCTGTTTACACTAACTCTAAGAATAACTAATAAGAATAATTGCATTCGATAATACCGGCCCTTGGAAAAATAATAATAACTAATAATAATTATAATGTGTTATAATGAATAATAATAACATGAAACAAACACATCGAATTAATATGCCTTGTCAATTTCACCGAAGAAACGTATAGTGGAAGAAAGAAAACATTGTCATCGAAAGTCTTCAAATAGTTCTAGTATCATCAATATAGGAAAAATGTCGAGTTTTGAGCCTGAAGGTTGAAAGATAAACTTGTGTTTCTAATGAAAGGGACCCATCAATATACTACAGCTAGCTCAAAAAAAAATGATAAAATCTGTGTTTGTTATATTGGTGGAAGAAATGCCTAGGATTGATAGACTTGTTAATGAAGGTGCATACTTTTCTCCGTAAAGTTCTCTTATAATAGTAAAGTACTGGTAAAATCAAAGTAACTCTGTAACCATTCTTGACATTACATTTTTAAATTTTAAATTTCCAAAAATTGATACGAGTATCAATTTTCACAATTTATTCTGTATCAATAATTTATTAAGAGCCGAGTATTTGATTTTAAACCGTCTATGAATGCAGAGAAGTATTTATAAAACCCTTTAAACAAGTGAATGGGAGCCTTAAAAATTGAAGAGAAAACGAACAAAACTTCAAAAATGAATCCCTTCCAGAAATAGTTTTTTTGACTTACTCAGTTCTGGTATAATGTCTTTTCAGTCTCATAACTTTCAACGATGTTTACAAAATGTTTCATTAGAAATACTGTTTTATTGTTTCAAATCATAAAATAGCGTTAATCTGATACGATATAATGCTCCCTTACATTGTAACATGAAGAACAATTCGAACGGATTCAGTTATTCAACACTCAAATGTTTTTATGGCTGTGACAGAACACACTAAGTTCTCATAAGTTCCCAAACATACATTATTAAATTCTTACATTCTAGCAAATAAGCATACATTCATTTCAAATGATCTGAACGTAGAATATTTTCAACTTATTCGACTCAGAGTATTATTATTTAAGGTAAGACCAAATGTGTACTGATTAAAAACACGGTAACGTTGGCATGTTTTTTAACCTTACCAAAAATGAACGTATATAACTGATTATTTTTTGGGTACCAATTCAAACCTTTCTCGCTGAAGTAAAACGTTTAGGTTGATTTTTTTATCGCTGTCCGTTTTGTTCATATTTGTATATGTCAATGATCCTCGGAGACTTCAATGATCTACATATAGGTGCTTTCATATAGGTGCTTCCAATTCCTACACTGCAAATACTGCATAAATTTGAATATGAAATCCTAGTTCAATTCATTCGAAAAAAATGTATTTTCATCATAATGAATATGGCACGCGTATTTACAAATAGTGTAGTCTTTGAGAAATTCTGTTTCACAGAAAATATTTCGAGATAATCTCACTTCTGGAATTCACGCCACAGATTTCCACGCTTCCAATTTCACGTTGTGAGAATTTTTCTCGAGTCGAATTTTCACGTTGAGTCTTTCACGCGTGAATTTGAATAGTGAAAACATGCAATTCCACGTGAAAGACGAGCTCAAGCCCCCACGACGAGAAGTTGTTTACATAGTTTGGATATGACAGCCTTGAATACCCCAAGAGAAATTGTAAATATAATTCAACTAGAAATATAAAGGAAAACATATAAACCTACAAGATAAGATGGGAGTGTGATACAATGAATAAATAATGCTTTTTTTGATCAAACATCGAAAATGAAACAAAAGTACAAAAAATAAAATAATATAGTATGAAAAGTAAACTGTTCAAAGTAACACAATCTAAAAACCAACCGAAGTTAGTCTGTTACATAACATATAACAGATTACGTTCTTTCATCGTTCAGTATTAGTAACTTGTCGATAAAGAGGGTGGACCACACATAGTAATGAATGTACCACAAGTTACGAAGAATTGTATTAGTCCTTGTGCTCTGGCAAAAAGCCAGGTTAATAGATGAAGTAGGTCAGTAAGTGGAAACTTTGAATAATAATAACAAAAAGAAGATAATGATGAAGAAGAAGAATAAGGAGAAGAAGAACGTTATGGCATTGTGAAGCCTAGTAACCGAGACAAATGTACCAATAGTAAAAGTTGAATGCTAGAATCGTCACTCTAAAAGAACAAACTATACGCGTCTGTGGCTTTAAATTGAAATTGGTTTTCTACGTTTGATTATAAAAGTATATAAACGACTCCTAAAATCAATGTTTTTTGATTTGTAAATTCTTCTTGTAGCTTTTCTAGTTTATCAGATATTGGCTTCTAAGATTTGACATATCGCTGACGGCTAGATATCAAAGCCATATAGTCCACGGTATAGTACAACCTACCTGGAGTCGAAGTCAGACAATATTAAATTTGTTCTTCTGATCTTGATCATTTTTTCTACAGCTATTTTCCGAATAGTAGTCTTTAAAATAATACTTTTTTTGTGTTGAAAAAATTTTACCCTTTTTTTGTAGAAAATACAGTATCATCGTATGTATTCAATTAAAAACTTCAATTAAATTAGATTTAGTTGATTCAAACTTGAAACCAAAGTCAACCAACTGTCCGTATCCCTTCAAGTGTCACTATCTTCCATTTCTATTGAATTGAAGATCTATCGTGAAAAGTTCATCAATAAAAAGTTGATGAGTATATGTTCTTCAAACTTGTTCACGATGTCAAACAACAATGAATATGAAGTCATATACCGGTACTTCCTTTAAAATTAAATTGTCAAGAGATTGCGTTTTTCATCACTTTACTATTACATGGTGCAGTGGAAGGGGGGAAGGAATTCACCCCCACCAGCTTGTCCAATCACATAATCGTAAACGTAACGAGTGAGATCTTGAACAATTCAAAACTCAATCTCGTTCAATCAATAATGAGTATATAAAACAAGCTCGAGACTCGGCATCGTTTTCTCTTTCTCGGAACAAATTGTGATTTTATCGCAACACGAAGTCGAAAAAAGTAATTTAACTTAAATGAATGAAAGTCAAAGTTAATAATCTGAACAACGCCCGGGCCGGTGTTCAGCTGATTCCAGTTTCATATTCTTTCGCGCTCGAGTTTCCATAACGGTAATTGTAGATTCAAGAACAGAATAATATTACACCGAAGATGGAAATTCTCGTTCAAAGTTAGCTCAGATTTTTACTCAACTTTGAGATCAACTTGTGATAGCATTATGCCAAGTTTGCATGAACAAGACCCGATGATTCTTTTCTTTAAAATATCGCTGATAAGAATAATTTAAGTAGAACGTGCATATATAGTTAAGGTTTTAGTTTAGAAAAATGGTCTTTGAATAGATGTTACTTGCAAGCAGTCAGGTTTCAACGTATTAAACCTTGTTTCCCGTGACGCAGTCAGAAATATCATTTTGATAGAGAGGAGGAGAGGGAGGAGAGGATCCCGGGTTGGGTGAAGGGCGCCGACTAATTCATTTCTGAACGAGTAACATTCTCAGAAAATTGCACATATTGTTTCAAGAGTTGAAATGTCTTTTCACTATTATTCAATTACTAATTTCATGGGAGTATGCATACAGGTTATAAGTACTACACTAATTAAACCTAATGAAAAATTAAATAATTAAAAAAAAAACAAGTAAAATACTATAAATAATTTGCGTTTCGAGCATCAATTCATCAGGGCAGTCACATATAAATACATTTCTCTCTTCGTTTTTGTCCCTATATTATTGTAAAAGACATCCACTCCATATAGTTTGGTTAATTCCAATGTCAAGATCCAGTAATTGCTTACAGTAAATAAATTGAAAACTTCTTAATCTAGTTCACTGATGTAAACCCTCCGTTGTTTATTAGGAGACAACAGGATCAATTAATCTCAACGACTCAAGCCTATAATCCCTATCTGCGTTCCCACGTTGAGAAGTTTCTTGACTCCCTTGAAGACGAGCGGCGGCCAGGCCTTCGCGTTGCGTTCAGTAAAAGCTCGTAAACTTGATATTCTAATGTAAGCATTAACATAAATAATCAAGAAATGGCAGAAATTATTATAGATATTATTTTCATTAATAACGGCACAAGACATAGTGTAGTAATTTTTCAAAAATATACCAATAACAGCTTATACGCGTAAGTATTCTCCAATTTAATTATCTAAATTATGATTTCTTGATAATATTTATAAATACGTTCTAGCTGGAGTCTGCAGTATATCGTTTTTTTTCAATTCTTAATCCGTTTTTTTCTCAGTACAAGTTCTGAATTATTTATCTAAATCCATTATTCTGTTTGACTCTTGTAGAACCCTTAAATAGTAGTGACCTAAATTTCCTCCAAAAATGACTCTTTCTGCTTCGTTTGCCAAAATGTTCCCTTCAATTCATCACATTACGATTATAATAGTTACCCCATATAAACTAATTTCAGTGGGGTCGTTAAGCTGTACCATTTTGTTTCTAGAATTCATCAATTTGTTGCTCCAGGGGCACATGTGGTAACCAAACATAGAAATCGCCGTTAGTATTATAATTATAGACTTGATTCATCTAATAAACTACTAATTAAGCGTAGTTTTACGCGAGTTTTCAACTCAATCTAGGATTAAAGCTGCTGATCAACTTCGACACTAATGTTATTCAAATTCATAGTCTGATTGGTAAATTGAAACAACATTCAAGCAATCAATCGCTTCCATGTTTGATTAAGGAAATCAAGATTCTGTTGAGCCACCCCCATAAAGACTGAAGTACTATACTTGGTTTAATGTTTCGATCAACTGTTTGATATCAACCCGTAATCTCATACCATTGTATGTACAGCTGTAATGTAGACGGTGGTCTTCAACCCTTGATCTCCACACCCATTTTATATGGAGAATGTTCTATTTCCGATCAAGCATGAGTGAAACCAACAAATCAGGTAGGGTTATTCCATCTATTCGCGCAAAATACACTGCCACCTTTGCCACCTATTCACTCAGCAACTGAGAATTGTGCCAAGGCGGTGGAATTAGGTAAAGAAAATGACCAAAAAACAACAATAGAAATCCAAATCCAGAAAGGACATATTGGAAAACGAGTTTTGAAGCCCGATTTGATCAGTGTGAACGCCTACTCAATTTTTCTATCAATACTTCGATCAATGGGTTTCGATCAAAGAAAATTTGATTCAACCTATTGAACCAAACGATGATCTGTAGGCCCACATGTATAACGATCGATACAGGAAAAATATGAAACTTGCCAGTGAACTAGAAAAGTTGAGGCAAACAATTTAATATTGGAGTTTTTTTGGAGAACACAATTTCCAATTATTACATCATACTATTTCACTCATTTCTTTTATAATTGATAGAAAACTTTTAATTATATTATTATGTTATCAGTTTTTTCAACAATGAATAGAGATACAATTGTTAGAATCGTCTTCACGATATCAAGCAACAATGAGTGTTGCACCACACTCTGTTTTCAACACAAATGTAATCAGAGCAGTGAGTGCTTGTGTCTAACTGCAATGCTACGTCGTAGTGTCTGTTTTATTACCATTGTTCAACATAATCGTCATGGAAGCGGCAGCCGTTCAACATTAAGGGTATCACTGTTTCGACCCTGTGTAAGGAATAGTGACGTACAGTGACATAGTCGGGAACATTCTATCGTTGCCGTGGGTGGAGATAAGTTCAAATATTCTTATAAGCGGAGTTCTCTCCTACGCAATCCTGCTTTACTGTTAAGGGGGTGCATACACGGTGTTCATAAAAGTGGAGAAATTAAGCTTCACTATTTTTTATTTTTTCAGGAACCAGTGGCATTTAATGAAACGTACATCATCTCCAAGATAATTCTATGGTATTTAATTAATATCACATTTATATTATTGTGAATTCAATCAGTTTTAAAATAATACGTCATTACATTTCATCATATTCTTGGTATTCATTGACGTCAAAAAACTGATTGAATTCATAGAAATAGAATGTCATATTCATTGCATAATATTATTTTGGAGTTGTACTTTTTAGTCAATTACATTGGTTCGTGAATATAGAAACAACAGTCAAGATGATTTTCTCCATTTTTATAACACCCTGCATGTATCTCCGTATTAGGCGTTTGCCTTGCCAGGGTTCGAATTCACCAGCTGATCTTTAATACAAATATACAGACCTAAAGACTCTTGGCCACGGGTTATGAAACATGATAATATTTTTAGCAACCAATATTGCAATTGCTTTTCATTCAATTTTCTACCGTCACACTGTCTGTTTTTTACATCGACTCAGTTCGGAATCACTCGGGTTTTCTTTGACATCACGTTTACCTCACATACGGTCATAACAGCGCTATTTCATCATTACTTTTATAGTCAATTAGTACATGGTTTATCCTATTATTAGTCGGATGTCGTCTCGACTTGATCACTATCAAGGTAATCGTTGCAGTGTCATTCGTCACTTTGTCCACCATGTTATTGCCACTTTGATTTCCGTGGCAGCAGTAATGTCATTGCTTCAGCCGTTAGTTTAAACGAACTCGGTGGATGAAATCACCGGTTCGCAGTCGCTTGACTTCAAATGGATTAAAGAAACAGCTTACATACACTACTATATAGTGTTGAGTCAGTCTTGCAGAGAGATTTATTGAAAATGACTGGAGTTAATGGTTCAGAAAAAAACATAATAATGAACTGGGAAAAGAAGGATAGTAGTACGTTTGTAGAAATGGTGAAATCGTTACGCAATTATTATTATTTGGAACTGAATTTCATATACTTATCTGAAGAAAGAGAAAAATGTTGAATTCGAGGAGCTTGAAAATGGTTTCTTCCATTTCAATGAAAATATCCATCACATAATGGTGTATTATATTGTATAATGGCATTAAATGATGAAATATACACGAGCATATCCTGGAGGCGAAAAACCTTTCTATATCTCGAATGATGATACAATTGATAATTATATGAAAAGAATGCAATCTAGAAAATTCTGTTTCAATGAAGATGTCTAGTTTATAACTTCCGTAAAAAATCTAATTTTTGGTAGTTAAATGGAGGCAACCTATTGGCTTCAATAGACTTACATGTAGCAAAAGATAAATTAGGTCATCTTTACTAAAATATTCATCAAAATAAATCTAGCTATCCTTTATATTGAGTAATCGAAGTGATACAAATTAAAAGTTGAAAGTCAATTACACATTGAAAACATTTTGCGTAAGTAATAAATACTTTTTATAAAATAGTGAAATCTTTCCCTATAAGAGAATTACCTCTGAAATATCAGTCATGATGGTAGACTCTGACAGAAATAGAATCTCGGTCTCTCGAATGACAGTTCAGTGTTCTAACGACTGATCCAATGCACTGACGAATAAACATGTTATAGAATGTATACGACATAATATAAGCCTGGTGGAGGTGCCGGGTTTACTATATGATAATGCTGACAATGCCACTCTTCTGCTTCGTTGTCCACAATCCACTCGAGTGCTTGGTAATCGAACAAGGACGCTCGACTAACAAGATCGAAGTTGCCCAGGATTGACCCAATGACCTGTATAAACGTCACATGACTATCTGGTACTCATCTAGTAATCATTTGACACAATTTGTCTTTCTCTCTACCCTTCCCTCTTTTACTCTTTCACGCTCTCTCTCTATCCCTTTCCCTCTATCTCATTCTCTCTCCCGCTCAGTCACGCTCTCTCTACCTCCATTTATCTCTCTCTCTCTTCTTCCTGTTCCAGACAATCCCGAAACACGTATATCACTTGATGACACTTGTATTGTTATGGCAGTATTACGGAAGTCACTAAGTTAGAATCAATTACACTTCTGTTGTACTGGCTTATACATTATCTGGACCTCAGAGCCTGCATAATGCACCTTTCCTGTCCGTAGTTGTTTGTTTGACTGTGTATTTGACTTTGCGGCTGTCAGTCTGAACTGCATGAAAGAGTATAACGATGCTCCTAACGATATAAGACATATACTCTATCTTATGCTTCTATATTTCAATCTTTCAATCTCAATTGCCTATACAACGGACATACAGTCGGGATTGGGTTTTATTTTGTTAGCGCTCCACTGCTCAAACCGAACAATCAATCGTCAACGTGATTTTCTATTATCTTCCTCAAATCTGTACGGTTTTTTAAATCGATTTTATTACTTGTTTGACACAATTCTACGTAGTAGGCCTAATAATAGATCATCAAAGTGATATTATAGAATAAATTCATCACTTCATGAATAAAATTCGTACGCCTATGAGTAATTTATTCACAAAAAAATATGTATTGTAATATTGCAGAATGCAATATTACGAATCTGTTAGCTCCAATAGCGCAGATGATAGCATGCAGCAAAGTAGAGTGAGATGAAATATGAAAAAGGAATATTTTAGATATTTTAGATACAGTTTGTGCAGTGTAGCTCGCTGTAGATTGGCTGCACGTTTCTTCAACCATAAAATGATTATTTTAAAAACAAATTGAGGTTATAATTCTACTGTCCATAACTATAGAAATTCATCAAACAATTTCATAAGACAGATATTTCAAGTTGAGTGACTACTGGGACTAATAGAGGCTTAACATAGGTCTACTTGAAGCAAACTAAAATATTTCTACAACATACTAATAAAAGCAGAGTTGAAATATAGAACTACCTGATTCATAGTTGTCGTATAAAATGTGTGCAGATATAAAAAAGGAGCTTTTGTCATCCGTCGCGTTCACGATTTATCCACACAACTAGGCGTCGAAAACCACCCCACTTGTTGCTTGATATTCCAGGACCATCCAGCTTTTGTGCTGCTATAGTTGGCACGCATTGCTTTTATCTCTTTGTAGAAGAGTCTTCACCAATCAATTCTTATTCTTCGATAACTTCGTCACTACTGGTAGCGTTAAGCATTTATATATCGGAAATCGTAATCAGCCTCCAACTGTTCGACTGCTTTCAGGAAGGAATTTGTCCCGAAATAGTGGTATGAATGGATAGAGACGGAAAAGACTGCGTTCTTCTGTTAAGAGTTATCATCACCATATAGAAACTTATGTCGAATGTCTTCGCCTGGGATTGAACATTTCAGCTAACCCTATTTTGATAGTTGATGAAAACTAAAAGCATGGATTTAATTATAATGATAATAACACTTAATTGCCAGTTAGAGCTATTCCTTTGTTTGTAACCAGCTTTTTTATGAAACGAAAAGGCCGGTTTTCAATGCTTCGATTAAGTTAAACTACTGTTAACTTGTATTCTTCCTTGGTTACACGTGTAAATATTTCTATTACTTTGTCCATAGGTTGACTATAGGTCGATTATCGCGAAGGAATATCGACTTTCAAAGTATTACTGGAAAACCAGCTCTAAATGGGATTTTCCGGTAAAGGTGGCTATTCCAGGAATTTTGTTATCCCAGTTTGTTTTTGTTCGATGTCGACAAATGTTGATATAATTTATACAGCATTAGATAATCGGGTGCCAACTTCATGAAAAGCCGTTTTACGAAATTGTGGTTCTCTTAATCAAAGAATAAAGTTATTGATTAGTTTGGAACACACTGTTATTCCATTTCACCAATCGAAATATGAATACAAGTAGCATTGGTGATGAACAACTTGCATCCTGGAATACGTTGATCATGACCATGGAAACTGCGCAACCAGTAGGCCTATATATTACAGAACTATTCAAGTCAAGAAAACAACCTCATTAATATTAATTGTCTTCTAATAGGATCTGGTAAATACCATGCAATTTGAATAAGTTTCTTGCATAGGTCAAGTAACATGTTTTCCCCTACTGTGTGGCCTTGTTAAACATGAACACGAATCCATGTTTTGGAACAACTACCATAACTTATCAAACTTTGGATATGAATAGAGATATAACGTTTAACATTTATCTTACTTGTTTGATGAATGCCCATACATTGTTGCCAACTTTTCTGATGAATATGAAACTACACCATAGAACTTATTTCGGTTATAAATGAACTGACAATTTAATATCATTGGCTTAGTGATTGAAATTAATTATGATGTCAAGTGTTTTTGATGCTAATAATATCGTTAATTCGTTTTTAATGAAAAAAGATGAAAATGCACATAGTTTGTGAGGATCTGCAAAACCTGTATAATTCGAATTCATTCTGCCTTTCATTATTCATCTCTAATCTTTCCCCTTTATTCTTCCAAAGTACATTTCTATGGCAATGGTTTTTCCCTCCATCTAGATCAAGTGTTGGTTGAATGTGTTTGTGAATCTGTACACTTAATATTATATAGTGTAAAATATATGGCCATGGCTTGTATAAGTTATTTTACTGTCAACATTTCACATGTGACAAGGATATCATATTTTTTCAATAAAAAATATTCAAAAGTAGTTCTCTAACAAATGATAAGTACGTAAAACTTGGATACATCCCCTGTTCAAGTCTAAACATCATTCCTCAAAGGGGTTAATGTACATCCCATATACCTTGTTTTGCTAGTCATCCATTACACATTCAAAACAGCAAAGAAAAGAGAAGCACAAATCTAATCCTTGTGCAATGCATTAATTTCATCTTATCCAGCCACTGCATGGTACAATCTTTTACGTCATTCACATCCGACGCGATAATTAATAGTCGGTCCAACAGCCAACTGCATCACCATCAGTGTCTCATTTACAAAACGGATGTCGACCCAGTTCAAATAACTAGTTGTCGTTGTCGTCATCGTTCTTGTCGTTTTATCTTCACGAACGACTTGTTATTGACTTGAATCAGTTCAAGAATCATGCTTACTTGATAGTATTATCTCGTACTAGATAGAATCAATGTGCCTTACACTGCATGATTCTACTACTCATGTGTTGAATTAATGTCCTGACTTTTGATGCCAGCGGCAAACGAAGCAATAGCTTTGCTCCAGTTCCGGATGTTTAATGCAGTCATATGAAGAAGATCGTTTGCTTTCGAGTGTAAAATATGATTGGCAATTTAGTGCACGTATGTTTCGGTTTAATTGGAAACTATAAGGTTAAATGCTTTCTGTATATATTTTTTATTCTACATTTAATTTGTTTTTCTTTTGAGAACCCATATAAGTTTCATGTGTCCGGATTAACAGCGTAGAGTTTAATAATGCTGTGTGTCATAATTTTTATAACATACGGTTTATGCTTCTAGATTATTCTGATATCTAGTATGTATGTGATTTCGATCACATAGGCCTACGTCACACCTAGTTATATGCATTTTAATTATATCATTTAAAAAAAATAAAAAACTTGTCATAAAATAATTATTCTCCATTTAAGGCTAAGTATGACAATTTATTCAGGCTTATTTGAAACGAGCGATCTAGAGCAATCTAACCACACATAAAATAATATCCAAGTCAAATCTGTATCATTATAGGAAATGGATTGATAAACTAAATCACTTGGAGAGATCTCAAAATATGTGGGCTTTAACAGAATTCAATTCTATTACAAAGATTTCTCCTGAAATAGTTTATACATTTCATTGTGAAAGAGACCAATCCCAAAATACCCCCCAAAAAGCTTTTGTGGTGTAAGGTACTACATAAATTGTGCGCGTGTGGTTGAAAAGAATGTGCTCTCACCTCACATCGCGGGTTTCTAGAATCAACCTCGCTCGACAAGTAACGGAGTAGCAAAATGTGGGTTCATTTGATAAACGTTTGCACAGATTCACAGGTCTTGCAGTCAATAGACTCACACCTAATATTTCATCCAACATATCTGAGAACCACAAGAGTTACATTGGAGCTTCTCCTAGAGAGGGAATGTATCTCGTTAGAAAACGCACAAGATTTACTCTATTATTTTCTGGTTCGATACTTATTATCTTAAACTTTGTTTATATAGTTATCAAGTAAGTTATTCATCACAAATACATATATACGAGCATACGCTATCATACATATCTAATATGATATATCATATTTTTCTATGAGCGTGTATTATATATGCGAGACATCATAAAACTATATCATTCTATTACCAGAAATCTTCAGACATCTATAAAAAAATCTCGAACAATTCCAGTTATCTTCGATCGTTAAAGGATTCCGGATTAGTTTGAACATTAAAATAAATGTACAGCGTGAACAATTGGTCACGAAACCAGATATAAAAATAATTTTTATAGTATCGTTCTTTGTTTTAATGCACTGATTATTTTCATGACAAGTGTTAAGATGGCGCCTGTTGGGGATTTAAGATGGCGACTGTTAAGTTATTAAGAATGGTCTTCCGCGGTTAAGTGCAGTGTCCAGACGCCCACCCTCGTAAAGAAAACGAACCGTTTTTTTATTGTGTTTTAATCCAGTTCCATGAAAAATCCATGACCTCTAGGTCACGCTAACAAGTAAACCTGGCCTTGTTAAAATTAAGAGCTTTATAAATCAAGTACCTACAAGGCACTATAATTATGCATAATGTGTAATATATCATATTTCATAAAGTACATAATAATACAACAGTTAATTAAGCTATAAATTGAATTACGTAAATTATTATTCCGCAAAATACCTACTAAATTCTCCACATATTCTAATAATACTAGAATATTGTACCCTAAGTACTCAGTTCGTATAGGGCCATAAATATGTAACATAATACCATCAGATATAATCTAAGACCATTAGATTGAAGAAGATCATAGTATGAAAAACGTTGTCATTATTTTATTGAGTTGGTATGGATTAGAAAAGTCGTTTATACTTATTCAACATATTGCTTATGTTATTTCCAGGATCTTGTCAAGGATATCTTGAAAAAAATCGAGAAAAACGTCATTTCCTCCCTGACAGTGACGTGTTTCTCTTTTCAGTACCTCGGCAAAGACTTCGTGGACAACAAAGAGCAAATATATGGTTCAATACCATATATATAAAATCAACCATATCAACTAGTACTAATAGCATTGATGACATACTACTACCTTTCTGATAACTTCATTATATTTTCCAGGACATTGTCAAAGACTACACAGAATCATCCTCTATCTACCTAATGATAATCGTATCAGACATTCTACATCTCCCTAATTACTTGATTACCTTTTCCAGGACCTTTTCCAGAAGCTCGTTCCATCATCATCTATCTGTTGATGATTGTACTAGTGACATAATTTTTCAAATATGATCACCCAATTTTATTTTCCAGGACCTCGTCAAGGACCTCGTGGACAACAAAGAAGAACACAATTTGTCTAGATACATTCTCTTCCTGTTTGTAATCGTATTAGTGACTTCCTTTACGTCTCTGATTACTTGATTTCCTTTTCCAGGACCTCGCCAAGGCGATCGTTCCACCACCCCCTGTTGTACTCCCTGTTGATGATAGTACTAGTGAGATAATCATTCAAACATGATTACCTGATTTTATTTACCAGGACCTCGTCAAGGAGGTCTTTCCACCATCATTTCCCTGTTGATGATAGTACTAGTGAGATAATCATTCAAACATGATTACCTGATTTTATTTTCCAGGACCTCGTCAAGGATCTCGTGGACAATGAAGAGGGACACAACTGGTCCAGCATCATCCTCTCCCTGATAGTAATCGCACTGGTGATATCTGGAATCGCGACTGCCGTCTACCTGCTGGGTTACGTCGACGAGCTGCTCTACTGGAAAGGAAAACGAATGAAACTAGAAGAATATCTCCAAGGTGATCTTACTCCTATTCGTCTTCCCTCTGGATGGATCACGCACACACACTTTGTCTTCCAAGCCGATGACGGTGGTCTCGCCGTTCTCGACACAACTAGCGATAACGTCTCTCTGTTGGTCACTAACCACACACTGGTCAGTATGCATCACAACTCATTATTATGTCAATCGGCATGCAGAACCTTTACCTAATAAACCACTTGATATAATGTGCTAGGGCTTGTTATAGCACGAAGAGGCTGAGACATTGATTGGTTAGTGTTCACGTAAACTACCTACCATGACAATTTATAATAATAAAGTCGTAGTCTCTTGGAATCCAAATTTTGTCATATTTTGTAGCCCATCTCATGAGCAGGTCTCTTAAAGTCGGCTTCTTTAATATTGGAATGTTATATTGAAAAATTCTAAAATTTATTGGCATCTACTTAAAATTACCTTTCTTAACAATTCAACAATATACGACCCTACAGTATTCAGAAATAACGAGTTAGGTTTTAACCGCAAGATTGAAGTTTGTGAAAAATACATAATTTGGATTTGATGTAGTTATAAGAATATTTCATCATCATATATATGATCACAATTTAGTGATCAAGTGCGTCATAACAAAAGAATGAAATATAACCAAGATGATACTACCTTTTTTATCTAATAGCTAAAATTAAATGGCCTTTATTTTATTAAAAATTAAAATATCACTTCGATAACTTCTGAAACCGTGAATTGAGATCAAATACATCAGCTAAAACGATTAAATCCGATTATGTTTCCAAAGTGGAGAGTCTAGTACGGGATGTATAGACGGCTGGTTTGTTACAGTCAATTGTTACGGTAGACTCCGCTGTGTACTTCCTCTTTAAGTCAATAAAGCTTCATTTCCAATCGAACCACATTAATCAAATCAAGTTATCCATCCAAATTCAAAGGTTCACAGTGACTAATCATCGATCCAATGTTAAACGAATTAGCGGACATTTCGCGGATTCGCGAATAAATTATATCAAGTCGTTCTATGTAGCTCGTTCAATGTAATTCAAGAATGTTTGTGACTGATTGATGGTGGGTGATGATGGATTGTTGAGTATTGATGGAGTATTTGAATCGTATAATACGGGTTAAACTAGACTCATAATAAATTTATCAAATATCAAATCATAATGATCAAATAAATGGATCGATTTTTGAAAATTAAAATCAAACATTTGAAAATGTGATTTGAAATATCCCGGTTTATAACTGAAACATTCGATTAAATAACGATATAAGTAGAGATAATTTCTTTTAGAGTTGTTATGAGTTATCAAATGTATTGTAATTTTTTTATTCTTTAGAAATACTACAGTAGAATCGTAAAATATGAATTGATAGTAAAATACTTGTTTTTCACACTGGCAATAAAGTCGAGAAGTTACTGACCGCTTTTATTGCCGGGCTCGCATTATGATGTTACAAAACAACACTATCAGCCTTCTGAGAGTCAATGCCAATAAATAGCATGAGTACCCTTGATTATAACAACTCCTAACTGCCAGTTAAACCTATCCCCATGTTGATAATTCTGGCATGAAGTAAAAGGTATCTTCAATTTTGTAGGACACACGTCTAAACTAGCATATTTATATATATATATATATATATATATATATATATATATATATATATATATATATATATATATATATATATATATATATATATATATATATATATATATTAACAGTACAGTTTTAATGATTTGTGAACAAGGTTTTACTTCCAACATAACGCCGAAATAATCTAATTTATCAAATTCAATGCTAATATGGAAATGTCTACCACTCAGCGTAAACATACATCAGTGTGAAATAAAAACACCTGTATTTACATTTCGTTCGTCAAATCAGTACTGACAACATCATTAATATTACACTAATTTGTTGGCATTCATTAATAGCTGTGAGCGATGGGAAATATGCCACATGAGAGTTGGTAGACATGTTGGCTATGCACCAGTTTACTTTCAGAGTTATATTAATGTTAAGTATATTAAGCTAATACTCAGTTGAAATAATCTATTTGTTAATACAGCAGGAAGTTTCTGTTCAGTTTAATTTTGAGAATATGCAAAATGGGATAATATAGCCTATATTGTATGTATATATGTTGCAGAATTGTAAGACTGAAAAGAGCATGCATAAATGGAGAGAATATTCAATTATGATTACAAATACTGTATTTGGAAGTAATTTAGATTCTTTGACTATGAAATGTTTCATTGCGTATTGAAATTTGGTAAAAAGGAATCATACTATTGTGGAATTTCATCTTCATGATTATGGTTGCTAAACGACCCCATACACCAAAAGTAAAGCTATACCGGTTTCCTCTTCTTTGTAATCACTAAATGCATATAAGTTATTCATCCGTCCCATCTATTCGGAGACTTTAGTTATTTCCTGTCGTTAAACAAGATCAACCAGATTATATACGGACGGACCATTATGAGAACTGAAGTGATTACCGAATGTAATGCTGAGAATCATTGAGACATAGAATCATTTTACTACTTCCTTACAATTATTATATAGCTTATTGATCTCCTGCGAAGGGTTTACTCTTGATTTCAAAATTCTATCGAATATTACATAATAACAGGCTTTGAGATGTCCCATGATGAGTCGTGAGAGGACAATGTAGGCCTACTATTAATCAAGTCATAGCTACTGGAGATTTTTATGTTATGGAGTTATGATTATGGCTTTATGTTATATGTACACGGTGAAAGCAAGATGACTCGACAAAAGGCTGATGCCTAAAACCACTAACTCCGGACCTTGGTTACTATTTTACTGGCAGTGATATTAGCTACATATTGGAAATATTGGATCTATGAGGAACTCTGACAGCTATCTTAGTGGTTCAATCTGTTACCTAACTTTGTACCTACAGTGACGAGAAAGATACCGTATGAGACCTTCAAGGAACTATTACATTCTTGAAATTCTTTTAAGGCCAGCACATTCAATATTATTTGAGAGGTAAGGTGCAGCTATCTGTGGGCAGTCATTGCTTATACATATTGCTAAAAAAAAGAATACAAATAAATGCTTTTTCATGAACGATTTTCATGGTCAATACCATAATAACAGGAGCATAGTGTGGGAGCAAACTGTTTGTCCTTTACCTGTTTGGAAAATACAACCCCCTTGGTTCACCTTTGGTTACCTATGTTATTTTTGTACCTCAAGTAATGATTAACTAATCAATATTTAATCATCAGTTGGTACAATTGGCTCTTATTATAGTGAAATAATAGCCCGTGACTACAGAAGAACTGGATGTCAGGGTTTATAGCAAATAATAAACTTGTGTCTGTTCTTCTGATTTTCAGAGACAGTTGGACGTAAAGGGCTACCAATGTTCAAGTGACTTGCATTATGTACTCTTCCAACACAGCGTCAAAACGGTATGTTCATATGATATTACATAAACTGACAGTTATCTCAAATACAGTTGATACATTAACTGTCATTCTATTCATGAATTCCATATACACAGCTTGTACAAATTATAATTCTGAAAATGAATGAGAATGATAATTTAGTTGTGATAATTCATAGAAGTTACATACTACTCTAGAATATTTCCTAGATGGTGCTACAACCGAAATCTAGGCAATCTCACAAAACATTTACAATTTTCAATAGTGGTTTTTATATGCAGACTATTCACTTAAACCGATTACTTAAATCGAATGTTTCGAACAATCTTTTGGGCTTGTCATAATATCTTATAAAAATAAAATACCTTATTTTATTTTTGTCTCATCTTTTCCAACCTATACATGTGTGTATCGTGACACACTAAAAACTATGAAAAATTAATTTATATTCTATTTTGATAAAGTTGTATTGAAACCTTATTTAGTGACGGAAATAGCATTCTATGAAACGACTTTGTCACACAAGGGAGGCTTGAAAACGAGAATGTTATCGCTTCTCTTACAATATAGATGGTTTCCCGTCAGTTTCTCTTACGTTACAATCTAAGATAAACCCAATTACTTGGCGAAATCTGTGGCTTATCTCCTAGCGACGCTCCGGCCTGCAAATAAGTCACAATGGTGTCGCATTATACGCGAGTTACTGCTAAACTTAGTAATGCACAAACTTTTACGAAGTCGTATGTTAGCGCGAGGGGAGAGCTGTTTTTCTCATGAAACTTCCTTTTTTTATTCGTAAATGATAATAATTGGTTGATACATGACCAAGCTTTTCCCTTCTCACCACATAAAAGAACCAGGAAGTACTGATCATAATTTTAAATTAGTAGTTTATATCGATATAGAGGTTTCACAGCTGGAAATAGCATCAACTGGGAAATATATGAAGAAACACATTTCGTATTTGGAGCTGAAGCCCCAAAAATTCGCCTTCTGTTATCCAATTACAGGAACTCAGTTCATTTAATTCTGGGATAGGTGAATCTTGATTGTTTCTTATGATAATCAAGTCATAATGGTTAACCATTATTAACCATCAACCACCATTATCAACCAACCAAATATTTCTTGCGTTCCCGATAAAATGGTAGTTAAGTTAGTCTTGAAAGAATTACATAGCTAATATAAAAACAAAATTGTTTCATTCCTGGTCCAAAAGTTTGTTTTTCTCCCTATAGAAGAAGAGAGAAAAAGATAAGTGACACTTGAAGCTCTGTTCACGAAACATTGTAAACACGCAATCTATATTCGGCAGTGGATGTTGCTGCATCTCTTAGCTGGAGAGTGTCATTTCAATAGCTGGCAGAACTCTGTCTCACTCTGTCTCACTCTGTCTCATCTCTTTATCAGTGTGTTTTGGCAAGTTGCCCCCAGCAAGTGACTAATATTAGATCATTGTTTTGTGGGTTATGGTCAACGCTTTTATAGAAACATCGGAAATTTTCTTATGTGTTTTGGGGATTGGTCAACTGTAGGTACTAAAATCAACTGTACTAAACACCAAATGACCTAAAAATCGACAAACTGTACTAAAAACCAACTGACCTAGAACCAAATTATCTAAACTTCTATTTCTTGAGCAACCTGTACAAAAGTAAAATTGAGAGATTTGGCGCCTCCCCTTTCCAAATTGTTGCCACCCATCAAAAGTTGTATATACTCTAATGATGGTTGGGGTTAGGTAGGTAAGGTTTGTGTCGAAGCAAGTTACTGAAGGGGAGGAGTCAAACCTCCTGCTTCAACTTCTGTACAGATTGCTCAAAAAGTAGAAGTTTAGGTCAGTTGTATTTAGAAGAGTTGATTTTTAGGACAGTTTATTTCTAGTACAGGCGGTATGTTCTCTTATCTCTCTTCTCTGTTTCTATAACTGGTATAAAGTGGTAACGTTACTATTATAAACGCGTGTAATTGAAATAAACGAAATATACTGACTACGAGAATTATTTTACGATGTCGGAATCTTACCTGATATTTGTGATCGTTTTGCCATCATGAATATTGATTTCGTTTAATAAGAGTGTGGGGGAGTTGTAGGTAAAGTTAGTGTTCAATATTGGTCCAGCGATGTACATCAAAGATTTTTGGTGGAGGTGCCGTGTTTATATAAAGTCGATTATTCCTGGGGATTTTTTTTTGTGGGAGGGAGAGAGAGAGAGCGAGAGAGAGAGATAGAGAGAGAACTTCAAGTACATTGCTCTGACGGTATCCCATTTTCTGAGAGTAAACAATTATCATTTTCACTCCAGAAGCGCAATATGTTACTTTGTTTGAACTTCATATTTGCTAAGATATGAAACGAAAGACAAAGTCCTACGTCATATCAAATCCAGACAATCAAATTAAAATCAAGTGAAAACAAAAAGATTAAATATAAAAAATGTTTCTCATAACGAGAATATTAGATTGTCTAGATATTTGGCACCATTCAAAGAATTGTTTTTATAATATTTTGTTTCTCTTCCAGTGTTTTTTCTTTGTAGGAAAATTCACAAAAATCAGAGGCATACAATATTTCGTAACTCTTGACTGATCTAAACCAATTGTGTACAACGTACTAATATGGTAAAAACGTTGGCTTATAGCCAATTCCTCTACGTTCGGCATCTTACGTCTTCTTTCCAGCAAACAAGTGAACTTTAGGGTTATTGATGTGAATCTCAAGTTTGCTTTGCCCCACAAAACTTATCTAAAACGCACACATACAAGCCAACATTTTTCATTTCATTTCTAACAACTATTTTCTATCTTCTTTTCTTATTTCTTTTCTTAAAGGTATTTCGGCAATCTTTCACAGCCCACTACACCGTCTACGACGTCACGAATGAGTAAGTATGGTCAACAAAACGATAGCCGTCTTTCGAGGTAGAAATCTCGTTCAAATATGTTGATTAGATTGTTGGACGCTAGCTATTTTCTTTTTTCTTCTAACGTCTAAAGACGGAAAGTTGTTGATTGAGAGTAAATACGTGTCCCAGAAAATGAAACTTGTTTTCGTATAGGGCGGTTGTGTTTTTTTTTGAGGTTGAGAAAGACGTTTTTTGTAGTTCGAATGAAGATGTTTGCTTCTTCGAGTACAATATTCTTCCACGTTTGCCTAAAGTGTATACAAAACAAATAGTCCAGTGAAATAAATATGTATTATATGATGCATGGGCTTATAGAGGACTTCTGAAACTTCCAGCTTCCTCGTCTGATTGAATTATATTTAAGATGAGCAAATTTGACACGATGTGGCGTAGAACATTGAATATAAATGTATTATTTGTTTTCTTCACTTGTATGTAGATAGATGAGAGAGAAAAACACAATTTAAGTTCATAAGCTGATTTCAAGCATTTTTTTTAAATTTCAGTTGGTAAAATTTCCATAACCCATGCTTAACCGTATTACTCAAAGTCTTGAAAAAGAGAAAATACTCCTCATTTCATATTCCGTGAGTTGGATCTTTAGGCCTACTGAAAGTTTCAAGAGAATTATTTTTACTGTCAAGCGTTACACCTTATTTTCCATTTGGTATTACAATTGGACTAAATATAGAATGGAAATAATAGCGGAATATTACAAAGTTAATTTATATAGATCTTATGTTATGGAATCTAGCAATAATGATAAACTCATTGCACGTATACATATTCAACCAGACTATGTTATCAGAGTTGGTGAGGTATTTAGGATAAACTCGAGCAGCTATATTATTATGCTATAGAAAGTTCTGAAGTTCTGGTAAACGTAAACACAAAACATGCTTGGTAGATTTCTCTATGAATATACCACGTTACAGCCTAACCAACAATCGACACAAACTAAAATTCCTTGTACAAGCTAAACCTTGAAAATCCTCTTACAAAACATCTCAGATTACTCAACGATGAACATCTTCATTTTTTTCCTGACTTCATTACCGCTGTCCATTATAATAGTATACTCAATAAAATACCCTTCAGATTTCATCTTGAGCATCTTATTCATCTTCCATAGACGTCAATGTAACTATTTACTATACGCACATCTTCTTCATCTTCACCTTAGCTCATAGATCATATAGCTATACTTACAATTCACATTAACATCCACTGTGAGATCGATCGTCCAACTCATAGCTGAAACCAACTTCGCTTTTATAGCATGAGGCCAGCGAAATTGTTGGTAGTTACAAAACTACCAATTTCAAGTATATAATGTGATTGTTAATCCCGATCTTCTTTTATACTACTTTTCATACTACTTTTCTATTTTCATAGTTCTACAGTTCAACACCAACAGGGTACCTGCTACTCTCACCGGCGAACACGCAACAAAATAGCAATTGCGTATCTGATATATTATTATTATTATCAGTTATAGTTACTATTTTCAACATAACGGTTATTATTATCCGTATTAAGCATGACATATAATGAAACGATATGTAAGCCCGATTTCATTCGTTATACGTGCACGATAATCAGTGCATACGTATTTATTATTCAATATATTTACATGATCTAATTCCCAATTTCTTACTAGTCTGATACAAAAGTGAAGATATAAGTGTTATTAAAGTGTGAGTATTTGAAGTGTTATGTAAGTGTTCCATGAAGATGTAAGTGTTATAATTGTTGTTGTTGCAGTCATCACATCCCTGTTAGACTCAGTGATGGTCCACGAGTAACACCTTCAAGATTACAGCACGCCAGCTGGCTGGGTAACACTACTTCTTTAGTCTTCGTGTCTGACAACGATATCTTCCTGAGGGTATCGCCTGTCGCGGACCAGGACTACAGGATCACTGAAACGGGACAGCTGGGGGTTATCTATAACGGCATCACTGATTGGCTGTATCAAGGTCGGTGAATTTATTACTGTTCTGGGAATAGTATGAAACCTAGTCGAGTAATATGTGGGTGATAATGCCAAGAATTTTTTAAAATTCAGAATACTTGTATTAATTCAGGTCAAGGAAATGTAGAATTCATTATAATATATCGAAAGTAAAATGCTATATTCAAATGTATATTTCTTAATTCAATTCAATCCTATTTAATCACAATTTTAGGGTGAATATTAACGCTTTTTTTAAATCAATAATATCATTTTAAAAATGTATCTCATAGTTTTTTCACGTGTTTATTTTGCTTTGAATAAGTTATCACACATTCTCAAAAATTGAAATGTACCAAAAAAATCAAATAAGGCCGAAGTCAGAACGGTTCTTGAAATAGTAGGATGTGAGGTGATACCTATTTTTGATAAACTTGTAGTAAAATTTAATTTTAAATGTTCGTCTACTTTAATCGCGTGAGTTTCCCCACGGACTGGTGAGTCGAGTTTAATAGCGAGCGCGCAAGCTGTTACTAACTGGCGCCGTGTGTATACACGGATGAGGCATCATAATATACTAACGAGGCCCTTGAGTGACCCGCTATGTTGACGACAGAAAAACATCGACAATCAAATATACGTTTCTATTCAACGTTTCGTTTACTCCTCTGTGCAGGTGATAACCATTAAACTTGTGAATCGAAACGATGCGGTCATACTTCATACTCGTATGTTGCAATTTAGAGATATTCGAGCGATTGTGGTAGTAAGTTGGAGATACGTGGGTGTTTCTACTCGTCAGCTAATAACTGTTAACTAGACGTGGAATATTTCAAGTCGTTGAATATGTGTGAAAACATGTAACTTGTGAAATTTATATCCTTCATTAGACTTTAGAGTTTCAAGTTTTACCCAACTTTAGATTCAACTTTTTTAATGTTTGTACATGAAACACAATATTTAATTCCACATAGCTACTTGTATGTTCATACATTAAAACAGTAGTCTTAAAATAATTATTTTTCTTCTACATTTAAATTGAATGAAAGCGTTAATTTTAAAAACATATTTAATGCAATTATATTCATAATTACATAAAAATACAATTACAAAATATCAAGCTACAACTTCAAAATATTATCCACTGCGACATAGGTGTTTATGAAATCCACAGTATATGCATAATTATATAATATTCGATTCGAATTGATATTTGAATAATCTTGAAAATTTACTATTGCGCTTATAACTGAGTTACAGTGATAAATAATCTATTCCTCGAAAAGCACCGTATATACATCGTGGTTCATTTACTTTCTATATCTTGAATATCAGTTGGGCTGTCAGATGCCATCAGATGGTGGATACGAAAAAATAATACCAACTAAAACCGAATTTCATGCAGTTATTATTCTTGAACATTATGATATTTCTCCGTCTCTTATTCTCCAGAGGACATCTTCCCTTCTTCCAATGCACTATGGGGCTCGTTTGACGGCACACATATTCTGTTCGCTACGTTTAACGACACCAATGTGAGGTCGTTCGCTTATCCATGGTTCGGCTCCAGTTCCCTTAGCGGCTCCATCACTGGAGGATTGGCGTCCTGGACAACATTCCCGGAGTCCAGAATGGTGCGATATCCAACGGTAATAGCAATTCTTATTTAATTTGACAATAATTAATTTTATGAGTCAAGTGGAAAAAAACATCCTTGATTACTGAAAAATGTTAAATATAATGAAAAACGATGAAGGTCAATAAATCAATACATCTACAACATTTGTATGCTTGTCTAAATTATGAAAATTATACATTTTATTATTGATTTGTTGGCTTTCCATCACATTTAATATAAATATGCCTATATCGCTCATCCTACAATGCATGTACTGCGTTTTCGTACTTATATTTAAAATATGTGTGATAGTCATTCAATCAATAATTCAATTTAATAACAGTTTGTTATAGCGACCGTTATTTCACATTGAAATAACTATTTATATGGGACACTAAATTGTTCAGTCTTGTTTCTTATTTTCCATCAGCCTGGTGCTCCAAATCCCGAAGTGAAGCTCTGGGTCGCTGACGTCACCAATTTAGAAGAGGTCAACTCAGTGGAGATTAAACCACCACCGGTTCTCGAAGGCCAGTAAGTACAAGTAAAGTAGATGATAAAAACAGTAATTGTACTCAAGCTAACTTATTATTGAATTATTGTACCTCGAATACAGAATGACGATCGTTATAACAATTACCCCTTCTCTTAGATGGCCAATTGGTATGAGATCAGAGGGTACTTAATAAGAAGTATTACTTGTGGTACAATGACTAATAATTAATTAGTAGTTACTAGTTTCAGTAGTATCAAGTATTAGGGAGCCTAAAAATATATTTGCAGAAAATTTAATCTTGGAATTGTATATTAGTCTATTTCTAGTGGAGTTATAAGTATTATTTCAATTTTAGTAATTTTAGTAATGTTATTATTTTATTTGTATTATTTCAGAAGAATCTGTAGACGCTATTCATAAACGAATTGAGATTTTTCAAGTTATTCTTTTTCTATTGGTTTTGGTGGAGGTGCCATGTTTTTATTCTGCATTGAATTATGTATAATATACATATGTGCTTTACGGTATAACAGTATTTGCATAACTCATGTGACAAACCTTAAACTTGGGAATATATACACAATCCACTCTATAATGTAGTATAGAATATAAGTTTGAAACTAGTTTGATGTAGAGATGATGGGTCTCATTACACACTTGCCACGTCACTGAGCTCGTTTCGACTACGTGTGAAAAAGATCATATACGACGTATTTTCAACATAATGTTACAGTTACTCAATTCGGATGAAGATAGTAATATGTTTATATTTAAGTCAAGTTATGAAATAGTAACTTAGTTATACCCTATCTTCAAATATTTTCAAATATGATTTGCGATAATGTCATTTTGAACTTGTTTTTCATTTCGTTGAACTTCGACGAAGTGGCTGACAAAAGTTATCGTTTCTCAATCTTAAGATTCTAGAGTCTGATCGAAAAACTATCGTCTATATTGACTCATCAAAAACCGATTTCAGCCGACGACGTGCAATATACGCTGTGTGGATTTTAAAAAAATGTCCTGTTAACTGTGTGCCAAGCTTTAGTATATAACTCACTTAACGAGATTTCTTTCACGTTCGATATTTTCCGTTTCGTACTTCTCGGCTATACTTTTTATGTAGTACATTTAGGGCCCATATTACCAATAATAAAAATGTGTTAATTAAGCTAATTAATCAATTGCAGTACAAAAATAACATTGGTAACCAAGGGAAATAACAAGCTAATCCACTAATTATCGCTTAATCAACAAATTTATCATTCGTAATACTGGGCCTTTTATTGATATTATATTCCACATTTTTAGATTGATATGATTAAGATTATATTATGATATGATTATATGATTAGTTTTAGAATGATATATAGGCCCAACTCATGAAAATTCTGCTCATTCTTTTACAATATTCGTATGAAAAAGTTTATAGTGTGCTCCAAATACTGATATTTCAACTCAGATTATACGAGTCAAAAGAAGTATTCAAGAATAAATGAGTGAATGAAGTAAGCAATTACTTCTAGTGAATATCTGCGTTATACCATAATTTGGAGTATGTGGGAATTATTTATTTTTGCGTTCCACAAATAAAACGGTCGTTGATTGATAATTGGTCGTCAATGATAATTACTTGATAAGTACTAATCATATACGTAAACAGTACGTACGTCCAACGTATAACCGAACTATTTGTGAAATTATTAAAGGTAGACATATCGATGAATTAATAAGAATGGTTTCCATATATTTAAAATGACATGTCTGCCACCAGTGTATTGTATGTAACACGCACAATAAGTACATCTTTTGATTCAGGGATTCAAAATAAATTTAATATAACACTACCTTATAGGACGAATCTAAGAAGACGGCCGAAAGGTGTTATAGAAGTTGGATCTAGTAGAGAAAATTGGAGAGAAGGAAATTGGAACTGATCGAGTGTAACACAAAATTCATCAAAATACAGCCTCAAACTTCCATTATTTGGATGAATATTTTTAAATTACTTTTGTTTCTTGGTCTCCAAACAAATTATCAACTAGAGATGTCTGGTCCAAAATGTGGAACTTGCTTTTATCATGATTAAGTTCAGACCATTTACTCCAGTGTATACCATAGAAAGTTCACTGTAAATCTTTGTGAATAAACAAGAATTTAACTTAAATGGTATGCTGAATTACTCCATTGGGTGTCTCATGGCTTGAAAATGGACAAAACAGCCTAACGTTCGCCCTTACTTGGATACATTTTTCCAACTCTCACCCACGCGAACTGATACCTTAATTGCTGCTTAGCGTTTCACGCCAACCAAAATAGATTTTTACTGTCTTGAGTGAGATGTTCGTAGATATAGATGTTGCTTCTCGAATTAAATCCAATCTCACACGCAAGCAATGTATTCTACGACCTCTTCCACCAATGATATTTTCTCCGACACGACGCAAGAATAGTTTTGCTATAATCGGTTGTGGTTTGTGATAATGGTTCTGTTGTTTAGTCCCACTCGATGACATACATCGATATCACCCTCGGTCTAGGGTGTTGACGTTGCTCGTAGCAATGTGACAAACGTCGACTTCCTTTTCTACGGAGCACTCGAATTTCCCAGTTGTAGTGGTGAAAGTAGCGGAGTTCGTTTATACGGGCAGAAAGTTTCTCGTTTTCTATCGTCAATTCTTCATCATCTTTTTTGGATACGTTGATTTCTCATACGATTCAATTAGTCATCACTTCTCTGTATTTTGATTTGTTTTCCCAGGGAGTACTATCTGACGTCAGCGGATTGGATAGGATTGGGTAATACTCAAGTGGCAGCAGTTTGGATGAATCGTGCTCAAAACATAAGCGTCATCAGTATCTGTCTCGCACCCAACTGGACTTGTACAGAGGTAAAAATTATTGATTCGTTTCTCAGCCATCTTTATATCTAAGAATCGTTTAAAAATATCATCACAATCGTAAAGCCAACTTACAGTATTACATCATGAACTATGACTTTTAATCAACTACCAGAACGTATTTTTGATGACTGTTACCAATATAACGTTAAAGAAGACTGTGTTTTGTTTTTAATTATGTGTGTATTGTTTTTAAGACGCATGCTGAACGTGCCATCGAAGACACGTGGTTGGAGATCCAGCCACATCCAGTATTTGCACCAAACGGTGACAGCTTCCTACTTCTAGCGTCCATTAAGGAGGGTAGCGTCAACCAGTACACACATATTAAACACGTGACTTTGGCAGACCAGCGTATTGCCGTGCTGAGTCACGGCAGTTATGAAGTCACCAAGATCATCTCTTGGGACACTACCAACCATCTTGTGTGAGTCCTATGAGTATATAATACTTTTGAGAAGAATATAGACACATATCATCTGTTTGAATTAGTCAGTCAATGCACTGGAAAATTAAAATGGAGTGGGTCGTATGGGAAAATCCAGCTCAAAGCATGCATTTTTGTAAACATCTTTCATAAATGTACTTATTCGTGTGCGAATATAATATTGCTGTTGTTGGGTCGTTATAAGAATATAAGAATACAATTATAAATCATCACTTTAGAAATATGTGCATCAAAAGGAAGAATAATTGTCCTGAAGAACTAACTCAGTTTATCTTGACTTTTTCCAGATATTACTTGGGAAGTCACCCCTCGAAGCCAGGTCAGCGACACTTATACGTCGTACGTGACCCTGGCGCCGGTGACCTCGACCCCCGGCGCGTCGAGCCACAGTGCATCACCTGTGACCTTGACGAGATCCTATGGAGCAGCCGCTTCTGGTACCTGAATTGTTCTCACTTCCACGCCTCCGTCAGCCACGGCAACGCCACAATCGGCGCTCTGCCGTACTACGTGCTGGAGTGTGAAGGACCGGGACTTCCTTTGGCCGGACTTCATTCGGCTGCGACGCATCGCCTCCTTAGAATACTGTACAACACTCGGCCTCAGCGCGCCGCTCATCTCACGCAGCTGGCTTTGCCGACGAGAAGAAGCTTCGAAGTGCCTTTATCTCAAGGTTGCAGAGCGCAAGTGCAACTGTTGCTTCCACCCAGCTGGCGAGAGGAGTTACGCGACGCCGCGTTTCCCGTACTCGTTGAAGTGTGAGTTGGCATGCTGTTGTAAAAGTCTCGCTATTATTGGTTTTCTTTTTTCAACTTGACAGTTACTTTTCATTCAGTAATTCACTGTAATTTCTATCTTTTTTATTCGTTATAATTGTTTGTTTGTTTATCCACAATAAACAAACAATGTTACTATATATAGGAGATATAATACATGTATAAACCAGGTCAAATATAAAAATAATGTCAATACGAATAAAACGAGAGCTTTGAACATTTACACGAATACAACCTGAAGTAAATAGAGTACATAGAAGTAAATAGAGTAACATGAGAGCACATACAGCTGTTATTTTTTTCCATTCATTTACATATTTTCATTTGTACATCGTCAAACATTCAGCATAACTGAATATATACACATATAAATAAATTATGCTCGTGTGTGGAAAAATGGTCATTTTGAAGCTCTCATATCAATTTCAAGATGTCATCATCTGGTTATGAAATGAATATTTAAAAAAAGTAATTTGATAAAAAAAAAATATATATTTGTATCCTTCCGGTTTTCGAGTTGTAATATTGTATTTTCATCCTACAATATACCACCGGTATATTGTTCTGTCTAGTTCATAAAGTTTTGTCGGTTCTAATTTAGAATCATGATTTCAATAACCATAATATTTGTGTTTGTTTCAGGAATGGTCGACCCGGAAGTCAGGCCGTGACCGAACAGTTCAACATAGACTGGGGAACATACATGTCCAGCCACAACGACGTCGTCTACGTGAAGCTGGACGTCCGTAATGCTAAAGGCCTCGGCCACCGTGAACTGTATCGCCGTCTCGGAGGCATTGAAGTTCAGGATCAAATCACTGTGATGAGGTATGAGAGAAAACAGCGTAACAAACATTCACTGTACACATCAGTCTATATTTGAAATACAGTTTGTTGAAACTAGGATAATTATAGCTATTTTTTATATTATAGCTAATTTTGTATTCATGAAATGATGTTTCACATGTACGATATTGTGACATTGACACAAAAACTTGAAATCGATCCAAATAGTTCTAAAACAATGAATGATCATTATTTTTTGGTGATGTTTTTCTTATATTGTCGAAACAGTGATGTTTTGAAGTCCAAACAAAATTTTAATGGAATGGTACTGTTTTTCATGATATCATTTATATGGATATTTATACGTTGAATATATATTGAATAATAAAGTTGACTTTATGAGTAAAAACAATCAATAGAAACATGTTCAGCTCTTCATATGCAACATAGTTTTATTCATCGTGAGTCGATTTTCAAACTTCGAAATAATTATATTCCGATACATTTCAGGTATCTGCTGGACAACTACAGTTACCTGGACGAGACAAGGGTGGGGGTGTGGGGGTGGGGATACGGTGGTTACGTCACTGCCATGATCCTCGGTTCGCAACAGAACGTCTTCAAATGTGGCATCGCCGTGTCACCAATCACAGACTGGTTCTACTATAGTAAGTTTGGCAGTAATAATAAGTAATCATCAATCATCATTCATCATTCACTCAGTCGTCATTCCATCAGTCATCATTCCATCAGTCATCATTTTTTGCATTGAATGTTTACAAGATATGTCGTACTTGAGAGTGGAAGACAAGATAAAAAAAATATTTGTGATATAGGCCTATCAGTATTTTTAGTTTAGATAGGCCTATTAGTTTTTCATCCATTGAAGTGAAATTAAGCAAATTGTGGTTTGGCTCTTATATCAGAATATATATTCATACAGTTTCATGTATATCCGTGAGTATTTATATTTCATAAAAATATATAAATATACAGAAGGCAACGCCATTTGAAACACGGCACTTCCACCAATAACATTATATACCGAACAAATACATCTTATATTACAAATAAATAAGTTTATATGAATTCAATATGACAATGATCATTGTACAGTGTAGACTATGATGATGACGTATGCATTTATACGTATTCATGCTTCTACAATCTCTTCTGACGACAGAAATGACGGAAATAATATAACATTCTCAAAGTCTCATTTCGATGAGCCAACTCAAGAGCATAATACACACATCATATCTGTATTCCAAGGAGTTGGTTTGTTTCCCAGACTCAGCTTTTACGGAGCGTATCCTTGGTTTCCCGGGCGACAACTTCAAGGGTTACGTCGAGTCGGACGCCACCCAGCGAGCACGACACGTACCTAGTCACTCTCTGTACCTGCTCCACGGCTTAGCCGATATTACAGCTCCCTACCCGCACGGCGTCGCGCTAGCGAGGGCGCTCTCGGACGCCGGTGTCATCTTTCGGTACCAGGTAGAATCAGTTCAGATTATATATTATACAATTAATAATTTTGGGTGGCTATAAGTCTATCAATGTAGCACCCCGTCAAAACCGTCTCAACATAATTGCTTTCTTGTTTTTGTGGACCACTAGATTTTGTATAAACTCTTCCATTCTAGTATAGAGATACTTTATTTTGAGAGGGCAAGATTAATTTTTGTGGACCGCTAGATTCTTTGTGTCAACTTTTCAATCCAGAAGAGATGCTTTATTTGGAGGGCTAGACTACTTTGTTTATTTTCCAAAGAGCTGCAAACGTGGCTCCTCCACCAAAATGTAATTCTTGTGCAATGCAATGTAAAATAATAATGATATATGTATTTATATACCAGCTCTGTGTCTTGTGGTAATTTCCTAAACGTTCTGTATGTCACCAAAAATTATTGATTTCAAGTGAAGTGTACAAGTTTTCAATATACAAATTAGATAAGAAAGCAGATCTACCTCAAAATGGGCTTTTCAAAATGATCTTTTGAATTTACATCAAGTACAGAGATTTATTTTATTTTTATGTATACCAAGATGAACTTTCATTCAACTCGGACCTATATTATATTTAATTAAGAAATGTTAACAGTTTATATAAAGTATTGTTATTTTCAGAATTACGCCGACGAAGGTCACGCTCTTGTCGGCGTCATGGAGCACGTGTATCGATCAATGGAAGACTATCTAAAGGTGTGCCTTAGTCTTGACGAAGATGAAACTACCAAGTCTACATGAAAATGTCAAACACTTTTGTATTTCTTATTGTGCTTCGTTCGTCTGTCACAATAGCTACGTTGGTGGGATGTGTTTCCAAGGAGGTATCAAGTATACGGTCTCAATAATTTTTCTCCCCGAGTACTGCACTCATAGACGATGGTATAAATATAAATATATATATATATATATATATATATATATATATATATATATATATATATATATATATATATATATATATATATATATATATATATATATATATATATATATATATATATATATATAAATATATATATATATATATATATATATATATATATATATATATATATATATATATATGTATATATATATAGCTACCTATACACTCCATTCTTTTGTCAGATTGACACTGAATTTCCCTCATACCTTCAGTCTCATTGCCTTTGAATGCGATTAGTGCTGCTTCCGCACATGCTCAGCGCTACTAGCAAAAAATCACAGGCAAGAATTCAATGTAGGCCTATTTTACAGTAATCTCAGCAGTTAGTTCGTTATAACGACGACCTACAGCGGCACAATCACGCTAATTGTAACGCTCATTAGCGGTCGAACGCACCACTTCTGAATAAGGCGGTCGAAATTGATTGTCAAGTAGTAGGAGTGAGAATCAGTTTCAATTTTACATTCTACTCGTCGTTTCGCACAAATATAGTGTATTCGACCGTATTCGACGTAGCTTTATCTTCATAATTTGAATCATACATATTCGCTCAATTTCCTAATTCAGTTACAAACATTGTAAATTACTATTTCATTACGTAGCCCAGAAGCCGGCCATTACTGACACCTCCTTGATATTATACTTACCGCCGAACACGAACATATATATGTAATTCCTATGTATGTACTTCATATAATAACTCAAGAAATGAAATGTATCGAAGCCAGCACAGCAGCGTATTGCTGCTTCTGCAATGTCTACGTTCTCAGCGAGACAAGAATACTATAAGTGATACTTTTAAATGTCATGAGGCTATTTGATTCGGCAGTGATATTTCCAGTATGGCTAATTTGTCAGTGCTACATCTACCAGTGTACTTGGGTACTGAATTGACTCACCTGACAAAAATATTGTAGTGTATTTATCTGCAATCTCTACTTCAATTGAGTTACTTCACGGGCCTTACGACTAGAAAACGCTTTCAAACGAATCAAAATGGCAAAATGTATATTAGTTCGAAAATAAATGTTCAAACATTCATGAATTTTAGAAATCATTATCAATCAATGCAATCAATGCACTGTAAATATAACAATGACATCTAAAAAGTCTATCCAATTATTAATTTGCTCCACTCATCGCTTAAAATGCTGTGTGTTTCATTATAGTCAGAGCCGGTTGTACCAAGTGAGGATTAGTGAATTAAGCAAGAATTGGCAAATTAACTTGTTATCACCCTTGGTTACCTATGTTATTTTTGTACCACAAGTCATGATTAACTAATTAATATTTAATCATCAGTTTGGTACAATCGGCTCTCAACAAATAATCATGAAACAAATGAAATGTCACTGTTGGTATTTTCATTCGTTTAAACGTGATTTTAGAATATCTAAAATTAATTTCAATCGTTTCCTGAAAGTTAGTCGAAACCGTCGATTAAAAACATACATGATAATATGGTTGTGAATTTTTTATTATATATAAATTAATACGAGAACGTGATACAAACGTAAACGTAATTTAAAAGACAAATTAATGTAATTAATTAATAGCTGAGCACGGCCAATGATTTCTCTGTGGATTTTGGTATACGTAGTACATGGTTTCATCTCAATTCCGAGTCGATGCACTCAGTTTTAGGTATCTATGGATAATTATTCAAGACTTCAATTTTGCTGGATTTGTAAATTTCAATCGAATATGCTTGCACCGGTTGGAGGGGGGAGGGGGAGGGGGGGGGTTGTCCGTTCCCATACGTCAGGTAGTTGATTATTTCTTGTTTTGATCCCGTGGATGTGTTCTTCATTCAACTTGACTAGGGGTAATTCTACAACTACAGTACTTATACATGGAATGTCAAAGGTGATTCATATAGTAACTGTGTTGATAGATTCAAGTGGACAAATCAGAAATGTTCTGTACAGTTTCTGACTGGTTGACGTGAATTCCGTTTTAATCAGATGTAAATCGTTTTTCAAAAATGAGTACTGAAGCTGATAATCTATCGAGTGGTTGCGTAGTTGTATGCTTTACTCCATGTGTCGTATGGAAGTTGTGTGGTAACTAATGTACTTTGTGAAGTGATTTGATGTGTGTGAGGGAAGAATTGCGGTACTGGAAGTGGAATGTGACAAACGTTGAGCGATGACGAAATTGTAAAATGATGACGGTATGTAGTAGATTTTCAGATCTGAGGTTATTCATGTTCGATTAGGCATACGCGTGAATGTATTTGTATTCATATAATCACGGTTTGTTAACATATAAATATATATGAACCGGGTGAGGGTAAAAAATATGCTGTTCTTAAAGAGTGAATTTTGAATCAAGTATTACAATTTACTTTGAAAATACTTACCGAAACCTACATGTGACGATTCGAAATGGAAGATGAGCCCATTTTTCCATTCAGAATGTACAAAACAAACAAATATATTTTCCTTGCTCAGATATAACCGATAATTACCCGAACGAATTATGTTTTTGATGTCTTAACGAAAACACGGTATAAGTCTGATCACGAGAAGATCAAAAGATCGCGAGATGTGTGTTCAAGTGAGAACATTATATCCGTGTTCATACCGTATTTTCGTTTGTATAGAAACAAGAAGAATTATCTAGTTGATTGGTATTTTAATTGCATCTCTATGTTTTTTATGGAAACAATAATAATAACAATGTTATAGAATTCTACTAAAGTAAGACAGACGGAGTTTTTGTCAGTCAACGCATTGCATTCCTCAAATCCGTGAAACTCGATTGTTATCACAATCATTAGAGAAGTCGTCATCTTATTATATATTCTATATATTATACATATTATATATACATTATGTATTATATATATTATATATACTATCATAAATATATATTATTAATATTGATCGACATTTTGGAGATATTTTCTTTTTCATGGGAAAAATTCCCAACACGCAAATTGACTGTACTTATGTAAATATCTTGATCAAACTTTAGAAATATTCTAGGAAACATGATAAACTTCGCTGTGTGAAAATATCGCCTTTTCTGTAAATAATTTGTTTATTGTGGTTTTGAATTCTGTGTCGCAAATTGGGTGTCAGCTAAATCAGTCAAGTCCGCTCAATATACTTCAGAAATCCTTTGACTTGATTCAGTAATTGCTTAATAATGAAAATATATATCTTAGTTTCGATTTGATTTGAACAATATTGTCTTTGAAGTTTACTAATAATCACTCGTTTGGAAGATCCGTGGGTAGTTTTAATCATCTGTTATGAAGTGAAGAAATTACAGCATCATATATAACTATAATATTACAATATAACCTCATTACACCACTATTGGTGTTATAAATCTAGGAGGGTGCATCATGAATTGAAAAATTCAATTCGATTAGTTAAACTTCGATTATAATTTCAAATAGCAGTTTCATAAAATCTCTGAAACAATCTGGTATTTTGGAATACTTCACTACTTCCTACTTTTTAATGAACCGAATCGTAGTGCTTTCTAATGAAACAAAGACAGATTACAGTACTTACATTACTTTCTAATGAACGGTGGACAAAACATAGTACTTACAGTACTTTCACATGAATCGAGGACAAATTGCAGTACTTACAGTACTTCCACATGAATCGAGGACAAATTCCAGTACTTACAGTACTTTCACATGGGTCGAGGACAAATTGAAGTACTTACAGTACTTTCACATGAATCGAGGACAAATTGCAGTACTTACATTACTTTCACATGAACCGAGGACAAATTGCAGTACTTACAGTACTTTCACATGAACCGAGGACAAATTGCAGTACTTACAGTACTTTCACATGAACCGAGGACAAATTGTAGAGTACTTCTATAGAAACTATTGATGATAAACTGAAATGCGAGTACAATCATAGTTTGAGTTGCATAGGGATGAATAATGATGGTTGGTGATGACACGAAGGATATTATGCTATGTCACGTGTCTTACTGTCGTACGGAAAGTGTGACAATAGATGTTCAATCGATGCTACGCGATATGAAGAATAAAGATCGAACAATAATCTCTTATATGTATTATAGAGACAATAACAGTCAGTCCTAATAACAGTCCTAATATGTTGCTGTGATTATTGCTATACGGTTTATTGTACATGATGATTATTTTTTCATCGAGCTTGCTTGCTGTGTCAATTAATTTTATCAAATCCTAAAAATATAATTGTGCTGAATATAAACTCTGATATTATGAAATTTAATATGCACACAATCTTGGCACATATTTATTTTCCCAAATTATTCGAATTTTCCATTATTTAAAAAACTACTGAATGAAATTACATTATTCTATCGTGATACAGTGACATAAATTCATGATTATCATTCTTACAATGAATGAATTATGATCATACAGGTGAACATTTTGCCATAGAAATAATGCTTAATACAATCACTGCATGCTGACATTTCTGCTTCATGCTCTTATAATAATTAATAATACAATGCTTAAAATATCATCAGGGTCATTTTAATATATCTAGCAATATTTATTAACTATACACTTTGTTGCTGTTTTTTAATATTGACGTTTTTCTGTGGCGATCATTTTAAAGATTTATATGGTTATTTGAGTGGCTTCTCGTGTTCAATCGTATAAAAATAACATGTACTTATTATATAATATATGTATATATACAAACATCCCATCGGTTCGCATAAGGGTTCATATAGACTAGTTCAATTATACTCGTGAAAATGAGATAAATAAGATATTGAACGTTTGGTCCTCAAAGCCACGTATAATGTTCAAACACGGAAACTAGATAAAATAATGATTATGTATGACATTACTCTTCTCATATACTTGTAATCACGAAAGATGGCAGCAGTACACCAACAGAATAAAGCTAAAAAATGTCAGTAATTGAAGATAAGCGCCTAACATATTGAACACATATTGATGCACTTGTGTTTCTTATCTCAAAAATCGTAGTACCCTCACATATTTTAAACTGACATTATTCATGAGTGTTATCTTGGTGATTAACCGACAATGCTGGTGAATACAAGTATATTTAGCTATAAACTTAATCTAATTCTAATCCAATTCAAACCCGAAACTTGCACTTTCACCGCCTGATGTAAATACATGCATATCATTATTAAATTCTGATTCTGCGGAGATGTCTTTTAAAACCATTACTATTATGAATATTTCAAATTATGGAATACGACTGTTGTTTTACTTATTTTTAACATTATGATCTTTGTAAATACACACTTTTTCACACACGTAAATATGCGTACCACGCTGTAGACCTTCATACTATACAAATCTTCATTTCATGTGCGAAATATATTCTTCCATTTCATCTCGTCATCTTTGAATATGATCTCTTAGCAGAACAAACTGTGTAACTGCTTTTCATCTCGCACTTTTATAAAACTATGCAAATATAATTTAATTCAACATTAAAAAATAATTGTTATAAATTACAATGGAAGACGTACAGTGAAGGTATATGTATGTAGTTTTATAGTATAGTCAGCAGTGAGTGATTCTTACTCATAGCTAATACTGTGTATTATGGAAGCTCATTAGGCATAGCGTAAACGTGAAGTTTATATAAGATATAGAAATAAGCTACTATACAAATTATTAAGATGATGTATCAGTACACATTAACTAATTATTATAATAGGTTGAAGTTATCTATATATCAGAACAAACATGCAAACTTTGAAGCTATTGATTACTGTACTGGTATCTGTAAATATATTATTATACACACCTTTAGGTATATAAGTTATTGGTGACTCAATCAATACAAAACGAAACATTTCTCAAAGTAAATAAGTGGAAGAGTAATTTATAGTGGAATACTAGGAGTTATGTAATATCTTTATAGTGTTGGGAGATACTGTGTTGAAATAATGATTAGTTATATCAATTAGTCAATAGTTGAAAAATATTTCGGATTTTAATTCACTCTAAACATCTGTAAACGCTAGAAATTTGAATTCATATGAAAAAATGAAACATTTTTAGTTTAATTCCATTTCAGTTGACTTCCATCCAGAAGTATTTTTGAAATATATTGAGTAAATTGAAGGTCAGTTTGCATATGATTGCCAAATACTGCAATTGTACAGATTTTTCTACTTTTTCGTTGTTTACCTAGAAGTACTACATTCAGGTAATACAATTTAAGTAACACTTTAAATATGTCTGATTTTATCTCCGAGGTATCGTACTCTCATGAATTCACACCAATTAATGTAACATAAGTTATATAATAGTGTGCGTATTATTTAATTTTGTATGTAGTATTTAACTCAGTGTAAATGTTTTCAATAAATTGTTACATCAAATTTAAAAACGAGTTTTTTAACAGTGATCGTTTTATATGTATGCTCATTATGTGATTATGTGATTATGATGCGAAGCCTAAACGATATTTTTTTCTCTGTTATACATTGTTGTATTTATGTATATACACTGTTTAACTAAAAGTGTATTTCGCATCGATAAATTAAATAAATTTCGTCAATTTTGGTTTCAACAGCCTCAGGTCGGAAAGTGGTAAACCATTATCATCTAGGGCCTCTCAGCATAATATGATGTCCGCAACCCAGTCTTGTTACATTACATTTTCATCATCTTCAGCATAAAATAATCCAAAATACAACAATCTATGCACGCCATATGTCAAAACTCCCAATAGGTAATGAATAAAAAATCGGATAAATATACTTGAATTATTTTATATTATTATTATCAATTGAAATTAATTTTGTTTCATATCAATTATGAGCTTTTACTATGAGCTTTTTTTTTACATGAGTTTTTAGTCTTCGTTTCATTTGTATGCAGACAGTCAAAATAGATGTATATGCTTCTTGAAAAGATTAAAAGCACGACCTTCTTGATAGTTGATCTTATTTTCACTTCTAAACATCTCTCTGCTTCTAGATTACCTTGGAAAAATATATTTTTTCAACATGCTTTGGTTCTTTTTAAGGCCTTCTATATTATTACATAATATAGAAGGCCTTGGACTTTCAGTATCATACATTTTCATTTTGATAAAAATTTACTACATTCATCATTCCGTACTTTTCAAACTATTTATATATAAATTCAATTATTTTCGATAATGTTCAATAAGAAGAGAAATTTGTCACATAATTTACAGAACAAGGTAAGTCAGGTTTAAGTCAACTGATTTGTTCACGGTCTAGCTCACGATTAGGATGCATTATATTGCACTCAAAATGACAGCTAAGGCTAAGGGTTAATCAACCCGTTGTATATCATTATTAGGCAGCCCTAATGGCTTATTCAAGTTGATTTAGATGAAGGACCTACTCTCAAAAGTATTTTTACTGAATATATTTTCATGTTATTCAGTAAGTTCTGTGAAATGTAGGATTTGAGAGGTTTTGAAATGCACCGACTCTTTTTAAATAGGAACTAGGCCCAAACAGCAAATGCGTAAGCAAGGATGACTTTGCTTTCAAACTTCAAAATTGTTTAGTGTAGGCCCTACTTTCATTGATATTCCAGAACGTAAAACTGAAAATTAAAACTTATTTTAATTACAGAGCTCGAATGAAAGTATTCCCACAAAACGTTTGAAGAATAAAGCTACTAATTCCGTGAAAACAAATATACCAAAAAAAAAGATACCAACAAAAACTAAACAAAAACAGACATGTCATTGTGGATCTCATTTATGCTGGAATGTTTGTAACGTTATTGAGAGTACTAAAACTAGAAAAAGAAAATTATGGAATGCAAATAGTTTGTCCAGGAGCTCCTCCACGGATGAAGATGTCAATCAACATGACGTGAAGCGAAGACAGAACAAAATTTCACGCGTGGACGCAAACTCAAGAAATAAACTAAGAACAAAAAGGAAGCCTAAGGTCGTGACAATACTTTCGTCGGGTGAGGAATCTGAAAGTGATGAGGGGAGAGAGTCTAATTCTTGTGAGGATTCTAATGACGATGATTCTATCGTCGTTTCCTCAGATGACGAACAAACTTCATCATTGCCGCTCCATTGGAGAGCATTTATAGCGCCATCTCTAGCGGTAAAACCTAGTGTTCCAAGAAACAAATTGTCGCCTATTGATCTTCAAAGCACATTGGTGAGTGGAGATCATGCTAAAATCAACAGCTCTTCTGTCAACAATCTTATCAATCCCATGCATCATGTTTCAACTATGGATAAAATTAATGATGGAATTGAAGATCGTGGAAAAACCGATGCTCAATCCTGTGAGTATTCTGACGACGAAGTTTCTAGTTTTCAGCTTTCTTCAGATGAAGAAGAAATTAGAAATATCAACACTTCATCTCCACCATTAGATTGGAAGTTATTTGCATCTGTAGCAGCTAGTCATAAAAATGATTATGTTCAAATGAAAGCTATTGATCCCAAAATACCTCTCACTGCTCAAAACACACATCTGAATGGAAGTTATGACAGAACCAAAATTGCCGCTTCCAAGTGTGTAGCCAACTTCTTACCATCCACGAGTCAATTACATCGTATTTCAGCTGTGAATAATGCGTCATCATATTCAAAACAAACAAATGCTGCTTTTACTTCAACATATGGAAGTGCTTACAATTTGAGCGAACCGAGAGCAACAATAGGGGACGTCAAGGCATCTGATGTTCTCAACACTAGAAACATATCTTTGACAGAGAAATATAAAGCCTTAGCTGTTTCTAAAAACTCTTCTCCCAAAGTCACTTGTGCAGATACGTATTCACCAGCGTCAACAAGTCGCGTTAGAAAAATTGTTGCAAGAGATAATTCCAATAACAAGAGAGTATCTTCAAGAGTTGAGAATGGTCCTGTAACTGCGACAATCCAGGAATCATTTATTGGTGATATAATTAACGAAATTCCCAATTCCCTGGTGATTGATAATTTCTCCGTTCTGTCGACTTCGCAAGTTACTGGCGGACAGAGAGATCAACCAGTATCAATAAACGTTATGAAAACAGAGGATATTGCCAACACGCAAAGATTAAATTCGGAGGTTGATGAAAGCTTTACAACTACCAAATCTGAGGAGCATAATATTTCGGTTGAGAAGTGTGATGATACATTGTCTTCCTCATCCAAGAGCTTTCGTGTTGGATTGAACTCGGAACCAATGAAGACTAAAGAGGTGAACACATTGAAAAATCCAAGGATTTTCAATGATAAGGAAGCCCATTTGAATCCAGAGGTCGATACTATACGTATTATTAGTGATGCAAAAGTAATTGAATGTGACGAATGCCTGGATACAAGTCCTTTTGACAATGTTCATTCCTCGCCTCTTTCATCGAATATGAGTTATGCGTATTCAGGTGAAGATACAAGAGAGCTGAAGAAGTCGGTGAAGGATTTGCCGACTTCTAGCACTTACAATTCCTCTTCTTCATTAAATACACGCAGCCATATACACGCAAGGCAGGATATCCAAAATATCGAACAAGGAAGCCCACGTTCACGTGCTACGTCTAATCTAAATTCCTCATTGGGAATATTTTCAAACAGCGATTGTAGTCATATGGAAGAGGATTCAACAAAAATGAATAATCCTATTTCGGCAGTTAGCATTTCTGATACCAACAAAATTCCTTCTAATTTGAATAACAATACTCACCCATCTACATTACACGTGCCGCAGAGTATTCTTAATACGGGGGAATTTTCGAATTCTAACAATGTTTCTTCTCTGACAACTTCATCCGTAGACTCGAGTTGTGACATACTTGCACAGCCATTGATGAATAAAAATATTATAACATTGGATGAACTTCCAAATGCCAACGATGTATCTTCGATAGCTATTGAAAATACTCTATCCAAAATAAGCAAAGTACCAAATATTATGAATGAAGGTAAAGTTGCAAGCTCCTCCACTGAGACATCGCTCAAAAGCACTGTTACTCATATGAAAGAAAATCTAGCAAACGAAGAAAACAAAGAACTTGAATCAGATGAGCTTACCATGAACAATGAGATTAACCCTGAAGCTATTCAGGACGCGAAAACTACAGTAAATAAAGACATGAATAAAGATTTGGACTCCGCTGGTGTTGTTACCGCTGTGACACCCTCGATAGAGAATATCATATTCAAAGTTGCAACTGAGTTTTCGCCAAGTGGGAAAAATAAATCAGTTATAGATTGCATCATTTCCGATTCAAACAGAGTCACTGCTACAGTGGAATACAACGTGCTGCTTACTGAAATCAAAGAAAATAATACTATTATTGAGGTAAATGTTGTTTCAAGCACTTCTACTAAAGGTGTGCCTTCAAATGCTTCAGCTCCTGAAGTAGAGTGTAAATCAGACGCTTCAGGGACACAGTACAAGATTTCCAGTCGAAACAATCAACCAGATACGTACGATAACAATAACAATACCCCTAACACAGAATCGAAGAACAGTGTAGAGATAGCAATTAATGAACCTGGTACTGTGACGGAAGAAAAAAATGATATTGTAAGAACCTCCTCCTCGACAGTGTTCCCAGTGGTAACCTCGACCGGCACGACTTCTTTTGAGATAGAATTCAAGCCCGAGGGAGAATCAAAGACAGCAATTGGTACGGTGGGAGAGCCAACAACTAACCTGACCTCTGGAACAATCTCCAAACTTGATAGAGATGTGTTAGGACTCGCATCTCAAAGTGGATACCTCTGTGCCGATTCAAAAGTCGTCATCGGGAAAAATATGAATAAAACAATTCACGAAGGAAACATTGCTGCCAAACAGGAGAGCAAAATAGTGACAAGCGACTCTGCGACTGTTTATTCTATGGCAACCTCGTCCTACGAGATTTGTTCCGGGCTTAACACAAAGTTACACGCAAGTGATGTGCAGGGAAAGGCAACAGGTGGTAACTTCTTCTTTGGTACGGCCTCCAGACTTGATACAGGCGTGCTGCGTCCTGCCCCACATGGTGAACCCCTCAGAACACAACCCGAAGTGGCCCTGGCAGCTAATATTTATAATGAGTGGGTTAGAGATAAAAGAAATAGCTACGATCAAATCGGAAATCAGTGACTTCATTTTGATTGAATAAAATTCCTGTATTGTTATTGATATGTAATAACTAAGATGTTATATGATGTTTACAAATCGATGTTAATCAAAATAAATCATGTGTGTGAAAAGTTTCAATTAGCTGCAACTTGAATATCACTTTTTTGTTAGGTTCATAAAACATCTCCTTTGGATGAATCATAACTTCATTTTCCTAAGACACGTTAAATATTTTTCATATGTGGTTTTCTATATTCGTTTATTTGATTTTCAGCGTTCTTTATTGGTTCAGTTAGATCACCACTACTTTATTCATTAATACCCAGTTGTGCTCTAAGGGATCCAAGGAATGGCAGAAAAGTTATTTCATATGGCAAGGATTTTTCGTTCAATATACAATGTGCAACTTAATAGAGAGACATTTCGCCGTCAGTATACTTACTCATCGAAGATCTTGAAAAACTAGCCATTCGTTGGGATCAAGAGAATATGCAACAAAATTAAAAACCAAGTCATTTCCATTCACATAACGTATCACAACGTATTCCACTGCCCGTTGTACACTGAAGTAAGCACTGCAATGTATACTGCATGACATATTAATTTAGAATTGTTCCTGATTTTGATATCTTATTCACTAATAACCTTCCATAAAACAATGAACGCTTTGCTGCACATTCGATTGAAATTGTCATAATGAAAGAAAAATGTTGAAGATTGATTTTAAACATGATACACAAAAGTGTGATATTTATTAGTTATCTGTGTGTATCAATATATTAGCGCAAGACCATAAATGTTTTAGAATTACCTCCCAGGAATCACATAGATTTTAATTATGAACTTCATATGCGAAGACAACACGAGTATGTTCGATACCAGCTCGTTATCATGCAGAAGACAGTTGGTATTCAATGACATGGATCAATCCGATATCGAAGAAAGTACGACGCTTACCTTTCGAAAGTTTGCGGCAATCAAGCAACGCGAGGACCTTCTCGACGCTAGCGTGAGACCTCTTAGAAAACCACCCCTTCTCGCCACTCGACGGACTTCACATTTGAGTCACTGCCACATGAATACGACAGTGACGTCACAATATATTGATGACGTAGAGGGCATGTCCTTACCATATCACACGAAGAACAACGTGCCTTTTGTTGTTGGTCAACAATTTGTGATGTCGACGCAAGATGCTCATGCGGGGTTAATGCAGAGGATAGGATCGCAGCGAGAACATTTGCCGGTCAGTCGTTTAGCACTCGATTGCAATAATTCAATGGAAACAGACGCTGGGGGAATAGAGAGTGATGAACGAGATGCTGAAGAAAGTTATGAAAAAAGAATTCGCATTGATCACGACTCAAGTATATTCTTTAAACAGAAATAAGAAACCTGGCCAGAACTAAATAAATATGTATTATAAGTAGGAATAAATTATGTTTAATATATTTGGGAATAAGAATTTGAATATGTTCACTATATTTATTGTAACAATTTTGAATGTATAAAACGTTTGTTCTTAAATAAAGTTTGTCTATGTGTGACAATTCCTGTTGAAGCCATGCAAATAATTTATTTATACGAATTGAAGAGCTCAAATTTTAATTATTATATTACATGAACTTCATTACAGAACTACAATTCACAGAAAAAATGTCAACATATTTCGGTTTAATTCTTGAAAGAATCTTTAGCTTCATGTTGCGATCAACTTTTCTTCACTCATGTATAATGGACCACTGTATTCGTGTTTATTGGATTTCAAGTCTTTAGTATAATATTTAAATTAATTATAATTAACGCACAAGAATATTTTTGGGTCCTTGTTTGCTTCCTTTCTAACATAAACAGTCGTGTTAATTCTCATTCATAATTACCACTGAAGCTCCAACGCTATAACAATAATCGTAAGCTTGTCAATAGTTGCTTATCTGTTGCCAATATCTGTTAAATTCCGTCTTTTCCCTAGTTTCAGAACTTGAAACTTGTTTTGTAACTTGCTTTTGGTAATTAAAATTATTCCGATAATTTGCGAACCCGATCCAAACAGGGCAAACCCTTGTGACTATTTGGAGAGGGGGTACTTCTTTTCATGTATAAATACATTCCAAAATTTAAAACCAAGTTCATTCACCAACCATAAGTTGCTGACTTCTGCTCCAGGGGTAGACCTACTGACTATGGACTTCCATAATCTCTTCGGTAAGCTTAAATACTTATATTATTTACTAAACTAGCAATTCATATGGTGCGTAGCTATTTTTGTAAAACTCATAAATTGCTTTAATATTCAACTTCTGTTATGAATAAATATATATTCTCTATCTTCTATACGTTTTAGAAAAATTACAATTAAACTAAAATGAGTTACTCATGAATAACTGCGTATTTCACATGAGATATTTTCCTATTTCCACCTACCTCGACCACGACCTCGAATAGCTTCAGCTTTCGATCACTTTGGGCATATATTTTTTTTAATGATGACAACCTCTACAAGTAAATCGGTTATTGTCTTCAATAACTGAAACAAAACTACGATACATTACACATGTTTAAATTTAAAAAAAAACGTTATTTGTTAACGCAAATCCATCTTACTGAACCTACCACAGATGTTCGGCAGAACTCTCATTCACGGTTCCACCACCACCATGGATAGAAGAAAGTGTGCCCGTATCCATAACCATGTCCATATCCATAACCATGTCCATATCCATAACCATGTCCATATCCATGACCACCGCCATATCCACCGCCATATCCACCGCCATGACCACCACCGTGACCACCTCCGGGACCACCTCCGTGACCGCCCCCGTGTCCGCCCCCATGACCGCCCCCATGTCCACCGCCATGACCGCCCCCATGTCCACCGCCATGACCGCCCCCATGACCACCGCCGTGACCACCGCCATGACCGCCCCCGTGACCGCCCCCATGGCTGCTACCATTCACCAATACGAATCCCAAGATGACAACCTGAGGTAGTAAAATGCTATGCTGTTTAGTCTGAATTAAAAAACATGTGGATTGATTAATCTCAGAAATAATTCATGCATGAAATATATTTATTATCTTTTATAGTACGGTAATGAGTTACTGAAAATCAAACAACCCGTTTTTTAAATTATCTTCAATGAAAACCAATTACTCAAGATCGACATTTTTGAAGGAAGGAAATGAACATGGCTCAAATTTGCTTAAAATCACATACAATAATCCATGATTGGATAAGCTACCCTTCTCTCACGGAGCTTTGTCTCTATGATTATGTTTGTTAGTTTGTACGCACTGCACAGGTCGCACTTTTTGACTGATCAATAGAAACACTTTTTCTGGATAGGCGGACTTATATATATATATATATATATATATATATATATATATATATATATATATATATATATATATATATATATATATATATATATATATATATATATTATATATATATTTCTTGCTGAGTCCCATGATTGGTAATCGGCATAAAAACAATGAAATGGCGAAAAGACTAAAATCTTTACACATCCAAATTAAGGTTTCAAACGATTGTACCGTTTGATCTTTCTGTTTAGATTGATGCAATTTTGTGGAGCTTCTTCCTTCCTTATCTCAAACTTCTCCTTTCTTAACTTCTTTCTTCTTATCTTAACTTCTCTGTAATCTCATAGCTTTTGACATCTATTCACACTTATTAAAAGTCAACAAACCTAATGATTGTTCCATAAAAAATATAGCATGGACATTTTCGGTGATGAAACATGATTGAAGTCAAAAAATAATGTTCGTTTATTCACATAAGATTACTTCAGATATTTCTGTCAACAGTTCATGTCTCAACTTATATTGAGTATATGTTGATACAATCACCAATTTTTATTGAACAATAATAATTAATGAATACGTGATATTTCATTCGATACCTACTTACCGTGAGCACTAGTAGCTTCAACATTATGAAATAAATTATTTGTCGATATTTTTACTGTATCTTGACTTCTACAACTTAATACTTCACTGACCTATGAAGTTATGGTTGAACAACGTCTATCATATCTCAATGCATATCTATCTTCGTCACCTTCGTAACGAAATATTAGTACATTGGTGCTAAACGCCACTAAAATATCAGTAAACATTCTTTCATCTGCATGATGATCAAATATTATAATACAGTATAACTACTTTGTAAATAAGACCGAACACAACTTGGGACTGTGGTATACGTATGATGAGTGAGTGTTGTCTATACTTGTTGTCACGGAAGAAGATAATCGTCTGCCAAGTACCAACTTGATAATTGTAATTTGTATACACTTTGATAATTACATATTCTCGAGGTAACTTCTCAAACTTGTAACGATTATAAAATACGTAAATTCATTTCCTATCGCAAACCTCGTAGTGAAATATTATAATATCATAAAAGTAACACAGCAGTTAGGTGGTATAAGTATAATATTTGTGTTGATTGTGTAGGTAGACGACCACATAAGTAAGTAATTGGATGGAGAGTTGTGAAATTCGTGGAGGGTTCATTTTGAATGACAGAAAATATTGATATTGATATCAACAAATATCTACAAATCAACAAATAATCAACTATAATCAAGAAGTATATCAGGAACAATATCGAGGGATTTGATCATTAATATAGACAATGCAACTGACGAAAAGGACGAAAATGAGAATTATCAGATCTTTAACAAGACAGCGATTTGATGTCAACAACCGCGTGATTAAATATTACAAAAGATGGGTAAGGAATTGTGATCAAGTTGGAAATTAGTGACACTGGTTATAGTAAAATCAGAAATGAAATGAGTATAATAAATTTAATTGAATTAATTATATTTACACAATTATATAATGATATATGACGAAACTAGTGTTTGTAGTCACTCATTCATATTCATCCTCCAAGCAGAAGTTGCGACATGCTTTTTACTTTCCATAGCCACCACCACTGTGTCCTCCATCATATCCACCTCGGTGGCTACCTCCGTGGGCCGTGGCCACCTTCGTATCCCCATGGTTACCATCGTATCCTCCTCCATGACCGCCTCCAAGGCCACTTCAAGGCCACCTCCAAGACTACCTTCGTATCCGCCTCCATGACTGCTCCGATAACTACCTCTATGACTTTCCCCATGGTTATCATCGTATCCTTCTCCATGGCCACCTCCAAGACTACCTCAATGACCACTTCCATGACCGCCTCTATGACTTCCCCCATGATCACCTCCGAGACAACCTCTATGACCACTTCCATGATCACCCCCATGACTGCCCCCATGGTCACCTCCGTAACCTCTTTGACCACCTCCATGACTGCCTCCATGACTGCCTCCGTACCCACCCCCACGTCCACTTCCATAACCATATGCTCTGGTTTTACGCCCGATTTCGTGGTTAGCGGTGGTCATGCTTATTAGCACTAGGGCAACAATCTGAAAAGAAAAAACAAAATCATTTAAAAAAAGACTTTCGAGTTCGCCCACGGACACCTCGGTCCGACCGCCAACTTTTTTCTTCAAGTCCCGACTTTTAGTTGTGCGTCAATCTCAAACTTTTTCTCCAAGTCCCGACTTTCAGTTGTGCGTCAATCTGAAATCGAGTGTTTAGATAATTGAACTATCAACATAACTTTGAACGAACGTGAGCATATTATAGAAATGTACTTTTTATCAACCTATAAAAATGCCTCTAAAACCTCTATAGATGGTTGAGAATTCATGTCGGTTGTAGAAGGGGATTGAATATGTTATGTGTATCAATGATAAACATATATTTAATTTATTTATATGTATTAACGGAATTACTTATGAGATAACCATTTCAAGATCATGAATGAAAAAATTATGTTTTCACATCGATTGATCATATATTCTCAACATGACGTTTCTTTCGGAACGTATTACGGTAAAAAAAGTGTATTCGTTTATTTTTACAATGAAACAAATTCAATTCTTACTTTATAATTAGACATCATAAGTAAATAACTTACTGCAATTGTTAATAACTTGACCATTCTGCGCTGAATTGTTCCTCTCCTATTGGCAATATTCTTATCTCCTGTCTCAGAGCTGAATTTCTCCACTTTGTCTTAGATATGACATTTCATCGTACTTTTATATCCATCATCTCATTCATTAACTAAGCAATCAAAACACCACAGTCGTGTCATTACAGCCAGATATTAGTGGTAAAAACGCTTAATATCATCTCAATTAGGTCCAGGCCCTATACATAATTATCATTACGATATGATCACTTGGATAATAATGTTGAAAACAATTTTGGTAATTTGGTTCGTAGTAAAGATTGTGAATTACGCTGACATGGAAACAACAGTTCAAATGAGGAAACCATCATTATGTCGCTGGGAGATCAGTGTGGAAGTTAAGAAATATAAAACCTATCATTTCCAAAAACGCCTCAATTATTTTGTTACTTCTTCAAAATCGCTGATTTGATTCATGTAAAACTTTGGAACAATGTGTAACATTCAATAGTGAACTTATTGGAGTTAAATTATTTGTACTTATTTATGTTGGTTTTAAAGACGTTTTTGACTGATTACCTAAGATCTATTGGCGTCGGTGCATGATTAAGAAGATGATGGGATTATGTGATGAATTGTTATTATATTAGTAGTTTTTGGATAGTGAGAATGAGTCGGTCGTAGCCTATTTCTAAGGAACCAACCCAGTATGAACCTGAACCAAGAAAACCCTCTGTCAGCACGGTCGACCATGGTGGAAATCGAATTCAGGTCTCCAGATTTTTTTTCGAATTTTCCTCTGTGGGTTTTCCTCTTTCGGTTTTTATATTTTCTAAAACATTTTTCTCAAAAGTGGTTAATTCGATTTTGCCTCTAAAATGTACCGTATCGAGTTGGATGATGACATATGTACATGCCAAGTTTCTTCAACTTGGTATTCTCGTTTGACCTGTGGAGTCTTCTGTTACGCTTATCCAATTTGAATAATATCAAAATATATAATATAATATAAATCAACATACTATTATTTTCGGTAAAACAAAGTTTGCTATCATATAACTGAATTTGATGAAAAAATCATTCTTTTTGTCTAGTTCTGAATCAAATGGAAACTGCATGAATGGTGCATATAATTCAAGGAAAATCTTGGGCTATAAATGATGCAATAATATAGTATTGATAAGATGGCTATTGAATTTTTAACTCACATTTTATTTATCCTACAATATGCACCGACTTTAAAGACAGCAAAGTCCCAAGTCCAATATAAACATTGCTGTCAGTGCCAAAATACAAGATACAATAATGTATAGACCTAAAATGAACATATTACACTACATAAAGCCAATCAATTTCATCCCCTTCTTCACCATTCATCATCATTCAAGTTTATACCGTTTTCGGGAGAGCAAACTGTGGTCGCCTTAGGAACTCTGTCACCGTTGAGCGTGAGTTTGACTCCCGCATGAGGGATAGTTTTTATAAACGTCCTTCCCTGCTCATTCGTAACCTCAAATAATCTAGCTATTGGTGGGGTTATTTAACGAATAACAATAATCCAAGTTCATTTTTCAAGTTCATCCAAGTATGACAACTCACGTCGGCAGCTTTCCATGCAATCGCTTCTCGACTCCAATTTACAATATTTCTTCTAATAAACAAATATTGTATACTACTTATGCTTTTCTGCTCTTGTTGAATCTTATACCTTGACCGAGTGAGCTCTTGCTCTTTGTGGCCTCATAAATCAATCGTTCTTGAATGACGTTCAATGGTTTAATAGAGTTGCCGTTTGTACCAATATTGTCGATTCATTCGATATTCTAGTAATTTGATTGGATATCTAATTCAAATATTCGATATTTGATCAATTTGAAAAATTTGATATCGGAACAAATCGATATCGATTCAAATAATTGTGAATAACTGAAATAAGAAATATCAAAACCAACCCTAAAATGAATAAAATTATGCTTGCAAAAAATGCTTTTGAAATAAGTGACATAACCTTGACTGCAGGTTGCGGATCTATTTTACGAACCAGATTAGATAAGGATTTACACGGGGATTTGAATGAATTATTACAATAACTCACAAGATAAATCAATCGAGAAAACTCAACAATTTATTGTTTGAATAAACTTCATGAAAATCAAAGTTGGATTGAATCATTTATATGAATACATTTCATCCATAAAGTCCAGCAGCAGTGCCTGTGTAAAGTGCGCCTGACCCAAGACCCCCATGACTGTGACCGACGGAATGGACTCCGACGGTGCCAGCAGAGATGCCAGAAGAGTGTCCCTCAGCAAATCCGCTCGAATGTCCAGTGGAGTACCCACTTGAATGACCGCTAGAGTGTCCACTTGCGTGTCCACTTGCGTGTCCAGACGTGATTACTCCTACATGACCATGAGAGTGTAGGCCTACGCCACCATCATAATGGTCATGTGCAGGACGTCCATGTGCATACTTTCCATGATGTCCATGATGTCCATGATGTTCATGATGTCCATGATGTTCTTCACTAGATGAGTCTGCTGTAACGATGGTCATGCCCATCATTACTACCACGAGGGCAACACACTGAAAAATAAATATAAAGAATATATTTGAAGATATATTAGTAGAGATATGTTTAAAAGAATTAATATATAATAATATATAAATATACCAAAAAATATTAAGAATTTATGGGAAAATATATAATTAAATGTGTCTAGTTGAAGTAGCTCTTTAATTCTGGTTGTGTGATGCAAACCGTTGTAAGATCGTATCCCGTATGCCGAAAATGCAAAAGATATTTTTGATTGAAAGTTGATAGATAATTGAATACATATTATTGATGAATTATATTTAAATAAATATAGGCCTATATTCAATTTATACACATTGTTCGTGTATTATATCATTCTATCGATTTTTGACAAATTCCTCAGTGAATATAAATTCAACAAAACTGCAATGGAATCCAATAAACTGCAATATTTATGACGTTTACCAAGTAATACATAGAAAAAATCAAATAGTATCCATCCAATGGTTCTGTTCAATAATTCGTCAAATAGTTTCAAGTATTAGAATTTGAATGTAAAAATGTGTCATTTACTCACGGTAACTTGAAATAACTTTGCCATCGTGCGATGTTCAACTCTGTTGGATCTCGATAGGTGACTGATTAGCAGCATGGGCTTTCCTCGTTTTATACATGTTCTCCAACATAATACAGATTATCGTCAGTGACATTAGCGACCAATCGAAAAAACATCATTAAACACTCATTTATATAATGGATTGAACTCTCGTCAAATGATATGATAAATTTAAACGAAAACAACTAGAGTTCTAGGTTGATTGTAGCTATAAATCCTCAGTGTGATGGGTTTATTTGCGATTGGGAGATTTGAATGAACGTTTGAGATGACTTGACGTCAATGTAATGACACTTTTGAATATGGAGTGTGTTCATAAGTGTGAATATTATTCAAGTGTGTCCTGTTTGTGGCCTTTTACATTTTCATGTACCTATTACTAATTGTTTTCATGATCATTTCATTTTTACTCATTTTACATACGGTATTATTACCATCACGACTCATATAAAATAAATCTAGTGATGATAATATAATTATCCACCAGTTATATCCACAATTGACCACTAATATAGAATATTCCTAGTTTTAATAATTGTTTTGGGCAGATTTCTAGGAATCCATTTGCCAGGCTCGAGACCGGCTCGCCATCACCATTCTTTGATAATAAAAGTAAAACGAGACAAAATATAACAAAATAATTCAAATAAAATACGGTACCTACTTCTTCACAAACTTTTAATGATAAGTTCAAGTCATTTAGCGCACGTTCACATAATGGGCGTTATTAGGTCTAATATGTGTTACACAAAAATAAAATGAAATACACAAAAATAAACTCAGTTTTAAAGATGCATTTTTTAAAAATAACATCGAAACTTTGAACAAAATCTTTGTTCCATGGATGAAAGTAGGATCCTTTGGAAGCGGCACTAGATAGTGGCCCCATTTTACTTCTCTATTTTAATCGTTTTTAAATGAAAAACAATGAACTTTGACATGAGGGTTGCGCTGTCTGTGACCATACCTTTTCGATATAAATATTCTCAAAGATTCTCAAAGATTCTGAAAGACCATATAGATTCTCATCAGTAATTTAAATAGGCAGCAAAACGTACCGTGAAGATTCACATTCCCACAATTTGTTTTGATAAATATTTAATTTCAACAAATTAGTACTTTTGATTAGTGTTTTGATAAATATTTAATTTCAACAAATTAGTACCGCAAACGAAATAAGTATTGACTATGATCATTTAGATCATAATCATTTTAAATGTGAATTGAAAATTCGAGAAGTGGATTTTATTCTCATTATCACTGCTATAGACAAAGTATGATCTCTTTATTGGAAGAAGAACCCATAAATTTTGGGCGAAAGAGTTACTTCTTACAGTTAAGAATTTATACTTATTTCTATTTATGGGATGGAAAATATGAATTCAATAATAGGCCTACATATATTTTTTGCGGATAATGCATGCTCGAATCGTTTTCTATTATTCAATTTGCTTCTCTCTTCATTGTGTTCCTTCATTTGGTGAATAACAGATGAAAAGCTGTGCTAAAAGACTCTCCATACAAGTTGACGTAAAGACCGGTACGCCGTGACAAATGGATATTTTTTGTATATATTTTATATATTTTTTTATTTTTCGATTTTTCCTTCTTATTTATATGAACCAAGATGTATACATGTATCAACTTTCAAAAGCAATTTATTAGAATGATTCGCTTTTTGAGTATGCTGCAAGATTTTTATTTTCACTTTGGGTACCTGAAAATCACAGTTTCTGAAATGTTGATAGTTTTCCCTCTGAATTTCAATCTTCAATGTTTCAATTAACTTCTGCAGTTTGTTGTACCCATAACTCAAAGACCTGTGAGCTGTTTCACTTTATTGTTGTTGACTTCACTCACTTCATCGTTCAAAATGACCTCGCTGTCGACATGCCTCACCCTAACATTCATTCATTGATTCATTCAGAAAAAATAATTCCAATGAAATCAAACTTTAAAGTAAAACTACTCACCTATTCTGTTCTTTAAATAAAGCGATGTATTCTGTTTACTTCTATCCACTAGATAAAAATGTGAGTAAGAGTATAGACCAAAGAATATTTAGTCCATGGTAAGAGATGGAATCATAACAGATGGCAGTCTTCTATCAAATGAAAATGAAGGTAATAGAGGATACTGCACTAAATGCTCAGTTGCTTTAAGCATTTACCCTTTTGAAGTATGTAGCTGTGTTGCTCTCGTCATGAAAAACCATAGATCTCAAAACACAATCGTTGTACAAATCTAATAATGATATTTAATTGCCTTTGTTCTGTTGGTTGACTACTTTCAACTGGTATGAGTATAGATATAGCGTAGATAATTCTATTTTCGATTATATTAAAAAAAAAATGTTAAATGAATCATATTATATCACTCCACACTATTTTTTTCTCATTTTTCCACTATCACTATTCATTACATATTTAGATATTGAATTATAAGATAATTTTAAGCGAAAATTCACAGACTTTCATTCTCGTTAGTAGAAAAGAACTATACCAAGATTTTACTTCCATACACAAATGTCTAGTTTACAGTGAATTACACTTACATTCAAACTTACATTTAGTGACTTACATTCATGAATAACTTCATTAGGAAAATATTTATCATCAAAGTATTATGCTCTCAGTAGAGGCCTGTGCTCTGTTCAATATCTTTAACTTCGTATTGACGTCACATTTTATTGAAAGGAAACAATATGATGATGGAGATGTCAAGGAATAATCAAAATAACAAGTACAACTCAAGTAAATGACAGATTCAACAGATTTACTATGAAAAAACAAAATATGACATCTTCATGAACATTCTCAAATAATGCAGATATTATAGTTTTCATGAAATAATACATTCTGATTGAAGAAAATTGATATCTTGAGAAAAACATTCTACTTAAAAGATCATAAAAGAATTAGTTTTAAGCAATTCATCAGCCAGCCAATTTGAGTCCACCAGCCACGCCAGTTATGAGTCCGCTAACTGTTCCTCCCACAAGTCCTCCTGCTAGACCTGTTGCTACTGCACCAACGTGACCGACGGTATGCCCAACGGCATGTCCAATTCCGAGACCAACTCCTAGACCAGTAGAATGTCCTACCATATGCCCAGTAGAGATTCCTGCCACATGCCCACTAGAATGTCCTGACGTATACCCACTAGAGTGTTGTGTCATATGCCCACTAGTATGTCCTGACGTATGCCCAGTAGAGATTCCTGCTACATGCCCACTTGTATGTCCTGCCAAATGCCCACTAGAGATTCCTGCTACATTCCCACTTGTATGTCCTGCCAAATGCCCAGTAGAGATTCCTGCCATATGCCCACTTGTATGTCCTGCCAAATGCCCAGTAGAGATTCCCGCCATATGCCCACTTGTAAGTCCTGCCAAATGCCCACTAGAGATTCCTGCTACATGCCCACTTGTAAGTCCTGCCAAATGCCCAGTAGAGATTCCTGCTACATGCCCACTTGTATGTCCTGCCAAATGCCCAGTAGATATTCCTGCCACATGTCCACTAGTATGTCCTGACGTATACCCACTAGAGTGTCCTGACGTATGTCCACTAGTATGTCCTGACGTATGCCCACTAGAGATTCCTGCTACATGCCCACTTGTATGTCCTGCCATATGCCCACTAGAGATTCCTGCCACATGCCCACTAGAGTGACCTTCTAACTGTCCACTGGAATGGCCTCCTAAATGCCCACTAACGTGGCCCTCTACAATTCCACTGGAGAGACCTTCTACATGTACAGCAGCGTGCCCTTCTTCGAATTCATTTGAATGACCCTCTTCAAATCCACTGGCGTGACCTTCAGCATGACTACTTGAATGCCCCTCTTCGAATCCACTAGCCTGACCTGCCATATGCCCACTGGAGTGGTCTGCTACATGAACACTAGCGTGACCTCCTAACTGTCCACTAGAATGGCCTCCTAAATGCCCACTGACGTGGCCCTCTACAATTCCACTGGAGAGACCTTCTACATGTACAGCAGCGTGCCCTTCTTCAAATTCATTTGAATGACCCTCTTCAAATCCACTGGCGTGACCTTCAGCATGACTACTTGAATGCCCCTCTTCGAATCCACTAGCCTGACCTGCCATATGCCCACTGGAGTGGTCTGCTACATGAACACTAGCGTGACCTCCTAACTGTCCACTAGAATGGCCTCCTAAATGCCCACTGACGTGGCCCTCTACAATTCCACTGGAGATACCTTCTACATGTACAGCAGCGTGCCCCTCTTCAAATTCACTTGAGTGATCCTCTTCAAATCCACTGGCGTGACCTTCAGCATGACTACTTGAATGCCCCTCTTCGAATCCACTAGCGTGACCTGCCATATGCCCACTGGAATGGTCTACAATTTGACCACTATGTTCAGCTACAACTACAGTAGAGCGGGCTGTACGTTGCCCTAACAGACCGGTAGCAGCTCCTCCCAGGAGGCCAGTGGCCAGACCAACAGTTCCACCTCCGAGGAAGCCACCGATGATTCCTCCTGCTTGACCAACAGTGTGTCCAACACCGTGCCCAATACCGAGCCCTGCGTTTAGTCCAGTTGCTAGTCCACCAAATTGTCTTCCTTTCTTGCGATCATCAGCCTGGGCTAGGCACACTAGCACCACCAGGGCGACAACCTGTTCAAGAAAAAGTTCTTAACTACCAGATATAAAAGTTCGAATGTTCAGCATTTAAAAATTAACATATAGGATATATCATATATACCATATATTAAAATATATCATTCAGCTTATATCACAGCAAAGCATTGAATATAACAAAATATGGTAATTTGAGGTTGATGTTGATGATCAAAGTAGAGAGGTTGTCCCAATACAGATTTTGATAGTGAAATGAACAACATTTACGATCTTTAATTCAAAAAATACAAACAAGTTTCTTAAGATAACATGCAAAAATATTTTAGATTATGAAAAAAATCTCGAAAGTGAGAGCTATAGGTAATTACCGGCGTTTACGTTAGAATGAGTTTGGCATGAATATAGTATATCGGATACTCCTAGCACATTATTAATTTAATTAATCTTCCATTACCTAAGTACGGCCACGTTCCAGCCGTGTCCCTTCTCAAATTACTAACAAAAGAATCCAGAAGGATATAAAAAATCTTTTTACATCATTTAAATATAACTATCAATAATGAACTGAAGAAGAAAAAGTTCAAATAGTCGAATGCATTAACATATATTCATTACAAACTGAAGATTACATTATTGTTTTCAAACTTACTGCGATTATTTTCACCATTACTCGTGCTGTCGAGGTGGACTCTGCTGTGTGAATCAAGTGAATAGAATTGACTTTATTTCTGTTTATATATTCAGTCATCTATACCCGAGGTAAATTATTTCCTCATTAGCAATAACATTTATGCATGGTCAAAACATACTTCGGTCATTACAACCAATAGTGTCTAGGTTTCCGCAGGCTATATTCAGGTATTTGAAAAGACATCATTGGATGTTATTCATTACATATTAAGCATGGCTTGAGAAAAATATTATTTATTTTGGGTTTCATAACTAATATACAATATTTCATAACCACATTTACTCAAATATATTTATTTCAAGACTTACATAGGAAGTGATTGAAAGAAATAGCTGAATGTTTCCATTCCATTCAATGTTTCCATTGAATGTCAGCTTTCCAATATAGCCAACATTTGAAAGAGTACACTATAGCCTACATATCCGCGACCTTATTTGAAGAATAACATTATGAACAGTAATGTTCACAAATAACTGAGAATTAAAAGTGTCAAAATAGGCATATAAGTTTAACACTCACAAAAGACAAAAGAACAATATGGAAAAGTACAGTATTTGAAGAGTCTAATTTTTTAGAAACATTCTATATTTTATATCGTGTTGTAATTCGAAACACGATTTTGAGAATTAATTTTGAGTGATATCTTTGTAAAAATTACTAAATCCTTCTTTGTGGTAACTAAATAACCAGCATTATCGAATTCAAAGATACATCAATTTTATTTTATCTGTTATGCAAATTTGGCAGACATTGTCGGACATGACTTGTTACGTTGGTCACATGTTATGTTGATTAAAATTTTGAAAATATGGCGGGCCTATATTTATCAATTATGTACATGTATCTGTATTAATTCCTTTCAAAATTAATACCTATGGACGGTCACTTCTGGACATGCCACACAAATTACAAATTAAACTGATTCTCAATTTTATCCCCCACTACTGACTCCATTTTAACCCCTCATCATATAGTGATTATCCCGACCACTGAAAAGCACGATACGAGTTTTGGATTGCGGACAGTCCTTCAACTCACACATGCAGTGGTGGGAACAAACCCTAATTGCAGACATAGCCAAGGTTAGAGACTGGAGGTGCGCATTGAATTTTCAGTTTTTCTTCCATAAGACTTGTCCATAAGTCTTGATAGTTTATATTTCGTCGATACACTTCAAATCGTTATGCAAGTATGTTTTCAATGCCATCCAAAATCTCTCTATAAACCGTGATTGAGACATTATATAGTATTGAAACGTGCTAAATACGTGCCAAGAGTGGTACGTATATGCTAATTATTAGACCGAGAAGTATTTTAAGTGATAGGTTGCATTGTGGAGAAGGTTATAATAGAGATCATGGAACAATAGAGATCAAGAAGAGAAAGAGAAATGTAAAACTAACTGTGCATTTTTATTTATTTATCAATGGTTCGAAACATGTTGAAATTGTGCATTTGCATGAAAATGTGTGTTTTGAAATGCGTCATCATGACAATGAATTCTATAATCCTCGTGAGATCTTAAGGAATTATCACCGCAATACATATTTACACCGTTCGTTGTTTGATAGTCGTTATGAATCGGATACTGAGGTAAACTATTATCTACAACAAAACTCTCGTCCATTTTCGTCGTGTCCTTCACATCTCCACCAGGCACGTGGTGTTGCACACGTTCCATTTCATACTGATAACTTTCCACAGGAGCATCTTCCACGTTGCTTCTTAAGTAGTACATCATACCGGACGCTTGCTCGTCAATGTTCAAATAGTGCTTCATTCGTTCACAGTCCATACCGTACGGCACCATACCTTCGTTCAACATCAGTTCTTTGGCTGGTGACTCGGGGACTGGTAAATTCATTTTACTAATGTCTTTGGTATGACTACCATGGGGATCACAGTGCATTATGCTATCGTCTGCATATTGCACAGGTCTAGGGTCACAATAGTTGGGTTGTTCAACAATGTTGTTGTTGTTTAGTAGTATGTGGTCTGGGGAACAGTTGGGGAACCTGCTGGAGCTGCTGTTGCTCTCGTCAGTATGACTAACTTCTTGCTGTTGCGCCATCAACCAGTAGGTATCTGGGTCGGGCTTTATCGAGTCCCTGTGGATGGCGCCACTTCCTAGGTCCAGCCACATCGGCGGAGATCTTGCCATCTCGTTGTTGTGGTTTGGATGTAAGAGGTTTGTGTTGAGAGGTTGATCAAGTTGGAAGATCTCGTCGGGTTGAAAGAGGTCTCCGCCGAGAGGAAGTAAGTCATAAGGTTGAGGAGGGTTAGTAAGAGGTGTTGGGTCCTCAGGGGGTGGTAAAGGGGTGTGCTCGTGAAACCAGTAGGAAGAGTCCGTGGCGTAAGGGTGGTATTGGTGATTGTGGTGATTGTGGTGATTGCTGAGATGGTGTTGACCTTGACTTGGTGGAGATCGGCCACAGACACACTCGAAGGGTGGGCATGAGCACGAGAAATCTGGAAGAAATATTTTCATATTGTAATTACATGTCATCTCAGAGACATTTTTGAAGACCGTTCTGAAATATCGAACAGATAGTATAATCTTTGGGCTAGGAATCCTGAGCTAACCCTATTTCGGTGAAGTTATGAAATAGGGTTATACCACTCAGAATATGCATCCATAAAAAAAACAAATTATAACAAATATAACAAATTAATATAACATCTATAAAACCATCTAAAATCTATATAAGAAATTTAGATGTTTCTGAGGTATTTGTTTCTAAAATTTTCACGTTATCGGAAACATAATGAATAATAACCAATTTACTATACAAAAATTATTGATCTAGGTTTGAGCCATATTATATTATATTATACAGATCATATTATGACCTGGGTGAAGGTATAGGACGATGCAAATTTGAACATCAAATATACGAACATTTCTAATCATTTTCATTCTTATTCTCAATGATATTTGTTCTCACCTTTTTGTGAATCACTAATCAATGGTGGGGGTGGGAGCAGTGATCTCGTTGTCACCTCGTAGTCCATATCAGAACTTCTTTTGCCGTCTCTTAGAGACATCAGCTAGAAAACAGACAAGGACAGACTGATTAATCTTCACATTCTACTACTGCACGTTATTCGTCATTCCTAAACTATTGAACGTTACAAATAAGCTAAAGAGATCTGTTTTATCTAGTAGGCCATTTATTTATATGTATATCAATACATTTATATATATATATATATATATATATATATATATATATATATATATATATATATTTTAAGCATGCAGAATAAATCTTTCAACTTATTATTTTGCATTGTCATTACATATATTCGATAATTTATTTTATTCCCACGGTTAGAATCTGCTTGCGGGGAATTATTTTAATTCATTTAAGATTGAAACTCCTCTTTTAATGACACGTATAATTAATTATATACTCTACCATTAAGACTCAGGGTATTCAATTAGGTAACTGGTTCATTGAAAGTGGGCGATGTATGATTTAGTGGTGCTACTGTTTACCAGAGGCTGTTTTAAGATACAAGGGTTGATAAAAGTGACGTCAGACCACCTAGTCGAGTGATTGGAACTAATAATTAACGGGTGGGTGGTCAACTGAATGTTTCACTGTTCTACCTCTACTGACATGAATACTAACCTAGCGTAGGCTGGTATAGATATTGATTGTATAAAGTCTAGTAGTTAAGAAGTAGTTATTTCTATTATAACTGAGTAAATCACAAATATACAACATAGTTTGCTGAAAGTTTCACATTATCGATTTCCCAGCAATCAATATTTGAATAAGAGATATATTAATTCCGTTACCTTCAATACTTCTCCAATATTACTATACTAGAAAAATGCAACATATGCGTTGTTGGAATAGCTGGTTATGCATATTTAAATGAAAAGCTAATGCACCTATTCTTAAGAGTTTTCAAAAAATTTGGAAAGGTTTTTCTCAGAAGTGGTGCGACCGATTGCGCCTAAAAACAACACAGTATATCGAATTATATGATGTTATATGTGTATTTCAAGTTAAACTGAATTTGTACTTATATTCGACCTGTGGAGCGCGAACAGAAAAACGACTGTTTTTTCGAATGCAGTGAAATTGAGTCTTCTCGCTTATTCAATTACATCTATCATTTATATAATTTATATTACTACTATTTCACTCAAATATTTACGGTACTTAAAAAAGATAATTGAGGGCACAAAATTAGGTATGAGAATACTATAAACTCTTTATATTAAGAATGGTGAATATATAACTCCAATTGAAAATATATAAGATACTTAGCTATACATTATCTCATTCTTATATACACATATATATATATATATATATATATATATATATATATATATATATATATATATATATATATATTGTATTGAATTCAGAGTTCTCTCAAGCTAGATAAGAAGACAATGGTGATGAAGAAGTATGAAGCTTACCTTATTGCCGAGTGCTGCTTCTCTCGCCAACAGTACAGCCAAACCTCTGACGCGACGGCCGGCGCCTAAACTGCGTCGTGCCTCAGACGTCGATTTAGCTTCCGGTCGAGGATGATCGTGCACTCCTTTAGCCTGTAAAACAAAAGAAGAAACACATTAGCAACTTCACAAATTGAAATCATTTCTGGTTTTCCAATATTTTCTTAACTTGGTTATTGTGAAAGTATGTGCACTACACTGCCAGTATGAATAAGATGAGAATGATTTATAATGAAAATAAGACGAATATGGTTTATAATAAGAATAATATGTTCAATCAGTTGATAATATAATATAACTGCTATTACGTATCTGTTTTAGGGGTTGTTAAAATAAAAGTTAGCTCATTATAGGCCTACTATATATATGTATAGAATTTAACCAGACTTGAAGTAAGAATATACATTATATTTTCCAAAGATGAATTACCTGGAAGAATATGGCATGTTCCGAGTGCCTCCAGAAGTGAGTGACGGGATATCCACAGTGTCCCCTACATGCCAGGATCTCCAAGCGACCGCAACACTGACGGTTCGGGCACGGTTTGCCTGAAGAGAACAGAAATAATTATCACGTTAGTTTCGTTAACAATCAACATGGAAATAACTGAAAATTGATCGTTGGCTCTTCAAGTACTGGATGTCAATAGTTAGTTGACGGATCATTCAGTCTATAATCAACTGACTAGTCAATAGAATAGGACAGGTAACCAAGACAGATTACAATGGTACAATTGTTAAACTTTCAACTATACTATTGATGAAGCAAGACAATATTATTGGGTGTATTTTGGACAATTAGGCGATATGTCAAATAAACAGAAATGCAATGCATTACTACGCTATAGAATATTTGAAGTTTGAGACATGGAGCTAAAGTTACTATAATAGCAAGCGTTTAATTATTATCGTATTAATATCCATCAAAATGTTTTAATGGTGGTTCAGTCGATGTATCATAATGACATTGAAAAAATTGTCACTTACAATTGATATTATGTACGAATTTGATAGACTTCAATTAATTATCAATTTGTAAAAAATATAAGATGTAAGACAAAGTATAAGATGTATAGTTTACCTTGTTGCTTTTTTCTCGCCTTATCGCATATCGCCGGTCTGAGGTGCACCTTATCGCCGCTAGGTAGGGAACAACGCTGCGTGCAGACTAGGACGCCCAAACAGGACTTTTTCAGGATGTGTACGTTATGGTTGTTGGTGTTGCGCATCGCCCAGCCCGAACCGTGGCGCTTGGCTTCTTCGCTTGAGGGCGGGTAAACTAGGCGGCAGTGACCATCGGCCCATTCTTCCCAACGGTCAAACTCGCTCACCTAAAGGAAAACGTATTCGGTCATCATTGAGCTACATAATATTATTATTTTTACGGAAGAGTTTTATGAAGAGAAACGCAATTCAATCGCTTAGGAGCGTTAGATTCTTGAAGATGCAAGAAAATTAAATGATTATACTGATATTTTTACAGAATATTACTTTGTTGTATAGATGACCCTATAGCTCTTCTTTCGTCAGGAAATAATTAAAAATATTGTTATGGACTGGGTGAACACAGTTTATGAGTTGTGAAATGAGTGAGATATTTACATGGAATTGACTCGAAAGCTGTATATAGGCTTACCGGTATACATAACTTGTATTTTATTTTTTTATAATAACATCAAAACTTTATACATAATCATTGACAATCAAGGCTATAGATGAAAGATAGGATCATTCGGTCGGGGCTCCACAAAGGCGATCTTATTATCCCAGAAAAATATTACGTCTTTACTCCAACACCGTTAATGTAATTGGTGTCAGAAACAATCGGACCATGCATCTTCAACTCTAATTCTGTATTAACTCATTGATGAAATGATGAAATATTTCGTCACAAAGTGGTAGACATCCTATACACAAGACAAGTACAGTGACGTCAATATACAGTAAAAACCGACTTACTCTTGGTATGCTTGTGTCGTTGATATCCCAGTCGGTATGACGCGGTCCTCCCGATGACACGCGGCACAGGGAGTTCATGACCGGAGACCCAGCGTCGCGACGAATCCTGGAATTAAACCCTGGATTAATATTATCGTCATATAAAACATGAACACCGGCACATGCACCGCAGTACTTAACGCACTCGCTTCATGAGATCCGGGAGGCGAGGGGAATTTCGAACCCAGTTCGATCACCATCTTTACAGGGGTTTCTCATGGTTTCCCTCTGTAGTCTAGGCTAATGCCGGGATGGTTTCTATACAATAAGTCGGCCATGACCGACTCCTTCCCGCTATCCTTCCCCAAGAACCCAAGAACCCGAGAACCTTCATCTCATCATCCCATCATCTCATTAATCATCCATCCGACGCCATTAGATCTGTGCTATAATAAAAGTGCGTCGTTAAAACCCAATATATATATACGGTATGAAAAAACATGAACAGTCATATACAATTCGCTTTTCAATACAGTAGCAACGTCAAAATTCGACGATAAGTCATCGAAGAAGTAATCGAAGAATTTGGATTGTGGTTGTGGGAGCTTAAAACATTCGAGGTGTCTATTGTTATTCAACTGATACATCAGTAAGGCTATAGAAATAAGTGTATGGATTTCAAGTCGGGATAAGATCATAACAGTTGGAACTCATTTGTCGCCTGCGAGGTTCGTTCCGCTATGCATTGATGCCACGCGTATTGCCTAACAACCAGGTTTGATTTGTTAACGATTGTACAGTATACATACAAGGCAGCCGGACCATCGGTGTATGTCACTACATGCGGACGTTGTTGTTGTCGTTGTTGCACGCATCCTAAATTTACCGTAATCAACCCAATCTAACCAACTTGATCAACCAAACCAAACCTATCCAAACGAACCTTACCTAAACTGAACCAACATAACAAATAACCAAAACTTATTTAATCTCAATTAAAACTATTCTAAAACCTACTTCCGGTCCGGCGAATAGGCACCTCGATGACGAAAGGGCGTGAGAGCTCCTTACGCTAGCCCCACGCTAAACGACCTGCCCATCGGCTGATTATATTTCATCTCGCATGCATGATCATCCAGCGGTCTTGCCTCAGCGGGATAATTTATGCTATCGAAAACAGAGGCTTGTCGCTAAATACAACCTTTCATCTTGTTTTATGATGTGTCAAATTACATGATTATGCGTGTTTGTAATACTAATTCAATATTCTTCTGACATTAAATTCGATGAATTATATAGAAACTTTCCGTATAAGTTGATCACCCTGCATAGACAGAATCTTTTCATATAGCACCGCATTTATGGGTGAATTGTCGCTTTTTATCGTCGACATTTATTTTTACTGAGAAGCATCTATTTTCTGATTTTGAGCATATGAAATGTTGCACCGATTTTTGTTGATATTTTAATCCATCATTTAGACCTTAGCCCTTAGTATACAAACTGGAATATCACACAAATAAATGAAATTTAAAAATTATATTCGAGTTGAAACTGTGAGCATAAGTGTTCTTAACGATCACTATAGTTGATTTGAAAAGTATCCGTTCATTTTTAGAGATTTTTCAATATGTATTGATCAACTAATTTAGAGATCAACTAATTGAGAACGTCAGTTTTCAACGTAAGGCTGTGTTCAATTGATAAAATAAGTAAAATAGAATGTTGTGCTCCAAGATTATGGTGGATGTTTTCTCTAATATCAACTGCATGTTATTAAAATGAGTATTTCAATCAAGCAGTGTATTAAGTGTGCCTCTAGGGTGGGAAAGAATTAACATATCAATAACTAATACCGAATTTAACCATTGAGTTCCTACATTTGTCTTACCGGAGAACGTCTCGTGTTTTTAAATATCAAGTTTTTTTTGGCAAGCAGTTTTTATATAGGGCACACTTTCAATTTAAAACTGTCGCTTAAAAGTGGACCTATAGATGATTCTGAAATTATGTAAGACAACTATGGATGAGGAGAGCTATGCTGACAATAGTAGACAAATAATCAAAAGTGTGAGGGTACTTATACTCTCAAAATGTAAAAGATTTAGTCATCTTTGTGAAGAGAATAAGTCAAGGAACTATATAGCCTAGATGTATATGAAGAGAACAAATTAAAATGACATTTTATATTGTACGAAAATTTACGATTGATTGAGAAGGCAAATTTCAAATAACGATAGATTTCAATCGTTGTGTAAACTATAGGCCCCCTACCCCGGATACCGCAAGATATATATATACCCTGATTTTGAAAACAAATCCTATAAGCTTACATGCAGTATGCATGATATAAAACTGGATTGTCAAAATATCAATAATATAAATCCATAATATAAAATATAATGAAATAATAATTCATCTTTTCTATACTGTTGGACAGAAAGTTCAGAAATTGTTTCAATGTGTTTTCAAGTTTTTATAGTAATTATGATCACAAATTAATATTTCTTCATTCATGTATATATGATAGGCCCTATGATAATAAGGATTTAATTAATTATTTTCCATCCAAGCGATGCTCCGGCTGTAACTTTCATCAAATTGATATACATTTTCACTGATCTAGCCATATAATATAAAACGATAAAAATGATATAAAACGATGGGAATAAAAATGAATCGGAAGATTCATAAAACTTTAAAATCTCAATAATAAAAATTGTTTTATTTTTACCTGATTATTTGTCTATCCTTTGTGCCTATATAAATCACATTTTGATGCTCTTTGTATATTCGCAAACTAATAGCTTGAATGTGTCCACTTAATAATTGAAATCAAATAAAAACTAATCTGATGCTGCATATGATTTATTGTGTTATCATTTTATGATTTATAAAATCATAAATATTATAAAACCGAAACTGTAGATTAATAAAAATTAACATAACTAATACAATTTCAAGATCAAAAAACAATATTTAAATTGTTGCACAACATGACAAGTGTTCTGATGAGGTCAAGTCAGGTCAAATAATCCACTTCTTGTTTCAAGTTCTGTAACACCACTAGCTGTCACACTAACATAATTGTCACACAGTTCAGTCTCTCTCTAAACTCTGTTAATTACTAGTATATTGACTGTGATAATCAGATCAGCCAGCTGTCAAACGTGCTGCGCAAAGCTCTTCAATATAAACCAATAGCAGAGTAGATCAACTCTGCTCTGATTGGCTAATGCCCCGTGGAGGAAACCAATCAGGGTGGAAGAGTTGGGGGAGTTAATGAAGAGGACTGATTTTAGTTAATGACATGTTATGTAGTGTGGATGGTATCAATGTACAGGCTTTGATATGATGAGTTTAGGAGGTAGGAACCAATATTATCTCTCCCCTCTACCGCTCCACTTTTATAATTCTTTTTACTTTTCCACTTTTTTACTACTTTACCGTTAGAATTAGTGAATTTTTGTGTAGAAAATTATTAAACTTGAATCAACTTTTTTTGGAAAAGGGTAGTTTTTAAAAACTAGTCGAGTCAAAGCTCACCCAGAACAAAGGTTTGGAAGGATCAATTTTAGGTATCAAAAACTTGTGATTTGGAGATTTGAAAACAAAAATTTTACCCCTGATATTACATTCCGTGATTCAGTATAATTCGATAAGGGATATTATATAGTGACATTGGATCAATTCTTATTTATAAAAAATAATTAAGAATGGCGATATATTGAATATGCTATAAATACTTGAATGTGGCAAAAATAATGTTGTAAAACGTATACATTTTTATTGTGCACTTGTGACAATTCACATCGTGCTGAAAACTAGAATTGCACCAAGATTGATTTTAAGGGTATCGTATTTACTATTTTGATTGAAATATTACAAAATGTATCATTCTTATTTCAAGTGAGATTGGAGAATATTTTATATCTATCAATTACTTTTTCTAAGTTGAATTATCAATATAGATATTACTCGTTGAATTAAAAGAAATAACTTCTAATTAATTTTATTGATGAAGGGGGTATGCGAATTTTTAAATGATGTTTGACTTGATGTTTGACTTGATAAAATGATTAAACTCGACTATAGCTTCTTCATTTGCACATTTTGCTTACATAGTTTGATATAAGAAAATAACATTTGGTAAATGACAAAATTGTATACAGAATGTAGAAAGTGAATACAATTATTTATTACATTTTTTTCTATCAAATGTGAATTTTACGCTCGAAAATTCTATTCAGGCCCACATATTTGAAAAAACTTAAATCATGAATGAGTATCAGAGTATAAATTTGTTATTCATTAAGTCACTTATTATGTGTTGATGATACAAAAATTGTTCACTTTCAAACTTCATTAAATATTATTTATTGAAGAGAAAAAAATCAATTCTTTTAAAATGATTGGATTAATTGCTTCCAATGTTTAATAATTATTAGTTAACATTCTGAAGTGGCGGAACATATAATTATTCTGTTGCCTAATTTGTATGAATTTTTTTATCAATTAAAAATTAACATCAAATTTGTCTCATTAGGGTTTCCCCACAATAACAAAAACAAATCATTGAAATCATTGACAATCTACTTACATAATGACCATGATGTAAGATCCACTGCACTCACGGTTACCAACTTAACCACACTTATACTAAACGTTTACTAAACGTGTACGTGAAACGTTGGAATGTTTCACACATGTACTGACGCACGTGCTTCACACAGCCTACTGAACCAACACGTCACCGCCACACGTCGTAAGTCCGACTACTGATCACCATTCACCACGCTGTAGCTCCAGCATCCCTGAAATTAGCGTCGCCGTGTGCCGTCAGCCAATCAGGGGAGACTTTCAGACGGAGGACACGCCCATCCTTTTCCGTTGTGACGGTGAGGGTGGGGGTCTTATCTTCCTGCTTGGGTGAACCATGGTTTGAAGAGTTGCTTATTGGGTACATGAAATATAGGAAAATTTAAATAGAGGACTAAATAAGTAAGTAGTCTCCGTGGATAATTTATCACTCTTAATGTATACACCTTTTTTTATTTGGATGTTACGAAAACATTTGGTAATGGAAATGTGATAAATGACGATTTCTCTGTCGTTGATTCGATGTTGTATTTTATTCTTGACTGATCATTACCATAGTTGTAGAGATAATGTTTTCGGGTAAACGAATTTTTCTGAGAGTATAATAATGGATTTTGTTGATCAGTATCTGTGATTATGTATAGATTCCTGGTTTCGAAAAATATATATTTTTCATCATCCAAAATGTATTTTTTTATCCTCATGATTAATCTTGACAGTACGATCCACAACAAAACATTTTTTTTTGTGTAATCAATTGAAACATTTATTGTAGGCCTGCATGTTGTTGACAGGCAATTCTACAATACTACTGGATAAGCTCAATTGCATTTCGCAACTAAGAAAATTCATATTGTATGATAGGTCCTAGATTTAGGTCTATGACATTTTGAGAGAAAAAATATATATTTACTTGACTTTTTTGTAAAACATAACTTGAGCCCAGTTCTACGAATCCAAGTTAAGTACCAATCCACTAACTACGTGTTGAAGGTACTATAATAACAAATTTAACCGAGGGTGATAACAAATTACCCCGCTAACTATTGATCAATATACTAACTACCAAATCATAAAACTGGGCCTCAATCAAGTTCATCTTTATTCAGTCAAGGTCTCTATCAACTGATTTTTTTTTTTCGTGTAATATAATTAAGTTATTATAACATTATTATATTTGAAACGTCTAAGACAATTTCAATTTCATATCAATGAGAAAATGGAAAAGTAACTTCGCAATATAAAAATTCTATTGACATTCGTCATTTAAATTATTTGTATAATTGATTTCAAATCAACCATTGCTTCAGCTGCTCCATCGCGTCTGTGCATGCACATTTCAAAAACCGGAACTCTCCAGTTTCTTGTCACTTCCGTTCTGCCTCTGTCTTCTATCTCTTTCTCTCTCTCTCTCTCGTGATTCCCGACGCCCGCATCAAAAGTTGCGTCGTTATAATAAAACCACTGGAACCCTCCAACTGCCTGGAAACATAAAGAGAAAAACATAGGAATATACCAAGGACAAATATTCAACTTTTTTTTTACTTGGTATTAATTATGATGTGCGACGGTGTGCTACCATTGTCACCTGTGCAATTTTTATGACTTGTAAGTATAAAGAGAAAAATGTATCTGTATTGCTTCATTTTTTACATTGGATTAGATTTTATATTCCTGCATGTATGTAATAATATATTGTTGACAAAGAAACCAAAGACAAGTTTTCTGCACCTAGCAACTAGATATTTTCCGAATTTTCCGTTTTTCATATACTTTGGAAGAAGAATTCATGAAGATAGGCCTAAATAAGATTTGAGAAATATGTGCGAAAAGTCTTCAACGAAAATTATACTTTGAAATAAGGAGTAGACCATTCATGTATTGATGAAGTATATCTCGTCAATATAACCATATAAAACGAAACATATTCATCACAGTCATGATGAAATATTTCATGAAACATGATTTGAAAGCAGTGTTGATGTAACTCCCATAAGAATGGAATATTTTTAAGGTACTAGGCCATGAGACCATCATTTGAGCCGAAATATAGCACTATCAGCCATTATATTATGATTAAAATCACAAGTTTAGAAAGGTATTTTCATTGCCTATTCCCAAGTAGAGGAGGGCTATATATCATCGCTTGATATACAACATATAAAATGCCACTTGGCACAGCTTTATCTGCTGAAAAGATTATGAATTTGAAACTCGAGATTTTGAAATTATCATACTATCGTGATTATAAGATTGGGTAAACTATATCCGTATGGGATGTAGACCTATACTTCCGTTTATTGCGACAATGTTTTAAAGAAGGTGTTATCACTTCGTATATATAGAGGTATGATCAGTTCAGCTTAATCAGATTGTTTGTGCGTGGTAAGGAGGGGGAAGGATCAACATTCAACAAGATCCAATAGAATGAGACATAAGAATAAGATTGAGAGGAGCGAATTCATTGCTGCCACTCAATTATCTGCAGACAATTAAAGGTTTTGTTTCAAACTATGACATGAGCCTATCGATTGCCTATGGATATATCTCTACACGTGTGTCATACCTTAGTATAAATGTGTAGAATGTGGATATACAGTCAAGTTTAACATATTTTAATTTTCAAATCAAGATTTTTGTATTTGCTTCATGACATTGCCATGAGCTGATTGGGAAACCCGGCGCTACCACCACTATATTCGATTTTTTTTTAAATTACTTTTGAAATCTTATAATGTATTTCTATGTATAAGAATGTATCTGATATATGGAATTTAATATTCGCATACTCATATGTCTCTTTGCCTACATTTGAAGCTCAATAATGCGATGTACCACGAAGCTTATTTCTGCACGTTACTGTACGAACATCACGTTCAACTGAATCCCAACCATCCGTGTTACGCAAAAAGCTTTTCGAGTTCAATCCGTAATTGGAAAACAAATATTTTGAGTCTAATTAAAGAGAAGCTAGACTGCGCTAGTGTCAGCTGATTGTTTGAACAACCCCCCGACCCCTGCTGAACCACCCCGTCCTATGTCTACTCTCATCAGTTGGTTCGGTTGGATAGATGTCATCGGCTGCATACGTTCCCACCACCGATCAAAGAGTTTAGCGAGATCACTAGATATCTCCATCCTCTCTTTCTCTCTCTCTCTCTTGTTCTCCCTCCTTCTCTATAACACTCTATAACTCTCTCTCTATCCAACTCCTAAGCATATTATGAATTTAATAACCTTATACTCCAGTTCGTGACAGGTATGTTGTCGGATAATAGGATAGAAACTGAAATCTTTATTTGTGTTATAATTTGTCAATTTAAAGTTTTATAGTTTTGGTTTTATAGCATCAAAACAATATTGAAAAATGTATCATAAATATTATTATTATTGTTATGCAAAGTCGACTTGAGACGTTTCAACACAATAGTATTTCGTCGGTTTTCCTTCACAGAATAGGTGTCGAAACCGAACAGCGGGAGAGAGTGAGAGAGAGAGAGACAGAGATGGTTAAATATATATGAATATATAAATATATATATATATATATATATTATCTCAGAGACAGAGAGAGAGAGAGAGAGAGAGAGAGAGAGAGAGAGAGAGAGAGAGAGAGAGACATTCTTGATCAACTCATGGATATATGCATATGGTACCGTCAGCTGGAGTTCACTGATGGTGAATCATTAGAAGGAGGAAGGGAAGAGTCGGATGAGATACATATCGCAGGGAATCAAACGATTGCTTGATGTATAGAACAATTAGTGAGATACAAGGAGTGATTTTACGTTCCAATACACATATAAAAGCCTCTTTGAGAATTCAGATTAGATTAGGTATCTCTCTCTCTCTCTCTCTCTCTCTCTCTCTCTCTCTCTTATATATATATATATATATATATATATATATATATATATATATATATATATATATATATATATATATATATATGGAGAGAGAGAGTGAGAGAGAGAGAGAGAGAGAGAGAGAGAGAGAGGAGAGGGAGAGAGATACTCATCAAGGTCTTTCATCATACTCAATTTTAGGTATCAATGAAATAAGAGATTACACAATGATGTTTATAATGAAGACCCGAATATAACCTTGCCGTAAAACCCTGATTATTCATTCGTAGTATTGATAAGGCCCCATAATTATAATTTTTCCATGTATATTTAAAAAAAGTATTAAACCGCAAAAACAATTATACCCAACTTTGTCACACTTTGCTTTAACAGTGTTTGTCTTTTCTTATTTGTCGGAAGTACGCCTATATATCTTACATGTAAACACTATAGGACGGTATAGGGCGGTAGGCGGACGTTATGCTATCTAGACATACACCTGGCTTATGCGCGGCCAGGGCGAGCGCGCGCGCACTGGCTCGTCAAGATAACGCACGTGTGCGACAAGATAAGCACGTGTCACGTGATAGAGTAAGAGAGAAGACTACTAATGGCCAGGTGAAACAAGGTGGCACTTAGTTAGCAAGTAATGTATATTATACTCATGCTGTTTATTTCATGCATCACGGCGGGTAAGGCGACGTGGTTAGGCGTAATGATATAGGGCCTATGTGCGTAACTTATACAAGTATATCCGAGCACGTATTGAGTTTTATTTTAACGGACTAACTCACCATTACATGTTAATTTAATCATTTCAGATAAAAGCGCAAACAAATATAAAATTGCTTTGAGGAAATATATTTCCTATGCTATAAGCGACTAGTGTTGTCAACAAATAATTGATAGCTTGATAATAAATTCAAGAACTTATTTTTTTATGGATCTATGAAATGATAATAAAAACGATGCATAATTGATCCGTATTTTTTCTGAGAGATTATATAATAATATAGGAAAAGAATGCATATAGGGCCCTATACGATTTGTAAGTAGAGCGAGATATTTATGACATATAATTATGTACTAATAGAAATATACACACCTTGGTGTACCGCGTATACCTAATTCACATAAGGTCTATTTTCAAATACTTTCGTCTTTCTTGCCTTCAGAGTACCTCAAATTGTTTTTTTATCATATTATATATTATTCACTTCATTGTTATGGGTATTTCCAAATTTACAATACTCAATTTCTCAAAATCTATCTGACCAATAATAATATATAATCATGATTATATATAATAATATATATAATATAACTTTATTGTTCCGCCTTTAAGACTTGTGACAAAGCACAAAAACGAAGAAAATCACAATACTGAAACTTAATATCATATAAACTTATCCATTTCAATGCATATAAGCTAAATCATCACAACACACATATGAGTGTGACTTTCAATGCTCGTCAGTAACTTCGGATCACTACGTCATGTGATGATATGAATAATAATAATATGATCAGTGTCCAGCAACACGTGCTGATGTGACAATTGGTTGGTCAGTGTTGGTCAAACAAAGCATCCCTCTCCTCCCCCACCCTCCACCCCCGGGGAGCCTGTAGTATAGCTCCTTCGTAAGCGCTATACGGCGCATGAACACACGCGCAGGATTACAATATATTACTTCCGGCTGCAGGTTACAATTGTTCTACATATGACATTCAGAAGTACCTGATTTTTTAATTTTTTTTCAAATTCAACTTTTTAATGGATCCTTTCATGATTTGTCCTCCCTTTAAACTGTGTTAATGAATGGGGTGGGAAAGTAGAAGAACTGGGGTTGTGGGGTAGTGGTGGGGCCGGGTGTAAGTAAGGGTACCCTTATATATACAATGTAGGGATTGATTTTATTAACATGTATTCAAATTTAAACTGGCTGATTAAAAGCTTTAATCCTTACTAATGAAAACAATCACAACTAGACTATTGTACGTTATTGTTAGGAAAAATTTGTTGTTCAGACGCGAGATATTTATATAAAACGTACTCAAAAGCTATAGGCCCTATTCATATCTTCATTTTGGACTATTTGGTCCAGTCACAGACTCCTCTATACAGCCACCTTGTGCAGACCTATTTAAATATTCCTATAACAAACATAAAACTCAGAATGCCCATTTTGACAATATTTTTATTTTCTCACCAAACCATTTTGTTTCGAACTGAGTAAGAAGATGTATTGACAAATAACTATAACGAATTGTGTGATTTTTTTCAAAATTGAATGAGATTGAAAACTTTAGAATTTCACCCACAATGCTTTCTTCAAGGGAATTTTCAAATTTTCAATATTATAATGAAAAAGTACCAACAAAGGTTTACTGAAAAAGCATCCTAATCTATTCTGGTTAAACACCATGCCCAGTTGCAAATTGATTGGTTATACTTGTCTGAATATAGCCCTCCCTAAAAAAAACAAACATGAATGGCATACATGCCCGATATTTCCCAGTTTCTGAAATCTTGCTATGTGCGCATCCTTAATCAGGCGTGAGCTACACAGTTTCTACATTCATAACATTTTAGAAAATATTCGTTATTATATAAATGAAGGAGCCCAGTTTTTAAGAAACAATGTGAAACGATGTGTTTCGTAAATGTTTTTTCATACAAATCTCAACCGATTATGCACAACAAATATTTGTCAAACTTTCACTATCCATTTGAAGTATCAATAAAAATATATTCCTATATGGATAAGAAGTCTCTTTTGAAAACCGAATATAATATAATCTGAAAATTAAAAAGGTTATCGTTTTTTGCCAACAAACCAAAAAATTAAAATGAATCAAATACTCATATCGTCGGTAAAAAAGAGCAAGCCTCTTTTGATGTTGACATGGAAACGGGCAAAACTATATTTTATCAAATGAAAGTCTTAATATTTATATAAACAATTGAAGTGACCTCTCAAACACTTTTATGATTATTCAACAAATTTATATCCGATTATCTCTATTATTCCCTTGATTTAACAATCGATTCAACCAATTGATCGATTAACAAAACCCTGGTTTTAAATTACCATCTGCAATAAAGTGTAGTATTAAATTATCAATAAAACTAGATTTAATTCGTAACAATTACGCACACAGGGGCATCCTCCCTTCCCCTTCACTTCCTCTTCCCATTCAAGCATCTGTCATCTCATCAAATGTAAGAGGATTTATAAACTATATAAATACCACACACGAGTATAGGGTGATTGTCGACTTCAATCAATATCAATATAAAAGGTAATCTAATCCATCATAAAACTGGCCATTACAGCTCTACACAGTTGGCAGCAACTTGAAGTGGCATATTGTGGGATTTCCCTTGAACATACGGTAATTGTTTCTGGTCAGTACTGCGCATGCGTCAGTGTGGACACGTGACCCGCCTGCCGCGACACGCGTGGCCATTTAACCAACCAGTCAACCCACATATGTGTGCCACTGATAACAATAGCAAACTCAACTTAAATGATGGCTTTTAATTGCAACTTTTATTTGAGGGGATTTCTTTTTTTTTATAATAGGTCTGGATGATATTTGATAGTTTTTTTTTGATGAGCTTGAAAGTTTTTAAATAATAGTGTGATGATAATTATTTATAATGAGACTTTACTGTCAATGTATAACTTAGTTGCTGAATAAAACACGAGAAATTCTGATCTTTAAGATGACTATAATGTAAGTTCGAGATGTTTCCAAACTCGGGCTGCGAGTATTTTTCGATTGTAAAGTCGCACCCTATCCGTCTATTCGACGTTTAGTTATTACTATAGAGAAATATAAAGTCACAATTATGCAATAAAAAACTACATATTAGCCAACAGTGATGGAAAAACACTTCGAAGAAGAATTTCAATGTTCTATAGACGAGTCTTTTGTAGTATAGGACATTGATTTTTATTCATATTGACCTTTCAATCCAACCCTTTAGCATAGGTAAAAATATCTAACGGTCGATTTATCCTTATAAATTAGCAGTATCTGCGTTTCTCTCTTCAAAGTTCAATATTATATATGATTCAACCTATAATTTAGTAATTTGTACAATTAATATAAATTGAAAATAATAACTATCCTCTAATATCGTATTTAATCTGATAGCTATCTAATGGACGGCACGTGTCTGACGTACATGTCACGTGTGTGGATGAGTATGACGTAAACATGCGCGTGGGAGATGTGCAATAGCCAGGTGACTCTCTGACGTCAGAGATCTCATCAGTGCATCAGTGAATATTAGATTAGGATCAGTTACATTATAGGACGGGTCTTGAGTACCGGCAGTTATACATAAATATTCCCACACTTTGACTGTGTGTGGTTGTTATATGACGTTTAATATGCAGTCCCCCTCCCCCTCTCCTTTTACCCCCCTGAAAAGAGGGCGTTTTTATACTAATAAGTAGTAATCTATTCAAAACTTTACACGTATTCGTTTACTGGATAAATGTGGCCTAAGCTAAGATTGGTAGAGGTAAGGGGAATTATTTACACGCTCAACTGGTAAAAAATGAGCAAAATAAGGGTTGAGTAGAGGACAGGGTGGTGGAAAGTGGTAACCAGAGTGTGCTTCATTCTTTAATTTTTTCCATTCATTGTTTTGGAATAATAACAAAATATTTCAATATTTGAAAGCATTTTTTTTTTTAAACATTTTCAAAGTGATAATGTGTTATATCACAAATGCATACAAGAAATATTCTTAAAAAAATAGAATGCAATCTTTAGTATTTTGAAATTTGTTTAAATTGTTGAAGTTCGTTGTTCATGTAAAAAGAAAGGTTATGTATAATATATCAGAGTCAATTCCTGAACCTGCATGTAGTCAAGATCATGTGATCAATTTGGAAAACAATTATAATTATTTCAACCGTAACTTATGATTTGAACATTGTGTTTTGTGTATTTACCTAAATATCAAATATTAAATATTATTATATGACCAACAAAGTATGAAAATATAAATGCAATTAACTGGTGATTTTTATATTGAAACAACATGGCTTTTTTCAGCAACTTTCACAAAACATTCATTAATTGCACAAAATGTTGCAATATTTGCACATAGTTATAATGTACAAACTTTTCCAATCTCACCCACATTAATACATCCAACGAGAAAATAAATCAAATTTCTTAGTCGGGCAATAATAATTCTAAAACACTATAGGTTATATCAACAATAAAACCTTCAAACAAAATATAGTTTGAGAGGTTCTACGATTTAAATACACATCTACGTTCCCACACGTCTGGTATTCCATCAGCCTACCCTGCAACAGTTGCCTGCTAATCAGTTTAATTAGCCGTGAAAAGTATTATATGATTCGAACAGTCTGTCAGAAAGATAGAAAGAGAGAGAGAGAGAGGATGTTAATGAAGGGATATAGTCTCTAACTTCGTCCCCTAATAGTCTCACTCAGTCACTCACCCCCTTGCATGAGGACGAGTCATCGTACTGAAGTTGATTGAGTTGATATAAGCATCAATTGGTAGCTTGATTGAGTTAATAAGCAGTGAAGGTGGTGGATGCCGCGTTATTTAACAGGGTTGGATATTATTTCCAACATATATACATTTACATAAGTTGTCACGTCTGTTGTTGAGCCTGGCTTATGAGGAGGATCGAGCTTTTTTAAATATATGGGAAAACATAACAATGTATGAATGTATATTTTGAAAAATGTTGCTATGAATGGACTACATTTCAAAAGTTCATCGAAACCATGAAATGCACGTAGATTCAAAATTTAAATGCAAAACATGACGATTTCTGATTTTACAGTATTTCGCTCAGAAATTTTTGAGCTCAGAAATGTATATTTTCCATGAAGTTGATTTCATCGAAACACTTACGAATTTATTGATAAATTGATATGTAATTAGTGTTATTCGTATCATTTATTTATTAAATTGCATGAAAGCTATATATTGTACATATTGTATAATATGTGTCTGTAGGCATATACATATTGTAGCATCGTATTTTTTATACAAATTAGTGTAATATGTATTGAATAAACATAAAAATGTACAATTACAGAAAAGTATGGCCATCTGCAGGTAATAAGCCTACACATTGATAAAGTTGATATAATATGATATCATAAATTAATATCATATGAGGCCTACTATACTACAATAGTTTATGTCGTATGCACACTTATCATATGCACTTAGTCGACGCGCCTCTAAAACCAACATTCATTCATATGCACTTAAAAAATTATGCACATATACACCACAGTGAGAATTTCACAATTTAATGATCCCTTTACATTCATAGATAATTATGTGCTTATAATTCGTTAATTTTCTTTTATATTCACATAAAATCACTCAAGAAGAACCTTTTACATCAAACTTGAAACTTAACCTATCAAACAAACTTATTGCAGCACACACAGATTCAATCTACATATTATTCCATTCACAAAAACATCTGAATTACATTGTAAGTATTGATTTATCGGCATGTTTTAAGCGATGTTTTCATAATCCCAGTCGATTGCGCGATGCTTGGTGTGGGAAGGGTTGATCATTGGGCGGGTGTAGCGGGTGGGACGGGGGGGGGGGGGGGGGGGGTGAAGGTTTGTCTTGATCATTCAACCGCAACGTGCATAACATGGTGACATTATCCCAGATTAGAATAACAACATTCAAACAACTAAATGCATACGTTTTATGCACGCATAATATCATTAATATCATGTCAGATATGTATATCGTTCATTATTGTCAATAATACATGATGCGTCCCTTATTTTTACTACTCGGGTCTATTGAATATTTCATAAAAAGTGTGCCCATTTAAAGAGTTAATATCAGTCATAGTATGTATGATTGAAAGCGAAGAACTGGAGCATCACATACTGACAGAATAATTTATTACATATGGAAAAATATAAATATATAGATCTTGTTGTTGATATGGTATCAATGATATGTTTAAAACGTGCAGAACTAATCTAGTATTGATTGTATATCCGGAAGGATTCTCGTGGAATTGTGAAAAATTGTATTGTGAATGAAAAAATAAATTTGTATATTTATAAAAAGGGTAATGATGTCGAGATGAAACTTTTATGACTTGAGTATTCTATTCTAAATATATCGATATATTGCATCGTTTTCAAGAAGTTCAAACATACTGCACGTATACAAATATGTATATTTTATAGTAAGTCATATATCAGTGAATTCTGATCCAAAATAACTCATTTGGTCTAACATCGAAGTTTGAAAATGTCATTTTCTATATTCCAATACTTGAGACAAATTTTTTAACTAGCTAGTTATTGTCAATAGTATATTAAATAAATACAGTGTATCAAATGTTGAACTATAGTACTAGAATCGTAACATTTCGAATTTTTACACCCTTTGCGCAATATCGTGTATTTTTGCATAGTAATAAAGGTTTGTTAGCAATTTGCAGTATAATTTTGTAGTACACATACAGAACCTATAAGTACTGGTACAACAATAAATGAACAATCGTATATCATGGCTTCAGGCATACTGTATATCAATAACAGTATATCAATAACAATCCAAATACAAGCTCACTTCATTATCCAATTGACATGAAAACGACTGTTAAATGCGGATAATTCTCTTGTGTCTGTGTTCGCGATTGATGAAGTGGTGCTACCCCCTCCCCCCCACCTTCCCCCTTCACATTTCCACAGCACGCGAGCAGGCGCGCGCACCAGGTGGTAATCACACCCCTTGTATTAAGGGGGTGAAATCCCACCCGCTAGCGCTCTTCGTACACTTCCCACGAACCAGCCCATGTAACACCATAAACAATATGCCAGTCAACTTATATGACTGATTGGGAGGAAGATTGTGTTCAAGAAGGATGGTAGGATAAAAATACGTGGTCCATAATTCCCACCAGTTCATATCTATAGAGTGGGAGAAGGGGGTTGATGGGATATCACATAGGCAATGTTATTGTACATTTGCAATCAGTGGTAACACAAATTGTCACTTTGTAATTTATTAGGAAAAGCAGCATTCGCGTTGTGAAATAAGCGAGATATGTATACGACATGTACTCGGAATGTATAGGCCTATAACGTGATTTTAAAACTATCAAGTCTATTTACTGCCTTCTTCATTCGTTTCACAACAAAAATATATATATGAACTGGATTTTGCCAAAATATGACATGGATCTTCGCTATACGCTCATCTAATAGTCTTTACAGTAAATACATATTGCATTATTCATTATAAGAAGACAACAAATTCTCATTTCTGCAACATACGTTTTAACCATTTTCAGCTTGTTAAAAACACTTTCATGAATTACACCAATGAAAAAACTCACACAGGCCTATGCGTTGTATAAGATGATCTAGATAGGCTCATTTATATGAAATATGATGGAAAGCTTGATGGAACCCCCCAATGATTTTGATACTATTATGTCACTCCCTTCCTGTACTATTAATTGCATGTTTTAATCGCTTTATAAGATTTAATTGAATCAACCTGTTGTTATGTTTGATAGCTTGTTTAACAGCTTAGATTGAAGTAAAAAACCGTACTACATATTTTTTTCGCGATTCATGTAGAATTTTTGAATGAAGAGTTTCATTCTTGTGCTTAAATTCCACAGAAATGTGAATATATAGCCGGACAAAAATCCAAGTATTTTTCCCTTGGTTATTCTTATGAGAATGTTCAAAATTAAAATTGATTTTATGTTTCGCTCATCCCAAAATACTTTCAACACCAATTGTCAGGTTAAAAAAAATATAAAACCGGTTCTATTGAATAAACAGGTAGCAAATGCCCATACTCGTTCTTGATCTTTTACAAATTCCCGATTAAATTAATTGAAATCAAAAGCTACTCTCGAACCTGTTTTCTAAAAACATCGTTTTTATGTCGTCGATGAATGTTTTATTATTTTTATTCATTATCATTTGATTATAGCATGGACAATTACAATTGGGTCAAAACATTAATAGCCATCCAAAGTACAGCTTCAGAGTGCATTTCAATTATGACGATATATATTTTATATTCGTATAAATCCGAAGATTAAACTATAGTTATAATTAATATATATATATATATATATATATATATATATATAAATAAAACTGAGACGTGTGGCCGAGTGTTTAATACACTGAACCGTCATTCAGTAGACAGGGGTTCGGTTCCTGAAATGGTCGACCATCCTGAAAGGGGTTTCCCGTGGTTTCCCTCTGTCGTTTAGGTCAATATTAGGATGGTTCCCAAACAACAAGTTACGACCGACACCTTCCCACTATCCAAAAACACCTAATAAAATAACCTTACATTTCATCATCCCATCATCTCATTCACCGACGCCCATAGATCATAGCCATCAGTAGAGTGCGTCGTTAAACCCAATATAAATAAAATGAATATATGAATAAATTATTTGATTTCTCTTGAAGCGTTGAACTTAATTCACCCCAAATTAAGTATGGACGGAACTGAGGAACCACCATCATATTTCACCATGTACCGTAACAATTGTCGTATAGTTATTGCGTGTAGAGTAATAACTGATAACTGATACATTCACAATCTCTCTTTCTCTACACTTTGCTCCATTAGTTGTGAGTTTGTAAGTTCAGTAGCTTATAATATGGCACGAGCTTGATGATGCGGGCTTTGAAAGATAACAATTATTTCATTTTTGTTTTGTTATAACAAAAGGTGTTTTCTTGTTGTTCATTGATAACGGATTCTCAGTAAATAATAATAATGCTTATTACACACTGATTGGATTTCAATAGTTTGTTGGGGAGTCCGTTTGAACGAAGCCCGTATTTTTTATATCCATTTGTTTGAACTGAGAACTATTGAATATATAAATACCAAGATGTATATATGTATTCACACCGAGAATAGTATTTCGTTCAATATTTTTTTTTATTAAAAATTTGTTGATGATATTTACTATACTTTTAATGAGATAATGAAAATTCATCTTTTGTGTCTCAGTCAGCATTTTTATGCAATTTTGTTAATAAAACAAAAATAAACAGTGACCGAAGACAATGAAGAACAAAGAAACAGAGAACCAGAAACAGAGAAAAAGAAACAGAGGTGGAGATGATGATTATTGTTTGCTTAACGTTTCCACCAACAGCCAGGTTACATGGGGGTATACGAATGAGCAGGTGACGATGAAACTATCAAGTGATAATAAATGTTAAGCCGTCTACAAAAACCAAGGACTTATGAGGGACTCGAACCCACGCCCAACGGTGACTTCAGTTTCTAAAGCGTTGCCTGACTGAGCTTCGGAGGAAGTAAAAGAATCAGAATAAAAAGATCAATAATGATGCTATCAAAGATATCGTTCTACAAGACAATCGATTTACGCACTGCCCTAAAGTGTATTACTTATAGTTCAAAACTGATTGTTGGAAGTGTTAAATTGAAATCAATATCTTATTTTTGGGTGGAAGATCGGTGGTGCCACATCCAAACGATCCTACCTTGTCACATTTTGCCATAACCGGGAATAAATATTACATCATATCAAGTTTTAGTTGTTATAAAAGACGAAAATAAATGAATAAATAGAAGAATTATATATGAATTAAACTATGTATGCATTTTAATGATGATTTGGTTTTAGAACAATTATTCGTTACTTTTTGAACACGTAATAATAATTGTCATGTCATGTTTGTCAGCACGTGGATGTGCTCATGCGTCACATCTTTCAGCGACAAATGTTAACATTTCCACGCAGCTTTCAGTGACACGAAAACACATCAACATCCAATAGGAACTCTGCTGTCCACTTCTTTATTTACTTATCTTGCTACGCATCATGACCACGTTTTCATATAACTGTGACCACGGACAACTCACAGGATATTTGTTCATTTTTTCAATCGTTTTCAAAAACACTATATAATTGAAATATCATCAAATGAATTTTCATGCATTTTCAAGTTATTTCTCAAGCTGTAATCTCTATTTTATATTTTCCGAATTGGAATTCATTAATTTTTCCAATCGATCAGAAGCTTACCCATTAGAAACATCATTAAGGCCTCTTCTACGAGAACTCGATAAAATTACTGAAGGATTGTTTAATACCAATGTTATTGTTCTCCAATCAAATAATAACGTGAAATGACATCATATATCCAGGTTGATAATAATTCCAATCAATTACGTTCAAGATTTTGTAAATCTGAATCTTGAAGATATATTTACATACCGGTACCACATTTTTTCAAAATGTATTAATTGAAAATTACATATCCTCGTCCCTCCCTCCAATAGTCTTGTAAACCGCGTATTTGTGGGTTGTTCGCCATGAAATGTGCACGCGGTAGAAATCGCCGACTGCGATCATCTCGGTTGCAGTATTTATCAGACAAAGGGTGGGAACACACAAAGCTCCGCCAATGGGTTTTGTTATCAGTGCTCTCTAAATGGTAGATAACGGGCCAAACAGCGTGTCGTCTATATGCTAGGCTATCAAGGTAATTAACTAGCTAGCTGGGATCGACATGGTTAATTATGATCGTTAGCCAGACATAGACTGAATAACACCATACTGAAGAAATGAAAAACTGGACGATTTTAGAGTATAATAATCTTATAGATGGCTCAGAAAAAGGAATTTGTTGGACTTGATAATAGAGGTAAAAATAAGTTTATTGACATTTTCATAAAATCGTAAGAATGAACAAAGTGAAAAATAAAAATAAATTTGTCCATTTTCGTTGGAAGGTTTCCATAGATGATAGGGAGAAATATACTAAAAGATTTAGAATTCCTAATCTAAAATCTAAATATTCTTTTGTATCTATGAACAATATTTTATCGGAGTTTCTCATCTTAGTGTAGGCCTATACATAATTATGATGTAAATGTAAAATTAATAATTGAAATAAATAATGATAAATGAATAATGAATAGTAGCCAGACGAGTGAGTTATAGGAGCGATATGAATTAACAATTTTTATTTTCAGTTCAAATTGTGTGTTGTGCAAATAATATTCTAAGATATGTCAGAAGACAAATGAAAATAAATATATACACCTTCAATTTATTTCATCGTAACATTTTCATTGAAGGTTATAATTATCTATTAGTTGCATTTTTGAATAAGAAATTCAAAAGTAAATTATCTGATGAAACTAGAACTAATCAAATATAGACGTCCATTATAAAGCCCATACAAATAAGTAAAATCAATTCGGATGAATTATAATTATTTTTTGTGTTCTAAATTTGTTCAGTATATTTGACGAGCAAATAGGAATTACATATTATATGAACATAATTGAGATGTATATTAAATGTGTATGTGTATGATGTGTATTCATAATTGAATGGACGATAGCGGAGGAATCGAATCTTTCCAACTCAGTCTGTTCGTTTTTCATTTGAATGCGTTTCACAAGTCCTAAGTTAGAATCAATTCATATTACACTTATTTTCTATGCAGCATTCAACATCTATGCATGCACTCATCATCCAACATTTCGAACTATTTTTTGGTCAGGAACAGTTTGAGAATTTGAAATTATGGAAAGTACCCATAAGAGTAACTTGATTTTTTATCATTTTTTTTTTTTGGGGGGGGGGGGGTTGTAAGGCTAAACAAAACGAACATGATTATCAAATTGTATGAACAATGGATGAATTTTAAAACCAATCTAGGTTTGATTTCATTCCATACAAATATCCCGCTCATCTTACAATGCATAGGCCTATGCACAGTGTTCCTAGATTAAGATGCTTATTATGAATGTTTGATTTTGTGGATAAAACTGTGAGACGACTTAGCCCCTAAGAGAGAAAGTGTTGCCAAGGCGTGATATGCTCGGTAATAATACTGAAGCTTAAATACCAACTTATTAGATGAAAGCTCGCCGAATCGCCGCGGCGTTATCTTGATATAGTCTTACGACCTCACTCACTCTCTCTCTCTCTCTCTCCGACGCTCATTTGTCTGTTGCTGACAGCGACGCATTCAGTTATACTGCAGCACCGCGACGCCCGTCGGCAGCGTCGATGATTATCAGACAGAGCATATAGTATATGGCATTCTCCATTCAAGCATAATTCACAGTTTACAATTATTGTATCGTTGCTATCGGTTTTTACCCGGAGAAGATAATTATTCAAATCCATTCATATTTATTAGCAAATGTTTTCATATGCTTTCTCATGCTTATGTAGTCTACACTAGCGGTCATGTAAAGTGGTCGTTCAAGATACATTAAATTGAATGCTGAAAAAAATATACTGAATAAAAACGCATTAAAACTAGGAAAAGTCAGAGATGTGCGTACATTTCATTTAAATTTAAATTACGAATTTTGGAAAAAAAACTCATGTGACCGCAAGTGTACGTACACTTGAGGTCACATAAAATGGTTCAATCCGAAATTGGAATTATATAAAATAAAATAATAATAAATGAAATAATAAAATTTGCGCACATTTGTCCGTTAGTATTTTCATAGACCTTGTGTGGAGTGCATATATGTACATTATCTTGAGAGTTTATGAGTGCGTATAAGATCAGTAAACGCTAATCAGCAGGATACATTGTAATTTGTCTTGATAGGCCATTTCACGTGACTGCCAGTTTGGTTTTTTCCAGGAAAGCGAAAAACAAATTCTTGAAATTTGAATCCTGGAAATAAATAAATAGGTAATGGCTGACAACAATTCTTGCGTTTTTCTTGTCAAACACAGAAATTGCTTCAGAATATTTCGCCCTATAAGATTATTATACTAAATGTATATAGTTTTTTGGAAATAGAAATGAAAATGTTTTTGATATCGTAGAACATCTCATCAGAATTACTCAATTGGATATAAGGTGAAATAAGTCCTCAATTTTTTTATTTCAATATTGTATCGGAATATCTTTTCGAAAAGTTCAAATTCCTCCATTTTGCATCTGTTTTGGAGAAAAAACATTATTTCAGCTTTTTAATATTCACGCTCCACAATAATTTGTGTTCTCCCATGATGAAGTCTGCAGAAGAGAAAAAATCAGACGTAATGACACCATTAAAAATAAGTCGTATAAATATATTTATTCTCATATGTATTTGGTAAAACTCCTTTTGAAATGTAATTAGAGTATAAAATGCCCAAAGCTATACTGAATAGTCTCAAGAATGCTATCAGTAAATAATTAAAGCATAGCGATTATTTTTTAAATACATAAAACACAATAATAAACTGTAATTTTGTCATTCTCCCACGGTGCATTGTGTGAGAGTGAAGAAGAACTTGATGACAGAATTCTCAAGCCATGGTATTTACTCAGTATTTATTGCACATATTGAGCTAGGTTGAGGTTTATCACAATATCATGAATGCCGGTTCGCTTGTCAAACTATTTATACAGTTTCTTATATTAATGGTATCTTGTGTATGACGTCACACTATGGTGAACTGAATACATGAATACATACGAATATGTTTATATTGTTTTTCTAGTTTGAGCAATATGGTCGCTAATTTTAAACGTTGATTTTAAATCATTGATCGATGTCCAATGATCGTTCACATAATAAAAAACCTTTTGCATTACCTCTTAAGCCATAATATAACTTTTTATCGTGAATCGATCTTCGAAAATATGGAATCAAACACTCACATATGTGTAAGTGTGTGCATGTATCTAAGGTATTTTTTTTATTAATGGTGAGATATGCATGGTAGAAATTAGTACTATGGGATGACCCTACAATACTGCTACATTGCAGTTGAAATTGCAGTTAGTTATTTGAAGTAAGAGGAGAAAACGTGTTCAAATAATAGTAATTTGTCATCAAACAAATTCTCATGCAGTCCTTTTCCTCTTACAGACAACGGAATATGCTGCCTCTTTCACATTCGTATCAACTACAATAGACAAGAGAAAAGAAGAATGAGAGAGAATGCATGGGCTTGTTTTACTGATATATAAGACCCAGTCACATATGCTCATCTCATTACAATCTATCTCTCTCACTCCACACACGACAAACTTCTCTACAATCCCTTAATCTACTAAGGGTGTTATACTCAAACGTATGCAAACTGGCTAGGAACATGACGTTCTGTTAAGTTGTCAACATGATAGGAGGGCAGGTTGTTGTCTATTTGATATACGTAATGCGGGTCTAACTGCAGACTAGCCACGACATCGTCCTTTACGTCGTCATCATCCTCGTATGTATATCTCTGCGTTGTTTGTCTCCTCTTTGTTCAGCATCCAACAATACCTTCACAGCATGCTGACGACGTCGTGTGTCTAGATTAACTTCGTCGTTGTCCGTCCGTTGGTGGCGATGACAGCCTCGTTTTCTTCTTTTCGAATATTATTATAATATATAAAACAAAGTAGAAGTAGGTACTGTAATTGGAGATAGCAGGACTCTGTTGTTGGTGGGTCTGTGGATGAAAGGGATGCTTGGTGAACGTCAGGTTGTACTTGAGGTATCTGTCTTACTCGGGTTGTCATTATGCCTAATTATTGTTGCCCCCTCACTGCACCCCCTCTCTTCATCCCAGCCTCCACTACACATGTGAGCACGGCGTATACGTGTGTGAGGTGCTTATTTCTATAGAACATCTTATTACAAAGGTGAATACCACATGCAGGTTGAAAAAATATAGACAATAGAAAGAAGTAGTAGGTAAAAGAAATAGTGCAATTTGAGGACGTAGACTATCCAGTTCTGCTAGTTTCTTCTTCAAATTTTGTGTATCCAAGTTAGGGTCAGTTTTACTTCCTGACAATTAGTGAGTTGGGCAATCTGAAGTGAATTGTCAAGGTAACCACCCTGCAAATTGTCACTCGCGTTTTTTCATCTGAACCAATAATTAAAGCTATATAATCAATACCGGTACTTGTTTGTTATATTCTATAACTTAGTTGAAGTTATAGGTCTCGAATTTCTCGAATTTAATTCTAGATTTGGCAAGTTTCTGGTGTTTGATATATCAGTCATGTAATACAGGTTTTATTAAACATCGTTTATCACACATATAATCGCCTTCTTCACACCTACTGAGGCGAAATCTAATCATACTTCTAATAAGTATAACAATAAATGGAGAAAATGGCTGAACATTAACCTTTATTGTATGTTGGATTAACTTAAAGGCGGCTTAACACAACGTTCTGAAAGACATACACTGTTTGGATTACTGACTGAATGATTGAGACAGAGATAGTCAGGTCTGAACAACTGAGAAGGTGTGTCGAGTGTAACTAAATGAGTAGCTTACCAAGACGTAAGCGACTGGTGGGAAAATGATCAGCAAAGTTATTGCTGTCTGAGACAAGGAATGAGGATGACTACGAAACGCTTGTGTCTCTAGAATTAATTAAAATTATACATTTTCAATTAACATAGTATGAGTTGTGAAAGTTGTGAAACGCTTGTGTCTCAAGAATTAATTAAAATTATACATTTTCAATTAACATAGTATGAGTTGTGAATCAATTATTTTTATATTGAACGATTTCAAACAATATCACGTTATTAAATTTTTTAATAGACATAGCTTGCCCTCTTATGCCTATTATTTGAAGAAGGCATCATATGAATCTAGCTATCAGTCAAGTTAAATCATAAAACAATTTTAGAAAGTTGTCTGCCAAAAGCTGTGGCGGGTTTATAATTAATATGATTTAAAACGTCTAGGGAAATAAGGCATATTATATCTGAATTTCTTTAAATTTGTAATTGTTACTATTGTGAATAATTTCAAAACACTCCAAAATAATCAAAATTAGTTTTAGAGGCATCAACATGAATACGATGGTAAATTATATGGTACGAAAAAAGAAAACAGTCAATTGACATTTACGTGGAAAATGCTTAATTGATAACCACTTTAAAAAAAAAAATTATATAATGATACCCACATAAGTCACTGATTGTGCGTCAGAAAGGAACCATCGATTTAGTCGAATAATATGTTGGTGCAGTGTTTCAACTGAATTGATACGATTCTAGTTCTCTAAAATTAAAATTGGTTCTTCAAAACATATATATTTGTAAAATAATGAATGTTTTATCCATTAACAATTAATTGAACGATTTTTCTTGAGTAACTTATGCCGTTCAAGTGAATTAGTTCATTGGAGTTAACAGAAACTTTTTTAACGCCAATTAACTACTAACTCTAAACGAAACAAATTTTCAAACAAATTCCACACATTTGTTCTTGGTTAAAATTCAAATCTACAATCAAGCTTGACTGTCTTCTGTCTAGCAAATCGTTGTCATAGTCTAAGGTGGCGCCGTAGCTGAAAATGATATCTCCCTATATACACCAGAGAGTATGTGTTCACGTTGTTGATTAGAGATACGATCCAGTGCAGTGCCTCTTTGTGTACAAGCGGAATTAGACTATCGGATGAAACTTATGACATCTTTTATCAGTCGATCGCTATTGTCTTTCTCCTTTCAATTATATCATCGTATGTTGCTTCGCTTTGATTCACTATACAACCTTTGTCTCTATCATCTGTAGTCTTCTTCTTCTTTCACTCGTTCTCTGAACATGCTCTCATCTTACACGATCCTTTGTGTCACGGCTTCCTGGGTGCATCTATAGAGACGAACACGAGAAGGCCGTGTCTTCGGTTTAGTTCGACATGTCACCACGCGCGACATGAGGCGCCACACAGAACTTGGTTTTACATGTCATTTGAATGTGTAACCAGAGTAAGGCAGTGTAAATGAGTGTCTACGGACCATCTATGTCTTTTTTTAATAACTGAGAATGAAATAATATGAAAAAATAACCATGCAGCTTCTTCATCGGGCATCGTCATTGAGGGTAATGAAGGCAGAACGTTACAGCTAAATGAAGCTTAAGAGAGCTTATTGTCAGTCAAATGTTTCCCTCATATCATTTTCTATAAATAATAAGAAATTAGTTAAAAAATATGAACACATTTATAAATGATGGAAAATACAATAAATGAGTTGTACACAAAATTACATGTAACTTTATGATTACTGTATGAACTACTGAGGTTATTAGTACTTTTGTTCTTTATAAAAAAAAGTATGGGCGCTAGGTGACAAAAGAAATGGAAATCCCTCAAAATGAAAAATGTATTTGATCATTTTTATTCGTAAAAAGCACCTTGATATTATCATGCATGGTTAGGAGTGATCAGACAAGAGCGCACTCATCTGCATCAGGCAGCTGAGGCACTGCTTTAAAAACTGAAGTCAAGTTGGGTGTGGGTTCGAGTCCCCAATGAAGCAATTGTTTTCGGAAACATCATTCTTTTATTTGTACCCTCAAACATCTTGGCTATTTCTGGGTCGTTAACCAAAAAATAATAATCATCGATAGACAAATTATTGATTAAGAGTCTAGAACCCGAAACGTCATTATGATTAACACCATGACTCATCCACAATGGCATAAACATCTGGAATATGCATCTTAACTATCTTATAATATACGTCACATTGTGCTACACCCTATAAGCCTTATAAGGGTTGTTAACTATAAACCCCTCTTGAAAAGCGTAGTAAATTCGTCAATTGATTCAATTAATATTTATTTCTCAGCCAATTTTCCGTGATAACATAAAATGTGCTCGTAATAAGAGGAAGTGTAAAGGGAGAGGGGGATGAAATGACCAAACCCACTAACTCATCTATAATAACATGTTTATAAGATAGGGTGCTTGGGTACAATTACAGCACTCTATATGAAATGGAAATTTATTACTGGTGTTAGAAATCATAGATCTCAGTTATATCACTTGGGCCCTATATGAATGTAAGTTTGAGTATTTCGGAAAAATTGTTAAAATGTTAATTTGAACTTCATTATTTACATGGGTTGTTGTTTACGTTGGATGAGCGTATTGAAGACTATACCGGGAGTCATTGGAAATGATGATGACAATGAAGAGGATATTCAAACACTGGTCAGTCTGCATCTTGTCCTGAGACGCCCATAGATCGATATCGATGTATACCACCCCCAACCCTAACTTTTTTTGAAACTGTCAGATAGATATTTTTGGTAAAAAGATTCCTGATGGGACTAAAATTTATCCAAACTATAAGTAATTATAAAATTATTTTGAAAAAAATGCGTTATGTCAGGTTAGGTTGGGTTAGGTACGTGGTTATGTGGTTACGTTGGTCAAGGTTTTGTAATTTTCCGCATCGTGTATTGTTTAAACAGGAATGTTTATACTCGTGGGATGATTTCTTATCAACAGGCCACGCCCGACTCTTTTCCACTATCCAAAAACACATAATGAAATAACTTTTCATCTTAACTTCTCATCTCATTCATCATTCATCATTCATCATTTCTTTTCGTTCTGTTTTTTTAACTTATAACATCATTCTCCTAGTTGTACTTTATGATCTCCTTAAAATTAATTAATTTAATCGAATGAATTCGCGGAAGCAGCACAACGTACCCGCTATAAGCAGATGGTTTACGCGAGGTGTGACACAGCTTGTTGTCGTGGGTGCGGTGTAGATCAGCGAGTAAAGGGTGTGTCACACCTTACAAGGTGTATTCTATTACTGCGTTCTACTTCATTACTATTAGCCACATCACTAATACAGATCACAGGTGATGATGTCATCACAGCCAATCAGCTGAGATCGCGCCGAGCAGACAAACTGAATATGTCACATCATTATATGAACAACACCCTAACACCCTTTATCAGTTATGCAAACATTGTTCTAGAAGGCAGCAATTTTATAATATTGTTTTATAAGTGTTTAATGATCAACGGTTTTATTTGGCGTTTATGAATAATGAATAATGGCGTTTAGAAAATTGCTAGGGATAAATTTTTAAAAAGTCAGTGAAATGGGACGACTAGAAAGAAGATGACGAAACAAGCTTGTTTATTGCAGCTAAATCAACAATACGAAGGCTGAGGAAGGGACAAGAAGAAGAATGAATGAGATGTTGGGATCATGAGTTAAATAGGCTATTTCAATTATGGACCCGAACCATAATTTATTTTTTCCGGTTCTAGTTCCATCTACATGAAAATAAAGGTTCCTCTTCCAGTTTTCACCAAATCAATGTCACGTTCCCATTTCCGGATCTTGATGGTTGCAAACGGTTCCAGTTCTAGTTGAAAGGGACCGTTTTTTCAATCATAACTTTGAAGCATTGATTATGTTTTTAGACAATCTGAATAGTTAAATACATAGGTAGAATAAGGGAATTTTCTATCTTTTCTAATGACAGAAATGTTTCAATTGAAAAGAGTATTTTTTTCGGATTGATTACTCTTACTTGTTGGTACCAATAGTTCATTAAATTCTTAATTGCAATTTATGACATGGGAAAATGAATTCAAGGATCTTTCAGAACAATAGAACCGTTGTTAAAATGAAGAATGTGGTTTTGGGTCAGGTTCTTATAAACTAAGAATCAAGGTACCGGTTCCAGTTCCAGTTCCTATTTATGTTCTAAAAAAGGTTCTCTCTCGTTCCTTGATACGTATCTGATCCCTGATCTTGATTTTTCAAAAGTCTCAATTGCTCACCCAGTGTCGCATTGCAGTCTCGCAGCTTTTTAAGTCTTGACCTTCCATACCGACACGTTCAACTCGACAATTCACTTTTGCACTGTTCCCTTTTCTAATTTTCTACATTTTGTGCATTTTTTGTCAGTGTTTTATTGTTTCATTCAGTTTCACCCGGAGAATACGGAAAGCTCTTGACAAAATATTGTGTTTTCGATGTGCACATTTTTAATGTGTGTATAATCATATATCAAAGGAATATTTTGTGACGTAAGCATAGTAAAAATTGACCACTCAAACGAATATTTTGTTTTTAAATAATTATTACTATATCACACCAACAATCAAAAAATTTTCATTCAAGTCTTAAATCTTATTTTATCAATACTATTAGGTAGGTCATCACTAAGTAACTGTGGAAAACCAATCATTGTGAAAAACAGGTATAGAAGGTTAGGATGTGAATACCAACTACCTTGAGAATATGCATGATCAGTTCTGATGTCTGCCCTCTGACACCTGAGACCTCTCGGGTCTCACCGATGTCTGTATACACGATTCTAAATATGAATGCAGCTACACAATTAGGATCATCCTATGTCTGATGTTTGTGCTAACAAAAATGAATTTTTAAACCCCAAAATAGGTATTTAATTGTTTGCCTACACTTTTCCCTATACTGTTATCCACCATATATCAAGATTCTGGTCGGCCAGTTCCTTATATGGCAGCAATAGCGTACGGGTAGTTCGCACCTTCATCTCTCGTGAATACAACTATAGTGCCATGTGACTAAGTGTTTATCTCGATTTCACTGTATAAAAACTCTCTACCTGTGAAAAATGGACTGTTCGTGGATTTATAAATCAGGCCCAACGTCGCTTTGACAATCTGAAAGATATGGTGTACAATTTTAAAATGAAATAAATTTGTTGATAAATATTGACATTGATTTTAGGATCGTCTCATCATTGCTATGAATAGACCAGCATAATCCACTATGATACACATTTCAGTAACCACAAATCGAATCAATTCAAATGTTAGTTCAGAGAATAGAAAAGTTCTGAAGATTTTTTCACAGGTAATTTAGGAAACATAAAGACTTTTCAATTCCTTCCAACCCTATCGTTTATACTCTGAAGATGTAAGTCAACATTTTGTATTCTATCAAAGAGAGTTTATATCCCAAGTGCTGACTATTCATTCTAATTGATCAGTCTTGAGAATTGCAAATGACCATTGTGAATGAGACGTTATGACTGAAAGGGGTAGACATATAGATAAAATCTCCTAGAGAGACATTGCTTCTTAAAACGTTTATTGCGGTCTCCCCTGGAGTTCTGGATGCATACTCGGAGATAAGAAGATCATAATACCGCTACCGCAATTTGTACTCTGCGGGAAATACTCATTTTATTGCTTTTGTAAATCCATGACCTTTCACAATATTTTTTCAAAAACATACGTTTATTTTCTTTTTTGAAAACGTATAAAACAGTCGTAAATGTTGTAGCGAAGTGTGACACAAAGCAGCTGTGTGTGGTTTTATTCGGTTTGCCCCCCTGCGGTGTCCTTTTGACTCCCCTCACAGTACCCGCGAACCTAGGGGTAGATATACGTGAATGCCACGGAGGGGAAGGAGGGTTATTAAATGATTTAAATCGAAGTATTGAATGTGATTCACATTAGGTTTTGCTTTATGTAGTACTCTGTTATCTAGTTCTGTATATGGTAGGCAGTTAGAGTACTGGTCACTGTTTTCTTGTATTGTTAGCTTGAAGGAGCTATTATAAGGTAGAACTCTATGCGGGAATTTTATTTAGAGCATTATGAAATCAATTGAATTATTTGAGATACTGGAAATATTTGCGGGGGGGGGGGTTGTATCCATTTACCCTCCTTTTTGCTTTCCCTTTTTTTTAACTTTTCCCAGCAATAAAATCAAACTAATTGTGAATTGAATTGATATTAATAAAAACTCTTTCAATTTTTTAGCTTGTATGGCAAAACATTTTCTTGAAAATAAGAATTCCAGTTGTTGTGAACTTTGCTTAATAAAATTATTATTTCATGTTATAAATGAACATTTCATATTTTTATAGAATTGTGGTAGTCAATGACATTTATTTGAGGACTGAATTATTAATATATATTTAAAGCCGATTTATAGATTTCATTCTTAAATAATCTCTTTTTAATATCTAGAATAGTGATTCGAATTCTGAAATATTTTATACTAAATTGATAACAATGAAGGATTATCTTCTCATAGTTACGAGCCTTAAAAAATGTGAACATTAGTTGGACCATATACGTTATGTATCAGTGTTTTTATGTCACATTTGTCCGATTTTTTCTTTGTATCCATCGATGATCGTATTTACTGTGGCTGAGAATGGTTGTAGCGGGGTGGGAACGAAGGGGTGGATGGGGTTCAGGGGGTGAGATCGATTAATGTTTACTATACATGAGGTTTTATTTCTCATTAGGGTAGTTTCACACAAGCTCACAATAATTGTCACAAAGAAGCGCTCTATCAAAAACGTCACAATAACTAGATGTATTATATTATATAAGTTATTATCAGGATGAGTATAGCTCACTAAGCTGCAATAAAAACTTTGCGTATATTTCATCTTCTACTCTATATTGTGAGTTATATAAATATGAATTATATATACATACAACGGAATGGAATGTGACAAAATCCCAATTCAACGAAAATTATATCTACAATACTTTGTAATGTATTTACTGTGATTCTATTTTTCCAAGATATGACAATTACACATTGAGATTAATCCTAAACCATGAAACAAAAAGATATAATCTCAAAAAATCAATCATAGAACACAGCTTACCGTCATAAAATGAACATGAATAAATATATATGAAAAATATGAATAAAATGCAAGAAATGTCCTTCATTTCAACTTCATACGTCTGGATTTCTCTCAAAAAAAAGAAGTTGAACCAAGCGAATGTTCTAGCTTGTATTCCTTCAATAAATAACAATTCTGTGTTCACAATGGGTTAGACCTAATCATTTGATAATCTCACAAAACCAACAATATACTTCCAACATCTTTCTCAAGTATTTTACCACAAAACTATGAAATATCTATTACTAAGGGTTGCATAATGTAGTGTAAGGGTTGTTTCGTAGAGAGGGTAGGTGCGATGTCAGTTTTGGTGTCACCTTTCGCAACTTATAGCATGCGCTCGCAGCAGGCGTAGTGGCAATGATTTACACCTCGGAGATTTATACACTTTACGCCATTTGGGGGCATTGCATATATATTGCATTGTTAATGCTTCTATTTTTTGTATGAAAATAAGTATTATAGATGAGTTAGGATGAAGAAAACACAAGCAATGTGAAGGTAAAAAATAGCGTCGTGGGAGACATGAAAGAAAACGGCAATGAAATGCAACATCTGTATTTGTAAACACTGAAGGAAAACACTGAATGCATGGTGAGGTGAGCGAGGTTCTATATGAAACTTAATGGAAAGCTATACACACCTTGATTTTGAATCCATCCAACTCACTGCCTTCCTGATTTACTCACTGATTATTCAATCGGTTCATGATCCGATTAGTTACTCGTTGATCTTCTTAAGAGTTGTCTTGATAGCTTGTTTTAATTAATCTAATACAAATTCTCAATAACTTTCATCTTTGATACAGATGATGCGATTTATGTGAAACTTTAAAATTATGTGTATAATTCATGTACAGTACTCAAATTCCATAGAAATTTGAATTCTATAACTGTTCGACAAAAACCAATTTGTGAGAAACTTTTCAAATAATTCTAAAGGTAATATGATTCAACTGCCTACCATTCAGACCATATTAATGTTGGCATTGTTTTTTCAATTTTGATACATTCTACAACAAAATCGAACATTACTTATTCTTCCAATAATATCTCTCCATCAGTGCTAATTCTTGCTAACATTCTGGATACACTCTTTCTCTTAAAGTTGTTTTAATATTTTAATTACATGTTTCTTTTCGGTTAACCAGTTATGATCAAACGGCAATTTAAATTCAGTAAGTCGCGAGGCAGAAATGTCTGCTCGTTTGCACGCGGGCTTTCCCCACGCGTCCCTTGCAAAACGTTATGCGACTTTGACCTAAAATTAAAATAATGTATGCAAAAGCTAAAATAATATAAAAGCTAATAAAACATTTTTTATTAATAATTACACCATTGAGGTGTGATGTTTGGTTTATAAGCTAGACAGTAATTTATAATTAGAAATATTTCAAAATTAATTTGAAGAGACTGGAATGAAATTTTAATATACACATTGCACAAATTTGAAAACATGATGTCTGTGTAGTTGAGGTTCAGGTTGCTCGCGTTCTCTTGCTTTCTCTCTCATATTGTTCTGGTTTATTAAAAGCTTTTTCAACTCTGTTCATTTTCATACATATTATATATATATATATATATATATTTATATATATATATATATATATATATATATTATATATATATGATGAAAACATATATAATATATATATATTATATATAAATGATGGAAACATATATAATATATACATATATACATATAATATATATATATATATATATATATATATATATATCAGGTTATATATATACATATTTATACATATTTATACATATACATCGTGAATTTCATATCATACATGATTAATTAAATCATAAACTCTCTCCCTCATCAATTTATGTTTCTATAATTTATATACTTATATTCCATCTTCTATATATTTTATGCCGAGGTTGCGACGTCGAGGGGATTTTACAGTAGGTCTAATCAATCCTATTTTTACCAACTCTTTCTTCACCAAAGTCTAATCTCTTGTTTACCATAAATTATGCATTATATTTATCATGCTGAAATAAATAATAATTATAGAAGAGGAAATTGAGACCTGGAGCTGAGAGAACTGGTGACAAAATAGCCAATAAGAGTTGTTTAGCCGTTTAACAATATTATTCTTTCATTCATTTATTCAATTGCTACAAGAATTGAAGAAATGATTGAAATAATTCAATAAGAATGAAAATTACTGTTGCCCAACACAAATATGTTCGAATTGGTAATTCCTGAATTCAATTTTTTGCAATTGAGGCCTACACTCTTTTATTAGAAGAGTTATAGTATAATCCAAATATCATCCAAAGTGGTAAAATTGTACTCGTGCGCGATCCAAACTATCCTACCGTATTATCCTCATCCTTGATTGAGAAACAATGACTTCCTGAAAAGTTTAAGACATTACATAAAGAACTGTTGAACTTTGAACGTTACAATATAGCAACATTTACAAATGCTCACACAAGTTTCACTTCATATGAATCTAAATGAAAAATCCTGGCAGTATATTAGCAAGAGACTGATTTGCGTGTGTTTTAGTGTGTCTGTGTCGTCACACAAGACGCAAGCAATGATTACCTTGTCCTTCACGGCACGGCACGGCACGATAGACGTGATGTATGTTTTCACCTGTCTTAAACGGTAGGCTACAGGCAGGTGGCTGTGACCAAGCACGCGACATCATCAAACGAGCTTGCACAATACGTTGACGCACGCCAATCAATCAGTTTATGTGTGCAGATTTTTAAAACTGGTAGACCTAGAGGATCTGATTGGCTTTGTTTCTCGTAGGGTCGTAGGGACTCCGAGTAGACCTAGATGATCTAGACTTTGCCTAGATAGTCTGGAGAGCTGGAAGACGGACTCTGCTGAGGAGATTTGATTTACGCTGAATGTTATCACTAACAGCATAGATAAAGAATATATACAGCGACGAATGATACGCCTATGCTCACCAAGCAATAGCAGGAGTGCGCTGGCAGATATCATTTTCTTAGTGATCACAGCCCTTCTAGCAGGATTGCTAGTCATAACAATACAAAACTCCTACCAAGATCTGTAGACTGTTTAATCAGGGCACTGATACTCCATCCTGTAAGGATATTTATTTACTCAATGCTAACAGTGGACCCAGACTCCAGTAGACATAGAGGATTTACTAAGGAGATTTGATTTCCTCCTAATGGATTTCCTCCCAACAGCGGACCCAGACTGCGAGTACACCTAGATGAAGCAAGATGCTTTGATTTTCTCTGAATCGTATCACTATTATAATTGATCTAGACTTCGATTAGCCCCAGAGGATTTACTAGGGATGTTTAATTTTCCGGGTTGTTTGATGAGCTTTAGCGAGGATTCAATTTGACTGAAAAAATGGTGTTCGTTATTTATTTATTTTTATTCGTTTTGTATGTTTTTTTTCGGTTCTCCACAGATCAAACAGCTACAGCTATCAACTTCAAACTTTTTTCCATTATGGTTCCTCATCTAACTCAGATTTGTATAGTTTTGTGGCATTATCGGGTGGTAACTTTTATTTTTAAGAATTTTAGATATTTCAGAAATACCCATTAGAATAACACAGCGGAAACAAAATATATATATTTTCCCAAAGAATGAAATTTTGCGTGAAGTTAAATTACAATTTGATACACCTTTCTGGGAATTCTCAGCTTGATCGGGTCAGCCATTTTAAAGAAAAAACATAAAATGTGCTAAATTGGTACCACTCGGAAGCAGTTTTTACCCATTTCTACCCATACTATTACTATCCGCTCGTCTAACAACGCATATATGGCATTGCCCTAGTTATCACCAACAGTGGACTGCGTATACACCTAGAGGATTTACTAAGAAGCTTTGATTTTCTCTGAATGCTATCACTATATCAGTAGATCTAGACTTCGAGTAGACCCAGAGGATTTACTAAGGATGTTTAATTTTCTCGGAATGTTATCACTCACAGTGGACCTGGACTCCGATATTACGAAGAGGATATGAGAAGTTATTCTTCTTTGGATTCCGAGATGACCTAGCGGTTCCAGAGGATCGAGACGTAGACCCTGAGCTGTGCTTACTCTGAATGTTCTGGACTTTGTGGACATCGGTTACAATAGAGCTCTCAATTCCGCTATGAATAAAAAGGGAAAATACAAATTTCGAGCAGTAAAACAGACAACAGTATCATGAAATTAGTACTTTCTTCAACGGTGCAAGTTTGTCCTTTTTTAGCGCAAATCATAATATAATTTATTATAAAGTATTGAGTAAAATAATAGATATCGAATGAATATAGAGTATGAAATAATATATTTGCAAACTAATGATTGCGATAGCTTTTGCTGTACTCCGATCTTCGATCTACCTTGAATATTTGTAACGGCAAGAATCACGAATTAGTTGGGTTAATTATTATTGATCTATCTTAATTAGCGTATTACTAATATTGTCGAGTTGAAATCGTTTTCAGTTTCAAATTGCTCCATTTTAGGTCAACTGCTACAAATGAGTATAGGTTGTATCATTAATACATAGTATAGCAACCATCTGGATAATAAACCTACATATTTATGTATATCTGAACACCTATAATTAACTAATGATAGTTGTAAAAGGTATTCGATTTAAATATAGTAATGGACCTATAATTAAAATAAGATTGGAATAATTATTATTCAAAATCAAATCGAAGGAATAACGGCAGTTTAATGTATTAAATATACATGAGAGTTTTTACATGTGCAGGTTAAGTTTTGTTAAGCACGTTTCTATTTACGACCAAGGTATAATCAAGGAAAACGATACATGAGCGTTAATAGCGAGCGAATAATGATCGTACATAGGCCTACGTTGTATAGGTATCCGTGGATCAATGAGTGGCCTGTTTGAAAGTTTCAAACGTATTATGTTACGTATTGTTTCCTCCGTGTTCATTTTAATTGCTGCATTGAATTCAATATTTTATGAAATTATCTTTAAATATATACAATTGTTTTCACATGTTCATAGAGAAACTATCATGTAACTTGACGTTTGGGATGACGTTTGAGTGTTAATGAAATATCTCAATAATTCTAAATTTTCCGATTTTTATAAATCACCCATGATATCAATAGTGATCTCTAGATAAATCTTGTTATTTAATATTTTTACTAGAAGAGAAGGGAATAGAAGAGAGTTGATATAAACAATTGGATATAGGCCTAGTTCAACACATAATTTCTAAACTCAAAATGATTCTCAATATCAGAGAATCTCAATTATATATAATAATTGGCTATTTATGTAAATATTTATTATTTTATTCTGATACAACCGACTCTGTTAATTATTATAACACGTGATGGAGTATCAGATTAATTATTTCTTCAGTTGAAAGTCGGTGCCTCGCTTTAATCTTGTCTTCTATTGCACTTTAATTTTTGCATCATTTAAAGTCTAATTAAACAATAAAGTAAATGCATAAAGACAGTTAACAAGCCTTGGAAGTATTTACAAGGCAAATGTTCATAATATTTTAGAGGAAAAAGAGAGAGAGAGAGAAAGATAGAGAGAGAAAGAGAGAGAGAGAGAAGAGAGTAATATAATGAAACAACTGATATAAAAAGTTTTCTAGGTTAATTACTAAACTTGTATAGATTGAGTCACATGTGTGGATTATAGGCATATATTGGGAATTTTTTCATCGTCTGAAACGAAGAACGAATCACTTTTTTCTCGAATATGAAGAATATTGTGTGGTAATGTCCCCACCAAAAGCCAAGTGTATTTGAGTACGGAAGAACAGATAATACATGAATGATGTTTTCAAAATCCCATGCCTTCTGCGGAACTCGAAGCTACGCCGACTTAAAGTCAATTTCCAGTTTCCAAATCAATTTGTCCTGACTGAGAATAATTTATTTTCCTTCACAGATCTTTCTGCGATTGATGGAAATATTAGTTATTATTATTTTCTGAGTTTGGTTGCAATCAGCAATAAATTCGTGATTTTTGCATGTAGGGATAACCATATTTAAAACGGTATGGAAAGATGACTATATTTGTATCTATGAAAAAAGAAGGTGAATAATAGTAATGTATTATTCAAAAATTTATAATCGTTTTGCTTCAATATGGTATCTAAAATATCTTTATGCTATATGTTACTTACGTTCAGGCCTTTTAAAATATTTGGCAACAATTGCGTTACAGTATGTTACTAATAAGACATCCATTGCCGAGGCTGTTTCCACTTATCATAGCCAATACGTTTTAAATACGTTCAATTTTCATTAATAAGCAATTATTTTATTTCATCAAATGCAAATAACCACCCCAGTCAATTATTGCTAGCGGTAGAAACTGAAGTCTCCGTTGGGCGTGGGTTCGAGTCCCGTATAAGGCATGGGTTTTTGTAAACGTGAATGAACTGGAAAATAATATTTTCAAGTTGCACATAATGTGCATATGAAAAAATCATAAATCTTCAATTAGTCTAGATGTACATTGAAATTGGGAAAAACGATTAGATTAAATACTACATGAAACTTATCAAATTCACAAGATACACACAAGTTGAGGAGTATTCAAGAGTGTTTACAAACTGGTTACAATATTAAACTTATATACATATTAATATATAGGCTTTTATCAACCTATACTAGAACGCAGACTTTACTCAATGTATAGGCCCTATATATATATATATATATATATATATATATATATATATATATATATATATATATATATATATATATATATATACATATATATATATATATATGCATATTGCTTAGTAGTTGTCCAACATGAGCGCCTTGAAAACAGAGAGGATTTATTTTTCTGCTCTAAAAATATTGAGTTATGAGACAAAAAACACCTTCAGAAAGAAACCTTCAGAAATTTAAAAATCCTAGAAGAGATTATGAAAAATAAATAGGTTTCGCCTTTATAATAAATTCAAATCTATACCACACATTCACAATTTTGAAGGAATTCAAGGTTTAGTTAATTACATAATAGGGATTAAGTCATTATTTACTGAAAAATTTGATAATTATTGTTGTGACATATATAAGAACGGTTAAACCAGTTCGTATTTATGCCATCACCTGCTCTCCCCGGGAGTTGAACCAAGTAATACTTTATAAATAGACTATAGTGTGTAAATGTAAATATAATATATTATAATTGTGATTTAAGTACTGACCTGAAGAGTTAAGTTAATGTTGAGGTAGGCCGCAAGTGCCGAACAACCTTTCATAACAGGTTATTGAAGAAAACCTGAACGCATAGTGCAGTAAGACCAAATACAAAAAACTACATTATATGCAAGTCAAACTGCATTTTCACGTGTATTTTGATACATCACAGATTTAAACAAGAGTTAGAGTATCCTTGAGAGATGCATTTGATCGATGGCTTGATTTGAAAATACGTTGGAAATATATGCGTTCTTTTTTATTATCGTTCGTTACCAAGTAGAAAGAGAGAATACGGATTAACATTGAAGCACAATTAAATCTTGACAAGTGGGTGCTTGTGATTGGTCGAGACTCTCGAGATAGAATAATAATTGAAATAAGTGATAGTCGATCGGAATTTTCAACACTCGGAAATCATGTTTGGTGATCTTTATATTATAGGTTGTAAGTTATTGCTGGTAATGAGGCGACAGATGCATTCAGTATTCAACAAGGACGTTTTTTGTGAAGAAAAATCATTTCAACAAATTCAATTCTTTGGTATTGTTTCAGAATTTCAATTATTTCAATTAATATTCTCAATTAGGAAGATAACATCGCCCTTGTGTACCTTGTCCTATAAACGATAAATTCATTCCCATTAATTGTTATATTTTAATGAAAGATGATAATACATTTTCGTTTAATTTTTGTTTGGTAGTAAAGTAAATTATGATAAATTTCATTTTCGGATGAAATTCTTGCTTCGGAAGAATTCACCTCCCAACCCATCATGGAAATATATTTCATGGAAATATATAATCAATTGATTTTTGTTTGATATAAAAAGTAAACCGTTTTTTTTTAAATTCAGTTCTGGGGATAAAGTAAGAGGAAATGATTTTCCTCCCATTTGAATGAATTAATAACATATTATGTAAGAAAAAACTAATAATAATGAGTCGGTGAATCGAATGTCTAGAATTCTAGAATTTCATTATCTACATAATAGTACTTACCTATAGATACATTACTTATGAGCACAACCTATAGATCTATAAAACTGTAACAGAATTTTTCTCTACTAATGCCCATTCATAAATAAAATAATACAAGGACTAATTCTAAATAACTAATAAGAACTAATAAGAACATCAGTCTGAGTACAAGTATCTCGTCAATGTCACGTCATTAATGAGTTTCTCGACATGTGAGCTGATTTCAATTACTTTTACATTATTATCGGTGAGGTAATTGAAATTGTTTCGGGTACACACTATTATAAGATGGTACATAAAAACACAAACGAGAAGAATTTGTACTATACGCCATAATGGTTGTCTAGACGATAAATACGTGATTATAATATAATAAATTTTAATGGGTAAAAATACTTTGGTTAGACAGCAAACCGAAGGGCGTTCTTAATTGCATTTACTTGATTAACTTATATTATATCAATATGAAAATATTTCCCTACCACTAAAATTATGATTGATTGGTACAGTTACGACCAATGAATACATAATTACTTCACTGTAGTTTAATCTGCATATACTTAAAATCTACGTACATCGTTATATCGTACATTTAACTTACATCGTATAGTGAATGACTAGTTTAATAATTGAGACGGCAAGGATCAGTCGATAGCGCACCGAGTAGTCATTCAGGAGACAGTGGTTCGATTACCGTCATGTTCACTATACTGACGGAGGTTCCATGATTGCCCTGGGATGAATCGTTCTGGCCAAAACAGATAATTAATTAACCTTTCATCTCATATTCTTGTCATTCCATTAACCATTCATCGATGACAATAGATTTTCTTAACCATTAAAGAGCGTCGTTAAACACAATGTAATCAATACAAATATTTACTTCTTGACAATTTGATCTGGGTGTTTGATAATTTTTTATTTTCCACCAAACCTTTTTATATGAATTGAATAGACCCATTATGTCTATTTTTCAACTCGAATAAAGTAAAATGATGAATTGTTTTGATGAAAAACATCACCATCACTCACTTTTTATTCAACTTCAGTCTTCTTTGATTGTTACATAGTCTACAATTCAAATTCCCATTTGGGATAGTCTGCTTATTAGTGGTAATGAACAAGTGAAACGAATTGTATCACGGTCTTACATGAAATCAAGTTTTGTTTCATGATTGCTTACGTACCGGCATTGAAAAAATAATGATAATTAAAAACATCAATGTTTTTCTTCCTAGTCAAGTATATACATATATACATATAGATGTATGTGTGTAAAAGTACGCTTCAAGATACAATAAAAAGTGTCATAACTTGGATTTAATGTGTTCTCACCTCGCACATCCATGACGTAAAAACGAATAGAGCATTTCGTTCACATGCATAAGTATGATAAATATCGTATGATACAATTGTGAACGCCATTTAGCTTATTCTCATAAATTAAGTTTCAACACTGATAGCTCTCCAAATAAATCAAATATTTATGCCCGAAAGAGAAGGATTAACGAACGTGTTGTTGCTCTTAAACAATTTCTACTACTTTGTGAGTTATATATGAATTATATAGAATGTCCACACGTAATACTATAAACAAATGTGTATGAAATAACACAAGAGACGAAAAAGAGTGACACCAATAATACCATCAGAATACTATCTTTGCATATAGGGCCTATACGAAATAAGAAGGTCGTCCACAAACAAAATAATTATTAAAATTCAATATATATTTGAAAAAATGACGCTTTTGGAAGATGAAATCAAGTTCATTCATTTATTCATAATGGGTTTAACGACCCACTGTACTGATGACTACGATCTATTGGCGTCGGTGAATGATATATGAGATGATGGGATGGTGAGATGACAGCTTATTAGTATTATGTGTTTTTGAAAAGTGATGAGGAATCGGTAGTGGCCTGTTTTTAAGGAATCATTCCAGTATCGACCTAAACGACAGAAGGGAACCACGAAAACTCCTGTCAGAATGGTCAATAATAGCGGGATTCGAAGCCCGGTCTCCTCAATGACGGTTCAGAAGGCTAGCCACGCGACCACTCGTCTCAGTTTCATGTATTTACTGTATACATCATTCTGAAAATTAATTGATATTCAAAATATTACAGCTACACAAATATAACGATAACATTTCTGTTTATCATTTTTGTAGTCAATCCTTCTTCTTTTGTGGGTCCAATAGGCTATGTCTAGGTTCGACTGATTCTGAGCTCGTCTCATGCACTGAAAAGCGGTGAAAGCAGTTGAAGAGTAGAGTTCAGAAAGAGTCGAGTTTAGACTGGTGAAGAATGTGCTATACGAGAAGAGATTACAATGAGATTACAATAAGACGAGCCCAGATAATGACGACAGTATATATATATACAATTACGCTTATATAATACGGATTTTGATAAAGATACGTCTTCAATTATTGACGATTCGCGCGATAGGTGCTGCTTATTAATCGGCCATCTAATTCTTTGCACCATGAGATATCCTGTTTGGAGATAACGAAAATCTCCCTCAATAAAATACACACTTTTTGGATATAATGTTCATTGACGTGAAATGGCCAAGAAAACGAAGGTAGTCAATATGGAGCATTTGAAATTCGCCCGAAAAGTAACAACAGATTGCGTTCTGAAATGCAATATGGCCGACAAAATGTAGTCAAATTACCAACAATTGCAATTTAAAAAAAAAAATGCAGTTTGCGCGTACTTCTTTTTTACCACTTTTCATATAAGTTCTTCAGTTGAGTTTTTGATTCTTCTTAGTTCTTGGTTACTATACAAAGTCTACAACTTTTACTGACAAATCAAATGTGTATTGATACAGTTGCCAAGAAAGCTATACCGTAAAGATGATCATGTCATTGATATGCATTCTTGAATCTGATACAACAATCTGTATATAATAATGGTGTTGTTAATGGACAACTGTCCAAGTGGCCGGTGTAGCAGGAAACGGCGAGTCCAGCTGGCCCAATCGTCCTTGACAGGTATTTGGCTCCAGAAGGCTTTGATTCTTGCGCTCATCTGACGGTGGCGCAGATTGTGGCCTTCCTCAATAGCATAACCAGCTGGATAACCGGTCAAGTATCATTAGTGGTAAGGTACTATGATTTACAGGACTACATACGAACAAGTGTAGGTCAGGAGTTATCTAAAAACATTATTTATCTTTGAGAAATCTACGATAGAACGGTAAAAAAAATTTATTCTTTCTGGCGTCTAAACAGTGGTTCGTGTTCTTATATACAGATATTCTCGTCGTTTAAGTTACGTCGTTAATCACTGTTATATATTTTTTTCTTATATAATTGAATTAAGTATATCTGAATGTGTCTCGTTACTTGCATCACCAGCGTAATTTTGCCTGTACTTGAGATGTATCAACCAACTTGCCTTGTTAACAGAGTAAGTTATAGTATGAGAAATAAAATGGAGAAAGAAATTATCGAAACCTGTACACCGGTATTATTTAGAAGTTCATCAGGTTTTTTCATATAATTGCAATTTTCACGACTACCATTTACTATAGTTACTTATCATCCTTAAACTTTATCGATTTTTATTGTTTTCGATATTTACTTGTATCTACGAAAGAAGGTTGTCTATATCAGCCTAACAAACAAATATATTACCGTTACATTCTTATAACTGTGATATTTGTGGGATATTTGGCTTTTCAGGACGATATGTTTACGATAAGGGACGCACATCATTTTTGAAAATGTTCAAATCCAGTTTGACTATATTTGTGACTTGTCACTGATGACCTTTTGACATGGGGGAGGTGGATGTAGCGTTATTTTGTAACAGGTTATTCCGTAACTAATAGCTGTTTCATGTAAGCTGCTTGGATGGGCACAGGTGTCTGACACGTAACCCAAGTTTTTCCTAATACATCAATTTAAGAAATTTATGATTTCTAAAATCAAAATTTCATGGAGAACATAGGTATTAACTATTACATATTAGCTCCTTTCAACCATAGATACATGATAGAACGGTTAGTTGATTACCAATTGAATATATATTTATAATACGACATGCTACGATATAATTCAACTTCACCAATTTATATCAATTGAAAAGATAGCAATGACAATTTCATTTTGAAATGAATGGATCCATATTAATATTGTTTCACTCTGTTCTTCAATTTTTGTATATTTATTGATTATTACTATTATTATTATCATTATGAATTAATTTAGAATTTTCGATTTTATTCATTTTCGAATATGGTTCCTTGAAGCGCATTGAAAACCTATGGAATATTCCCATGGAAACTAACCTATGGATAATTATCTGTCATCAGAATGAGAGTGCTGAATGTGCACCAGGGGGCAGGAATGGTGACAATTAGTTCACCCTTTGACACCGCATTTATGCAGGCGCTGTTTCACCAAGCAAGCCTTCTTATTGATGTAAAACACCACCGAACAACACTTTATGCATATATAATCATATACTATATATGATTATTTTTAGTGATATAGTATATCAACTAATCATTGAATCCGGGGATTTTTTTTTATTTTGTATAACAAAAACGCTCCTGCATTAGAGACTTTGCTACGCACATCTTATTGAATCATTTTCAGATGAGATTTTTGGTCTGATAAGATATAAACCCAGCGATCCTACCTGTTTATCGTTAATCTTCTTGGTTAACAATTAATTCTGTTGAGTTTCCGTGATGTTGATTAGGAAGGAATATCAAACAAGTGAAGTAGGTCGAAGAAATAAAAAGTTAGTTTTTTCCATTGGGTGCATTAGCGCTCAAATACGTATTCTGGTATCTAATTGAAAACTTATAGTTAAGTTGATACTGAAAGTTGTTGTTTGGTTTCTGGTGATCACCATGGTAACCGAGCTTGCGATCACCCAAACTTAATAACTCAACTCACTACGATATGTATTGCTCTTCCCAATAATCATCTAACTCATTCAAATCGATTAAATCTTCTAATTTGATATATTTATCAAATAATCTTGTCGTAAGGGGGTAGGGAACATTGATATTTCTTATCTTCCATCTAATCACTTTCACTAATCACGTACTTGATTGTCTGCTTGATTTACTTTCGCTTCTCTTGGCGAGTATGTAGCCTTGTATAAGTTATTATCGGATGTTATAAGGCACCGCGGACAGATGCATACGTAGCACTGATTCCGTTAGCACGCAAGGTGTTTATACAATTCAACTTTATAAGAAACGTAAAAACGATACCACTGCGTTCCAAAATTCTGCGTGATTTGTTCTATATTTTTTTTTTATCTATATTAATGCCTCAAAAATGCAATTTTAATTCAGATTTGGCTTCATTCTGGAATTGTTTCAAAATTGGTGATCAATTATCTTTACAAGATTTATTTCAATGTAGCACAAAATTTTATGACGCACTTTCATAATCAATTGTTTGAAATGGATCGAAGAATTTTTTTCAAATGAAGTAATAATTTCTGAAATTCAGTTACCTTCGTGAGCGAATGCAGAGAATGCAATTCAATGTGAAAATAATGAGTATGTAACGAATATTTAATAATGATGTAAAGCACTGCTATCATTACGGCATTGTATCAATCCAAATTTGGAACATAATAATTTTTTCGGCACAATACTTTGGGGAAATAGTGACAGTTACATATAAAACATTAAATTAATTCTATTGTTTTATAATATGGTCATAAAATTATAAAATGTTCATGTATCCACAATTCACTACTTGACTGTCAACTTTTTTTGTTCCTGATCTGCAATACAAAATCAAAACAGTACACACAAACACATATAGAACAAATATATTTTCAAAATTCACTCAACTTACTCCGGTTCAATCATGGAACAAATGTATTGCAATGTCTTCCTGCAATGTCTAAGCATTAGCCATCCATATAATTTCACCGTCATATACTTCATACAAAAAATAACGAATCCTAAATAATTGCTTCCCATGAATTAGAGCACGGACCTCCCCAATCCCTTCTTCAACAACGCTATTATAGATTTTCTCGCAAAGAAGCTGATTAAAAACATATTCAACAGCTCCTGACTATTTCGTTACAAGTTGCATATGTCGTGATGAAAAGCACTGATAACTATCTGTCATCAGAATGAGAGTGCTGAATATGTGCACCAGGGGGCAGGAATGGTGACAATTAGTTCACCCTTTGACACCGCATTTATGCAGGCGCTGTTTCACCAAGCAAGCCCTTCTTATTGATGTAAAACACCACCGAACAACACTTCATCTGATAACAATTTATAACCCTTTCGCTTTTATTAACACGTTTTTTTTGTGACCGAGTGTGAGATAAAGATGGCGGTTTGATTTTCAGATATGTTGATAACAATTGATTTTGTTGAGTAGATGTGTGATTTGGCTCCTAGATTGAACTGAACAGATGACTGGTATAAATTCTTAAATAAGAGCTGAACTGCATTTTTTGTAAGACATCAAGAAAACAAATAATCTCTTTGGATGTCGTCTATGTATCGATCCAATTCAACTCGCATTACTTGCGGCATCATTGTGGATCTCTTCCATTTATCTAGTTTATTCCTGAAGTGTTATCTGGGACTGTTTCATTTGCTTTATTGCCCTAGATCACTGCTTCAAGAGAAACAAAGAAACGTGATAACTTGGCTGTATGTTAGAGGAAGAAGCAGGACATTTAGTTGTGACTAACGAACCGAAAAAGTCGGTGATCTTGGCGATGGCAACAATTACATTGACACTTGGTTAATTGTGAGTTGGTGAGAGGGAGTGACCGGGTGAGGGGGTGAGGGGATGAGAGAAGAGAGAGATTGTAGGGGTAGAGGCAGATAACGTTTCTTCTCGACCACCCTCACAGTCTGACTTCTTTCATCTTCATCGACAGTTTAACGAAGATATTCACACTGTTGTTCGACAGTTTCTCTTAAATTATCAATAGTATTTTGTTCATCATGAAAAACATCATAGACCATACAAACATGTTACAATGATATAACTGATAAAATAACGAGGTTCGGCAAAACTACTCTTCCAACCAGTTCCTTTCGTTGAAATTGCAGTTTCATTCATTTGAGAATTTTGAATTATAATACAAATTTAGATAAGATTATTGTTAAAAATTGAGGTAAATTTAGACTTATCAACTATTTATTCGCTACCCATATCAGGTAAACAAATCCTTCATCAAATTCTGGTGGTTGATCTCTCTCTCTCTCTCTCTCTCTCTCTCTCTTTCTCTTTCTCTCTCATTCTCTCTCTCTCTCATCTTGTCGTGAACCGTGATCTATGCCATAACCTTGTATAATTATTATACATCTGCCAAGCTGGATTGAGGCACACTTTAATAGAATATGGTCACATTCGCGCAGGTGATTGTAGGGGCATTGTAAGCAGAAAATCGTTGCAACGGTTGCATTAATTAGATGCCAAACACAGCAATTATAGATGCTGTAAGACAATATCGAGATTTGCAGGTGATGAAAAAATATCAATTCTGCACTCAGTTCAGAAAGATGCATGCGGATTGATTAAAGGACATCACAAATCTGAAACTATTCGAATAAATAATTACGTTAATTATTTCCCTTTCACGAGAAAAGTAGAAATCATCTCAACAGAAGATGTTTTCTTTCTTTTGTTCTCCAGAGACCGTGAGTTAAGGCGTGGGCATAACTGATTCTATACAGAAACATAAACATAATCGAGTCATGTCTACCTTACGACTCAGAAAAAGGATCGAGTCCTGGAGAACAAATAAATTCATTACAATTCCTTTCATTATTCATTTTAATCCCTGAAATTGAGACGATAATTTCTAGTTTCCTCCAAAATTAGGGGATAAAGTATCGTCATTATTCATTAAAATCTCGTTCCAGAGTTTTGTGATGTCCTGCAAGGATTTTTCACGTTTTGAATCTGCATTATTGTACATTGTGAAATGTATTTCTACTTTTATCCACTAGAGCAGACATTTTTCATCAACAAAATAATCATATGCAACTGCTCCGCGTAAAAACTCTCGCTGCAACGTTAAGGGTTCGTCGCTTTTGAAAGATATAGGTGTGATTCTTTTCATAAATCTCGTCCTGAAAAAAAAAGATTGGCCAAATATGTCAGAGACATTTAAATATAACGGTGATATTTATTTTAATTCTGCTGGTAAGCCCCTTTCTTTTTTCGTGGATACAATGTAGTAATGTATTATAATTTTTATAATTCTCATTTAGGTTGAACATTAGAACTGAGATCTCAATATAGAAATATATATTAACAATATCGAAATAATTAAATTCGGTGATGCTAACCAATGTGTGATAATGATCCATCCCACCGAAGATAGATTAGAGATAAGATTATAGATTTTGGAAGGCGCTCAAGATAATGTCGACTCTTGACTATATTCTTTTAACAACAATTGTTTGTAAATGTAGGGCTATACAACTAATAAGCAGTTGAAGATATTATATGTATATGACAAAATAAATTCATAAAATTCAAAGCTTTCATCAACTTGGACACAACAACACAACAAAAAAATATTGATATACTCGATTAAAACTTGCCTTGATATTTCACGCTCTATTTCGTACTACAATATTTTGTTGCACTCTATACACATGGGCGTCGTAAAATCTGAAAGGGGAGAGGTCAGGAGTGTCTTTTTGCCCCTCCTGAAATAGCCAGTTTTCATACATTATCCAGTTTTTAAATATATTTTTACTGTACGTTCATAACTCGTAAGAATTCATAAATGTAATTTTGATGTCTAAACACACCTTTTGGAATATAGAAATTGGTGACACAATTTCAGAAGATTTAAGTTTTGTCATCGGAGGTAAGGGGGTACAGGCCCGGTGTGTTGGATTTTTTTCATCGTTACTAATCATCTCTAAATTAATCTTTGCTATTTTTTTGTATATTCACGAACCTGTGTAATTGAATGAAAATATCATAAACATCATGAATAAGAATATCATTTCCAAGATAATTGTATGATCTTTAATCAGTATGACATTATATTTGTGTGCATTCAATTATTTTTAGATAATACATCAATGAATACCAAGAACGTGATGAAATTCGATGACTTATTATCTTAAAAGTGATTGAATTCCCCACAAAAATAGAATGTCATATTAATTAAAGACCATATAATTATATCTTGGATTATACTGATTCGTATAATTATACTGGTTAGTGAACATGGATATAAAATCGAAGATGAATTTCTCCAACACCGTGCATTCACACCCTCACGATATAATCAGGGCAGAATACGTGTGACCCTACTGTGTATTGAGCCTAACGTTCAAACATAGGCATTGGAGTGTCATGTTTTCGTAAAATTAACTTTGAAAGTTGTTATGGAAGAAGATTCAAACGAGCATCAAGTTTCAAAATACGCTCGAAAATGTGTCACAGGTTTACTTTAAGTTTACCAACTAAATAACAGTACAGGCCTATATAAAATTTCGTAATCACCTAATATCTCTACGAATTTTTATTGAGAATTTCATTCTTAAAAATATACAGTGGTGTAAAATACTCGTTCTAAAAATCATTACCATAGTGATATATGCGTTTGTTATTTTGTTAGACGACCTTTGTTCCTCCGTGGTTGCAATTAAAGCTAATTGCTTCCATATATTTTTTTAAATTCGTATAAATTTAAACAGTTCAGATCAATCAATAGTCAACTCGATGGGTCTACTTCTCTTCACTTTTAGTTTTAGATTTTATGACAATTTGTAATCAGAATATCTGCACATGTAGTTGAACATATATATAATATACAGAAAATTCACAGCGGGATATTCTAATAGAGAAGACGACCGTATGTGGGACTTTTATCAAGTTATTCAGTTTGATTATAATTTATCCACTTAGGTGCATGAACATCTTATTATATAAGTTTACAATGTTACTGTATTGGTGATTAATATGAATCTGTGATTATAATAGCCCTTGCGATATCATAATAATAAGCCCTATGTGTTTTGAGCACTCTAATTTAACAAAATCTTTCGAAAAAATCACAATTGACGAAGAATACTCGGTCTTATAATAAGTAGGAAGATTTTATATATTATAAAACCCTACCATGAGGAAGAAAACTACGAATAAAATTTCCGATTGTTTGACTTACTCTGGAAAAATGATGAAACATCTCTATTCTATGGTTCTATTTATTGATGAATCAGAAAAGTGAATAAAAAATTTGACTCCATTTATTGAAAATAATGAGTTAATGATCAAGATTGAGCTCAACAATGACTGCGTTTGAGGCGAGTGCCCTCCGGCTTGTGCATCCGCATCAGACCCGCACCCATATTCTACGCATTTTCATTTTTATTTTACATTCCCCATTTCCCTAGGAAAATTTACTTCCGACGCCTCTGTTAGAATTAGCAAAAATTACCCATTACTTAGCAATGATCAAACATGATCATTTGAATTTAAATTATAAAACATTTTAATCGACATTTGTGTTCTGTTATTTAGATCTAACATTGAATATTCATTAAGTTATCATTTCAAAAATGCATAGTTCCTGATTTTGTTCAAGAGTTATCAAGAGAAACATGGGGATAAATGTTACTTTTCACGTGATTTTAATAAGAAACTTGAATAAACCAGAATGTATCATTCATCGAAATTCCATTTCATGCATTTAAAAAATATATATTCGTCTGTATTTTGTGGTAAAGTAATATGTTTGAGATCTATTTTAGAAAAAGTGTTCGAAAGTGAACCATTTCGATAGTATAATTTCCCAAGATCATTTGACCAACTCAGTTCAATCGTTGTGGCCTCTTCAAATTGAAGTGATATAGTAAGATACAAAAATGCAAGATACAAAAATAGTTTACTGCCATTAATCGGTCTATATAGTAGCACTACATAGTATGGTCTAAAGTAGCACAGAATAACTGATGTCAAAATAAACACCCTTTCCAGTAGTCTAGAAAAAATAAGTCCTTTTCTATCCATCTAACGAGTTACATAATTTATTTTCACTGAATTTGTGTTAAGTGATGTTTAATTTAATGCAACCCTGGAGCTGCGAGACCAGCTCCCGCTGAGCAAAATATATGCCGAATTTATGAATCTATATATTACGAAGGATCAACTTTTCCTTTCAAATATTCTTTGGGTATATTACAGAAATATTGCGGTGAGCTTTAATTTCAACCATAACGAAAGATGAAATATTGTTGACTTTAACGGAACATAATGAATAAATTAAAAAACTACCTTTCAGATATAACTAGGCCTTAATTTATATATAGCCTAACATTGGCATATTATGAGGTAATTTGTGACGTGTTACGAAAAATGAGGAACTATCGTTTCTAGAATCTTGTTATGAACCTAGTTGAAGCTAGTTTCTGGATTTGAAGCAAGATACAAAATCTTCTACTTCTGTTAATAATCGCAAATTATGAAACGAGTGACCCCCAAATAACCTAGATGTGGACGGGGTCGTTATTCAGAGAGTTGATCAGAAACGGTATTCAATAATGAGGTGACCGTCAACGAATCACCAATAGTAGACCTTTATTATATTATTATATTAGTATATATACTATAGTATATACTTATAGTATATATATATATATATATATATATATATATATATATATATATATATATTATAGTAGACATATATTATAACTTCTGTCAGGATAGTCTGTTAGGACTATCGAACCCCGGTCACACTGAAAGACCGTTAAGTACGCAATAGCTCTATCACTCATAATTTATCTTGATAACCATAGTGGAGTCACAGATCTCTTCAAATTAATGTATGTCTTGATAATCAATGTCAGTTGTATAAAGGTAAGATAGCATTGTTAAGATACTAAGATAGTAAGTATTATTCACGAAAAAGGAATGTCGTCTACCAATATAATAAGCACAAATGTCTCCATATTTGTATACAGTTGTGTTACTTTCAGTGTTAGATGATTTTCCATAAAGAGGTTCAGTATAAGAAGTACATCTTACTTACAGAAGCTTTTTATAACATAGAGGTTGCAGTGAGATTCCCCAATCACCGACTGTTTACAATTATCATTAAGTTGATAGACGACTTTTATCTTCATCTTTATCTGAATCATAGATACGGCAGAGCATATAAATAGATTTCGTTTTTCAATTTCATCCAAATGAAATTGAATGGCCTTATTTCCAATATTATATTTCTCTTCAGATTTTGGATTGAAGTCAACTGTTCATATATTATGTTTAAATTGTTATTATATTATATATTATATTATGTGATTATATTGTTTATATTTATATGTACATACAAGACAAAATAAGGAAAGAAGTTATGAATCACATAAGCATGCTGGCCTTGAGACGTTCGATTGCCATCCTTAGAAATCACATTTATGGTCAAAAGCTAAGGTCCTAATATTATCTTTATAAAAACGTGCGCTTTTAGTTTCAAGAGTTTGGCAGTTATTCGATAATTGTATGTCCAAGTAGCAACCGTATTGTCGGCAGTGTTTTCAATAAAAACTTATATTTATATATATAATATATATGGTGAGATTTCGAAAAACTCATTCAAAAAGAAAGTGGAAAAAGTTAGGGGAGAGAGGAGAAAGATACACTCTCTCATCGTATCATCTTAATTTATACAAGCCACAACGCGATCGTTCTCCACATATTATAATTTCTTATGATGTCGTGCGAACAAGCTTCAAACAAATAACACGACAATATTAATTCACACTTCTCTGAATAAATCTCATGGATGTAAAGTTTTGTCAATTCACACCGACTTATAAAGACAAGAAAATCGTAAATTATTGATAGTAAAAAACGAGTTGACTTTTATGAATTGCCAAATAATAATTATAAATTCATCGAAATAAAAGTGATAACCTTTAAAAATACAGCTGTAGATTGGTTCTTTTCTCAAGCATAATTATTATATAAGTCTCAACATTACATAAAAATGAAATGTCCAAATAGTTATATATATATATATATATATATATATATATATATATATATATATATATATATATATATATATATATATAATTTTTTCGAATTATTGTGGCAAGCAGATCTGCATGTTTTTCAATTACCCTAAAGTGGGTTACCGACTGTATAAAATATAAAACCCTCAACTGAAATAATAATTAATAACCGTTTAATAAGACGTGCAGTTTGTTTACTTTTGTCACTTGTGAATAATTTAATAAGTGAAGGAAGAAACTTCACGTGAAATAATAAATTATGGTTGTAAAGGTAAACTTGTCCAATAAAATCATTATAAAAATAAAGTTCAACGAGTCTCGCTCTATTGGCCCATCCATGAATAATAATGGATTAAATGACCAAACCGTCACAAATTAAACTCGGCATTTTTTATTCATCTAGAACTCAACATCAGGAAGTTTTTTGAACAGTGATTACAAATGTGGATGAATTTGAGGATAACCTGTTGGATATATTTATCATATTTTCAATAGAAAACGGATCTGTTGTTCATTTTTATTTTCAATTACATCGATACATCTCCTTAATAAAACTATATTGAACCTGTACGCTGTTTGTATTATCACCCTGGAAATGGTTTTTATTATTCTTGATTTATCTTCTGAATTCTGTTGTGGGCTAAATTTAATTTTCAGATACCTGGAAGATGAAATGAAATAAAAAAATAACCTTTTTATGATTTGTAAAATAGTTTCAAATGATACTTAATTTTTATTTCACACGTCAAGATGAATAGTGAAGCCATAATTTTCCTGATGGTTTATTTACATTTCAAAACTGTAATAGTATAAAAATAGAATGGTTCTAAATAATAAAATAGTAAGTGTCTTAAAGAGTAATAGTAAAATTCTGGTAATTTCAACGGTCACTCAATATGTCCAAAATGTGAAAGTGTCATCGTTAATACGTTGCATTTGCTATATGTAATTATTGTAAATGGCTTCAAATGATGTATTCTATGTCTCTGATAAATATGCATTTAGTAGGTCATATCCTTCTAGTGAGATGTTAACAAGATATCTTTTTTTTATCACTAGACAGATCGATAATTTAACGTCGGTTTTTATATCTGTTTCGTATATCACTAAAAGTGCATTATAAACGAACTTTTCAATTAATAATTTTCAAAATAGATTCTTATCGTAACAATTATTCTAATTGATGGTTAATATAGTAATTAATTAAATTTTTAAAGAACCATCTTTGAAGTGGTATTTAAAAACAGTATTATACCTTATTTCTAACGTATTCCTCAAGTCCATTTAAATAAAGTACTATTATTGAACGTAAATCATAAATTTTCTCGAAAAAATAAAGTTTATTCATATTTTATTTATATTATCACAAACAACGGATAATATACCTACTACCAGCATGATGAACAATTTCAAAACATATAGCAAGTATTAAGTTATCAAAAATCTAACATCAACTCATTAAAAAAATAATAATTAAATATAATTTTTTTATTTGAGATAACATTGATACGAAAAATACTTTGAAGTAGATATACGTAATAATTTCTCTGCAATTGCCTGTTATTAGTCTTTGTAGCTTGTCTATCAGTGGTTTTAGTTTCACCTGTTTAAGTTGCTCTCCTACCCCTATGCTATGGTAATCAGCTAGGCCATATAGCTGGTAATGTGTAACCGTATATTAGTTGGACTTATTATTAACTGTGGCACGAGCCATTATGCCACGCGTCAGCGTGACTCTAGCGCTACAGCAACTTTATTTCTGTAACTCATTGATTAGGTACTTACATTTGATAATTACCCACATTGGTGATTATAAAAGTAACAATTAGAAATCGGAATAATGGAAGATACGGTTTGTTCTGTTGTGGTTAATTGTTCAATGACTCTTTAATGTGTTCAATGTGACAGTTATAAAATTATAGTACTTCAAAACCTTCATGGAATTATTGTTTTAGCTTCTAGATTGTTTAGGGCTTATCAGAAATCAACTTTAATTTAACGAACCAAAATAATGAGTCACACAAATTATTCTGTCACACTAGGCCTACAACAGGTTCAACGAGTTTAGAAATGTAATGCATTTTTTATTACTTGGCTTAATAAAATGTTAAATCTCGTTTAAATGTTATTACCGATTCGAGTAGCAGATAGCAATCTCTAAGAAACTGTTATCACCAGAAAAAAGCCTGATTAAATTGGGAATATATATATATATATATATATATATATATATATATATATATATATATATATATATATAACAAACGAGTGGAATAAAACAGCAAATTCCAAAGAGGATTTGATTTAACTCCAATTTCAAATCGTTGTAGTTCATGTAAAAGTGTTGACTAGATATGTTTTGTGAATGGTCCCTGTTATATGTTGTTCTGAAGAAAAGGAAACAATCGATGCCTAATAGCTCTAGCATCCTCTCAGTTTTAACATCAGCAACTGGACGAAACAAAGGGAAATCTCTGTCTGGATGTTCGACCAATAATGGTTTCAAACCCTGAGCTTTTACCACGATGGCCACTTTAAATAATGTCCTAGCTTCAAAAGACTTTGATTGTGAATGTTTGCTAGAAAAGCTGAATACTATGACAAAATATCTAGTCGTTGTTTACTTCTATTTTTGCTAGCCCAAAATCATATCCCTTTTCATAAGGTGAGCTTCGAAATATGTCAAGTTCTTGCAGTCTACGAAATCGTGTCAATGTTTTTTTCTGCACCGTCATGTATCTCGCTCTTGTAGTGAAAATTTCCAATCAAAATCTTATACATTTTGAGCTAGCAATGTCCAGGACTTTAATTTGAGTGTCAGTAGCGGTAAAAGCCTCGCTGGTCTCTTAAGTGAGAATTGTGAATATATAAACGATTTCCACGGATACGGTTGATGATGACTGAAGTTATTGCCTCACACCAATAGCTGAAGATCTCATTTCTGTCCTACTAGAATAATGAACGACTTTCAAGTCACACAAACACACACACACTTCCACAGTCACCGGTCTGAGGTATATCATTATGATATGCCATGTAATATTGATGTTCACCCGCATAATGTTTGCCTGTTGAACAGTGTTTATCGGCTCGTGCGAGATATATGGCACTTGTTGACGATAGGACAGCTGGGACACAGTCGTATCTAGGGACACGCGACCAGTGAGCAAAACAGTGGACATTATGACCAGCAGTGGCGTCCTGGACAGGAGTATTGAGGCCCAATGGTAGGGATAAAGTCATAGGTAGACGTAGAGTGGAAGAGATAGTGGCCATTATGAACTGGCATTGGTGTTGTATAGACCAATATTAGGGACGCCGTCGTATCATCACTCAGTCTTAAAGTCAACACAGTCACAGGTGGGGGCGCTGAAGAGCGTAAACCGGAATAAAGTTGATTCAGTCGTGTAACATGGGCTTGGGTGTACTTTTTAATGGATGATTTTAAAAGTGGTCAGGGGTTCAGGTGAGGCTTGATACCAAAGCCCATGTCATACAACCTATAGTATACTTTATACCCTCTCACATGTGGACGAAACTAGTGAGTGATACAGTGGACATTCATGTACGATTATTGGAGACGATGTTGGGGACGGTCACTAGAGTCATAGAGACACATGCCCATTGGAACACAGTCATATGCACAAACTCATGAGAACATACTTTTGGAATATTAGTGGAGACTATACGCTACCATTGTAACAAAGACAGTCATACAGACTGAAGCATGAATACTTTTTTCTTTTATTGGGTTTAACGACGCACTGTTATGGCAACTGAGATCTAATGGCGTCAGATGGATGATTAATGAGATAAAGGTTCCTGGGTAATGAGAATGATAGTGGGAAGGAAGTGGTCATGGCCTACTTATTGTAGGAACCACCCTGCATTAACCTAGACTACAGAGCGAAACCGTAAAGATGGTTGGCGGCGGGGATCGAACTGGGTTCGGAATCCTCCTCGCCTCCCAGATCACATGAAGCGAGCGCGTTAACCACTGCGCTGCATGTGCCGGTAGCATGAATACTCAATCGTCATTGATACTATAGCTGTCCAAAACGAGCAGTATAAACCGGAGAAGATTTAGAAATACCTACCGTCGTAGCCACACCGCTTATCGTTCTAGAGACGATTGAGAGACAAACTATAAGAACTCGACCATATTTGTGTTTGCAATCTTGCAATACATAGAATATAAGCAAGACATAGCTGATGTATTGGACAACAATTCCATCTTTTCTCCCTTTACTCTCACCGAAACAACTGTTACCTGCAGTATAGCCTACCCGATATAAGGTCGAGTTATCCATTAGAAGATATAAGTGAACTGTAACTGAAGAGAACGATACAGTAAGTGACACTTGTGCCATCTAGTGCCAAATTCGACTTTGGGGGAGATCGACTACATCATTGTCCTTATCTTCATGGTAGAATCGTTGCAGAACCGCCACTGTATTAGATTCTCACCTGCCCCAACGCTTACCTCTTAATAGGCTTACCCGCATACGCGTGGATAAGAAACAAAATAATTATAAGATTAAACACTATTTTATCAGCGCAGCTACCATTAACTGATTACTCTTCAAAAAAAAAAATACACCGGTTATTCTAATATTGGCGGAAGTTAATTTCGAATATTCGCATTATTTAGGGCCTATATTCGAGCACGTTACAAAACTCAATACAACAATAATTTTGTCTGGATTAAAGTGACCTTGTTGGTTTTTTGGTGATTCCAAAGCACATTGTATTTATTATACTGTTCGAGATCTGCTAATATGCCAAGACCTTGTGAAATGGTCTAGAGTTTTGTTGAATGAGAGGTAACATTTTTTAAGACATGCACCAATATACTCGCACGTCGTATACTTAAGACGTCCCCAGTCACCAGAGGGAAAAAAGTTCCCACCAGGGTGATTATTTTTGAAAATATTGTGAATGTTTGTTATTGATCGGTCATATTTTGAAATGTGCTTCTCTGAATGGTATGCAGCAGTTTCACAACAATACCTTCATCCGGAAAGCCAATACGATAATTTATGGTTTCTTTGACACTGAAAATGGTCACAAAACATGCATCTCGCGTTACATACACCACTTGATTACTTCTTGAGGTGTGAGGTATCGATATGTGCATAAAAGAACTGGCTTTGGGCTAAGCTAAAAATAAACAGTTCAACTTCATGCGTTTGGCACACAAGACCGGGGAAAGTCACGCAAATTTGTTCCGTGAATCGAGGTAACCGAATCGAGGTAACTATTCATTTGTATCAGAACGGCTTCAGGTATGCTGAAGAAAAATAGCTTAGCTGGTAGAGGAAGTTTCACCCTATCAACGTATCAATTTTCATTCAGATGCTAACAATCTGATGGTTTCCGTGTATGTAATGCATTAACGTATTTTTCAACTAGTTTTTCCGAAAATTTCTCGGAATTTTCAAACTTTTTTTTCAATTTCAAATTTTTCATATACTATTTTAACCTTGATTCATCGATAAATAATACAAAATTTGATACATTTTCTGTGGGTGGGTTCCCCTAAAAAATCGAATGTAACTGATCTGATTTGATTAGATTTATTTTTTAAAAGATTTGCACATAACACAAGTATAGAAAATATCAAAACTTAAAAACTAGAAATGAAAATGAGTAAAGAGAAAGAGATAATTGAAAAATCTTTATGCGATGTTTAAAACTTGGTTAGGGCCTATACGTCTTAAGCTACTGGTTCCTGACTTTTAATTTTGTACAAATTTACATGATTAAATCATCTTGATATCTTGATGTGCATAAATAAAAGAACACATTTTAATTCAAACACTCTCCAACTTTTTATGTGAATGTATTTGAAATTATTAACATGAAATAACCAATTTTTTACGCATTCAAGAATAAATAATTTTATTCGTGATTTACTTCACACTAAAAATTAGTTTTTGGTTGAATTATTATCGCTGTATGAGCAGTAATTTTACATTCCATAATTATAATAATATCCATAATTATCCATAATTTCCATAATCATAATTCCATAAAACCATGTACTTGCCTTTACTCTTTACTTCCTGTTCTATTACAATAATATTCTCACAAAAACGAACGTTATGAAAATTGTCTCACCCCTCAAATTATCTCAATATATTGAGCGGCTGATGACAACTCAGGACATACGTTACATACAGACCGTCATTGAGGAGATGTGAGTTAATGATGTACGGTAGATCGGACAAGTTGAGGGGTGAATCGGGGCTTAGGGGAATAACAATATCACAGCCACTTGGAAGTTTAGGGGTGACAAGAACCTTGATCTCAAGTAGTTCCTGTTTCTGACCACCGCGGGGCGCCCTATGTTATTTCCCATCGCTACCAAACAATAACAATAACTAAACAAACTATAGCGTTCACCTCTTATTCATACTTCATTCGCTTTCATTGTTGACAACAAAGCAAGAACATCAAAATAGATATAATAACAGATATTCTTGAGTACGATAATAATTGTTTGATATAAGAGTATAAAGTATAATATAATATTCTGAAGAGTGGCATATGAAAATGGAACAAATGAATGTAGCGTTTAAAGCCATTTGAAGAAATAATTCCCTCCTTCCCCTATTTTATTGTTGTTTGTAACAATGAATTCCTTTTTTTCTTTTGGCAACAATAGTAATAATATTTTAATCCACTTTCTTTACTTTGTTATTGTGCATAAAAGATTGTTGTCAAGTTGTTTTATTGTCATCGACCAGATATTCATGATCGAACAAAATAAGAATAATGCCAATCTGAGGTCTTATTAGAATCACTTGATGAATAAGTTCTAAGTGAATACACAAGAAGAAAAAAACGTGATTGTTAATACCATCAACTCATATTTTATGCTAATTGAAATGTTAAAGAAGAGTGGGTTTCATATCTACAGTTTACCAAAGAAACTATATTATGATGTTTTATCAATATAATTTTGAAAGTATATAGGCCTACCAATTTTTCTCCTGGAAAACACCAACTTCACATCCTTCGATGTTGATGAATGTTTATTAACTATATATCCATCACCAATGCTATCGTAATAGTATCAAGTTGGGAATCATACCAATAAGCAATAGAATCAACTCGAGTGTATATTTATTGGTGGAGGTGCCGTAGGGTAAAAAAAGTAAATGTTTAAATGCTATGATAATCATTATTGTATATGGTTCAGTTGAATTAACTCTTATTGACATTATGAAATTTAGCAAATACATCCACTAGCTTGAACGACTTGGATTAAACCATGCATTAGTTTAACATAGTTCAGCCGAAATATTGAGCATCTAATAAATTGATAAATACATAAAAAATGACTAAAATACCTCTAAATATAATCATTTCTCTTATATATATATATATATATATATATATATATATATATATATATATATATATATATATATATATATATATATATATATATATATATATAATCATTCAATTTCATAAAACGATACCTAATTTCAACTAGACGAATGCATGAGTACCTCATCTCTACGTGTTGATTTATTTGCAAGTACTACAGCATGTAATATATGACCTTATTACCCGCATCTGTGAAAATATTGATAACAAATTATTCGTTATCTGTTTTTCAGAGCGTATTCCTTGTAATAAGTCACGTTAAGCCATGATCCAGTTAGTTATCGTTATTCTATCCGACACACAATAAGGTGAACTTTCAACATCATGACAAATGCATCGCGACTATCTTTATACTACTGTTTGTTTTGTTTTGAAAAGTAAAAAATAAAATAAATGTAAAAGTAGAGATATAATGTATATACACATATATATATATATATATATATATATATATATATATATATATATATATATATATATATATATAAACATACTAGTAACTAGTCGGCTGTTTCGGATGGTTTCTGAATTATTGAATGTAATTATGTGAAGCTGACATTCCAATCTCATTTCTTGAAGAATTATACCTAACAAAAAACTTTTTAAAAATTACAAAAAAACATCATAGTTGTTTCTCGAGTACCAGCAAACAGTCTAATAAACTAAATCTATTCTAGGTGTTACTGTTCTTTGGTTGAATTATAGTCGGCTCATAGATAGGGTCCTTCTCTTCATTGACCTCTTGAGCTTGATTCGCATCATTCTCAAATCGTACCGTCGGAACAAGGATTTACTGTTATTATTGCTGCTTTAATTTTTAATTCTGGAAGTACATTATTAACAAATTCTACTCCGAATTTCCTAATTCCTAATTTCCTGATATACCCTCGGTCACGATTATTGATTGTCCGATTGATGACTGTGATATCAACCGACCTGTCTTTACTTCCATCCAGAAGGGTACCTTTTCTTACACCTCAAGGCTCAAATGTTGTTTCAACGTGTAACCAATTAATAACTTTTGTAGTCTATGTATTCAAATTAAATACTGATTTATGACCCATCGATTAATGCCTCGTATGATGATATTTCGCTCAATGATGTCGAAATACCGTACACGAATTCTTTGAAGATGACAAATGGTTACGTATATAAGTTTGACATCCATGCTCAAAAGTAAACTCTGAACATATTTTATTATGTTTCATTTTTGAAAACCTGTTCTGACGATGTAGAAATTTAGATATTTTAAACATGTTAAATGAGAGAAATAAGAAAGTAAAGATTGCATTATAAAAATAAATTTGATTCATTTTGGTTAGATATATTACGATTTAGAATGTATAACTTTCAAGTGAAAAGGTTAAATAGAGTATAAAGTAAGGTAACTTTAAGTTGACATATTTATTCATGTAACAATATTGTGACTATATATCAGAAACAATATATACTTTAGCCGTTTAAGAGAAATTAATTATTTTTCACCCACTCATATAGCGTAGATTCAGGAGCTCATAGTTCACTTTGTTCTCACAACACTTTTGGCGTTTTATATTATTGGACGACTTCGAAAAAAGAGATGTGTTTTTTCGCACTTCACGTACAGGTCAAACGATTTAGTTATTTTTATGTAAGTTGGCATCTACATATGCCATCATCTAACTCGATATACTGTATAGTTTTGAGGTGGATCGATTGAACCACTTATGAGAAAAATAATTCCGAAATTTTGAAATACTTCATAAGAATAACTATGGACAAACAAAATATGGAAAAACATCCTGCCGCCCTTGGTAGCTCAGTCAGCGGAGGCACCGCTTCAGGTTGGGCATGGGTTCGCGAGTTCTGCTTGAGGCATGAGTTTTTGTAAACGTCCTATCTCTTCATTGATTCATAATAACCTGCTCACATAATCTCGTAAGCAAATCATATTATTGTTATAGCATAAATGAAATTACTAATGATTCAATTTTTGAGTATGTATAGTGTGAAATTATGTAAAATTATAGCACAATCAATCCAAGATTAGTATGCTTCTATTCACGAAAGAAAAAGATCGTCTATCAACAAGAAAAATTCAACCCATTATACACCACTATATTTGTATATAGGGCCTAGCTGTAGTAGGCCTATTTTCAGGGTAGGCTTAACTTTTTTTCATGAAGAAATTTACTTTTAAAACACCTTCCTCCTTTCAATAATATTAAATATTCGGAGTGCAACCAAACTATTTAATTGATGAAGATTTCTACAATTATTATTTAATTGGTAAACGACATTATTTTTTCGTGGATATAAACTTCCACTGTTCCACTGTTTTTTCATATATAGTTCGAGAATATGCCTATTATTGATTCCTTTTGATACAATATAAATCTCTTATAATTGCCATCTTTTATCAAGTATTTATTAGCTTGACTCGTTTAATATCTTAACCTCTTATTAGAGATTTGATCGGTCTGGACCACCCTTCGTCTTGCACCCTGTGGAGTTATAGGGGTGAACTACTGGAGCACTCACACTACAACACTCCAGACGCCTTTATCACGGCAACTTGGATCTGTATACGGATCGACAAGCACTCTTATACATTTCCAGTGGACCGTGAGACAAACTGTAACACTTTTATAAGTTTTGCTGATGATACTATTATACTCAGATGATAAAATAACGAGAAGAATCGTTTGTCAGTATTGCGATTGTCGGAAGAAGAAAGAAAATGTGGACAAACGTGAAGCCGATAGTCGATTTAAAAACCCTATTGTAATTTATCTTTCCAAGCCTTTGCATTTTTTTATTGGTTTTGTACCGTGTTGCACCACTTGTACGTAAAACAATTAAATGTTACTATGAGCTAGTCGATTTTATAACCTCATTGTTGCTGTAAATTTATCTTTCCAAGTCTGCATTTTTTTATTAGTATTGGACCGCTTTGTTCACAAAATAAATAAATGTTTGATTATCAATTAAGTTGCAAAAATATCATTTTTATCAGGGTGATAACAATGATCTGCTGATTCTCGATAAATCCACTTATTTACTATTCGTAATATGGGACTATGTATTGGCACAAATAAAATAATCTGTGGTATTGTTATTATAGCTAGTGAACAAATAAATCCATGAATGAAGAAGGTGCGAACAAACCCGCGACAATGATGGGGGATGGTGGGATATAAGGGGTGGGGGTGGGGGGGGGGGGTTGATCGGAACCGTCATCTCTCGTTATGACTAATATTTAGCAGACTATGAAAAGACAAACAAAATGTGATTATTAATTTTTGTTTAGGTTATTGTTGTAGATTATTTGGATACGAACGATCCTATAATTGTGGAAAATGATTCTGTATCAACTTTAAATGTTAATAATAAAAAAATACAAACTCATGTCAAAACTTGATATTAATTGGCCCACATATTTTATTGTTTTCCATTCAGTCAATGAAGCTACTATATGACTTCCTCTTTATTCATCGATCACCACACAAAAAAGTATAACATACTACCGAAACATTTATCAACTATATAATTGGTCAGATTTCTCACAATTTATTCTCTAATCATGAACATAAAAGTTATTTTAATTGCTAGTTCAATAAAACGATATATTTAACTCAAACCCTTGTGTTCCATCATCAGTTAAACCACCCCAATAATCACAGCAACTTTACGTCCACCCATTATTAATATAGCCTATACCGGTACTTTGAATATTTAATAACATCACCTACAATGCATGGGTAGTTTATCATACAAACCCTTGAAGGGTTGTTTCCCCTTCCCTCCTCCCAAGCGTTCAAGGGGTTATAGTAACAGCTAAATGACACCACAGGAAGCAAGAGTGTTGGACGGGAGAGGGGGTATTGTCTTAAAAGTGGCCGTGATGTTTTGCGGGACACAATAGGGATCTTCTGGACGTGCAATGAAGTCCAGAAGTATTAGATAACAACAGGATATGATGAGCGTGGGAACGGAGGGGGTGGACACTGGGTAGTCGGGATATTGTTAATACTTCTTTGTTAATATACGTGGCTTAGTTAGTTAAACGTTTGTTTTCATTTATGATTTTTGACCCTTGTTGTTACGATTATCAAGCAAAACTAAAAATGGGTAATCATTTATTTACGTATTATTTTGGATTGGGGAGGGGTAAGTTTTATTCATTGTATTGAATGAGATGGAAAGAGAAAATTACAATGAATCATTTTAATACATTTCTTCAAAAAAATATGTATTTTTCATTAATTTATTTTTTTCTTAGGTTAAAGTCCCACTTTTTAGCAAAGTAATAAGATATTCCTCCAATTGCCATTTTATTTTCAATAATTAAATAGATTACACAATATTTGAAGAAAAATATATATTCTTGAATTTAGTATAGTGTATAGGATAGGTGTAGTACACTATAATGAAACTATTAGGAATAAAGAATCACAATTTCGAGAAAAATATTGATTTAAAAAAAAAAATCCGTGGACCTACCCTACTCAGTCGAAAAAATATAACCTGTTTTTTCTTGAAATATACTTCCAAGCTTCATGCTTCTATTAGATTGTGAAAATTGGAAAACATCACTATACCATTTCCATTGAATAGTCATCTTCTTTCAATAAATAGTCCATCCAATACACACATTAAGGGGACACTTAGCACACTTAGCACACATTAAGCACACTTGAATGCTAAACGTTCTCTAAAATAAACATAAATGATTTACTTATGTTTCCAAAACAAATCAGAACCATCAGATCAGAAACAAAACAGAAGGCCATAATATCATGAAATTTTTTAGGTATTTAATAATTTCGCATTCTATTCATTCTGTGTTGATTGTTATCCTGTTCACTTTTGGAGTCAGGAGCCAATCGAGGTTTATATAATTATGTTCATCCTTATTATGTTCATCTTACTTACTTACTTTACTGAACGAGTTTTGATAGTGATGATATGAACGAAAGCTAAAGATCGTCCAAAGATTCAACATCATATTAAACGATTTTTTTATGCAGAAACGTTATTGTTACTAGTTTATATTGTTGTCATCTTGACTTGTTCGCCAGTATGACATATTGGCCAATTGTTGATAGTGTCGTTCTCTGGCGTCAAGTTCAGGAACTTGATGCTCGAAGCAGCGGTTCAGTCGCTAGAACAGTAACTAGTTACCTTAGCGCTTTACAGCGTTCTCTTCTACCGACTTTCAGGATTCAAAATTACACTATTCGACAGTACAAGTTGCAAGTACGCTGTTAATGGTAGCCAGTGAAACTTATGAAAAGTTAAAACATGAAGCGCGCACATATTCCAAGAATTACATTTTATTAAAAATGTCACACTGTTGACAGAATTTGTGTAACCTTTCGTGGGTCATATTGAATTTGAAACCTCATTCTTCGACTTTTAGTGTCGAATTTACTTTTAAAATACTTGAAAGTGAAGCTTTTTATTATTTCTTTATTGATAACATTTCTACTATTATATTTTTGCTCCAACCATTTGGCAAGATATTCATCCGCAAACTAGGCATGATCATGATCGATTTCTTTATATCAAACAAATCTACGTAGGCCTATGTTATAGCAAGCGTCGGTTTCAGAATTAATGCAATGTAGCTACTGATTTTGCATTGATTGTTTAATTTTTCCTATGGTGATACAGTAATGCTTTGTTGACCATTAATAATTTATTTGATTAATTTTGCAATAATTTGCACCAGAAATATTCTGTTTGAATGATGTTTACTTAACGACCCCACCAACAGCTAGGTTATAGGGGGGTAATAAAGAGCAGGTGATTAGGATACTATTTTATGAAGTGATGATTAGTGAAACGGTGTTTACAGAAACCCATGCCTTATGAGGGACTCAAACCCACATCCGACGGTGACTTCAGTATCTGAAGTCTCAGCTTCAGCTGAATGAGCTAATGAGGGCAGTTGGAATTTCAGGAAAACGATAATAATTTTTGAAAGAATTATTTTGTCTGACCCCGGTTGTGAGTAAGATCTGACTGTCTATATGACCTATTAATAATTACCAACGCTACAGAAGTAGATCAATTCGAAATTGTAAAAAGTATGCCTACTTTGTGTCACAATAATAATTGATGTCATTGCAAGTTTGTCACGCTAAAATCGCCAAAACATTCACAGCAAATACCTCTAAGATACCACTTTTTATGAAATAAAAACACGGCACGGCTCGTATAATATCATCTACGTAACTAACCGTATAATTATGACGTTTTTATATTATTTTATAATAACATAAATTATTGTTTTCTACGTAATAAAGTCCGACTTACGCGTGCGACATGTAAACCGGCACACTTCTATACAAACCATTCGTCAGCAATATTGGCGGACCCGATCGACCGTCTTCCTTATCAATTAGCAGTAACGGTCGGTTGAGTTGATCAACCAGCTGGGTACATTAGGTCACTGATTTTTGTTGATAAATCACAGCCACCTGTTGGATATTGCATCAATGCCAACTTTCATCTTTATGACATAAGTGTGCCACCAAATTTTATCAATAGTCAATGCCAACTTTCATCTTTATGACATAAGTGTGCCACCAAATTTTATCAAGTAGACCTATATATATTTATGTATTTGAATATATATATATATATATATATATATATATATATATATATATATATATATATTTTTAATAACATCGAAACTTGATACAAAATCATTGTTCCCGTATTAAGGCTAAGGATGAGAGTAGGATCGTTTGGACGGGGCACCACAAGGGCGATCTTACCACCCCATTTTATTATTATTTTAAATTAAAGCAATGAACTTTGACACCAGGTTTACGCTGTCTGTGACCACACATCTTCGCCGCAGATAAAAGTCTTCAGTTGTCGAAAGTCCGGAACACAATATAAACTGTTTTTCCGATATATCCGGACACTACCAACATTGGTATCAGGAATAATCCAACCACACGAATGTTGATATTTTTCACTTTGAACCAAGTCTCTTAAGCAATGTTCACTTTTTCCAATGAAAGCTGGTGCAAAGTTCATCATTACACAAAGGATAAAAAATAAGGAGTGACAGCCCTCGATATAACTAGGCCTATCACTCTACTAATTAAAGGTCGTGGCCAATTAGTACTTCATCCAAGCATTCACTTCGAGGACTGTGGGAAACCACGAAAAACCACGTCAGGACGGATCAAGTGTTTGTTGGTCTTGAATTATACATTTTTTCTTCTAACTTATATTCTTCTCGTCTGTTCTTGTTTTCTTCATTCCTTGAGACATTGATAGTTGTGATGACATGGATGCAAGGAAAACCAAGTGGCAGTGGAAAGTATCGATCCTCCATAGCCCTCTCGACATTAATGATATCCTGATGGCCGCGCACAAAAACAATCTGCCAAGGTTCATGTATTCTTTTGAGTGATTTTCAAACTTTCGGGACCCAAATATCTTGAAAATCCTAGAAATAATGGATGTGCTTACATAAATCTATTCTAAAATACAATATATTGAAACGTTAATATAGAAACCACTTCTCAAAGTCATAAAAACTCTGTGTGATCACTTTATATCAAATTAGCTGAATGTCAGCCTTCCTTCTGGCTAGCCCAGATGTCAAAATCTTGTATCGTAAGTATTTCACAAAATAACTAAAACTAGTCCGAGTCCAGGTCAACCGGTAACTGTTCTTGCCCCCCTTGACATTGCCCTGGTCAACGATTGGGAACTAGAAAAGAAAAATACATGACGCAACCCAAGGAGCAGCTCGAGGTATCTCGCTTATGTCTATGGGATATTATTCAAAATCATAGTGTTCAATTATTATCGATCACAGTACTTTTTTTATACACATAAGTTACAAAATATACAAATTATATTATGTATATATTTATGTATACGTATATAATATTATATGTATTTTTATGAAATTAATATTGATTAGAATAGCGATTAAGAGGAGACTCAATTTTACAGTACAGTATAGGCCTACTAGAAAAGAAATCGTGCTCCACAGGTTAAACGAAAGGACAAATTTTGGTTGAAATCTTGCAAACATAATTATGTCATCATATCTAATCTAACTCGTACGGCGCAAACGGTTGCACCACTTTCATGAGAAAACAAATGTAAAAAATTCAAAAATCCCGTAAGAAGAACTTAGAGGAGAATATTTGGACCACATCTTTTCTCCGAATGAACTCAAACTTTCAAGGAATTTCAACATACAAAATAATATACATTATATTAAGTTTGAGATACATCGAACTAGCCATTCTTTAGAACATGATTATAATCCAGTTATGTTTTAAAATCAATTAAAAAGCTATTAAGATGATCAACGTAGAACGTAAAGCCAACTGTAGGTAAAGTTGAACGGTAGAAAAAAACTGCCAGGATGGCCGTGCATTAATGATTTCAAAATCAAGGTGCGTCTATATACCTAGTTTTCCATTACATTTCAGCCTCACATAAATAGGCGCTTAGACCTACATCACTCAGTCATTTTACAACGCATATGTGCTGTGTTTCAACTTTTCATAGTTAATTTCATTAATGAATGAATTTGATCTATAAGAATATATAGACATACAGTTTCACTCAAAACTTCTAGCAAAATATGTTCAAAATTAAAATTGGTATGGACTTCCAAATTATGAGTAAGTGGTCTGTGTCACTGATCAGTGGTCTGTGTCTGTGTTCGTGTTTCCTTACAACCCAGCACGTCGGTATGATACGTATTCACAATGTGGGTGCTTTAAAACTTACCGAGCCACCGTAAAACTTGTTTCAAAACTTCCGCGTGTTCCTGTGAGATGGCGCTAGTAATCACGTTCGGTCGCGAAGGTTCCACACATGGTACTTTCCACCCTTATGAAATATCATCAACATAAATAATACTATTTGTCAGCCTAACAATAATATTAGTATAAATAACATTATGCGTATTTCTACGTAATTAAGTTTTGAAAATGTAAAAACCTATTGAATTTCTAGTTTATTTAATAATAGTTTATGACAATGAATGTTATGTTTGCTAATGTTCATGCATCAATCGAAGTTGTAAGCTATAGAAATATTCTAATTCCAAATTATGCAGGTTTGATTCAGAGTTAGTCGCAACTTGAGTCACCATTTGAGTTTGTGGGTATTGGAGCATGAAATAGTTATTTTGACGAAATATCGACGAAGAAACAGAATGCGAGATTTCGACAACGAAACCTTTGTGAACAGTGACCAGGATTGATTGATTTAATCCTTCAGTCGGAAACCTGTATAATGATGACCAACAACAATTAATATAATTATGTTGACCATCTAGACATGCAGAAATACTTTCTATTCGAATTTTACATATGCCTAATATCATATCATATTATTTAATTACCGATGGTGTGATCGCTGCTGTAGAAGAAATAGAATCAGAAACCAAAAATCAAGTCGGGCATAAAGGCATGGATAACAAAGGCATGGTAAAGCCATGGAAACACCCTTCAGCTATCGACTTCGATTCCCATAATTACCTAACCGTTCGTGCAGTCGTTAATAATCATCATCACAATCAGAATACTATACGTGATGATTCAATTATTGATGGGGCATATTTTTGCTGTTCCAAAATATACTGTTACTGAAAATAAAATAGATATTTTCCACTAAACTATAATTAGAAATTCTTTCCATACTTTTATGTGAACTGTATGTACCAAATCTGTCTTGAATTGCATAAAATAAAATAAACATGAAGATAAATCCATTGCGTATTTTTACTTCCAAATCACAGAAATATTTTCAAATATTTAGAACGCAATATATTTCAATGTGTTGATTATTACGTTAAATTTTATGTATTTTGAATTGTTCTTGATTTGTTCTCAAATATATCACATCTATGTGTTGTTTTGCTATATATTCAAGTATTTTCAGAAAATTATGTGTAATTCAATGAGTATAGGCCTATGTGAATGTGATACATATTGTGTATTCTGACTATCCTCAAGTCATATTATATATTCATAATAATTCATATCAGTAAAAAGAGAAGGAAATACAGCATCTCTTGAATGAAAATAAAATTATTCACTTCATAAGTAGGGCCTACATAACACTTTCCATATGCCCAATTTCTTATGATTTTTTCCCATGTACCAATGAGCATGCATCGATGCTTATTGATAATAATATGCTCAATGAATGAATATGCTAAAGTCAAGTTTACAGAATCGGTGAAAATTGGAGGGGGTGGTTATTCGAACTCACACTTTCAGAATTAACTAGAGAAGCCAACGCTCGTTAACTAATGTATACCTGATGTTACTATTATGTTAGCCTACATGCTAACCGCGTGAACATCCACTAACTGATGGCATCCAGCGGCGATAAAATAGATTAAAGTCATACTTCTATAATTTTATTCTGAATTAGACTTGCAGATATTCATCCGTGTTCATTCGTACATTCAAACATGCTTGTACATACGATAAATACATTATTATTCATATAGAAGTGTCATTTACACTCATTATTTCTCATTAAACATAATTCTGGATAATAACGATACAGGTTTTATTTCACATGAAGGGTAGGCAGAAGGTACAACGGTTGTCGATTATTTTATTGCCATGTTTGAATAATGAATAACACGGATGCTACAGTCGACACCCTTGCGACTGACATATTGTAACGTGTTTATCTCAATGTATCATTATACATAAATTAACTCAATATATCTGACTCAAATGTATCATTATACACGAATTATGAAACTACATTGTTGGTATATAAAATAACACGAAAAGCGTAGGAAAATAATACAATAAAGAAGAGTTTAGAAATTTAGTGACGTAAAAATACTATATTAAATCGAAAGAAAAATAAAGACATGGAAGTAGAAATGAAAGGAAGAATCGAAAAAAAGAAGACGAACAACAATAATTCCGAATCGAATATTTCTATCACAAAATATTGAATCAATTGTTCACTATCCTGAAAATTATAGGTTTACGATTTCCAGTTCGTTAAATGAATATTATATGATGAATTATTTTCTTTGTGTTGCTAAAATCGCCCGGGATGCCCCGTCCAAATGAGTCCACCCATTGTCACCTTTTGGGGATGGTTTTGCAGAAATAAATACTTATGAAGTTTTTGATTTTGATGAAAATAGCGCACATTGAGAAACAAGACGAAACCTCTATACAGTTGAATATTTAACGTTGTTCCCTGACGTCCAAATGATTCATGGAATAAATATCTCGTGCCTAATTTTAAATCATAGAAGTAATTATGTGAATGAATTTGCACAAAAAGTTCGTGTGGTCAAAAAGTGACAAAGAATATATTTTGATATTATAATTTGCCGAGTTCTTAGATAGAGGCTGCATAGATTCTAATGCTGAAGGTCCAATCTGATTCCAGAGTCTGAAGGAGGATTTTCAGAAAATTATGTGAAAAAATTATTTGTTTCTAATCAGCTGGATATTCCCTCTCTTATTCATCCATTTATCCTGAAAACAAAATGTCTTCACTTCGTTTTTTTATCTGTTTTGAAAAATGTAGAAAACCATGTTTTAGACTTTGGAGAACGACAATTATTAACATTATCCAACGACAAGGATAAATTTTATTGTAACCTCCAAGGACTTTCCTGACTGATAATTGTTTGTTTTCTGTGAAATATTTTTTACTTGCATGTTTGTTTGTTTTATTGTTTGGTTGGTGTGCCGCGAGAGCTGTCCAACATGTCGCTAATGTAATACAGATTATTTGACAACTAGCGCCGCAGCGGGACTCTGAGGAGATCACCACGACTACAATGTTGTACTCCGATCAAATAATAATACGAACACAAGAGTAAACTAACGATAAATTATTTATGAAAGTATAGCATGGGCTGACTGACTTTATTCATATTGGGATTACTGATGCACTGTAATGATGATCATGATCAAGATCTATTGGCGTCGGTGAATGATGAATGAAAAGGTGATCAAGATGAATGATATTTTATTATGTATTTTTGGATAGTGGGACGTGTTCGGTCGTCGTCCATTATTAATGTATCAGTTTCTCAGTTTAAACTTCTCAAAAAATAATTATTCATTTAATTTTGGGTTTAACGACGCACTGTTATGATAGCGCAGATCTAATGGCGCCGGATGGATGATTATGGGATGATGGGATGATGAGATGAGTTTTTGGGTACTGGGAAGGATAGTGGGAAGGAAGCAGTCATGGCCGACTTATTGTAGGAACCATCCCGGAAATTAGCCGAGACTACAGAGGGAAACCATGAAAAACCCCTGTAAAGATGGTCGGCGGCGGGGATCGAACTGGGTTTGAAATTTCCCTCGTCGCCCGGTTTACATGGAGCGAGCGCGTGAACCACTGCGCTGTATGTGCCGGTTTAAACTTCTCAGTTGAAACATTGACTGGTTGAAATCTATAACAGCAGAGGGAAACCACGGAGACCCTCTTTCAAGGTGGTCGACCATAGTGGGAATCGGACCCCCGTCACTTGAATGACGGTTTAGAGTCCTAGCCACTGGTCCAGTCCACACTTGTATGTATAACTCGAGTATTTGGCAGTCAGGTAAAAAACTGATGCTGTTGCCAGGGTGAATCGAAGTACACATTTCGGTAATTGAAGTTATTTTACACGGAATATTAAATGATCCTCGATGGATGAATTTGTTGGATGATGAGTGATTGATGAGGGAGAATTTCATTTTTTGATATATTTTGTTCAAAATTGTTGAACTGACGGAGTTGTAATCTTCTAAATTTTATTTGTTCTTCGTTGAACCTATACTAAATAATAAATTAAGTAGAAATATCAAATAATAATGTTTGAAATTTCCAATTTCTCTCGCGTGTTGTTTGTCAAAAGAAATATTCTAGCTTGAATTCACATTTTCTTTCTAAAAGTTATGGAACGATTGGCCACAAAACTTGTCATGTTCACGTTAAACTTTGATCATTTCTCGGATGAATATAACTAATAAATAATGAATATAGTTTGCAGCGAGATGAGTGAGAGGCGCTTATATACAACTGACATTGTTCCAAGTATATGAAAATGATTCCAAAGCCATGACGCCTATATAAATATACAAATAAGAATGTAACAAACAATATCCATCCTCACGTGAATTAGCTATCAGCTTACATTATTTACGTTTCACAACATCTCTAAAGGCTCACATCATATGAAATGTCATAGCTAAACCACCGTAAAAGCCACTTGGGAGTCCGAAAAACAGTTTTTCTCTGTGAAACATGTCAAAAATTCAGTAAATTTTCCATGCCACGTCGTGGTGTAAATAGACAGACAGATGTGGTGTAATGGAATCAACTTGGCTGTAGCGTTTGCAGGTGGATACGGTGGAGGGGTGTAAATAAGTAATCATCTGAAATACCGTTGTTTATTTTACCACCACATATAATCTGATACGTCGAGTTCAATATGAACAAAACATAGTAGGCCTACTCGTCCATGAGAGTCGATCTGGAGGAATATCAGTTTTTTGGTGATAGCTTTTGAACGGTATGAGGTATCGAAATTCTGAAAACAATGACACACAGATATTTTCAATTCCTTCAAGATGGTTTAAATATTAACTACTTAGCATCGCATAATTTTCAGGTGTATATAGTTGAAAAAAGTATGTTTAGCCGTATACGTGGAATAATTGGGCGATATGAGGTAAATAGTTGATATTTATACCATCTTGAAGGTTTGAAGATATCTATGTTTTCTCTTTCTTCAATTTTGATATCTCATACCGCTCAAAAATTATCACAGAAAACTAATATTCAGCCAAATCGACTCCCACGGACTATTAATAAGGTTTTTTATCTTACAAAACTTTGAAAATCTAAGACATTAAAAATGTGTGGGAAGGTGTAATTAATAATGGACTATAGAATATGAATTTAGTAATCCTTGTAATATTGATTTAGATTCAACATTGTTAGCTTAATTTCGACTGTTGAACTTGGTTGTTCAATTGTTGAAATATAAATTACACATACAAAAATTATCGCCGTTAACAAACCCAAATTTCAAGAAAAAATATATTAGTCTCGATTACTGAAAAAAACAGTAGATCTAAAGCACATAATAATAATCACAACAGGCCTACATTTTTAATATTGATGAAGATATGATATGTATTCTCAATTATACACTTTTTATATAAGTTTCTACCTTTCTACCTTCCATCCATTGCCTTAATTGGGGAACAATGATTTTGTATCAAGTTTCGATGTTATTGGAAAAATATATGTAATTGAGTGGAACGGTAATACTTTGTATGCCTATTTATAGTCTCTAGGAGGCCTATACATAGGATTTAAATTGTACGTCTTTACACTTGTGCCGTCCCCAATTCCTCATTGGTAGTCTACAAACTCCATCGTACATAACTAATCCCACTTCAACATTATTATAGGTACCATAAACTATGACCACCCTTATGTTTATTTTCCAAATACAACTATGCGTGCCCCTTCTTCCTACTCATTACTTTGAATACTTTCCAAGCCTAAATCTTTTGCGTTTGCTAACGCCATTAGATTAATATGTGGACAAGAGAGGTTGCAGGACTTTTCCATTATGTGGGTTTCTTCTCCTCCTTTGTCTCTTTATAATGACTAGATTAGTGGTAGTCTAATGAACCTTGCGGAGTTATTTTCAAAGTGAAGGCTTTAAAACGAGGTCCATGCAGCCTCCCTCTCTAGCATACATGCGAGCTATAATATCATGTGTAACCACTCAGTTTGTAGGCCTCCTTAGTCTCTTATAATTCTATTTGCAAAACATTTTTTTCACGTAGGATTAACAGCTAAAAGTTGGAGTAGCCCGCGGCGAAGCTTATGTAAACCCCTCGTCTGGAACAGAGTTAACATATAAAAAGAACCAGATATTACTAAACAAAACGGTCAGAAAGAGTAAAATGTCACATATACAGTTAGTGAAAAAAACTGCGTTGAACTAGTATTCCATAACAAAACGAAAGAAAACGGTAGTCTAACAACAAAATATAAACAAAAACTTCAGTAATATACGAATTTTAGATAAATTCAACACAGCTTTGAATATTAAGCGATTTTGAAACGTGCAATTGTGTATGAAAAATCATTGATCCCAAAAATAGGCAACTTTACATTTTTTTATTATTACATCGAAACTTGATGGAAAATCATTGTTCCCAAATTAAGGCTATGAATTAAATACAAGATCGTTTGGACGAGGCACCATGGCCCCAAAGAATAGTTGAAGTAAGATACCTCATTTAACAACAATAAATCTTGCATAAAGCTAGTAATTTCAGAGTTAGAAACAATCCACATATTCTCAGTGGGGAGAAAAAAAATGTTGAATCCTCTTATTAACCCGATCTTATTTTTCTTCTTCTTGAAATCTTTTTTCTTATCTCTTTTTCTCTGTTCAAGTATTTATTGTAGGCCTATACAAACATGCCAAAGATTTTTGGGATTGCTATGTTGGTAGCTGACCTGGGTCTTTTGTGGATACAAAAGTTAGCGATAAGTCGATGAATATACACAATTGATGAATACCCCACCGTCGCTATTTTTGATAGTGAAAAACGGTTAATTTGATTCGGATACTATACCTAAAGCAAAACGATGAACCGACTAGAAACGAACCTCGAATATATACTCACGTTGGAACCCCCGTGAAGTTGGCCACGCACATGTGCGAAATCAAATTTTGACAAATGTCATTCGTTAGTGCTTCGTTAGTGCAGGTTAGTGCCCCAAATAAATCGTAAGTGCTATTATAGTGCTGACACTAATTTACCAAATACATGTGCGGGGCCAACTACACGCTGGCCCCGCACATGATCGGAAATTGAAATTTTTGGACGTCATCATCTTATATTGTGTTAGTGCTCGTTAGTGCCGCTCATTTTATCGTTAGTGCTGTACTGGTTTGGAGCAAAATCGACCCAAGTCATGTGCGGGGCAGCCCCGCACATGAGCAATTATAGCGTTTTTATGGCGTATAAATTAAGGTATTCGTTAGTGCTAGTTGGTGCCACAAAAATTATCCTTATTGCTAGCTCAGTTTAGCCACAAATAAAATCAAAAAACGATTAATAATTTAGCGCAAGTGTTATCTATGTGCGGGGCAAAAGCAATTATACACATGCGAACATGAGCAATTATGGCATTTTTCTGTCACACGGAATAAGGTGTATGTTGAGAATTATCGTTAGTGCTAGCTTAGTTTATCCACAATTCAATTCACAAAATCGATATATAATTTGTCGATGGTGCTATGTGTGCAGCATCCCCGAAGATGAGCAATAATGGCGTTTTTATGACATATACACCTGGAGTTTTTGTTAGTACTGGTTAGTACCACGAAAATTATCGTTAGTGTCAGTTTAGTTTGGCCACAATTGATTTCTAAAATCGATACATATAATATAGCGCCGGTGCTATCTATGTGCGGAGCCAACTTCACGCTGGCCCCACACATGATCGAAAATTGGAATGTTTTGACGTGATCATCTTAGATTGTGTTAGTGCTCGTTAGTGCCACAAAAATTATCGTTAGTGCTAGCTCAGTTTGGCCATAAATTAGATTCAAAAATCGATATTCAATTTAGCTACGGTGCTATCTATGTGCGGGGCCAACTCCACGCTGAACAGCTTCACTCAAAGCTGAACAGTATATCTTTTACTGTAGGCCTATATGCCTATAACTGTTAAACTTGGATGATTCCAATATACCGTTTTATGAGTATAAAAAAACTTGAGTAGTACCACTCAATGATATATATTTTTTCCAACACACTCTGTGAGTTATGATTAAAAAAACTTGAAGTATTTCTGTAATTCCTCCCACAAATCATTTCAATGTCATTTTCAACTCTTTCTGCTCAAATGAAGTGCAAACTTCCCTGCATTCTTGTATATGTATGAATATTATATTCCTAGAATATCAAATAATATTTTATAACAGCTTCATTGTTTTCCTCTCTGAATAGATTACGTACATATAATAAAGGCCTATTATAAGAGCTTATATATCGTATTAACTTGAAGTACAGGTAGTACATTATTTTATACCGTATACGAGAGCAAACAAAACTCAGATTAAAAGATTAAAACACACTTCAACTTAACAAACATGGTATTTGCATTGTTTCTCAAGTTTTCAGTTTATATTATGTGATGCTGAATAAGCTAGTTCACATTCTCTGCGTGGTATATTGGGTATTATCCATAGAAATGGTATCCAAATGGAAATAGGATAGGACCCTTTCTCTGCTTTCTCTGTTAGAAGTTTATAAGCCTGGTAGATTGTTCTCAAACATTTATTTTTCATTCTACTCACAAATGAAGAATCTTTTTATACATATGAAAATGAAAAATCCTGCTTCTTATTAAATATTCCTATACTTTAAATCTTAAAAACAAGTTGTATTTAGGACACACAAAGTATTTTTTCCAAGCTTCATTTATTTAAATCTGCATATTGTTCTCTCACGCAGAACATGAATTGATGTTCTCACTCACAGTTTCAAATCAGAACTCGAAGAAAATCTAACCGATTTCCATTTGAAACAATTAGCTAGGTTAGCAAATCAATTGTTAGGCCCTAACTATATCTACGAGTCGAATTGAAACTTTTCATAAATGGTCTTAATTGCTAATTACTCGATTCGTCCGTGAGTTTTTTATGACTCACATAAATCATTATTTCATTTCATCTCTATGAAGCTATAGCCTAATTTCATTATGCCCAAATGACGCATAAGACTTGCAAAGTATATTGTGATTTATAACAATTATTATTTTTATTATAAATATCCGGTAAATAATTTCATAAAGAAGTAGTTCATGAGTTACTATTATATATTATTATACAATATTATCTCCAATATATTTATATACCTAATAGAAACATAATAGAAAGTAATAAAAAATGTCTCATTTAGATTATCATTGTCAAGATAATTTATTTATTATGTAAGTGATCATGATCTATTCTATTGTATTCCATTTACTCTGGAATTTGAGTCCATCTTCTATCGGTCAAATCTCAACGCTAAAAACATTATACAGCTTTCAAAGATAAGGTCAGATCATATAAGACAGTAATTGAATAAGAAATGTTTATATTGTAAATATTATAGTACATCAATATATTGACTTAGACAGTCGAGTATTAGATCGTTGCAATAAAACTAACTATCAATATTTGCCGTGCGACTTATTCCCTAAGACACCGCTAAGTGGTTCTATCTACGTGAAGTATGTGTACTGTTCGCACACAACTCAGTCATCGTTTGCTCGTGTCTGTAAGCGGTTTCCTATCGGCACAACACAAACACGCACGTACATCGTGCTATTGACACACTCAGCACCTTAGTGGAAACTGCTCGATCATTGTTCGCTGGGGGGTGAGATTTTATAGACGGTGGAAAACATGAGAATAAGGGGGTATAATACGAAATGTACTACGAAATGGATGTGAAATTTTTGAAATTCAATTACGTTCCGATTGCAACAACTCGAGTCAAGAAAATTATTAAATCAATTTGATCGTATTTTAATTCAACATATATATACCGGAAAATATAAATATATATAATATGTATGTGGGGGTGTGTGTACAAATGTTAGAATTGTTCACAATCTCTGGTACTATAATTATCCTAGGATCTTTTGTTTTTAAATGAGTTACTTCAAAATTAATTATTCCTCTTGGGGTGGTGAGATCGCCCTTGATGGGCCCCATCCAAACTATCATACATTTGATCCTATCAAAGTTCGTTATTGTTCTAAATATGACTTATGGTTTCTTATAATTATTTTTATCTCCAATTTGTGTCATATGAAAGAATGTGTTTTTATTACGATCACTATTTTACTACTTTTTTCTATTTTTATTTCACTTCTTCCATTTTAAATTCATATCTGTTTCTTCATTATGAATTCTTTTAATCACGCGGTTTGAATATGAAACCAAACTATTGATGAAATAGTACTATATTCATTCTGAAGCAAATTATATGATTTTGTGGGTATGGAATCTTTTTATAATATCATTTTTAATTTTTTTTTACATTATGGTTATGAATTCTGTCGCATAGCATGGTATATATTAGCTTTATCAATAATTTCAATTTCAATTATTCACATTAAATTTTTCAATACTTCGTGATTAGCAGCAACTAAGAGCAAAACATTGTACATTTACTACGAGTTAATATCTGGGATAGATTATAACCCATTTCCGGGCAGAATTTTCTTGCTATAAGATTGTATGAGACACGCTATGGGGGCACGCAAAGTAAAGGGATAAATCAAGTAATGCTGTATTTGTGTATTAAGTGAGTGTATTTATATACACTTTTTTTTTAATAACATCGAAACTTGATACAAAATCATTGTTCCCCTATTAAGGCTAAGGATGAGAGTAGGATCGTTTGGAAAAAATATTTTTTTTATGAATTTTTTTAGTTATTATGGATACAACAGACCAGAAAATTGTTGTGGTTGTTACTTTGAGTCCTAGTGGAAACGTGAAAACGTGAACATAATGCTTGAACCACATATTGTTAAATTGGGAAAAAGATTCTAAATCTAATAATATTAGAAAAGAAAAGGGTGATTTTGTGTTACTCAGTACCAAATGGTGGGTTAGTTGGTCAAGGTTGGTGTCCTAACCTCCAAAGGTGGCTGATTGTGATCAATGTCTGTATAATTTCATACTGTTTATGACTGTTTTATCTAATTTTAGGGTAATAATTTCATCGGTCAGGCACCGTTTGTTTTTCGATAGATTCAATGTTTATCCATCAGAAAACCCCATCTTCAGGACCAAATTTGCAAAATTAGGGATGATACCGAGTGTGACATATTTATCAAGAAAAGTTTTTTAGTGTGTGGGAAAATGTGTGGGTCCAAATGAAAAGTTCAACTCGATGATAGGAGATAACTTTTCACATCAGTCGATGTATTGATAAACGATCTCGATAAACGATTTTCCCCAAAAAAACATCATTCAGTTTCCGATGGACTTTAGGTAGGCTAAATAAAGGTGTGACGAGATTCTCTTGGAGGCTAATTTTTCAAATGGATCAGATAAATTTGCTGTATTTAAGTTCATACAATATTTGGATTCCATTCAATTTCGTGTTTCTAACTATAGCAAATATAATGCCAGAGTTTTGGTGGAAGGGCCATGTTTTAAACGAGTCTCGATATGTTCATACCGGTTGAACCACCGACACTGATTATTGGAAATAGTACGAAATCCCGCAAGAGTACGCAAGGTAATAGACCTTATCCTTGTATTGCGCTAAATCATACGTCATTGAATATTCATTGAGGGATCACAGATAAAGGAAATAAGTGTCCTTTGCAGGGACGTCGTTAGGATTTGTGTATTGGGGGGGGGGGGGGGGGGCAGGTTGGCCACTAGACGCTCGCTAAAATGGGGTCTGGAGCTACACAGTGAATTTTTTGTACCATTTTTAAAGTGATTTTGTCGATTTACAAGCAATTTTAAGGAAAATAATTGAATCAATATGGATATTTTCGAAGTTATTTTCAATAATTGGATCATGCAGATTTTTTTAGCCATTTTGCGATTTACCCCTCCCCACCAAAGCCCCGCAGGAAATTTTTTGAGATATGTTATTTTTTAAGTGATTGTGGCAATCTACAAGCAGTTTTGGAGGGTAATAGTTGAACCATTATGGACATTTCCGAAGTTATTTTCAATCAATATGTTAGCATTCTGGACATTTTCGAAGTTATTTTCGTGATATCTCCCAGCAAAATATTTCATTGTGTGTTATTCGTAGGTCAACACGAGTCAACATACATATACCTATGTATATATTTTTTGTAGAAGGATGCATTATTACTGGTGAGGCGCAAATGACGATTGGTGGAGCGCACGCCCCACCTTGGACCCCCTAACGACGTACCTGTGTTAATGCTTTTGAAAGAACTATAGTTTGTATGGAGAAAAGAAAACTTGGATTTTCTCTCTTCTCTATTTTCTATCTCTTTGTATCTTCTTTCTTCTCTATATTCGTCTTCTTTTGTTCTTTATCATCCATATTATACTTCATTTTATAAATATTATAAAAATATTATAAAACATTATTCAACGGAATGTGTCAATTCGAATGTTGTATTTGAAACATGTTAATGAACATGAAATAGCGATGATGAAACGATGAGGAAACATGAAATATGTAAAAAAACATATTATGGTATTTGTGACCTATTTGTGATTATGGAGACAAGTGCACCCAGAATAAATTGCTTCTGGCCTGCTATTACCTCTCGTTTATCAGCTTACATACTTCATTAAGTGAGTCCTAATGAAGATCGATGTCAACGTCTAGCGTGACTGGAAGTGACGCGTGACCTTTGTTGACCACTTGACCCCACGCTTGACCTGCTAACAAATTGACCCAGGTCGTGTTAGTCAGCCAGCCGAGGTGAGATGCTTTGCTCTACGTGCTATACTGCTATGCAAATAACTTGTAACTGGTTTCATAAATAGGCTATGAAGATTGGGATAACTAAACAGCACATGTTTTTTTAAGGATACAAATTAATTCTGTTGACATGGTAATAAAATAGCCTGATGAATTCACTTCAATGATGTCCTATAGGATGTTGCTGTAGAACCACTAACAAACGCGGATTTGGGGGTTGCGAAAGGAAGGTCAAAAAATATTCTTCAAAGTATACAGACCCGGGCCTAGAGCGTTAAATATTGAAGGAGCGCCAAATTTTCACCATTGAAATTGGAAATTACACTATCAAATAAAGTTGTATTAATGTTAGTATCGTATCGTAAGATATCTACTCATAACAATGAGAGTATTAAAAAACCTTGTTCAAAACATATTCATTAAAAATCATTCATTTGGTGGTAGATATTGTTTTAAAAGTTAATGGGAAGGATGGGGTACAGCGACAATAATTTTCTAGCCATAGAGGCGTAAATTGTCTTGATACGGTCCTGACCGGTAGACCAACTGACCATTTTATCTGGCCATTTAACCATCGGTTGACCAAATTATTGTATTTTTCCCCACTGTATAAGAACACTATAGCCCTAATAAATGTATAAACTGAGACCGAACATTCTAGTTTTCTGAAATGTTTTCTGTTCATCGAAGAAATTAATTTAAGACGGAAAATTGGTCTCAGATTCTAACGATAGTGTGCGTTTTTGGGACCATTTGAATAAATTCAATATTTCCATTAATGTTGATGGGAATGTATTTTTATCATGTTGATTTGAGTCAATTTATTTTGCATGTAGACCTTTTGCCTATCACAGAAAAAAAACATTTTTGTCTGTGCCTCTATGCAGTGCAATGTAATATAAGTAGGCCTATGTGGAGAAATATATAGCATAATTGAATGAACATTATTATTTATATTATTTTTTTTTTTAATGTTGCTTAACGACACCACCATGCAGCTAGCTTATATGGGGGTACGAATGAGCGGGTGAAAATGAAACGATGAAGTGATGATGTTAAAGGACGTTCCCCTTAACCATAGAATAAAGAAGTCTTCTTTATTCTATGCCTTAACCATGTCATGTGTGGAACCCACGCCCGATTTGACTGCAGTTTCTATCGCTAGCGGTAGTTGACTGAGCCACGGGTGGCGGCCATTATTATCATTATTATATTATTATTAAAACAGTATGGGTATAAATGACTAAGCCTGTATGGTATGGATGAAGTCTTTGGAAACCTATATGTAGATGTACAGTATACATACATATTATGCTTGTCTATGGAAGATATGGATGTAAACATGTATGTATGTGATTTTAATTAAATCCGTAGTCTCCAAAAACTGTGATTGTCTTTAGTTTTGTAAACCCATTGTGTGTATTTTGTAATTGCCAAATTGTGTAATTGTGTACACCCAATCTCGACATAAAGACTTGACGAATCATGCTTCATGCTTTTATTTCTTTTTTCATCATAGTCTAAGTGCTATACCTGTATAGTGTCAAATCAAGTAACTCAGTGAGTTTAAGGACTAGTTTACTTATCTGATGGCGTTCTTAAAACGAGTTCATACATTTATTACTGGTTTGTGAATGAGTTTTCAGATCGTGAGATTAAAATTATTCCAGTTCGGCTCTATAATAATCAAATTTTACAGAATCATTATAGTGTAATTTCAACAAGACACACAATTTTAGAAATGTTATAACAAATAATTCTTTTTATATTGGATTTCTTCAAAATTCATTTCTCCAAAGTTCATTCCACTTCAAAGTTCAAAGTTCAGTTCGTTTGTTTCATAATATTGAAAGATTTCAATAAAGCATTGAATATTTGTTTATTTGTTAAATATTTGTTTTGTAAATTCATGTTTATTTAACACATATGGGATTAACGTTTCATTTTGATGAAATATTCAGAAAAACAGTAGCCGGCTCTACCTTATCTTTGTTAGATTTTAGTTTGTCAGAAATAGAAATAATACATTTGAGCAAACTTGAGAGATTGCGACTCAGTATGAAGTAGAATTTTTTGAAACGTATTCGATTGAAACGTAGTATGCAATAAAATAAGACTATAAAGAGTATTCCTCGTCATATCTTCTACATGTTCCTGCTCCACTCCCCCCCACCTACACCCCCCCCCCCCCCCTCCCAACCTACAGTGAGTGCACATGTCCGTGTGACGTCACCCACTGATGACCGGCAATGTTCTTAAGAGTATCAGTGGGTGGGAAGGGGGGAAAGGGGGAGGCATCAAGGACCAATCAAATGCCAGTGATTTGTCACCTGTCTTGATAGCTACCTCCTCCTGAAACAAGTGTGTTCCCAATAGCTGGGTATCATACCGCGCAACCGCTCTCCTTCAGCTAGTTGGTCCGCCTCCACCGCTCTCTTCGCTAGTTCGCTCTATTACATCACTCTCTCTATCTCTCTCTCTCTCTATCTCTCTCTCTCTCTCTCTCTCTCTCTCTCTCTCTCTCTCTCGCTCTCTCTCTCTCTCTCTCTCTCTCCATCACTCCCTCTCTCTCTCTCTCTCTATCTCTCTCTTTCTCTCGCTCTCTCTCTCTTTCTCTCTCTCTCTTCCACTCATCACCACAGATTACTAGAGGTGGTAACGATATAACACACTCAATGATGCGGATGAATGTGCTGCTATATTTGTTGTAACGAACTCATTGTAATATTGGTCTTATTTTATACAGGAAGTTTTGAACCTTCTACATTGCTGACCTTTTTAGAGTATAGTGGAGGAATGTTCGCCCAAACCCACCTTCGCCACAGGAGCGAAAACCATTGAGATAGCTCCAGTACGGTCAATACATAGCTGGCAATGGCAGAACGCTGCAACAATAAAAATAGAGAATAAAAAAATGATCATCCCCATGGAATTTAATAATATTTTGATATTTATATATTATATAATAGATACATATTCAAATACTGGGCATACCAAGTCAAGACGGTTTAGTCAAATCACATGGGCTCCGATCAAGTGCACACACATTAACGTTCCTCATTGTGTGAAATGCTGCAGAAAGGAAGAACAAATTGGGACCAACCAGAATTTCAAATTATTAGAATAAAGATGATTTTTTTCAGTGAAATGATATCAAAATTAGTGGTAAATCACACTCTTTTCACTACACTCACCTTATTTTGTAAATAATTTGATGAATGATAATATTGCAATTATATATTTTTTAATTTGGTCAAATTATCTTCATGTTTTCGTAAATTGATTTAGTCGTTGTGTAACTTGGATTCAGTCCTATATGCTTTAACACAGTTCAATTTGAAATCCTGTGTAATTAAAATAATGTATCGGTCAAGAATGCAGCATGCAACACGACCATGCAATGCTGCAATGAGAGCATGAGCATGTGAAACAGCGACACAGAGAACACCTTGCTCTATTATACCTCTGACTGATTTATGCATGAACTTTACTGTATAAGTATATCACTTCTGCAAGCTGACTGACGCGGTAAATGCTCTCAAACATGCTGCGACTGAACATGCTGAATCGTCATTCAGAAGACCGGGGTTCGATTCCCGCCAAGTTTGACTATCGTGTCGATTGTCGTCCTGATCGACTATAGACCTAACGTAACAAGAGATTTTGTGTGGTTTCCATCTGTCATTGGGTGATTGGATAGTTCCTTAAAAATTAGCCACGACCGATCCCTTCCCACTCGAAACACTGAGGGGGACGTATATACCTGGGAGGATTTAATATAAGTACATCTATTAAATCCTCCTAGGTATATATACACACAGTTTAACAGTTTCAAGTATACATGTACACGATCGTACCTAGTGTCTTTCCGTTTGTATACATTGTAGTGAAATTGCATATTTCATACCGTTTAGAGAAGTATATGCCCATATCCAAGTTTTAACATGTTGTCGAGCCATAACAATTAGCAAACATTCACATTATAATACATTTTATTTTAATGAAACGCCCCTTGATGAGGTAAAATTAGATAGCGAAAATGTAGGATGTTTGGCCTACTGCTCCACACAATTGTTGTAATAATAAAATTTGACTCATTTCAGGATTTTCGATTAATAATTGTCTGCATCCTATTATGTATTGGTTAATTTCGTATTTTTGCTCTGTTAAATTCTCGTGTTCATTTCTATCTTCGAAATTATCTGGCTGGAACTCTTTCCCTCGATCTCCGGGTGAGTTACGTCTCTTATAAGAGGTACCTATATGAAGAAACTGGAAGCAAACTTCCATTCTCCATCAAAATACATATCAGTCACCGACGCCTATAGACCTTGGGCATCATTAAAGCGCGTCATTAAACCCAATAAAAATAAATAAATGCTTACAAAGGAAGCGCCAAGAGTTATAAGGGTAAGCGAAGTCGTTATTTACTCTCATACATGCATGTTGTATATATTCACATTTTTGACATCGGAGTCTAGTATGTAGTATGTACAATCATTGTTTCAAATCTAGGCAATTTAGGCTAAATATGATATGAACGAGTGGGCACTTCTTGATTGTTTCAAGACTTTGAGGTAATTTTGTCACCCGTATAATTATGTCTAACAGTAAAATAGTATTCAACTATTAGGCCTATGCGTAAGTAACTGTTCATTTTAGGTTAACTTAGGTTGATTTCATGCATGTTCTCAACTACCCCAACAATCAGTAATTGATGATATGGGTGTAATAACAACCAGCTATGTGATTACGAATATATAAAAACGTGAAAGGACGTTAAGAAAATCCCACGACTTATATGCAGGACTCAAACCCACGCGCCGAAAGGTAGTTTCTATTTAATAGCTTATAATTATTAGTGTCAAATATATATATTTCAGGATTATTGATTTTTCTTTTGAAATCTGCGAAGGTGAAAATAAAAAACTTCTTCCGATATGAGAATTTTCGCCGCTCATCTACTAAAAGTCCTGTGTTTAATTATTTTTGTTCAGAAAATTCAACTAAAATTATAGATATAGGCCTAGGTTCACATGAATAATATGACAATATTTCCTTGTCACCTCATCTCATCTTCAATCCACATTCATTATCATTCATTTATTATTATTCAATCTTTATTATCAACTCATCTTCAATGTTTGAAAAGCAGACTTCGACAAAATAAGACGCTGATGGCAGCTTTGGTTCTTACCCCCAAAAAAGTATAGGTCGTTATAATCAAACACCTGTACCAGCTGGATCCTTACCGCGACCACCACTTGAAATAACGCCTAGGCCTATAGCTAGCAAGTTCTTTTGATTGGTTTCTATTTACTAGTAGAGCTAAGTACCATGGCAACATGTCCACAGTTCTTGTGTATACTTACATTGTTGTTAGCACAAAATCGTAGCACTGCTTTTGAGGTGGGCTAAAAATAAGTCACATTCTTTGATCCAAGAGACCGTGACCGTGCCTCTGTTATTATATCGTGTTGTTGTGGTATTTAGATCTCCCATTAGAGAACATTATCCAATCAATGTCCTTAGTCTCTTGGAGCTAGCTATAGGCCTAGGACATTGTTTTAAGTGGCAGTCGCGGTAAGGGTCCTGGAAATGCAGTGGAACAACTGTTATCAAGATAAAACAGATTTGGATTCATTTTTTTGTAACATATAATAAATATAGGCCTAGGCCTGATGATATTTTTTCAATGCCAATAGTATGCTATTCATTATATTGTGCCTTAACGGCGGGTTTGTAACTATAGTGATTGAATGGATGGATGAAATTGAATCTTTTTTGAAAATTGGAACTTATTTGTTTCTGTATTTTTCGTGAGTATTTATAGCAGGATGTGTTTGGACAAGAAACATGAAAAAAATTCAGCATGCAACATTTTTGTCATCATAAAGCAGTGAATCGTGATTTTGACATACCGGTAGATGGAAGAAAATAAAAAATACAATAAGACCATGATAGAATTATTCGAATCAAGTTCTCAGTAAAATTTCCTATGAGATTGAGAATTACGTATACCGTATAGTTGAAAATTTCCACAAAATTTTCATTCGATTTACTCAAAAGTACTTACTGAGTATACGTGGTTGTACTGTGGTGAAAGTGGAATCGCGTAGAGGTGATCTAGTCAAAATTCATACACAGTTATTTTCACCATAAATTATGTTTTTTTTCTGTTGATTCAATGTAGGCCTATCTTTAATGGTTGGGTCAGATGACGCATAATTTTCACAAGAATATAGTGGAAAATGTGATGGTAATTTTTTGTTTCCTCAATTGTATTAAAACCGATAGATAAATGATTCAGATGATGTAAATTTATATTCAAAACAGATATTCATGACCATCGGTCGAGCAATTTTACTCCCAAAGTATACACGGAGAGATATAATTATATTATTATAAGATGCTACCTATACAGTATAATGAATCCATGTCTTGTTACTGTTTTGTTTCATGAGTAAATAATCGGAGAACGAAATTCGTAATTTTTGTGTTCTTGAATAAAGTTTAGCGTGTGAGGCAGCTATATGTGTTTAATTCGTATGCACTTTTCTTATTCAAATTTCATGAAATTGTTTTAAAAATGTATGCCTATATAAATATTTGATGTTGATCAAAAAATGTATTATGAGCTAGCATATCCCAGATTATGACAAAAATGCTACTAGGCCTACTAGATTCAAAATACTTGTTGAATTCGAACATTTGTTTCCCAATCACTGCTGTTTAGTTGATGAGGTGGGATCGACGGCGATCCCACCATAAACAAAATTATTTCCATTTTTCACTCAATTCATTCATATATTAATATCCAAAAATTCAAAATAACAATGACGTAATTGTTATTTGTTATCACTGTATAGGAAAACACAAAAGCGGAAGCGTTGTATAAGATTTGGAAAGCGTTGTAGAAGATGAGCGATATATTTAATGTACTCGAAAGTTAAATGCACACCTTGATTTCTGAATTGTTATTGACCTTCCCTATTCATTCATTCATACATATCACCTCAATTTTAATACGCATAGCCTTGCAACCTTGTGTGGACTTTCATTGACAAACTTTAATATCAATTAGTCATTTTTGGAATAAAGTTATTCATTTTCATAACGAGCTATCCAAATTTCTTCAAACTTATTAGAAATATGTATCGAAACAGTACAACATTCTGTGGAAATTTATCTCAAAACGTCTCATAAATCTCAAACTGATGAAATGGAAATATTGCACACTCTACGCATAGTCTTAGCGGGATTAACCAAGGTTTCCGATTTTTTCCCGAAAAATCCGTCCATCCGATTTGCTTGAAAAAATTTCATGAAAAAATTTCATTTCAGAAAACGTTTCATGTCGATTGGTTACTCTGTTGTATGCCCCATACAAAAATACAAAATAAAAAAATATGTAAGTTATATAAACGGAGTTCGATTCTTTTCCGATTTGAAATAGAAGTCTTCGCTACGCTCATCGAATCAGTGATCTCACAATGACAGTGTACATACTACATATAGTAGTGTGATGATAGTGCTCATAAACGTGGCCTGCAGTTAAAAAGCGACACATAGGCCCTAAGACCTATCTAGAAACGTTGATTATTGTTGGATGCAGCAATATATAGGCATATTTATATGATTATTGTAGGTAATGCCTTTAGTCTGAAGTAATTATGTCACTACCTCCCTGTTTTATTTGCAGCTCATTAATCCCTTTACAATTTAATTGGTTATATGTGTTGATTTTCTCAATGGGTTGTTGTAGTAAACTTGATGTAAAAACAATAATTACGTTATTATTTACATCAAACCGGCTGTTTGGGTTCATTTGAAATTTTGGAATAATGTGTATCATTATTAGATTAAAATTACGTGAAATTTAGAATTCATTCACAATAATTACGTTATTATTTACATCAAACCGGCTGTTTGGGTTCATTTGAAATTTTGGAATAATGTGTATCAATATCAGATTCAAATTACGTGAAATTTAGAATTTATTCGATGAGAATGTTATTTCCAAATTTTCTCTCCTAGGTTATACTTAATATGTTTTTTGAAAATATCCCGGAATAGATTTTCTCAGAAGTGATTGATCTATATAAACCTACAGTATCGATTTAGATGATAACACATGTGTAACTTCCAAAATATGACAAAATATGTACTTTCGTTTGACGTAGGTCTATGGTGTGCGAACAACAACAAAAATTGCTCGTTTTTGTTTCGAGTACTGTAAAAATGTGTATTCGCTTCGCTTATTCAATGATTATATTATTTATAATAAGGACGGACATAGGTTAGAATACAGCACAGCACAGTCATAGTATGTTTTTGAACATCCAAATGTCATCCATGTATCATCTTCTCATTCTTGTGGTCAAACAACTTAGTCCTATTTGTTTCTGAGTCCATTATAAGCAAAGTTAATCATCACGTAGTCCTTCCTACTCGACTGTCAGGATTCAGGAATCCGGTTTTCCCGCTTTAACGAAATACGAATCGATTTGTTGCTTGAGCTTACATTTTATTCCGCTAGGTAGCATGAGCGCAGTCCCTCCCTCACCCCTCCTCTCATGGCGTCCGACCAGCAGAACGTTTCTCAGCCAGACCGCCTGCCTGCCAGCCTGCCATGTAATATAACCAGCCAGTCGAATACAGGCGCAGTGCCGATGTGAAGGTGTCGCGGTAGGCCTACGTGAAAATACGCTTAAAACCACGTTTTCCGACGTCAAACCGTTGATTCGATGCTTGTCAGTTGACCTAGCTTGACCTGTGAAGACCTTTGCACAAGAATTGCTACTGTATCACTGAAACAGGGGTAGTAATCAACAATATCTGAAAGGTTATCGTATTTATACCTGTGTTTCTATATTGTGACATTGCACCAAATTCTAGTTTAAAGTTAAACTACACTGCTGTCTGGTATCGCGTGTGTTTGTGATTAATCATTACTTAACCCAGTAATTACGAAAGTTAAACGTGTTTTAATTTGTACCCTATGCAGCATTTTATCTGCATACATGTATGTAGACGACTCGTAATTTAATTAAAAATATAATTAAAGTGGATTGTGTGGGAGATAAAACAGAGACATTAATTTCGTTTTATACCGACTATCTGTCAATAGTAGAAACGTTTATAATGATTTAAACACGGTCGTACGTTTATATAACGCAGATCTTTGAGGTGAAGTGTACCCGAACTATTATAATAATACATTTAGTTTTATATTATTCCCAGTTTCAATCGCACAAAAGTCCTCGACGGTATAATATAACAACAGGGGGTAACTTATTGTCCGAATAACCTTTATTATTGGCCATTACTTGAAGAGAAATCCCTTCTTTACCTTGCTTCGTTCGAAAAGTAGAAAAACTACTGAGCCACAGCTTTCAAATTTTTGAAGGCCACCAACACATTGTCGGTGCACGCTGCTCGCTGGAGGAGGGACTACCTTCGTACAGATAACTACAAAAGTGAGTAAACTTCGCTTTATCCCAGCAATCTAGATTAAAGTAATTATCTCGAAACAATTGTACCGACGTGAGGGTTATGTTAGGCGCCCTCATTTATTGTTTAAGACGATGATATTCATTGGAAGATAGGAATCAATATCGTAACAACATGCTGATTGTGAGGAATAATACGAAATAATATTATTGTGGATACGGTTGTCGGTTTAACTGTCTGAAGAAGGCTAATCTCATTAGTGGTGACCATGATTTATGGTTAAAAGTCTTAATTGAATAGAAAATATCTTGTTTCGTGCAGGGCAATGGTGAGTGTGTGGTGTTTACCGTCAAGTAGGCCTATTGAATTAACCCCATGTAAAATAATAGACAACCGCCACCCGGCACCCGCGTGTATTTGCATGTTAGTCAATGCCTCAGTGATATTTGTAATTATACCTCTTTATAAGTGCTGTAACGAACGTATTGTATCATTTCGATTACTACTCGATTGTTTTAGATTTCTTCAGAAACGTCGTTTTTGTCTCTCGCCTCTAATTTAACAATCTCTAATTGAATACCGCCTTCCAGTCAGTATTGGATCCAATTAACAATTTAACATTATAGATCTGTAACCACTGAGGTACTTCAAAGTTGAAACTATATTTAATTATTCATTGACTTACCTTATAGTTTACATTTACACTTTAATTCGATTTCTTCATCCACTTACCTACCGGTATATTAATTAAAAGTACGTTTTCTATAACTTGACTGGTTTTAGCTTCTACCGTTAGTGCTTACAAATATTTAAGCATAATAATGTTATGCATTAGTTGCATAATAATTCTGAATTTGAGATTAGTTTGTAATTCCACCCTGAATGTTCAACTTTGCACTAGTCCAAACATGATTGTGAACCGGGATACGAAGCAAGGTACTCGTGAGTTTAAGTTGACAGTCATGATGTGGGTTTGGTTATACCCTTGTCGAATGAAGCTAGCAGGAGATAATCTAATTATTCAACTTAAATGCTAAGGTTTATCCAAATTGCAAAGGGCCAGTTAAGTCCTGTCGGTCTAATAACGAGCGCCAATTAACTTGGCTACAATTTATGCATTATTTCTCTCCCAAGCTAATGAAGGTTGGTTAGGAGCTATGCCCTCCTCTCAAAACATTTTACGTAGCTGTGCGATCGATGCTTGGTGTAACGGAACGTGTAGGCTACAAGCCAAAAATGCTAAACCATAACTTCATAGTCGAGGTTTTGAAAGTTTACAGAAATATATGATTGCTGGGGTATAGGCCCCAAGCTAAAATAGATGGGGTTCAATATAATTAAAAAGTCAGATTTCAGAAAATCGTTTTGCTGAGACACATAATTGACATTTTGACATTCAGACACATATGTCCATTTCAGAGTGATTATAGCAGAACCGTCGGTCACGTAGTTGCGAGATCAAACCAACATTAACACAGAAGTATTTGTTGTATTATTAAGAAATCGACATTTCTTAAGCTCGTTAAGAGAATTGGTTCTTGAGACGTTTATAGATCTAGATTATTACTAATTTTTTAGTGTGATACGCAAGCCTAGTATCTATACATTATTTTCATTCAGTATTTACTTCAATGTTCAACATGTGATGATCATTCCGGAGACAGGTCACCAGAATAATTTCTCAGTAGGAATACTAATTAACAGCATTTTTTCCTTGATTTAGACACCTATAGGCCTACATTTTTTGTCCCGTTAACGTCAAACGAGTTCAGCTGTTCATATATCTTGAAAAATCCCGCTGGTGGAAACTTCTTTCCGTCGTATTATGATTGTCACTCCAAGCAAATGGACCATAGTGGCTCTCTCTCTCTCTCTAGTGTAAACCACAATTAATTAGGGCCCTGCCCTAAGTATACTGCTATGTAAAAATGAAAAAAAAATCAACGTTTTCAAAATTTATTCCAGCTCTGCGCATCTTTCATAACTTCCATAATGGAGACCTTGTTATGAAAGTAGATATAAACTGTGGTTTGCTACTTATCACTTATACGTATTAAATAACAAACGTACAATTCACTCAAGATTTTTTTCCACGCTAAGTAATCATCTCGTTATACTGAAGGCTGCTAATACTTATATGATAAGAGATCCTTCTTCCGTCATTGCTGTGTATTTGTTTACAAGATGCCAGTAGCGTATCATTTTGTATGTATTAGATAAAGAGAGCAGATCGGCAAGACAGGGAGACGGAGTGAGGCGGCGTCGACATCGAGTCTGTCGTAGAAAGACCAGCCATGGAGTCTAATCTAATCATGTTTGTGTGTGTATTTTCAAATGTGAGGAGGAGAAATCGCTGTCTCATTGGGCAACCTTGACGCTCAAAACAATCCGAGCTGATTGAATGGAGGAACTGAATCAATTCAGAACCCCCTTGCCGCTAGTAAGCTCACTGGTTGGTGGAGAAGAGACCGTACTATATTATACCCATCTTGATTCGTGATAGAATACGAAATGTTCAATCGACATGGTTAATATTTAAATTGTGAAGACTAGACTATATTTTTCACATTTTTTTATTACTGTAGCCTTAGCAATAGACTTTTCAATTTGGGCATCTAGATTGTAGTAGAATGTTGTATACCGATCAATATAGAAAAGAAAAGGCAAAATCTGGCTATTACATTTTGCAAATTTTTGATCAAGAGCTACGTCCGCTTTCACTGTCCACCTTGCCTGCCAACCCCATCACTCAACGTGGCCAAAATGTTAATAAAAAAAACAGGGTCATTAATAATAAAAACATTGCGTTCAAAATTTTGCAATTTTCCCTCCAACGACTATACACTATTTTCACACAGTGTAGATTCACAAAACTGAATAAGAGAAGTACCTAGTTCAAATCGAGAAAATACTTGAAACAATGTTGAGTACGGTCTACTATATCAATCCACTTTCTTAAATCATATAGATTTTAGACTATACACTTCGAGAGTTGACAACTAACACTCAGCGAATGGTCGGCTGAGGAATGGTCGTGCAGTCCAGGAAGGACCAAGTTATTTTGATTGCAACCTATAATTACCTTACGATAAAAATCGGAATACTTTTTTAGTTTTTTAGATGCATATCTTATAAAATACAATATGTATATTGTCTACTTACCTAGAAAACCAGAAGATTCTGAGAATTGTCAAGGTGGATAAAGAATTTTCATTATATTTTCCTCTTCTTCCAGAGATCGGAACTTTTTCAGGATCTAAGAACCAATATGATCTAAAAATTTCCTCCGGCGGATTTTTTACCTTACATATTTTATTACAACACATTTTCACAGGGATTAAATATGAATACAGTACCGATAGTTTAGTTTTTACCTTCAGGTAGGGTGATTTGTATATGTTTTTCGATTAAATGTTATTTAATACCACAATAAAACAGGGATATGTAACTAGAATCAGAAGAAGATAATACAAAACAATATAACATGATCAAGATGTGTAGGCCTGTACTTGCAAATCAGTATAGTTGGTGTTTTGGCAGATTAGATATCAATATAATTTCACCTGTATAATTCGGATATCTTGAACATGATACAGACTTAATTGGTAGGTAATATAACGAAGTTGATTACCTATAATATATTTTGAAAAATCCTCTATGGATTCGAATATTTCTTGTTTTTTTAACTCTAAACAAGTCATTTGAGAATTGTCTATAAGCTAATATGTAATATAGACTACCTATACTGATAAACCTGCGGTTGTGAGACATCAGAAATAGTCTCTAATCTTTGTTGTTACTTCCTTTTGACTTGAAACCGTAATGCAATTATTGCATGACACCGTACCATAGTTTGATGAAGAGAATAACGTCGTTCCCTTTTCTTTCATATTGATTCAGACGATAAGAATAAAAATGTCACATTAAAATCCAAAAATATAGAAAATAATCGATAAAAGTATATTACCGTAAACATGTATGTGTATATGGGCCCACACACGGTGTAATGATTAATACTGACTAAAATACTCTTCTGATAAATCCATGTTGTGTTCAACATTAGGGTTTGCCTAACAATCCCGTCGGCAGCTTGGTTTTTGGGGATTTTGCTCATTGCCATGGACAAGTTACAAGTGACGAGTATTTTCATACTGAATGATTGAATCGAATTTACTGAAAAGAAAAAAGTGATGAAACGTTCGAGTGGCGACATGAACTCTCGACCTTTTCGTTTAAACTTTCCGGGTTAAACTTGTTGGGTTAAACGTTTAACCCGGCTGACCCTGTGGAGTTAGGGTGGAGTCGTCTTGTCTTGGCTCATTTAATCATATTGTATCGAATAAAGGACTCTTATTTTTTCTGCTAGTCAGTAGATACACTGAGTATAATCAGTATAATTACACACTGTGCATATGTTTTCATACAATAGTGGTATTCATGAATGAATGATGATTTTTAATTTTTGTGTCATTTATTTTATATGACATATTATTTACATAATTATATTGGTAGGTTTTTTTAAGATATTCGAAGACAAATTCTCATTTAAGAAGGCAGTGAACGAGTGTATTTTTTGTACTATTAATTAATAATCGTGGTTCAGGTCGCCTAATCATTTTATCTGTATGAAATCGTACTACTAGGACAGTAGGTTTTAATCGCAGTTGTATAGTATTTTAGAATTTCGGGCAAATTTTTGTATTGCCGGCAATTATTATTGAAAGAAGAACCGTATTAACTCTACTATAGCAGATAGTGGTGTTCGTTCCGCTATTGCAACAATGATTGTAAATAAAAGGTATTTTGTCAATAATGACAATTATAGGCCTACTATTGCAATCTATGTTGGTTCTAGAGCAGATGGACGTTCATCATGGTAATTGGTTCAATTATAAACCAAATTAAATGATGAATAAATGAATGGGTCTAAGTGTTAACAAGTTCATTCGTTAATTATCACTTAGTCGGCTGAATTTGTAAAACTGGACTTAAGTTGATTCCGGTTAGCATCTCAATTTCAGTGTAGTAGAAAATTTTAACAAGGATAACTATTTTTAACCAAATGAAACACAGAAAAAGTTGCAGCTACATGGGCCACTGTTGAACATGTGTAGAAAACATGAAAACATGTAACTATGATGTGCGAGAACGACATTGATTTTCACTCATTTGTTTATTTCTTCAAGTTTAGGATACTTGTAGATTACATTTATTTGAACGAATATTTTTGTATTTGTGATACCGGTTGATTAAAGATGTGTTTGTTTTTGTGTTTTTGAATGTCTCGATACCTCAACTCGAGTATATAAGAATATAAGACATGCCGTCCACACCTAGTTGTAAAAGATAACGAAGGTTAGACAAGAGATTAGGCAGGATTACAACAATGTTTTTCGCCCTCTTTGTTTGTTATTAGATGGAGCATCACATGTCTTTACGATCCACTAAGTGTAATCTGATCTTTACACGGATAATAATATTATGCATGGCAGGGCTCACGAAGGTTTAGCCAAATTGTATACTCTTGTGGCGATGAATTTGGATTGCATAATTTTTTTACAGGTTTATGGGCTATATTATATGTATGCAAGAAATTAAACATGTAATGTAAGCTTATTGCTACTATTTCAAGTGCGAGTCTAAAATACATACAAATATTATTGAAGCTCAAGACCCGAATAATGAGGGCATTACTGAACAAAACACAATAAAAATCTACAACAGTAACAAACAATAATGTATCTACATAAAGGTATGAGTTATTTACCCTCATCAATATAAGTAAGGTATTTGCATCTAACGGATCTATAATGTTACGGGAAAAAGACATATTTCTGTATGATTCGTATAGATTATTAGTTTCTTAGGGTGGATTGCAAGAACGAAGTCTAACCCCGGCCTACTTTAGACGCCGTCTAAGTACAAAATAGCATTGCCTCTGCAATGCTATTTTGTACTTAGACGGCGTCTAAAGTAGGCCGGGGTTTAAACTTCGTTATTGCAATCCACCCTTAGTGGAGTTGAATAGAAGTTGATACATAGTCTATTGTTGATATTATCAATTAATGAGATGAAAGTAATTAGTCTTGAATGCAAATCTAAGACAAAATATGCATTGTTTTAAATTCAAATGACGAAAAAGAGAGATATGAGGGGGTGTAATCTTTATTTGCATTGTTGTCAACTGTCAAATTATCTTCCTCAATTATAACAGTTAACCTAATTCAGTGCCTTGTGGATCTCAGCTCTTTTGTAGCTAAATATATCCACATAGACACAGAGGCCTTGTAAGTAGTATAATACACGAAAGAACTTGAGGAAAATCAATCCGACGGAAGAAGATACGTTGGTGGTTAACACTAAGAAGAGTATAAGTGTACAATTCTGTTGGGTTTGGAATTTTCATAAAATAACATTGAGGAAGAAATATTATGAATTGTAGCGTAGAAGGCAGCTCATCAACTTCATATGTTTACATAATTACATAATAATTTTTTTCAGGGTTGATTGATTATTGTTAACGTAGCGATCACCCTTACAGCTAGGTCATTTGAGGGTAAGAATGATGAGACGAATTATGATGTGATGATGAACGAAAGGAGGTGTACCCATGCCTTATGCGGGATTGGAACCTACGCCCATTGGTTACTTCGTTTTCTAACGCGGTGCCTTAGTTGACTGAGCTACGCAGGGCGGCTTGTAAATGTATGGATACTTGAAATGGCAATTGGTAGAAATTGCAAGTGTGTTGCAATTGCAATTGCAAATAGTTGCAAGTATATAAGAAACAAATTGATGTAATCCTGTAAATATGAAATAATTTCAATATAACTTAATATAATCGAAAATATATAACGCACATATCAAATATTATTAGTACCGTCTTTTAATTAGTGATGATTCATTACGGTATTGAATTATTAAGGTTATAGCAACTCTCTGGCATCGAGTAGGTTTCAATACTATGTGCAATACTATGCGATACTAAGTATATATAGCAATTTTTGTGTTGTATCGATTTTGAATGGAACAATTACTGACCAATGGCATTTCTTATAAAACGACCATCGATTAATTTCTTAGTCGCGCCTATTTTTCAGTACCAAGTCTTGCTCCTAGCCATCCATAAACTTCATTACCTCTTTGAACTTTAGCCACCTCATGAGTATAACACTGTTTGTTGTCCATAGTTACCGGTTCTGCATGGGGATCAATTCAAATTCATGCTCACGTAAACAGAACATTCTTTTTCACTCTATAATTGTGGAATGTCTGAGAACTTGTGGATAAAACAGCTGAGATAGTTGATAAGTTTGTCGCCTGGTTTTTGTCCTGCACAGTATGCGATGGAGTTAGAGGGATCCCTCTAAAAGTCCCGTGTGTATGGTCTTCTCTTCTGTTCTCCCGGTCCCGTGTTAGTGTCAATCGTGCGAGCTGTAGCCTGTATAAACGTTTTGAATCTAGAAAAAGTCAACCCCTGACTTGGTCAGCTGAGCCACTGCTTTATGAACTGAAGTCGAATCGGGCATGGGTTCAAGTCCCATAGAAGGCATGGCGTTTTTTAAACATCATTCACCCATCACCTGCTCAGTCGTACTCGTGAATATTCTAGGTGTTATGGGGTCGTTGCCCAAATAATAATCATTGTAAATCTCGAAAATCACACGAATGAAACCCGATTTCCCCAGCATGTGTAATTGAATGTTTGCTTCGCGTATCTATAATAACTATGCAATGTTAATTCCTATGTGGGGGGTGCTACACTATAGACGTATATTCGTCTAGTCAGTGGCAATATGACTGTGTAGGCCTAGTGTTCGAGTGGGTGGCGTCGGCAACGATACTCGTTGGTAAACTGAACGATCTCGATGGCGAACTTATTTGCGTAATTTTGCTCAGTTTTGATGAGTAACACGCAATAATAAGAATTAAACATGGCAATAGAATTTGGGTGGTTTGACTTGTTTCTGTAATTTCTGTAACAGAAATGTTAGAAACTACATCCATGTCTTATTTGTAATTATTTTCTGTCTCCAAAATGTAATTTCAAGAGTCAATTAGGTGTTACAAAGATTTTTTTCGTCTTTGAAATATTGTGTCTGGATAAAAGGCCGACTACTTATGTTTGTGATCCAACTGTGTTGGTCTAAGCGCTGTGGCCCTGTCATGCCTCTTCGCAGTGCACCCAAGCATTCCACCTTTGTTGTTGTTGTCCTCCTTGCACCCACGGCCGCCTACACAACATAAATCACCGCCGCAACGATTAGGCAACTCGCGAACATTGGCCGCCATCTGCATCGGTATGACGACGAAGACGACGACTAGCACAGATCCTCCTTCCTAATGAACCCACTATACCCATCGTTTTTTTTTTACCTTGCACGGCGGACTACAGGTCACCCAACCGCCGAAGCACAAATGGGTTATTTATATAAAGAGCACTGCGTCAGATCGTAAACCCAAGAGTGACGTCATCTTACCCCGCCTCCTCTCCCCCCCTTACCAAACACCCACCCTCTGACCGTTGCGTCAACCTGTTTGCTATGTAGCCAAACAGACAGACTTTTTATTTAGGAGCAGGTTTTTATTTTTAAACGGTAGAACCACGTAACCATAGCAACTAAACTAACTACAAAAACAACCAATTAAGAAATCGATAAGATCGCTGGTTATATGATGAAGATCAGTTAGTGCTGCGACTGTGGGGCCTTGAGGGCAATTGTTCCAATTATTTTACTTGAATGCAGGTGTTATAGTTATTTATAATAGGGAGGTCAAGACTTATCAGCTTTTAATGACCATGATTGGCTGTTGCCGATGCCCCCATTTTGAATGCTGACGATAAGACGACAAGGATTGACATTTCAAAATATTTTAAATTGCAAATTTGTAAATTAAGCGTATCACACGTGTCAGTATCTAGTTGAATGGTATTGATAGTTTTGTTTCCTCCTTTATATCTGTTTCTATCTTTTCCAAATGGTTTTGATTCTTGTTTTCGACTCTTTTAACACCTGTAAGTGCGTGGATGCATTGCAGATATATTTAAAACCATGGTTAATTAAATGTGTACGTGCGGAAGTTTGGCAGTGCGTAAACTGACGTCATTATCAAGCTTACGCTCGACAGCATTTGGGTCGCCGAGCGTTCGTAGAAGTTCATCTAAGACACACGTGGTTGATTTATGCATATCTTTCGAACTCATTGTACGTGTAATATGTCTCGCCATTTTCTGCAAGTGATGTGTAAAGTTATTGTAGCAGTATAACTGAATGTGTAAAACCAAGATGGTGATTCTAGCGGGTTGAAATTATTCCAATCGTCGACTTTATATTCCACGTTTTTTGTGGGGTCGCAACTCCCAACATTTTGGGCTAATACCCTATAGTAGAGATGCTCCCATCAATACTATCTATACTCAGATAGATATTGAATTTTTTATCTTGGGCAACAAATAAAGGAACGAGCACCTTCGTTGAGCAAGGCGTTGAGAGGTCTATTTATTTCTAATCCTACGATACCTTGGAATAAACTCTAGCTGGATTGTTAGTTGTTGGAATGAAATGAAGTACGAACCCAGCCCAACACACATAACTTATAACGCGTCTTCTTATTCATTAAAAAGTTTTTACTCTCCTCGTGTGTTGATGGACGTATGTCGTCATTAAATGCGGAAACCAATTACAAAAGCTACGTCATTAGTGAGTGAACTGATGAAGGAATTAACCCCTCGACATTTTCATACACTCGGCGAAGGTTTGGTAACCTCATATAGATTCACGGGGAGGTCAATCCTTTTTGGTGACCTTTTTTATTCACAAATTTGTCTGAAGAGAAATAATGGCTCATCAGTGTCGATCGTCTGCCTACGGAAAACGCCACTCGCAACTCCGAGAACAATGACTGTAAAAGTGTTTGGTAATGCAAGTGATGGATTTTGAAATTATTTATTGTGTTTCGTCAATTGTGTTGAAAATAAGCTGTCCTCCAGTCTTCAACTAATTGAGGAACTCAACATACTAGATGAGTGCGTCAATAATTGATGAAAGGGTGGGTTTTTTATGACGGCCTGCAGTAGTACATATAATTTCTGAAGATGAAAAGAACTTGAATTCGTGAATTGGTCCAGAGCAAATGTAAGATTGGGAGGAAGTGTATTTCAAATCTTGTGTGTTGCATGGCTATGATCTCGATCGATCCGTTCGTCCTACATCTGAAAGTCGAAACAGTAGGTGGTTTTGAGAACATCACATTGTTGTAAAGGCAACAATTCAAAAAGTATTTTTCAGTTGGTAAACAGACTTGAGGGTCGATCAGGTGGCAGCAACCATCACATTCTTTCTTAGTTATCATTATTGTTATTCGACAACTATTGTAAAACTAATGATTTGGACTTGGAATAAGTTATAATGACTGCGTTATACCTACTGTTTTTGTCTTATCTTCAAGCTTACAGCTTTGTACCATCGTCAGTTTTAGGTTGTAGGCCCTAACTCCATCTTCTACATGATTCAGTAAGGTCGATTCATCAATATTCCCCTTATTTTATTGGCATATTATAATCTTCAATTTATTCTTGAACAATAATTGTTTTTTTTTGAAGAAATCAAATGTGAACCAGTATTAAATTAAATTAAAATGAATGTATGCGGGCGGATATTATCACAAAGTTCTAAATATATGTCATGATGACAGAGTGTCGTTAAATCCAACATAAATATAAATAAATAAACAAAGTTCTATAATTTGTTACTTTTCAGAGCACAAACTTGTCAAACTAGACTTCTAATTTGTTGAAGTACAGTTTTATTACGGTGTGACCACCACATAGTGCTCAAATGAAACTGTATTGAGTGATTTTTGTAAAAACCAATTTATTCTCTTGTTCACAAAAAAATCTACCTGATCAACGACCAAATTATTATCGTATACGGTACGGTACGGTCGACTCCAAAAGCCAATACCTCTCCAGTATGAGATGTTGAATCCTCCCTTACCCGTTTCGATTTTGGTTACTTTGTTTATGCTATTGCGGTGGTGTAGACCTTTTTTGTGTCATAATTTAATCTAATATTCATTTAGAATTCCGTTTTCATATATATTTTGTGTGTTCATCTACGCGAGAGAGAAAAGAAGAAAGGGAATTTATATACACTTATTTTGGTTTCTGTAAATTTATCTTTTCTGACCATAACACCAATTTAATTGTTAGTAAGTATGGTATGACTACTTTTTATATGTTTTTAATTGTTATATTACATACCTAATAACATCGAATCACGCCAATAGATCTTTGCCATCAGTGCAGTGCGTCGCTAGACCCAATATAATAACATATCGAATTCACAATCTTCTGTATCTGATCGCTTTCCTACATGCCGTTGAGTGCGTTTCCCCCCCAAATGTTCAATGTTTTTTACTTGCCAAGTAGGTCGAGTTGTAAATACAATCAGCTGTCCCCAAACGTTGAAGGCCAAGTCCGGGTTTGTTATGCACCCTAATTCATCAAGGTAGCCTGGGGCACTGCCTGGAGGGGGGGGGGGGGGGGGAGGAGGAAAGGGAAGGGTGCACATTGCGAGCGGGGGGAGGTAGGAACAGAAGTTATTACGAACAAGCACATGAGAAGTGGTCTACAGTAAAATCAATTTAGTATTAAACTAGGAGCAGGGTGAGGGGTGGGAGGCTGCGACAATAAAGACGCACGGAGAATATATGAAAATCTTTTTTTTTATTTTTTATTATAGCTTGGGTCCGGAATTTTAATTTGGGATTCCAACCTGCCGGTCAACCCCCGCCATGCACTGCGCTCCCTCAACAAGCAATAACTTTACTATCTTGTTTCCTAAAACATACCACGGTGCTTGTTGTTGCGTGGTTGCGGGGAGTGGGAAGGGGGATTGCGTTGCTGTGTATGGTATATGGTTAGAAATGGTCGAGAACTTTGGAAACGTCAAATTGTTTCGACAACAAAGCGAAATGATAGTTGATGATGGTGAGTAGTCTGGAGTTCGAATCCATTTTTGGGCAAGGATGGATGATCACTCGACGATCTCCGTTGTTGGTTTCCGGAGGAAACTTCTCTTCCAAGTGAAGTTATAGGATTTTCATTCGTAAGAATGATTCTTCACATAGCATGGAAATAAATTGTTTATGTAATAAGTAAAATTATATAGTCATTCTCTTTCCTTTGTTTTTTTCGACCAATTAGTAATTAATATTGGATCAAATTAAATATTGAATATGATTGAATATATCGAATATAATAAAATCTATTGAATATTGAATATATCTATCTGAGGAGCACGAGAAATGATTGACAACAATGATCAAATTATCGTTATCAGCAAGCTTATGAGTAACTTCAGGCTTACTAGAGGCGCGTTTGCATACAGTTGTACCCAGTACTCACTCACACGCGATCGCTATCATATATGAGCTTCTCGCCAACCCCACCTCTTAGTTCTTATATCAACGCTGTTTACGCCCAAAATAATTATCCAAATTAGTCTACTGAGAGTACGTATATACACATCATTTATTAGTTTGGCAATGCCATTCGCCAAATTCTTTTACACATGCATCGTACAAATTTGCGAGATTCTCTTTTTTACTACCTCTATAATGGTTAATGCTTTCGCGTTGACTTTTATTTTTATAAAGCTAGAAACCACTCTAAACTAAGTGATTGTAATTTGCCATGTTATTATTAGCAAGATCACTTAACCCCCCGAAAAAGTTTCTTGTGACATTGTGATTTATTTTTACCACTTAAAACCAAAAGGCTAGATGTATGCATTTCGTTAAGTTATGATCACTTTAGGGTATCATATATTTTCCAAATTGCAATAATTGATTTCGCTCGATGTGAGTTGCTTTGAAAGTCTGCTGTGTGGCGGGCATGTATACCGGCGCCGGGGGGTGGCGAGATGGGGGAGGGGGGGACGCTAAGTGGGCTGGATACGCTATTGCTCGGTTTAATTAAGCAATGCAAACCATTCCAGTAATGGCTTCCCTCGGATTAGTAGAGAGCCAGGCTTCACTTACGTTAATTAATCTTTGTGCATCTCTCACAAGCCTCGGCATATAGACGAGATGAGAAAACACAATTATTATGTCATATATGTATATATATCTATATATATTATATGTATGATAGGTTTAATGTAATAATAAACTATATGATTAACTTCCATAAAGCACTCGCATTATAACCGTTTACAATCGCACAATGTGACACAGCGAAATTATAGCCCAACCGTAATTGTGTTTCGTATTTTCTTCATAAAAAACCAGCTCAATTACGCTCAATTAATTTCCTCCCCTTTTATTGTGATTGCCTACTTGATTATAGTGCCTACAGTATAACGTTATGATAGATTACAACAAATTTTTTGAAATTATATCTACTCCGATAAATTCGATTAGTTTTGTCATATTGTGTTTACATTGTGGCCACTGATCACCCTGTCTTAATTCGATTAATCGAATCATATATATATATATATATATATATATATATATATATATATATATATATATATATATTTATATTTGTATATATAGGCCTATAGCTATATCATAGATAATATGTGCATCTGCCATAAACTCCAGCTACCATACCACATTATCTTCTTTGTCTTTGTGTCATCTAATTCTCATAATGATATTATTTAAAATGAGTACGATGGTGGGCTGGTTGACGGTTTCGTTTTACTATAAATAAAACACGTTGCAGGCTTTTAATATTCTTCGTCACGTAAATAGAATCCTCACTCTCTAACGAAACGAACACTTGTACAAAAAATAAGTGCCAAGACTTGCTCATACCTTGGAAAAATGAAACACAATTGATATCAATATATTTTGCCAAGATCGTTATGAGATGACAAGATGCCTCAAAATAGATGTGAAGTAGAATATTCAAAAAAAATTGAATTGATAATTTAATTTGAATTCTTAATAGGCATACCAGTATACCACCTATACCCACATTGTGAAATTCTCGAATTCAGTATAATATACAATCATAATCCATTTAATATCATATAAGCAACATTTCGTGTATAGGCCCTACATAGTGTATAGTGATACTGTTTCGTACCATATATCAGAACTATCTTCTAGAATACTTCTGATCCATATAATAGACATTCGCATGATGTTACAGGTCGAAAAAACCTGGCAAAAATATCTGGTTTTACTATATACATTTTATAGGGCTATGTTCACATTGTTATTACGAAATGTGCCCATAATTAACATTTTCGACAGTTATTATCTGCATTTAATGACGTATTTATTCATTCCGTTGAATCACTGTGGAATCACCTGTCCGAGAATTTTTCCCATTCAGAGTCCTAGGTTCGTATCTAATAGGTACTATCTAATATCTAATGTGTCTAATACTACGTATTACGACTTCTACACGACTGGACTAGTGGCAATCTTGTAATAATTGACATTGTAGTTCAACTGACGTCACGTCGCCTTGTAAAGTGGAATTGTTTCTCTCCCTAACGGGATAGGCAACCCTCCCTACTGTCGATATAACAAAGAGCTTACACCCCTAAAGTGTAAAGACACACCACTCTGTGGCACACATAAATCTGCCGCAATCTGCAGTGCACTCAGCCATTTTACGTGTATGGAGTGAGATCGTAACATTAATGAAGAGAGACTCAGTATAACTCAATATGATTAAAATATGCCGCTTATCAGGTTTTACATGGCTGAAATTTGTTCTGATTATAATTTTTTTTGAAGCTCAATACCGAAAGGAACATTTCTCGAAAATCGATTTTATCTTCCACATATTTATTTACTAAAGCAGGAAGTCAGAATATCTCATCCGAAAGTGGAGGGAAAATTTGAAATGGAAACTTTCCAGGTGTCCAAAATTAGTAACGTATTTATAATGTTTCATTACCGAATTTGTAATGTTATTTATTATAATTCATAATAATTTATCATCTGATTCATAATAATTCATCATTCATAATCTATGATTGTATTTTTGTTTGTATTTTCTGCGTTTGGCTAAATATAAGATTTTTAAATACTGCGACTTCAAAGAGCAAGTGGACTTGATATTTTGTCGCATTATGTGACTAAAACCCGTATACCCTTATAAATATATATATATATATATATATATATATATATATATATATATATATATATATATATATATATATATATATATATATATACTACACGATTTTGCAGTCAAAAATATATTCCACCATTAAATTGCGATAATCACCGCATTTCTCTACCCAGCCTTATGAAATTGTTGGGCTATACCTATCGTCCACACGTGTTCGTGTGTGCATGGCTAGTGCTGGCAGAAGGGTTGTGTAGGGGTAGTAGTGCTCAGAGGGCGGCATTCGTGTGAACATTCCATTAATTATCGTAACAAGAGAGATGCGCCCCCCACACTCCCCCTCCCTACCTTCGCCCCCGCACAAGGTTCCGCATTAGTTTATTAAATCGAGGCATTGTTTTGAAGTGTGTGTATTATGTATGTGTGTGTTCCTGTTAGTGTGTGTGTGCCATGTGCAAGACAGAGAGAAAAGATCGATTTCGAAAAGCGGCACCGCTTTTATACTCATCTTTCTTTCCTACTCTCATATTCAACCCTTCCTTCCTATCTTTTCGCTCTCTCTTTCTCCCCTCCCCCCTCCCACCCTCTCGGTCTGCGCCGCTCTGTCTCTCGTTCGCTCGTACGCGAGGATTTTCTGTACTCTCTCTCTCAGTCAGGAATTTCACCCCCTCCTCCCCTCCCCACCACTATCCATTTCCACCCTCTCCTGTATCAAGCTACTACTCAGAGATATTGTACTGCAAGTTATTGTTACTCGAGCAGTCTGTAATTGGCTTGTGAAAAATTAATCTGTTGAGATTTCATTAATTAAATTTAAATGATTTATCAAAGAGGCATACAACTTAACAATAAGTGGGTCCTTGCGGGGCATGCCTTGCTATGTATATATATATATATATATATATATATATATATATATATATATATATATATATATATATATGTAGCTATCTCTGTCTCACTTCCACCCTCGTCTACCCTGCTTCCAATTACCTCAATCTTGCGTTCCAGCTTTTATAGTCTGTATAGACCTTTTCCTCCCTCTTTCTATAATATTATATTAAATCTGCTCCCACTCAACCCCACCACTCCTTTCCGCCCTCCTGTACTTCCATTATTGCATACCTATATACACAAACTACTATACATTATTCTGTAGCTCTACTTTAGCTATTATAGACTATAGTTGTTATTATAGTAGAGCACAGACTGAATGCCACTTGCGTATCAACCCATACAATTCAAGATTTGGATTTTATTTTATGAATTACTCGTCGGAATTAGGCTACTAGTGGTGTATGGATTTGTGATCGAATTAAAATGTAACAACTTCAAATCAAACGTATAAATATACCTTGATGCAACAATTGAATGAATGTGCTGAAAATAGTGATATGAATACTGTTAATATTACCAGGGCGTTGTTTTTCATTCTTTCACCATGCATATTTTATGCGGGTTGGAGTCTAGACTGTAGATACTGAATCTGAAATCTAAATCTTGATTCTAAATCTGAAACATGATGACCAGTAGTCCTATATTTTTTAATACATACAAACTTGATTTACTACTCCCTACCAATTTTTTAGATGAATAAAAAAAAAATGAGAAAAAAAATTGTCATCGTTTACATACACCGTCTACAGATTCAGATAAAATTTTTACTTATTCAGCATTTAGTATATAACTTTTCAAATAAAATCCGTTTTCATTGTTCAGATTCAGGTGAAATTTTAAATTATTCAGCATTTAGTAAATAACATTTAAAATAAAATCATTGCTCAGTGTAACCTGGTCTTCCTGCATAGAGCATCGAAGATAAAAAATGGTGGGCTCTAAAAAGGTGGCAGATTCCCATTTTTTGTCTCTCCTTCCTGTGATGACTCCCAACCGCGTTCTTCAATCATTTCTTCAACACTTACCGTAACGATTCTCAGTTTAATTTCTAATCCCCAATCTGATTACTTTTCTTTCACTATTAATTCCCTATTTCTTGCGTCGTATCACTGCCGCATTTGGATTCGTTCTATACTCTTTTCACGTGTCTTATACGGTTTTACCCTGGGTTGGTTCTACGTGTCCGCCACAACTTCAGCATATACAGGTCACTCAGCAGTGGGTCTTATATCGATTTAAATATCCATTTTCATTAATAATACTGTGTAACACAACATTTTAGATATGCCAACTTCGCTGAATGGAAGTACCGCAATAGTTTTGCTTTTGCCTGTATCGAACGATCATTTTTTTGTGAATTTGATTAGTATAAGTTATTTCCCGATTCATATTGTTCGTGATAGAATTTTAAGAACTTTTTCTCAATTCCGTCCACAAACAAATGTTTTTAGACAAGTTACCCTACACCCTCGTAGATTTTCACATTCCTATCCCTACATATATATATATATATATATATATATATATATATATATATATATGTATATTATGCAGTCTGATTCTACTTGACTCTCGATGCTCTAACACGCATTCATTCATGCATATTTTCTTGGTCAGACAGACACTACCGAGCGTTTTGTGGATGATATTGATAGAATGATCCTATATTGTTTAATATCGTGTGATTTCCACACTTCCCCTCCAATTTCCTTCACCCTTACAGTATTATCACCGTGCGTTAGATTACACCCGCGTATCACCAAATGCTGCTGTGTGTATGCATGCATTGTAATAGATGAAGGGAATGCGATTGGTCTTCAAAACGTTTACTATATCGGTGTACGAGTGTTTGTATGCTGATAGGGCTAGGAAATTGAACACTGTGTGTATAATATATTATTATATCATGTAGAAATTTGTCCCATCACCAAATCGAGATGCTGGAAAATAAAATTGGATAAATATGTCACTTCCTGAGCAATCGCTAGTAAAAATGTTGAACCGTGCGAAAGTATATGGATATTTTTGTCGATTTTGTTGCCAAACTCGAGCTGTACCGGTTGTATATTGTTTTGGTTTTGGGTCGATTAGTTTTATCGTTTTATCGTCCACTGTCTATCTGTTTTTATTATCAAATATCATTCAAATCGCAAGTGTAGTAGGCCTAATAGGCATACTTCTGATATCAGAGATTCATTTACCCCAAAACAAATTATTGAATCATTCATGCCGGACCTGATTTATAGTTTGTTAATTAGAGTTGTTTACAGTTATGTTATTACAGTTATTCACAGTTTGTTGGATAAGATAAAACTAAAATTGTGAGTAATTTGGGTTCAGGTAAGGTTTGAAACCAAAGCCCATGTCACACAAGACACAACCTAGACCTCATTCTTCCTGAACCTATTCTTCATTCCGAAATTGCTCTTAAGCCTCCCCGTTGACTTTAGTAAGTCAGGTCAAATTTACAATCTAAACATACGGTTGAATTGAGTATATTTTTGAGGAGGGTTGACCTTATAGTTATTAGGTATTGTGGGTACAATTCTCAGTGCGAACATACGGTCAAGTATAGTAATGGTGTATACTAATGACGTAACTTTGACTGCCGAATAGTCAGTATACCTGGTAGACCCATGGACATATCCTCCAGGCTCACTACCAGGACAGTATATTCACATGTTCGTACCGCGCACCTGTTCGTCCCAGATGCAAAACTACTCTCTCTCTTTCTCTCTCTCTCTCTAGTCTCTATACATGTGTGTGTGTGTGTGTGTGTGTAAATTACACTATTATATTGGCCTGTACGGAGGATGAACATGGCTATTTTATTGCGATGGCGTGTTCTCGTACCTTTCAACACCTCGCGGAGATACGAGCCTGAAGACAGTCGGCTAGCGATTCTCACGCCCCTAGCGGCCGAGCACGAAGCTGAGCGTTTGGTGATGCCGTTTACCAGTATCCAGATGATAAGGGCCAGGATGTGAAACATTTTATTAACCCAGATAGATATTTGTGGTACACAGAAGTCTTCTGTGTGAAGAATTATCACATTGTTATATTAGTGTTTGAGAATATGTGATTCTTCAGGGGTTATATCATTGAAAGTTCAGAGATTTTTACGGTTACAATATTTGTCAATATGCATGGAAAATTTGACTAGATGAATTGATTATTGCTTATCATCAAATACTAACTCTGGTTGAGCTATTAGTTAATTCAATTGAATATCCTAATTAAATCACTATTGTATTTGTATGTATCATTATATCATGTTGAGTATCATTATTGTGTCTTGACTGGTACGTCAGTTTGAACTGAAAAATAATCATCAGAAACACTCACAGAAACATAGGCCTAATGCAGCAATTTGGCTCGAATATCCAATAGTTCTGTAAATATTTTTCAATAATATTGCTTCACATTCGTTTTGTTGATAACGTGGATATTTTAACGATTATACTATGTAGGGATGTGGTACGTGCGTAGAGCCTAACGGTATAACGCGGGAAGGGGGGGGGGGGGTAGTTGGAGGAAATGAAGAATCATGTCTTCGCCATCGATTAATTGAAATACCAAACTTCAAGTAACCTTTCTCTGATCATTTGTTTGAAATATATATTCCACGAACAAATTCTAAGCGCAAGCTTACTCATATAGGCCTAATAGTTTTCCGAAGATTGGAGTGTAGGGGTAGTGAGAGACGAAGAAAAGAGAGAGTGAGAGAGAATACTTGATAAATCACGGCTATAATAACCGTTTACAAGTATTCTCATAAACAGTAATTTCCTCCTCGTAACACCAAGCGTTGCCTTTTGTTTCTGCAAGAATCGTGAGTCGCGCATTGGACTAGCCTGCTCGCGCTTTGTCTCTTCCGACTCGGATCGATGGTGTCGCTCGATCGTCTCCCCTATCTCCTAGCATCACCGTTCGGATGTCTTGAGCCGGCAACTCGCGTGCACTCATTGAACACCTGTATAACCGGCGTGATGGTTCGAACGTCGGTCTCGGGCGTGCGTTTAGTATTGGCGGTCGGTAGTGTCGTGGTGTGCTTTGTGACGTCGTCGGGTATTTCTATAATGAAGCCAGACTCAGACATGAATTCGAGGGATAAGCCTTAATAAGCTAATAACCGAGATGAGATAATTCTGAGGAACCGCATCTTTAGTATGTGGTATACTATCTTTTACAAATATATCAAATCTGTTTTCTTAATTCTCAAACCATGTGGTTTTTAAGGGTCAACTTAATTTTTCTTGTGAGATTCCGATTTTTAGATGTGTGTTTTATATCGACCTGTCATTGAATCTGGAATGCTGCATTTCCCCTATACCAGAAAAGTGACCTACCAGTGAACTGGTCTACCACTTTTTCATATGTATTAAAATGATGTATTAGGCCTATGTTTGTATCAACCGCCCAGTTGGCAAACTGGCCTACAATCTATACATTAATTGAAAATATGATTTTTTACTTCCTTATACGACTGTACTACCTGTAGTTAGCATACCGTTCTGAATGAAATGATGCATACGATGACGCTACAATTATAGTGTTATAGGAACTGGCAGACCTTTGGACCCATATTCAAATATTACAACTAAAACAAGACTCTAATTCTACTTTTCTGCGCGTCAACAATGTTCATTTTCTGACCAAATTCAATCAATTTGAGGAATTTAGAATAAAAACGACGGTTAGATATGACCACATCTTACTTCTAGTTTCTGAAGATTTATTTTTGTCACACATATAGTTTTCAGGATAGATATGTCAAATCATGAAAGTTTTGCCTCAACTGGCAACTTTCATGATTTGACAAATCTATATCCTACACCATATCTATCCTGTATTGGAGTCATCTTCACGATATTCGATACGGTTCACACAATAACGCCATCTCCTCGTTCTTTGTGGTTACTTCTCTAATTTTGTAATCAATTCACGTAATTTCAAGTGTAGCTTGCCGCAACCTATAGCTAACATGAAAATTAAAAATATCTTATCAATTAGACACTTACGGGGACCCACCCACAGCATAATATATTCAGAGTCAACATAAAATATAAACGATCACACTGACTATCGGGATGAACATATTGCAATGAAACTGCTTCACACCGTGCAGAGAAGTATCCTCTAAATAATGTCGCTCCATAATGAACACATTCACAATATGTTACGTGTTATTTGTATGCCTATATGTGACGGCACGCTGTGAAGTAACAATAGATTGCGAAAATATTGAGTGTAACTGTTACATAAAAGTGATATTTACACCCTTGTTAATATACAATGTGACTCAGCCTTTTCAACAAATATTTTGTTCATCTGATGATGTATCTTTTAATTTTCCATCTTGCACGGTTCAAGTTTAATGATTATTTATATCTGTGAAATCACACTGGCGGGAACTTTTCGCTATTATTCTTGCACATACATATAAACACGTAGTTTCATACTTTGTTATACTTTTAAATCGTTATTATAACTTGTCGTCCTTGGCCTTTACGATTTACCCCTTAATCTACTATACCAAGACTAATTACAACAACTTCTACTTCGAACTCCGTTGACTAGCTGATGTGCAGTTTTATCCAAAGATCTCGCAATTATTAAAATGTATTATATATAGCCCTGTGTGCATTCATGGAAATATTCACTGTATACCAATATAATCTCCAATGTGGTACGTTCTATGTTGTATGATAGCTATTGTGGTAAAATCCATTATATCATTTTTATGTTTTGTTATTCTTTAATCTAAACATTATTAATACTTAATAATTTCCACTCCATTATTGTTTCGTATTGTTTATTTTTCTCTCTACATGTTCCTATATATTATGTGGGTATATAAATACTTCGTTTCTTATTTCTTGAGGATCGAACCACCTGACTGGTGACGATAATTGCTAGGTGAGACGGTCGCTCGGAACAGCCGATGATATAAGAACGTCTCTATACAATAATGTACTAACACATGAATAAAAACCACACTTTATACACGTTTCTGTGAGGCAGGCTCTTAACCTATACTTAAAGAAAATTACTTGTTATTTGCTAGCTACGATTTAATTAACTTTGTGTCTAAGACAATGAGCTAGCTCCGTCGAAAATACTATAATTCTTGGTTCTATGAAACAATATTTTCAAATGGTTTGTCTCGTATAATTTATTTCGTATGTTTTTTTCCTTCTTATTCTTCGGTTGGTATTGCATAGCACGATGAGCTAAGATAAGACGTGGATGAACCGTGCACGATTCTAGGATGTTCAGAGTATAACAGTTGGAAATAGTTGGAAAGTAATGCGCTATAAAGAAGTATTGTTCTATATTCATCATCGAGCAATAAATGGTTCGATATATGTATCCATATATATAATATATATATAATATAATCGCAGGCCTTCATAAATTTATACAATTTTGAGTAGAAAACTTTTTATGGAGGTGGTATTATTACAAAACATGATGATTGTATACAAATTTGATGCAATGTTGAATAATTGCAACAATGTATAGAGATAATGCAGAGAGAACATGAGCTTGATTATTGTCAGTTTTTCGTCAGTGTGAGCCTGGTGTGAGCATAGAGAAGACCTCACGGACCTAACTTACTATAATCACTCAGTAGGGTTCGAACTTTGAAGTATACACAAAAAATAATAAATGATGAACGAATAAACGATATGATGAAAAATGTAGAAAGGTAAATGAAGAGAACATTCATTGGAACATACAGAAAATTGAAGAAAATTAAATAAAGGTGACATATGAATTAGGTGCAATGAAGGGATGAAGGAAGTACAAGTAAAGTGCTGAATGAAAGTAAAAAGTTGGAGTACAATGTATACTTCTATAATTATTTTTTGGTGTTAATCTCATATTTTCTTAATTTCAGATTCATTGGAGTACACAGAGGACACCGGTGAATTCAATCGTAAGTGCACATTTTTATGATCTTCTTTATTCAAATTTTTGACAACAATTCTCTTCGCTTAAAACTTAAAATTTACAAGAATTGTTTTGAACAATGCCAACAAGAAAGTATAACACCAATGATGCAGTCTCAAGTCGCAACCGGAGAAAAAATCGTTCAATACACCTCTCAATACAGATTTTATTAGAATGTACGTATAGTTTTGTATACTTCTGGACATTCCGACTCCTTTAAACGATGAATTTATCTATTTGTGGTTTTCTCGAAATATAATAAAATAAAGTCGTCAAGATTGCCAACAGTACAGGTTTCATCAACTTCATTTTGTTTTTCAAAAGTACATAAAATCACAAATTAAATTGAATTAAAATTAAATTTCGTGAATAAATGTGGATGCACTCGTATAGTGACGGTTTTATAGTACTCATCTATATTATATCGATGTGTGAGTGGTCTGATCTTCTAGTTCAGGGAGAGATGTACTCAGTTTTTCTATTCAGCATGTTTTAAAATCTTGATATTCATTCTCTCTTACGTTTTCGTCTGTCTGCAAACAGTCTGAAATAACTCCTCGTAACTTTGAAATATTAATAGTGATGATTTTGAATTTAATACAACTCTACAATTACCACTGCTCGCTGAAGTGCTCGCTGAACCCAGTCAGGAAACTGCAGAGGTAATCTCTCGATTTGTCTGTACACTTCTTACAAGTGGTTCTTGTTCGTTTGTCCAGCGAAGCGCGAAATCGGCAATATCGTGTTCATAAAGTTCCCGACAGCGCCGACCGAATCAACCGTGGCGTGTATAGTTCACGACAGCATCGACCGAATCAACTGAGGTCATACAATCACTGATGTCGACGATTTCATTTTAAAATTGGCACGCCGCACGTAGAAATAACAATAGCCGTTTTGTATGTTCCCGTACCTAATTTGAACCCTGTTTGGAGTGGATTTGTTAGTTTTTTGTCAGTTTTGAATGATGGCAATTGGTTTTGAATATAAAATTGGTATAATTTGTAAACTGTGAGTAGTGAATTACGTAAAATCATAAATTGTATTTGTTCAAGTCAGTTACGCTGTCTTTAGTATGGTGGCGAATATTCAATCTAAATAATTATTTAGAATAATTATAAAAATTGATTTAGGAACAATATGTATTCTTTAATTCATAAATTCGAAACTAGTGTGGGCGTTAGTGAAAAGTGACAGTCGGAAGAACACATCCAACAAAAATCTCCATCAGATTATTTCTTTGATTGAACATTAATCTTTGATGATGCCTAATACGATTTCTCTCTGAATACTGGTCACGACAGTTTCTCTCTCTGTCGCACACAATACAATCACACAGTCCGTCATCATACGCCTACATACCTAATCTGTCATTAGACCGCGTTGTTAAACCCAATTAAAAATATTTTCTCTGTATTTATCCGAAGCTTTTAACTCCAATTATCCAAAAGAAATCTCTCTCTCCCTCCCTTTCTCCTCCCCCACCTTGTATCGTTCCCACTCCCACGCGGATACAGGCCACACTGTCAGTTCACCTACCCCACGCACTGATAAGAACGACTGTGCGTGTGTGTGTGTGTGTGTGATAGGATCCGGGGGGGCAGTGACGCTGTCTACCCGTCAATCATCGCACAACAGCCGCCGCCGAGATAATGAGCGAGGGTGTATGGACTGACTGTACTGGGGATGGCTTACAGCTCATGCGCAACGTTCACACTCACACACACACACACATACATATATAGAACAGCCTGGGCCTAAACCGACTTAATTAGAAAATGCTGAGTTAATTAACAGCCGCAGTGTTCTTATGGTAGCGGTTAGAATGGATGCAAAGTGGAAGCGGGGAGGCCGCGAGAGAAATAGATGCTCAGAGTTATACTTGAGGAGATTCTTTCGAGACCATTCTCAGTCATTGCTGTGTTGTCCTAGAACTACTGGAGATATATGTAAATATATAAGATATATATAGCAGTTTATTTATACGATCGATAAATATAAGTTACATTGCGTTTAGGTAATAACATGTAGGCCTAATAGTTAATATTAAATTATTGCGTATGACCTAGATATGTCTATACCGACCGGCTGTAGCTCTGATAATATATATAATATATATATTATATATATATATATATATATATATATATATATATATATATATATATATATATATCAACGCTTGATCGTGTCGAGCCTATACGTAAATCGTTTTAAAATTATCACGACGACTATATCACCGTTGATAGCCTACTTTGACATGATAAACTCGTGAGTGACAATGACAACTCGTTTCCTATCACCATTTTACTTATAGCTGTCGATAATATATCGAGTCGGAACATAAAGTGTGAGCCCACAGTTCTACACAGGTCGATATAAGCGAACAGCACTGATATACAATTACGAGTAGCCTACTTATCAACGTCGCGTCATATAGCGAACGATATATCGATATATACGCAATATATATCGGTCGATTTTTACGTGCGTGTAGGTGCGTGCCTTGGCCTCGTAATTAGGGGCGGCGCTATATGAAGACTTGCCATGCATGCAACTTTTCGGAGCGTTTTTTCTTTGCCACTCCATCCGTTAAACGGCGGAACCAAAACGGATGCAATTTTTTGGGTATATGAGAACATCTTAGGGAACATTTTGTTGGATGAGTGTTTGGTTGAGGGAAGAGGAAAATTATTATAAATCCATCAGGTCCTCCCTCCTTTCAGCGATTAGCCGACGCAAAAAGCTCGTCGTTGACCGAAACCCAACACCGATGGGTTGACCATCAACGAAAACCCCACTAATATCTCCCTTCGACGATTATTCTTTTCCTACACATTCTTACACGTGTCTACGTTTCATTCATTTTCTCCGTTTTGTCATGGTGTTCCGAATTCTAGGCCTCTTATAGCATTTGTAAGTCACCTTTGCCGTTTTACTTTCAACGCAGATGGGTTGATTGGGATGCCTATCCCGCTAGGGGATAGGTATGGCAAGACTGGTTTCCTGGACATCCTCGAATGTAGAAGAATTGTTAGGGAAGGGGGGGGGGGGGAGAGGGTTGATATCCAGGCACAATTAAGCTTACCGCTCTTCATTTATACTCTGGCGGGGCGACGTCGTTCGTTCCAATCCACTTAAAATATACGAGATAACCAAAGCCGCGTCGGCCACCGGCCATCATTCGCTGGCCAGGCTCTCGCTTGCGTGGGGGAGAAACAAATTGAAAAAACCGACCACTTTACGATACGCGAGAGAGGGAAAGAGAGAAATAGAGAGAGAGAAAGAGAGAGAGAGAGAGAGAGGCCGTCGCGTATACTTGACGAGTGTGAGATAGGGGTAGAAAAAGTAAAAACGGGTGAACGAGAGGAGAAGGGGGATAGATCTGATGAGTTTGGGTTTTGTATTCTTTGGCTAAATTGATTGGAACGGCAAATTAATTGGAGTTCATCCTTCCCTTACCTCTTCCCCCCTCCCCTCCTTTTCCCTCGCCTCTCTCACCGGCCTTGTGCCGTATCCTCGTGTCCACCGCATTGATTACTGGCAGAGATGGAATATAATGTATGTCTGTGCATATCAACCTATAGGAAAAGCAATCAAATTATAAATCGAAATTAAAAAAACGCCCCCGGCGGCGATTTTATTAATGTCCTGGCGTAGCACGTCGTCTATATATCGGGTGAAGAATTGGTCGAAAATGAAACACTGGGATTAGATTTCGGAGTTATCGCGGAAATACGAATGCGATACCGGTTAATACCGTATATTTAATGCAATCAATGGAAGATGATAATCGTGTGATTATTAAGTGAGCGTAGCGAAGATTCCGTCCCAGACACTGAAAAAAATTGGTATTGTATTTTATTTTGTGTGTGAATCGTTACAGGTGTGACACAGTGCCTATACCAATCCTCTTGAAACTTTTTCTGGACATTGTTGTGATACCGGAATAGATAGGGATAGTTTTTGAGCCCATTCGGGACAACACTTTCTCCGAAAAAGATAACTTTGAAATGTTAAAATTTTCCATACGAATAACATTGGGTAAAATTCTCAATATTATCAGATGGAACGCAATTTCCACAGAATGTCATTATTTCTTCAATATATGTTTCTATTCCGAGTTCAAAGAAAGATGGTGCTGGTCGAATTGAAAAAATGGTTGGTAAAAATGAGAAATAATGACGAGTTATTATATTTTGTTAGGGATGATAAGCAAGTTGGAAAGTAGCGAAGGCAGTTATTGGACTTGATAGTTTCAATGTCAAGGTATTAGGTCTAATTAGTGTTTGTCGATATAAAATTATCGTTATCGTTTACACCACGTCGATAATAAATTGTTATATATTGATATTTATCATCACCTATTCGATAAGCGTATCACGTCTTGAAATATATCGCATCATATTGGAATTTTCTCTTTATGAATTGGTTAATGGTTCATTGTGGTGTGGCAATGCAGTGAGATACAAAGATATTCTCGTGCCAATGATAATGTTTGGAGAAATCGTATGCAGAAAAGAGGGAAGTTATGAAAATACTAAAAGACAGTTTCGGTGATCGAAATCAATCATATCGATTATCATATTGTAGGAACTCAATCGTTTTATCCTATTGTTCCGAACAATACCGATCATTGTTCAGGGCCCAGTATTAATCAGGGTATAGATTGCGAGTATTCCATATAAATGTCGTCTATTTCTCACAGTTTATTTGCCACGTTTTCGTAACTACACTATTTATACTGTTAGATGTCGACCTAATTAATTTGAACTTATTTGAGACGCCCTAGCTGTATATACGACACTAAAAAGTACTTTGATTTCTTTTGTTTTTATTTTATGAAAAGTGTTAATCATGCGATTACCGTTTATCTTGAGATTAGTGAACTAGAATAGCATTGATATTCAGTTGATCAGCAACTTCAACCTTGGATCAACTTGAACACTCTTCCGTTAAGTCATAAACACTCTAAAAATATTATTTTCTTAGATCTATTATTTATTGAGACCAGCTTCACTACACAGGTCAATATTCACAGTCGGTTTATATATTTGAGTATTGAGATTAAAAAAAAAAGTTTGGTCTATCGGCAACTCAGTTTTAAAAAAGTTGACCAGTAAAACGACTCCTAAAATGAACCACCCTAACTGGTTGCGGTATAGCCTACCTGTAATGTAATATTGTTTTAAATTTGCCAATCATTCGAAAATTTTAGTTTCCTCCACTGATAATCTATAATTACGCTTTTGAAAAACTCTTTTATGTTCCAAACTATACTGTTTGGCAGCGGACGGTGATTTGTCCAGTTATTGTTTATACAGCATTGTTTACTCTCTAATGAGTTACGATTCGAGTGCGCAGAATGGCAGTTAATCGATATACGAAAACCCTTATTAATTGGCATTCTCGTAGCCCTTGACAAATACGAATATGCAAACAGTTTATGTATTCGAGTTGGAGACTAGTCGTGAAAGATAAATTGTTTCTAATGTGAAAAGTGTAATCGGACGTATAGATTTTACTCTTTCTCATATTTAAGACATGGGTTGAAACCAAATGAAAACACATTTTAAAGAATAACCGGTGACTAACCTATAGCTATTACTGGAATCGTTGAGCATATTGAACAATAATCAGTGAAACGAGAGCAATCAAATGACCGGTACGATACAATTAATCGTTTCGTATAGGCCTATACAAGTTTAGTTCTTGACTATTGTCCATCGAAATGGATTAGATACGTCATTAAATTCATTCGATATTCATTATTTTTTTTATAAAGAAAATTTCCAATGAATTTTCATGTGCACGTTCGAACCATTTCGAAAATAACAATCGAATGTATATCTCTTAGTTATCATAATTATAATCGTTCAGAGAAAAAATACATGATATTCATCAACTATCTGTGTTCCGTGATTTGTCGTTTTCTTCAAGTGCTACAGTGGTGTTAAATTACCTTATTGTCTTCTGACAGTTCAATAATCTCCCTTTAATAGCGTGTCTACTTCCTCGTCGTGTCGACTGTACCAAGCACCCATTCTACAGAGAGTATACAGGCTATATCGTATATATTGGCAATTAGTTAGGGATATTAAATCGACCGCCGTCATAATCCCATCATGATTTATGATGGAATCTCGGACATGCGTTAAATTAGGCTTCACATGATTGGCTAATAAATCCACTATTGTAATAATATAATCCACTCATCGAACCGATATTATCGTCCTTTCTCTCTTTCTCTCCCTCTCTCTCTCTCTCTCTCTCTCTCTCTTTTGCTCGCTTCACTCTCTAACTCTTTGCCACTCTCTTTCTCTCTCTTCCACACACAGGCATTTGTCTATGAAGTCTCCCTCTCCGTTTCCATCTATCACCCAATTCCTCATTGTCTTTCACCAATTATCTCTCCCTCTCCAACCCTCTGTATTGTAATTTTCTTCATATTCATCCCTCTTTTTCTATCCCTCTCCATTCTCTCATCTATTTTCTTCCTCAAACCCCCTTCTTTGCTCGCTCCCTCTCATACTCTCTTGCTGTTCTCTCTCACTACCATTCTCCATCTATATCTCCTTTCCTTTCTTTCTCACACTGTCTCTCGCTCCAACTAGATCTTCCTCTCCATCTCTCTGTACTTCTCTAACCTCCTCTGTGTCCCCAACTATCTCTTCATCCACTCCCTTCCCATCTCTCTTGGTCGCTCTCTCTTTTTTTCCTCTTTTTTTCTCTTTCACTCTCCAAAAGTATTCTATCTCCTTCTCCCTCTCTCCCCTATCAATCGAAAGGGAGTAATTATTAGCAAGTAAACCATTCAAATTTGTTTAGAAAACAATCTCGCGGCGTCGCTGGGGCACAGACCATGCAATACAATCAACAAGTAAATAGCCGAGGTTATTCGTCCGCTCTAATCTCCTCGATATAATAATGTATATTTAATGCATAATGGGAGAGATACATGGTTATTACGATAAGGTAATTAAGGATTTAAATAGCCTATCAAGTTAATTGTCTCGGGACGTATTATATGTTAATTTCGTTTGATTAGACGCGATCTTGGGAAAGATTAACTTGTGAGTGGAAATCGAAGTGTTTATAAATAATATACTGCGGTAATTGGCAGTAATATACGTTGCCAATACAAGCGTATAGCCACCACGTATTGTCATCCACTGTGGTAAACCGATTGATATCGTGGATTTTATTATTCCTTGTGTTGGTATTATTGTTATTGTGTTTGGCAGGCAGCGAGCGTTTTTTGGATAAATATGTCGTGGGAACCTTGATTTGTCCATGTCGCACACGAAGTGCAATACAGAATTGATTATTGATTGATTATTGTTTGCTTGGCGACCCCACAAACAGCTAGGTTGAGCAGGTGACTATATGAAACTAGGATGTGATGGTAAGTGAAAGTATGTTTACAAAAACCCATGCCTTGTGCGGGATTCAAACCCATGCCCAACGGTGCCGTCAGTTTCTGAAGCGGTGGCGCAATTTTACAATATTATACCTTCAAAATGAATTATGATGGGTTTGGTTGAGCTGTAGGTTTATGATCTGGGTATTGACTTGGGCTAGGTTGGTTTCAGTATTCAAATAATTTTTAGCGTCGTATAGCATGGACTTTGCCATGTAAGCTTGTTCTGTTGCCCTATATACGTATATATACTCAAAATCTCTTTGCTAAAACAATGCTGGCTTCCACGCAGAACCAGAATTTTTGTTTTATAGTTAAGCGAAGGATGAAAAATTAATCAATAACAATCTCATTTGAGGAATTTGATATATTTCCAGTCAAGTGTAAATGAATTCTGTTTTAAAATGCTTTATTAAAAAAACAAATATTAGATATCAGTACAGTCTACAGTGTAATGAATAACAACAAACGTACAACATTTAATAGAATGGACAATGCATAATCTATTAAATCAAGTCTACATGTATACAATACATTAATTCAATTGCTATTGAAATCATGATAATTAGAAAAATGATTCAAAAGATTATTTGAGGCATTCAAACATTAATTAACAATAAACAGCAACTTTAAATGTATTACTTTATAGTGTATAATTACATGTAAAAACACTTGATACATTCTCATTACTCCCCGAAAATACTACACAAGAGCAATAATTCTTCTGAAAGCCTCGTCTATTGTATACGATTATTCTCGTAAAACACCTCCACAAAGCTGCACGCAATAATTGTAATCATGCAACGTTACCCTCATTGTTCGTCATACCTTATCACCCGCACATGTGGTTTACGAGCGGTCGTCTCCTCTATCGTGTATCATCATCGCTCGACAGTCTCGACCCGCTATTATAACAGCTGGCCGTTTTATCAGTACGGCATATTATGACGGTACGAGCGGATGTCGCATTGTATCTTGTAATACAAACGATTGAGAGTTCCGATGAAATGTTATCGAAAGGATGTTATGACGGTGCGAACGGGGTGTCTTGGGTTTCAGACGGTCGCGTGTTTCGAGGTGTAATATCACGGTTGAAAACAGCACGCTTGTCTATCATAGGACACCTGGTCGTGCGTGGTTTGTTGACGTGGCTTAATCATTCTGTTGTTATTGTTGTTGTTGTTGTAGTGTATACACCTTTGAGAGACATGGCACGCTCCTCCATGAGTGTAGAAGTAGAACTAGAGCCGCCCCCGTGACTCAGTCATCTATCGCACTCCGTTAATAGCTGAAGTCAGGTCGGACGTGGGTTCGGGTACCGCATGAGGCGTTTTTTTTTAAACGTCCGATCATCACTTCACAGTTTCACCCGCTCATTCGTATCCCCGTATTACCTAGCTGTTGGTGGGGTCATTGAGCAGCATCAAAAAGAAGTGGAACTAGTTTAGAAAGACACAGGGAGAGAGTGAGAGTAGCTAATGTACACTTACGATCACATAAAATGACTGATCACGTCATATTAAAACGTATCCAATGAAAAATGTACTTGATACTCACTAAATGTGGCAGATAATGAAGTTACGCACTCGACGTACAGTATGTGAAAAAAATATTCTCAAGTATGCGTAGATTTATTTTGAATTTGAATTTAAATTTCGAAAAAAACATTTGTGCACATGGTGACGCGACCGTCATCAGCTGGTATATCAGCGACAAATGTCATTCAAAAATCAAAACATATTTTTGGGTAAACAATTTGTAGTATATTTTCACTTTTAGCCTCATATTTTGTCTCCTTATGTTCAGTCAATTGACATCTTTTTGGTTATCTCATCTCTTGAACTGCCATTTAATTGGTTAAATTTAAATGAAAAGGTGTGATAAAATTGTAGTATACCGGTACTGAATATCATACGATATATAATGTGATATTAGGTTGCCATAGACATGCCTTTCGACTCATGTCTCCATAGTACAACCATGGCACGGGCCGCCTGAAGAGCGAATACTGGAATAAAGCATACTCGGTTGTGTGACATGGGTTTGTATGTCCAACCTCACCTGAACCCTATCCACGTTCCATTGGAAAGTACCCGGGAGCCCATTGCACACGACCTAGTATCTTTATTCCCTATATTCGCTCGTCAGCGTCCCCCCATAGCACCGTCCTCGACACTACGTCATAGTTTCATATTCGCTATAATCACGGATAGAAAACTTGAGCTGAATCCAGTCGAAGTTAAACCTACGACTAAATCTATTAATAAGACTGTAAATCGTAGACCTGCAACTTCCTGCATGACAAGCATATTTATTTTATGATGAGTGTATATATATATATATATATATATATATATATATATATATATATATATATATATATATATATATATATATATATATATACATACATCTCACGTGCGTATACGGTAAAGATGTATAGATGCATTCGTTTTTTATTTGTTTGTCTGTTTGTTTGTTTCTGTGCTTGTTTTCAATTGCTCGTTGCCAGAATGACTATAGAGATTATGAAAGGTTAACTGCATCATCATTGATCAGTTTCATAAACGGATCAATTTGAAATTTCAGTTCATTCAATTATTCTCCATAATTATTTCGATTTTAAATACTTATAATATGACACAAGTACGGTAAAAATGTCACAATCAAGAATTATTAGAAATGTAACACATCCTAATTTTCAAACATACTCGTGACAGTATGAAACAAGTCATTAGATTCGACTTTAAAAACTGAAATCTGTGCGTGCGTGGGTTCGAGTCCTGCATAAGATATGGGTTTGTGTAAACGTCCTTTCATCATTGTCCATTGATCATTTCACCCCTTAAAACCTAGCTGTTAAATGAACAAAAATAATCAATCATTACAAAATTTGATTTCACAAACATCGCGTACGGTACTCATTTTTTCGTTCTTCTCGATTCACATTTAGATTCACCAATTCACATTTAGATATATTATCGATATATTATATTATAATACTGTATCCAGCCTATAAGAAACACATCCCTCTTATTTTTTTCCTATAATTATTATATTACTAAAGATCTTGAATATAAGTTATTAACTTATTATTTATATAATCGATCGTCGCTATACTTTGTATCCATTGGCTGCCGATATCATGCAGCTTATCAGCGTCTCCCTATTCGATTCCCGTGTACTCCAGCCAGTGTCTGTGTGTGTGGGAGGGTGACTCCTTGTTCAGACACAGATTAGAGAGGTTGTGATCTGCTGGCGGCTGGAGGAACGGGGAGGGAGGAGGAAAGGTGTCTGATCGGTGAATGGGTTATTGTCACGCTGGTCGTCGAAGAATATACCCGACACCTGTTGGCAATCTAGACGTTCTTTTTTACGGGAATATCGTCTCCGTTTTTACTCAGATTTTATCGTCTTTTTCTCTCTGTTGGAACGTGTAGTTGCGATATCGGCGATCTGGCTAATGAGAGAGCACGAACTTGGGAATATACATAAAAGAAAATAGTCCCCTGTTGTGAACTCATTTTAGGAATACGTAAAATGACAAGTGAATGTGCGAAAATTGCATTTTTCCAGAGTAAAATCGAGACTAAACGAATTAATTTGGTAACGTGTTTACATAATCTCTTATGTGAAAAACTGATGCATATATATACAAGATATTTATATACATATTCAATTATGAATACATTATTATCCGTGATTCGTATATTTGATTGGAAATCAATGGTTATTTTTCTCGTTTTTTCCAAATTTCCGTAGATGAATAATTAATATCACATTGATGGATAACCACAATGAAAATTTTATTCCTGCACAGCAATACAAACAAACATAGGCCTATATGTTCTTCCGAATGTATTGTAATAAATAATTGAAGCCCATAGATGGTCTTACCCATAGCTTGAGGCCAGACTTATACATTACACGTTCCGTATTATTCATCAACCCACTAAAAAAAACATATATATATATATATTCACTTACACTAATTAACCAACTGATATTATGCGAAAAAGCTTTTAAACATATGATATTTCGGTGTTGTTTGCCGGATATCCTATCTAGATATATATAATATAATTATTTTCCTCCCTCCTATCGACCTAATAACAACTCACCCTATATGCTCTGTGTGGTTCGCAAGGTGGACCCGATCGTCGACAGTATAATAAGAATAGTTCCATCTGTTTTCTGATCGTTTCATTATCGTGAATATCCTGTATTGCCGGTGGTTATAAACTATATGGAGACACGTAGGTACGCACGTTTAGGCCACGCATATACGCATACGTAAGCCGGTAAAGATACAAATGTGCGCTGTAGCCTCTGAGTGGAAAAATACATCTAGGAAAAGTGTAGGTTTTCGTGAAGTTGCTTCAGATGTAACTATGCAATCAGATGGACAATAATTGTGCTTATATCGTCTACCATTTGGAAAAATTAGTTTTGCTTTTTTTTTCGTCCTGCTCCATAGCTTCAGGAGCGAAGAAACCAATCACTTCGCAATTCTGAATGATTCGTAAAAGATTCTACCACTTTATAACTCTGATCGTATAGTTTTCAATCTAAAATTGGGTTGACTATTTATAAGCATTAAATTCCACCAAATCGACTAGGAAAAATGATCGAAGAACATGATTTTTGTTAAGTAAAAAAATTTGCGTGCTATACGACTCACAGTAGCGCTCATTACCCTGTGACACCCAGTGAATTTCAGCGTCAATTTTTCATTTCTATCATTTTAAAGACAAATAGAAAACTGGACGTGTCATTAGATGTAGTTACCTGTAGTCACCGCAACTTGGTATACTGTCCATACTCTGTCGACATGAAAATACACTTCCGTTTTTTAACTGTGCTTAACGACCCCACCAACAGTAGGTTATATGAATGTTCGGTTGATAATGAAACGGCAATGTGATGGTCGATGTTATACGATCCGTTGATAAAAAAACCCATGCGTACCTTCAGCTCAGGATTTGAACACGCGTCCGACTGACTCGATATCACCAAGTCGTGCCTCAACTGTATACCAACCATGCGGACGGCTCACATTTTCTTTGTGGCCAGTGTACCACCACCACCTCTATGTCGTCACACAGAAACAATACAAGTGCATATTAATCAGGAGGAAAGTGAGACCACTGGGTGGAGGGAAGGGGGGGGGGAGGTTGCAGGACCAATAGAAACCTTATGACGGCTATACATCCCACCCTCTCAATATTGTAAGACGAGATGCGGCACCTTATAAAACAATCAGTGGCCCCTGGGCTCGGCTCAAGTCTTACCGGTGGTGAGGAAGGGTCGGGGGAGGGAGTACGAAAGTGACCTACAGGAAATCTTAGTGTGGACCTTTAGAGGAATATTGAATTCATGATTGTATAATGTAATATGATCGCAGGCGTTTTTGGTTACAAAAACTTTCAATTGATATGAAAATGTATGAGTGAACAGTGAATATACATTGCATCAATTGCTCCACGCGAACATGAAGAATGAGATACATTGAACAGTTTCTCTCATGAGTTACAATAAAACAATTGAACAAATACGAAGGTCGACTTCCAATAGTAATGATGGTCCAATCTTTCGATTTGTTTCATTTCGTAGGGTTTATAGGAAACCATTTGACATGTTCTGTAGAACATAGAAATTGATGAAAATTACAATGCCCGAAGAAATAATTATGGCAAGTATTATTATATGGTAGCATAAAATGTGTAACTATGTTTATCCATACGTACAAAAATATAGTTTTTTGCTATAGTGGATGTTTCGGGAGAAACTCCGAGCACAATATTGTGCTTTTTTGTAGGGGGAGATGTTGAACTTGTATGGGCGTGAGAAGAAGGCGCGAACCACTCGCTCGTTAGTGCTGGGGGATAGGGGAGGCACTCTCTCGAAACCTTCTTCCTTCCGTGGAGACGAGCATCTCTTGGTGTTTTTGACTGCATGCAGTACGACGTGCCTGGAAATATGCAAGGAAGAGAGTCAGATCTTCGGAGACCGCATGCCGCATGTGGTTTATACTTGATATTGGACCACTTCCTGTCGGCTCACAGCCAGCCAGCCAGCCACCGGAGCCGCCGGTCAAGGGTCACTGGTCACCAGTTCCGGTTTACACATTAATATTATTATTCGTGTATAAGTGTGTAACGCCGCGGCGACGAGGAACCAGAAACACACACACAACACACCACGCACATTCTGAGAGGATCGCGACGTTGACATACGAATTGCCCGTTGACTAACCGAACCCTTCAGGTTCGGGTTTCGTGTATTGGGTTCGTTCTTTCGTGTCAAGGTTTATAGGGTATGAACCTTTTAGTTTCCATGGTTCAATTATTGATATGAAATTATAATTGCCACACAGTATGAATGTAAAAATCTACATGAATTTTCTTTCGTTAACACTTTGATAGGTGTTTTTCTTATTTCCGATATTTGATTCCTGTTTCTACGTTTCGAATTTGAACCAAACCATAACTCAGTGGTTGGTATCGGTAGTAAATAATCCTATCCATCCAATTTCATCCAACCCAATTGAATTATATCCAACTACTATATAATAATCAACAAATAATCTCGTTTATTTGAATGTTGGTATTATTTTTGAAATTCTTCGGTCATAACGCCGACGCGAACCCCGTTCAACCCCTCTGTAACCTAGGTTGAGAACAACTGGAGAGAAGCGTGCGAAGTGGCTGTTTACTCAATACACCCACAACAAGCCCGCATGGGTGTCAACATGTACCCCAAGTCTGCAAATCGTGATGCGCCGTGTAGAACTCATGTCCACTGAGCATGTGTAATTATTACTCAAGTGTCAACGCATTGCCTTCCGCAACATGCGTCGTGTATGTTGCGGTTTATAGAGATTTATACATAGAGAGATTTATACAATTTCATGTTTGAATTTCAGTTCATCTTCGAACAAATATTGGTAGAGTGTTGTATTTGAAAAAAAATTATAAGATACACATTTAGTTTGTTGAAATTGGATCAAAAGTACTGAATCGGTGTGTGCTAAGCTATTCAAACTATTACCACCCCATTATGTTGTTGATTTCATTTGGTTCAATTTTTTTCGGCAATGGCTCCAAAACACTTGTCAATGATTTTTCTTGTGTTTTTGCATTTAATTTGAACGATGTCAAAGTTTATAATTCATTTAGAGTTTAGACTGTCGGATTTCAAAGTCCTGCTATAGGCATGGGTTGTTGGTAACTCCCTTTCACTTATCATCACTTCATTGTTGATACATGCACCACTGTTCTTCTTCTTATTTCTCACTGTTTTCAATACTTATGAACTTGGCTATTCCTAAACGCACTTCATCAGAAAATCTTCAATTTGTTTACTCATCCTATGCAACGATCTAGTTTCGTTCCAACATTATGAGTTTCATCATAACTTTTTGGTGACAGTACGTACATACAGCGATGGAAGCGCAACTCCGAACGCTTCGTTAAAGAACATATTTTAATTATGTTTGCCAATATATCTCATCATCGCTTCTTCAGCCACGCGTTGTACAAGTGTTATTAGAAGTTAGAACAAACAATGTCTTGCCACCAAGTTTTCCATTTAGCTCGTCGCACATTACCCCCTCTCTGTCCCCTACCCCATGCCTCTCCCTCCCTCTCCCTCTCTCTCTCATTGCTTTCATTACTTCTACTATGGTTTACTCGTCGGGCAATACTCGTCGCGAGACATTACGAATATTGTAAAAGTGAGCGAGAAAGAAGATCTCTGTCTCTCTCTTCTCCGACTGAGCTTATAACTTGAACAACTAAGTTTTATCTTTTATTAAATTACATAATGTTTAATCTGTCTACATGGAAAACGTGCTAAGAACTTTTCGTTCCGTTTCTATGTGCTGTCATAGTCAACAATAGCCGTATAGTATATTAAGAATATTAATTAATAGCATTCTTAATTAAAATAATGTGTAGGTTTTGATGAAAACTTTGTGTAGGTAATGATGGGGAAGAGAAGAATACAATAAGGTTTTTGTGATTGCAATCCCAGTTGTAGAACTGAGAAATATTGGCAAACGTCAATTGAGATTCGGATGTTACAGTTGATATAGTATTTCCGTATTTTATTTCTAAAATGTGTAATACCTATAAAATATGAACACATAAAAATTGAATCAAAATTCTAGCAATATCGGTACGGGGTCATGTCCCACAATACTCTTGAATTTGAGAGACGGGCAGTCTGTATCCATAAGTAAGTCTTTGTTGAGTCTTCGTCTTTTGATCTGGTATCTTCTACGATTGAATATTCTGTCTGCATGGGCGACAGAAATTCGATTGAAAAAACTGAATTATTCATTTGTTTATATCAATTTCGGTCGAACCTATACTATACCAATTACCTCTGATTCAAATTCCAACTAATTTTCCCCCAAAATCTGTAATTTGTATTTTTTTGCATTGGTGTCACTATAGAAAAAAATATATATACCGGGTCTATGCTATTGAAAATGTATACAAATTAATATTTCTATATGTATATGTTGTGGCTCAAACACTTGAGGAACTTAATTTTTTGCACGCTTATATAAGCAGATGAGTATCAAGTCAAATGTACTAAGCTTCTCTACCCCAAACTATTCTCCATACCATTTGACATTTTAATAACATAAACTCGCCGTTCCTTTTCTTTCTTCGAAATCGACGTCTTTTCTCATTACGTCTAATTGGCAGCACAACGTCACCTATCTCTCTCTCTGTCTCTGTGTCGACGTCTGTTTTTATTATGTATATATTTACAGAATACTCCAAGTTTATTTACAGCTTGTAGCATCAATTAGACAGCTAATGAGCTAATTAAAAGAGTATTCACTGTAATGAATACCGGGGGGATTATTATTAACTCAATACATTGCTAATTACCGCATCGAGCGCTCGCTGCCGCTGCTGTGTGTTGCACCCCCATCCCACCCTCCCCCACCCCCCGCGACCCACCCCTTGAACGAAAGAGTTATTTAATTAATGTAAGACGTCGAGCAGGTGGGGGAAGGGTAGGGGGGTGGGGTGGGAGAGGGTGCCTTATCTGCAGCACCGCACCTCGTTGCCTACATCTGGCACGTCACTGGTGGATGTGTGAACCGTGATTGAAGGACCGTATATGTATATTTACGAAGGTCTTCGACACATACGGATTGTTTTTATGGTGATTGTAATTGGTTGGGTCCCACAAACGGCCGGATCAATCCAATTAACTTCTTAATTATGTTAATTCTTGAAGTATTTTTTCCTCAACAACTCACCTGTTTTTTTCTTCTATCAAACCTGAAATTGAGTGGGACAGATCATAGTATAACATGTTAACAAAATGTGTATTTCTAGAATTAATTTGTTTAAAAAAAGGGTATAACTCACACATACAAAAACGTTTTCATTTATATTTATGTATCAGTGCATTAATCAATTGGTTCACTTGATTCATTAATTGGATTATCCATCAATTCATTCGAGGCAGATCTTGATGTAATTAATAATTCTGATCAGGATTTACGGGAACTCAATACACAAAATTTGTCACCGTTAATTCGAGAATGTATATAGCCTCGTGCGAACTCTTCAAGCTGGCAAAGTTGTTGTTCAGCGTGCATAAATGTCCCTGGAGCGTCTTACGATCGTATCACTCTTTCAGTCGCTATAAGGTTGGTACAATTGTGCAGTACGTTTCTTTCAAGTGTAAGACGTACAAAAGGCAACCGGCGACCAGGGCACGCGCGCGGGGGAAAGAGAGAGTTTCGGGGCAAAGAGAGTGGGAGAGAGAGAGAGAGGCGCGGCGGGCCTTAATTGCGCTTTTCAATTTCGTTCAGGGGGCTTCCGCGGAAAGCTCCCCAAATACCTCCCCCCCCCCAGAACAACTCAAATCAAACTGAAGATGACTTTTCCAAGGCTCGGAACACATTTGTAGGACGATTGACGTCTGTTCCTTGTGTTTTAGTCGAGATGACCTTTTATATACAATTATCGTACTATCAGGCGTGTTCGACGTGAGAAAGTACACGGAACTACCGATCGACGGGGAGTCTCGAGTCGGTTGCGTCGACGCGCACATATAGGTAATGGAAAAGCAACGTCCTTTGTTCTTTCTTAGATTGTATACATGCAGCAAACACCTCCCAAGCCGTAAAGTCATATTAGGCCCTTTGTTCAGTTCACTCCTATTTGTGAGTGGCTATAGCGTAAGCTCTTCAACACTCCGTGCGAATGGTGTTCGATAATTTAATATAGAGCTATCGTACAAATTTAATAGTATAGAATATGATTATAGGCATAAACTATTCGAGAATAGTATTATTTCAGTTCTATCAGAAAATTATTTTTGTCGATGAGAATGTAGTTACATATATTATTACCAATTACCAACGTATATATTGATGGGTCGTATTATAATGGGACTGCTGCCTGTTGACTGCTGAATAATGACTTCTTGTATCGTCAAATTATGTATCCGAAAATTTATATTCCAAAATACATGATTTGTAGTTGAACATAAGTTCGATGACAATACCGGCAGCCAATGGATATCGTCAACAATTCCTCAAAACTCCACATCAGACAACAATCGATTACAACAAGCTACATTAAATACCCTGATATTTCTGCAAATAATTTCCGAATTGAATGTGAGTGTGTGAGTCCCGAGATAAGACAATATTCCTGTTTCTCATGTATATATATATATATCTATATATATATATATATATATATATATATATATATATATATATATATATGAAGAACTTTCTGGAGAAATTCACCTGGATCTTTCAAAGATACAGGAATAACAATGTTCATGTTTCAGCTCTACACAGTCGAGCATTACTACCTCGTATAAGTTACTGTATGGTCAGTTTAAGATGATGTAATATCTTAGATCCATAGTTCACTGTATAATCCTGCAATTTCAAGTCTTGACTTCTACACTTGGTCGGGATGAAACGGTGGTGAAGAGGTTGTTTTGACATGCTAAATAGTCGATCACGATAACTCGTTCACTTTTGACTATAAACCAATATCATCACAACATTTACCTTTGAACGAGTGTTACGGGAATCCAACCGCTGTTCTTTTCAGTTATTATGCAGTATTCTGGTCCATTTTAGTATTGTCTTACATCTTTAATCTGTTCTCTCTGTAGAGTGTAGACTTATATCTATGATAACAGTTCATATTATCGTATCGTTCATCTATGAATACGATATGTTATACAGGTTTAGAGTGAAAGGAACTGTAGCTAATTTGAACGCTTATAAAATGTAGGTATAGCGTACTAATGAGATATAATTTATTTTCTATACCTCAATTGATTGATTACTTATAATTAACTGTGCTCCGATTGAAAGAATATTTTCAGGCCTACAATACTGAATTTCCTGTAATAGTTCCGACTGTCCAGGATGCTTTGATATGTATCTCGATAATTTAATAGAGCATTGCAGTAGTGAAAAACATTTTGAAAATCATTTTTTTTCATATGATTCGAAAGTCGTTGAAAATTCTATGGAAAAAGCTTTGCAGAAAATGTTATGTTTTTTTTCAAACACAAACTGGTTGAGAAGCGAACTTCGACGCCAACAATTCGTTCTGATGTGCGAATTTATTTATAAAATGAAAAATATTTGTATAATACTCCGGTCAATTTCCGTTGCTTCTGGATCGTACTCATTTAAACACCTCAGATTTCCTTTCGTGGTATCAACGATTATACTGTATGGGATTGTGAGCGATACAGGAATCGAACCCGTGTCTACCAGGTCGGACCTGGCACTCATCTAGCTGAAACACTTAGCCATCTGTGTCTTTTCTACTCGTGCACGTGCACAGTGGCACGGAGAGGTGTCGGCCCAATCACGGCAATAAACGTGTAATTGTTTGACCTCAGCTCGCATTGACAATTGTGTCATAAACACGTCCATACAGCCGCGAGAGACTGATTGGTGTGCATTTTATCCGAGGCCAGCGAGCAATTAGCGCATTGATGGAGAAAAACTGACGACTACGAGACGTGCGTATAGATTCAATTCGTAGTGTTGAAGAGTTCTAAGGTATACACTTACAGTCACATGAAGTGGTCGATCAAGACGCATTGAAATGCATATTGAAGAAAATTTACAGATAATGTATACATACGCACTCCACGTAGAATCATTGGAAAATTAATGGTAATATGTGCTAATTATTTTTGTATTTCGGAGGAAAATGTCTATGACCGTATACGTGTAGGCTGTAGAGATTATACTTGAGCACTATTTAGGCATAGGAGTGAGCAGAACATGGCCTCACTAAACAACTTTTTACAGTATATCATTTACTCATGATCCATAAATGAGTAAAAAATCAATAGATGAATGAATAAATTATTGAATGAATAAATAGGCCTAATGAACAAATGAAATGAAACAATCAAATAATTTTGCGAACGAAAATTGAGACAAATATTCTAATAAATGGAGGAAAGGAATATTTGGAATGAACAAAATAACGAATGAAGTAAGAAAGATCTGGAAGAGAAGACAAAAAAGAGTCGAAGAGAAAGAATGAGTATATACAGATCAATAAGCAGCAGGTCGTGTAGAATCCTCTGCCTCAACACGATTGTCTTGTTCATTATCAATTAATGAACAGTTTCTTGAATGAGTCACCATTGGTTTAATTCTCTCTGGGATAGTAAGAAGATCACCCTTGCGGAGCACCGTTCGATATATTCAACCTTCAGTGTCATCCTTAGCTAATTGGAGAACAGTGACAGTTTTACTAGTAAACGAAAAAGTTGTTATTCAAGTAGCCTTATTACTAAAATACTTGAAAAAAAATATTCTATTCGTTGATTCGAAAACTATCTCAAAATGGTGTGACCAAATCATCTTCAATGTTGTAAGTGTAGTCACTGCGTTTCGTTGGTGGTTTCCAGAACTAGACTCACCCACTTACATTTCTTCGGGGCTTGCGTATATACAAAGTGACTTATGACGTATATATTCACTCCGTAGCTCAGTGACGCTCGTATGCATATCACTCCCATATTCAGACACTTGCATAAGAAAATGAAAATGGTTCAATTTATTCAAATAATATATTGTTTATTATTCAATCAATTCTATTCTTCCACATCGTTTTGCCGTTGTTCGTTCATTCTAGTGTTGGATGTCTAATACACGAGTCTCAGAAAATATACTACAGCGAAGTGAAACAGAAGCTAAAAAGAGTCTCTCGGCAGTGGATTGCTAACGAGGCTATAGAGCACTTCTATCGGCGAAACTCCACTGTTTTTATTGCCCGATATAAATCTATAATATGAAACCCGAGCTGTTTACGAGAAACTCTTGTTGTAATAGCAAATAATAGATCCAATTAAGAAATCTGATCGGTGATATACAACGCTATTACAGGTACGAGCAACAAAGCAATCGGCAACAATTGCAGTAAGCCTGTACGTTTTGGAGACGTCGAGATTTGCTGTAAAGCCATTGGCTATAATTGCGTACCATGGGATTTATGGGAGACCTTCTAATACTGACGCATTGTTGCTTCGTCTTTCTTTGGTTGTTGGATTTTTACTAATCACGTCGACTTGATTTTCCCCCCGCCAAGTGCGTTAGATGATATAGAGACAGTACCCTACAACTAGAATACTAAGGGGTACAACTTTCATTGGTGTTAATTGGTTAATTTTATGGAAAAGAACGGATCGATAAAAAACAAAAGATACTACTCGCGTGCTCATCCATCATCATTGTTCGGAAACAGCGTTTTCTTATACAGTAAGATACATCAACATAAGCATGGTATCGTTGTACCATAGAATGAAGAACTTACGAAATATACACACCATTGATAGTTATACACACACAACAAATCCTAGCGTCAGAAGATGTGGGAAAAAGTAATTATTAAAATCGAAATCAACTGCATTATATCTATTCCTATTCGTCTCGCTTTTCCAATGAAGAGCAGACATGCATATCGACTCTTTATCCAATCGATGATTACCTCCACCGATTAATCGATCTTTCACATGTTGACAAGTTATCTCTTATTGTTGCAGACCTCCGGTGTCGAGTGCGATCGCTCCGAGCGTTCGGGTACGTAGCGGCCCGGAGAGCGCTCTCTCGGCTCTGCGTGTGGCCCCATCCGAGGGCAAGTGGGAACGCACCTGACCAAATGGCAACCACCTTTTGAATGACACCGGTAAGTAAATAAGGCACTTGAAATGAATAACAGACTTAAAGGCTTTGAAAGGCTCTCTTGATGTGTGTCTATACACATTACAAACATATTTTAATGTAGAATGGTCGGTAATGGATGTCGTATAGTTATAGTCGGTCGTGGGAAAAAGTCATCAAGGATAGCGAGATTTAAGACGTGTTTGTTGATTGAAGTTGTTTGTATATGTACGAAGTTGGAGCGGTATTTTTTTTCTTCAACAAAAAAGGAAACTTCAGTACATGCATTTGTGATTTTTTTAAGTTGTCAATTTTCGAGTGTATACTCGTAAAAGACCACTTGTCGCGTTTATTTATAAAACCACTGTATTGCGGCCTGAAAAATTAGTGAAAATAGAAACAAAAAGTTCGTTAAACCATGAATCCAAGGCGAAAGATTTGCTTATTAGTTTATATTTGTAATATTGAAAGAACTCTGTGAGTTTGTTGAAGAAATGCAATGTTTCGTGTGCATTCAGGCCTCCCGTATTCGAACTGTATTAGCAGATTATAATTATCATCATCAGATGATTGAAAGAGGCCCTACAATAAATACCAACAGGCAGATTGATATTATTTTTCGTAGCCATCATCTGCCATAAAGCATAAAAGACTCGCCAAAACCAGCAGAAGAGGGCCTATATCTTGGGTAATTAATTGATTGATTTAACCATGGTCATACCTTCGTGAAAAAGAGCTGCGAGCTGTTTTTCATGACAATTAAAGTGGTAGTTAATGCAGAAAGGGTATCTCCGTACGTGGCTCCTATTTATAGGCCAACTAAAAGAACCATTACTTGGACACTGCACCTGTACGTAATGATGTTATTAAATTGGAAAAAAATGTTTATGCGTTTAGTTAGCGCATGACCATCGTGCACGATGGAGTGGATGATTAAGTAGGCCTATATTTCAAACACCTGAAACGTGGAGATTAAAAACAACAACGAAGCCACAACCGACGACCACAAGAACTTGAATAGTCTTAAAGTGGAGTGTCAATCAAACTGAAAATGTAATTGACTGTTTTTCTTTTAACATCGTCCAATTATTATGGTTGTAATTAGTTTTTCTAATTTCCAATTACGAGCTGGCTGCCTCCTCGCCCTTGTCACAGGTGCGGGGTTCGTATAGGTTGGCCGTCTATCTATGGAGAAGTTTGCCCCTTTGTATCTTGTCTTTCCGTAATACAACTCTCCTCCTCTCACTCTCTCTCCCACTCTTTACTCCCACCCCTACTCCCTGTAGCTCTCCTTCTCACTCGTTTTCTCTCTTTCTCTCGCTCTCTCTTGCTAATTAAAAGGAGAGAATGTTCTGCCCACGAATGATTTCATTTAATTTCATTACCGTTATTGCGTTGTTGTCGCTATTGCCCGCCCACCAGGCTGCTGTGCACGATGCAACAATAGGTGACAATATCATCCGCGTAGCTCCAGTCTTAGTTGGATAGAGACGATGATGGTTCTTTATTAAAACGATTATTGTTCTTTATTAAAACGGGGTTTTTACACGTGTTTTTTCATTAGACGGTTGTGAACATACGGTATAGACCCTGTTCGGTATTTTAGTCAGATTAGTGATAAAAGTTATTGCCATTTCGTTATTAAATATTGAAAAATAATCTAATTTATGCAGTATGGTTTTTTCATCAACATATAAAGTAGCTTGAATGTTCTATCACGTAATGTTTTAAAACTTCGGCCCAAGGGCTTGGCTTAACGTTTAATCAAACATACTGTATGATTCTATGTGTAGGCCTACACATCAAATCATTATTCACGTAAATTACGAAATGAACATTAATTTGTCAAAAAATATTTCAATCTCTACATTAAAATATGGCATAACTTGATAAAGCCTGGATTATTCATGAAAAACAAGATTTTTTTCCGGCCATGAATATTTATACATTTTTCTCTAAATGTGTATGTATTATTATATCGGGTTCCACAACGCTTTTTAATGATAATCATGTTATTGGCGTCGGTGAGTAATGAATGGGGTGATGGGAAGTTGAAATGAAAAATATTTTATTCGGTGCTTTGAACAATGATGAAGAAAGGTTCGAAATTACGGAACTATCCCAGTGTTAACTCGAATGACAAAGAGAATCTGCGAAAAACGTCGGTAAGGTTGATTCGTTCATAGTGGGAACCCGTGGATGTCTCTCGAATAATAGTTCAGTGCGTCTCAATCAAAATTCGAATTACATTTCATATCAATTATCTCAAAATATCGGTTTAATTTTCTTATATGGTTTCTGATGGAATTAGAACATGGAACATGGAACATAGAGGATGAAATTCATATCAATCGGATATAATTGAAACCTTTTAAATTTTCCCCAGTGCCTGAAATTCTGATTAGTAATTTCAAAATCATTTTCCGATGAAATTGCTGGAACCGATACATCAAGCCAATCCCGGCGATCCATTCTGGTTCAACACCAATGACCACACAAAATGTCAAGAAAACTGCATGATTATATACTTTGTTTGAGCTGTATGCGTCGCGATGCACATGCACACACGAAAAAAAACATAATTAAAAGTTTTTTTTTTTTCATTTTTCCAACATCTGAAATGGAATTTTTGCCACGTCAATCTAATTAGCGATAAAATTAGCTTGAATCTCACTCAAATTCAAACTAGATTTGCTTATATATTCATTTTGTATGACCGAAAGTGTGCTTTTTCTGTGCGTGGAGGACAACCGTCTTCGCGCATATGACTGATGACCCATTAGGTGATAATTGTGTACCAGTCTTTACAGGAATGTATGGTTCATGTTCACGACAGTTCAATGTACCGAGAGTGTTAAACGTTATTTCTCAAACACGCCCACAGATTGTTGTTATTGTATTGAGTAGTTATTGCTTAGTTCTTTGCAGCAGCCAAGGAATCTTTGCCGAGTCATTTACACTTTATATACACTCATACTGAATGCATGGCTAATCGTTTAATCGTTTAATCTTAACTCCTTCACGTGTGTTGTGTGAAGGAAATTACACGTTTTAATGTAAATTGATGTCGTTGCTTGTTCTTAAAATTAACTATAATAATAATAATAATAATAAATATATAACTATCTATAAAATAACAAAAATCCTATAAAAATCCTATAAAATTCTATAGAAAAAACTATTTTATTCTCCATTTTTGGAGCTGTGTGGCTGAATTGAAATGATGTGAAACCACACAATTCGTAACTGTGGCTAATTTCGGAACGGTGTTGCTTTATTCAGTTCTGGTCAATTCAATTATGGATCTTCGATTTCTTGCAGTGTTGCAGTGCAGTTGTTTCAGTAATCAAATCGATAAGTCTATTCGGAAAAGTAGACGTACCCACATAACTGGTCGATATGAATAAATAAATACTATCCCCCTACATAACAAAGCTCAATATATTTTAGAAATATAAAAAATTCCCAAATCGCTGAAATTAATAAATCGAGTTTGTCAATTGCAATCTGTCGGATGTTTTAAGTTCTACTCTACACCTTCCTAGTTTCTATTGGCTATCCGGGGAGACACGCGAATGAGGGCTGATGGTACCCAAATAGTTATTTTTATTGTGAAAACGTGCTACTTATTGACGATTTGGGAACGCCGAGCTATCAACGTTTGTAGCGCGGACTTGGCAGTTATTGCACTCTCTGAATATCTCCCCAAGGACCACCCCCGTCCCCCCCCCCCCCCTCCTCCCCTCCTCCTCACCCAACACCCCCACATACGCACACACTGGCACCGGAAGTAGAGGTAGAGAGACAGGAGTGATACGCGGCGAACAATTGGGCTCATTCATCGGTACGACGCTTTATTACCCTATTCTGTGTATATATAGGCCTATACCTGACGTGATAGCGTGCATGTATTAGGGAATCAGATTAACCAAGAGGTATCTTTCTTCCACGACTTCTTACATGTAGGAGACTGTTTGGATTGTAAATGCTCGACGAGTTCACTAATAACGAGTCAAAATAGAATATTATATTCAGTTATTAAATTCATTCATAAAAATAATTAACATATACAAATTAATAGTACCCGCCTGTGAGCCGTCCCCGTGACTCTAGTCGAATATTGCTAGTGAAAGAAACTGAATTCATGTTGGTCGTCTTTTCGAGTCCCGCATAAGGCATGAGTTTTTGTGTAAATTTCCTCACACCTATTATCACTTCAATGCTTTATCATCACCGGCTCATTCGCACCCCCGTATAACCAGTACATATATATCGTCTCTGGTATAACCTAGCTGTTGGTGGAGTCGTTAAGCAACATCAAAATGAATAAACAAACAAATGAATTTACTGTCAGTGTCAGTGTCAGTCAACTTCCGTCTATGGTCAATAGCAGGGAATGTGGATGTGTGATATTGAGACAAATATAGACATGGTGTAAATTGATCAATGCAATATATTTACAGTTTAAAATATGCCTCATAAATGGCTTGACAACTTCACGCCTGCTTTGATGAAGTGTTACTTACCTTGTCGTGCTAAGCCTTAATTGGGGAACAATGACTTTTGTGTCAAGTTTTCAATGTTGAGAAAAATGTCAAATTACATATTGTTGCCTTGTTCGTATGCACGTGCGCACTCTACAAGAGTATCTCATGCAATTCATTTCGATCGCTTGCTTTTGGTGTTTTGATATTGTTCTGTTCAAATAAAATGCAATCTGCTACTGATTTAATTATTATTTCATTGAATTTATGAACCTTATTCCGCCTCTGAGAGGTTTAAACAGAAACATTTCCAGTAAATGTTTCGATAAAGGTATGGAAAAATTCATCTTGGTTGCATCCCAATGGCAGTCCTCCGTAGCTCAGTCAACTGAGCCACCGCTTTAAATCAGAAGTCAATACGCTGTGTGTGTGTGTGTGTGTTCGAATGGATTGATGTGAACGTCCTTTTCCTTACTTTATACTTTCGTTATCACCTGCTCATTTTATCCTCGATTAACCTATAGCTGTTGTGAAGTGAAGCAAACAATAATCATTTCACCATTATCTTATCATTTTATCTGATCATCTTATCAGATGATAATCATGTTGAGACACTGACTTGCTGCAATCTTGGTTGATAATTATTCGTCTGCGGTTCCTTGTGAGAATGTCAATCTACGTATACGTTTGTGTGCCGAGCTAACGTTGTGTATGTGTATGGGTTCGATGCCACCGCAATCTAGCGACATACTCGGGCGCCAAGTGTGATAAGCCGCCTTGAGTGGGCTTGAGGGTGTGGGGGTGGGTGAGGGGGTAAGTGTTTGCCCACTTGACTGTGAACATCACTCGAGTCGAGGATTGCTACGAGATGTTTGGACATACATTACAGTACAATATGTATTCATACGTTCGAGTTATGAGCAACGTACAAAAGTTTGACAGCAATATTGAATTTTTTCAAAAATTTAATTTTCATATTAGGCATACATTGTATAATTTGTTATCGTTATATTTTGTACATTTACGAGCATTTTAAGTACGGTAATCTTTGATATTCAATGTAGAAATTATTTCTGATAGATAGTGAATTCCACTTGTCTCTTTTCTCATTATTAGCACAATTCTTTCGTCATTCGTATTGAGATCTTGACATTGAGAAAAAAAAATTGAAACGATCAACTACACCAAATTCACTTCGTTGATATTTGAGAACCTGCATCTCATTTAATTTTGTAAAATTCTTTTTTTTTGTATAGATCCAAATGTATTCATGGATGGATTAATTAATTTAGCCAATCCCAATTACCTCTAATAAAAAATCAATAATTGATATTTTGACAACTTCATCCATCTGTTTCACCACGTCATGTCACTTCTCCATTCACGCGAACTCAAAAACCGAAAAATTTGTCCCGCCAAGTTTTCCTCCTGCGATAATTAACTTCAGCTTACGTCAGTTTGGCCGTGTAGCCATGAGGTTCGCCACAGCCGCTGCCGCTGTACGCACATCTCAACAGATTTGAATGGAAATAGCGGCGGCGGGCGGCGCGCGGGGGGGAAATGAGCTCAAGGAATATTTCCGCGAGAGAGTGAGTGAGAGAACGGTATAGGATACAGGCTGCTGTGCGGTCCTTCTTCAGACCCTCTCACATTATTATTTTTTCATCAAGTCAGTATAATACTGGACGTCGACCGACCGGCCGGCTGACTCTGATATTGAAACATGCGGCCCTGGTAGATGGATGGATGGTTGGGGGGGGGGAGGGGGTAGGGGGTTGTGTATGCTATGTTTATACGGGCGCATATATACAGCGGCTACTGTGTGGGTGTGTGTGTGTGTGTGTGTGTGGAGAAACTGGGAAAAGAAATTGAAAATTTTCCTGGACTTGTGAGTAGGTTTGGGTGGGAGTGGGGGTTGGTGGGTTGGAGGGGGTAGCAATCTTCTCTCGGTCAGCTGTGCACAGCCAGGATTCGAATACATAGAAAGTAGTTTATTATATTACTATATACATTTTCCGTATATAAACGTGAATGCTGTATTATTGAAAAAAGTATATATAATCGATATCACACACACACAGACAGACACATATATATATATATATATATATATATATATATATATATATATATATATATATATATATATATATTATATTATGTACACATATATACACACAAGAAAAGTCCTTTTGATCTACGTTCGTACGATTTAATTTCATTTCTTGTCGAGTTTATTGAAAAACGTTTAGAATGTGAAGTTGATATTACAGTTTTTGAATGCATCAATTTCGTTATTTTTCTTATTGGCCGTTCTAGCCATGTCGAGACCAGAAGCATAATAGAAAAATACTACAAGAGCTACCAACGGGCACATGTTTTCATTTTCTTCTATCGTATATGAACATGTATAGAAGGAAGGATATTTGCTTTAGATTAATATTATAACTTGCATGTGATGAATATCTTGTATGTTTTTTTCATGAGTGCTGTACCATACCTAAATCTTTACAATATAAATCAGTATAGGTGTACCTAGTTTAAATCATCTTGACTGATATGAAATATCTACATGTAATCGCTTGTGTAAAAACTAGAAAGAAATCAAAATATATGTCTCCAAAATAACTTTCTGAATCCATTCGATGTGTCCTGGCACTAAGTAATTGGATCTGACTGATAAATTGCCATGCAGAGTTGAATATAGACTTATATATACTTGTGAAATTGCGGCGTTCCTGCATAATAGATTTAGATTCATATCGGTTATGAGATAACCGTAAGTTTCAATTGCTAGCTATATTCCCGCGCGTAAGGCCTAACAATACAAAGCGCGTTTTCCTAATTGTGTCCAAACAATCTCTCTTCCCCCACCCCATTCCCCTTCTCTCCCTAAACCCTTCCCTACCCCCGCTCACACACACTCTCGTGTTTTAGCAAACATATTAGCCTGGTTCAATTGAATAAGCCAGTCAGCCCAGCCGTCCCACCAATGCTATTCTATTAAACTCATACAATTGCCTGTGTATTCATGCCGCGTGTGATGGCGGTCTCGATCAATCGTCTCTGGTATTAAATACCGACAGCGCGCTAGGGTTTCGAGCCTTCAACAAACGTGGAACGAAATATATATATATAGTATTGGCCCATAACAATCTCGGTAGAGCTATCATAATAGCTTTATCATGATAGGATATTAATAACCGCGATATAAAGCAGGCGGCAGCACTAAATAACTGATTAATTTATTCAATTTGAGGGTCTTTGTTTGGGAGGTAGTGCGTTTTAGTGGACTACAGGATGGTTCGTACTCCCCTTCGCTTTATACCTCGATATATTATATTATTATCATTCAACCATACTATGCGCGATTTTAATGGAGGACATATAGGCCTATAGTTCATCAGTACATGGTTGCAGCCATGCCGATGAATTTCATATAGATATATATTTTATTTATTTATAATTGAAATTTATTATCATTCAACAATATGCGGTTTCAACAGTGGGCCTATATATATATATATATATATATATATATATATATATATATATATATATATATATATATATATATATATATATATATATATATATATATAGTTCATCAGTACATATACTTGCAGCCAGATGAATTTCATAAATATTATATCTTGATTCATACATAGTCGAGTTGAATCAACCGTGTTGGTTCAAACATATATTGAAGATGCGTAAACTGGGTATGATAGCCATCAACGATGATGTTCTATTGGCTGGTCTTGAAGATTTTAGGAGATATTTTCACCAATTTTGTTTTGCTAATTTTAGATTGGGTATTTTGAAAAGATTTTGACGTGTGAAAAGTATAAACTTTGAATTGATTGTAAAATCATATATGTTGTGCAATAAATAGTCAACCACAAACAAGCAATACACCAATCAATCTCGTAATAACTCTTGATGTTATACTTCAAATGGTGAACTTACTACAGTATTGTGTCGATGGTATTTTCCATCCGCTATTTCTCCACAGCTGTCTTCATTTGCATCCTTGTTCTAGTTTCTTCGTATGTATCTTGGAAGTTACGCATTCCAAGAATATGTTACTCGAAGACAGTCTAGTTAATATAGATTGGGTTTGTCAGGCGTAGATTGTTCTCCCCCCCCCCCCCCCCCGCCCCGCGATGTCCATCCATTGTCACCATCATAAAGAACACCCTTCAGTCGTAAGATTTTGGACAATTATCATTTTATACGACGAACAGTCACAATAACCTCACAACTGTGTCTTCAGCGTATAGAGAAAATAACCACATAATATGGTTATTCTCTGTATTTATTCCATGTTATGTAACACATATGAGATTTTGACAATTACGTACATTAACTACGGATTCAATTTTATAATATATTGGTAGATTTATGCTTACACTCCACATAACGTGTGCTCAAACGTAGAACCATAGACGAAATATATCGTCCATGGTAGAACCATGAACGTGTATCTTTCGTCCATAGCAGTTCTGTTTTTTACTTCATCGATAATGAAACCCTATTAATGAATTGGATCAATTTCCAATAATCACATCAGAGTGAACAGCATATAAACAAACACGTCCAATTCATTTAGTTCAAGAATAAAATATGTCAATATTTTATGTATTCACTTTTTCATTTGTACTTGAATCGTTTGGAATATATTTAGATATTCTTTCAATCAAGTTTTTACATTATGTTCGCTCATCCAATCTCAAAATGTGTGACGTTACCGTATTAAAAATATTCTCATCTCAAATTGTAGTCAATTACCGTATAATTAAATCAAATGGAAAACTCGTGTCAGTATACGTACACGTGAGAATTAATTTTGTGCGAGTGAATACGGTTATGCTTCAAACCCAGTAAAATGTCTGCTGTATCATATCTATCCTCACTTCATGACTGATGTGCCCGTTTGGTATTTAATTAATTTAGAGAAGATTCTTCCACCCCATTCCCCACACCTCCCTCCTATACCCTCCACATAAAAATAATTAAATACGTTTTCTGTTAATATTGTCTAGTCTATCTAGGTGTATTATGCTCGAAGCCTTTGTGTAATTAGTTGGTGTATGGTTCGTACATTGCTGGGCAGCTGCAAGTACTGGCTCCCTATTAGCTCCAGACCTTGATTAGGCTGCCTGGTTAATTAATAACCCTCCCCCCTCCCTCCTCACCCACCCAACTCACTTCACCTCGCGTATTGTTAAGGGGTAGAGCGAGAAGCTCGCATTCAAATCCACCTCCCTACCACCCCCACCCACCCCCCACCAGCTCATACTTCGAAAAATAATACACACCGCGCTCTCGCGGAATGAGTTTCCGAATTGAGGAATGATAATTGAAAACACTGCAGCCCGATTAACAATTGACAGCGGACAGCGCATATGAACTGTGTATTGGCTGACATTGGTATGGATAACTTTGTGTGTGTGTTTGTCAGTGTGTGTGTGTGCTCGGAGACAATGTAACTTATTTCGTTCTCTACACAAAATCCATTACTATTGGATAGGTTTGGATTAATGAATGGCCTGTTATAGAGAACAATTTGTATAATTTGCGCAATTTGGGACGTGTAAATCGATTCGCAATTCTGATCCAACTGAAATTTGGTATGTCGTATGGTGTGTGTAGGTGTTCGTTTTTTTCCAATATTAATTGGTTTTTAATTATGTATAGACTACGGTCTAATAGACCCCCTACCAATTAATTGTACGGTTTAATTATTCTCATACGGAAATCACCAGTAGATCGAACTAATTGGAAATTTGTTATTTCGTGCTGTTTTTGTTATTATATATTTTCAATTTATTTTTGGACTCACAGTTTTAATTAATGAAAATTAACAATCTATGCAATTTTAGTCACACTCAATTTTTATTTTCAGGTGAGGTTTTTGAAGATTTGAGTTTGGTGTGGTTGTCTAGTGGGTTCATTATGACCTGAACTCATGTGCCTGAATAGGAAATTTTTCATTTTTGATCAACCATGCATCCACATTATAGTAGCTAAGGCCTATGTATAGAAAACGGAAAAGAACACATTTTAGTCCAACAGAGCATCTTCAATTTGCTTCGCTCATCTAATCTCACTGCCTCCAAGTGCAGGCGTATTATATTTCTTGGCTTCATAGGGCCCATAGCCAATAGGGATGTATCTTAATTAATCGCGAGCCAAACTGTTACCTTCTAAGCCATGGTGTGTATCAACTCATTGAAAATACTCGAGCATCGCCGGCTCCTCTTCTTTGAGGATTGAGATCAAACCATTCTGCTTTCTGATCAAAGGCGCAGTTTAAACACATTATTAATTTACTGGAGTAGGCTTTTCAACTCTTGAAAGACCTTGGAGGCCATAGGGTCATCCCTCGTTGACCACAAAGCAGCTTGGGAGAGGAAAATTATGTATAAGTAGCCGTTGCAGGATATTTCCCGAGTAGAATATCATAACGGTACGACTAGGCTTCGCCTATATAGATGGCGGCCGGTTTCTATTGGATATTAAAAGTTGAAGTTATGAAGAAAACACGAGACGTGTGAAAAGAAATTGTTAATAATAAGGATGAATGGTTTGATTGAATTCATTCAATTCGCAGTTCATGCTAGAGAGAAAATTTAGAATTATTTTATTTTAAAATGATGAAGTCAAGAACAAAGATGAGTCAAAACAATGGATTATGACTGAATAATATGTGTGGTGAGGAAGCAGCCTTTTTTCAATGTTCATTCATTGAGAATTCGGCACCTCCACTCTAAAATACGATTTCGTCAAGGAAACCCGGCACCTCCACCAACTGTACACTTGACGTGAATACTTTATATATCTGAACATATCTTCAATACAGTATGATGACTTGATCGAAACGTGCACTATTTTCACCCACTATTTTCTCTATATTATGTTGGGCCATATAATATATCATAATTTAAACACATGGAAAATATGTAGGCCTACCTGCATGCACCAATTATCAAGTGTCATAAAGTCTTACAACGCAAGACCATTTACAGGCGTAAGGATCAAATTTATCGAAAACAATATGTGTATATATATATATATATATATTTATACATCATATACTGAGCATATAAAACTCGACTAGTAGGCCTATGTTCAACTAAAATGGGTCTTTATCGTTTTCTATACATAGGCCTACTAATGTGGATATATATTACTTGAATTACGGCTATCACTTGAATGTATATGTATAATATCGATAGATATATGATACAGAATACTATAAAAAAGTTTAACACGCTGTAAGACATGCACTCGTAAAAGTGATATAGATATTTTATAATAACCATTTCCGTAGAATCGAATCGAGATTCCAATTATCTATTTATGTTCGCGGAAGACTATTTGATCGGTGTACATGAAGTAATTTGTCTGAATTAATATATAAACAAGTATCATTTATATCCTTCTTGCTCTCAGCAGTTTGATTGGAAAGGTAGCAATGACGTGCTGGTATATGTTCCTTCATTTTCGATGAGATCAGAATAAATATGGTGGAGCAATCACTTATACCGAGGAGAGTGTTAATAATACAGCATCTTTGAAATTTTCATTTATATATTTTTATTACTGATCGATTCGGGTCAAGGGATATTGCAGCTTCCACGTCCTCCTATTAACCTCCTTGGACCTTTCGTGTGTTATAGCAAACTTTGTTTCTGTAGTTATATTGTAAAAATTAGTTGCATCACATGCACCGAGTACCAATATATAGGTATATGGCATATAGGGCATATAGGCATATATTTTCAATTATTCATCTGTGTAACTTTGAACGTTTTCAACAAAAGATATCAATTACCATTTAAGAAAATTAAAATGAACAGGGAATATTTATCAGTAGAAAAAATTGAACGAAGAAATTCCTTCACAAAATTTGGAAAACGTTTTCTACAAAAATTTCAGAAGTTTTCGTTGAAAAAATAACGTCAAGTTTCAAAATACAAAAAAAGAATGTATTTTTTTCTCCAAAATTTAGACAGAAATCACTGAAAATTTCCAAAAAGTACGAATAAAAAATATCAAGAAATGACAAAGAAAGTAAAATGTCACCAAAATGCTCGTCTCACCTCGTTTCTGAGTATACGTTAGAAGTAAGTCAGTCTACGACGTTGACGAGATCGATGGAACTCTGATTACGCGACGTGTAAACTCTGGAACTATGTCGATACCCATTTCCTTTGTCCTGATGATGATCATTTTTGCTCATCGATCCTTTCAGCAGCTATAGGTTATGCTGGAGTAATATGATTGTGCGGATGATGACGAATAATATTTACAAGAACTTGCATCATACGTACCATATCTCAATCCTACGCCCGACTTGACTTCAGTTCCTGAACCTTTACCTGAGTGGTTAGATCACTGAAGTCATTATTTTTTTTAAATTATCTCTTTCAATTAGCATTCTTGTGTTGTTGCTTTCGAGTTAGCAGAATTCTTGAAGATTTGGTTCCAATTACCTCTATCCAAGGTATGGTCGGCGACTTTATCTCCAATCCATAGCGTATACAGCCTCGCCTACATCCTCCGTTGAGCACAAACATATATAAAATCATTATTCATTAGATTAACATATCTGACACATCATTGTCCTCCTTCGCGCTACCATTAATAACGCTTTGAATACCCTGTTCGCTGATGTCATTGGTGTCCATGTCATTCACATACACACTCGTTTGATGTGATCCTCTTCGGACTCTGACGTATACGCTGCGGCGTATATGTCAAATCACGCTTGTGCCACGTGGTCCTCGTTTGAACCAGAGACGTACGCCGCGTGTGTTAATCACGCGTCTATACGACGTGATCCTCTTCGGACCTTGCCGTACTTTTCGGTTCGTTCACTCCATGGCGGATAGCAGGCCATCACCTCACTCTTTGTGGGTACGTTGGGGGTCCCGCCAGGAACACTCCGGCAGAGTGTACGTACTGAGTCTTTCATTCGCTCTTGCCCTTCGAAGACTAACTCACAGTGCTCACAATGTGAATGTAGACGCAGCAACCGTCGAAATAAATATTTTTCATTTGGGTCGTCACTGTACGTAAATGAACGGAGATTTATATCAAAAATCTTACAATTAAACTGTCATAGTGGAAACCGGGTTCGATTTCCGCTTTGACCATGCTTTGACCACCAATCGTCGCAGGGTTTTCGTGGTAACCCGTAGTGTTATGGTTCCTCAATATTATTGGGCAAGACAATTCTTTCCAAGGTCCAAAACACATATAAAACAATTTTTCATCTCAACTTCCCATCATCTCATTCATCATTCACCGACACCAATGGATCCAGTTTAATGACCAGTGCGATCGTTAAATTCAATAATGAATAACGTCCATCAAATATATTTTTAAACGTATTGTTGAGCGTCCTTTCATTCCTATATATAAAATTATCTGCTTAATACAGTTTTTGTTACCAGTCGGTTTCGTTGTTGGTTATAGTTAATTGGTGTGTAGTTCAAATAACAGTGTTGTTTTCAAAGAGGCGTGGCTGGCCAACAACTGAATGAAGCAAACAACTTATCGTTATCAGCACTTTCATCTTCACTTTCCAAGCGTTTAGTTGACGTCCTTAATTCTGTATGGATATTTTAGAATATATACAGTAAACAAAAAGTTCTGTCCCCGAATATATTTTGATTATATTATATTTATATTCTATGTGTTGCTGTTATCATTAGACATTTTGTGATTTGACAATATTAAATAAAATGTATTTTTTCGTTAGCGGTTAATGCATATATTCACGAAAGAAGAAAGGTGCGCCGAGTAACAACAAATTTGTAATCATTCCTGTAACTAAATTACATAATCTCGCTGCAATTTCATATTATAGTTAACGGTTTTGAAAAATGCAGTTGCGTTTTCTGTCATAAATCTCCTCATGAAAATTCATATTATATACCCTGAACAAACCTCGGCAACACGACTATAACGGTGATTATAGTTTTGCTAAACGACCTTTAATTCTTTCGTAGATACAAGCATACCCACCTTTAGAGTTATAACTTACATTCGTAATCGGAAGTCCAATCCGTGAAGTTTGACTTTTTAAAACCTAAAAAAGTACGAACAGAAACGGTTGTCGAAAATGTTGTGGTTTTCAGAACATTTTTTGCTTAGAATTCACTATAGATCCAGAAATTAAAATCCAAATAAAGCCCAAGTGTTTAATGATTTTTAAAACTTAATTGTCAAGAGTTGGTCTTCTACGTCCCATCCGCTGTATACGAGATTGAACCTGGTCACAATACCATCATGCGGCCGGTTCTCGACTAACTCGTATGACTATCCAACCGGACTTCTAATAATAATGAAAACCTCACCGAAAACAACTTGTCATAATTGAAGGTTGTGACCCCTCTACCCCACAGCCACGACCGAGTTCAATTAACTTCCCGAGAGATTGGCAATCTTTTTTTTTCAAGAAATATTTTTACCCAATTAGATTCGCAAGAACAACTTCCTAAAAACACGTTTCCCATCAAATCTGAATCTATGCTTGTGCCGTTCAACAATGCGTACAATTTGCACGTGCACCATCCATGCGTTCGCACAACGTCGTCATTTTATTTACATTGGGTTTAACGACGCACTGTACTGATTACTACGATTGGCCGAGGTGAAGGAGTCGGTCGTGGCCGTCCAGAGGTAGTTGTTGATGAGAGAATTGGAATTCGTTTATTAAGAGATGTTCGATGTCATCTCCCTTGTGATCGACTATGAAACCAGAACAATCGCAAGTATGTTTTGTGTAATACGTTACTTGCGTCATCATTACCGGTCTCTATGACGGCATTATTCTTAACGTGATGTCAATGACAAAGCACACGTCGGGACATTATCAAATCATAATTATGACATTTATAATTTCTCATTAAATTATTTACTCCGTTCAGTGTAGGTCTAATTCAAACATCACCGCGTTCGTGCCCCGAATTAAATTCATGTTCAATTGTAGCTTATACTTTCTTTGAAAACAGCATCTTGAATGCATTATTATAAGTTCATAGAAATGCAAGTTTGGTACCTCGTGATCACATTCTACTTCCTTCTTCTTGCTACTGAAGAAGATGACAGTGAAGCGTTACTTCAGTAATTTTCAAATTTGACACCCCACCCTATCCGCCCCTCTCAAAAAAATATCCTTCAATATTCAAATTCTCAATACATCAAAGATGAACATCACTATACATTTTTTGATCGGACCAACCGTTTTAAAGAAAATTATTTGAAGAATGTTTTTTTTTCATCAAATAGATAGAAATAATAGCAGAACCATGTTGCCGAGATTCACGGCTTTCTAGACTCGATAGTTGCCAAGTCAAGTACATTTATAAGAGTCAAGGTGCGTAGAGTTTTCGATTGTTCTTCCCATAAATATCCTCGCTCATCTTCCCAACGCATTTACCGCGTTTGCCTGGTACGAATAAAAAACCGCAGCTCTTCACAGAGCATAATAATCGCACGAATAACCAAATCACACATCTTTTAAAAAACAATTAACCGTCGGAAAAAGTGTTCTTGATTGATGCTAGCAATGTTTCCGATAAAAGGCTGTCTCTTGTCAATTAATGAAGCCGTTCTTTCTGTTTTAATTAGTTAATGGCGTGAGAGGCGTGTTGTGTTGATAATTATTGATGAAATCTGACAACAGCCCCGGCCGTCTCCGCGTCGCTAATCATATGAGAATACATCTCGAACCGTCGAGCGACGACTCGCGCTAACCGTGTAGCGCGTGCGTCCCGGCGACACGTCACGAGTGCGAGTGGGGACTGGAGAACCTGTTTTCAACTGCGTTTAGTTCTGAACACTTTTACACCACCCCGGTCGGCATTCCACACAATGTTACGGGCTACGGCCACACAAACACCAAAACAGGAACAACGAAATGAAAAAAAGCAAGAAGAACGGTCCGAAACGTACACTGTATTTATAGGTATATAATGGAATCACTTGATAATAATAACCTCGAACTAATTGTTGAACTGAATGTTTTTTTTTTACTAATCTTGTATATGAAGAATGATGTAATCCACATTTTCATTATTGTTTACGGTTTTCTTGGAAGACGGTTTTATTCATGTTTATACAAGTTCGTGTTTCATTTTCAGAATATAATTTTGAAAAACCTTACATACACAATATATGTCGTTTGATTTGCTGAACTTGAATAAAAAAAAAGATTCGATAACACACTGGTATAGCTGTGTAATTAATTAATTATTAATTAGGATCGAATAACAATTTTGAATGGGGCTAAAATAATACACATAGCATATTATTGATATTTTGGTTAATGTGCCCCAAATGAACAATGTTATAAATTGTTTACTGAGTTATCTAATCAGCACCTAATGCATCTGCATGTAAATAGCTTGTCATTCAAGTATCCATTATATTCAATTAGTATAACTATAATACTTACCTCTTTTGAATTGGTCTCATAATTTCAATATTCAGTACACCATTTTGACATATATATTTTATACAGGCGTATGCAAGTTGAATGAAATTTTACATACGTATGAGCAATTCGAAAATAATACATAGGTCCTACATCACTCAAATACAAAGATAAGAACAAAATAGTCACCAAGGAACGGTATACTTTTCTGCAAATTTCAAGTTCCTTATGCTTGACAATATGAGTAAAAAACATTTTCTGTAACAATTAATTTGAGGTTGCCCTTTATATGTATACTAATTCCATTAATAATATAAGGCACTGCTTAACGATTTAACAGGCTAGCTTAATTAAATAAGCTTTCACCCACTCTCGCGTCCACAGCAACAGTGTTTTATGACTACATTTTATTACACTTAATTTATCGTCGACGCAGGAGGCGAAATGCTCTGGATGGCTTGCATGCGTGGTGCGGTATATATACATTCATGCAGCTTTAGTCTACACTGGCCGGTGCTAATCGGCACTGCCAGACGGCGCGTTAGGCTGCTAAGTTAGGCCCAAAGTTAGGCCCAAAGTTCTACGGTTAGCAGGGCCGTGTCAAGACATTTTTCGTCCCCAGGCCTAAAAATTATTGGCGCCCCCCCCCCCCCCCCCCTCTTCACATCCATTCACTTTGAAAACAATTTTCGCATCAAATACATAGTTTTTGATAAATATGTTCTGAGTTTTGTTTTCAATACTCTCTTTTTTCCATGCCTTGATACCTCACAATACGAATGTGAGATATTAAAAACTGTTTAATATTAAATACACTTCTTTTCAAATAAAAACAACTTTAAGTAATCTATATTCTTCAATTCCAATGAGCTGGTGATAGTTTGGTGCCCCTTAAATATTTGAAGCCCTATAGGCCCAGGCCTCGTGGCGCTAATACGACCCTGATAGTTAGGCCACTGATTACGCATGAGTACGCGTTTGCTGAGATCATTTGCGAAATGATCATGTTGCATTGAATTGTCCTTTCATGCCCTTTATACGTCAAGCGTCAGGGTCAACAGTACCCTCCTAGTCCTCTTTGGTCCTGCCAGACTTCTGCTGCGTTTTGGCAGATCTCGAGTGATGTGGCCAATACTAATTACGGGGCGCCTGCAGAGCGTATACCGGAATAAAGTCGACTCGGTTATGGGACATAGGTTTCGGTGTTCAACCTTACCCGGACCTTCCATCCCATTGCCATCCAACCTTCCATTGAAAGTATACCCTGCCGATGCATGTCCGAGTCGACTAGCTTTATTCCGACATACCCTCTACAGCCCCCCCCCCCCCCCCCCAATTAAAATTGATAATATGCAATATACTTTTTCCAAGTAATACGTTGAACTTTCATTTTCACACGTATATATAGCATACATCGAACACATGGTGTTTCCTGATTTACAAACTAATTGAGTACGACTCTCTAAGACCAGTGAATTGCTAGAACATTGAAAACGCTCTTGTTCCTCAATTTAAATTACTATAATTTACCTTCGGTAATACTATACTGTAGCCACTGTAGTGCACAATCTTCCGTTTGTTTTGATTATTTGTTTCCCGCAAACAATAATAGCTTCCCTGTATTGAAGATTCAACCCTTAACTTGGGGGATGTTTAACATCACTTCAGAGTACAAGAGTCATGTTCCATAATGAGGCAAACCCCCATCCAGGGTGCAATTCAATCTCCTGTTTAATAATTATTTAAGTGGTATACATCTTGATTGCCGGTTAATATTTAACTCTTGTGTTTCGTCCGTCAGCCAACCACGTTGGCTAAGTGTCTAGCTTATCTTGTTAGTCTTGTTAGCAGTGGGTGGTGCGAAGAAAGGAGAGGGGAAGGGTGAAGGAAGGATATCTGAACCGAGGTCCGAGGTTCGTGATCAGCTCAGATCAACTATCTGAACGGAGCGCGTTAACGATCTCTGACGGTGTTACTCTCGACACTAGACCTGTCCACTGTTATAAGTCCATTGTTATAACTTGTATCGAACTCCTTATTGATGACTCATCGTCCTCGAAGAATAATAAGAACATTAGTGTTATTTTATTAAGCTATAATACCTCATTGTTTTCAATTAAATTGGTATTTTTATATCTCTACTTCTCTATCTCTTTCGTTTCTTGCGTTTGGGTGTATAATGGTGATTTATTTACGAGGTTTTAACGATTGAAATGCATTAGGGAGATATATTATGAGACATCGCCCACTGAACGCTGATGGTTGATGGGTATTCTCGATCTGGCTGGTTTGTCATACACCTGCGCTCTTCCACTTTTAATTCGATTTAATTCCAATTCTCCACCGTTAAATGGTTATAACATAACATAACATGGTTATGAACATGGAAAAAGTTGAAAAAATTTCACTAAAATAATATAACGGTATTATGGAGCTGAATTTTGCATCCGCTATATTTTAGATAGTGATAATGTTTCGTATGTTTCCAGAATTTAAACTATCATTCAAAGCTGTCCTACAAGTTGCAACAATGATGTATACATTTGTTTTAAGAGACCGCAAGTACAAAGGGTGTACATACCCAGCTTTTCACCTACATTACAGATTATACGTGAAGACATCTGTATCTTATACGAGTCACTTTCATTCACTATTAACTCTAGGCGTTTTTAATTAAACGTTCTGTCGACTCTTGTGGTTCTGTCGCCTGTATTTTGGTCTAGCTGTTTAGTGTTAGACTCTTTATGTATCGTGATTGTGTTCTGTGTAAAACACCGGCGGAGAATTTCATGCTCCGACAGTGTTTTTTTTTTATTGTTATTTTTTCGGTACTTATGCCGAGTTTTTGTTCGAGTCTAACAGTTGGCAACAATGTAAAGGTTGCCCATGGTCAGAGAATACATAAAGACTCACTTATAAAATAGAGACGGTGCGATTAAGACGAGCGACTTCGTAACGAAACTAGTACTCGGTGTATATGGCACCTTGAATTCCGTGATCGAAAGCCTGAGGACCTTTAAATGACTTTTATCATTGTATAAACGCCTTTCCAAGGGTCAATGGTTTTGAATTCGATAACACTGTTGGACTAGCTAAGGCGAAGTGAAAGTTTCGAATTATAAAGTTTTGAAAAGTTTCATATTTTATTTATATAACATTTAATTACTGCATTACTTTTTTCTTTCCGAAAATTATCACTGTGATGTCTTTTGTAGATGTTCTCTATTCGTGCGCTCACTATTGAAAATATTATTGAAAAATATTTTCATTTGTTTTCTGCATGGGCTCACATTTGCAGAAGGTGTTTTCAATCAAAAATAGGCCTATAGTTTGTTTTTCTCTTGGAGTTTTGATATGTAATATCCAGTCATTCGAAGGTATTGGTATTCAAGTAGATTATTAAATCTCTTGTTTTCAGTTTGACTCGTGAAAAAATTGAATTCCCAGTTTTAGAAGAATGAGAAAAAAGTCTTCGGCAGCCTGCTGAACATTCAAGTCCAGTTATTAAAAGTTTTTAAATTAATTGTTTATACTAATAAATTGCCACTCCTTTCATGCCAATACATGCTCAAGACGAAAATCAGTTTATATAACATGTGATTACATCAAAATGACAGCTTGTGATGATTTTGGAGGCGTTCTTTCCTAATGAGTATGTAACAGAAAACAGGTCATTATCTCTATATACACCTAGAACAGTTTAAAAATATCCAACCTACCCAAACCACATCTGCAATTACCAGTATCCGCGTAACCTCCTCGAATTAACGAAGCAGCTGCGGTAATTAGTGTAAAACTGCCGAGCAAGTGTTGATTGTGTTACGTTCGGTGACAAGTTAGATAATGTGTGGGTGGTGATAAGTATATGACGGTCTAGGAGACCGTGTCCAGTTGGACAGCTGCTGCCACCTAGTGGACGTGCGGTGGTCAAACAATTTACCAACTAAATAAACATGCTAGATAAGCGTAGCGAAGACTCGTCTCACACAGTCCTGTAGGCCTACTGGTTAAAAAGTCTTTCGTTTTGATGATTTTCCTTTTCCATGAATTCATGATCTTCCCATTCGTATTTTAACCCTTTTTAGATTAATTCCATTGCAGTGTTATACACTCGTGTAATCAGCATTTTTGTAAAATTTCGAATAATTATATTTTTTCGATTTGTCTTGAATCATTTCATAATCTACGGAACTAATTTTCATTTCTACGTCTAGATTAGTCGTGAATTGTCATCGCGCGTAGCGATGTAGCGGACAATATCTCATTACCAGGAGCAAGGGAGACAGACGTAGTGAGTGAGAGCGATTGGTTGGGGGAGGGGTGGGGGTTATAGCACATTGTTGAACGTTCGAAAGAGAGGGTGCGTGTATATGTGTGTGCGAGTGAGAGAGTTGATGTACCTACAATGCTTACAATTAGGCTGGAGAAAAGGAGAGAGAATGAACACAATCAGGTATTTGGAAAAGGACAGGACAAAAACACACCATTACGGTACAGCATGGCAAGTTTGACGATTGCTCTTGTGGTGATCCCGACAAAAGTGTACCACGTTATCGTGTTGGCATAGCAAACGTGAACCCATGTGGTGGGCCATCTCTCGAGACGTTGCGATTGGAAACTGCATATATTTTGTCGCTGAAGGATGAACGTGCCGGGTATGATATTGCTCCATTTATTGAGATCATTACTTATTTTGATCAATTTCTCGAAAACTGGTCATTTTTCATTCAAACACAATTAAATTGGGAAAACGGAGTGTTTTTGTAATTGTCTGAGGTTGTATGTGTCTGAGAACACGTGTAACAACTTCGTTTATCTGGTCATCAGTCTTTTTTTTCCGCTGAATTTGAAAATATATCTGTATTCTAATCATTGAACTGAAATAATAAAAAGCATCATTCTGCTCATACATTCGACACACACATTCACACACGTTCGGAGCATACATCTCGAGAAAACCAGGGCATTGCTACATTCCACCCGCTCGTTCTCGCATAACCTCAATGCCGCTCATCCCTCAACTCGACACCACTCACAGCGTTGTCCCAATGGTAAAAACTTGATTTCTCTAATAATCGTGTCGACGTGTGAACGTAGTATAGCTTGCCGTGCTCTACCTCATGTAGTACACAATCAGTCTCTAAGCCGGGTTCTCGGGATTATCCTTGCTATTCAGTCTATCTCTCTCTCTCTCTCTCTCTCCCGTGCTCCGCCAACCGACAATTCTTCATTTGCGTATTTCATTTGTCATTTGTCTGATATTGTCGCCGCATTCAGGCAAAGGGTGGGTTGAAGGTGGCGGGATAGCGGGGCTCCTCCGGTAATTCGGGGTTTTGTAAATATCCCTCACACCGCACTGCCCCCCCCCCCAACCCTCCACCCCCCACGGGGGTTCACGTTTAGTGGCTTTTAAGGGTACATTGTCACCTTTTTTTTGTAAATGCACCATTAGCTCTTATTCACGCTGTTAGGTCAAGCTTGTAGGGTGACGAGAATATTTTTTCTTTTCAATTATTTGGATATTACAATGTATAGGCTGATGGCTTTATCACTATTAACATACTTGAACGTACAAATGGTGGTGATTGCCGACTTAATTTACAACCCAACCTTCAATTATTATTACTTATTACTTTGGTTTTCTGCCCATTCAAATTTATTATGATTTTTCGAGACGAGTTCTGTTAGGTGAGAACGTATTATCTTACAATTTAGTTTAATAAGTAATCTTTCGAAAAAAAGAACTATCGTGTCTGCTACATTAGTAGATTGCAAATAGTCCAGTGATTCCACTCGAAGATTTATATTACTTAGTCTTGGTAGTCGACGTTTTCAACCAGTTAAATCTAGGAATACCTGGTTAACCAGTTTTTATTTATTTGATTTAAAATTGGTTTATATTGCTGCGTGCGGCAGTGTAAAAACTAAGTGGTTACAAGGTGTTATAGACATTACATGTCACGGCGTGCAGAAAGATATACAGACTGAAAGAATGTATTGCATGTGAGGAGCATTGCAACTTTGTGTGATCGGTAGGCAAACACGGGCTCCTCGGTGGCGGGTCGTCATACGTTTTTGTCTCAGGGTTCGAGTCTAAATAACGTTGTCATTGTTGTTAGTCATTGTGGTCGGTCATTGTTGGCCATTGGGGCATTATTGTTGGCTGTTCATGGGCTAGTGCATCGCTAAATAAGGTAAATTCACCTAATGGTGATATTTTTTAATGAATGGAGCTACCACGTAAATTAGTGTCTGTAGTCAAGTGTAATTTGGTGATTTGCAAAATGTCATCTATTGTATAATATTTTTTTTATTATTTATTTTGTAGTTTGAGTCGACAACTCCAGTTTGATTTTTTTTAAATTGTATCGCTTATTTGTGAATGTAAATTTCATCCTTTCACATTTTTATCGTATTGGATACAATCTGACATTAAACGTGGATATTTCTATTTATAAAAACACTTTGAATTCTTGTGAAACTTTGCTCAAAAGTGTAATAATTTTTGAAAATATCACAATAATTTTGTATTGTTCCAATTGAATAAACTATAATATATGGGGCCTACTTGTACCCTCCATGCAGGGATAATTACGTCAATAATTTCTACTATCGCATCGCTTTGATATGCTTGGTTTGTGAGAATATGTATAGGTCCCCATAACAAAACTGTTTGTGTGTAACTGTGGAAGTTTTAGACGCAATGATTTTTCAGAACGCGGTCGACGATTAAAAACACAGCTACATCTTTAAAGAACGTCCTAAATGTTCAATTGCGGTTAGTTTATCTACAGTTATACCGAAGTTTTACCCACATTTTGTTAATGGACAAAAATTTCGTGAATACAAGCTGTGAGCATATCTCAGTCATAATGATTATAGTTTTAATATTTTAACGATCGAGAAATGCTGTAAATTATATTGGTTTTTATGAATGAATTACAATTCAAAAATTGTAAAGTACTAAAAACACTGTCTCTCGAGAGTTTTTGTAAAGGACATTGTTCTCTCAAAATGATAATAATTCACAATATAAAATCGTAAACGTTTCTATTTTCATAAATGTTGATTGCATGTTCACAAATAACTCAGTCACTGACCTGCCTAATCTCGTACCCTACAGTTTGTGTGTATGCATCTAACTAGGGTTGCTGTAGATATCATTTCATTCATTAGTATCTGAATGAATCATTACAATTTCACATACTTGTAAAATGTAACAAGTAGACGAAGAACAAGAAAAAACTCCACATCCAATAGTATAAATCTATTAGAATAATCCTTAATTAAAAGATGAATAACAGTTGTTGTAGGCCTTAGTGCCAAGACGAAACATTGGTCTTTTGAACAAAATTCAAATTTAACCTTTTGAAACGTCAGAGAAAAGAGAAGCCACTGCAAGAAAGGTATAAGAAGCTGTCAAGTTGATATCTCGTAATTAAGGTATATTATGAAATAATGACACTATAATTAGGCAAATTCACAATTATTGTTTTCATTTTGTATCAATACCCAACACCCCTACGTGTACTTATTGTTGAATTAATAATAAGTTCATATAACGATACTATACAGTATACAACACTATATAGTATTGTAAGAGAAGGTGGCATATATTTGACACCGATGGTACCTCATGGCACCGGTTAGTTTAGCACCCATTCACTGTCTGATCACCGTAGCTTTCTGCACGGTTGCGACCCGTAGGTGGGGTGGTTGTGGGGGGGGGGGTCTTGTTAGGACCGTCTTCACCATTTCTTATCCGCGGCATTCACTTCCAGTCATACTAGACGATTCTAATGTAATCACTTTTATTCTAAAAACATCAATTCGCGAACAAGTAATGTTATTAAGAAAGGTTAACTAAATGTATTATAATACAGTCGTTGCATCCATTTTATACGCCTGTGATTCCTGTGCAAGTTCACGAAGATAACTTTTTGTATTATTCAAACTTGGAAGTTCGTAGTTTTAGATTTATGAGAATGTCATAATTTAGCAGCTATATAGAAAAATTGGTGAATTTTGTCGCGTTGAGAAGAAGTGTGATTTATTTCATTTCGTTATATTCTATTGTTCCGTCATAAATTCATACATCGCATGCCATATATTTTATTTAACCGAGATGAACTATTCTAATTTAGTGTTATGTTTGATAGTTACAGTAAATTCTCTAATCCTTTTCGTACCAAATCATTTTTCACGTGTCTTTGTTCGGTAACGAACTTAATTCATTCTCAATGGAATTATAGTGATTAGTAGCCTATAATACAAATTCACTTGTTTTATAGATGAACTTTGAAATTTTCTCTCTTCAGCTTCTTTATAGATCATACACATTTCACAAATCATTCAGTGTGTAAGTAGTATGCTTTTCAATGTGCTCCATTAGTGAATTAAACTGCCATATATGCAAATACCTTATTCTGTTATTTTTCTATATATGAATATCATTAATTACTGCTCCACACAAAGTAAATTTGCCAAAGCTTTATATCTTGACCTGTGCATTAATCAACCGTTTGTTTATTCATGCCTTCATAAATGTATTTACTCCATTTGCACATCACTTATGTAAAATTACCTTTTGATCAACGTTTATACACTATAAAAGGCCTGCAAATATTCACAATAACCCATGGCATTGCTGTAAATAATGTATTACTTTTGAATAAGCATCAGGATTGCTTATATATGTATGTAAGTAAACACAAAGCCTCCAAAGGATATCGCATTTATAATATAAGGCTGATATTTAGAATTCAAATTCTAATCAAACATTAATAGGCGAGCTAATATGCCGTGTTGTGTATTTAACAAATACACAACTATATCGTGTATTCAACTTGAATACACAAGAAGAAATATTAGCTCGCTCGGCTTATTAATATTTGATTAGAATTTGAATGCTGTATTATGAGTTTCTAACTGTGCGGATCAAAGGTATAGGTGAGTGGATAGAAGTCCACACATTTAAGCCACGCTTTTTTTTGCGATGAAAATCGAGTTCATAGAGTGGGGGGGATTTTTTTGTAGGTAACTTGGTTAAAGGCGTAATCATTGGTCAAAGTTGTTTCAATTTACCAATTCAAAGTGGTGCTATTCTGAGTATGGGGAAGGAGGGGGGGGGGGGAGGGGGCAACCACTTACGTACATATGGGAGTAATTGTAATTCACGGCGGTGAGCCTTGCTCTACCAAACTATATTCTTGTCGAGTTAGTATGGTGCCATATTCGAACAAGTGTAATCAAATCAATCAATATTATTACGTATTTCATATTAGTCCATATTGTTTTTGCAGAATGTATCGACAAAATGAACATCTAAAATGGATTTTTTTATCAATTTCTTATAGGTTGATCACACACAGTATATGGCGAATACATAATAGGAATATATCGCCAGCACCGTATAGCACTTATTCCCACAACGCCCCCTCCCCCCCTTCCTTGGCCCCTCAGGCATTAGGCCTATTAGAGACAGGTGGATGCGTCCCACTACCTCTCGAGTTAAAACTCTGTTTACTCAGGCCGGATTATTGACAACAACATGCATTAGCTAAGCGAGAGAGAGCTTTCGCCGACCCGTCCAGGGGCTTAAACCCCATTCCTCCTCAGCCTTTAGCTCGCCGCGAGAACCGCTATCTCTCTCTTTCTCTCTCTCACACTCCCTCTCAAAGAGTTGGAAGCTCTCGTGGGAAAACGCATTAAAGACACGTTATGAGCACAACTTACATTCGACGACTGGATTTAGGTATAATTAAATTATATTTCTGTTTTTGTCTTTTTAATGAAATAAAGACATTATATAAAGCTATACGGCGCTTAACAGTCCCTGCTATGATTATACATTGTGATAGGCCTATATACTTCGAGATTGTTTTTTTTAAATAAACATCGAAGCTTGATACGAAATCATTGTTCCCCAATTGAGACTAAAGTTAGAAAATGGGATCGTTCAAAAGGGGCACTACAAGGGCGATCTTACCACTCCAAAGCTTTTATGGAAGCATTGAGGTTTCACGGTGCTGCTAACATTCAAAACAATTGTTTCACCTGGAAATATAATCTTTCTAAAAGAAATCCGCGATTCACTTTAAAACAAATCCATTTCAACTCGTGTCCGTACAGCGTGTATGGACTTCTGTTGCATCGAATCATCGACCACAAAGGAAACTTGTATATCAACGTTTAAAAACCAATTAAATGTCTCGATAAATCCACTTCTCATCTACCGAGTTGTTGTGAATCCTACACGTTGTTGTCTTGTCACGTACCGCATAGTTCATTTCAAGCTATCTTAACACCAACAAAGCATTTGATTATTGTACGTGTTTCATTGGGTTTGTTTCAAGTCATTGATTCCTCTTCAACAGCGTAGATTCGAACAGGTGTGAACCAAGTTTGGTCGCGCAGCGCCGTCGATATACCGAGCCGTGCGTGGATTTGCTTTTATTTTCGTGGTTGGTTTTCATGAATGAAAATCTGCTGTCGTCACTTTCGAGTGTTTCGATTGCATGGTTATTCATACGGTCGTCGATGTAGTATCGAGTTATATCGAATATCGATACTATAAGGCTGCTGTCTCTCTTATACGTGCGCACAGTGAATGATTTTGTTTTCCTGTGAACGCATATACGCAGTGCATTGGACGATTCATTGTGATGTAATATTTTCCGTTGGAGCACGTTGGAGCTCAGTATGTATCTTGGTCTTTCTATTTAGGCTATTAAAGTGTAAGATGGTTCGAACTTTATTTTACATGCTATATAGTATATCGTTGTTCGGTGATGAAGCGAAGATGAATAATTTCTATCACGGGACACGTATTTTGGCAGTGTTGAGCAACCCAAATGTCTTGTAATAAATATAGTATTTCGTTAAACGTATATTATATAGGTCTAGCGTTATAATTATAATAATTTACTTATAATATATAGGCCTAACAGCGTGATTCAATTTCTTCCATTTATTAAACGGAAAGTAATGATCGAAAGTTATTGTCATTCTTGATTCTATTATATCTATATTTACCTTTCTCCTTTTCCCAATTTTTAAATCTCTAATTTTTACTTTTTCTATTATGCGCTCACTGGAATGCATGACATCGGTCAAGTCAAGCTGACTCACAGAAATATGATTCACATTTCTACTTACAGTCTGCCGTGAAATTAACTTTCAAACTAACATTATCAGATTTTAATAAATTCTTTTTAAAAGTATATGTCAAACGAAGTTATAAAAATGTAGTATAATAATTCTGTTTTTATCACAGAACGTCTTTTAGTTATGTTAAACATGCACTTTTTTCAGTTCTTATAATCTTTTCCAGTCAACATTCTTCGTGGCATAGAGACGTATAATACAATTAAATTACCATTTTATCGAAATTGATTTAATTAAAGCGATAATGTACTCTCGATCTTCCTTCTGGCCGACTCTCGTAGTAATAGTTTCCGTGACCGGCCTGGGGGTTCTCTGCACACCTGCAACAATACATAGCTGCATGCACGTATTGACAGAGATGGCGATAATCGATATACGTCGTAGTCTCGATCGATAGTCTCGACAATCGATTTTCTCGGACGAACGAGAGTCTCGTCTTCGACTTGAGGATTGACAAATCGAGATTGTTGTTGCGTTGGGAGATGGATATAGGCCTATGGTTCGATCCTCAAAGGTTTCAAAACAAGTAAATTTCAACAACTTTCTCAGTTCCTAATCCAGAATTATCTATTTATTCGGTTCGACATGTATATTGCTCGCTTCGTTCACTATCAAAACTTGAGTAAATACTTTTTTCAAAATGTTTTGTCGTTTTTTTCCAAATTTTCCTGCTCACCATTTTTTTATTTTCTAATCGAAACATTGGATGTTGAAGACCTACTATAAATGAATATAATATATAATTATGATATCTGTATATTAGTTTTTGTTCAATGACCCCACTAACGCCTAGGTCATTTCGGGCTACGAATGTGGATGCGGGTGATAATGAAACTGTGAATTGTGATGAGTGAGAGGACGTTCACAAAATTCGTATGTGCAACCCGAACCCACGCCCAACTGTGACTTTAGTGTCCAAAAATTATTTAAAAACTATGAATGCAGGACGTACTAGGTGTGTTGAAACTATATACATTCTTCAGGTGTAAGAACTTGGTGCAATTAGGATAGTTACAAGTAAAATTAGTGTCCAATTTTGAATGCCTAAAATCCGACGTAGAATAATACCTTTCGCTCTTTATTTGTATTACCGTTATATTCGTTAGTAATAATCAACATACATATATTTTTTCGACGAAAGTCAAATAATTTACAGTATATTATTATAGCTCAAGTATAACTAAAGAGCCAATTCACCCTCGCAATGACGTGCTACTAAAAAACCAACAACGATTGGCTGAGATATTACCAGTAATCGCGTCTCGGTGTGATGTCGCTTTTGTTACTCTAGCACATACAGCCAGCCACTCTCTCTCTCTCGGGAACGTTTAGGGCGAGATAGATCTAGCAACCTCGTGGAATGTGTGTATGTGCATGGCCAGTGTCCTTGGTTCGTGCCTCGGGGCGGGTACAAAAGAGCGCTTAGGCCGTTCAAGCAGTGCTAATTCAATTAGTTACATGTAGCATTCGGTTGCAACAGCAGCAGCACTTGCTGTCGGTCTGTCTGTTTGTCTGACTGTCTCTTTCTCTCTCCGTTTGTCTGTCTGCATGTCGTCTAGTGTGTTGTACCCTGTAGATGTGTGTTTATAAATAACATCATCATCATTATTATTATTATTATTATTATTATTATTACTACACAAGGGGCATTTATAGTTATGATGGTTTTAAAACGCTTATTATATCATTATTTTCTTGTCTCAGATCTAATCTTGTCTGCGCATGCAATCAGAACTCAACAGCGAGTAAGAAAGAATTTCTGTTGGTGATGGTATTTATTTATTACAATTCGTAGTAATTACTAAACAAATCACAATTAGTCGTGTCCACTCCGTGTATATAAGGAACCGTTCGACTTCATTCAGTTCCAATAATTTGAATTGTAATAATTTTCCAACATTATCTATTATATATAATCTCTCACTCTCAGTTATTATAATATCTCACTCATAAGTTTTGAATAGGCGAGGCAACCCATACTGCAGTACTGCGTTGAGTGTAGTATAACAGGCAAGGGGTTGAGATGAATAATTTTTAGTTACTTTCGAACCCACTTTTGCTGTCAATAGTTTGTTCCATGTTTAACGACAGCAACGTTGTAATTTATTTATAGATACAACATGAGTGTATTAAAATGAAATAAATGCCGGGAGAAAATGGAATTGGAATTGTATAAACCAGGAACCAATGTAGTTAAGAAAAATACAATTGTTGATTAGATGGAACTTATATAAATTGAACGAAATAACAATGTTATTTTCAAGTTTTTTCACCCATAGCTATATTATATAGTTATTGATTCGATCACCTTCAAAAGCAAATACAAAGAACAATGTAGAAGTTGAATTTATATGCCCTCTACCAATCGAGTTCTTGAATTGCTTGGAACTTTTTAGTGTGCATTAGCAATTGTATATATCATACATATATTGTACTACTTTATTCATTCGTTATTCAAATAATGCTTAAATCCTGCACTCTAATAATTACCCGGTATAGTGCATTTATCTATAATGTGGTTATTCTGTAACTGCTTCAACTCTTTTAAGTGATAGAAAACGTAATAACCGGACTGGATATCGGTTATTACTAGAGGTTGATGGTATTATCTGATCACTTCGTCTGAGTCGCAAGTCGTGCCCCTCTCTCTCTCTCTCTCTCTCTCTCGCTCTTTCTGATTGCTGTATCATTATCACATTATATATATCATTAGACGTGTGAGTGACACCTTGGAAACACCAATGGCACCACCCCTATATATACCCTGATGTGTATATACTACCCCTACCAGACTAGACCAGACCCCATCAGTTATACCAATATCGCGATATTAATAAAACCAGCCTCGCGTCTAGCGCGAGGCGCCCGATTGTCTCATTTGACAGCTTGATTGCAGCCTTCGCCCCCCTCTCCTCCCACAACCCTCCCCCCTCCCCCCACTCCTCCACTCTTTCGCCATGCAATAACCGAACAAAAGAGAGCGCGCGGGTATCGTATTGCTACACCATCGATTCATATTAAAAAGTAATTTGTAAATTGCATTTCGCGAGGGGAGTTGTATTAATGTGTTGATAAACATTGGTTCCTTATTCTGAGGATGGATCTTGACAGCTTAACCGATTAGGTGTTGGATCTTGACGGTGATCAGCTGCAGGTCTGTGTATCGGATCTTGTCGAAGATCTTGGGAGAGGATTCGTGTGATGAGATCTGTGGATTGTGGATCTTGAATCAAGTAAATCTAGAGAGGTTATCACAAAATAGTATGGTGTTATCATAGAATACAATTATTAGTATTGTATTTGTGTGCAATATGCACAGTGAAACAGCTCGGTGCAAGTAATCCTACTATAAACCCAAAACTGTATTCTGAAGTGCCAAACTACAAAATAATTGAGTTGAAAAGTTATTATCCATACCACGGTAAAATTATGAAGAGGTATAACAGAAATATCAGAGTTAAAAATGTATCGTATGAGAGCGTTGTTAGACTTCACACCGATTGTGTTACAAGAAAGAACGTGGGTTCGAATCCCGCTTAGGATGTCCAGGTCTATCCATGAATGTGACTGGTAATTGGCTTCAAACGTGTGGTAATAATCGTGATTGATCACCGACGTTTCGCAATAATGTCACTGATGTGGCGTGACTGTACGTATTCGAATATGTATACTTTTTATTTTTGAATATGACTGTTTAAAAATGTGTTATCTTGATTATTTGAAGTGAACAATTGTTGTCCTTGCATATATTAATGTGTGCTGACGTGCATGTACTGTACATAAATGTGAATCGTATCGAGATTTTTCAGATTTTTAAGTACATATGTAGGCCTATAGCTTGAGCGGTAATGGTTTTTATAAATGTGATTGATTTTACTACACATTGACAGCTACATGCAATTGTTTGATACGCAATTAATGGGTTTGTGTGATGACCAGGCGGACGGACATATTGTAGTATAATGACATTTGCAGTATGATTATCATTGCACGATTGTTGAGGTGATAAACCAAGTCATTAAGCATGTATTAGCATTTTTGAACGTATATTTTCCGATATTTGCACAAATTCTTGGACTTGGGATTTATTTAATGCAGTATTGAATATGTAATTCTTGGACTTACAGGATTTATAAATGCAGTATTGAATATGTAATTCAAGTTGTCTCGGGAACAGATCAACCAACTACAACTTATAATATTAAAAGATATTTCCTTTACGACTTCGTATTTAAAAGTATTCAGATTTCATATTCACAAAATTACGTTCTGTTCACCCTCAACTTATTTTAATTACTCAGGCATTTGATATACCACATACAAATATTCACGGTTTCAATATTATGCTCGTGTAAATATTTCCCGAATACAGTTGATATTTGCTAGATAGAGTATAGTGTGTGTGATTGAAAAGTCGTGGATGATTGGCAGAATTCTTGTCAGCTCCCTTCATTGGCCTATTGTCCCCGGATCAGTACCAATAGAACATGGCAATCCCCTTAATTCGAAGCTGCAATCAATATACGCAACGTAGCCCACATCTCACAATGGGGCCTTAATTTGGCAGCACCCCCTCCCCCCCCGCACCACCCTTCGTACGTCACTACTTCTGCACACGGTCTGGTGAAATGCATCACACATCGAAACTGTAGATTCACAGCTGGCTAAATGGTGTAAATGGTCGCTAATAGTGCAGTCAGATCATTATGTGGATTGTTGTGTACATAATGATCAACTTAAGATTATCCTATATATACCTTTGATTAATCTTTGTCTGTATTAAATATACACGGCAACAAATTGTTATTCGATTTAGACAATTGAAACAATTAAATGTTATTGACTTCATCAAATATACATTAATTGGTAGACTTCCATGGTAGACTTCAATTTGTTATGTAAGTTGTCCTTTATTTGTATTCGATCAAATATCGAACTATCATAATCGTTGCACAAACATATTTACTAAAGATGCATTTCTATTCTATTATATCGATATTTCGATATTTTGTTTCGATATCGATTGAAAATTGATAATTTCGAAATTTCGATCGATATTCAATATAAAAATTGTCGATATCGAACGACAATTAACCCCTATATCTATCTAGGTGTGAGTTGTCGCAAACAGAGAGATAATTGTCCAAACAATTTTAAATACAGCTCAAATTGTGTAAATACCTCTTATCTACCATTTTGCACCCTTATGGCCATTAAATCCGTTCTCTCTTTTTGTCATCCGCTGGTGTCATCTCTTTCTCTCTCTAAATGTCATATAAACGCCGCAGAGAGATTTGTAGCATTTATTTCATTCTCTGTCATCATCGAAGTCCGCATGAGTTGAATGACGTGAGCTGGACGCACCAGCTGTTACTTGTCCAGGAAGGGGGATGGGGAGGGGGGCAGGACAGGGGGAGCTCGCGAAGCAGGAACAATGCTAATATTACTGGACACAGGGACGTTACGCGGGTGAAGGGCGGGCAGAGGGATGAGTATGGCAGCACTAAAGAAGACATGCGAGGTAGAATCTATAACCACAATTTGCGCATAAAGAACTTTATGAATGTCATTCCTATAGCCTCCGTTATTTCTGTATATTTCATAGCCAGATTGTTAATTTTTTTAATTTTGATGTTACGTGCTTTGAGAATGATTTGGATTAGCGTTACAGGCGAAAATTCTTTTATACTATAGGTATAGACTTCGGTGGGTACACTACAAGAAAACTCGTATTAGTATGTGTGTGATGTAGGCCTACATTTCAACCGACTGGCGATTGGTTCGTGTGATACAATATTTTTTCTGGATGTCTTTAATTTTTCCATTTTACGCGACGTAGAGTTATGAAAGTATATTATTGCAAACATTTTTATTTGTCTTCTCATTTATTCATTCATTTTACAATCCGTAGACATGTACATTGATGTACATGTATACATGTGATTAAGCTTTGCGTACTTGATCAAATTGCTGGGAGATATAGGGTAGGCTGCTTGGGTACTTTGGGCCGTTTCATCACAGGTTCACTTGGTGTTTTGCTCCGTGTATAGACCATCTGAAGTACCTTTTCTGTCAAAATACTCGGCTGGGATCGGGGAAAGTAAAGTATTAATTTAAAAGCTAAAAATGTTATTTTCGTGTATATAGCGCCGAGTTGTATGAATTTCTGTCAGACCAAAATGTTTTCACTATTTCCTCTCTATATAGCGCCTTATGTTTTCTTTTCACCAAACTTGCATTCCTCACTAATTTATCACCAAAACGTTTTGTCCGACATTTATATTGCTGAACCAGTTATCAATTACAATGCACTCGAACGATTCAGCGCATCGCTTACAATCCGTTTACTCGAAATATGTATTAAAAGTTTTCTCGCTTTAATGTCTCTTTTGAATATAAGCCATTATACACGCTGTGTCTTTGTCTTTATATCCCACTATCGTCGTGCCCGAAAGTTAGCGCAATTGTAACACCCATTATATATTGTTGTGAGCCCGTGGAAGGGGGTGTTTTGAGGTGGTATGGGGGAGGGGGGCAGAGGGATACTGATTACTCATTATGTGGAATGTTTATTGTGTATATATCCTATACGTATCCTCGCGAAGCGCCCGAGTTACGGAAAGTTTGTGTCGCCACGCGCGCTAGTAGGGTCTGCAACAATGAGCCAAAGTATGCGCCATTACGACCATCCGCCACCCTCCTCCCACCCACCACCCTCTTTATGAGAGCAACGCGTTGCCATGGTACGAGACAAATGGTTAATAACAAGGTTATTATTATGCACGGATTTGCAAATACCGAGCTAATTGCTAAACTTATTGAGGTCTTATGTATATAGCTCATACTATATATGTATGTATATATATATATATATATATATGTATTTATACCGGTATATATGGGCGTATATATGTATCAAAAGTTCGGCGAGATTAAATGTTAAATGTCTAACGTTAACCTCATACGAGCGTGTACAGGACGCATGCAGTTTTTTTCTAATGAGTTATTTTTTCAATTTTTTTAATAATATCGAAACTTGATACAAAATCATTGTTCTCCAATTGAGGCTATGGTTGAAAGATGAAATTTCAATTGATGCGTGGTTTTCTTTTTGATGTAAGAAAAGTGCATGAAGTTAATTGAGTCTGGAAATGGTTAGGTTAGGTATATATTTTGGAATTAAGTATGCGTACATATTCGACTTGTATAAATAATGTGATGCTTAACTTAATCACGTTTGTTATTCAGTGAGACCAGATGATTAGACGTTGACGACGAGATACGCGTATAGCTTGTAGAATCTAAAACATTTCATATATAATTGAATTTAAATGATTCACTTGTTGGTTAGGATTTATTTATAATCGTCTAGATATCGGAGAAAAAGAGAAAAATTACAGCTGACTCAGTTTGTACGTCGCATAGTTGCCATTGTGATAAAATCACGATTAGAGTCACGTGATTCGTCGAAGTCGAGTCAATTCGAGTTTTCTAAAGTAGGGGTAAACTTACGTGCGTATGCCCAATCTTCAAAATCAATATTGAACAAATGAAATAGACAATGGTAAAAATATTATATTTGCACATTTGTGATGAGAAAAAATATGTTCACATTAATTCTGGTATTTCAGATACCTGAACGTTACATAGTTCCTATAAATAATAATATTATACATTACGCCTTATAATAATCCTATATCTACCACGTGATTGGGTATAAGGTGTATATAATCGCCCTCTAGCCTCTCTATACGAGCGATCAACGTGAACCTCTATCATTAAATCCTTGTCCAGCCCTCGCAACGGTGCGGCCTCTCAGATATCATCGAGAGACCTCAGGTAAATATAGGCCCAAGCTAATGATAGAGCACGAACCCACGGACTCGCTAGTTCGCTCTCTGATCAATATGAGGCCTGAAAACAAACCCACCCAACAAACTTCGATGCGGCACTGTGGAGGGGACCTTCCACAAACTATTCCATTTCCCAGTACAGGTACTGGCAGGGCTGTAGACCAGGGAAATGCATTTCAGACTTACCAAGAACTTTGGAATAGATTTGTACTCATATTAGAGCTTAATTATGTACTTTAATGATAACTAAGATCTATTTACGTCGAGTGAATGAAGGTTTCTCAAGCAGTGGGAAGGAAGCGGTCGTGGCATGTATTGTGAGAACTACCTATAGGCTAAAGAGGGAAACCGCGTATGTAAAGATGGTCGGTGACGGGGATCGAATGTCGCATGGAGCAACTGAGTATAGATAGTAATAATTCATGGTTGTTGTTCTCAATTTTAGTATTTGAAGTGATTTTCTGAAGAAAAAAATGAACGTATCATTTTTGTAAATGAATATAAGAAAATACGAATATTGACTTCTTATAAACTATAAAATCATCTTTCACAAATTTTAAAACAACTTTTTCAAACATTCGTATTATACTTGTGCTATGATTAAATATAGAAATTCTCCTGCGAACTATCTTATAGGTCCAGAACCGCGAATAATACTCCATTATTCCGTCCATAAAATCCGTGTGATCCGTATAGAAGTTTTATCAGCACAATGCAAATTACATGTTCGTATAATTCTTTACCTTTTTCAACATTCTCCCTATATAATTCACAAAGTTCTGTGATGTACTTGTGAACCGATGCGATTTTAATTCGACTCTACCGTCCCATCATTTGCACCTGACTTTGAAGATCCTCTGTATATATATATTGTGTTATCATCCATCCACCCTCCAACCACCGATCTTCTGTCATCATTGTCGTCCATTATGAAGATCCTCTGTGTTATCATCCATCCACGCTCCAACCACCGATCTTCTGTCGACATTGTCGTCCCACTATCTATTATAAAGATCCTCTATATACGTGTTATCATCCATCCCCGCTCCTACCACCGATCTTCTGTCGACATTGCCGTCTATCTATAGTCCTCCGTGGCTATCGCTTACCATGTCCCCTGTAAGGTAGGCCTACATGACAAAAGCTCAGGTCGACGAATACATGCAACAGCTCTTATCACCCGCATCGATCTTCGAACTCATGCTTTACTACAACTAATTAACGAGGGATTGAAGAAATTGACTGAGTGGTTACGTATATAATTATATAGAACTTTGTTTTCTCGTTCTATGAGTCGTTGTTTTAGTTTTTTTTTTTTAGCTTTTACCTTTTTATTATTAACCGCCCTCAGAGTTAGATGGTCAGTTTATCTTTAATTCGACCTCGCTGGTATGATTATACCTATAGGCTCGAACTGGTGTCTTCAGTTGTTACCTGGACTCCTATAAGAGCGTACTGCTCGATAAAATCGCTGTGAAGATCAGTGGGTTTTTGTGAAGTTGTGATTGATTTCAACTGTCAGTGATTTTTTATTTTTTTTATTTCATAGGACGATCAAATCTAAATTAGTGCTTGTGCGTAAGAGCTTACGAATCCAGTGACTTTCTTGTGTAAATAGTCGTTTATTATTTTCGAGGATTCTAAGGAGAAATTTAAGAGCCTGGTTTTATGGTACGTTTAAAAAGATTTATATTAAACATAAAATATAAAAAAAACATAACATAAAAACTTGAAACGAAGTCATCGGTCCCGTTTAAAGCCAAGAATGACAGGGTAGGATCGTTCGGACGAGGCATCACAGTGGTGATCTTACCATAATACGGAACCAATTAATTGGGTTTCAAATAATTAACAACAATTTACAAAATCATCCCACACATCCGCCACGGATCTCTGACACTAGACAAATAAGCTAATAAAAGTCAGTGTGTAAATGTTATATGTTTGAACTCGAGAAGGTAAAGCCAACATTTTTTGTCAGGATGGACGAACTTTTCAAAATGTGATAATTTATTACTTAATATTAACGTCGAAATATGACAGGGTAATTAAATGGTGGTTCGGAGCTAATTTCACGAGATTAAATTAAGTTCAAAGTCGCCATTGAAACTAGTTTGTGGCCATCTGCAAATTGCTTTACGTCACTTTGTTAGTAGCTATATGCCAGTACTATTATAACAAAAATTATGGTGAGTTAATCTTACTGGTTATAGGAATGCTGGTAGCTCATGTCAAATGGATGTCAAATTTCACACTTATCTATCTTATTTTATATATTATTCAGATAATTGTGATGGAAAGTTAACCTTTGAATAATTATATTCATCTCTGAGAATACCTCAAGAAGATTATTTTTTTGTAATCTTTCGAGTCTCACCGTTGATAAAATGTAAATGATGCTACGATTTTCAAGATACCACATATGCGTTCTCATTGTATTTATTTATGGGTAATTCAAGATTTTTTAAATGTACTGCGCACCGCTTCGTTTCGAATCGTAGAAATAGAAGTATACTATTTATAAGCGTGTATGTGTTCACAACTTGTCTATACATATTTTAGATCCACGGATTTAGTTGAACCCCTAAAAGAAATTAGTGATGCTATACCTTCTATAAAATTTGAGTGTGTTTTTGAAACTACGCTACTTTCTTTTTTTTGCTCTCTTTCTTTCTTACTTTTTTCTTTCTTTCTTTCTCTCTCTATTTCTCTCTCTCTGTCTCTCCCCTTATTTCTTTCTTGCTTTCTATCTTTCTTTCCGGTAACATTCTACTTTTGAAAGTATCGAGTACTCTCATCATGAGAAACAGCTGACGTACATCCGAGGCCTATTGCTGACCAGCATGAGATTGTATTCTATGGGGTGGTGGGGGGGGGGGGGGGGTGAAGGCACCAGTGTTCGGGGGAGAGAGTGGGGGGCAGATTAATAGGCAGGTGTTGTTACCTGACAAGTCCAATCTAATTACAACCGAAATAATCGACTAGTAATCGTTTCAAAAGATATAAAGACATAAAAAGTTAATTGGAGACGTGTAAAAGGTATAAGGGATTTACGAGCTACTAAGAGCTCTCTCGCTGGCTAGTTTGTGTGTTTGGTTGGTCGGTTTAGAGCACCAATCGTATTGCTCGTTTCAGATCTCGGTATCTCACACAGTAGACTGTATTGTTGAAACTGTTAAACAGTTTGGGACCGAATTACTTTAATTGCAAATTCCTGGACCGTATATACACTGCTCTGTGGTTGGGCCTGATGTTTCGTCCTTAATTTACTGCAAACATTATCTATACTATTCTGCGATACTGAGTTATTTTATCAATTTATTATATATTTTTTATCAACATTGAAAACTATTTATTATAACTTACACGGAGGAAGAATAAATTAGAGGAAATGTTATCGTAGGATTTCATTAATTTCGATTAACTTATTCGATGATATTTTAGTATGGGGAGGCTTCATTGAGTGAACTGACTTTTTTGAATTATGTTGAAGGTCTTCCTTTGTCACAAAAAGCGAAAACATATTTGAGTGCATAACGCTTATTTGAGTGACTTTTCGATCAAAACCATGCATAAAGTGATATTTTCGTTATATTATGTATGCTATCACTCTGAAACAAATTTATAAACTATGCATTTTTGAAGTGATAACGTAATCAACGAAAATTAAATAATTGTGTCAACATAATCATATTTTATCAACATTCAGTATTCTACAATCTACATTCTAGAAAACAAATTGTTTCATAATCTCATATCAAAAGAGGGGAAGCGTTGGTCTTATCATAAGCCATCGTAATAGATAGGACATTTGTCACATTCCGGAAATATTTTTTATATTTTTTCTTTCAATATAATTGTATAATTATTTATATTATTTTATACAGCTAAATTTGTTTTTCAGTGGTATAGGCCTAGCTGTGAAGATGCTAGAATTCAAGGTTTTTATTGTTTTATTTCACAGCATTTGAATGTATTACAATTCAAAATCATCTGTGTTTTCCCAATCAAAATTCCAATATCTCAGGCCGTTCAAAGGTTTTCAACTGATAATTTATAAGTAAATGACTGGCATGCGCTCTCAGGTGACATCACGAAACAATTATCTATTTAATAAGCATTTTTACCAGTTCATTTAATATGTTTCATGTACAAAACCTTGCATGGCATCTATAAATAATATTCGTACATCAGCTGATAATTATGATGAAGCTGTACACAACCCAAGTGAATGACTGGAGCTTATACAGTATGAACTGGTGAATTGGAATCCCATAAATGAAAAGAAAATTTAATGTGTGAAATAGCAATAAAGATGTTTGAATCGGAGAGAATGAGACGAGATGCACAGCCATCTAGGAACTAATGTGAACGTTCAGCAACAATGATCGTGCCAACTCACAGCTTATTCTCACTTTTGATAGTAATAATATTTTTTCAAGCATTGTTGCAAATGAAGTACTTCCAAGAAGCGCATTACAATGTTCACTGTTGCCATAGCAATGCAGCGAACTGTGAAAAAATACGGATTGCGACTGTTTAATATTAATGAGGGGCATTGTTGGCCAACTGTTGCAACAATGAGAAAAAACACTTGAGAAAAGCCAGTCATTGGTGAATCTGGCAGTATAGTCATACTCATATTTACTATTGATTACTATTGAACATTTACTGGCCAGTTGTGGCGAACAAATTCTTGGGAACTTGTGGGTGATACTACACAGAAAAAAATCGTTTGTAAATAATACTATTAAGGAGGCTCCATGATAACTTTTCATCACACAAAATTGCTATATTTTGGATAATATATAGATAACTACGCTACTATGCCTATACTTACAATTAAAATATGTGTGTGTTTCTCCTCTATTAAAATTTCGATATCTTGTACCGTTCAAAAGGTACCAAAGAACTGACATTTCGTCGCTATAGGGATCAACTCTCATGCGTTCTTGAGAGAATCTTGGTTCATGCAACAAGTTCGAGGCTATGTCATTCTAGTAACAGTAAAAACTTTACCCCTCGCCATCCTTCGTGCACACCCATTAGCTAAAACTTGGATGAAGGGCCTACAATTTTTATTGCGTGCAATTGTTGGGAGAAAAAACCAGTATAAGTTATACCAATTAAAAAGTTTCGAGAGATAATTTGTCTACGAATAAGATTGCCATTCGGCTGTAAGTTGCACGCAAATAAATTATTGGCTTTAATTTGTGTTCGTATACATCAAAAAGTGTATATATAGCCTAACTTGGAAATGTAATTATAATTTCGTGGAATTTGAACAAAGGATTTTTCTGTTAATGATGATAGCCCCCCTACGTGCAATAAAGTGTTCTGTGCATGCGATTAAATGCAATTTTAGGTAATAAACAGCACTGATAGCATCGGTCAAGATGTACGTATACACATGTTGTCTACAGCGAGGGGATAACAACTCCTGAAATCAGGTGTACACTTGCCATGAAATCCCCTTGAAATCCCTGAAATCACCTGAAATCCCTGAAACCACTTGAAATCCCTGAAATCATCTGAAATCACATGAAATCACCTGAAATCACCTGAAATCACTTGAAATTCCTGAAATCACTTGAAATCCCTGAAATCACCTGAAATGAAATCAGGTGTACACCAAATTTTCGAGTTGTAAACCCCTCGGTCTACACACGTATATTTATTACGTAGGCTATTATCTCATATGAATATTTTCATATAAAATAGCTGCGTAAAAAACACATAACTCCCCAAGCTCAATTTTAATTCACAATTCAATATATTCTGATAACCATCGAGAATTTCATGGTTTTAAATCAGTGGTGCACAACCCACAGCCCGTCATATCACATATTTTGATTCCAATAATTTCACAGGGAATTGTTTCACAATTTTTAATCCACTTTTAATGTAAATTCTTTTTGAGAAACTAGTAATAAAACACATGCTATTGCGCACGAGTTACTGCAGAAGGTTCAGTGCGGACTATACAGTTTTCTTCGTGATAATATTCAGTTGTGCCAACTGTCACAATTAAGCTGGTTGTGGCTTAGTTGTTGAATTAATTGAAGATTATCACCGATCTCCTGAAAGAGTGTTCAGTTGGGTGATGGTTAACGTATCAAAAACCATATAATCGGTTCTTCTTTCTGCCTTATTGACCTATAACTGTTAGCGGGATGGCTAAGCAAGCAAAGAAACTTTTCTCTTGTGCGTGTTCATACAGGCATACAGCACTTACAGCAGGCTCCTCATATCTCCTAATATGTTATGCCTATCAAGATGTTGAAATGGATTCATCAAAGTTTACCGATATAAGTTGATAAAATAGAGGGAAAATAGTAAATACGAATACATCAGAAAAGGGGCTAGCAGAATGGAGACGAAGCAAATACATATTATGTTGATAACGATTTTTTTTCGAAAAATGGTAAATGAGGAAGTACTTTTCATTATTGGGAATTTTGAAGAATCTTCCAAATTTCCACTTGAAAAATATTTTTGAAGACATTTCTCATACCCAATGAATATGTTATATTGAACTGATTTCATTGTACCTTCTTCAATAATTGTACTAGACACAGCTAATGAGTATGTATAGATAATACCTGTCTGGTATCGAGTGGGCCGAGTTATCTCGCAGGCATTGAATGAGTACATAAATCAAACGTTCCTGCGAACCGAGATGGCAATTATACATCCTTGCATCGCGTGAACGCCATATGACTTGGACCACACACAAATAGAATCCTGTTAATTTCGCGAAGTTTTTTATTTTAATTAATTCCAGTGTAATATATGTGGGTCCTATACCGTCATGTGACTGAGGAAACTCGACCCTCGAATAATGTAGCAGTTTGATATATGGTTTAATTAAACTAAACATTTAATTGCCTAATGTTGATTCTATGAGTATATTTTTTTCATCTAAAACATTTCGATTTCATATTATATGCACTAGTATCGTGCACGTTCATTTGAACATTTTTTTGAATGTCAATGTAAGTTGAGAATTGATCGAGGAATTAGTGTTATCATTATGGAACAAAATTCTTCAAATAAAATGTAATAGTGAAAAAACTATAAAGACATTGGAGGATACAAAGCCTGACTTCGAGTTCGCGATCCAATATCCAATATTAACCAAACTGTTGATTTGATGGCTATCTCTTGCGAATTGAACTGTCTATATTTTTCATATGGATCCCTGATGAAAGTGTTGTCCTTCAGAACTATAACTAAACCATTGTCCTCTTCTTGTTCCAGGTAAACTGTGACCGTCCTCCCCACCACTTCAAGCTGGCCGCTAGCACTGTGACCAGCATGAACCCCCACTACCACCCCTACAGCGAGCTCACCTCCCCCCACTCGCCGCCCCCCGACAACAACAACTACCACGGGGGCGGCGGTGGTCACCCTCAGGCGGGGGGGCCACCCCACCCGATGAGCAACGGCCACGTGATGGGCCCCGGACACATGCAACACCATCCCGGTCCTCCGCACGACCATCAACATCAACCGTATCCCCAGGGTGGGCCCCATCACCACCAACATCACCTAAATAACAATTCGAACAACACTAATAATAATTGTCCGACGGTGAAGGTGTGCGCGGGATGTGGGGGGAAGATTGTGGAGAGGTTTCTACTACACGCCCTGGATCGGTACTGGCATAATAGTTGTCTGAAATGTTCCTGTTGCGGCGCGATGTTGGCCGACATCGGTGGTTCCTGCTTTACGAAAGCGAACATGATATTATGTAAAACAGATTATATCAGGTAAGACAAACGAAGTTTTCATTAATATATGTATTATATCCATATTTTATCCATATTACATAGTATATGATATTATTAATAGGCCTATATTATATATAATACATATTGTATATCATAAGTGAAAAATCACATTACATAGGCCTATGTACACTTGCCGGTATGGAGTGATCGATCCATTACGTCACAATATAATGTACTCGGGAAGAAAGTTGACTGACATTGTACTGAATCATAAAGCAGACAATGATCAGCTTGAACCAAAAGTACAAAAGTCCTTTCTGCTCTACCTTCTTACCTTGTGGTGATACTGCATAGATAGCATGTTACAGGTATAAATCGAACAGAAAAAGGACGTTTTCTTCGTACGTTTGAAGCTATTGAAAATATCAAAACTTGAAACCAGAGTCGGCAAAGTAGTTCTTACCTTCTGTTACTACTTTATCGACTGATAAAACCAATGATATAGTTTGACATTTTGAAAATGAGCAGCAAGTAGAACAGGAAGGCCTTGCATTAGTGCTTTGAAATCGAGATGTGTCTACTCTAGTTTTGCATTGAATATCACATTGAATTGCTCATCTTGAGGCATGTGCTATACGTTTTTCTATAATGAATATTATACTGATCGATACCAGCATGAATGCGTGTTCGAATCCAGCGTCGTATTGGGTAATTTGTATTCGATCACTATCATCTAAGTTATATCTATCATTTCTATCAACATATTCCTATACCCGCCATCGCAAGAAACCTAGTCGTTGGTGGTGTCGTTAAACAGTAATACGCTATTTAAATATAGGATTTCGCTAAGAAACAGTACGGAACTGTTGATGTAAAAGTTTATGTGTTTGAAACATCCGTGCCATGGTTTGTATATCTCCATGTTGTTTATGAAATTGGGAAACAAAGTCGTAAAAGTCGTGATTCTAATTCCGTGTGTTATGATCGGGCTTGATGCCATTACCCAAGCCATGCTCTCCGTACTGCACGTAGCTTCAATAAGGCTGCGTTTATATACATCCTTATGTGAGTGTTGGCGGGGTGATACAAACGCCCAACTGTTGGCGGAGTCGGTCGGACGGGAACGCCAACCGATTGCTCAAAAAGGGAAAATTTTGTTGTACAATTTTGCCACATGGAGGACATTGGTTTTATATTTAAATCCTCTTCGAGTATGAGAAAAAAATCCACAACACTGTGTCAGTTATCGAGCCTGTTACCTCTTTTTTTTAAATAATATCGAAACTTGCTACAAAATCATTGTTCCCCATGCAGTGATGTTTGCACGGGGTACCACAAGGGCGATCTTGCCTGTAAACTGTGTAATATCTCCTGAATTGAATTTTTCACTCTTACACTCGCCCCACTTGGCTGGTTATCTCCATGTAATACTTTTATGCAACAACATTAAATAATGTTACTATTATTGATATCTTAAACTTTGAACTTCATAACTTGATCCATAATACTATGTATACTTCATGACTAGAGTTAATTATATATATATATATATATATATATATATATATATATATATATATATATATTTATATATATATATATATATATATATATATATATATATATATATATATATATATATATATATATATATCTGTTCGAGAAGTGTACAGTTCGTACTTGAAGTTCTGCACTCTATTTCCTCTTGAAACCTTTTAAAACATTTGTTTCTTGTTCGGTTATTGTTTTGAGAAGATTGATGTCGACATCCCAGGGAAGTTGTTGCAAGTCTGGCTGAGCGAGATTCAAACCAATGTGTAGACGACGTATTGCTCCAGTTTATGGATCGTGTAGGTGATTATCAATTACGAATATGTGACCAATTTTGTTTTTTGGACCTAATTTTTGGGGCGAAATTTTCCCTTGGACAAAACTTCATTTGTGACGAAATTTGCATTTGATACATTGCCTTGTCATTTTCCAACCTGAAACCGAGTTTCAACCGAACATTTCCTACGGCTCAGATCAATTACACATTATATTTTACATAAGTAATTTCAAACATTTGTCATCAACTTTCAGATCCCGCTTGTTTGTTGTATCTATTTATTTGAATTCATGAGAACTTCGATTGTTCTCAAAAACATCATCTCTAAACCATTCAAATCCACTATTTCAGAGATATAATTGTGGCAGCACTTTTTTTTTCATCAATATACCATTCGAACTCGAAAATCAATCTGAAATAGTTTTACTGTATCATATGTTTATATTTATTATGTTTCAACCAAGGAAATGTCTCGTAACAAATTTCTGCTTCATTATAATAAAAACAAGATAAAATGGTGATGTAGAAGCTGACATAGTCCACAAGTTTCAACCTTCGCAATCCAGTATTCTTCTTGCGGTGGTTCCTACAGCGGCGGGCGCGGGTAAAACTTGATTTACTGTGCTAGTTGGGATGTGGGGGTGGGCGAGGAGGGGGAGGCGGCGGTAGCTGTGGAGGCAGAAGTGACGAGGCACAATCAGCTGATTTGAGCAGGGGGGTTGGAGAGGGTAGGGAAGGGGGAAGCCAATCAGGGTATCCGCTGCAACAATTCCAGTGCTGCCAATCAGCCGGTATAGTTGTGAGATCTAGCGTACAGCATACCATCTATCTCATATCTAAACTATCTCTCCGCAGACCTCGCTAGCTGTCCTTTCTCGTTTAAATCGTATTTATTTGGTTTTATTTACTTGTCGGATAGCTCGTGTTCACGACACCGTTTGATATTTCTTTCAATACAAGCGTAGTTCGTTTTTTTATTATTTGAAATCATCGGTATTATACTGTCGACAAGGAAACGCTGACTTTTTTGTTCAAAAAATTATCTGTGCCAAGCTTATGTACTATAAACTCAATATGAATATTATTTGTATACAGATTCCTTGTTTCATTACTTCACTAGTGTTGTTACATCTATTCAAGAGTACAGAGAGCAGCACTCTCATAATTTCTTAACTTCTTTGGGAGGTCAAAAGTCGATTAATGTTGGGTCCGTCGTCGTTTTACAATAATTGATGATCACAAAACAGTTATCAAATCATAATCGTTCAATTTGACGATGCCTTGTGGACATATATGATATTAGTCAAAGCGTAACACATATTAAAACGGCTTTTTGAAAAAAAATCGTATTCCGTTTACAGTTCGGATAAAATCCCACCGAATGGCACCAAATGTAACAGATGGGTGATTCAGAATGTTAAAACAAATAGCACGTTACTCGTTTATAGTAATTCCGTGCGATTGAAGTTAAAAGTGAGGACGCAAGGTGTGAGGGTGGAGGGAGGGGTGGGATTGGTGAGGACATCATCAGATTCTTATGATTGGAACGTTGAACTAGTTCAATTTATCAAAAAGGTGTTTGGATATATAAATTGAAGCGAGTTTTCATCTCTTGAGTCAACACAGTCGATTCATTAACACAACTGTGTGACGCGGCTGCTCACATATATAACCAAGTCAGGACATGCACTCTCGTATTTCGTCTCGTCTAGACTCTTTTCACACTTTTCTTGTTCTTCATGTCATTTGGTTGATAACACGTGAAATAACTAGAACTTGATTTGCTTTCGAGCGTATAGAATTTTTAATTACGACAGTGGAATGAGTGAGATATAGACCTATGTATAATGAAGAATGAACTTCAAGGAAATGAAACGTACAATCGACGCTGAGCTCGATCATTTTCATAAATCGAGGCCCTACTGTTTATTGTCTTGATTCGCTCAAATTTTGTTGAAACGCGCTAATTTAGGCATATGCTAAAATTTTATATTTCCATTCTAGTATTTCTTCCTATATATTATTGGTATAGAGCTTACACTAATTATTCTCAAGTATTCGACATAAATGTGCGGTTGCGGTCACATAGAGTGGTAGATCAATCTACTTTTCCAATGCATCCTGAAGAAAATATTCATATAACGTGGGTACTGAAACTATAGAAGGCAATGTGCGTACGCACTCCGCGTATAGTCTATGAAACATTTAGGGGTTATAGTGTGCGCATAGATTTTATTCAAATTACAATTTCAATTCCGGATAAACCCATTTTATTTAACCGTAAGTGTACATTTTGTTAATGGCCGGCCATTTATAGTGAAACATTGAATCAGCTCGATATGATGTAAACAATAATCAGCCTATAATGAAAACTTGGGAGTTCATAGCATTCGAATATCACCAATCCAACATTATAAACAATTGCCCTATACTTCAGTAGTTCCAATAAATAAAATCATTAAAATAATAATTATATTGAGACAATAAATTTAATAGTAGCAAAACGCTGTTGTTTTCTTCGTTTTCTTTTGACAGTTTTTTTTGATAAGCGTACACCAGTTTCACCAGAACTCTTGGTCTTCATTCGTTGTACTCTCCCATTGTCTTGCATTGTAATTTTTTTAGCTAAAACATTACTGTCAAATATTGTAATAACATCGTTTACTCACGAAAACGTATAGCTCTATATCAAAAGTGCTTTTAATTTATAGTCATTTGTTAATTTCTTCACTATTTTTCCATGTTGCTTTGAAGTCTGTGTCGGATTTGTTGTGGTAGATCAGTATTTCTTGACAACTGGATTCGTTTGAGACTGGGATTCGAATCCCGAATAAGAATAAGGCATGGAAGTTTGTGAGCTGTATTTCGTTCGTATAATCATCTCTTTTTCTTTGTTGATACGCGATGGTTGGAAAACGTACATCCGTTTCTATAATAAGATTTATGTTCTGGTTGTATACGTCATTATGTGTATTACATTCTTATATTCTTAAACTAAAGGATCATAATCAAATGATTTTATGTATGTCCCAACTAATTATGTAGGCCTATTGTGAAGAGCTGGCAATGTTCGTATAGCAAAATAGAAAAAGTTGATACAATGATGTTTCTTATGGGTTGGCAGGTGTTAAATATGCGCGTGGAGACGCTGTAAGAGCTAATATTAATTAACAAGATAATCAAAAATATTATCTATTCAAATTGTAATTAATTTGGATTATACAGAAAAGAAGTGTAACATTTAAATGCAAATGTTGGGTTGCACACACAACCGACATAGATCGTATCACTTATATTCTATACTCGTTTTCTTGAGAGATGAAGGCTCCGATCGACGTCTCCCCTAATGCATATCATTAGCGCACGGGTGGTTCGCGTCTTCATCACTCGTGGATGCAAGTATATACCAGAATGGGTTGTGAGTAAACATACGAAACTCTCAGTTACCCTCCTGGATGCGAACACAAGCGCGTTAGTGCTAGCGGATATAGGGGTCGTGCTCTGCTAGTGGCTGGTCGAAACGTCCGAGCGCTAATCATAGCGGATAGAGACGAAAGACCGTAAAGTGCATTTTGTTGGAAGTAGTTCTACGTTCGTTGGCTACTTTCATAAGTGTGTGTGACTTATATATCTATAATAATGCCAATCAACTGAATGCACAAACATATTATATACAATGGGATTTGTTGGTTATATTGTTAAAAGATGGCTATACATTCAATAAAAACAAACAATAAATATAGTTGTATAGGCAAGAAAGTATAATGTATTTCATATTAATGACAGTTGAAATTCACATACTAATTCCGTGGGTTTGCAGGTATGCTAATTTGTAACCACTATACCATGCCATCAACTTTGACCTAAGCGGCTATTCACATTTTACACCCGTACTATCACTCTTTATTTTGGGTTATATCAAGTTTGTTTTACATTAGATTAAATTGGGCCAGGCTGGATATGTTAGTTATACATTATATATGTAGGTTGTGCGTAACCACAACAACAGCAATCCTTAAATCGAGTACAACATGCCCAGGTCTTGATTGAAAAATTAATTGTCCTCGCCATATTTCCACGAAAGAAGAATGTCCCCTATACCACCATAACGAACACAAATGTAGTCCTAGCTTTATATTGTAATTTCAGGGTAGCCAGCTATTATAATTTTCCAGGACGAGGTTTACGATGAGACACACAACTTCATCTTTCAACAGCGTTGAATATTCAATTAAATATTAATATTATATCCAGTTACAGTGATCCATTTCCGTCTTCTTTGGTGGACACAAGTTTACATTCAGGAACTGAGAGTTAACCTAAAATGATAGCTCGACGCTGAATCGGCGGGTGCTAATTGCACCTACTTTCTATGTACGGGTTCGTGTTCACTATTGTACTGTATACGGCGTCGCGTGCTCCAAGGGAATATGTCGTAAGGGGGTGCGTGACGCGGCACTTATCACGTTATCAGTTGACCAATCGGAGGGTGGGAAGGGGGTCAACGGATAAGGTCAAGTAGCCAATCACATAGCAAATGAGTGCATGCTAAGTTTCTCGCACGTTAGGCGACAATCATGCATTAGCACGAACACTTCGAGTAAAACTGTTCAGCGCGTTAAATACACGTTGTGTGTAGCGGAGGATTTAATAAGCATGTGTTTCTGAGTAGATTTAGTTCTTTAGGTGTGTCATATGAATTAAGGGTGGTGTATGATTAATTTATACGTATACCAGAGATTCCGAACTTGTACCGTTTTGTGAATTATTCTATAGTAAGATATGAGGTTATATATATAATGATACTATATAATTCATTTAATTTGTCAAACCCATTGTAAAGGCTATACCATCTAGTTTTTCTTATTACAGTGCATATATACGTCACTTGTTATTGATTGTAAACGTCAAGAAGGGCGTGAAATATCCATCTGTGGTAAATCGTAACCAATTAAAATGTCATCTTTGATTGTTTTGCCGTTGGTGTAGTAATAATGTAATGACAATAGTCACGTGACGAAAGGGGCGAGTTCGAGCCCTATATAGGCCGGGAGGCCTATCTTCGAGGCGTGGTACAATTGTTTGCTGATTATTTATTATAAACTTATATTCTGTTAATGAATTAGAAACATGTATCATTCCGTCAACTGCTGGAGGGTCGAACCTCGTTACCGCTGTGCTAATTGAAGTGATACATACTTGTATCAACGAAAGAAAAACGCTTTCTCTTCCAAGTAAATAAATGTTAAAAGTTGAAACGTCGTTAATTCGTAGTCTCGATGCAATTTTGAGGATTTGTCGCTATTGGGAAAGATACACCTTTGAGATCGTCGTTTTCAGTTCCGCTTCTTATCGTATAGGCCTACTTCGTCCTGAAATCGGAATACCCTAAAAGTGTTAAACCAAGTTATAAGTTGAAGGTGATATTCTTGTTGGTTCTGTTGGTAGACAACCATCTTCCTCTGTACATAAAAATATGAGATCGTGATTAACACTCTTGATTAGAAGTATATGCCTATATATAAACGTTATAATGTATATTTCGCTATGTTGCTGTTGGGTATTGCACTGACACATTTCATACAAAAGGCTATTAATTTGTGCATGCAGTTGTGGTATATCATATATTATGAAACAAATCTCGCTAATTACTTATCGATTCGATTAATTATTGACAATTATTTCAACTGAATTGTGAACGAGACTATAGTAAATTGGTTTACACACTCTTGATTTTCAACGTCGATTTCCATTCGAAATCCAATCCTACCGTTTATCGAGGTTTGCGTTAGAAGAGCACAAGAATTGTTGCCCGAAGTGCAAATTGAATTAAACATGGCGTCCGTCCGTCCGTCCGTCCGTCCGTCCGACTGTCCGACAGTGACGAGAACTGTAATCACTTGTGGCTCGTGCAGAGGGGATGGCGATAGCGTAGAGGAGGGTGGGTGTAGTAATTGACATTGTTGTGGATGTTCTTGATTAACGCGACAAAAAATAACGTTTGTTTTTGTTGCACAGGTAATCAAAGCTATAGAGAACTTGAAATAAACCACTGTGTACTGATGAATATTATATTTAATGTACTGTCTCTAAAAAAAAAAAATGTTAGATATAATGAGAAAACAATAATTAGAGACATAAAATTTGTTGAAAAAAAATATGCTGTTCAGGCCAGCGTTGGTATAAACGGTTTTAAATCTCAGTTAGAGTAAAACGGTGGTAATTCTGGCACAAGAGCAAATTGAGTCGAATTAGCGAAATATCAGTTTTTTGGTGATAGTTTTTGAACGCTATGAGATATCAAAATTCGTATACGAGGGAAACACAAATATATTTAATTTCGATGGTATGAGTTTAGTAAAACAACTATTAAATTTATACGCATGATTTTTAAAGGTGTAGCTAGGCCCTACAGCTAAAATAACTTTTCAGCTCTAGGCTTATACATTGTGAAAATATTATTCGAATTGAATTATTCAATTTTCCATCATTATGAAGGTATTAAAATCATTGGCGTTTTTCCAGTATTGAAATTTCTATATCTCTAACCGTTCAAAAACACGACAAAACAATACGATTTCCTTGAATCGGCTGCATACATACAACTATGGAACTGAAAAGAGAACCTATAGGCCTAATAACAAAGAAGTTTTGAAATCTCATAAATATAATAATTATTTGTGCAAGATTTGAATGATCCTTGATGACTTGATTGACTTGAATGAATATCAAAATGAATTGAATTGAATTCACATGAATTGTGAGAATGTTTTGTAGAAAAAGTTGAAAAGTTTGGATATTTTGTAGAGCATGTCGTGAAACCTTCCATTCGGCGTAGAATTCCTGCATGTATAGCCCTACATTATTCTAAATAATGCAGCCACAATGAATATTAAATCAAATGGGCCTATATGGATCGGGATGGCCGACATTTCTATAAATATATTCACCATCGCATGAGGTGGGGATCCCATTTCCAAATATTCACATAAAACATGATAAAATATCAAATGAAGGGGTGGAGCTATATAGGAATAAGTCAGTGTTTATGTTTTGAGATAATTAGAACTGTGTTTTAATTATATTTTTTTTCATGTTTTAATTATTATCTAACTATATTGATTAAAGAATTAATAAAATGTGAACTATTATCAGTGAAAACCTTCGAGAAAATGAACACTATACTTCATCAGCATGTTGCTTACCTTCTTGGATAGCACCAGCTACAGATTATTTTTGGCATACAGACTCCTTATGGAATTCTATAATATATTCACATTAAACGAAGTAGAATGATAAAGTTATTATGATGAATTTGCAGTTAGACCTACTGTGGGTAACGTTAGAATTATTGTAATCCTATATATTTTTCTTTGGTTCATCATTAATTTTATTTTCGTGGTTTTCCTTTGTAGTCTAGGCTAATCCTAGAATGGCTCCTTCCCTTTCCGCTTCCTTCCCACTATCCAATTCCCAAGAAACATTCATCTTATCGTCCCATCATCTCATTAATCATTCATCGGACGCCAATAGATCTTGGTCATCATTACAGTGTCCCGTTAAAACCCAATACAAATGTCGAGTCCTGAATGATCAATTTTATAACCATAAAAATAATCATGCTCAAGATAAGACACCATTTATCAAAAACCCATCTAGCCTTATACCGTTTATTCTGTACAGATCTTTCTGTTTCTGTGGAGTCTAAAATGAAAAAAACAATTACCTCAACCCTATGCTCAAGTTAATACACCTTTCAAATACTGAACCATTACTACATTTATCTTTTTATTTACAGCAAATATATACTACAGTACTCAAGTTGTTTGCTAAAAAAAACATCGCCACCCGCACACACCCGCATTGACCAACTAGCAAACAGTGATAAGCAACAGTTGATTGAGGCCGGCAGTGAAATGAGAACCAGTTTGCCAACAATATCTTATTATTAATTATTGTAGACCTACTTACGAGGAATAATCTCTTATAAGAACCTCGGAAGGCATTTAATAATGTTTACGATAGATTCTTTGACTGATGCGATAAATGCATTTTATATACGTGCATGTGTTGCATGTGCATCGTGGACGTTCTACGCGACAATACGACATCCTATTCTATCCATGCTCATTACGATATACAAATTTATAATTATATAGATATACGTATATAGCTTGAGTAATAGTATAGAAGAGAATCTATAATGGCGATGTACATGTTTTTTCAATTATGTTGGGTAATGATGCCATTAATTAAATTGACATATGAATCATTTAATTACACACACACACTTATAATATATATATATATATATATATATATATATATATATATATATATATATATATATATGTGTGAGTGTGTGTGTGTGTGTGTGTGCTTAGAAAAATTAATGTTGGCTTTCAACGTACCCAGTATTGAAAGACATGCTCTATGCTCTAGGCTTATTGCATTGTGGTTTTTTGAACACATTTACAGTGCTAGCTGACATTTATGAATTGACGTTTTATTGAAGAAGTGTATGCATGTTAATTGCAGTTTATTACCTTGGTGAACTAGCACATATCAGGGACAACGGGGAAATTAATAATCTTACAAGAAACATATCCATATCAATATATCACATATACATTTATATATATATATATATATATATATATATATATATATATATATATATACCGGCACATGTAGCTCAGCTGTCGTGTAATTATACGTTTATCGGTATACTAATGTGATAGTTTTTAATTTTTCAATTATTTAATTCATCCAATTCAGAGTAGGCCCACCTGTGTGCATTTCCTAACAAATGTCTTAATTCGTACTATTGTATCAAGGATCGGACAATACATATTCTATATATTATTATCATCCAGCATCTTCGTGAATCGTGTAGTATTACTATTATCTCGCCTAAAACTCGCACATAATAATATACATTCGTCTTCGTGTATTGATTTTAATTTCAAAAAGTATGTTACCTTTTTCTACGTGCGAATCACAACTTATTCTTTGACTTTTACGACGCGTTCGAAATCACCTTTGCAAGCGCGCGCGTGTCGCCGCCGTTTCTTGACGACTGATTCACCGCACTACTACTAGCGCATCCTCTTAGTCGCTGGCTGCACTCGAGCACACGTGATGAAAGTGACACCTGGCAGGGCAAGGAGCATTGGCATTAACGCCACAAACAACCTGATCACACGATGGAAATGCTTACAGATTAGGTGTGATTTTCTACAAGAAATATCTATTGGATATGCATGTACCGTTTTACTCCCATAGCGGTACATAATACAAAATGTATGCGTACGTTGAAAAGTACTCTAGGTAGGGCTACATTTTTTTTTAAATTGTTTCAATTGTTTTTTTTTTAATATATATATACTCTTGATTTATTTAGTGTCGGATAGTTTCTACAATGAAACTTGTATATGATCATTATTTCTTTCATTTTTTCTCAATTGTTGATTTTCATTTTATTTCCTCTAAATTTGGTGTCTTTCTGAAGGTGCTTCAATTAATATTTCAACAGATTTATGAGTTGAAGACTTGAAGTGCTCACTACGTAACTTATTTATTCATCAACTCGCATTGTAGGCACTAATAATAATTCGTCAATCACACCATAGAGTACATGACACCCATTCATGAAGGTAAAAACAAATTGAATTTCTTATACATGAAACGAACATCTCTTTTAGTACAGCATGTTCAAGGAATTCCAGTCCTTGATTTACCCAATTCGAAATCTTTCAGTCCCGCCATATACCTAAGCTAATATGTTCCTAAGGCAATCGAACGAAGCAATTGGTGATCAAATATTTGTCTGCTCACAAAAGGACAGTCTCTTTGTACCAGTTAATTAACAAGAACTAATGAAAAGGAGATTGAAATTAATAATTAATCAATCAATCATAGACTCTCCATCCAACATTATAGACAGTATATGTAAGACGGTATCTCATTGATATATAAGAATAAGGTATTTTAATTAAATATTAGGAAATCACGAACTGCTCAACAGGTTTTATACAGCCTGGAGCGGTTCTCTCTCTCTCACTCTTTTTCTCTTTCTCTGCTTCTTTATCTTTATCTAATTGAAACGCCCAGATAAATATTACTGTTCAATTAATTAATCGAATACACGTTGGTTTCTGAACGAGGAAACATAATAACATCGGGCACGCCGGAGTCATGACCTCAAAACGAGTAATCGATCATTATAATTAGTTTATTTCTGTTATAAAACTATAAAACTTCGATTTAAAGTTTTTAATACATCTCATATCAGCTGCCTGGGAGTGATGGAATGAAATATGATGTAGGTCGAATTAGGTTTCCGAAATGGATAATGAAACAATGAAACAATAGCAAACCTACATCATAAACGGGAGGGTGAGTCGATCCTTTGAATATAGATATTTTCTCGAAGCTAGCTCATATTCATACATTATGCTCGTATCTTCTGAAAACTTGCACACATTTCATTTTAATTTTTCAACAGTTTGATTCATGTATATACATAGGGAATAAAGAGAGAGAGAGAGAGAGAGAGAGAGAGAGGTCGCGATTAGGCCAATTTAGGTTTCGTGCAGCAACATCGCAAAGTAACATAACATGATGATGTATAACATGCCCAGATTTGACAGTTCATGCGTTTGAGTATTGATTCAAATTGATTATCAGTCAAGTTTTTAGTGATGTCGGTTGTCAGTTGAAGACAACCTCTAGTGCATAAGATTCCCGAAGTTCAACAGTAAAAAAATATCAGTACGACCCGGGAACACTAGCGGTCTATATACTCTATCCAATGTAAACTACGAATGCATGTGACTGAAGTTCGCTTAGAAGTATGTCGTTTTCCCCACTAGTTGATTAACCGTACGTTATTAGTGTGAAAGTAGAACGGGGGACCACACGACGAAGTTGAGATGACATTCCAATAAGAACATACTACCGGCTATACTATCGAGTACTCGTAACTCGTGTATGTGTACGTTCAAGTGACGGCCGCCGCGAACCTAAAGGCAATCAGCTGGGTGATTAATGGCCGAAACGCCATCACTTAACGACGAAGAACGGGCCTAAAACGGAACACAACTGCAACCGCGGTGGTGCGATTTATTACACTTGATATTACGTGAAACAATCTGCATTATGGTCGTCTTCTCTCTCTCTCTCTCTCTCTCTCTCTCTCTCTCTCTCTCTCTCTCTCTCTCTCTCTCTCTCTCTCTCTCTCTCGCTCTCTCTCTCTCTCTCTCTCTCTCTCTCTCTCTCTCTCTCTCTCTCTCTCTTCTGCAAGACTCGCGTAAAGAACATTATCCGTTTTTGTTCAATTTGAACGATCTTCAGCAAAATAATAGATGACCTTGTTGTGATCCAACATTGCTGGATTTGATTCAATTATTGCCTTTGGGTGGTAAGATTGCCTCTGTCCGAATATCCGAACGATCCTATCTACCCTGCCATCCGTAACCTTAATGGTGGCACACTGGTTCTATGTAAGTTTTCCAATCTTTATAAGAAAAAGAAGTCAAAATACATTGACGATGGTAATATTTTGTAGTCTCGGTATACATTTAGGCCATACAGCTTGTTGTTGCAGTATAGAGAAACATATTTGTCGATGATATCTCCGGGTTATACCATTTTTTACCGGGGGTTATTGAATTATAATCATCACTGTAGCGAATTAGATTAGACATTCCACTTACCATTTTATATTATCAAGTATCATTATTTTATAGTATTCTCTCAGTATGACTAGGTTAAAATCCTTCTCTGTGTTTCACTTATTGTTTTGTATAGTTCGTTGACTTCGTTCGTGTGAATATAAATTGACATTGTATTGATAATTTTGAATTTTTCTATTAATTTTTGTCAATGAGTTCTACAAATGGAGTGGTTTCATAAGTGGGAGTAGTTTCATTCTAAATCACGTATAACTAAATTGCCTAATTCCGTAAATAGTGATCTAGAGTTTCGAAATGTAATTTTCATGGATTATGGATTTGCTATTACACCTGAGCTGAAACCATATCGTGAAAATACAACGAGGGTTTAAAAACACAGTAGCATATAATTATACAATTCTCTTATGAAGCAATTAATAGTTTGTCTTCTATAAACTTGACTAAATTTTGTGTTTTTTGTTACGTCGTGGGAAAGAATAAGACAATGCGCCGTATCATTATATTAATTCAGAGTCCAATACGAAATTGTTGTTATTATATATAATGTGAAATATAAAGGTAAGCTGACACGTTTTACTATCAACATGTAATAAATTTACGAACCGTTTATTATAGTTCGTAAACGTAAATCTGTGATATTATTACGAGCATTACATTCATTACCCATTGTCAACGTGTAAATCGACATTTAAAAAAATCGTAAAATCACCACATGAAAAAAACCTAATCTTGTAACTTTGATTCTGAAACACACAATTATATAATATAATTATAAGATGCACGATTCAGGGTTCGTGTCCCTTTGGGGTCTACGCTCGAATTCCCAGCTGGGACCTTCACCCCACCCCCACCCCCCTTTCACCCCTTCAATCAATATCTGAGCCACGTGGTGGGTGAGGGGGGGGCGGAGAGGGGTGCCAATTACACGGCCACTTTCCTCCTGTAACACCCTTTGCATACATTACCAATATACTGCGTGCTTCAGGCCGAGTGAAACAGAGAGGGAGATGATGAGAGAGAATGAGAGAGAGAGAGAGAGAGAGAACACAGTATAGATGTACCAAAATGATAGGTAAACTGCTCTTTATACATTCTCACGAGTTGAGAAGAAATTGCCGGTGTGGTGGAGGCTGGGAAAGGGGGGGGGGGGGGCAATAGTTTAAGCGAGTTTCAATGGCACTTTAATTGTACTGTCCTTGACTAAAGCCCTTGACTTAAACGGTTTGCATTGAACCGCAGCAATGCACATTAGTATATATTATATGATTATTCCTATTGTTAAGAGTTGTTTTTTCCGAGAGTTTGTCACGTTTTGTTGATCACGATAAATCGATAAAATAGTTTCAGCGAGAAGTAAACGAGACTCGAACACTAGCGATTTGTTTTTAAGCATGATTTTCTCGCTGCATGGTTTAATAAGATTTGTTGGGTCGCGTCAAGTTATACAGTCATTATATGGATATAACTTATTGAGGGTTATCGATATGTATTTTAATGTGATGATAAAAATGGAATATTCACCCTATACTTACAAATTAAGTTAGTGTGTACGACATAATCACAACAAAATTGTTTTGAACAGAGGTTTAAAAAAATATATATATTTTGTTGTTTTTCATATTATAAATCATTCCGTGTCAGAATGTTGAGGAATTCTCACCTCACATAATGATTGTTGGGGTCGTCATCAATAATTCCTCTCTCTATCTTTCTATCTTCTTTCTATCGTTTCTCTTCTTTTTAACCCTGTGGCCTAAACTACCCTCCCACAATGAAACAAGAAGGACATCAATTGTGTGATGGTTACTTCATCACGTATGCGAGTAGAGGAATAAGATTACCAATAGTGGGGAGTCGCCCCATTTTAGCCTACGATTGATGGGGTCCAAGTCTGAGTGTACTTATGATTACTTGCGTCTTACACACGGTGCTTGTTGAATATTGTGTCCATATACGCCACTCGGCTACGCGGCGGAAGTAGCAATTCGTTATAACTTCAAGTGATTGATCGTAGTTGGAAATTTCCCACAGGTCAGATTTCCAATAACAATATATTGTATATTTTTCTTTAACAAAAAAAAACACCACCATTTATTTTACCGCATGTCAGAAAACTTACACGTTACATTTGTGTGGTGTAACAAAGAAGTGTGTGTAAAAGTGTGATTTCTTTGGCAAGTTGATTGCATTCGCGGTCCGAGTCGATTGAAGTCGGTTGAATAGTTTCATTTCTTTACCGACTTTATTCTCACAAACTTTATATTCACTGTTTATTAGGCTTATTTCATATCTTATTGTCGTTTCTAGATATGTATTTGTTTTTATTCATTTTAAAATCTCAGTTTTGTATTTTATTTTAGCATGGGTGGTAATATCGCCCTTGCATGGTGCCCCGTCCAAACGATGCTACTTTCATTCACAGCCTTGATTAGGGGAACGATGATTTTGTATCAAATTTCGATGTTGATAAAAAAAAACTTGGGGCTAAAAGTCGCCAATTATAAGAATAAGGGAAACCATTCTTGGACTGGATCCTACAGTTTTCTTGTTTATATCGGAATTTGATAAACACAACAATTACAATCTTCAAGTCCATATATCTACAAAAATCTTCGTGAAAAATGTCTCGATCGATTGAATTACTGGATGAGAACACATTTCCAAAGAACAATTCCGAACCTGTAACTGACGTGAGCATGTGTATGAAATATACCCGGGTGAAGGCTTTACATACGTTTTGCTCAGTGTTTTCACTTGGAAAACGTCGACTGCATTGTATTTTGCAGCCCATACTCAGACTATATGTATTATAAAATATTATATCAACTAGCTCACCTTTGTAGTTGCCAGTGGTCGCAAGCTACTCAGGATAATTACTTGTTTAATTGTTTATGATATTAATTAAACAATCAACAATTATTATATAGACTATGACTAACAACGAGAAGCATCTCGCAACATTCCTCAAGAATGACTAACTTGAAGTCAAGTCATTGTGATGATGTGTGTTTTAGACATATATTAATTTCTATCTTTTGAAAGAAAAATTATAATAATTTTTTCATCATCCACAAAATGAAAATTTGAGTATTTCTTGGAAAACCTAATATTCACGGTTACACAAATTTTGCATCCAGATCAGCCGCTCTCATAGCAATTATCATTACCGGTTGGAAGTTTCGAGCCCTCTTCAAACAAAGTCGAATACAAAGGGAATCGGTAAAAGTCTACAGGGCAATCGCTTGTACACAGAAATAAGTGAAACGAAAGTGCGATAAACTGGAAATGGAAGAATAAAAGATAAAACAAAAGAATAAAAGTAATTAAAAAATATATATGTTCGTTGCTTCTATAAAACACGTGCAGGTGCTTAAACTTCAATTTCTTGGTAATAAAAGTGAAAATCACAATTTAATAATTAATTAGGCCGGCGCGTAGACGGGGGTGAAGCTTTATATTGAGTTTAACATTTACGTGTGCCAAAAAGTTAGCACGGACGCTGCAAATTAATTGAATAATTATTTTTGGTTGGCGTTGAAGTAATTGTCATTCACAATTCATACCCATAATAATTAATGTACAATTATATATTTCTTCAATGGTTTATTAATTGTCAAAAAGATGAGATGTTCTAGAAATATACATCCCATGTAACTGAATGTGCTAATTTCGACATCGTGTTGGATCATCCAAGAAACTGGGTCTCAATTCTCGCCTTGCTCGACCATCCTGATGAGTTTTATTTTGTGGATGTAGGCCTATACAGTGGTTAATCTGTGCCGGAACGCACCGAAACGGCGTTCCTGTTCCTTTTCTGAAACCAGAACGGCATTCTGGTTCCTTTTTCGAAACCGGTACCCAAGTTCTAGTTTCAAATTGATGAAATATCGAACATAAGGTGGTCATTTACCAATACTTTTGCACTTTTGCCATGCAATATAATTTTCATGAATAAATGAATATTTTCCTATATTCTGAGAATGTTTTTTTATTATAATATGGTATAAAATTCAATAAAGATGATAATAATTTCGAATACATTCTTTCAGAAACGTTTTAAGGCCAAATTAATGAATCTGTTTTATTTTGTCCATGATCAGTTTTGTAGTGGTAGTGGTAGTGGTGGATGATGGTTCACTTGATGTGCGTTCCGGTTCCTTTTCATTTACAAATTGAGCCCCGCGTATATATATATATATATATATATATATATATATATATATATATATATATATATATATATATATATATATATATATATATATTAATGAATAAATCCAAGGAGGTCGGTTTGGAGGTCGTCACGACGCCACAGTGCAGCGCGCATGCATGCATACACACCTTGGGTAGCTCTAATGAGGGCGAATGTTCTTGGCGTGGGTGATAACAGTGTGTCGAGAGAGGAATTCATGTAATTAGTTGGCCCGACCGCCAATTAACGGTGCAAGTCAACTCGAGTTGCCCCCCACCACCCCCACCGCCATCCCCACCCCAACATCATCCACTAATTATAAATACCAGCGCTGCGCTCTCTCAGATCACAGCATGTTCGCATAACTCTCCCCCCTGCCCCACCCCCACCCTCACTGTAATACTTTGTTGTATATCGGCGCACGATGCATATACTTCAAGTACTCTACTTGTGTGCATGGCTTGTTATAGATTGCAATTCAAGAGATAAAATCCAGTGTTAGGGGGAAAGGATTTTGTGAAATATCAGATTTTTGGGTATGCACACCTTTCATCTGCTGGTTGCGATTTCCACATTATAATCTCCAACAATATGCAGCTAAAATATGAATTTCAAGTGGAAACTATATGGGCAGTGATGTATAGTGGTTTTCCTGCGTATTATTATTAGTATAGCAAAGATAGGGTGCATGACGCGGGTGCAGTCATTGACGAGACCGGAGTTCGATTCCCGGAGTTCGATTCCTGACAGAGTTTTCTCGAATTTTCTCAGTCGTTAGAGTAAATACTGGAATGATTCCATACGACTGGGGAATATAAACTGTCGTAAAACATAACGAGGTCCTAATAATCCATTTCATCGTCTTATCAGCTCACGCACTCATCATCCACGACGCCAATGAGCCGTAGTCTTCATCACAGTGCCTCATTGAAACCCAATATAAATAAATGAAATTATATTATATTCCCCATTGAGAGATGTTTCAATTCTCTTATCGTTATTAAAAACAGATATTTCGAGATTATTCTTTCATGTACGTAGGCTGTAGAATTATGTCGACTGTATGTAGAATGTATGTCGACTTTTCTGACAAAGTTTTTCCCAATCACGTTTCACTCGTGCCTTATTGATGCCAATAGAACGTTATACATTGAGGTGAGATGAACGCACGTCAACTGGAATTCCATGCAGAGTTCAAGTACTAATCGAACGCGATTCGCAAACGGTTGTATCCACTTTTATAGTACCGAGAGTGGGGATTAACACCTTGCTTTGCCCCTCTTACCCCTTCCCCTCGCCGATGACAATGTTTGAAAAAGGCCATAGTTACTATCAATGCATTTTTCGATCAGCAATATTTGAGTAAATATAAGGTTTATATTTATTATGTTCATATATGGTTGATATATTCAAAAGTATCACGAAAAACAAATACATTCCTACATCAAACATTTGAAAGCTGGATAATTTAATTTTACAATATTTTTGTGTTCATCATTCAACACGTTGAAATTGGTTGATCTGACTACCATTCCGCCGTGGAGATAAGGCAAACGTATATGGATCTACTCTTGAATACCTTTCATTTAATGATGTCATGATTCGGATTATACCCAATTGTTTCGTTGTGAGACAGCATAGTTGACAATTGTCATAGCATCCAGAAATGTTATAGCCAAACACACTAGTACTAAATTTGTGAATTGGAGAACACAACAATTTTGTGGTACAATCTCATGTTATTTCAACAATGTGTGACATCACATAAGAAGAAACATTTTTAGTACTGGAACATGTTCATATTATACCGTGATAGATTAATAATTATGTCTGTTCTTGCTGTATTGAAGGTCAGTGTGTTGGCAAGACTATTAATCTCATATCTCACTTTCTGAGATGCAGTCTTCTGTAGAGCGTGCACGCTCGAACTTATATATGACGGGGTAATTACAAATACGCCAGGTTTCTTATGATTGGTTTATGACTACTTGATGGGCCAATTTGCGAAACCTGCGTCTCGTCCACGTACGTTTCCCTAGTGCTATTAACAAGGTTTTTGTATAAACGATTGTTAGTTTGTAGATCAGTATGATACAAAGTATTACCGTGAGTAGTTTTATGCTGACACATATAGCTCAGTTGCTAACGCGCTCGTTCCATTTGATCCGGGCGGAGATGGGCATATCTGAACCGGTTCGAACCCCGCCACCGTCCATACATACAGTTTGTTTTTGTGATAAGCCTTTGTAGTCCAGAGTAAAGGCCACGACCGCTTCCTTCGAACTGTCCTTTCCATTACCCAAGAAACCTTCTTCTCATTAATCATACATCCGATAAAAAAACATTGCGTAATTGAGTGTAACGACATGACTAGTATTCCTATATATTATCATTTTACAGAATTCATCTAAGAACCAAATTCATAATATAATGTTTTGTAAGTATTATTTGTCTATCTGTACTGCAGGTTATTATGTAAATTAGATCTATATCAATTTTAAATCACTATTTATCCCAATACTATTCCATATTATTCAAGATCCAAATCTATCAACTTGATCACGAACGTATCAAATAAAAATATTATAATGTTTACATTTTGAGACCAAATTTATTCCAGTTTCTTGAAGCACTATGTCTTATTTGTATAGTCGCAGTTATGAATTCTGGTGATGATACACCCCTTGTGAATGTAAGTTTTAAATGTCGTCAATGCTCATTGGCAAATCGACTTGAGAGTTTTCCTTCTGATACAATTCATTAGCCTACTTAACTCCCATTATAAACGATAGACGGTGAATAATTGTATATTCATTAAAAACGGGTAATGGATTTGAGTTCACGACTCGTTATCCAATAGAAACAAGCTAAAACTTGTTAATTCCTTTGAGAGGTTTCTATATGCGCGATATTCTATAGACAATATATATATATATATACACACACAGTATGAGAGCCAGTAGATCCGCTTTATAATTAAGCAAATAATGAGAAAACAACAACCGCGATCGATTCTATGCTACCTCTTGCTTGCCTGCCTGCTGCATGCTTCACTGAAGTTGTTAATTAAATTCATCAAATTAATTGGACGAACATTTATTTTCTGTTGACGAATGTATCTAATTAGTTTGCGAGCGCCGCAGGGCGAGTTATGTAGGGCGTCTGGTGAACATAGGGGGGTATTATCGAGAAAGCTGTGTGTTGTAGTCGAGGATAGAAGCGGGGACTTTGGGATTTTCGTGTTTTTTTGGTGTTTTCTTCTGTTTTGGTTATTGAAAATGGATGAAGATTGTTAGACGGAGAATGCAGTGGAAATTGACGCTATAGTATGTGAGAAGGTGGTGAATGTAGGAGAAATATATATCAAAGCAGCTAAACACATGATATAATTATAAGTAGTAGAAATTATTGGTATTTTTCAAGACTGAATGAACGCTTCAAGAATTCTTCAACATTTGATGAAATTAGGAAAAAAAACAGTTTTAATATTCACATATTGGTTGGAGCTAGAGAAACAATTTCCCCTACACAGCTCTCTAGATCTCTATATAAGTTTATCCTAATATGTATTTTCATAAGTGAATTATGAGGTTTTATTATGTAGAAATGTTAATGTATCGTGATATAACTTGCATCATACCGTTTTTGCTGACCGTTTTCATCAGCCAGTTGAGGCTTTGCTTTGGAAGTTGTATTGAAGTCGGGCGTGGGTTCGAGTCCTGCCGGAGTCCACCTTCGCCTCTCGTGAGGACAAGCATAGCTGATGGAACTTATTAAATATCCGTAGAGCAATTCAACGTTGGCTTATGAGTGGGTGTGGAGAAGTGTAAACTGTATACAGATACAGAATTATAGTTATTATGTTAATGATGGTACTTGAATATTGTATTACATGTTATTAATAATATGAAAACGTCAGTGCACTAGTATGTTCGAAAACAAATTAGAAACAATAACAATCGTCAAATGGTCGTTGGTAATTGTCACATATAAAACAGTATAATGGTATAGCTGCAGCCAATTAGAAGTTTATAATGGAAATGGATACCAGTGTATTTTACACGATTGCGGATTTGTGCATCGAACAGTATACCATTCATTTTTATCCTCACGATTTGTTTCTAACGAATGGAAAAGACCGAAGGATTTATGTCTAATGGGTTATGCAATATTTACAAATCTTACACATCATATACGAAGCCAACCAACTCACACTGCCTTAGACCTATATGTACAATTATAGTTTATAAGTATTTGTTCCAACTTACAATATTCTTGCAGAGATTTGTTTCGCTAATTGCTTGCTTCATACATCATATTTACAATCTCATAGGCCTATTAGTACTTATCAGATAAATGTGATACCAAATTCTATACCCTTGTGGTTCAGTCAGTTACCGTACACAGCGTTTAAAATTGAAGTCAAGTCAGGCGTGGGTTCGGCTCCCGCATACAATATGTGTTTTGTGATCATCGTTCATATAACTCCCAAATAACATATCAGTTGACAAAGGCACTCCATAGTCATGTCCATAATCACTTCATTCTACAATACATTCTTATCTGTTATTGCTGGGGACCACTAGGCCAAAAAAAAAAAAAACGAATTGTCAAATTTTCTTTCCGTTCTATACACTCACCCTTGATCACGTCATCGTAACACAATCTCCCTCCCTCCTCTCCCCTCCGTGAGTACAACTGCGGCATTTCGCCTCTCCAACTTGGTATAATACTCAGTCAGTAACTGCTTTTCACTTCTTAACTTTCCCACGCTGTTTGATTTATGCATGGCAATTTATCCCGTGTTTTAATTAAACATCGTGCCACTCGTTTGATTGGATGAAACAAGCCCAGCACACTGTGACGTCACACGTCGTAGTAACTCTTTAATTACATGAAACCGTTTGTTATTGAACGAAAACTCACCTCTCGCACAACGCGCGGCCGGTGGGTAAGGGTCAAGCAATTTTAGCGACGATTTCTTCGTTCTCTGTAGTGCGTTCGTTTTTTGTACCAATTTACCATTTCGTTCGCACTGATGAACAATACATAAAAGAAGCGATATTACGCCTATAGAGTAAGGGTTCAACTTTGTATGGTTGTTGATAGATAGTTGCTTGTTAGGTAGACTGTCGCTTATATTTTCTAATTAGTTACAGTATGCTAATTACGATCTGAAAACATGAAATATTTTCTTTGTAATGACGAATTCTATCATTATTACTCTACTGTTAGTAATTGACAAATAGTATACTGTACATTTATTGAACTGTTGAATGGAAAGTGAAACAAGAGAGCCAAGTTAGGCCTATATGATGAAGAATTGTTTCATATGATATTTATCTACAGAAAAATTGAGTTAAATCAAATGTGAATCAAAATGCCAATGTGTGAGTTGAATTGGAATAACAATGTATGCTATAGAATAGCTCTAAAAACAAATGCCTTATCTCCCAGATCCTTACTTTTTGATAGATTGATATTTCAGCACCCACACCGAATTTGAATCGGGTCTTTTAGGGAGAGGATTTAGGGACATGTCTTTCAGGGAGTTGACAGCGTGATATTGTAATTTAAAGTACACATATGGTTTGAAAAATATGTAATAATTTTCCTCAATTTTTGCCATATTTCATTCCATTCATACTTCTAACTATGTGATACAGTAACTGTTGATATGACGCCGTTCAGTGTACACAAGTGTACAATATTATGTTATTTATTTACTGAATAATTTATATTAAAACGTGCACAATGGCTGTGATTGGTTGGTTTTTAATGTGACGTCAGCGCTGCTTTGTCTCGCGTGGCTATTGTATGAACTAACAAACACACACATATACACAGTGCAAAGGTAGCTCTCTAATGGCCCAGGCTTTATACACAGAGAGAGGAAAACAGTTGAATGTGGTTATAACTGTTTAATGATGTTGCCAGTATTGGATTCTTTCAGCCGTGGAATATAAATAACTACTCTCCGTTCTCGAGACTAATTAAAAAAAAACTCAGCCGACTGCCAATTAAATTACGTCACGTTATGCTTTGATGCTCTGAAGGGTCAATAGGGCTGGCTGTGAGTTGGGGGGTGGGGTACAGAGGGGTAGTTTAATTGAAACAATCGATTTGTATAGATACGTGGTACGTGAAGTGTCTTAGTAATTTCAGAAAGATAAAAGATAATATTGTTCACAGTGTTGACGGTACTCATTTAGCTGTGGTAAAAAGGTTGGCATATATTTATAGGCCTGTTCTGATGCATGGTATAGAAGTTTTAAAAAGGTTTAGCGAGCATTAATATTCAGTGGGATGCGTCTAACAGTAACTGATGATATATTTCAGTAAATACACAAATACTATGGATTGGATTTGACAATCATTCAACACGAGGTGTGAACAACTGAAAAAATCAGGTGTACATTTTTTTTAAATCAAACAAAATCACGAGAATCAAAAAAATCAAGCAAATCAAAAAAAAAAATCCGCGAATCAAAAATCGCCCAAATCAAACAAGAATCATGCAAATCAAGCAAGAATCATGCGAATCAAAAAGAATAACTGGAATCAAAATGAACGAGTTATCAATGTCGCAATATAGTCCTATAGTAACTATAGGTATGTTTTAATATTCCGTACTACGTCAATTTGTTTTGGAAACAATCAGAATTGTTATTTATTTCCATCCCGTTTAACCATCAACGCGACTAGTGAGCGTATGGAGTGTTTGCTCAGAAGTTTCGTAACCCTGGACAACCAATAGCTTTCTGTGTGGTCATACAGACTTGATCGAAAAATCGAAAGAATTTAATGAGTGTAGATTAATAATTCATACAATCTGTTTTCTTGTTGAAACGTCTAGACAAATAATGTAATATTGTGATGACAGGTGTGCAATGTCTAGCAAAACGCTTTTCCTAATTATTTGTGTTAACCAGGACGATCGAACGGGAGGCCAGGGAGGGGGAGGTGTTGAAGAATCTATAGAAAATAGGTTGAGCTTCTCTTTTTGTTTGTTTTCAGCGTCACATGAATTAGCGTTGAATCGTTAGTCGAACAGCGTAAAACAACGGTGGAGGTGCCGTGTTTTACACTTATCGTCCGTATACCGTAAATTATCTTCGTACAATTATAGACCTATATACAATGTGGAAAGGAAAAATAATAACGATAATGACTGTGTAATCATGTATTTTATTGATAATGTTTTCCCGAGTTGTTAGTAGGGTCGTTAAGCAACAGTGAAAAAGATAAATTTTTTTCGTAAGTATGTGTGGTCTTTTAAATTTGAGAACAACTAGATAAATATGAAACTCGACTTTTCTGATTTCAATTTTCCTGGTGTTGGGAATCGCAACAACTATCTATATAACAGTGAATCGTGAGCTTTGGGTGATCGTTCTCTCGGTTATGGTGAATAACTCCGGGAAACCACTAATAGTCAAGTTTCAGTATCAACTAAACTGGGATCGGTTTTATTAACCATAATTTGATTAGCTTCAGATTCAAGTAGTTGACCATACTTGAATATCAAAGTAATGTTTACACTCATTCTGGGTCACTAATCTTCTGAGTAGTACTTCGATACAATTGACCCTATGACCCGGGTTCACCAACGTGGTTATCTGAGGAATAGAAGAGCGTTAAACCTAAAAGCAATGATCAGTATCCAAGCTGATCAACAACATGAGTAATCAAAACTCCAAAATCAGGTTTGAGATTGAAGTTTGCCACAACCAGGAGAAAAATTTTCAACCAGGTATTTATAGTAAGAGTATTTGAGCAGAGTGGAAAACAAATCAACATTCTAGAATTCCAATACTCTTAGGTCATCAGCCATGTCTCCTTTCAATTATACTTTGTCGGTGGTCATCATTTTCTTCAGCATCGTAACCGCTTCATCCCCTGCGTGCCATTTCACTCATATTCCTAACCATACATCCGAATATCGATATTAAAAACTGTTCCCTAATGGGTGTGTTAATTTTTCTGTCGTAGATTGTTCGGCAACTCGGGTGCTTGTGCGGCGTGTGGACAGTCGATACCTGCCAGCGAGTTTGTGATGCGAGCCGGCCCCGGCCAGACGTTCCACCTCAAGTGTTTCGCGTGTAGCAAGTGCGGCTCCCAACTGGTGCCCGGCGACCGGTACTGCCTCCTAGCCGGCTCGCTGGTCTGCGAACAAGACTGGCACAAACTCATCAAGGGCGCCGGACCGACGGGCACCGGCACGGTTAGGAAGGGCAAAGTCGGGAGGCCTCGGAGGAGTCGCGACTGAGACCCACAGGTAAGCGATGATGTTGATTCGAGGACGATCTAGTTGATAGAATCACCGAAATAATATGTCTTCATGTGTAGAAAAAGGGACTATGATTTTTGTCATCGCCATGTCCAGTTAGCTTTATTCTGGGAGTTGGTGAAACCAAATAGCAATAATTAATAACCATGGAGAGAAGCGGTTCAAATCATATAGTTAGAGCTACTACATAATGCTATTTCGGCTTGTTCTGGAGACTGGATAATGCACTGAAGACGGAAGATGGAAACATCACGACTTCTATTTTTAATCACTAATTGTAACGTTGAGTTGTAACACTTTCTGTCGATATTCACATTGCTCAAACATTACTACAGTCGTAAGTCCGAATGCCGAAGATTCAATTTAATCAAGACCGAAGTAGAGTATAAATATTTGAATTCGGCGAGTGAGCCACATTTTATCAATAACTAAGTTATAGTTTGCATTCGAATATTTATGACAGAATGAATCGTTAGCCAATGAAGCAAAAATAGAAAGAAGGTGTTACAGTTCAGACGTTGAATCTTAGTATAATTTACGGACGAAACGTAAGGCCAGTATAAGTCCAAACTGGCCCTTCCATCAAACTCTCAACAACCAACACGACCAGAACGAAAATGAACTCCCAACATCATCTAAATGCTCAACTTTGTTGTTTCCCGGTGGCAGAAAAACTGTCTGGTTCTCGGTAAAAGGCCTATTATATTGTGTAATATCGCATCTTTACCCCTCGTCCACCCCCTCTCACTCGACCCACCCCCGGGCGCGGCGGCCAAGTACGCTCCGTGCGTCGTAGGGTTAATTAACATGTCGACCGCTCGGACTTCAAAGGGTTGGATATTTGAGAAGTTAAGGCCGACTGGGCCGGGGATAAAACGGGATGGCCTATCCGGCACAGGAGTTAGTTCTGTATTACGAACTACACACATATATAATATAAGACCGGAGGGCGTACGGAGAAAGATGCATGGACGTAGTCGTATACATACACCATTGACAAAGGCTTTTAACATTTAACAGAACGTTTCCTCTCGCAAAGCAACCGCGCTATTTTTTATGTCGGTGTATGAGTGTTTTATTTAAAAGTAATATCTGTGTGCCTTGATGGTAGCAATCAACCTTTGCCAGCTACCAACCAATTCAATTGAGAGTATTAAATACTTTGTTTTTCTTCGGGGCATTTGAACAAGACAGTGCTTAAACGACGTATCCATAATTTTAACCGCATGTAAACAGCCCTGCTATATACCTATGCAATTGAAATGTGTATAATAATTATTTTCTAAAAATGCTGGAAAGCGTTTTATGTTTTTTATTGAAAATTATTGCAGATCGAAATATACAAGAAGTTCAATCAAGCATAGCATAAGCAAAGTAAACGCAACTTCCTTGTTATTTTACTGTATAGGATCTGAAATGTTGAATAGGCCTACTACTGTACTTGTTAGTGGAGGTGCCATGTTTGACTCGGCTCCTCCACTAGTATGAGTACAAACCATATATAAATGGGGTGTCTCAATTGCTCATGTCTTTTGAGGTTTTTGACTACACTTTTAGAAGTTTCATCGTTACCACTGAATGTACAGATGATTTTAAAATTAACACGGCTGGCAAACGTGTAAAGTTTTTACTGAGAATAAGTCAATATTAAAATAAAGAAAAAGATCAACTAAGCATGACATAACTAGTAAATGCATCCCTCTTGAATGAAAACCCTTCAACCCTCTTGATTCTTGAATGGTTACTAGCCACGATCTTTCAGTGGAGGTGCCACATTTGTTTCGGCTCTTACAGTGATAGGACAGGTAAAATAAGCGGGGTGATATAGGTTTTTACTCTTGTTAACAGTTTCATCGTAAATAATAATAAGTACCTATTCAAAATCTGTATTTGTCTAAAACTGATCGATACTTGATTAAAATGATCATAAATTTTGTTGGCCTTTGATGACTGTTCGATTCAAGCAACTATTTGTAGCAACTAGCAAGTGAACGAATATCAATATTTCACATCGTGATATTCAAAAACAACAAATCATTTGAATCTCATGATTCATGCTATGTGTCATAATTTCATATTTAATGAAATCTTTATATTTGAATTCGAGTCGTCATCGGGACAGTAATCATTAAAAGACCTTATTAGTAAAACAATAAAATAACCAAGAGTCTTAACGCTGCCCGCATGGCATATCTTCCCTCTTAGATCGACTTTGTTGTTGTATGCCGAGCTCGGGATATTGTTGGATGTTAGTTTTCTGGACTCTGTTCAACCGAAACTGTCCGAAACAGCAGTGAAGTGAAGTCTAGTTGCCTGTTCGGCCATATGATATATATATATATATATATATATATATATATATATATATATATATATATATATATATATATATATATATGTATATATTATATATATTACGAAGTTGTTCAGCTCTTCTGGTGTTTACTCTTGTTTCTATAACGTCGGCAGCCACCACGAGATAATGTTATACACATATTAATAGATCGCCTACAGCTTAATACACTGGTCATATACAATAATATGGTGGTCATTAGTTTATAGCTTAAGCGAAGTACGGAGCTGCTAGTTGCTTATCGTATAGTGGATGAGCATGTAGACAAAGTTGTCTCTAATAATATTATCCCAATTAGAATTTGTTGATGAGGCTCCATATGATGTGTAGGCTGTGTAATGTGAATATATATATATATATATATATATATATATATATATATATATATATATATATCCAAATTGATTCATAATTTCCAGATTAAACTTGTGTGATGGTGAGTTACATTATTTGTCTTCGTGGATTAAAATTATAATAAACGTGCTTCATCAGAACTATTCTCTCGAGCTATATGTACACAACCACTTCGAAAAACTTTGCATGAAATGGACGCTCGATATTTTTTTCGATGTATGCCTATACACATGCGTTTGTTTTTCAATGAGTTATTTCCGTTTCTGTCGGTAAAACAATTATTGTGTTTCGTTCGGTTATTTTTCCATCACTTAAACGGCTCTTGAATAAATTATATGTTTCCCGGCAAAATCATTTTTTCGTTCGCGTTTCAACTGTATTGCCAATTCCATTCAAGTCTGTATATAGACGTAGAAATCATAGATAATCGATCATATGTCGTCGATCAATTAGATGTAACGTAGGCCTCCCTTTAAATGGTATAAACAGAATTCTTTAGCCCTTGTGGACTCGGCATGGTAAGTCGCACAGAAATCAACTGGTTTCCCAGTCCCCCTCCTCCTCCACACATCTCTAATGCTCGAGGACATGCGAGTCTCTAGATTGGTCAGTCAGACAGTCGAGTCCAATACATTATGAATACAAGAAATACATTTTAAACTATAAAATTTATAAAAGCAATTCAAAATGCCTTATTCATTGCCTTGAAGACGGATGGTGAATCCAAATTGAAAAACGACACTTTGAAAATTTGGTCTACTGCAGAAGTCTATTTTTCGTATACACCAACTGGTCCTGAACATTTTCTCCATCCATAATTTTAATTGAAGGTTATTGATGGTTAACCATTTCCGTTGAAAAAAAAAACTTATCGTTTCCATCCCCTGTCGGTCTCTCTTAATGCTATTAACACTAAACGGAAACTACCGATTGATCAAATTACCCCCCTCCCACCCCCTCACATACCAAACCTCCTCGAAGCTCACCTTTCTCGATACTTCTAATTGATTAGCCCATTGGTTAGATTAACGCCTAAGTGATTAGCCCGCTGCCACGGACGATCTTTTCTTGTCCTTGCGTATATATATATATATATATATCTGCACATAGAGTATATATATATATATATATATATATATATATATATATATATATATAAGAGTAGAGTAGTGTATGCACTCTCCGAGATTATAATTCTATTCCTCAAGCCTAGATAAACATTGATTAGCGACGCTATCTCGTGATTGAATAGAAGACTTATACGGCTTTAGTTTCCTGGCAGGAACTCGCCTGGTATTGCATTAGCGCGCCGAGGTATTTAATTATCTTGAAAGTAAAGTGTATATATATAGCGTGCTGCGGCCATTTTGGAAATTAACTTGATACTGAAATGAATTGAAATCCACGTGTATATATATATATATATGTATATACATTTATATATGCAATCATTCTTGATTAAAATGAGTTACACGACATTAGGTTTAGATTGAAGTGAATGTAATATTTGTTCTTGGCTTGTTCGGTGCGCATATAAGCGCGTCTACATCTTTGATTAGAGTACAGTGTTAGTCTTGGTGACTGAAGTTATGTTCAATATCTATCCTGATCCTTTAATACTTTCAAGAAAGTTCTTAAAGAGTAACAACAAAAGTTGTAAATGTTGTCTGAACGAAAGTAAGTTCCACGTTCAAATGAATAAGGAAGACTATGGATAGGAACTCCTGGCGCTATAAATTAGTATTCGTATGATATTTTTCAAGTTATTATTCTTTGTTCATCTTTTATTTGAAGAGAAACGGTAGATTCATGTTAGTTCCGAGTTCACTTTTCGTTTCACACGAGTGTGGATGGTTCGTCACAGCCGATCGGCAATGCCAGTACATGGGAGAGACGGTCGATCGGATCCATTAACACTCTTGTGTTGATGGACTACGAATAGTACCCCAAACAACCAGCAAATGCAATCTGAACCGCGGATGATACATCGTGTAGATCGTGTTGATAACCGGGTGAATATATTATCATTGTGTATTTTTGGGCGAAGCTGTTATCTATCCGATTGTCTATGTGTTAACCACCTCATGCCCAATGGAGTAAAAACAATAGGGGAAGATGATGGTGTTAGCACTAGCCACCAGACGTCGCGTGTGTATCGCCTATTTCTCCCGCCAGTCGCGTGCTCGACGCCGTATACGGCTATACATAGCTCGCCTGCCGAGAGCATCCCCTATATTACTCGTATGAATTATGCATCGAGTCTTCACTCGACAATAACTCAATGACGAGGACGTGTATGACCTCGTTATACCAACCCCTGAACAATAGTTCTAATTCGTGTTCTTCCAAGTCATGCATCACGCTAATGCACTCGATGCATCACTTCACTTATGTAGGTACAAATGCGATTGGAGGTTCAAGTGCGGAGTGTAAGTGTAGATCGTATCACATCGAATAATCGAATGCATATCCGGATTTTAAATAAACGTAAACATTTTAATCGGCCTACTACATCATGATAATCTGATTATTGAAAACAAAAATATTGTTTATAATATAGAATTGCAGCTATCAAAATTTGTTAAAAAATTATCATTTCCGTAATTGTATAACTCTCTGGATATACCGGTTCCTCATCCCACCATTAATAATAATATTCTCGGTTCTGACCCCTTCTTATAACTAGATCGGATGGCATCCCTGATTACGTCCAGTTTCATCAAAGGTATATCAATGAATACCATTATCTTAATTATTATAAGACAATTTCGTACAAAAACATAACAGTCCATATTCCCATCATACTGTTCACCTGATTATATAACCTCTCCCTTCTGAGATATAGCTGTTGCACTGTACTTAACAACAGTAATATTCCATCACGTCTCCCATGAAGCTCCCTCCAGCTCTTGGGTTCCCGAGGGATCGACTGGTGGCAGACAGCCGATGACGAGGTGAATTAAGGGAGACGAGGATGCCGCGGCGCCGAAGTACGTGATCTGAAGACTTACAAACTCCCCCTCCCCCTTCTTCACCATCACAGTGCGATTCATTTAACTTCGTGCATGCATGGCTCTCTTTTCTTTATTCATGACAATTGCACGATCCACGACGCCTCCAGTACAGGAACTATAGACGCAAAACAAGTCGACGTTGTAACTTATTAATCGAGTGGTATCCGTTGAACACTATTTATGAGGTGGTTGAGCACAATAATTGGTAATTAAGATACAATTCCGAGATACAGATAGAGGTACAATAGATGAAGTACTTTGGTTTTAGTTGGGAGGAATAATCGTCGATAAGAATTCTGTATGTATAGATAGATGCACTTGTCAATTAACTTGAGCTATAGCGCACTCGTAACAAATCTTGAAAAACTCATGAATTATTACGAAATTCAAGTCATCTTGACAGTTATTTGTTTGATTCTCTGAATTGTGTATTATTCATATTCATATTTATTCTTATTCAATTTATCAAGTAGCTACTCTCTCGGTTTCTGAAAAATAACAATTGCAATGGAGTCATTTAACGGCCGTTTATGGTTTAACACCAGTCATGCAGGATTATATCAACTTCTTCCGTAACCGTAAATCCATCAGTATGGTGATACAAAGAATGCCATTAAACTGATATACATCATGTTTTCAACAAAAAGAAATGTCAGTCAAGTCTAAAACATGAAAGTTTAGCAAGACAACTCGATTGAGTATATATGTATCAATGTGCAAGTAAATATCGTCTATAAGTGAGAATCCATTAGCATACATTCGTTTTACACGTTTTAAAAAGTGTAGTTTTTCGTGTGATCACATTTTAAGACTTTGAGCGCTCAATTGGATGTAGATTGATAATCTCGCCTATATACGGGAGCAGATTTGATGGCATGGCTTTCTTCAATGGAAACAGGACTCGACTTTTTTACACTCTTTTCCCGCGCGCGATGTGAAGGGGTTGTCAGTCGGCGGTGGGACGGGGAAAGGAAGGGGTGACCGGAGAGCGGAGTGTGGGGGGAACCACTTCCGGAATGAGACCTCGCGCACTTCCTCGGATTGAGCTCCTCGTTCATCGTACTATACTAGACGTGTGCAAAAACATTGAGTATTTATTTCGATCTTTTGTTTTTTCTTTATTGTTCTGAATTAAGAAAATGGAGGATTGTTTCGGATTTTTTATTTAATCATCTTAATTTATATGATTGAGGTTCAATAATAAAAATGATGACTTATTTTCTCGAAACTGTTCTTGGTCTTCATTTAATGTTTTTTTATAATAAACGTCTCTCCGATATATATATATATATATATATATATATTGAAATAAATGTATATGTGTTATATTTATATAAATATCAGCTATATACCGAATTAGTGCTGCATTTAACAACATTCAATTATTTTTTCATTTGACCCTAAATACATCAGCGTTTCTTATTGCTCATTTATAAACGAATACAATCGTTTCGTTCCGTTCCGTTTAACGTTGTAAAACTCACTGGCTATATTCTAATTTTATTATACCCATTATAAGTATTGTATCGATTGACATGCTTTATTCATCATTCGTTTCGATTGTTAGGAGCTTATATGGCAAATAGCACTCAGCCAATTAAAAACAAGAATAAAAACCATTACTTCCAACAAGTTTCAACCCACGTTCTTCTAATTCCGGGTTTCAGGCGTCAACTATCTCAATCAAAAAACACGTTCAACACATTCGTGCAATTAGGCCTAAATAAAAACTATTTTTATACACATAACCAGTATCACTCTTTCAAATTATACTGAAGACAAATGACGACTGTCACCTTTCACTTGTACCTATACCGAGTAACCAATAATTATAACCATACAACGAATAGAGAGAGGTCATGTTTTTCGTTCGAGCCTATTCCCGATCATCCCCATGTTACGTCCGTCCTAGGTGTAATTCCAGCTCCGATCTCTCGTAATAGAGAGGGACCCTAATGACCTCCACCCTCTCCCCCTCCCCCCTCCCCCTCCCCCGCCCGCCGCGCTAACAAGCTCGACTCTTGCCATATCTCTCGACATGGGACGAACAAGGCTTATATAGAACTGATTTAGATAATGTATTGGTCGAATAACATAGAGACGTCATGTCCAATTGGTGTTGCCTAGATACGCGCCTCGTAACCGATTAGGCTCTCGACCGCACGCGGATTAAATGTGGAGTATTATTTCTATGTGACGGGAGATTTGCCATTACGTTCCCGTGTTCTCTCTCTCGCTCGTGCTAAGTGTTTTCGGGTCATACCGTCACTTCCGTGGATAAGTGAGATGAGTGTATGAAGAAGGTATCGGGAAATTGAAAACAACTCCTTTTTGTGATTATAGGCATCCCCCGGCATGCTATGTAACATTGAAAATGATATTTTATTGCGGAGGATAAAGTATGCAATTTCTACGTGGAACATCATTGGCAAACCCAAATAATGGTCAATCGAACAATTGTGTTTTATCTCCATGTATTTTAGATATACATTTAGATAACTCGATAGAAAAGTACTGGGCGGGTGAACCATGTGTCTAAGCTGGACCATCATTCATGAGATCAGAGTTGAATTTTCGCCATGGTCGATCATCCTGACAGAGTTTTTTTCTACTTTTCTCTCTGTCATTCAGGTGAAAACTGGAATGAATGGTTCCTTAAAATTAGGCTGCGACCTTCATCTTTATCATTCCAACAGACCAAAGAGAACCTACCGCGAGGACAATAGTTTCGATGTTGAAAATGTATCATCTTTAGTTTATTCGTCACGTTTTTTTTAAATAACATATAAAAATTGATACAATATTCCTCAGGTAGGACTTAGGGGTGAGAATATGAGATCGCTGCAAGGGCAATATAATATTTCAATATAATACTCTTTTTATTACAATCACTTATCTCATCGATTAAACTCCCATTTTACACAAACGCCACTGGTTATACTGTTCATATATGCATTTTTAATCTCGTATCCGCTTAATACAGTCGTGCAATTCGACTTTTTGTAAACTCCCTGCCAATACTTCTCGATGTCGAACGACGATCTATTTTCTTATGAGACCAACGTTCTAAGTGAATTGGTCCAGAAGATTCAAATCTTGCCGTGAACACACAGCCATGCAGTGAAGCCAAGGAGCCAGACTCGGCTCGGCACCAACTGAATTAGATAGATTGTTACGTGGAGTCGTGCGGCATCATTCCACTGGCTTTTTATTGGACCAATCGCAAAGATGCAATGCTTTTAACCGAATTGCGTTGCTGCCGCGAAACGTCAGAGTCGCGACTGACGCATCATCCACAGTCATCATTAGTCAAATGATAATAACAAACAAACAAACAAACAAACAAACTTTTTTATGGAGTAGGCCCTAACTGTTCCTGATATTGCTCTCAATTCTGTATTGCCAAATCGGAATGCGTATTAAATTTTATATGTATTGATTTTTTGGTGGGGTATATTGTTTTTAATGCTCCTGTGCTTATTGCATTGGAACAAATTGAGATTCATGTTTGTAGATAGGCCCACTATAGTAGACATACAATACTTCAATTTTGATATAATAAGTACATTACTGTTGATTTACGTTTTATTCAAGGCTATACAGATTGAAATAACTTGTATATCTATTCAACATAATGAAATTGAACTACAAATTTATATTTAAATATTATTTTCTTTCAATATAAGTGTGGAGTAAAGCCATAATGCAATTAGTGATCATCAAATCTTGATTATTTTAAATTTCACAGAATATCAATTTGATTCTGCTATTTTTATATACGAACAAAAGTATAAAATATATATTTTTATATAAATGTATGTTATTTAGAGTCGTGTTTCTTTCACAACAGAACACGCTCCAGTTCTAATTACGTAAAGCACTTTACTTGCGGGGCTTTCGTTTGTCTTTCCATCTGCATTCTTAATTAGATGACTCATTATAACTATAATAACTGTTACCTTCGGGGCTAATGATATTATTCTAATCCCAAGGAATAGTAAATTGGCAATATATTTCGGCACTGATGCATTAATCAGTTAGTAGAAGTTGACATGCCGCCTGTTTGGTATCAGTTCAGGCAATTAGGCAGAGTAAGACAAGTCGTGGGAGGGGAAGGGGGGAAGGGCAGGGGGGACAGGAGAGAGAGAGGAGGGATGCAAATGCTTCAATTAGGTTAATTGAACATTGGGTGAAACGGTTCCATTAGCGATGACGAACGCGGGGACGTGATTAATCAGCAATGTCTGATGTCTGCTATACACAGACACAGACACACACATACACAGCACACAAAAAGTATTAAAATGCATTAGGATATGGCAACGTTAAAAACTCTCCCTAGTAAAATAAAACAAGAGTTTTTTTATTATAGTGTGTGTCCATGGTTTTCATAGTGGTGCTTCGGGGCCAAAAGTTTCTGTGATGGATTCTGGTAAACAGTATTATGATATTGATGAATGCGTGCGGAGTAGTTTTATTAAGTTATATTCGTTGGACTTTGTCCATTTTTCTGTGTTTTTATCGGTCATTTTTTTTATGTTGGAATAGCATTTCAGCAATCAGAATTAGGGGGAGGCAATTTCCAAGCGAAAGTCAAGTAAACGTGAATAATATTTTACCGATGATATTTCATCTTTTGATTTTAGATTTGTGTATTGGTGTATATTGAAGAATGATGAATTGATTAATATCACACGAATCATTTTTCCTACTATACTAAGGATTCCTGGTATAGGCTCTTGTTATTGTTGAGAAACAAGTTAAGAATTCTCGAACGTGCGGTACCCACGTACGTTTTAGCACATATCGGTTCTCCATTTGTTATAGTTATGTTATAGTTATAGTTCCATATATGTTTTACCTTTCAATCAAGAATTATTTCATTGAAATATGCCAACTTTGGATGTGAGCTATCTTTTCATTTCAATTAGTATAGGCATGAATTCATTAATCACATATTTATATCAAAACAGATGCATATAGTTTCGATGGCATTACGTAGGCAAATGATCGAAAGTAATCGCATATGGATAACATTAAAAATACTCCTTGAATTCGAACCAAATTAGAATAATTAATTTAAAACATTTCTTCAACACAAATTTTAACGAACAATTAAAAAACTCACTAAATCTTCTCCCAAGTATCATCCCAAATTACGTCAAATAGAGTTTTCCAATATGTTTTCTATATTCCATAGAATGCTTCATTTGTGTATATTCTCCTCTCGAAACGAGCCAATTGGATGTTCCTGAAATCCGATACAATTGTTAAAAACTTACTATTTTAATCAATTGCTAAACACCCCAAATATAGTTGTGTCTGTATAGATCGCTGACGCCTAAACTGCTGTAGTTTTGCCGTCCTGTCTACATCCAGAAAAGTTCAAAACGTCTTATAATAAGCAGCTCAAATTAGTTCCCACGTTTCGACAATGTCTATAGTTCTAGTTCTACTCAACAATGATAACTTGTAACTTAGTTATGCTCGACTAACATCATTGTTATAACTGCCAATATGAACTATAATAATTGTTCGCCACCAGCAATTAATTTCAACTGATTCTCGTCTCTTTTGTTTTCGCCTCATAGATTGTTACTTGTAAGTCATCTTATCCCCGCATTTATACACATTGTCGTACAGATGAGGCAAGACAGAGAGAGAGAGAGAGAGAGAGAGAGAGAGAGAGAGAGAGAGAGAGAGAGAGAGAGAGAGTGAGGAAGAGAAAGAAAATGAGAGAGAGAGAACGGGCTAATTAGCTGGTAAACTTTCCTACCCGAGCGGGTTTCAGTGCTAATTAATGTCCATCCCCGCCCCCGTCCCCCCTCCCCCCCTTCCTTCCCCACGAGCCTCTCATTGCAGCGTTATATGAAGCCTCCAGCTATAAGCGTTCAAATCCCGGACCTCTTATTAAAAGCCCTCCCTTCCTCCTCCGCTCACGTCCCCCCCCCCCCCCTTTAACCTGCAAAAGTTCTACGAGAGATAGTAACATAAACACTAAACTGTGTTGGAGTTAGATGGTCTGCATTTGATATAAGGGATGGTATATTGTTATAATACAAAGATTTATCTGCCAGATGACTTGGGTTCCAAACCCCGACTAGACAAGATAACTAGAATTAATTTTGTGTCGAAATTTTTATGAATCTGACTCCTGTTGCACTTCGGGTCAGCCGCAAAACATTCAATTACGAAAAAAGTGTTAGCGTTATTTAGATAAATTGTTGACACATTGTTACTGTTTTTAGTACGTAACGTCGCGGAAATTTAGTTATTTGTTCCATTTATTTAGGTAACAGTTTTTTCATGATCATTGAAGGTGATTTGTCACTTTGGTTGATTTGTGGTTGAATTATTTTTTTATTACAATTTCACAATACTGTAGTATGGTTGACAGAATAAAACCATTATCAAAACCTTATACACTTCTATGTGTGGAAGTATCGCATATCGTATAGCTGGTCTGTATCAGATCGTTCAGAACCTGGCACCTCCACCGACTGTAGACATTTCACGTTATTACTCATTATAGAAACATAAAATAAAAGTAATTAATCTGACCAATAGTTGAACCAGAGTTGCAAGCAATCGCAGTTCTCAGTATTAGTTTCGAACAAAACTATGTTGATGAGCTCGAAGCATTACTTCTCAATCTCCATTAGCGATATTAGTTTTCGTATTTTCTCTCTTTTGGATGGTATCGCCGATTCAATTGAACCGAGAGCAACGGACTGCGTGGCTCAACGAAAAACTTATCATATAAAAACTCGACACTGTGGTTGTATTGTAGCACTTAACTGCAATGTCTATAGCAATTTCAGTGCAGTGTGGGATGCACAAATTAATATAGTGCATCTGGCTTATATTTTCATATCTACGTTTCAATTAAAAGCTCTTTTGAGATAATATTTCGAATATGTCATGCATGTAATTGATGAATTGTGGTGTGTATTTTCATTTTTAGATAGTTTTTCAACAAACCAACTTTGAAATGCAATATTAATAATACTAGCTGTATATCTGACTTGATTGCGTGTGTCCGTGTAATGTATTTTTATCGCGCGTGCGCGAGGAAGTATCACTCAAATTAAACGCTCATCATTTATAAAAAGCAATCATTCATTTCGTTCTTCCCACCCTTGACACGTAGTTGAATCGAAACATACTTGATGTAAAGCAATAGATAGGCCTGTATCGATTCGTACCCAACTCTTAATATCTATTTGTTACATCGTTGTGTGGTGTACTTATCTATCTATTCATCCAAACAATCATATATTTATATATATTACATAGCACATAATAAATTGCACAAAGCTTTCTACGTAATGAGAAGAAGAAATCGTGTGAATATATTGAAAAATTGCTGAGTTGCCAGAATTACCAACGTGGGAGTTTACTTAACTGACAGTTCTAGCTTGCCTAGCTCTAACTGACAGTATGAAGTTGTTATCACTGTACCATAGTGTTTTCGCTAACTTTCAAAATAAGCCATAGGTTAACTGGACTTGGCATACCGGGCCTTCGTCAGCTATGATGTGATATTATGAGCTTCACTTGAAAAAAAAATATATTTCTTGCATATTTCTGAAGTTCAATTTCCTAAAAACAGCACTTAATGAAGTTAGTCGAAGTGAATCATATGATATTACGAGTATTTCGTTTACCACATATCAATGAATGAATAAGTTCTCATTTCGCTCGAGTGCATGGAAGGATTTCACTTCGTTTCCTACCAGTTGGTGGGATCTCCCTTCGGAATGGGTTTCAACCCTTCACTGTTGTTGATCCTCACTTTTCAGTTGATGGTAGCAATGAAGTATTGGTGGAAATGAATATTAAAATATTTTGTAAGACGTGTGAGTGGTTGGTGAATGGTTCTAGAGAGAGAGAGAGAGAGAAAGAGAAAAGAGGATGGTTGTATAAGATTGCTCGTTTCATTACTCTGAGTGCCCCAGTTTCCGGCGGAACCTCCTGCTACAACCTCGGCTGTCGTCGGATATTTTCGGATATTTTTATACGTCATGTGGCATCAAAATAAGTAACTTAACTTATTATGTCATTCTCAGTTTCTCATCACTGTTTGATATTCCCTCATAAGTATAACAATATGAATGAATAATCCATCAGAAATTTCACAAATTCTTCATAAAATTTGGTATTCAAAGGTAGACTTGGCTCAATCGTGAAAAACAGGACCTTTACGTGCAGGGCACTTTGTTAATTCAACTTCATGTTATTTTTTGTGTATTACATTCCCTTGAGCATTTTTAATCAACTCATATACCTGTTTTTAATCATGCATCATCGTTATTGGTTGTAACTAATTACTTTCGAACAAAAATAATGTGTGGTAAACCAGTGAATGAAAGAATTATTTTGACTGTCAAAGCCTTGGGCTTTCTCATTAACTAGTACTCTTTGCAATAATATCATGAAGCATGCTTGGGCCTTTGTGTATTTAAAAACGAATTACCGGCATTTACTGATATTGTGTTTTTCTACTCGTTTGTGTTAACATTGGGGCATGTTATCGAACATTGATCAGTTATGTCCGACTGAGTGGATGGGGTGATATACAATAACTGAAATTTAACTTATAAATATAACTTTATTGACTTTTAATTTTGATACATTATTATTGAACAACATTATAAATTGAATTTGGAAAAATATTCACGTTTTTGTTTGTTGTTGTTGTTGTTGTTATTGTGATCTTTTCCACATCGTTGAATGTGTATTGGCATAAACTTGGCATATACAAGTGTTATCATGTAATTCGGTACTGTATAATTTTGAAGTGCAAACGGTAGCAGCACTTCTGAGAAAACCTATCTCAAAGTAAAAAAATATGAATAAGCCAGATGAGAAAATTTGGAAGCAATATATTTCCTTCGAATAAATTCAAATTCTCTCATAATTTTATCGTGATTAGAATATACTCTACTCTGGAATTCCACATGAATTCGATCAGTCATTTTGATGAGGAAAATTATGGTGTAATTTTTCTCACATCAATCGAAGCTTATAACTGATAAGGAATACATCCATTGAGAATGCAGGCAATATATATAACCTTTTGAATTATAGAACGATTAAAATGATTCATAAATAAAAATAGTAAGGCAGTGTTATAATAATTTGTTTTCAACTCTAGGTGCATGAATATCATATAAATATGTTCATATCGCTCATCCAACAACGCATGTGTTGCGTTATCCTAGTGAAATAATACACCCACTCGGCGCTGGTACTCTGATATTGGAACTTGATTCCCCCTCTAGCGATTACGCAACATTTTACAAGAGGCATAAAGGTACACAGCTTTTGTGGTTTCTGCTGTTCGTTATAATCAGTTCGATCTCAGGTATTTACAAACTGAATACCGTGTTCGTAATTAACACTCGATAATAATGTTATACGTTATACATTTTACAAGGGCTATCCAATTAGAAATAAGCTTCTTTGCTGAAATTAATGAGTAATTTAGGAATAGTGATCAAGTTTGCCTGCAGCTTATATCTGCAGCTATTGTGTTGTAATTTCATAAATAATTACCACCTTTTCCATTGAGGGGTTCTTTCTCTTGGCTGCTTGTATGTTGAGTATACACACTCACAAATCTTGGCTCTTACATTCCTAACCAATAGAGACAACCGATATATAATACACGTATTTAATATTATATATATATATATATATATATATATATATATATATATATATATATATATATATATATATATATATATATATATGTGTGTGTGTGTCTACAAATAGACACACACATATTATTAATAAGAATAAATAGACGCTGCACCTCGGTAGTAATCATCGAAAGAGGCACTTCCACCAAACACGGCACCACCACCAATTTCTTACGGAAGTTGACTCAACATTCCGTAAATTCAATTCTCGTGAAATTTGAACACTTCATTTCATTGAAATTGTATAATATATATATATATATATATATATATATATATATATATATATATATATATATATATATAGAGAGAGAGAGAGAGAGAGAGAGAGAGAGAGAGAGAGAGAGAGAGAGAGAGAGAGAGAGAGAGATTATATGAGTGCATGACTTTCTGTTGAAATATACAGCACATGATATTGATAGGATGGATATTATGTATCATTACACACATAATAACATCATTGAACGATACTCTCCTCGTTAGCTCAGGTGAGAAGAGCAATTGCGTATCAAGCAGAGGTCCGGAGTTCGATTCCCCGAATAGGTGGTATTTTTTAGTGTTAATATTATCCAACACATCGTGTATGAAAATATAAAAATAGTATGTATTAGTTCGGCAACGTATGAGAGTAACGCTGGTTCTAACTGATGTCTATAACCTACCAAAGTGGACCAAAATACTAGCTTACTAATGCAGTTAGTGTGGAATAAATCTCACGCGTTTGTAGATATACTCTCGACTTGCTACTGTGAGTTTCCACAGGTATAAAACATAACGTGTAGCTACACGTGCAACAAGTAGCCACATTGCAGCGTGCGCGATGACGAAGTGGGCCCCTCGTGAGAATTGCGTCAAGTAGAAATAAACTCGACACAATGTACTCTTATAAAATGTATGTTTATATACAGTCGGGAGTTCACTTCAGTCACACCTGAGGTGTTTTGACAGTTCATCGCACACTTGTCACTTGGTCAACTCTGTCGAGTGACAGAGCTCGCAAGCTCATAACTCGCAATCGGTGAACATGCGTGTGAAGAGATGTAACATATAACTTATAAAACTGTGTCAAATGCGTGGTGGTTTCCTACCAAAATACGAATCAATTCAACAGAATGCGTGTATATCACATGCACACATGCCGCAATCACCTATCCTCTCGAATTCTAGTTTCAATCGTTGGCTCACTATAAGCAAAGTACCGTCTTTATAGCAGTGTTTCTCTGTGAGATCTTGAGACAAACCGAGGTTTGGGCATACGATAACCGACCAAGTGAAGCGTGAGTGAGTGCTCGTGTTCAATTGGTCGGACGTAATCACGTGACGGTGAGACGTCGCGACGCTTGGACGCGTCTCTTGAAGAGCATCGCGCGTGGCATCAAACATTTAGCGGTCTGTTTGCTGTGCGTGGGGGTGGAGGGGTAGCTGGTGTGGGGTAGCTACTTTCAACGGTGTGCCTACTACAGTCTTTAGTTAATACCTGTTGTAAGAAATGTTGACTCGATGCGCGACCGGCGAACACGTGAACATATTATACTGTTTTTGAAATAGAATCGATTTGGGAATGAATTGATTTGTGATAAAAGCTAGTCGTCATCATAATCTCGAAAGCAAAATACCCACATCAAAAGCTCAAGTTTAGGTTTCTTTCTTTCATATAATGGGGATCACATAATTATAATCAAAGATTAGTTATAGATGTGGCTTATTATTGGCCACCATCTATGCAACTCAAAATACCCTGATTGGAGATTTTGAAAATTCCCCTTAGTAACAGCCCACTTGTTGGGATGTTATGTTTTGCGACATCAAGGGAACAAGAAAACGGAAGTAGCCAATTAAACTGCAGAAGTTTTTCTCAGTTCTCCTTTTCAAATATCGTGCGTCATGCGAAAATGCCATCCAATTGTCTTTTCTCGAGTGATGTCAGTGAGACGAGTAGACCAGTGGCTAGCACGCTGAACCGTCATTCTGAAGACTAGAGTTCGATTCTCGCAATGATCGACCATCCTGTCGGAAGTCTTTCATAGTATAACTCTGTTGATGAGGTTAATACTGGCAGCAGACCACGGTCAATTCCTTTCCACTATCCAACACCTATGATAAAATGACCTTACATCTCACCGTTCCGTCATAATCTCATTCATCATTCACCGACGGTTTTAGATCTTAGTCGTCAGTCATCAGTTCAGTGCGTCGTTGAACGCAATATAACATTGGAAAGTCAAATTATGACAATTATGAAAGACAACAACGTTCCACAATTCATATTAACCAATTACAATCAGTGACTTCATGAAGCGTTTTTCGAGTTATGCTATGTATTTCTGTAATAAGGGGACAATAGGATCCCCCAAATTGTGTTCTCCAATTACAGCCTCAGTATCAATTGGTTCATTTCCGAACGTATCTAGTTTTATGGTAACCCGATGAACAGCTTTTGTTTCGTGCAATATTGGTATCGAAAGAAATATATAATTATTTTTGAGCATGTTTGTATACATCCTAAACAATACGTTTTAATTTGTTTAGTATATTTACCAAAACAAATACAGCAGTCTCTATAGGCCTTTTCAGTCGTGGTAATTCACGTAATTAATGTTCACACTTAATTATGAATGAGCGTTGAACTAGCTATTATCATTATTCAGAACGGCAATGTAAATAATTCCGTGGAATACGTTTTCAGTGTCACGTCACGCGGAAAATCTAATTTTCCAGGAAATCCAATTACCTGCAAGTAAAATGGCAATTATGAATGGTTTGTAATAACTAATGAATGGATGAGTTTTGTATCATCATTTTTAATTTCATTATATATATATACAATAAAACAAGCTTGATTGAGTATTTCCAAAAAGAAGTGGTTGAATGTAGATATACAGAAATGAACGTTTTCGACATTGATAACCTATTGCCATCCCTCTGGCTATTCAACTAAGACATAAAGTTAGAAAATGGAGTCAAATTGGGTGTGGGTTTGAATTTTATATAAGGCATATAGTTTTTTGTGAAAGTTCGCATTCATGAGTGTAACCATTTAACCTAGCTGTGTGTGGGGTCGTTAGCATCAAAAAATGATAACCTGTAGCTGCCGAAAGTATATCCTCATTTCAGCCGGAGAGAGCAAAAAGTTGATGAATAATGACTCATTCATCAAAAGAATGTAGGAAACACGGAGAAAACGCTCACCTTTTACCTTGAAAATTTTCCACATAAACGTAAAATATCGGTAAAATGATCAAGTATAAGAACGACAAAATAATTATTTGACAAAACATTCTGTATGGACTGATGGAAAATAATGATCAGAAATAAATTACCTGTGTGATACGAATGAGCAGAAGATGGAGTTTACACTCATGACATGTTACTCTGACGTTCGAGGTTCGAACTCAGGCTCGACTGGATCTTACTTCCTCAATAAGATCCTTAGTTGTTGGATTTTATGAAATGAAGATGCAAACTCAAAATACCCATATAACCTAGCTGTTGCATGGCAGGCTCGTTGAGCAACATTAGGAAAAAACATTTAAAAAGTATTCATACTCTTTGGTATATCTTTTATTGTAGACCACAAATAACTTTTTCATCATTCGATATATCACTGGGCCAAGTCCACTTGTATTTCACGGCACCAGGTTCAGTACCAGGTGATTGTTACGTACACCCCATCGACAATATTCAACAATACAATTATTCACATAAAACAAAGCATAAAGCATAATACGCAAGTTGTAAGCTTTGTGTTCAAATTACTTTGTATGAAATATTATATGTAATTTGAGTCTGAATTGTGTATACAAGTAAACTGCCCTAAACAAATTCACCTGCAAATTTAATAGTTAATTAAATAGTAATGACCTCTGTTGAATACGCAATTGTTTGAGCAACAGCCTGGTGGTGGAAGGGTTGAGGAAGGAGGCAAGGGGTTGATGAATGAGCTGTTTAGTTGTTGTCAATAGCGCCGCAGCAGCGCTGTTTCATGAATAATATCGCCAGCTAATTAATGCTCTAATAGTCAAACAAACATGTGTTCGGTGTCCACTCTAGAAACAAAGTTTCAACAACTTGGAAGCAGGGGTGGTCATTCTGTCCTGCTGAAGGTATTTTTGCCCGTCGTTTTGAAAAAAAGTATTGGGTTTTGCAATTTTAAAATTGCTCGTACCGGCACGTGCAGTGTAGTTCCCCGTCAGCGTCCATCTGCACATAGGTGTTTCGTGGTTTCCCTCTGTAGTCTAGGCTATAATTCTGGGATGGTTCCTACAATATAGGCCACGGCCGCTTCCTTCGCACTATCCTTCCTATTACCCATAAGAAACCTTCACCTCATCATCCCATCATTGCATTAATCGTTTATCCAACACCAATGGATCTTGGTTATCTTACAGTACGTCGTTGAAACCCAATATAATTTAAAAAATTGCTCATTCGTTTTATTAGTGTAACGAATAACAATAATGTGCCCTGGAAGATTGTATAATTTGTATTTAAATTATGTGTGTTGATAATTTAATTCAATAAGTTAACAGTCCTCCTGATTCTTAAATGTGATTTTTTTTTAATAGTCAACGTGGTTCTTAACTGATCCGATTAAAGAGTAACCTAACTGATAACTTGACTGTACGCTAATTGTTGTGATATAACAACCCGATATAGGGTAGTTTATGCATACAATTTTCGTCCACCCCTGGTCTCAAGAAAGCTTCCAACCTGAAATTACAAACGTTTAGTTAACTGGCCAACTAAGGGAGATCACAGAAAATAAGTGTTTATTCTCGCATTGGTCAGCCCTGGTCTTAAGGAGCCTCTGGCTAAGTAATACGAACGCTAAAGTGGCCAGCTATGGGGCAGTTATATTACCAACACAAAGCGTTCAAATACGCGAGATGTTGGCTGTAGTCCTTACAATTCCTTTAGAACGGTTGAATTAATGGCCTCTCCTTGTATGTATACACGGAGTGTATAGACGGTAAAACGGGCTTCATATACATAACGTACTCAAACACCAATTGTTATTTGTGGAAATACTCGCCAGCTACAATGATGCATGGTAATTAGGTAAAGTAAGCTAGGCAAACACTGGCGTTGACCATTTCGAGGGATGCTATTTACCGCCGAACTAACTACCGCCGAATTACATGTGAACAGTAGAAATAGGCCTACTGACCGCTAATCTAACTAATGAAAGACCTGTTCTTGAGACTTTTGGTCAGTGAAAGTAACTTTCGAAGAAATTTGTTGTTCAAGTCATTTTTTTACATGCCAGATTTTTGAACTTTATCTATTTTCAAAACACTGTAACTGTCTAAGATCAATGTTTTATGACGTTTTGTTTCCCACTATACCCTATTATTTGTTGAAACCAATAATAGGACGGTAATCCATAAATTCTATTTTTGTGGAGTAGAGAGGAAAACGAACGCATTTAGCTCTCAGCTAATAGTGGTGTCGTTATGTAATATTTTTATACTCACTGTTTTGCATCAATTTTATTTTTATCATATTGTATTTATATAATATAGTTATATGTATAGTTTCATCGCGTTTCGTTATATAAAAATAAAAGTATTCATTTCGTGTCTTTGAATTGTCTATGAAAAACAATAGTGATTGAACTTCATTTTGGATAGTCTTCATTATGAGCCCATATTTTTTTGTGCGTGACGATAAATTCGATATCCATGAATTCATTCATGGTTTGGTATTTAGAATCCCATTTTGGATTAAGAAAGCATAGGTCTAATATGATATCATTCAATGAAATTTCAAGTTTCACGCTGCTTTTGTTCACGTTTTGAAAATGATTTGAGAAAATAGCGTAGTATTAATTTCAGTCCAGGAAATACACTTGCTATATGCATTTTGAACAACTCTTGATATTGCATTATTTTAATTGAATTGTTCCTAGAACTTTTCATGTCCCAATGAGGTGTATCGTAAACTTGTATTCGTTAAATTGTGTCAATCTATTTATACACAATACAATTAATTCCAGCGTAATTTTGTTTTACGATTGATACATTTGATCCCCTTCCTTATTATCCGATTTCCTCATGACAATGTATTTCCATTCTTCGTTCTTCAGCGTTACAATAATTATTTTCTGATAAGACTAAATAACAGTCTAATACGATAGGACGGATAGTATTTTATTGGTCAATAGAAAAGTTTTCAACAAAGATTTCCATTTCAATTAAATTCCTGTCACCCAGAGCGATGATATATAGCAATTGTCAAAGTTCAATTATAACTCGCATCAGTCATATTATACCCAGCTTTTCACATCAAACCTTAGCAGCTATCAGAGAGAGGTTTTCATCACTTTATAATTGCATACCATTCATAAGCTTGTTTAGGAGATGCGAGAATATTTGATATTACTTTTGTGAGAAAACTTGAGTAATTTATGTCAATGTCCTGTTGATAACTGTATTATTAACTTGATATCAAAATATTGGAATGTTGGCTGTGTGAAAAAAATGTAATTAATAAGTTATAGTACTAATTAGTTCTTTATTAGAAAACTTGAAAACAGTGTTCATATATGTAAATTAATGAAAAAGTGTAAAACTTGGGGATCAAGATGAAAAGTTTTCAATGAATATGAACTGTGAACATTTATTAGATAATCATATTTCAATATCTTCTGTTCGTAACGGATTGAACTTGATAATTTTTGGCTCAAAATGTTATACATTTGCATTTATTCAATTCAAACTTGATAGTGTATGTTCCTGCAATTAACTCTAAGTCTTATCGTTTCAACATTTTAGATTTCGAAAGAAATTAGTTAAACTGTATTTTCTACTTCACATTGGCATGTTCATCTTCTTTGAAGATCAGTAATGAAATTAGTGCTACTATAAATGCAATGAAATAATCAATTGCTTTACGTCGTATTCTATTATAACTAGACATTTCTGAAATTCCATTATTATAAATTCTACAAACTGAATACCGTTATGCCTTCTTCTTTTTTTTTTCGTAGAATTATTTTAATTTTTACTCTGCCATATCTTCTCATAACAATGTAATTACTATCAGTTGCCTTCTCGGTGCTTCTCTACGTTGTTAGGTCGAAACTTCCTATCGGTAATGTTATTCAATAGAGTAGACGGTAGATCGTCACCACCAACTTTTCTCGAATTGAAGTCTACTGTCAAATAACACCCCGTATGATTTCGCTCGGCGTTGATACGTTTGCATATATCATGATTCATGAAATACAGGACAACTAAACGTGTAAATGCCCGACACCTCTTCTCCATTAGCTACACTCTATCCTACATTAGGCCATGCACTGCCATTAGCTACCCTACAATGGCTACTAATGCTCCATTCGTCAATATTGCATTATACAGCAAAGCACATTTAGAGTAGTTAAATAGTCTGACAATTTCGCTATACAATTGAATTTCATATTTTTTCGACTCCGGTTTTCGTTCACATAGGATATGTAATCGACTTTTATGTCTTCATTTCTACCTATAAAACAGTTGTTACTAGCATGATTGGATCGTAAAAGTGTATACATATATAGATATATATGCACCTGTGAGAAATATATGTCAACTCGTCAAATTGGTGACAGAGGTGGGATAGATTGGTATAGAGCTATATAATAGTAGAATGTGAACTATGTCGTATAACTTGGAAAACAATGCAAGTGATTGCAAGTTTGAAGGGTGAGGATGTAACATACATTGGTAACGGTTCGAAGCTCGTGTTCGTTAGTTCAAAAGAGTGGAATAGACAGTCGATCGGAGCTGCCATATCACGTGAACTGTAAAATCGTGCATTATTTATTCGGGATTTGTGGTACCTATTCTGAGGTATCAATGTCGTATCGTGACCATTGATTGAAAATGTATACGATACTATTTCTTGCCAAACTTATAGCATACTTAATTTGGTTAGATTGAAGTTGGTCGCAATGTTTTGCACTACATTTTGTAATCAACGCTATAAGTATATGAGTTGCTATAAGTATGAGTTGCTAACTTGCTATATATCGGTATTTATATGATACGACTTTTTTAAATATCTAATTAACATCATTGCTGGAAATCTATCAATTTTCGAGAACGTTCGCTGCATGGGTAATAACACATCACATTTTTAGATGGTAATTGAAGAGATTTTACGTTATTCATTCATTTTAAAACGATGTCATATTTCCACAACTCATTTGCCTGACAAAAGAAAACCACTCACTAGCACGCATTACAAGACGATAGTCACGTTTATTGTATACAGCTCATATCGCATGACTGTACGTTTATCTATATACCTGGCTGTACTCTCCAGCTAAGCTTCCGTCTGCGTGAAAAGCTTTCGAGATGGCTGTTGGGTGTTTGGCCACGCTACTTCCCCTTGGCCGGAGCATACTATGGCAACCTGTCCCCTGGAGGGTTGCCTACCAACTGACCCTTCACACAGTTCGAGTATACTTAACTCACTCATTTATTCATTACTCGCTTCAATTACCATCCCACCTCCCAACTAACTCACCCCCCTTTGCCTGCCGGGCTTCGGACAACTTAGCCCGGGTGGCCGGCAAGTGTACTGGCCGCGATAACTTCCTTATATCTACGTTATTATGAATACTGTACACAACATCATCGCTATACAGTTTCCATATCCATTCGGAAAGGAGTGAGTGAATAACTTTATGATCTTCGATGTATTAGTTATTTCAATAAAATTAATTCTTTTATGAATGTCGAAGCACTTTGACGATTTTGGTATATAACCCGGCACCTCTACATATATGTTAGTATAGGATTATTTAAAAGTAATAGTTATTTTTTGCGGGGTTGTATTTAATTTCCAATGTTATCAATTCCATTCAAAAGCAATCATAAGTCTTTGGTGAATCATAAGGGAAACAATCTGGATCGATTAGTTTATTTGATCATTTAACCGCATCCTTATAGGAAGTTAGTTCCGTTGATTTCGTGGTGTTCAGTAAGAGTTGTCATCGATTGAGAAACTCACCTCGTGGTTATTTATAATCAACTAATTTCACAGTATATTTTTATTCCAAATTGCTTTTTTACCTCCGGATCGAAAGCGGCTTCATTATGTGTAATCGTACTCGGACACTCGAATGATCGCATTGCCCGCCACTTTTATGTGCTCCAGTAGGGTGGAATGTGTAATTATATTAGGTTATAGAGCAATTGGTATGTAGGGGAGTTATATATTTGTGCCAGTCAATCAGATTATATCTCTCAATGGCAATCGCGTTTTCAAGACAATTATAATAAGCTTTCTCTCTGGCACTGACATGTGTATGCCATGTGACACATTGATCTGTGGCTGATGGTGGATGGGTGGGGAGGAGGGGGTGATTTATGTCCCGAGGTTTTCAGCAACCTGGACCGAGTGAGGTCCGCGCTACACTATCAATCATACCAACTTGCTCAGGACAAATCATACAGCCACACACAACAGAATTGGGGAACAAATATAATAACTTATAAACGAGTGGGGTGGGACCGGAGAGGGAGTGGGGGGGGGCGGCAGAGGAAATTAACTTTCGTTCGGCGGACTTTGATAAAACGATGCCATCTTGTTCATTGATCTATTATACTGGTGGACAAGGTAAGAAGTGGCAGCCGTTGTTTTAATGATATATTTGGTCAAGTAGACCATATACTAATGTTACTAATGTGATGATGAAAATGTGTTTTCGGTGTATTTTCGTAGTTTTCGGTATATTCAACTCTAATTTTCTGTGAATATAATGTGCCTTTTATGTGTTATACTCAATCTATTATTTGAATCTGCTTTATAATTTCCTAAATTTCATCAAAGTATAGATGCTCTGTAGAATTACTCAACCCTTCCTTCGTTGAAAACTTTATATTACCAAATCATTTCAGTGATGGTGCCTATATGCCTACTGAAAATTATCTTTCATAAATATGTGTACATGTGTTATTTCATAGAACCATGTTTAACCATCACTAATGTCTCCTTTACATATACCATGCTCTGGGTGCCACGTTGCCATATTTTAACATAAGATTTTCTGTTCTTTGATTTTAGATTGACGTCTCTGGGCCGAGTTTTCATCCGGCGTACGCGTTTGGCAACACCCCAGGAGGCATCCTACCGGCTACCTAATCTTGTACTAAACGAAAGGACGAGAGACGGAACTGTTATTGGTCAGTGAAACAGAGAGAGAGAGAAGAAAGAAAAACACTCGAGTGATAACTCTCTCAAAAACTAAATAAAAAAGCAATTTTTCTATTATATATTAAAAGAACCCGAATTTGAAATCTCGCCATGTGGAGATTTAAACGCACGAGCAATATGTTAGGATAAAAAAACTTTACGTGAATCGTTTTTGTTTTTCAAGATGTTGAAAGAATGCTGAAAACATTTCTATTATTCTCGGTGGTTTCGTAAAACTACTTGAAAGATATCGAGCTTGAAACCCAATTAATTAAATGGGATAAAATAATGTTTACTCTCGCGAGTGAATACGGATCTCAAACCTGGAAATGTGTTTGCGAGTGTCAAAATGTTCTGACAAATCTCATCGTTGAAAGTTGTTCACAACACATAGATATAAATATATATATATATATATATATATATATATATATATATATATATATATATATATATATATATTTATTTGTGGAACGATTCCAAGATTATTGAAAGTGAGCATTAATTTTGTTGAAAGGGTAAAGAAAGAAATGATCCTTCGATGAATCCAGCGTGAATCAAGAGAAGGAAACTGCTCTCTCTGTCATTCTAGAATGATGAAAACGTCACGAACATGATTATTTGTTTTCTTTATATTAAAAAATGTACAAAGTTTGTTAGCTATTAATGATTACTATTAATTAATTATTACGAAAGTTTAAAAAAGTGACGAAATGTGTTACCCTCAGAAATGACTCCATCCTGTAAATAGTTTTCGAACATTTTGCCCCCCCCCCCCCCCTCCGTTCCCCCTTGTGTTGTTTGTACAGTCACTGCCTCAGAGATGGAACCCATCACGTTTTACGTATACAGTGGACACAAAAAAATAAAATACACTTATATGCACTGTCAGCCAATCTTCGTATAACGACGTTTTATGTATTTCTTCTAAAATTTGAAAGTTATATAATGTGGCTCATTTGTTTGTATACTAGTAAAATATTTAAATATTTCTTATTTAAATTGTTGTTATTAAAAAACTAATTGTTCATGTTTGAGTGGAAATCAGTTCCCACTTTATCTCATAATTTCTTCAAAGAATGGACATTAATTCTTGTATCGTCTATTTTACTTTTGCATACAATTGATGTATTTTATCAAGTGAATGCCAGCTGATGAAACATAAAAGATTATGTTTATTGCGTCTTTGAACAATTACTATACGTACATTTTTCAATACGTGTATGATTTGTTGATCAGCGTAGTCTGTGATTTGCTGAAAGGTGGGATATTACATAATAATAATATCATCAGAAAAATGTGACAGTTTTTGTACTTCCTGATTTTATAACTGGTACTTATTACTTTTAGTAGGTATTTTATTATATCTACTTATTTGAATGAAATAGGTAAAATTACTTATACGTTTTGTATTTATTAGTCACTCCAGTGAATTGATTATGGTGACATTTTTATATTCGATTTAATAAGCGAAGTAAAATGAAAAGCTGGCTTTCACTCAATTCGAAATATTCTCAAAAATCATGTTATTTTCGCTCATTACGCTAGAAGCGTTTTATTTCTCTCTAACGGCATTTGCCTAGTAAAGCAAAACTTCCTTCTTTTGATAAATGTAAAAAGAAGAAAAAAATGCAAGATTCGTGTGGCGTATGACAACAGACTGTCTCCAAAGTGGATCGAAGGCATTACTGGTACCAAATCGAGTACCCTTGCCTTCAATTCACATTGAGTTTGAAGCTCAATCGTAAAGTGTGTCCTATATCTGAATAATCTTCTAGAGAGTCTGTATAACTGACTTTGTTCTCACTTCGTTGTTTAGAGTGATATTGTATTTGTAGGGGATTCTAAAGGAATCGATTTACAGAATTGACTACTGTGAGCCTACAAAAATGGTTATAGAATCCCTCCACTACAAATTTCCATTGTGAAGAAGAGTAATTGATACAAATCCAAAAGTAGTTACTATATTTTTGAACAATACAAATGAAACCATGTTTCCTCATTACTCAGATGCACCAAACGAAGTGAGAACAAGGTGAATGTTTTTCAGAGTGTCTCTAAATTATACCCCCCATTCAAACTCCACTTACACTGAACATATTTGCTCAACATGATTTGTTTTCTATATTTGTCAAAGTACTAATCGAACCCGGTGTGCATTCCACGACACAAGTAATCATTATTACATAATAAAAAACCTGGAGATAATTCTCAAAATATGTCTATTACTTGAAACCTATTTCCGTCCGATGTCCATATTTCCAGTATTTACAGATTTAGATTCTGCTCATCTCTTGATTTGTATTTCTGCTATTTATTTTTAGGTTGACTTCAGTTACTTCATTTCAGCGTACGGCTTCAAAATTGAAGCCCACCACTTCAAAAATATTAAGATATAATAAAGAAGATGATAGGCCTATATCAGGTTAGCAATTATTGAAACCAGAAAACTTTAGACTATTCCACTGATTCTTTCTGATTTCTTCAATCTCTCGGAATATATTTTACCTCGATTATATTTTCTTCAATTAAATCTATATCAGCTATCTTTCACTATATGGTTTTGAATTGTATACGTAAATCATCACTGTGAATGTTGCCTTGGTGTGAATACGTCTTTATTGAACGAGTGGAGATCAAAGTCAAGGTTTGTTCGCATCATTTCAACGGATTTATTTCTCTGTATGGTCGAGTGCACTTCTGATTACAAATAATAATTTCGTACGATAAATCAAAATCATTGAGTTTAAATAATTCATTCTTTTTTCCAATTCACAATGCTGATATGTGTACAGGAATAATTACGAGTAAATTTCGTGTAAATATTAACTCTTGGTGCCACATTCTGTGTAGGGTATGACTTAGATCTTTGGACTTGAATCTTTGTAAACGTCGTTACGCCTATATTCTTCGTCTTATTACCCTCATATAAGTAACTGTTGCACCATTGAATAGAGAAAAAAATTGTTATATTGTCTTTCGTTTGTTATTACTTGACGTATTTTCATATTCGTATTACCTAAATATTATTTGATATGCAGATACAAAGTTCTTTGGTTTTCAGGAATGGTTTTATCACGTATCACATTGGTTTTGATCAACTTTCATTAACCATTTTATTACATCTCAATTGTATACATGTCAAAACTTTACCAAAACTCAAGACATAGCCGTCGGAGAATGCACCATGAAGATGAAGGTAATACTAGCTGTTGACAACAATAAAACCATGAAAACCATCCATGCGCTCTCATATACATGGATACCATACAATACCGACGTACAATTACGATTAAAAATAGCAGTGCAATCGTACAGTAATAATGAGGTTTTTCTCCATGTGACCGGGAGATGAGGGTAGATCGGGCCTTCATTTGAATCCCCACACTGGCAGAGTTTTTTCGTAGTTCCTATAGTAGTTTTCCTATAGGTGTCTGCTAAATTGGTTATAGTAGGCCTACAGTAAATACAGACCACAACAGCTCCCTTCCCACCAGCCCTCTCATTACCTGAGTAAACTTAAACCCTTCCTCTCATTAATCATATTATATTCGACGCCAGTAGATCTTAGTTCTTATTACAGTACGTCGACAAACCTAATATAAGTAAAAATAAATTAAGTTAAATCAATCAAGTGATCAATTTAGTTTGGAAATCAGTCGATGCAAGTGAATTTGCTTGAGTGACCAAACACCGCCTGCAGCCACGCATACTATTGGGTTGTTGTTGTTGCTCTCAAATGCATTTCGAGTTTGTGGTCTGTCCCTCGCTGAATGGCTCGGAGTTAGTTTCCCTCGTGTCCCAGTAACTCAGTGACTCAGTGAGGGTGGTTTTAATTTATTTACCTGAATATTCTCTTCGCATGCAGTTAATACATGTGTGTTATTTATTTAGTTGCATTTGCAGTTTATTGCGGTCTAAACCCAAGTAAATAGTGAGTGGTTTGTTTTGAGTGTGGTGTAGATCGTATTATTATCCTTTTCATGCTATAGGTCGATGATTTCTGTGCTTCTACTTGCACTATAGCTGTGTATGTGGATCTTATTAGATAAGAGGTATATACTGTTGAAGTTATACTTCACATTTTCATGTGTTATTGGAAATAGGAAGTGACGTGTTTCAGTGTAAATATTGACAATATTGTGTTTCGTCTTAATCGTTTGGTCGACGGTCGTTGTTTGCAACTTAATGGTAAGTAGGCATATCACATTCTTTATATTAGTGCTGTCAGTCAAGGTGGAAATATTGCGTTTCCGGTTACTAGCATGAAATTTGGTACAGGGCTAGAGAGAACATTATGGCAATTCAAAATCAACGTTAGCTGTTCCTGCCCTTGAGCATCCTTAGCCACCCTGTTCAAAAAGGGGAAGAGGGTCGAATGGTTACATTTTCTTACAAAACAACTCGAAAAATATTACACACAGCAATCAAATTTCATAATCTGTAGTGACACTCACTCTTGAAAATGCGTAACGATGAGTTTGGGTGATCAGAGAATATACACATATACCTAAAGCAAGTGATGTGGTATATATACGTGTAGCCCCTAATATTCCTCAGTGTTTTATTTATTCCAAGAATATGTCGAAAATTGCAATGGCCAATTTTTGGAGATCAAGATACGTATGTATTAAAGGGAATCATTGAAAAGCTTGTAGGGAGTTGGCGTATCCAATGGAAACGTGGAGGGGGATCTACCGAGTGAACTCTCTTTTATTATACCCTGAAACAGAGACAGGTGATAAAAATGATAAAAATAGAAGATGAAAATGAAAGTATGATTTGAGGTTCAGTACTAAAAGCATAAAATGTGTACTGATTCAGAAAGAATTACTGATCTTGAAACAGAATTGAGGCTTCTATTTGTAAATTATATATGCCCGTTTTGGGTGTGTTGACCCAAACGCCTACTCATTTCAGTCATTTGGGGGTAGAATAGTAATTTCGCTGGTATATCGTATCGTATTGAACCAGTTTTGTACCAATTGTTCATGAACTGAATAATCAATATTTCCACTTAAATAATGAATTTTACTCATGATGGGGTGATTTTCAACATGGACATAAATACTTCAGATTTTTAGAAGTTCTTTCAAACCAAGCATGTGCGTCAAATCGTGAAATGTGGTTTGAATGTCAAAGAAAATATGTTTTCCTGAGTGAAGTTCATACATAAATATGCTGCAAGTCATGTGATCACATTTAAATGTATTTCTAATCACATCCTACACATTTATTTTAATGTATGTAACAACCACTGGGAAAGCAAGTGCTCCTATGAACTTTCAGATTTTCTTTTCTTTAATGCTGATAACGATCCCACCAACAACTAGGTTATACATGGGTACGAAATTTTCTCTACAATAATGACGGAGCGAATGTGATTCCTAAAGTGCTCCTTACACGATCAATTTTAGTTGCAAGAAATTTCAAGAATTGCACGGAATTGCAAGACAATTTCAATGGTGTAAAGGCGCTTGCAACTTCTGGGGGGGCATTCCTGTACAAGATAAACCCAGTTTTAACTTAAGCCTTTGATAAACGTGTATTGAAAAACCGATAATAACCCTCTAAAACCGGATTAAATCGTACTGGAATGCACCCACTGATGTGAAATTTTCATTCTAGTAGCGAAACCGGTGGCAACATTTGAAGATTAGGATCGATCGACTTTCGACTATCATGCGCGCTTCTAGTGTCAATTTACCCCAACTAGCAATGTATACATAATCCGACCTTAAGAACACGTTTGTAAACACGGTTGTACGATCTACAAACCGTACGATGTACGGTTTGTAGATACTACGGAGTCAACGGAAATGCATGTGACCAAAGGCTTCTCGCTCATTGGTCAGCCGGTGAAAGATTGCAGTAAAAGTTGAATGTATTTTAACTTCGTGAAATTCTTGCATGCAAGTGCAAGATTTCCTTGCTCATGAGTAGGCAACATAGGAAACGTGATCATTCTACTTTTCTGAAATTAATTTCAGGGAAAAGTTGATCGTCTAAAGTGGCTTTAAATGAGATTAATTTTTCTAGCACACACCTATAAGAATTACTCCCTCACTGCCAACCGGCTTAACCGGCACTGCTTAACCAACCGGTAAAGTCGGCGGAACCCGAGTGGGCCCCAACAGTGGACCTAAGGGGCGTGATTTTATAACGATAATAAGAAGCAACATTTCAGTATTCTTTGTGGTTTTGAGAATTTTCCAGTATTAACCCCAACTGTTTTTCTAATCGCTATAACGGTAAACGACAAACGAGAGCATTGCGCCAGTATTGACCATTGAAGTAGAATAGTTATAGTTATTTAGAACTGCTCAACGGTTTTGTAAAACTGAAAACCATCGATTTCCTCAAATATCTCGGTATCGGGGAAGGATATTCGCTACTTAGCAATAGCAGGATTTATTATATGGATAATTATTGAAAGTTATAGGAAAGTTAGTCGAGTGCATCGATGGCAATTGGAAATGTATTCACGTCAGTGAAGTTGGCCCCTCCCTCACATATAAGAATATGAAAATATTTTTTTACCTTTTGTTAACACTTCGTTAGTACTCGTTAGTGGTATTAACGGAGCATTGATGAATGGTATAATAATGTTTTCATATTATTATATGTGAGGGGCAGACTTCAATTAGGCCTATACGTGAACGGACTTCATTTAGGCATATGCATTCGACTTTTAAAACATGAAATTCATAGTAATATTATTTTTATGATGTATAGAATATAATCCAATGAAATGGTATAATAAAATTTCCCTATTATCAATAACTCATCTTCCATCCATAGCCTCAATTGGGGAACAATGATTTTGTATCAAGTTTTGATGTTATTGAAAAAATATATATTTGTGAGGGCCGAGGGGTCAACTTCAATTATTCGTGAACGGACTTCATTTATATACATGCATTCGACTTTGAAAACATATAAAACTTGGTAATATTATTTTTATAATATCTAGAATATAATCCAATTCATCACGTGTCATGTGTTCCTCAAAAATGGAATCAATTATTACTGTTCCACTACCGTCTATAAGTTGGTAGGCTCCTCCACAACATCTTCGTCTCGTGTGTAAAACGACAAGCTGAGATCTTCTGGGAGCAACACTTTTACGAGTTTCGTGTTCAGAACACATAGAATAGCTATAAACACGCTGTTTCAGATGGTATTATGTTTAAATGATAGGCACAAGTGAACAGGTATCCAAACATATGACATGTATTTTCATGCATAATTAACATATGTTTCTTTTTAGTTTATTTTGAAGAAAATAAAATGTTGGACGGGTTACCTCACAGTCAGCGGTGTTCATCACACTTTGTTGCTCTAGTTTTATGTCGTATTTGAAACTCCACAGAGAGTACATGTGACAAACTGTATCGAGACTTTGGAGCTATCAAATTTGTGGCTAGTTCTTTTTTTACTCTGGGTTAATAATATACCATGTTACTGACTGTGAGTGTGAATATTGTACACTTTTTTTATTGATGATTCAGGTAGTACCGAGTATTTTTTGTTATTGGTTACGTCATTATTATCACTTATTTCCTTCTTGTCTTTCGCACCAGTTTTGGTAGCTCATGTGTGAGTCTAGGTAGGGAACACAAAAATTTGGCATACTTAGTAAAATATATATTTGTATTAAATGAAGCGTACTGAATAGGTCTACTACGTGAAGTTAAGACCAAAATGTATGATTTGATAATGATTGTTTTTTTTGATTCAATAAATTGTGTGATTGCAATGAGTATTGAGTAGATATTCAACTGTATTCAAACTTTGATATCCCCAATCGTTCGGAATGTTATCCCCAAAAACCTGATTATTCGCTGAATATAATCCTGTCAATCTCTCAAGTAGCTGGATTGTATCGTTTTTATCGTGGCCTATTTGAATTAGTCATAATATGATTTGAATTTGAGCTCGTTATGTTTGCATAAGGTTGACCGGAATTGCTTCTCCACCCCCTTTACCCTCCACCCTACTCCAAAAACTCTTTTCAATGAGAAAACTCGTTAAAAACTTGATGCAGAGAAAAATTGAGTTGGCTCTTTCTTTTCTTATTTCCATTCTTTATTCTTTTCTTTCTTTACAAATAATAAAAATCTCTCCTCCCTCCACCCCATACCTCTTATATAATCAGTGTTTGGAATAAAAAAAGTACAGAATTTAGCTACTATTATATACAGATTTCATCATCATGTAACACACAGATCTCACGTTTTTGAATCACCATCTCACCGTCTCACGCATAGTGTGAGGTACAGTAGCAAGTTCTCCAGTCACAAAAATTACGTTTGTATTTTGAAAATGTATCAAACCATCTTAAAGATGCCTTGCACTGAATTTACACACAACAAAGAATCAATTACCGTAAATTTTCACCTTTACATGAAATAGATATAACACAACATAAAAACAACCTAGTTTAACCTAATATATAGAGTAAATGAGATATCCATCATTAAGCTATATGTTGAACTTCAGTTTTTACGAAAAAAAATTATGAAAAATTAATTTTTTCCGGGGAATAGAATAATCAAAGTGAAATAAACTAATTGCCAGAACGAACCGGTACGCATAGAATTTGATACGATGCCATTTTCGTGTGGAAGAAAATATAATATAATTTGAATCATCATATTTCGCCTAGGAGAATATAGTTAACAATATTCATTAAATTATTTGTAATGCATTGACCTGCACTTATCAGCATTTTATATAGACATAACTTCATTTGTTTCATTATTTTATTCCATACAATTATTTATCGCAGATATTTTATATAGAATTTCCGACTGATCGTTAATGTGATTGATACTGATGCGCCAATGAAATCCCCCCACCCCTCTCTTTCTATCATCTAAGTGCGTCAATCTCACTTTGACAGATTGACGTACGCCTTCCCCTCACTCTCCCTACCACCTACCACGTGACATGCCTCGATATTCTGTGATAGGAGATAGGAAGGGGCAGGGTAATTATCACTAATTACCAGTGATAGACAGGTTGCGTATCCATGCAGGCGCCGATGTTTTATGAATAAGAGATAACGTGTCGATGTGATTATTCACCAAGGGATGATATATTTTAGTCAAAGCACAGCCTTCTGAGATGTGTTGTCGTTGAAAGTGCCCATATTTACTCTAGGCCTATATGTGGGCTTCTGTCATGTGACGTCACTCATTACAAAAAAAATGATTACATTATCCATCAATTGACTTCAACCAATCACAATCATTGAATTTCCACTGTTCGTATCACTATTATATATATATATATATATACATATATATATATATATATATATATATATATATATATATATATATATATATATATATATATATATATATATATATATATATATATATATATATATATATATATATATATATATATATATATATATATATATTCGAGCGCATTTCAGATGAAACGATAGTAGGTTCTGTGGAAAAAGTGCATTCATTAAACGTAGAATTTGCGAATAGTATCGCGACTGTGAAATGCTGCACTCGGGATGAGGTCAGCTTAACCTCGTTAAATCCTTCTACATTTCAAAAACTAAAACTGATTTGATTAACAAACCAATTTTATTTGTTCATTTTCATTTGTTCATGCGTTCTGAATTATGCGCGATAGAGTTCAATAATCAATACGATTGTTTTTGAAAGCATTTTCTGTAAATGCTAGCACATTTGATTTCATGCCAGTATCTAGAAGATTAGTTTTTCATGAAATTCAGTTGAAGAATACATTTGTGTGCGTTTTACACGTGTTTCAACTATTGTCGAATAGGCCCCTACATCAATTGGGAAACGTATTCTAAAACACAATGCTATTTGGAGATTCTTGAAAAAAATTGTGTATTTGTAACATATTCGAATTCAATTTATTAGGGCCTATGTATCGTAGTTAGTGAAGACGTTACACATAAAAATAAATACACAAATCATGAATCCAATATTTTACATCCATGTGTATGTAGAAATGATACATCACCTTCATTTTATAGGCACCATGAAATCTAGCTTATAAATGTTCTTAAGAAATATCGATACATGATTAATATTATCTTTAAAGATTAAGAGAAAAATCACTCGAAACCCATTGCACAAAAACCTACTTCATAGCTACTCAGACATTGATTATGACATTCTCACACATTGCATATTTGTTTTAAAACATCAACTAATCCACAGCTGATTCGGTTATTATATCATGTACAACAATAAAATGAAGATTGCACCATATAATCATAAAATATTCACAGCAACGTTAAAAATACACGATCTAAGGAGCATTCAAATCATAAAACATTCAATAATTAGTTCCTTACATCAAAAAGTATAATATTTTAAAGTTCGACCCTATATCTGATAGCTACCATGACAAAACAAATAAATAAGGTGTTCTCCTCGGTGTTTTTTTTCAATCCTGGGTCAAAATTATCCAAGGATACCAATATTTTCGAGTTAGAAATGTACTATTACATTTTCAGTGTCTCCATCCTGTCAAGTAACATATATTTCATAACATTTATTGATAGCCTACATTGAAACACTTGTTTTTTATCGCCGGATATGCTACATCGTAAAAAAAATCTTTTAAATACTTTATTTTATTGTTAATCCTGACAATTAATAATATCATCAAGACGATAATCTTGTATGTGCAATATTTGTCCTATTTGAAGTGTTATCACAAATCATTACAAACCAAATAGAGATGCACCTAAACTTTTATTTTATCGGAGTCAATGAAAATAAATAATAGCATTAATGGGTTTAGATTAGAAATATGTACCGTTCTCATTTAGTATAATATGAGGAAAAGATTGTTTAATAAGAGATTGTCACATCATAAATTGAGACATTGGCATTTACACAATATGGGTTAATCTTCATAATATATTTATATTGCTGCTTGAGATTACCACAATTCTCTCAAATATTTTCACTCATTGCGCTTGCGCGTAATGATAAGAATTATGACAATACTATACTAACATGTTTTCACTCGGAAGAAAGTGAATGAACCATGTAGAGTTGGAACCAAAAGTAAAAGTCCGCTTCACTAGATCTTAGTCACCATTACAGTGTGTCGTCAAACCTAATACCCAAAATGAGTAAAAGTCCGTTTTCTTTTTGTCTGATACATGTGAAATCCCATTTTATATCACGAGTACGGGAGTCTTATACTGATGGTTCAAGCTGGATAGTACTTTCCAATAGTTTTAGTGCGTGGAATACTGTTTATTTTTTAAGGATATTTTAATGTAGATTGATACATCACTCCATGTGCTTGCAATTGAACAATGAGATAATTATTGAACAATTGAAAACGTCAATTGCTTTTTTCATCGTTTAAAACATTTTCTACTATATGTGTATATGTGTCGTCATTTTGAGAACCAATTCTTGTGGAAATTAATTCTTCGACAATTTTTCAATGACAAAACATACTGAAATCAATCGATAACTTTCCAAATAAAAAATTCTATATAGGCCTACATTTTAAAATACAATCGTTGACTCACCTATAGAACAAACTTTACATTCATCGATTATCTTTGGAGTATTAGTATCAGTGTTATTGACCTGTTATTGACCTCATCCTATAACCTAATCAGATTGTCACTGAGAATATTGCTTAAGATGTCTGTGTATATCTGCATTGCACTACTTTTTAATGAATATTATTGATTTATTGATATTGCAACTGATTACCAATATTAACAATATGAAGTCAGTTCTTGGAAAAGTCATAGTCTGGTATCTCCATGTCAACACTGGCGCGCTGATTGTAATGATGCTTATCACAGGTGGATATATGGCCTAATTCAGAGAGAGTAATAATTAAAACCGACCCGGGAATAAATAATTGCGGTACTTGCCAAGTATACTTACAAATCTAAACACGTATTTCGGACCCAGCTTGAGCTATGAAGATGTTTTATTTTGTTGTCGTGGTATTATTGGCCATTGTGGGTCAAATAGTGCACTGTGATCGGTTACGTACAAACGACGCTCATTATTTAAGGTAATTTTTATATTTATAAAGATATAAAATGAATAATTTCTATTGCATTTGATTTTAAAATATTTTCAGGGTTTTCATCACACGAACTCACTGTGTTATATTTTATCATTTTTAATTGTTGAATGGTTAAAATTTTATTATTTTCTTGTATATATTCGGAAATAGAAAATGCATCTTGTGCACATTCTTGGTAAACAACTTTTGGCCCAGACTTGATAAATCATTGAGATTTCTTATTTCAATAGTACATTTCGTCAGTGTTGCTTCAGTTGCTATATTTGGCAACATCTGAAAGCAAACTAACCTCATGTAGACTGTTTTGTCGTGAACGTATTTAAATCTGTTTTAATAGAACCATTGTCATATTAAATATTGAGATGACGCAAGAAGTTTCTTCTTATACTTTCATATTATATTCTACTATCATTTTTTTTACTAAATCATTCATATTGGAATTATTATTATCTATGGATTTTTAAACTCAATTCATCATCATTTTTCATAGTCAATTTATATTTCATTATTAATGTGTCATTGGTCCTTGGCAACCATATATATTATGGCATAGTCCGTGATCAATGAAGATCCATTTATTTATGTAGCATGTTGATAGAAACTGAATGTCGCAATTTTTTTTCGAAGAGAAATAAAGATTAGAGAATTGATCCGAATGGATTTGATACGTTTTTTGTCTTGTATTTTGTTTTTCATTTCTGAGTAAAACAATCTGATATTGATACAAATTATTGATACAAAGCGAAACGGTTTGCATGATTTACGTTATGGCGTAGCGTAATCTATCAATACCTCATCAAGAAAAATAAATAAAATCTTCCGTATCTACCAAATAAAATAATTTGATTGTTGAAAATAGAACCATATTATTTTTATGGGAGATGTGTTTTGACTTTTGAATAAGCTTACCACTGCGGAAAAACATTTTAATATTTGATTTCATAAACATTTTTCGAATATGATTCGTATGCGAATTCTATGAATCTTCATTTTTAATTCTGAAACAAATTAACCAATCCCATATGAGAGGAAACTTTAATTTGCTGTGGCTGAATATACACGTCAGTTAATTTGACAACTAGGATTCAGCTTCAAAAAATTCAAGTTATATTATCGGAAGATGTAGCTTTGAAACTAACTTAATCGATTATAAACCAATAAAATACTATATTAATATTTGAAAGAGATTATATACCGTATTGAATATTCAATGATTTTTTGCCCTTATCAGAATGAATACAAATTAATAATTGGCAATGTGTAATGAATCACGGACATGATTATGTAGACTATATGGACAAAATTTTGTGAAATTATTGAAACAATATTATGGAGACATTTTTTGGGGAATTTTGTATTTTTGATAAACACAACAAATTTGAATATATCTACTCTACCCAGAAGTACTACCGGCAAAGTTTCCTTTTTCCTACACGTTTATGTAGTGTGGAGCGATTTGTTTGATTGTTTGATTAGTTGAATTTTTTCATTTATTTTCATCTATTGATTACACTTGCAGATGACTTTCAGCAGTGACAGAAATTACGTTTTTAAAGGACTTAATCATTCCATTCATTTCCTGGTTTTCTAAGGAGAGAAAACTTACCGCTATCCGTCCTCGATCAGTTACCATTACTTCAAATAAAGTACATTCAAATCAATTGATTTGATTGCGGTAAACTTGATTCATGAAATGTAACAAATTATAATCAATATGAATTAACTCAATTCAACGTTTTAGGTGCGAATAATTATTCTGATTACTTATAGGACGTTATAGGACGTTATTTTATCAAGACACTTTGTATAAATTATTTAAACAATCAAAACATGAAAGAATGAAATATAAAATTTCTCTAAATCCATATTTTTTTTACAACTAAACAATATCACAAGCACTCTTACCGCGACTGCCACATAAAATAACGTCGTAGCTATAGCCTCAAGAGTCTAGGACTTGGATTGGTTGCTATTCTCTAGGGAAGCTGATCGAGTACCCCATGGCAACATATCCAGTATTTGAATATTTCCATTGTTGTTAGCATAAAATCCTAGTCCTGCGTTTGAGGTGCGCTAAATACATGTCACTTTTTGGCGCTCTAAAAGACCGCTTCGTTATTATCTTGTGTTTCCGTAGTTCTCAGATTTACTAGTATATATCAACCAATCAAAATCCCAGCTTTTTGGGGCTAGCTAGGTGTAGGACGTTTTTTTATGTGGCACTTGCGGTAAGGGCCCTCCCTGCAGGACACTCTTTTAGAGCAACCGAATTGAGATTGTTTATGCATATACTATTACATGTAAACAGAGAATTCAAATTAATTAATCGTCCAAGTTTGATTGATACTGTTTCGTATTCCTGCAATATAATATAATAATAATAATAAAACAAGTAACAACTAAATCAAAAGTTGAATGAAAGAAATAGTGTATAGTATAAAGTTATTACAAAGATGACTAAATTTCAAATTAGTCCTTGATATCTTCGATACTAATCACGGGAACCTATTTTCTAGTTTTAAGAAGAGTATCGCTAGAGAAATAAACGAACTCCAAAATGATGATATCTCAACCACAGAAGCCCCAATAACTACATTCGAACCTGAAAGTAGTCCCTCAAATACAGAAGCTTCAACCACAGAGATTCCATCAACTACAGAGGTTCCATCAACCACAGAGGTTCCATCAACCACAGAGGTGCCATCAACCACAGAGGTTCCATCAACCACAGAGGTTCCATCAACTACAGAGGTTCCATCAACCACAGAGGTTCCATCAACCACAGAGGTGCCATCAACCACAGAGGTTCCATCAACTACAGAGGTTCCATCAACTACAGAGGTTCCATCAACTACAGAGGTGCCATCAACCACAGAGGTGCCATCAACCACAGAGGTTCCATCAACCACAGAGGTTCCATCAACCACAGAGGTTCCATCAACCACAGAGATTCCATCAACCACAGAGGTTCCATCAACCACAGAGGTGCCATCAACCACAGAGGTGCCATCAACCACAGAGGTACCATCAACTACAGAGGTTCCATCAACCACAGAGGTGCCATCAACCACAGAGGTGCCATCAACCACAGAGGTTCCATCAACTACAGAGGATCCATCAACCACAGAGGTTCCATCTACCACAGAGGTTCCATCAACCACAGGGGTACCATCAACCACAGAGGTTCCATCAACCACAGAGGTTCCATCAACTACTGAGGTACCATCAACCACAGAGGTTCCATCAACCACAGAGGTGCCATCAACCACAGAGGTTCCATCAACCACAGAGGTTCCATCAACCACAGAGGTTCCATCAACCACAGAGGTTCCATCAACCACAGAGGTTCCATCAACCACAGGGGTACCATCAACCACAGAGGTTCCATCAACCACAGGGGTACCATCAACCACAGGGGTTCCATCAACTACAGAGGTTCCATCAACTACAGAGGATCCATCAACGACAGAGGTTCCATCAACTACAGAGGATACGTCACTTGGCTCGGCGACATCAACGACTTACAGTACTCTGTTAGCAGTATTTTTAGTTTGTATTTCATTTCTGCAACAATGCTGAAATACTACGTCTCCCAAACCCCTCCTGTATTGTCCTAGAATCAACCTCGTGAAATACTTGGTTTCGCTGAGAATGTTTATGGATCCCATTGACCCTTTTCAGAATTATAGCAGCGGATATAGCTGGTAATGCATTCTGGGTATTTTAGTACTGTCGAAAAAGTAGGTGAGCAATTATCCACAGGTTTGAAAGCAAAACACCAAGATATATAACTTGAATTATCTCTTATTTTACTTACTCTGACAGTGTGTCAATCTCTTATAATATAGTAAACATAATAATGTTGTAACTACTATCATATTACAAGTAAGTACGTTCACTGTGACGCACAGTAATATAGATCATTTGTGCTAAATAGCATCGGCAGCACAGGACTTTCAAACGCGCGTATACTAACATCCCACTCTACTTCAAACGTCGCCGCTAGATGGCTCATTCTTTTCTAAAAGGGTCCATCATTGGTTAATTGTGATGCAGCACCATCGGGATAGAATTGAAGGCAAATACATCAAACTTTCTCCAATTCTCGAATGACGGGCTTAACTATAAAACTCTTGAATGCTCCATTCTATAGATAGAAAATGAGTTATTTTTGGTATCTTTACATTGTCTGACTGAATGACTGATAACCACATTATTTCGTAAATGTATCTCACAATTTTTAATAGGGACTTTCAGAGACAACTAAGAGAATCCATATAACAAAATTATACTTCAGTAAAGTAGAAATAGAAATGAAACAATACCGTGTATTTGTTTTTAGCTGTATGGTTATTCTTATGTCATATATTCATATAATTATTCATAGATGTCATATAATTAGCATAATAAGTTGAATATTATTCAAGACAAAATTTTTCAAAATGCATTCACGTATATTGTTTTTAGGTGAAATCAAGTATTGTTACAAGTTTCAGACTATAAAGCGTTATTGTTAAATGGCTTTTAGTAAAGTATAAAAGAATCTTAAAAATAAAAAACTTTCAATAAATCTTAGTTGTCCATATTTACTTTTAATTAACGCTTGATGCTTTCTTTGTCTAGACTCGAACCAATCCATCATCTCAACCAATTAATTTCATCCTGTCTAATTAAATAAAATACGACCAATTATTTAAATTGGTTTCCTAATATATCATGTGTTAATGAATGTCGTACCCAGCTGGTGTGGCATCTCTACGACTAATCAAGGTTTCACACAAAGTTGGCTGGTAGAGGAGCTCGTTAGCCGAAATGTTGCTGTTTAAAAATAGTCGAGAGTCATGTAAGTATTCTGTCTCTCTCGAATAGAGCAGAGCTTTTTCTGGGGATTGTTGTTATTCGAAATCCTTTCCAAACGCCTGAATCTGACTGGTAGATTTAATGTTGCTATTGTCAAGGAATTGGTTAACCTGTTACTAATTTGTAAGTGTGTGTTCAGAAACAATAAACAAATGTAGAAAAGAGTGAAAACAAAATTGGATTTGTATATCGTTTTGTTATGTTTGAATATCAACTACTACACTGCAATGTATTTTGAAAATGTATGCTGGACTTACTATTATTATTATAATTTACTTATAATATCAAATACTTAATCAAATTTTTAGTCAAGCATTCTACTCCATATCAATAGACTGGTTGTTTCATTTTAAAACACTCGTTCTATGTTTTTCATAGTAGGAAATTAGTTACAACTTTTGAGATTAGGTTTGAATTCACCAAGCTTTCGTAAACTCAATAGGAGATAAGTAAATTTTGTTATAGCTCATACACAATGTTGAAAATCTAGTAGAAAGATTAATAAATAGATATAGATGACAGTAAAACATCAAGTTTGTATGATGATAAGTTCCATGACCATCATCAGAAAGCAACTAATTTCAAATTTTCAATATCATCCAAAATAACCCTTTTATTTATAGCTACCAGCATACTCATTTGAGCGCTGAGGCATCCAATAGCGATATGTGTTTTACTATAGCAACTTCACCTTAAAACAGTTGTGTTATCACCATGTAGATACGGATAGTTGACCTGACACTGGTTAACACATATTTCATGAGGTATATGGAGTTATCAATTCATTTTGCTTTGTTCAAATAGAAATAATTATCAACTTACCAATAATATTATATGCAACAATGCTATAGAATTTGTTCGATGCTTATACAAAATAGATAAATTCATCTTTACTATTTTTCCATGTTCACGAACCAGTGTAATTGAATAAAATTATATCAACTCCAAGATAATTGTATGCTCTTTAATTAATATGTTATTCTTTGGTGAATTCAACAGTTTTAAGATAATACGTCAATGAATTTCATTGAATTCATGTATTCATTGACGTGTCTCAAAACTGACTGAATTCACTAAAATAGAATGTCATAATAATCAAAGAAGATAAAATTATCTTGGAGCTGATATTCTTTTCATTCGATTACAGTGGTTGGTGCAACAAACAAAAGAATAGTAAAGATGAATTTCTCTATTTTTATTAGCACTGTGCATGCACCCCGTATTATATAGGCATGAATAATGATTATACAGGCAAACGATAAACTGAGAAATGGCTATCTAATATACTATACATGAAGCTGTTTAATGACATTTTTCACTGATTGTTGTTAAGTAATCATCAAGGATAATGCTTTCACATCTCTATCTAAACTACTACAAAACCACAATTATATCACTTTTTTTTCATAAAATAACATATATGTATTTAAAAATGTTTTCCATGTTTGTCGCCAGTACGATAATCAAGTCTAGTTTAATTGAAGCTGGTTGTCGAACACGAGTCCAGTTGATTAAGAGGTAGTTCCATGTGATATCACGTGGATTATCAGCTGAGTGGATCCATAATGGCATCTCACCTTCCAGAGAAAACTAATTATCATCCGCTAATGCATCCGAACCTTTTAGCGCGCCTACTGAAAAACTAGATCCACTCCCCGGAGGTCCACGCTTGTACTAAAAACTCAAAACAGATGTTACATTATGTTAATACAATGCAAAGTCAAAGCTATTTCAGATTAATTGCTTTGATCTATCAATATTTTAACGCCTACCTTTTATAGTTATGTCTAGGATGCTAATTATTATGATTATTTAGGGATAATGAATTGACATGACTTTCCTTTTAGTTCTACTAACGGCTGTAAAGTGCAACTACGAAAGAACTGGATGTTATTATTGATTGGCGATCCACTTACAGGATAAATACGAAGCGTTAAAAGCAATGATGAAAGGTATTCATACTAATGCATTATTTATTTACTTTTTAAGTACTAACTATAGTTGGTCTAGTGAGCATCGTTGCATTATATAATGCATAATGCATACGGTACATGGTGCGGGTTAAATCGACTGATCATTTATTCATTTTCGTAATATAATTTAAAAGCAACTTGAACATAATTCTTCATGAGATAGAGAAACGATTGATCGTCATAAAATTCTATAATATATAAAACAAATGAGTATTCCAAAAATGTATCTAATCTGTCTCATTATACATGATGTAATACTTGAAATATACAACACTGATGACAATAAGCTCACTTCTTTCTAAATATAAAATTATATAAAAATGAACATTTCCAAATATTAACCATTGTTAGCTATAACAGAATTATTTTGTGAACAACAGACTATACTGATTATGAGTTAATGATAGAATATATCATATTGCGATTCATTTTCAAGTTATTAAAATATTATAAAGTGATTATACCTCGAGTACGGAGAAAATATTTACATATCTAAGAGAATGAATAGTCTAGACCAAAAACCTAAACTAGTAAAAAGAGAAGTCAAGGCAAATATCATAGCTTTAAAAACCACATATTATATAATCCTACGTATCGAAAAAATACTACATTAAATAGTCCTTAATTTGTGCGAAGAATTTAAGGGTACTATACTCGTGTCCACGCTAGAAGGTGCATGGCAAGAACCACCCGACCGCTAGAGGTGTGAAAAAAGGGAAGACGGTATCTCGGAACATTCTATTTCCGTAGTTACAAGTATGTATTGTTCTACAATTTTATACATTTCCAATTCAATCATTTCAGCTGTTTTTTAGAAATATGATGTCTAGTTATACGTTTGATAATTTCCTGGCATTCATTTGCGAATCCTTTCCATTAATAATGTTGTTAATATTTCCACATACATGTTTATTGGAAATAGTTTTCGATTGTTCATTTGTGACGTGATTTGCGACAAACGTCCGTCGATAAGAAGGTCGATAAAGTGGTAATCTTCATTTCTGAGAATTATTATCTCGAAAAATGATCATTTTCTCAATCTCACATACGTAATCATTTTGAAATATCTATACAAACATTTGGATTTTACTAAAATCTGTCGTGAAATAATTTTCAGAAATAATAAAATTGTTCAGAAAAGGAGAAAAATGACATTACTTCCGGTTTCCAAAAATCACTTCCGGTTAGAACGAAAAAAAGTAACATCTCCGTATGAGTTCTCATACTGCCGGGAAACATTGCACAAATCGGGCTGTTGGTTTGGCCTGTAGCCGATTTATTGGGTGACGACGGAAGGTGGAGGAGGTGGAAAAAAGAGAACTGAAAAAACTGCGCTTTTCACAGTGCTAGAACTTTCAAACCTCTGTTCCGTTAGAGACATATTGTGTCGTGTATGTTGCGTCATTATATTACGACAAACCCGAGTAATCATTTTTTTTTAGTTTCGGAGATACCTATATTCTCAGAAGCGCTTCTTCACGCGGGATTTGGCCTCATCAAGCTGCCACTCGACTATACCGATACATAACAATCATGCCACGCTATGATCGTCTAAAAATTTCAAATGTCCGATATATTTTTAATATGTGTATTAAATGCATTCAATTGAGTAGGTACATGTTTTATATATCCATGTTTTATTAAACAGTAATCTCTCAAGCGCCTGATATGTCCATCCTATATATACAGGGCGTCCATCCCCACATAAGTGTCAGGGTAGGTATATACTACATGAAGTTCATATTTTATGCAATGCTAGTCATCCACTCTGAGGTATTAAAATGTAGTTGCCTTTGCTTTTCTCTGGCTTGGTCACTATACTGTGGTTAGATGAAACGTACTGATGTTTGAGGAGGATGGTGGAAGAAGTCGTGGGGGAGGGAGGAAGGCACTTGAGAATATTATTCTAGAACCATGGTCAGTCAGAATGTTTCACTTACAACTAGTTTCAGTTGGGACTCGTTATAATATTAGGTTATTAATAAGCGTCATATTGCTTGTAGAACATCTGAGAAAAGTGCTGTCACCATTTTTCAAAACCTTAAATAATGTAAATAATGTTTTCGACATAATAGTACTTTAAATTGTCTTTCAATTTGGTGAATTCAATGGTATCCACACTGAAAGAAGGCTCAAACCACCTGACCGCCTAGAGGTGTGAGATAAGGGAGACACTCTCTCGGAACCTCCGTCTTTCGTGATGATACAAGCATCTATTGTAGACCTACAATGTACTGTAATTCTAGACATTTTCAGTTCGATAATTTCATCTGTTTTTGAGAAATGTTTTTTTTCTCCATGTTGCTCAACGACCCCACAAACAGCTAGGTTATACGGGGGTACGAATTAGCGGATGATAGAGAAAAGATGAAGAGATGATAGATGAAAGGACGTTTATGCGGGACTCGAACCCACGCCCAACGGTGACTTCAGTTACTACCGCTAGCGATAATTGAGTTAGCCACCGGGATGTTTTATATTTTTCTTCATCATACTTCGTCACTCATCATACATCGGCACCTATGACGATTTCCCAATCAGTATGGTTCACATAGAATGTTAATTCTCTGGTTTCACCTTGGCCAGCGCTTTTCCATTCCTAAAACATAAGTTCAAATCAGTTCTTCTATATATATCCTACTATTCCTTGAAGCACAAAAAGTTTCATCAAGAGGATTCTTGATTTAAACGCAATGTATTTACTTCAGGCTTATTATAATTAATTACATTTAAAGGAATAAGAGACGTTCACCTGGCATTTCACAAACTTTCCTGTTAATTACTTGATTAATACAATGTTCAAGCATAGCTTTGGATCACGCTTCATTACGGCTATCCTCGCTACGGCCAAAGTCTGTTCAAAAGCGTTATTAGGTCTATACACATCATTGAGAAGTTCGACAACAAAACTCGTACAACTCCTACAGTTGGGCAAGCCTAAAAATAGCTATAAGCTTGCCATGTAAGTTTAGTTGTAAAACATACCCAACAGTACGGTCACTGGCATAACATAATGTGCATAGAATGCTTACCAGGTTGTCTCGATAAGGATCAAGGGCGTTTAATTTCTTAGCTAGCCGTTTGACGTTGTATGGTGACCATAAACGGCGCGAGATTGTATTCACTGTATCGCACCTGGTTCAATCCCCGCCACCGTCCATCTTCACGGGGGTTTTTCGTGGTTTTCCTCTGTGGTCTATGCTAATACTGGGATGGTTCCTACAATATAGGCCACTACCGCTTCCTTCTGAATCCTTCTTCACTATCCCTCCCATTACCAAAGAAAAGTTAGAAAACCATCTCATCATCCCAATATCTGATTCATCATTCAACAGAGGCAAGTAGATCTTAGTTTCATCGCTTAGCCCAAAATAAATGAAAATGAAACAAACGAATCACCAAACTATATTTTCACTCTTATTAGCCAGTAATGTAATTTTCGATCAACCATTGGTCCGATTTTCTGGAACCAGATATCGTCACAACGGGTCGGAAATGCTCAGACTCATCACAGACTTTCTGAATAGAAGAGTCATTGATCAAGATTATCTACTCATCAGTATATTATATATACTTTTTCTATATCCATTGTTCTTTTTGATAAGGTACGGAATCTTATATGCATTATAATATGCTTGTACGTTGAAAAGTATATAGTTTGAGCGAAGGCAAAAGTTAATTAATTGCGTTCAAAATGAATAACATGAACAGATTTTTACAACATTTTCCGATGATTTATCTTGTATTTTCTCTAGGCTCATTTTACAATGTGTTAATATATTATTGATTAAAATAACAAAGATAACAATAATTATAAATATGAATTTACATCCACTTTCTCGCTCATCCAGCAACAACAGCACGTAATAAAGTTTTCCTAAAAATAGTGAAGTAAGTCGATGTTGGAACATAATCTCCTTCTACTTCATTATCTGCCTTCATAGAAGTGTTGATGAAGATGTCGCAATTCAGATGAATAGTGGACAATTAAGACTGATTCTGTCAGTGACTAAACTTTGCCACCGAGTTTCACATCGGAAAGACTCGGATTAGTCGGATTTATAATCAACGACAACATTTCACAGTATTTTATTGGTCGTCTGTAGCACAATTCAAACTAGGAGAAAGACAGATATGTGTCGATGGGGAGAGCTAATGAAGGTGTGGAGATAGAAACAATTCTCTTTTATCGCAATGACAGTTATGATAGAACAGAAAGTTTAGTAAAGTGTAAAACCGAAAATAAGAAAATATAGAACAATGAATTCAGTTAAAACAAACGTGGCTTGTTAAAGTGGTTCATACTACGTCACGGACTGTTACGATTTTTTAAAATTTGTATCTTGGGTTTAACGACGCACTATTGTGATAAGTAAGATCAATGAAGTCGAATGCCTGTATAATGCGATAATGAGGGTCTGTCATAATTCTCCGGATACGAAATAAATTCAAAGTGGTGAAATATACAAATAATCAATTTATATTTATTATTTGGATATGACGTTTGGATGTCCTGGAAGTTTATTTCTCAGTTTATGTTTCAGATGTCGTATAGGCCTACAATAACTATCAAACAAGACTGTAGAAATCTTTCTGAACCAAAATGCTATCATTCAAACAGAACCATTCTAATCTAACGTTATACAAGTACCACTTAAAAGGACATCGACTTAATTAATTAAATATTAAAGGTGTATTTTTGTTCAATCGTAATGTACTTTTAGTTGAACAGACAGGCCGGTATGTGTTTGAAAGCTTGCAACTAGGATTTGATAGGAGTTGTGTGTAAGGTGGAGGGAGAGGGGGTAGTAAGAGAAAGAGGAGAGGGGTAGGAGGTTCAAGCTTTCCTTGTACACTACTGTTAGATTATTACAGCATTCATTAGAGTTCGCTAATTACTCCTTGCTTTAATGAATAAGCTTTAATGAACCACTTTCTGTTAATTAAAGGGAGCGCCGGGACAGCTTTTGCACCCCTCCCCTCTCCTTGCCTCCTTACGCCCACCCCCGTATAGCAGCACGACGTAGGGGCGAGGAGAAGGGGTGAACGGGTGGCGGGAGAGGGTAAGAGGGGGAGCAAGCGGATTACAGGGAAGAGTGCGATAGGAAGAAGACACAAGAATAAGATATATAGTTGAACAAATTAAACTAAGACCCTTAGTAACGACGTACATCTTACTAAGTCATTATTTATTCCTAAATCCCGTGCACTTTTAATTATACGACGTTGCTGTAATTTATAGGGTTTCACGTTATGTTATTAAAATGAGAGGATTTTTTCTTATTCTGGAGAAGGTTTAGAAAAGAAGAGGACATTTGAACGGGAAGAACGGGAAGAACGGGAGATATTTAGAGTGAATCGAGTCCGACAAATTTACAGCTTGTTTGAAATTAGTAGGTAACTTAATATATACGTAGAATGTAATTACTCAAGATGTAATCGTGGATAGAATTGGAATCAGTCTTCAGTGGACTCAATTATATACTTTGGTTGTAAATTTATTTTTGTATCATTGGACGTCAAACATTTTTACTTTTATCAATTTCTCAAAATGTCTAAGTAGGTAACGCCAGTTATTTCCATAATTATAATATCACCATTGTGGTGCTTCGTCTGAATTATCGTTCTCTGCCTCGATTAAGAAACTGTGATTTTTATATGTAATAATGAAAATGATAATTAATTTGGTGGAAGTGCCAGGTTGCTATGTTCTCTAGGGGTTCCATATTATCATTCTCAGCCTCGATTAAGAAACTGTGATTTTTATATGTAATAATGAAAATGATGATTAATCTGGTGGAAGTGCCAGGTTGCTATGTTCTCTCTAGGGGTTCCATATTATCATTCTCAGCCTCGATTAAGAAACTGTGATTTTTATAATAATGAAAATGATAATTTATTTAGTGGAAGTGCCATGTTTCTATGTACTAGATTTTCTGTGGAGAACTCAGAAATATTCTCGGAAGAACACAGAAACATAATTATTCAAGTTCAATCAAACAACGAAATGCTATAATTTTCATTATTTATATATTTGTTCTGATTTCCTATGTCTTATCAATTGACGACTTCGACGTGTTGACGTCGGCTGACGACAAATTGCTTGCAATGTAATCCAACGAATGGAAAGAAAGATATTTGACTTCCTCATTAGAAAGTCCACGTTCTACCAGATGCAGTTTTATATATATAAATATATCTGTTTATATATATATATATATATATATATATATATATATATATATATATATATATATATATATATATATATATATATATATATATATATGTATATTCTTATATGATGACGTCATTCATTATTGCTTTGTCTCTGAGTATTCTGGTATTACAAGTAAGAAAATAGCTAAAGGAATTAACGACATATTTTTCATAATCAAACTTGAGTTGCTTATTTCAATTTACCATTCTAATTATTCTGTGCCTTCGAAACTTCTTAAGTGAAAAAGTTATTCCAAGACAAGAATTATCTATTATAACAAATCGATGTTCGAATTTGCTCGATGCTAATTGGGTCTGAAAGGACGTCCCATTCAGGTCATCCCACTGATTAGGCCACCTTTTATAAACCCTCGTTCCGTATAATAGAGTCTATAAAAGTTGATAATATCAAAAAGACTCAGTCCATGTTAATTCGTATGGAAATTGTTATTGTAAATTAGGATGAGGGAGTTTGTAGGGAGTGGAGAGGAGAGGGGAAAGGGATAATTATTTTAATAGAGACTTTTCTTGTTAAAGTTTGTTCGATCTGCAAGTCCACCAGCAATCTAGAATCACGAGCCTTATCAAGAGCGATTATATTTGAAACTCTTTTTTTAAACTATTTTAAAAACTACCAACTATTTTAAAACTATATAGAATTATTTGAATGATCTCCCAAAAATCATAAAATCAACTGATTGAAATATGTATGCATTACAAAATATACAATAATCTCACAAAGAGTTCCCTTTGATCTAGTAATAGTTAGTAAGTATAGGTCTATTGTTTATTTTTCTATGAAATATTGTAGATTGAAGATTAATTAAATTGCTTATTATCAGTAATCAGAATATAGCATGCCCTCCTCTTGAATCTTAGATAAAGTGCACCAGCAGTTTTGATAAAGTGCACCAGGCACAACTATAGATTCTATAAGACAGACACGGTCAAAATGGCAACTTACTTTACATTACTGGCAATCGGTTTGCCTACGCCGTAGGATTCAATGAATTCTTACAGTTTCTTTTCAGTGTGGACTGACATGGATGGCATAGTTGCTACTTATCACATCACTGATTCGTAAATCAATGTGTTCCGTTGTTTCTCTCAGTAATTGAAATTAAGGTCTGTATGCTTCCTTGATATCATTACACAACCACCTTCTCCCCAACCTATAACCATAGTTTAATTTTCTTAACTTCCACTGAAACTGTATATAAGGTGGAAAATTGTTTCTCATCACCTGGATTTGATCGATCAAAAATCAATCTACAATAAATGTCTGTTTCACCATTGTCCTATAACTATAGCAATACGACTAATTCAGAAATAACGTGGCAGCTATAGTACTGTGCACAGTATAGGAACTAGCATATCGAAACGTCATCGTATGCAGCGTTCTCCTTTTGCATTAACTCTACTAATGAAGCCTTTATCATCCGCTATCTCATTAGACAAAACGAGACACGAGTTTTTCAGCTAATGATCAAAAACATGGTCTGAGGTGAGGTGAGGCAATGCTAGCAAACAACGGATTAAAATAATTAAAAATAATAACCCTGACAAGAAAATAGGTGGAATGTGAATGAATGTTATGGGGTGAGGTGAAGTGGGGTGAGGTGAAGTGGGGAGGGGGGGGGATAATAATGACGTTTCCACTGCCTGTGAATCAACAATGGTCTCATTCTAATTAACTCATACTCGTGTCACACAGAGAGTTGTGTAGTTCGCTAATGAGGTCGCTACACCGCGCTACTGGTAGCATTGACTATAGACTATAGATGCCATCTTTCTGACTTCACTTTGTATCAAAGCTTCTAAACTGCAATTGTAGAGATCTTTTATGAATCACTTCAATCAGTACGTACGATTTTTAAACCTCATTTGATTTGTCTTGCATTGAAACTTGTAATATACTAACATATTCTTTGTATTTGTATCCAACATGAAGAATTTAAATTAATGTGAAGCCCTCGTTGAAATTATATTTCGTGCCTATACTGATCAGAATAATATTTCTATACCTTTGAAAGCTATATAGCGGACATACGTTCACTCAAAAGTAGCACTGCATCGTATATGTATTACAAATTTTAAACAAAGTACCTCTTGAAGAATATATAATATAATGCTATACGTGGAGTTTTGTGAGGGTAACAAAATAATTGCACGCTGTGTTCGTTTTAAATTAATACTGGAAATTAATTTAGCCGTCGCGAGTTAATTGGAGAGAGTATAGATAAAGAAGTGTCTTAATTAAAGTAAACTCGGTGGTTGTATGTTCTGGTATATTGGACAATAGGGTCTAATAGAAACGGTCAGTTTTCATTACATTACCCAGTCACTTTATACAGTGAGAAACGTTCATGTATATATATATACGGGCCGCTATCTGTTTTCAATATTTTCTTTTCCAAGTTTTAATTAACAAAACAAGGCCGTCCTGCCCTCTCCTGTCTTTCTCGGGTATATATTGCTATCGACGAGTCTTTATTGTTTAATGACTAGAAGGCTGTAACAAGCTTAATTAACTCGGTAACCACTTGATTTCTGACTTCGAGCACGGTCTTTCTAATTTTCAGGAGAGAAATCTACATTTTATTCAGTCGATGAACAACGATAGAGCTTGTTGATTAATACATACAGTCTTTACGGAAATTAGTTTGATAGCCAAACAAGAAACATGCATAAGAAAATGAATGACAGATAGGCCTACATGATGATACGATATAAAGTAGATGTCTAAAAGAATGAATTCAAAATAATTTTAAATATTCCCCTCTCACCCTAGTCAGTTGACAATAGACTTATTAGTGTTCAGGCCTCAGAAGAAAAATAATATATAAAAGCTATAAATAAATTCTTATATCTGAAATCGAACTTTATGGGTCCACCCTACTCACAATTTAATCCAATAGACAACATAAAACCACTGTGCTTGATACCTAATACCGTACTCTCGAATTTGTAACGGTAATAGATCAAACGTATATAAACAAATACAATATATTAAAGTACTCGCCACAAAGATAAAATAACGTTGTTTTAAGTCCACCGTGGTAAAATATCCTGTTGAGGGAGGGGGAGATGAGAGAGTGGTCCTTTTAATTGACCACCCAGCTTAAAAAATAAACAATTCCATTGCCTGACAAAAGAGGACTGAGGGGGAAGTTGTGGTGGTAATTCAAGAAGTAGCTGGGGAGGGATGACATGTGGTTTAACTAGACGAATGTATTAGTGAGACTTTGTGTTTTTACCTCTGTAATGGTATTAAGTCCTAATGAACTGAATCTGTTAGAATTGAGTATATATAAAATTGTACAATATACAAGATTCAATGGGAAAAATAAAATGAATGTAATGGATGTTTCTGTATATATATATATATATATATATATATATATATATATAATTATATATATATATATTGAATATATATATAAAACCTGAAGCTGTTTGATCTAGAAGAAAACTTAAATTTTCTCTAAGATATTTAAATTACCATTGTTTAAATTCGAAAAATTAGGACTGATTTTCATCAATTCACATCACAAAGTCGAATATTTTAATGAAGCCGATGTTGCTGATTGTACTTTTCAAAATCTTATCGTTTATTCTCAGCAATAAAAGAAACGTTTTAATAGTGATCTTTTTTTTCTAAAACAAAAAACGAATTGAGTCTTGGGAAGCTGGGTACAGACCTAAATAGGATTGTTCCTACCATACAATGGTATGACCTCAACTACATAAACGTAACGAGTTTATAGAAACTAAAGTACGTATAACTTCTATAACTTGATTATCCCAATAGACCTACTATATAATCATATGAATATAGTGAAACAAGCGATTTATTATAAGAAGTCATGTGTACACATTTTCAGCGTTTCTAAATGATCATAATGATAAACGATCCTGAAAATGTAATACAATTTATATTTATAAGAACATTGATATTATTTTCCACCAACGCCATATATGAACCAATTATCTATTCAAACATTTAATCATTAGAATATCACCCTCGTTTCTCATTTCCCAATTTAATATATACATCTTTCAGATGTATTTCCGAAATGAAAGCTTTTCCAGTTTTTTTTTGTATGTATAATATGTAGACTTATTGCGCCATCTTGCACCATTACCTGGCATTGTATATCGTTAGAAACGAGGTTATATAATGACGTAGAATGCGTGGACTATTTCTTATTGAACTAATTTGTGCGCGCAATAAAGTATATAGTACCAGCGTCCCGGCGCCTGTGGGTGATTCGTACCAATAGGATATTCATACACGCGCGCGCTACTGGTGGAGCAAAATAAGGACATCATTTAAAACAGCTTAAAGTCCTTCAATACCAACACAAAATACAATTAAAAATAAATAATGACAGCTTTTTGAAGATGTAGTTATGTAGAAAATAGAAAGAAATAACAAGTATCGCGTGTATACTTGTTATTGAATAATTATTATAGGATCTCAATAATTCATGAAAAGATGTGATAATAAGGTTTAGAAGAGATACCACTATTATAATTTTACGAAAATAATATAAGCAATATGAATAATGTGAATTTTATCATTGAACTAAGAGATTGTTTATGACTAATGTACTCTATAAGATCCAGTTGTAAAAACTGATTAGTGAATTAGGCAATAATCAGCGAATTTATCTGTTATAACCCTTGGTCATACGCAAGAGTTTTGCGTGCCATAACTAATAACCAACTAATTGACCTGATTTTACCCTTTACCTGATTATCAGTTGGTATACAACCGACTCTCAGCATTGACTGAAGACATACATCTCTTTAGTCTATGCTCTATGCCTTCTTAATCTACACTTAATAAGAAGTAAATGAAGGATACATTTATGGCATACATTTATTTATTTCAATAATGAACAATACATTAATGCAAATATGAATAATGTATATTGGGAAACAATAATCTGACTGTATACTGTAGTCGATAGAGCAGTTCTTCTTCGTGCTACTTTACCGACTGTATTATCTGAAGTCAATTTTTACGCTTGTTTGTGTTTAATCGAATTTTTTCAAATTCGCTTGAATTTCTTTTGAGGGTAGGAATAAATAAATTCGCTTCAATTGAGATTCATAAAACAATATATCTCATACTTGCTCACTAATGAAATAATATATCCAATTATCAAGCACACCATCCACTAGTAATAATTAGCTTAGTTTGGTTTTCATACCAACACAACAAACGTATTATTCCCATTGTCAGACAGAATAAATTATGTTTTCCCCCAACGCTCGGCGACAAAAGAACTCGTGTATACAAAACATTCGCGACCAACGTAATCACATTTTTAAATAATTATTTTTATACAAAACTTTTAATGAATGAAATGTTCTAAAAGTCCACCTTTTTTGAATAAATATAGAAGCTAGCTCTCAGAACAATGTAATTGACACCCAAAGCTTTTTGTGCATGACCGTCATCTCGTTACTGACTATAATGAAATCAGACGGATTTAGAAAAAAGAGAATATATATATACTTGTGTGTGTGTATTGAACCTATATTATATGTATGTATATATATATATATACATATGTATATTGTTGCATGCGAATTGAGGGTCTTGATCGATTGTTTTCACTATCACTCGGCAGGAACGGTAAGGTGTGTCGACTCTCCTGAAGTAATCTCAACAAAACAGTGTAGCTTGTTGAAATTACATGGTCTACATGGCATTACATAAACTAGCCTATGCTTCTTTTCATACTTCGAGTCAATCTAGCGTCAATATAAATATGTGTTTGCACTATATGTCATGATAAATGCCACCATTTTATTTTTGATAATTAGAGTTTTACAATACGATTCTTGAACCTTCATTTTGGAGGTCTTATATAACATTTATTTTAATGGTCGCTTTTTTATGCAAATTTTTGCTATTTTTCGTCGATCTAAATAGCTATTGGCATCCAACAGACGGGGCGAAAAGATCTATACTGTTTTTATAGGGCGTGAATATGATTGGGAAATCAAACTGACGACAATGTACACTTGACGTTGATATTGGATAAATAATGTCAACTTCGCTATGAGTTGAAGTCTTATACATTCATTTTTACGAACATTATTAAGAAAACTGTGAGAGTTATGAAAAAGGCAAATAGACGACATGAATCAATGTTCATTTTCCAGTACCTGTAAGTGACGTATGTTTTATAGTAAGTTGAAGGACATATCATTACGTTACTTTAATTTCTAATCATTATTACAAAAGAAGAAGCAGTACTATATGATCATATAAGTATCAATGAATACTTCATTCCACACAACATTTATAACGTTTCTATATTCACGATGTAATTGTTAAAATAATACTATTTATTCACTCAAAAATTGAACACATCATGAATATGGGCCTATAGACTTTTAAATATTAAAAAACACATTTAGCGATCCTCTCCTTGTATAGTTTTCGGCCAAATTTAATTAAAGTCTACATCCAATTTGAAGTAATATATTCACATATGTCAGTATATATATATATATATATATATATATATATATATATATATATATATATATATATATATATATATATATATATATATATATATATATATATATATATATATATATATATATATATATATATATATATATATATAAGTAACTGCATCATTAAAATAAAACCCTACTGTAATATGTTCCTTGTAGCTCCGTGACCATTTGCGAAGGTAAAATATGTGCTCGTTCGTATTCCTAGTTACTGGACCCTTGTTTGTTTACCGAAGTGGAAGATAATATCCTAAGGGCCTTGGTTCGAGTGTCCGTTGCTCAAGCAGGTACAATGTTGCCTTATGCCGGACAGAGACCATTAAAATAGCACTATATATAGAACGAATGAGAATAAGAAACATGGTAAGTAGAAGAGAGATGAAGAGAGTAGAAAAGCTATATCATGAGGTATGAGTAAATTGGCTAGGAGCTTGGCAACGTACAGTCCAATCCTATTGGAAAAAGACTTATTGTGAGTCGGCAATGGTCATTCTAGTTATATAATTTGAAGTGGCATTACAGAAATTGGACAATATGGGTTATTATATTCGTACAGCATAATCGATTATAGAACATATAAGCAGAAACAATCTTTATCGAAATTTTGTATTCCAATTCGAGACTATTCTGATATAATATACACATATATATTATATATATATATATATATATATATATATATATATATATATATATATATATATATTATTAAAATTATTATTATCAGATCGGGGTTTCTCATCGTGTGTAGGGTCACGGAAAACATGGAAGACTAATTTAAATATGTTCATTGCTCAACATTTCACGTGACAGAAGAAAAGTGAAACTTTCTTCCACTAAATTCAAGTAAGTCAACCTATTTATGAGGTTAAATGAATATTCACTTGATTTAGTTCAAGGGACTTTGGATATTTTCACGTCTCTTGTATAAGAAAATAGAATATCCCTAAAACGTTGAGAAATGTTTCGTTAAACACTAAAATCTTTCCCAAACACCCGCCACTCCCCCTCCTTCTCTCCTCGCGCGATATGACGATAATATTATATATAATATATATATCAACTTGAACATATATATATAGTCTATCATCAAAGTTCATGAAGTCACCGATTTTATCAAATCTATCAAAGTAGTACATTTATGGCGTTTTTATAATCTGCCTCTCATGTGCTCGTTTGTGTGTATATAACGTTGCGATCAAATGAAATGGTTCAATATAATATTGAAATTTCAATGTAAATAAAATGTACGCACAATCAACCGCCAAGTTTGTCATCGAGTAAGCGTGGAGTCTGCATGCACACTGTCTTCTAGTTTAAGTGCGTATAATATTAGTACATTTTTTCAGGGTGCATTTTATAATTTAGCTTTATCGACCACTTTACGTGATCGCAACCGTGCGTAGCCTTCTCCAAAATTCAGATGAATTGATTGATCAGCATGTTCAAACACTCGGAGCTATCATTTATTAGTGGTTATTTTTATTTTTATTCAAAAGTTCGTGAAAGTTTGCGGTTTTCAAGGTAGCGCATTTGAAAATCAAATGTCAAATTTTACGAGGGTAAAATGATGAAATAATTTCTATAAGTGAAAGTCATAGTTGATGCAACTATGAATAATATATTTTCAAGCAAGTATCTTTTAACTGTTTATGAGAAATCATCATTTTTTTTTTTTTTTTTTTTTAATCGTAGCGATGTGATTTTTTATAGTTGATGTACATTCATCACAGCGAGAACGTATCTCAGTACCTCACTTTTCTAGTACATTAGGTCATTGAACCTAATTTTAAATTTAGTCTTGGCTGAAGTCAAAGACAATACACTTAAGTGGGTGCATGCACGGTGCTTACAAAAAAAGAGAAATTTGATCTTCACTATATTTTTCTACATTCACAAATGAGGGTAATTTAATGAAAAGTATATCAACTCCAAGATAATTTTATGATCTGCAATTACGGTGACATTTCATTTGTATGAATTTATTCAGTTTAAAGATAATACGTCGATGAATTCCATCACATTCTTGGTACTCATTGACGTATTATCTTATTACTGATCGAATTCACAAAAATATAATGTCATATTAATTGCAAAGCATCGAATTATCTTGAATTTGATGTACTTTTTATAAATTACACCAGTTCGAGAGCCTAGAAAAAAATTATAAATATGAATTTTTATAAGCAACGTCCATGCACCCCCATGACTGATTGAATTCACAAAAATATAATGTCATAATAAATGCAAAGCATCGAATTATCTTGAAATCATGTACTTTTCATAAATTACACCAGTTCGATTACCTAGAAAAAAATGATAAATATGAATTTTTTAAGCAACGTCCATGCACCGCTTTAAAATATACAGTCCATCCGATCCAAGTTCGAAATTGTGCGAGAATGACAGTGGTGTGAAGTAACTTATACATTGTTACAGCAATTATTACACTGTGCAGAGGATGGTTGCTATACGATGACCGTAATACTATCTTCATCCAGTGGCCAGCTCGATCCTATATTAGATATTATGCCGTTCCTTATTGTTGCATTGTTTAGTTTCTATTTTTCATCGTATCGAGAAGCGAGTGTGCTACAGTATGGAAATGACTGGTCAGTGAAGCATAGACAAAGAATATGCTCTAGGAAAAAGTCGAACAAGCAACGGCTGTAGTCAGTGATGCTATACTGCCCTTTTTTACTCTCCAGTTACAAGCATTCTCCTAGAAACACAATTATAGAATATGTATCTACCAAAAAAAAATGGGTATAGTAAAATGAACATTTCATTCAATGAATAGACTCCCCATTAGATTTGATACTATTGTCATTTGAATGTTTTTACAGATAGATTAATGAGCGGTAGCTTACCTGTGGACAAGCGTCACACATATCGCATACAGACTGCACAAATGAAAAAAAAAACACTTTGAGCATCTTGAAACTAGAGAGTACCAAAACGTAGAAAATTATTGAGAAAATAAAAGTTGTGATATGAATTTTTCTGGCAAAGCATAAATAATAAATTATATGTCCCATACACAATTAACAATTTAAATATAATCAATATTTGAATTTAAATTTTTGTTTAAATGAAAACTGTAAGAATAAAATATATAATTTTCTATGTTTGGTTGTGGCTTTCCATAACTATCCATATCACAACTATACCACACATCTTCCATCCTGAAGTGGTTTTTCGTAGTAAAAGAGACGTGAAAATTTCATACATAAGATTCAAAAAAGTAGAACACATTTTGAACATGTAATAAGTATATTTACATGATACATGGCCAATTTACTGTACTCTTGACTGTAGGAATCATTTGTAATAAATAAATTGAAAACATAATCAGTGTATAGAATTACATGTATTCGAATAGTTTATTGTTTCTTATCTACATTTTGATTGACATTTTTGAAGATAACTGTTTGAATTACGTATAGCACAGTGAATGTAATATCAAGTTATATTATATCGCTTTAATATTTAGTATGTACAGCAATGATTAATTTCAAGCAATCAGAAAAAGACGTTCGATTTTTACTAATTTTGAGAAAAAAATATGGCACTTCCACCAAAAACAATATTGCATGCTGTACAATCTTGAATTTCACCAATTTGATGTACAAAACGTTATTTTGTTCGCTTTGTTTCTAATCTGAAAAAGTATCACGCCGAACAACAATCCAGTTCTACTTCCTGCACTGGGCAAGAATAGCTGGGAGGCATTTCCGTTGTTTCGGGCTGAACTGGAAGTCGTACAAACACTTCAGCTCGATTGGAAAACCTTTCAGACAACGATAGTACTTGTGACAATCGGTCTTGTGTGGCAACAAAATCACCTCGTTGGTGGGATTAATGAATGGGCACCTTGTCGGCAGTGGGCGTGGTGTTGTTGTTGTTGCCCTAGTTGTGGTTGTTGTTGGTGCTTCAGTTGTAGTAGTAGTTGGTGCTTCAGTTGTGGTAGTAGTTGGTGCTTCAGTTGTGGTAGTAGTTGGTGCATCAGTGGGAGCTTCAGTGGCAGCTTCAGTAGGTGCATCGGTAGGTGCATCAGTGGGAGCTTCAGTGGGAGCTTCAGTAGGTGCATCGGTAGGAGCTTCAGTAGGTAAATCAGTGGGAGCTTCAGTAGGTAAATCAGTGGGAGCTACAGTAGGTGCATCGGTAGGTGCATCAGTAGGAGCTTCAGTAGGAGCTTCAGTAGGTAAATCAGTGGGAGCTTCAGTAGGTAAATCAGTGGGAGCTTCAGTAGGAGCTTCAGTAGGTAAATCAGTGGGAGCTTCAGTAGGTAAATCAGTGGGAGCTACAGTAGGTGCATCCGTAGGAGCTTCGGTAGGTGCATCAGTGGGAGCTTCGGTAGGTATATCAGTAGGTGCATCAGTAGGAGCTTCAGTGGGTGCTTCAGTAGGGATTACTGCTTCGGTAGTTGTCTCAGTTAGCTGGCAACCAGCCTGGTCGGGCCAATCACATATTGATAGGTCAGAGTTGAAGTTCAGACCAGGAGGGCAGCTAATTTCAACAGCTTGACCGTTGTCACACTGTATGAAGAGACTGCAATCATCGGGATGAGCCAGAAGGATGTTTTCGTCGCCAGAGGTCGCGGGGCAGCTTGGTAGGCTGCGCGCGCCGAGAACCGTTTTGCCACAAAGCGCGAGCGTAACCAGAACGATGAGAATATTTGCTGCAAATACAAACAGAATAGCTTGTTATATAACTCTGATATGACAAGTAGATACATTTTTATTTCTACGTAAAAGATGAATTAACAATTGGGCAAAATTAGAAAATTGATTGGAAATGTATGTATGCCCATAGAAGACCCATAGTGTAGTCAGAATGTGATAATCAAACTATAAAATAATTCGTGCAAGTGAATCTGTGAAGAATTTTAAACCATTTTCCCCCAAAAGCTCTCCCAATTTAGTCAATAGCCTCTTTCTCATTATTGTTTGAATTATGATGAAAACACACAGGAAATCGCATGTTCATACAATTTTCGCTCTGAATTCAACGTTTGAGAAAATAATTACTGTTCAAAATCTATTATTTCAACTCGAATACTTTTTTATTTATAATGTTACAAATAGTGCAAAATAATTTTTAACTGATGGTATAGTAACTATACAAAAGATCAGGTCAGGTAGTGGTACACTATTTCGATATCCATTATATCGATCTGTATAAGGTTTCTGAGTATAATATAGGCCTATACATTTGAAATAAAAGTTGAAATATAAACTCTGCGTAACATATATTCATGTTCGTATGTAAGATAATTATATTTTATGCTATAACTGGAATTCAACAAAAAGTTCACCCAACTCAACTTTTAATATTAATTCAATCGGTTCTTACCGTTCATTTCAATTACTAAATCTCTTATACAGCAGTAACAACTGCTGATATACTATTAACTACACTAACAGATGGAATGGTCGTATTTATATCAAAACTTTATATTATTTATTGACCTTTGAACATAAATCAGGTATACTATTTTTTGCCCTAAACTTGCTCTTTACTCCGTTCGTGTCGTAACTCACTTATAGTCAAGAGCATCGTTGTGAATCTATGTATTCTTTAATTGTTTCCTTATCAAGTCTGTGACAAATGAACGAGCACTTGTAACTGTGGTAGAACAATAGAAATAAACCGGAAAAATCGTGAATATGACAACGTACAACGATGGAAATACACTGGAAACATCATGGATAAACAGCGTATTAACCACCCCCGTGGCTAAGTCAACTATCGCTAGCGGAACTGAAGTCAGGTCGGGCGTGGGTTCGAGTCCCGCGTAAGCATGGGTTTTTGTAAACGTCCTTTCACCTATCATCACATCATCTGTTCATAATCACCCGCTCATCCGTACCCCCGTATAACCTAGCTGTTGGTGGAGTCGTTAAGCAACATTAAAAAAAAGCGTTTGGTATAATATTCTTAAAGTATATATAGTGATGATTGGATTGGATTTATTTATTTTAATTCTGCCTAACGACCGTACCAACAGCTAGGTTATACGGGGGTACGAATGAGCGGGTGATAATGAAACGATAGAGTAACGATGAGTGAAAGGATGCTTAGAAAAAACCATGCCTTATGCGAGACTCGAACCCACGCCCAACGCACAACGCACAGTGAGATAGTTGACTAAGCCTCGGAGGCCGCTTGACTGGAGTAGGCTATTTTATTTTGACAATATTACTTAGAAAAGATAAGACTATTTGAAATAGAAACAATTGAATCTTGGTAGAATTGTCAGTTTCTAAAAACTATATTGGTTATGATTTTGAGAATACTCAATATTGTCAATTGTAACCGTGATTTTTTGTGATGCTAATTTTTCAAATTTCCCAATAATCATTGTAGGAGTTGAAACTAATTTTGTAGTCTAAGGTCAAACAGCGCAGGTCAAAACCAAATAAACATAATCAAATTCAAACGTTTTCCCAACATTAACACCAAAACAATAGAACTAAAACCTATCATATTGTAATAATATATTATGAAAGCTTATGAGCTTATATGACTATGCAGTAATTCAATTTGAATCTCAACATTCTATCAATTCTAATAATTTTACCTTTCATGTTTGTTTCGTTTGCTTTGCTTGAATCAGTATAGAAGAAGAATCTCACTCGTTTCACTGTTTTAAGAGTGATTTAACCTTCGTTTGAAAGCGTCGAGCTCAGACTGAATAAATCATGGAAATTTTTATTTTTATATCCATTTTTTATCGCCAAATATATCAAATAAATTATTACAAATCTTTAACAATCGATGTTTTTGATCATTGTCTTCCGATAATACATGCGTAGTATAGGTCTACACTTTGTTTCAAGTGTATTATCATGTAAAGTGAATAGATTCTTTACTCGAGTGTTTAATCTCGAGTTTGAGACAAATACAAATTCCAACAAGTTCTTGCATCATCAGTTCGATGTCTAGTACGATGAACGCGAATTATATAATTGCTGAAACTACTTATCTGGTATAAAAATATATCACAGTGGACTTTTGTTATAGTATTTATTGAAACAATAACAAATATAGATGTATATTGTTCTTCAATTTTCATTCCAAACAACTACGGTCTTTGTTAATTTATTGAAAGACATTATAGTAATCTTAGGTATATAATTTTGTTACATCTTGAAGGTTAAGGAATGAATTTTGTTTTCGTCTATTCTACGTGCTCTAATTATAATTTTATTCCATAGCCATCATTGACAATTTAACAAGAATGAAAGAAAGAAAGAAAGAAAGAAAGAAAGAAAGAATTAACTAATCAAATTGAAAGACAATATTCAGATTGTCTATGTCCCTGTATTGACGTAGGCCCAGATATCATGAAATTACAAATATTATAAGAGATCGAATAAGAGGCACTTGATAATTGATAGATTATCAATATGTAAATTTAGATGTATTATGTCTGGCACCTGTATGTAACTTGTGTGATAATTATTTTCGCGAAGTTTGAAATTCATTTTTTTCCACGACAATTCTAGAAATAAATTGGATTTACATTTACCTTTCCGCTCATATGAATAAACACACAAAGGATGCAAATACTACATTAATTACACAATAACAAAATATTATGCTGTGTTAATGGAGAACAGTTAATAATATCCAGGAACAAAAAAAATGTCACATAATCTAATCAAAATGTACTCATAATTATCAATAATCTCTCAATCAATGTTCATTTCAAGTCCACTAATTGATCAAATTTCGAGTATTTCATAACTCTTGAGGTATAGGCCTACTTCAATAATTAGAGATTACTAAGGAATGTATAGAATGAAACTCATGAAACAGACAGAAACTTTCTGGAACGCTTATGACCGGTTCACGTGACTTATCGTCACGGAAAAAGGTGCAAACTTCACTGTGAATTATCGATACTATTTCATTGCATATATTCAAGACAAAAAACAAGTTAATTGAAGAAATAGCTTACTAGGATTCTATTTGATTTTTTATCACATCTCAAAACATTCAGTTTTGAATTCCCAAAAAGGTAATAGCAATAATTTTGAAAATATCAATTTGATTCGAAGCTTATCATCAAACACTCACAAATGGATAATATACTCTTCTGCTGTGTTTCAGTGCAAGTTGGCAAGTCTACATATCCTGTCGTTGGCGGTTTGGAATTGAAATGCAGACTACCAAGACCACCAACAAAAGTGAATCAAGGTAAATACAAATGTTTTGTTAATATTCGACAGCACAATTTTTTTCCAATACGAAAATACAGCCCATAAATTGTCAGTGTTTTTTCAACTGGAATATTGTGTTTTGATATTGGTCGTTGACTAAATACACATCAGAAACGTTCGGGACAATTTAGTTGATTAACAGTCGCGTAGCCGTATACATATACATATAATTGTATTCACGTGATACATAGGCGCAAATCACCCGTGCGCTTGTGGTGTGGGATAGGGGAGACGATCGCTCGGAACCGTTATCATCTCATTGCAACACAACACATTGGCTGTCATAATTGATTGTCGCATTGAGCTACTGATTGACAACCAATCATATCAATCCCAATCAGTGTAAAACGTTTAGGCACATCACTGTTAATGACGGATGAACCAGTCATTCATTATTCATATACTTCATTTGACACTATCGACCGTTTGTGCTAATGGTGACGATAGACGGGTACGGTCAATCAGGTAATGTTTTAAACAAAAAAGTTCAGATTAGCTAATATGTGTATCACTTTGATTGAACGGTTCTATCATTACGAAAGTGATGTAGATTAAATCTAGTAAAAGTAAAGTAATCTTGTTGGTGACGTGTACCTTTAATCCCAAAGATCTATTAATTAATGAACTGAGAAAAAACATAATTTATTGACGGCTGTCCATATGTATGAGATACCAAAATGATGGAACGTAATAGATAAAATATGAAAACATAAAATTTTACACATATTGAATATAGAAAAAGACATAACAGTGGAGAAAGAAGTAATGCTATAATAAAAATCATTACAGTATTATAATACATGATTAGCATTACATTTAGAGTTATAGGATCCTCCTTATTATAATGCAATCAATTCATTCCTCAAGGTCACTCCAACCAGGCAATTGAGCTATTACACACAACCATTAGGCCGGGCTGGTTGAATGGATCACAGCCTTCTCAGACACGGCCTTCCTGTCACGATTTACAATAAAGATCATGAAATCACGGCAAACTTCGAAGTGTCACTTTGAGTTTGACATAAAAATGCAAATAAAATATAGTGAATTGATGCTTTTGACTTCCAACCAAGGGCCTACGGCCAGTGACTACTGCTCTATCGTCTAGGCCAAGGATAGGCCTGAGTGATAAGTTTACTCAACGTTGTAATGGTTATTATAGGTACATAGCTAGGCCCTAGGCCCATAACTAATCCTAGTCAATGCTCTAGTCTAGTATACCTAGGGCATTAGCCATTAGCTTCGGTGGCATTGTAAGATGTCAAATCATTTTATAATATATGCACTGGCTGCATCAATAATATAAGCATGGTCAGATACTATTTCATGACCACGAATGATTTTAAATTAATTTTACAAATAAGATTCTGGAATATGGTATTAAAAGGTATAAGATCTTGATTGGCTCAATTGTTGATGAGATGGATACAATATTGTAATTAATATTGTGTTGATAATATATTGTTATTTCAATATGATGCTTCAAATCTGATTCAAATAATTCAAGCTGATTCAAATATCCATGAAATGTGTGTCATAAAACTGATCCAGTAAATAAGAGAGATATTTTGACTATATAAAATATTTTTCATCAATATACTTTATTTTTATCTTGTAATATGTAGCCATTCAGTAGTGATACAAATGTTCGAAGTCAGTACTATAATAAATATTGTATATCTACTACTGTAAGTTAGTTGAACGTACCTACATATTCTGCCGTAAAATATATAACGCACATTCAGCATAATTTATATATCAAGCTCACGATTATATACCGATATGTTCATTTTTCAACCTATTATAATAGATCGACTCACACTTATGTCCACACATTTTTTTTCAGGTATAGAGAATAGTTATCAAGTGGAACAAAATTATATAAATATACATTTGTGATTATCCTACCGTTTCTTATTAATGACCCGACCAGCAGCTAGGTTATTTGGGGATACGAATGGGTGGAACAAACATACCCTATGTAGAACTCGAACCCACGCCCAACTTAAATTCAGTTTCTAAAGCAGTATTCAATTTAACTGAGCCAGAGGGGCGACAATATAATCGAGAGATAAATAAATATGAACGTATAATACAATGCATACACAAAATGAGTAAATGTATAAACACAGAATGTGTAGCACAAACGACACAGCCACCCCCACATTAATATTTAACTCACCTCCTCCACTCTTAAGCCCAATATTGTAAATAGCAATAAGTTTTCCTTTACCATGGAGAATGCATTGTTAATATTTCATTACATGTGACCACACAGGTCAAGCCATTTGACCGGATGAGGTTGTCCTTATGCTTTTAGCATGTTCTCTTGTATACCAGTAGCATTATATACTTGAATCCATGATACAAGAAAGTTTTCCACCAACATAACAAACACAAAATACTAACGTTATAATTAGTGGTGCTTACAAAGTCGATGATTCATCAGGACGAGATTTACAAACAAAAACACAAATACCTTTATACATATATATATATATATATATATATATATATATATATATATATATATATATATATATATATATATATATATATATATACTGGGTTTACCGACACACTATGATGAGATGAAGGTTTCTTGGGTAATGGGAAGGAAGCAGTCGTGGCCTATATTGTGGAAACCATTCTGGCATCAGCCTAGACTACAGAGGGAAACCACGAAAAACCCCTGTAAAGATGGTCGGCGGCGGGGATCGAACTTTCGGGGGTTCTAAATTCCCCTCGCCTCCCGGATCACATGGAGCGAGCGCATTGACCACTGCGCTGCATGTGCCGGTACATATTTGTTTCACGTTCCCTTGAGTTTCTCTACAGTACCGAAGTTTTTAGAATAATTAAGTTGGTAGACGATCCTCTTCTTTCGTGGATACAAGTATACTTCGTTCACGTGTTCTCTATGTTAAGGGACCCTCGATATAGTCGTTCAAGCCACAGTTTTACTCTGGATATATTATGCGAGAAGCGGGCCCGAGAGACGCCACCCCAACGACAGAGAACTATACCCACAAGGTTAGATAAACTGACCATAGTACTTCCTACCACTCACGTGTGTGTACGAGGAAAATGCGCGACATTTTCTCACGCTGATGCTTGACTAGCACGATATGATAATAATGTGGAGAAGTGGAAGTTTATGTTGTTGTTGTTTATAGGTTATGTTATATAGGTTATCATCGAATAATGATTGGAATAGATGAATTGACTCGGTATAAAATGATTATCATTATATACATTTCTATATAAATGTGGAATTTTTGCAAATTGAAATCTAGTTTGCATGTACAGAACAGAAGCTCTCTCGAATAAGACTGACTGTTACATTTTTGTTGAAAATTTTTATTTCTCGATCAGAAACTGATGAGTTCCATTATTGGACCATCTTTAAAAACAACATTTATCCAAATTAACAGATAAAGTTGTGTTCAAAAAGTGCACAGTTAATTTTGTTTTTCCAGCTTGCTCAAGTTTTTTATATTTATACGAATTCTCTCTAATTTGTACATAAATAGGAAGATTTACCAACAACAGGCAAATAATGAGACAAAAGTAACGAATCTAATCGAAGAGTAGACCGAAATGATTCACTCATAGTAGAAAAAAAATGAAAATTGAAGATGAGAATGTTTATATCTTTACATTTATTTATAATGGATAAGATCTATTGGAGTCGTTGAATGATATATGAGATGGTGAGATGATGAGATGAAATGTTATTTCATTTTGGATTTTTGGATAGCATCAAGAAATCGACCGTGGCCTGATCCTAGTATTGACCTGAACGACAGAGGGGAACCACGAAAAAAACTGTCAGGATGGTCGACCATGGCTTGAATCGAATCCTGGTCTCCTGATTGTTTCATTGTACTACCCACTCGACCACTCTTCTCAATAAAACGTTCATATATGTATAAATATATATATATATATATATATATATATATATATATATATATATATATATATATGCGTATATAAAATGGAAGATGAAGTAAAACATCTTCGTTACCAACAACATGAGTGAATAGACTTCATACTAATTGTTGACATACCATTAAATTGCTCCCAACTCTATAGTCTCTGTCATATGCTGTTAGTGTTCTCTCTTATTATTTGCGTTGTCACGTGATGAAAGAGCGAGAGGGGAAGGGGTAGTCAAACAATCACCATCCCTGACCAGTATTGTATTTACAGAGACCAATTAGACTATGCGTATCATCGGGCGAATAGCCATATCTAAATACACACAGATATTTACACACCATTACATGTAATGATACAGTTGCCAGTGGGCTTATCCTTAAAACATACTCTATTTGTGAGACAATGTAACACGTGTCGAGTTTAATGCGTTAAATAATGTAATAAACTATATGTGTTGCACGTTTTGCTTGAAGTGAGAGATTGATTTATCTAAATATCAGCGTTCTAAAAAAGTGTATAGATGGTTATGCAAGAGCGTTAAAGGTATTCCAGAACTGTGATTAACTATAGCTAGTGCTGCAAATCAGAAAAATCTGCTGTTCACCACTTCACAAATTGCACTATCGTATCTTCTATATTACAATACGCGCATAGGATTTAGTTTCAATGATATTCTGTACGGCTTTTTCTGCATAAAAACAGAAAGGCAAAAATACCTTCCCTACTCGTATTTTCATTCTGTATTTCTACTTTCTATATAAAAGCTTTCATTGTAGGTCACCTTTCGGATAAATCGAAAAAATACAGTACTATAGTCGATCCAGTATAAGTCGAATATCACAATAATTCGATTCACAACATATTTTGAGCTTTACCAATTATTGTATGCAAAACTGAAAGATACAACATATAAAGCTGTCACTGCCACTTAGACAAGTTGTTACAGTTTGTATTAGGTGTATTCATCGGTACGATAGCTGTATAATCCAAGATAACATGAATATAAAGTTTGCAAGAAAATTCGTCCTTCTTGATGAAAACTCAGCTCTGAGAGAAGGGATAATCGCTCTATTTACCATAGCTATAATTTTATATTCATCTCTACATTTGTCAATTAGACCCATTACTTATCTGAAATGGATTTGATATATAATCGATATACTATAAAGGGATCAAATCAATGTTTCTTTAGTATTTGATACAAATGATTCGTGCAGTTTTCCTCAAACAGAATTAACATTCAATTATTTACTTATTTGCGCTAAATTGTTGTCAGTTCCATAACGTTCTATATTGAATACTCCTCATTAATGTTTTTGTCTTACATTAATAACATCTTTGTGGGTGATTTTCGAAAAGCATTGAAAATGTAGGAAATAACTTATTCAGTCTTATTCATTAGATAACATTTTGCATGCTAAAATCGTCTCTTATATATGCGAAACTTTTCTTGTACAATAGACTCATTTACCTGACGATTTTCTATGGAAGTGTGATTACGTAAGCCACTCCCTTCACGGTACCTTACTTCCGAAACTTGTCTAACTTCAATACTACTAATATAATCATTTATTCCTCTCATTTCTTGTATTCATCATCTTCTTCTTATGTTAACACGCTTATATGCAACTAGGTTCAAAGGTTTCGTCTAATATTGAAGTTATACTGTATGAAAAGCGAGTATTCATGCATGACAGATGATAGAAACATGACGAACATGATGATCGAGAGCACAGAATTACTACGTATAGAATAATATATTTAATCAACTATTGTTGATGTCGTTTTTTATAGGTTATGTTGAAGGTTATGATCGAATAATGATAGGGATAGATAAATTAATTCGATAAAAAAATGATTATTATAATACACATTTTTAGTTCGGTCGCTTACTGTCCTTTACCTGTGTCCCATAATATTTGATAGACTAATTTACTATGATCAAACAAAATTGTTAGCTCAATAAAACTGCAACATATTTTTTTCTTCAACACTTTTGGTATAAGTGTATCCATGAAAAAAGAAGGAGATCGTCGTCCAAAAAAACAAATACGAATATCATTGTAAATGTGTATAGTTGTAGTATCATATGACATTTCAATTTCTAAAGAAAAGATTTACGGATAAAAAAAGATCTTCTGAAAGCTACAGCGAGATTATATAACTACCAAAGTTTGCCTTCATCTCTCGTGAATACAAGTATATCTGAGATAGCCAGACGTCAGATAGTGTACAAGCGTAGTTTGTGAGTCTGTCCTAGAATGGAATTAACTCAGAAGTCCATATAAGACTTGAACTAGCTAATGGATGAAGTCTACCAGTCATTAGTACTATAGCCATTAGGCATTAAATAATGACACCCTTAAGTTTACTTTGTATACCGTACCCATAATACCTTCCTCTCACCTGAAGCCAAACAACGTTAGAAAAACTCAATTCATTTATTCATACATCGTTACAATGCAAAGTGTTTTTTTCTCACTTTTCAACAGAAAAACTCTAAAAACATAATGTATTGAGTATACCGTAAACACAATTGACCATTATTTAATAATGACATATTTATTTTGTTTCTCAACCATCATATCGGTGATTCCCATTTTTATACCAGTAAAAAAATTCAAAATCTGAAACAATATTCTCAAACACAATATAAAATTAAATTCATACTTTGGAAGTTATAGTTTTCACATTTTATACATCAACCTGCGGATTTCTTATAGTCTATTGTGTGTGATTCATAATTACCTAATTCACAATTATGACGATAATAATACCGTGCCATAGAACATGTAGCCTACAATTATTATAGCCCCACAACGCCCCCTCCTCCCCCGCCCTTCTACAACACCACTCCACCCCCACCGCAACATTATCACATCAACGACGCTTTGCGATCTTCACATAGATAAGCGGATGAATGTATGAGATACAAGGGAGGAATAAGTTGTCGGAAGACATCTGTATAGAAAACAAGTAACTTATACAAGCTAGGTATTTAATTTGTGAAGAGATTTTAAATCATTAATAATAATATAATTATAAGCTTAGACAAGCCTAATGTTCTTTGTTAGGCTTTGGTCTTTTATGTTGTAATTTAATTAGATTAGATATATATAGAGAGAGAGTTCAATGATATTGAAGGGGTGGGCCGCTAAGAACACCGTACATATATATATATAATGAATTAATGTATCGCAGAAGAAGTATTATCGAAGAATAAACTAATGTGATGAAAAATGTGAATCCATTTTCTGATAGCGTTTTCAGAAACCAAAATGTCATAAATGTTGGAAAACATTTTCTTCTAAGAAGTGGACTTTTCAAAAAAATACAAATTAGGAGAAAATTAATTACAGTATGTTGATGGTCTTTCATATGATCATTTATATACCCATAGAATATTTCAAATACATAATACGAAAATACAAACGTATGCCTATATATATATAATTGAAGTTTTTCCAATAATTGGATCATTTTAAACATTTGTAAACTTTGTTTGGTATAATAATGATGATCTTGATCTAGAGAACAACGATCAATTTTTTTTAAAGATTCAAGTATTTGAATAAAGAATTACTTCCATTTTCAGGCAAATAATGCGATAAAAGTAATTCAATGATACTCTTTTACTTATGACTAGAATTTCAATTAAAAAATAAACATTGTCGAAATGAAGATAATTTTTGCCAATATCGTACCTCCAAATTCATCTCATCTCACAGCGGTGTACTTAAAGTGAACTTGATGGTTCTCCGGTTCATTTTATTCGTCTTGCTGTACCGTATCATATCGAACTTGCAGTGTTTTGCTGGTGTAAGACATTGGTCAATAAGATTAGTCCACTAATGAAGAAGACGTGTATGTGATTAGACGTTAATCGGGGGTTCGACGCTCATCAGGGTGCAGGAGAGAATACCACCCCACCCCATCCGCTCTCCCCCCACCTTCTCACCCACAAGTGATCGAACTACGTGATTGGCTGCAATCGACTCGGCGGAAGTTATGTACACGTCCAGTATACTCGCGTGTTTAAGTTAATTACGACGTATAGTCCTGGACAAAATGTTGAACAGAAATATAATATGTACATATTAAAAATTATTCGTCTATGTTGATATCTATCTGTGTTTTTTTCTGAAATGAGGATGGAAATAGTAATTAAATGATCGCTCGTATCACTTTTATTCGATTTCTAGATTTATCTTCAACCTTTCTATTCACTATATAAAAGGACTCATGAATGAAGAATGATTATTTATTAATGAATGTGGAATTTAATGAGCGCAGTGTATTCTGTAATTAAAATATTTTTTTTTAAAAGCAATGAGAATATTTTAGATGAAATTATCCCCAACTTTATCACACCACAATAATTATAAACCATAGTCCCCATTGAGTGACAATAAAGTATTCTATATTGGGAAAAATCGATAATCTAATGATTTCACATTCAAAATAACAGTAATGAGGCCAGCTGTATAGGATTCATACGGAATGCATCATTTTTCTTGACTACATTTTCAGCTTAACAGATGATGAAAAGTAGTAGCTGTAAATAATGGAGATGTTGAGTCATCAAGAACATAATGGTGGTTGAAGACAAATTCCTCACAAATTGACAAGAAATTCTTTTGACGACGACAATTTCTACAAACGAATAATTCTTTCCGAACAAATCAATTATCGACCTCAATCAATAACGATTCAAACTTCATAAACGGAATAACTATATTTAAATTAAACTCGAAAATGTTGTATTTGCGAGTGTACCGATTTTCCATCCCCGTCACGTCCGTCACTAATCCGTCACTAACGAGGCGCTCGTCTTGCTCTGAGGGGTTGGGGGGGGGGAGGGGAGAGGAGAGTCGCTGAAAGGGGAATCTTCCCTCTGTGTGTGTGTGCATGTGCGAACCTCGGACCGAATCTTATCAATTTCATCCCCCGACGAGAAAAGTTTCACCTGTTAATATTTCGCGTATTCGAAAAGTATATAGGACTCATTCTTCAAGGATTAGATGAAACGGGAAGATAATATCAACTTTTAACACCATTGCTATGGAACAGGATGAAAAGACTAATCGTTCCGGGGTATTTGAAGAACAGGAAGCATGTTGGAGGAATGAAATAAAATGTGTGGGGATGCGGGAGGTGTAAGAAAGAAGACTATTTTTAGAGACACTTCGAAACGTTATCTATAACAACCGACATCCTTAAATTGTTCGAAGGATATAATAATAATTATATCGACAGAAATTATACGCTTAAGAAATATCAGACGATCGAAGCTAGGAAGTACTTTAGAACAACGCAATAAGAGTCCAGGGTTCGAAACTGTGATTAACCGATAAAAATATCCCATCTTTTTATAAAGCTCTATATAACACTTTTAAGGCTAATAATATATATTCACCGATACATTATGTTCCCATAAACCTTTTGAGATTATTTCTCTTTTAATAACCACCGAATGAAAATACCTATTCTAAAAATACTAACTAATAAAAGAGGAAGGAAATATCGTAACGTTATACAACAAAGCCAAGAGCAAAGTGGACATACACAATAGAAGTGAACAGTAATTTCACTTGGATAGATCGTTTGAAATCGATAATAAAATGAAGGAACGCATGCCGCGACTATCAATATTGCAGTCTGTTTGTTTGTACACGCGATATGAAACATTGACAAGGTCCGGCGGACCAAGTCTCGGAGTCAATTGGGGGGTACAAACAGGGGTGAAAGTTCAATAAGAGGTCACTCGGGTATTGCGTTTGTGCACCTTTGAGAAACGATCCAAATATGAAAGGGAGAGACGAACATTTCCTGTATGGAGAATAACAGGATGTTGGATTTTCTGAAATATGATTATGTTAGTTTTTTCACAAGCACATATTTTTATATAGAAATAGTTCGTGATGAATAAGCAGAAAGTTTGTAAGTAAGCAACTCCTGCATGGATCCTACGTCGTTGAACAACTTAAACTATAGTTAGGTGGTCCAAGTGTGAATGATCTATACTGTTAAATTTACGTCATAGTAAAATTAAAAAGGATTTAGGGGAATAGACACTCTTTATCTGGGTTAACCGCTTTATATCAAATAAATTGTGATACTTTCAGATGTAAGACAAATTGGTTGAATGATGTCAGGCAAGTGTTTTAGCCTTTATCTCAGTTATACTACTTACCTCCCCGCTGCCGCTAACCGAGCTGTAATCGTCGAGGGTGAAAGAGAGACATTGATCAAGGGTTTGGGGGAGAATGGTGGGGGGAGGGGGGGGGTGAGAGAGACGACGTAATCTTTTTATTTCTACTCGACAAACTCTGAATCAACTACTACTAGAGCCCTCTATGAACGAGATGCTACAATGTGTTCAACACGGTGAACGCAATGGGATTCCCTGTTATGGTTTAGCTCTACGAGATGTGTTTGTGTGTGTGTGTGAGAGAGAGAGAGAGAGAGAGAGAGAGAGAGAGAGAGAGAGAGAAAGAGATACATAGGAGGTGTAAAGAGAGGAAGATAGGAAGATGCAGGTATAAAGGGAGAGATAGAGAGAAGAAATAGCGAGAAGAGAAAAAGTGAGATGTGATGAAAATCACCAAGCAGAATATTCCATCCATGTGGCAGTATCGTGATTCTATTCATTTGATATAAAATAGATGCGTGTTTTCGATCATGGAATGTGAAATAAACACTTGTTCAATCACTAGCGCTTGGGGTGGCTCATAGCATGAGCATTAACGGTTAGAAGAGAATTTAGGGTCTTAACTTGTAGGTTATTCCTTTTTGGTATTTGATTTCTATATTCCTAACAACAGATATTGTACATAATGGGTGGTAAGATCGCCCTTGTGGGACCCCGTCCAAACGAGCCTACATTTCATCCTCAGTATTAATAGGGTAACAATGATTCTGTATCAAGTTTCGATGTTATTAAAAAAAATCTGTGGTCCGACTGATAACCCCTCAATATTACTTCTGGACAGGTTGCTCAAGAAATAGAAGTCTCGATCAGTTGATTCTTAGGTCAGTTTATTTTTAGTACGGTTGATTTCTAGTATAGTTGGTCGTTTTTTAGGTTAGTTGGTTTTTAGTACAGTTTAATTTAGATCAGTTTATTTTTAGTACAGTTGATCAATCTCAATTTTACATAATAAATTTCGAATTTCTGTGGTTCATCTGAATTAAGGTAATATAAATCTATAGTCTGATAAATACAAATCAAGAGTCGCATATTACATAAATAAATTGTAGGCTTATTGCTCTTTTACTTTCAAAAAAAAAAAAATCATAAAACCATGTGTAACCATATATTGAAAAATACACGTCGTATTCCTAGGCAATGGTGTAGTGGTGAGCTGACGTTTCATTTCAAAAACTTGAAAATCATTAATTCAACTTTGGCTTTCAGAAAGATAAAACGTCCAACATAATGTGGCTGTGTTATCATGATCAGTTTGACAGATGAAGATGAGACTCTGTTGGGCTCATTGAATGTTTCTCTGTGGAGCGCACAAAAATGTCCTTACGATGAGAAATTAATGACAAATTCATCAAAATTTCATTCTGAACCAATCGAATGAATGTGTTCTCCGTATTCAGAGTTCTCAATGAGTAATCTCCAAACATATTCACGAGTTCAGATAATTATTCCATTATCTTCCACCACTTATGATAATTTCTTGTGGTTTTATATCACATGTACACAAGTTTGTAAGGACGTCACAACGTATGAAGCAAAACGCAAATGAACCTCTTTTCATAGATTGTCGTTCAACATCTTATAGAGGCACAGTGTTGTTATATTATGAATAATTATGTAAATCGGCTTAAATACTTGAAGGAAAACATGTTAAGAATGTCTATAAGTAAGACTTCAAACAAATTCTATTGTATAAGTTATTACAAAATACCAACATATTATACATATTAAAGTGTGTGTGTGTTGTATGAATAGGAGAGTCTATAATTGCGCAAGCATTAAGAAAACCTTCTATTGAAATAGACTTATATGCTTGTATAGTAAGGTAGACGGTAATTAGCTGATTAGTATGTAACATGTTAATGAGGATCAATGATGTGAGTGGTGCAAAACAAAGTGTTCGGAAAATAGATGTATTTTCGTATATACATTCAAGAGGGAAATGTCAAGAGAAAGGCGGATAAACGAGAAGCATGTGGGCTGAAAATAGCTCCAGTAATTATGTGAAATTATCTGAAACCGCAAAACACATAGGCCTAGATAATACAATGATGATGTTCGAGAATATCTATATAATAGACTCATCCTTATTGAAACCGAAATTTGACTATCACGAAAAGATGTGGGGAAGGTATATAACAAGGGATAAGCCAGAAATGTGTAATGAACAGATTTTAAGTTCAAACGAGCATTATCTTATATTTTCAACAAATACAACAAATACAATAAATTCATTGCTTGAATTTCCACGTACAATATTACAACTGATTCAATACAATTGGTAACGGTAAAATAAGTGTAGACCTATTATAAAAATGTAGGCCTGTATTGTAGATATACGTTATAGTCGGAGAACAGTTTCCAAGAAGGTAACCACACGAATGATGGAATACAAAAGTGCTGGGAGACATAACAGTGTTATTGACTTGATATAAATTACATTTGTGCATAGTGTGTCTATAATTGAAAATTCTATTATGGACGAACTTATTGAGACTGGTTATACCTATTCTATTTTCATTTTCCTACATCGTTTTTTCTTTCTCATCATGACTTACTTTCCTCTCCTCTTCCCTCTCCCTCGTATCAATACAGCCAACATTCATGCACGACATTTCTAATTCTCTTTGAACATATTGCTAATATTTGATATGTGACGTCAGTCACTCTCTCTCTCTCTCTCTCTCTCTCACCCTCTCTCTCTATCTCTCCATCTCTTTCTCTCCCTCTCTTGGGAGAGAAAGTCTCTCGTTAACGCAATCCTTTAAGGGATAAATGTTTACTGACCCTAACATGTACTTATACTGTCTATACTTCAATTCTAGAGTATTTCGCGTTCTCTACCACCACAACAAAATTAACTCAGTCAGTTATTTCTGAAAATATATTCTTTCATTTTTTTTAATTGTCATAAATATAGTCATTCTACTAAATCACTGCTGTTTTGTAAACCTTATTACTGAAATTATCACAGAAATGAGCTAGAAACGGTTCGATTTTATTTGTTATATTGGTAAGCAACGGCCAACACTAGTGCATTGAATTGAAGTATAGAATAGCCATGGTGTGTCGACTGTAGGTAAATGTCATGTCTACACATACCCTGATATAATGTGTATTTACTAAGCATGGCGTAATACAGTTTTTTATCCCTCGATCTCTATGATCAAGCAATCTCTTGGAGAATTAGACTATCCACGTGTGCTCAGCAAACGTGAAGTTCACAGATAACATACGTGTTTTCGCTTCGGTGATTATTTCATTACATTTTCGGTTAAAACAAACTGAAATCAAAGTCGCTGAAAACTTGTCCATTTATTTAATTTCAGTGATCATTTCTTACGGCGACGCTGAAGAGCGTATACCGGAATAAAGTCGACACTTCGGGGTACTTCATTAAGTAGATGGTTGTAAAATGTGGTTAGTGTTCAGGTAAGATTGTATAACCAAACCCATGTCACACAACCGAGTCGACTTAATTCCGGTATACGCTCTTCAGGCACCCCTTTCTTACAACCGATAAAAGAATTCGCCTGTGGGCTTCTTATCAATGATGAACACAGAAATATAAACCAATATAGGCATAAAGATTTACTTATCTGATATTTGGTCTCCCAAATTTTCTCCAATTAATTCTAATAAACTGAATTTCTAGGTCGTTGTAATTTAAAATGTAATACAATGGTACGTTGACATCCACGGTACTAGATGCAGCTTCTCCAAAAACCCATTTCTCCGGTAGTTCATTTCCCAGACAGACCAAATCTCAGAAAAGGTATACCTATTAGAAAAACATGTCGGAAAACTAGGCACAAAATATTTTTTCCCGAATTTGAATTTTGAGAGCTATGTATATACAATGGTGGACATGTTTGATGAGTTTAATAGAAATTGGTTTAAGCGGTGTGGTTTATCATTGCATTTCACATTCATATATATGGCTCATCCTTATGTAGGCCTATATAATTATGTTGCATTTTCCTCTAGGCTTCCTAGTGAATATGTTATAATACAACTCTCTCCAGAATAATTTGACGTGAATACGTCAATAAAATTGATAAAATTGAATTGAAATTGATAAAATTGAATTTGATTGATCGGGTGCAGCCTAGGAATCTGACCGTCATGAACGTCGGCTCTGATTCACAACATACCGGTCGGGTCACCTTGCACACAAAATCAGTGTGTCGCTATGAAGTATGGGGAAAATGACAAATATTGCTTCAGCATTATCTCTCTCTTTCTCTCTTTCTTTTTTCTCTCTCTCTCTCTTTAACACACACAATTTAACGGCGATAAACACTTTATCTGCTAGCGTTGCTTTAAGATAGAGTTGGGAGCAAGACTTTCTGCTATCTCATTGGCACACCCTCTGTGCACAATTGGGCCAATCAACCCGTAACAAATAAGTAATTCACATGAAAATTACGACCCAGCGCAGACAACTTTGAGTTTTTCTCAGTGATCTCATTCATCACCACCGTCAACTATCAGGTTATCCTCGCGTCTTATCAGAGCATTAAGTGTTCTGAACATTCTGCAATAATAATGTGACATCTCAAACCCCTGACAAGTTTCTTGCATGCAAGAAGTTCAAGAGTTACCAACCCTGCCGCACTTAACCGTGTCAAGGAAGACTAATTCGGTTGAAGATTGGTTAAACTGATGAATTACTCAAGTGACAACTACTGTCAATCAACCTCGGTAATGGCAATCCAACAAACATACAGGCCAGTTGGACACCAATCCTAACCCTCTCTCTTTTTTTTATTGCCAGTATTATGCTCGGTATTTTTGTCGTGTTATCGAGTTGAAGAAATCAAAGGGTCATGTCTTTGAGAAATACTTGACATTTTCATTTATCAGCTAACTGAGCTAATATATCCATCGAATGAAAATGAGTCACAAATTGAAAAAGAGAATTATAATAAGGCCTGCTCATAAGTGTAATTTTAGAAACCTCTGTACTTTGGCGATCTGAACCACAGTGGTATATAACCCGTCGAATGGACTTCATACCAGTGATGCACCCATAATTATTCTATACACAGATAGATATAATTTTTTCATTTTTATCCATTGAACTAATAAGTTATAAAATCATAATTTCATCTTTATAGTTCTAAATATTCAAATAAAAATATCGATATTACAATTTTTTCCTTGATACTTCAGTTACCGGATATTAATTCACGGTTGGTAAATCTGTAAAGTTTGGTTTCTAGTTCGGATTAGTTGCTGATTCGATTGAGGTGGTAGAGTACATTTTATTCTGTGATTCACTAACTTGTCTTGAGAGTTCTAGGTAAGGGAGAAAAGCGATGTAATCAACAGCTAAACTTCAGAGCTAAGCTACCTTACATTATTGACAAGCCCTGAATTACTTACGACGATCACAGGGTAAATAATTAGCAACTGAAACTTGTGGATATAAGTGAGAATCAGACATATCCCTATGGATAGTCTCGGTTTGACTCCGATACACCGAAAATAATGTACACCAAAAATAACGTAAACCGAAAATAATGTACACCGAAAATAACGCACATCACAGATAACGTACACCAAAAATAGCGTACACCGAACATAGCGTACACCGAAAATAGCGTATACCGAAAATAACGTACACCGAAAATAACGCACATCAAATATAACGTTCACCGAAAATAACGTACACCGAAAATAACGGATAGCGAAAAAGTTATTTCATCTGCTGACTCTACTGAGAGGACAATTCAGGGTGGAGTTACGATGATGTATTTAAATAGTTGGGACTATTCCCCTCTGACCAAACTGAAATACTATCATGTATGAAAATATCGTTCTAGTTCGGAGTACGCTATTTTCGGTGTTTCGGGGTATGAAACTGTACCGTGAACACAAGCACGTGCAATGTGATCACAAACACTTCAAAAATGAATAAATATCATGATCTAAATGGTGCCCAACGAGCCCACCATCAGCTAGGCTAGGATATTAGTAGATTAGTAGACGTTTCATGTAAAAATCATCCTCTTGCATCTAGGTAAACCTAAGCCACATATCTTGACTTGTGAAAGTTACTATATAGTAAACAATGCTTATTATAGTGTTTTCTCGTTATTCCTGGCAATCCTGCCGATGAAAGAGAATTCTGTTATTAAATGACAGCAGGAGGTGGAAACGCTTGGACGATCATTCCGCGAACCGAACAAGAAACAAATTACAAAAGATTATTTCAGACTTTGATTTTTTTTTATCCCTTTTTCGTTTTGTTTTTGACAGCTTATCTAAATTCCATCAAATGCATCAATGAGGCAACCTATAAATATAGTCTACTGTCTCCACTATATACGTTACACCGAAAATGTATAAAATTGTGTGTGTTTACACATACAGAAGTTTTTTTTTCTATTCGGCCATAGTTACACCGCTCAAAATAACACAATGATCAAAATTATTATTTCAATTAAATTTTAATGAGTGAACTTCCTGTTATAGTGGCTCGTGTGATCGATTTAATGTAATAGCTTGAAGCAGCCAAATATTGTTAGCACGTAAAACGGATAGCCTACACTTACTTCATTTTAAATGAAAGAAAATTAGATGAGTCATTTCATTTTCCATTCCAATTTAAAGTCGTGTTTTCGTTTCTTTTTTTCATTGTAATACTCGCAATGTTTCTCGTCATCTCCTTGTCTCGTTCTCTCTCTCTCTTTTTCTCCTCTTTCTCTCTCTCTCTCTCTCTCTCTCTCTCTCTCTCTCATTACTGGTCCATAACTGTTGTTGTTTTAAGCGCCCGTCCCAATCAGACAAAGCAGGGGATAAATGGGTGGGGGGGTGGGGGGAGGGGGGAAGAGAGCACCTCGTTAAGGGATGAAGCATGAGGGATGCTGAAAGGGGGAGGAAAGGGGGACAATCATTATAACCCACCTCGGGGGGAACTAACAGGGTTTGCTTAATTATCAACAGTCAATTAATTGGGGAAAAAGGGAATATGTTTGCTTATAGTTATACATAATATTCTCGCTACTGTGCTATGCATTGTATGCACATAATATAGTCTCCGTGTGTAAAATTTGATGAGTACATGCAGGCTATCGTATGTGTCTGAAAATGTTCCCCACTGAAGGCAAAGTGAAAAAATATTTATAAGTTATCCCATGTAATTAAATTAGTAAAATAAAGTTTGATGCGACATAAACACAGCAATTGTATATTCGATCTAAGGTTGATTTGGCCACTAAATGACTGCTACAATATTGTCACTTTCATTGTTCCCGACAATAATTGATTTTAGTTTTATAGAATATTACTTGTTCACTCACTAGTTAATATGAATTAATTGATTCGTTTTGGTTACTTTCAAGTATTTCTTATTCAAAATAAGAAATCATCAAGTTCAATGTAAGAATTGAATATTTTTCTCTTTTATTGACAATATTATTGACAATACATTATTGACAATACATTGTTTTATTAACAATATTATTGTTTTATTAAGACGTACGAATGAGTGGATGATGGTTGAAGAATGTTTACTAAACCCCTGTCTTATGCGGAACTCGAACTCACGCCCAACTTGAGTTCATTTATAAAGGAACAAATTGACTGATTGAGCCCAGACAGCCAACAAATGGTATTTTCTGAAATAATGGGAACTTTAAAAGCTCAATGTTGAAAAATTGGAAAATTGCACTTTGAAAATGTGTATAGATATGTATAATAATTGGTTAAAACTAATTGCTTGTTTTTGCCAACAATTCAGCCAAATTTAATCAGCAAATATACGTGTTAATCAGAATCAGCTCTTGACTGTAATAATTTCTTTCGAATATAAAAATAATAAACGCTATATGTGTTTATATAAGCGACGTCGCGACGCCACTGTACGTCTGTACGTCATAATTCACGAACATCATTAATATCTTGCCACGACGGTTTCCATCATGTTGAATGCTGAGGTACAATTAGTGTTCAGCCTATTAGTGCACTACCGATATAGAGAGACGTGTCTTTGTAGAACGGTTTGCAAAGGCTTAAGTTACACCATTAACATATATACAAATCTGTATAGCGAGTAATGTATCTTTATAACGAGATGAAGTGAGAGGGCGAGAGGGAAGTGGAAACGAGTCAAAGAGAGTTGGACTATCATCATTAGAAATGACGAACTCTGATAATAATATTTGTTTGTAATTTGATGGTTGCGGTAGGTGCCTATACCCTATCGTCTACCACCCTTCCTCTCATCCCATCTCTACGTCCCTTTGAATCCGCACCCAACAATGGTGTCGCCAATTATTCGTATACAGACATTGATAGAATATACAGAAAATATTCGCGTTTTTCGTATAATTATATGTTTGTTAGGTTTGTGTCAAATGAAATTTGTGAAGAGAAGTACCGGTAGCCAAACCCCTCACATTACCAGCTGGTTGCTCCGGGAGTAAAAGTTTTGATCGATTGGTATCCAGTACAGTTGATTTTGATGACAATTGATTTTTGAAAAAATCAAGTTTTGTTACAGTTAATTTTTACCTCAGTTTATTTTCATTGCAATTAGAACCAATTCTCTATTTAGAATAACCACATGTGAAAATAGTGACTTGGAGTCAATTTTGTAAAGCTTATTCTCCAATGCTAGGTAAGCGCGTTGAGTTGAAGTGTATTATTGAGATTATAATGGAGCATCACAAAAATTCCAGAAAATATAATATATTAACTTTAGGCCACAAGTTATATGGAACTGTTCCATTTATTTTCCAAGTAAAAGATCAATAAAATGGTAGTGATAGGCTGGGTGAAAGTAGTTGCGTATAATCTATTCTAACCACATTTGAAAATAATTGACATATACGGCATTTGTTTAGAATTATGTTACAATTATAGATTTCATCAGGGCCCTGTATCACAAACCATTATTCTGAGAGTTGGTTAAACAATTAGCATACAAAACTAACTGCCTGTTATAGCTTCGCCATCGTTAGTAATTTCGGCCACTAAAAGGAGGACATTTCATATATGATTTTAATTAGAAATATTTACATTATACGGAACGCCAAGAGCGTAAAGTTGAAAATGTAAAATTTCTAAAAACAATATTGAGTTTACATTTTTTATATTTTTTTGTATTCACCAATAATACGATAACATTCCAATAACCCATCGTGATTATACCCGGTCGCCCCTCGGACCAAATATAATAATTTTGATTAAACTTGAAATTCAGTATAAACCTTTTATTTCATAATCATAGTTTTTACATATCACATTATTATTATTAATGTTATCAATACAATTTGATCAAAGTACATGATATTGTCATTGTCATATTATATATTCCATAATCAGCTGTCATTTTCCAAGTTTCCTGTACGTATACAAATACGAAAATGATGCACTTTTACAAAGAGGTGCTCGCAACAGACTCTTTCTCTTATCTACAATTTTATCCTCTTTTATTGTAACATTGACACAACATTATATATAAAATTATTATTAGTATGAATCATTTTATTTAGACCACCACAAAAGTTCATATTTTCTCAACAATTTATTCAAACATAATAATCTATATACCTCACTCTCATCCTTCAATATGCAAAAAGAGATATTACGTTTTCCCAAACTGTACTCCCACGCCTACCTGTGGCTTTTGCACGCAGCTGTACAGTATGGCAGGTTCATTAGTAGGATTCCAGCAGCCGTCATAATGCCCCCTCTCCCCCCCATCCACCCCCTCCCCCTCACCCAACCCCGCACCCCGAGCAACCCCATACACGCGCCAGTCCCTCAGCCTCATACTCTAACAAGCATCGTTATTTGTGCCCGACGAATCCAGTTAAAAATAGTGAAACTTCTTACAGTTGCAAGGGCCGATCTTCTCTCTAGATGACTGATGAATACGCTTATCATATTACTTACCACGTTTCCCGTCGTTGGGAGTCAAACTGTAACGATACGTGTACATAATTGGAGGAATAAGGGAGAGTGAGTATTGAGTTCTCAAATCAAGAGTGAAAGGGGTTTACTGTAGATATTTTTTGATCGTTTGATAATATGATAATATAGATAATATAAGTTAAATCTTATGATTCGATACGTCGTAATTATCACGAGCGAGCAGGTCGTATCTCTCGAGTGCACGGTGTAAATACTTGTGATTGGAAAAGTGAAACTCTGGTTACAGTTTAATTCAAGAAAGGGGGAGAAGTGTTGTAGAGCCAGCCTGCATAACATTTAACATGCCTTTAAGAAAAAAAAAATCTTATTAGCTCATCTTCTCGCAAGTTGATGAAATAAATGTTGGCAGATTCCTTATTGTTTAAATAACCTGAAAGTTGAAATCAAAACTTGGCTCTGTCTCCATGATGAGGGAAAGAAAGAAACTAAATTATTCCACGAAAGAAAGAAAGAGAGACTTCAAACACATCGAAAAAATGATAAAACCATCATCGATTTCCCACACCGGCCAAAATCACGCAACATATCCTTGATTTAGATTTTAATGTCAGTGGACCTCTTTTGACACATTCGTAATTCAAATGTGAAGCTAATTCGGTGATATACCTGAGTAAATATACCTTCTGTACCAAATTGCAATTATAGATGTCTAACTCTAACGAACGTTTTTAAATGTAAACGATGACTTCATGTAGATTATTAGACGTAACAAGACGGGGTAGTCAAACATTCACATGACATGAATGCTTTGAAGTGAACCGGTCAAGTAGATTCCTTCTATTATAGTTACTAATTGGCTACCCAGGATCGCCCCTGTGCAGCTTCCTCGACTGTAGCGCTTATTTAATGAGCGGTCAAATCGTTAAACTTCGCCCCTATAAAACGAACGTATAGTATAGAAAGGCATCATCTCCGAGCTATATACAAGGAAAGCTAAAATATACACTCAGTGCACATCTATTGAGGTATTTCATGTGGATTAACTCGAAAGGCAATAATTTAGTACTAATGATTGGTGAGAGCTTAGAGAGAATAGAGAATACTAGACGTATTCGTGTTTGAGGTGTTTTAGCTGACCCATGAATTGTCAAACCGAATATAAGTATGGTGGGATCTATAATGTTTGCAAATATATTTTCACAATTTGACTATCTTCCTTCAACTTTCAAAGTAACAGTCGTTGTAATAAGTATAACAGAAATTAGATTTTGTGAGATGCTAACTCACACACATTGTTGAATGTCACTTGCAACAATGTGTGATATCCGTAGAATGAAATCAACTCGAGATAAAATGCGTCAAAAGATAGCTCGCACAACTTGAATTGAAGTTAACAAGTTGGATTGAATTTCATAAAATTCGTGAAAATTTAAAGACGGAAAAGAAGAATTTCTCTTTCAATGTCAAATGCACATTCAATGCGTTTTTCTAGCAATAGCCCTTACTCAGCTCATTTAGGACTAGGTGCTATCATGTGAACCTTATTGTCAAGTTGGAAAATCACTCAAACTTGGAAATGATCATCGATGAAATACATCATTCAATAGAAAAAGGCACCTCCGCCTTATACACCCTCAATAAAAAACGGCACCTCCACCAAATACTCCCTTCAATAAAAAACGGCACCTCCATCAAATATATATATTTCAAAATACACCTATTAGGATTCTACATTCTGAACCGTCGGGAACTCCAAGGATACAAGTCTTGTGTTCACTTATTCTCGCATATCGATGATCCATTCATTATTTATTTCTCCTAACATTCATTCCCGATTTTGGTGTCATGTTTTTTGTGTCATCCTGTGTTTCTATATCTCGCGTGAGTGTGCACTAATATCCAGCAACGATTATTCTATGTTGAAGATGATGAATAATTAATTGACAAGCCGACTTGGTGGCAGATGTCGCTCAATGATATCAGTTTCATTGTAGCCCGTTTCTTTCACAATTACGCACGCAATCTATCAATAACGTTTTACTCGGACATCGGACAAGTAGCGCTGATAGAATGATACGGCGAAGTAGCGAACTAGACTAATGTAAAACGAAATTTTTCAAAAGCACAATTCACTCTTTCGATGTGCAGCATCCTGAAAATGAACTTTTTCCAATTTTCAATAACGGTATTGACAAAATCATATTGCACACCAAAATGATTCTAGAATTCAGTAGCTATATGGATGGGAAGGAAATACAGAGAAATACATTCATTCATGTGAATAAACATTGCAATATATAAATAAAATGAATGAATTATTACGATATCCCTAATCGCTTGAAAGCTATGCCAAAAACTGTTATTACGCTCAACCATAACCATCATAATACCTCTTACAGACAACAAAACAACGCTTAGCTTGCACTTCTAGATTAGTCTGTGGAACGATGAAAGATTACATCTCAAATAAGATACAGCAGAAAAAACAGCTCATGGAAACAGGAATAACAATAGCTTGAAATATATGTATAAATATATATATATATACATATATATATATATATATATATATATATATATATATATATATATATATATATATATATATATATATATATATATATATATAACAGCAATAATATAGTAGATGAGTATTATAGGAAGCTGTGGAGGGAGAGCTGTGGTGAGGGGAAAAAGGTGTGCACTGGAACGATCCAGCACTTTGCAAAATTAGGCCAATGATGGACAGAAAGATAGAGAGATAGATTGACAGACATAGGAGTAAACGATTCATGGAAAACCTACTCCCATGCTTTTATTTTACAAAGCATAACATTCTCAGTTTTCTGTTCTGTGTGATATATTACGATGGTATACATCGTATAGAATATACAAATAAGCAATTTGCTTTAGAGCTCTAACTAGAAGAGAGAGAGGGTGGTATAGACATTAGGTTCATTCTTTATTTAGAAAAGAATAATATAGTAGTGACATTCTTTACTTCCATTCCATAACGTTATTGGTTTATTATTAATGGTGATAATCGACAGCATTTCACAATGTAAATAATATAACAAGATCAATAGATACGCTTTTATAGATTGGTTCATTTCAATATCATATACAATGAGACTGTATGAATATTTTGATATTTAAAAATTGAAGTCTTAAATTTCTTTAAAGAGTTGACTATACTCGTAACAATATACATAATATGACATGATCAATATAGGTAGATAAGGAAAGATAATTTAATCTAATGTTTTTTACAATGCAATGAAATTGAAAAATACCATTACTGGTGGGTATGGTAGGTATGCTATTACTACCTTTATTCCCCATTCTGTGGTAGAAACATTGAAAAGAAAGGGAAGAGACAGAAAAATGAAATTATATTATTTATATTATATTTATATCAAATCGCATTATTTAATTTCCATATTACTGTTTATACTATAAAACTTTTCATATTTCTGTTTATTACGCAATCATTATTTTCTACCATTATTCCTTTTATCAATCATTCATGTGCGATTTATCATTATTGTGTGTTTTTTATACTTCATTAATTTTTTATTTGATTATTATTATGCCTCGAACTGCAATCATGTATACTATGACACAGTCTATAATAGAGATTTATATATATATATATATATATATATATATATATATATATATATATATATATATATATATATATATATATATATATATATATATATATAGTAAAATACAGTATATACAGTAAAACATCTACAACTTTAAACACAAATGTTATAATAAATGTTGTATTATACATAGCTACGACTAAACAAATTTTAGTAATAATTAATACATTAGATACAAAATTCTGTTGGCATATGTTAATATAGAATATAAATGTATGGAATATAAAATATAGAACGTAACCAATGGAAGCAGTCTAACGAAATAAATCGTATGTATGTAGTATGTAGACTATAAGTTCAAATCATGATTAATGTAGGCCTACAACACTTTTTAGTTTCATATTAAAACTTCACTATAATAATGCACCGTATGCGTATAGCTGATACATCCAAGTTTTATTTGAATTGACGTATAAAAATTCGTATACTTTTCAAATTGCTTATTCAAAATTAAGTTAGTCTAACTAAAACATGAATTGACATTATCAGCGGGATGAAACGAAAACATTTCACGGGTAATTTTTTAATTTTGTTTTCCGATCGCAAGTGAAATTATTACCCAACTGGTGTGTATAAAACAACTTGATGGATCATATGCGTTGATAAAACCAATTTCGTCTTACTAATTCGTTTAGCAGATATATAGGCACGAATTATGACGTCACAACGACTTCCACTGAATTCCCGTTCCAGTCAATTAGAATATACTTTTTTCTGTTAATTGGGTACAATTTTAAATATTGATGTTTTGATCTGAACCGTTATTATCTGCACGATGCGGAAAATTACTTAATTATCCGGGTATACATCATTAGCTTGTCGATGCTATATATTGTTCGCTCGATACGCTCGGCTAGCGCTCACGTAGCGCCAAGTGAGCTCTCTCTCTCTCGATATGGAACTGATAAATACAATCCTCGTTAAAAACTTTTTTACGTGATACTTCAATCATTTGAGTTTTTCATTTCAGTTCTGTAGATATAACAATAATTTAATTTTGAACTCATCGACGTATTTTTATTATATTATTATTGGCGTATTTGTTATTACTTTCAGTCTACTTCGTTCGGTTAGTATTTAATTGCTACTTTGCTAGTGAGGGGAAATCAGTATGTGGGTGTCTACTGTACCGGTATACATGCTATACATGCTTTACACATGCTATAATTATACATGCTCATATTTTTACCATCGATTGATTGATTATTGTTTGCTTAACGACCCCACCAACAGCTAGGTTATACAGGGATACGAATGAGCAGGTGACTATGAAATTATGAAGTGATGATGAGTGAAAGGACGTTTACAAAAACCCCTGTCTTATGCGGGACTCGAACCCACGCCCAATGGTGACTTCAGTTTCTGAAGAGGGGGCCTCAGCTAACTGAGCTACCGAGGGCGGCTTTTACCATCGAAAAATGCTTGTAATTCTAATTACTTCCATCTTATTTCGCACTGTGCGATAACTGCATGAAGAGTGAACAATAGAAGTGAAAAATGTATCGACGCTCACTCAAGTCACAAGCAAAGCAGTATGATAATACCTACATTCGAAATGGAAGGAGAATCTGAAAATTCTGAGATGATGCAGATTACCAATGTTATCAAGAAAATAGTCTTAACGATTTCCATGGGAAAGTATTTCAGGAAACGCATGAGGAGAAATCAAAAGATGTGGTAAGATTAGAAACAAGACAATTTATAAATAATAAGGAATGGAAATGCTTGGAGAGAATCAGTGCAAGAGAAATATCGATAATAAAGACAGAGAAATATAGGAAATAATAAAGTCATGCAGATAACACCGGACTTGAAATGATGTTACATATTCATCACGAGATGGATGAGTGCATGACGATGTGGGAGGGGGTAAGTTAATGCCATCCCCCCCCCCCCCCCACACACACACACATTTGAAATGTATATTTTTGATGATGTTTTTCATATGTGCTCGTTCTGTGCTGGAATGTCCTGTTATATAACGTCTTGTGCAGTTGTGCTGCAACGGTTTGAAAGTTGATTTACATTTAGTAGGGGATTTATTGGAGCGACTGAAGATGGCAGATTACATCCTGCCGAAACATTGGCAAAGAAGACAAGTTCCCAGATGGGACCGCAATTCTATCTCAAAAGAGCAAACGCGGTCAACCCAAGAAATCAACACAACATAGGGCCTATGCGCTGTATATATATATATATATATATATATATATATATATATATATATATATATATATATATATATATATGTGATATAGAAACGACAATGTCTCGATAAGCGAGGCAAGCGTAATCTTATGTGAACGTTGGTGAAGAGATATCAGAGATGACTGCGCATGAGGTTCTACAAGGTAGTGTTTTAGAGCCACTGCTGTTTGTTATTTTCATACGCAGCCAGATTTAATAGCATTGAAGGATTTCCGAAGAATTTTGCATATATAAACAAATCCAGATCGAGGTGAACCATGTATTGCGGAAAACCTTACACGCCTTTAGGAAATGGATGATTGACAATCTTATCATGAACTTGCGTTTTACTACTTCTTTTTACTATTCTGAGTCTATGATCCAGTGACGCTAACGAGAATAAAATGCCGTCGTCACCAAGTTTACAAGCAATCAGGGGAAGCAGGACATATTATTCAATTTATGGGACATTAGATGATTTGAACATATAAAATCAAGTCAAATATCTGGGATTTTTCAAGAGCATCTACAGAACGATGTAGACGATTTGAATTATTGCATTTCATATCTATCTATTAATTATTCAAGGTTATGTTTTAAGATAACTGTGTGAGATCTGAATGAGATTTAACCAACTCAATAAGTGTATCAATTTACAAAATAATATACCCGAATCAATAATATGGTGTGAGTTTTTGGACTGGGCAATCTCAAGTTCATGAAAATAATAAATTGGTGACTTTATCATATGAATCTCTTGCAAACGTTCAATATTTCTTTCTTACATATTTGAAAAATCAATAAAAATTATTTCTGAGGGCCTACGCGGAACTTGGCTCTCTGCGAGGTACCGCTATACGCACTATCATGCGCACTCCCCCCCCCCCCCCCCCCCCCCCCCCCAGTTGATTTGCAATTGCAGGCCTATTAATATTGATGAGACAGGATTGTAAGAACAGAGGGGTGGAAGTGTGGGCGGTCTGGAAGGGGAAAGAAGATCGTGTGAAAAGGCAATAAACGAAGTTAGATATAGTATAGCATCTGATGTTGAATAGTACGATAGTTGATCTTTGTGATATAAAGAGTGACCACAAAACTGGGATAGTATTGCTATGTGCTAGAAACTAGCTTGAAAACGTCCACAATCCATTCCAAAAATAATTGTATAGCACACACTTGTCAGTCTTTTACAGTCGATTTAGACTATTTAACATGTTGGACCTGAAAGTAAGAATCCTCACGAATTTGAGTTCATTTTTTAAAAAAGCGCAAATTTTTTCTAAATTGAATTTCTATCATGATATTCATGTTGAATTAACGTTGAATTCATGTTGAATTCATGTTAACACTACAGGACTACATATTATATCTTAGGTTACATTTAAAACTTTAATTACCATCTTGTTCATTTGAAGTGAATCATATTTCAATGTGTATCTTATGTTATAATTTTTCAGGATATGGTAACAACTTTCGTCTGATGATTAGACTCTATTATTATATCTCATTCATGTATTATGCTTCTTTATCAGGTTCTTCATAATCGTATTCTGCCAATTGGAAATCTGAAATAGGCTAAGAACTATGAATACATGTCTATCTACTTATATAAGCTGCTGCTGATGATGATATTATGTTGATGATGTGTTAGTTCTACTTACACAGTAATGAGACAACTTGAAGAATATGCGACGTTTATCAAGTTTCAACATTAAAATTAACATTAAGATAATGTCATCCCATCGAATGATAAAAATCATTCACAATGAGATTTTTTTTCACTATCGAAGAATTCAATCAGAAAAACACTCGGTGGGAATTTTCTGGTAGTAGACATATATAGCAGCTTTTAGCACTTGGCCTTTACGCACAATGTTGTTTAATTTACGATCACACCGTTTCAGTTAATTAATGTTGAATCAATCAACTTTTAATCAAGTTAAAACATGTTGATAGATATTACTCAGAGTACAGTGAATATATATAGTAATACTTTGGTTCACTTGTTTAACAATTAAATGGAAAATCTATTATTATACACGTTTACCCTTCATTGTCTTCCTTTCGATTCACTAATTGGAACGATTGGAACAGCTGACAAAAAGTTGTATTCAATCAATTTTAATGATTGTCAAACAATTTAAATCTGTCTCTCAAAGCGTGAAATAATCATGATTTAATATTGATTTTATAAATAACGTTTCTCTCCACTCTCACTATTATTGTTTGTGTATATCGTAGGCTATATATATACAACTCGTTTCAATCCATTTATGAAATTGATGTGGACAATTAGCTAGATACATTTTGTTTCCGATTGTTGAGTCTATAGAAACTGTTACGTCCGATCATCAACGATATAATTTCTACTGAATATTTCCAATTTACATTCTGTGGTAACTACTCCTATACATTATATAAGTACAAAGTTATATTAATTAATTACTTTGAAAGGTATTCCAGAGTATTATAGACAACGAAGTGGGTTGAATACTGTGATGAATGCGCGAAGATGAAATAAATTTAATTAGCATGAGTAAATAGTTTAGTTTATACTTATATTAAATGTGTATCATTTAATTTATCGCTTATTGGAAGTAAGCTATGTATACATACATACACAAATAACTGACTCTCAGTTGTATTCTGTAGTATTACTTGTACATACAACTCGGAATTTCCCGAACAAATTGTCCTAAATGATGTTAATGGTATCACGACACCACATCTTCATTAGAATATTGATCAGAATGATTGACTCACTATTTTTATGTCATTCCGGTATTATGTATTAGATATTGGTGGAGGTGCCAGGTTTTGAAATGATCATCCATACTGGTTTGCTCATCAACTGACTATGTGTTTTCATATTTAAGAATAAAAATGTGTTATATATATATTATTATTTCTGGGAGATATCCTTTTCAACATCTATTCATATTATTTCAAATGTTCAAATTCAAGGGAAAAATCGAAGGTAAAAAATTATACTGAAGGCTATCTAAATTGTCAATCGTGAAAATTAACTGACAACAGTTTGTCAGGGGACCAGAAGTCCAGTAAAAAACATTAATCTCTCCATGTGGACTTTGGAGACAATTCAGTGGGGTTTCAGTACACCTCGAGATCAGATCCAGAGGTTAAAAGAACATTGAGATGGATTAGCATAGATTTACGAGGTTCAGTTACTGGGGGAAGTGGTTGAGGGGATATTGTCACTGACAAGGGTTGATTAGCTTTCTAAAAGAACCGAACCTTATTCTTTCAACAATGTGTATTAGTAAGTCAGGTTATAAACATCAGTTATTGCAACGCGTATTAAACAACGCCATCATCAATATCGACCTGATAATTGAATATACATTCAATCGTGCTATATAAGTTATTGATTGAATAACTTATATTATGTAATGTAATTCCACGAAGAAGGAATGATTACTGTAGATCCTGAATGCAAAACGGCAAGTGAAATACATAAATCAAGAATTCGGTTTAGTCATGTCGGTTTTACAAATACTCCAGTGACAACATTTCCAGCTCCTCCTTTCTTCAATTCCTCTGGTTTTGATGATCTCATTTTAGTGTAAAAGAAGCTCAACGACGATCTAAGACGACAGAACATGCTGACTGTAAGATGCATTCCGAGTTTTTATACAACTGGCACAACCATTCGGGTTGAATGTCTTGACTCTTTAGCTTAGTAACATTGTGGCTACGTTGACAGGTGGGTTAGTCCTGATTTGTTGATATCCAGCCCCTTCTTTGCACGACGAATCGCGATCTCTGAATCGGATCTGAGATCCACAGAATGGGGATAAAAAGCGGCCAATTCAGCGAATAGGAAGTCGACGGAATAATAAAAGTGGTTAGGAATCAGATTGTCTAGAGATTGTTACTTGTTCGGAATAATAGAGAAAACGAATTACGTCGATTTGTTACTTTTTGGTGACGATGTCGATTTTTAGATTGATACAAAAAGTTACGCCTCTTCCAATCAATCTTTACGACCAAGACTGGATGGTTTATTTTGATGACGGAATAGAGAACTATATAGTTCTCACTGACTAAAAACGCGATTACTTGGTGTGACTGAGGATTCGGTTATATTAAAATAATTTTAGATCGTGTAGTGTGAGTGAATGGGCATCCGTATATTAACTGTCAATCCTACATTACTTATGTCAAGTTCCTTTTTAAAGTTGATTAACGACCCCAGCAACAGCTAGATTATACGGGAGTACGAATTTGCAGGTGATAATAAAAATATGATAAAGTGACGATAAGTGAAAGGACGCTTACAAAAAACCGGACTTTTGCCGGACTTTCACAAGAGCGCGACGTGAATGCATTAGTTAAATGACTCACAAGGGCGACAGGAAGTACTTTTATAATGATTTATTTGTAATTCATGGTCACACATGTTTTGATGAATAAACAAAATATTTTGTTGGTAATAAGTACGAACAATAATGCGTACATAATAATGGAATATGTATGAAACTATATAACCACGGAGAACATGTTAGTCCAACTATTTGTCCCAAATGAAACGAAAAAATAACAAATTTCCAAGTTGAACCAATCCGAGTGCAATCCAATTATGCAAGTTTATAAGTAAAGCAAATATTTTATTCAGTATACAACATAATATACGTCCTCTAAGACATATATTGGCTTATATATATATATGAAAAAAAAATCAAAATAATATATAAAACAAAATGGACATCGAAATGACAGATTTACAAGATCAGCATCTGGAGGATAATTTACAAGAGCTGAATGAAAGTTCTGACGAATATACAGATCAACCCGGAGAGTCCAAGAAAGAAAGACATGCCTACTTTATTGAACCAGAAGAGGAAGTGGACAGAGAAGAAGAAGAAAAAATAACTCGCGAGAGACTTGAACGCAGTAAAATGGTCGTCCTTGCAAAATTATTGTATCTTGCCCAGATCGACGAGATTGCAAGACAACATGAGAAAGTTCACCGAAAGAGAGAAACTCTGATACTTGAAGAACCGACCATTAGACCAGATTTCGTCAAAATGTCCGAGCTCCGTAATCGTCTCAACCATCTAATTAAATATACCACAGAAGAGAAACTCCTTGAGAAATCTCGAACATGTTCACATATATTTTGTAATGCTCCTTTTACTTCTGACACACTTCCGGTCACCATCACTTTCAGTGATGCGTTAAGAAAGAAGATCGTAAAGTCACAATTCGGTCGTTTCTTGTTACGTTTAAACGCTGTGCAAAGTCAAGAACAAGAAGTGAGAGAAATGAAATTAGTGGTAGCGGAGTTTGAGATGCAACATGGAAAACCAGAAATATTCTGCGATGGTTTTCCTGATCTTTTACGAGCTGCGGTGAAACTAAACGAACCGATTACGAACAAGATGGTGCACTCATTGATGACGAACCTGAGGTTAGCAGATTGTCAAGTGAGTGAACGGAATATTGTGTATTTATAAACATCGGAGAATAATGATATTCTAATTTTGGCCAATTTTCTCTCTTCATCCACGATATCTAGATCTCTAAAATGGACAAAGGGCTGAAGAAGCTGGATAATCTTCAGTCACTTAGCTTGGCTGGTAACTGGCTCACTGATATCTCTGGGACTGATCTGCCAAGTTCATTAAAATTCCTGGAACTGTACAGTAATTATATTCACGACGTCACTGGTATTACAACTAACACTCCCATATGGCTCCTCCACCTGGGGCTAGCTCGTAATAAACTTACTGACGGTAAGGTATTGGTACTTACTTATATTCTCGTAATTTGACCACTAATTTGACCTTAATCGACCTTCGGTTACCCCAGATTTTGTGGAGAATATTATTCGAATACAATCACATTTATCCTGATGCTTTTACCTTTCATTTGAATATACTCTTGACCAGGTTGAAAAAAATCAACATTTTCGATATGTAATTAAATTTTAATTTCAATTGAACTACCATATAAAAAATTCTAGTTAGCGCATTTTCGCAGATTTTGATTATGTAAAAGATTTGTTTCTGACTAAATGATACCAAGAACCCTAATCTTGCTATTTGGCTTGGGTATAAACCCTAATTACCCTAGATCAGTGAGTTATGAGCTATATATAATACAAATCAATAATCAATAGATATACGGTGTTCTAAAATGATTGATACATGCATCATTATTAGTCATCGTTGCTCGATTAACAAATTAGCGAGACAAGTATGAATCGACTTTCTCCCTCTCCCTCCCCATTTACCCCTTACAGCCCACTGACAAACAATTACCTTTATTACCGACTGAGGTATCGTCGCATTTGTCAATTATCACAACTATCACTCATTTTGTTTGAGTGTGTGTGGACTTGAGGTGTGTTTTGACAGAATGACTAATAGCAGGTGTGCAGCAAGGGAGGTGTTTGTCACCATTGTTATACTTTACGAGCACTTTACTTACTTTCTATTATTACAGCTCAAACAAGCGTTTTATACCATTAATGTGACCGATGAATAATTTAAGCGGTAATGTTGAGGGGTGCTATAAAACGTTTGAGTGAGGTGAAGTATTATTATATACGATTGGTTCCTTTGGTTCTATTGTGAATGAGCGATCTTATATTACGTAGAATATAGCTTGTTACTTAATAAACAATAAGAAACAACAGTTGAAATTTAGGAAGAAATATTCGACCTGTTGAATTTTATTCTTTCCTACCCTGCTTCTACAACTATTATGTACCCGTAGGCCTATTTACATTCAACTTACCGTGTTTAAGATGTCACGTCATGTGTGATATTTACCACATAGATATTTGAAGTTTACAATCATTGAGATGTTCTAAAAATAATAATTACAGTACACTTTCACTAAGATTTTGAATATTTGAATACCATAATGCATCAATATATTTTATAGAGATATGAATGTTATACATTTCATTTTTAAGAGCTAGTTATATGTATACTCCTTATCAGCTAATAATTATCAACATCAATTGAATATATCACACAATTAATTTGCTTTTGTTGATATTTCTTCAACCTTCAATTACTTTGATGGCCTATAGTGGTTAATTAGATGAGGGAAGCGAATACACAAATTTACCATACTTGGATAGTAGCATTTTTTTGTTCGCGCTCCTTAGGTCAATCGTAAGAAATACTTTTTATGAAACTTCGCATGCAAATAAGTCATCATCTAACTCGATACTGTATAGTTTTGAGGCGTTGATTTGAACCACTCTTGAGAAAACTTTTGTCAAAATTCTGAATACTCATAACCCTTATAACCCATAGGGGAAAAAATCGAAAAAATATTTTCTCCAAATGAATTCAAATTCATACGGAATTTACGCACACGAATAATAACATTATTTTGAAGTTTCGTTTATTATAATCAGATAAGCGGTTTGAAGATTGAAATAAGTATGCATTTTTTACATCAATTGAAGCTGTTAAGATAACTATCAAGGAGACCAACAAGTAAAACCAATTGGATCATGAAATGGTTGAAATATACAAAATAAGATAAGCAGGAAGGCAGCGAGTTTAGATTCTAAATCAAGGTGTGTATAGCTTTCCATTACATTTCATATAACATCTTGATCATCTTACAACTTATGCTGCGTTTTCCTAGTGAAAATTAAGAATGACGCCGATAAGATCGTGAATTTGACCAAATATCCGTAGTTGTACCTGTCGTATTCACACTTATGAACAAACAAAATTTGACAGAAAAGATTCACACACAAAACTTTACGCTACTCTATTTTCAAGCTCAGTAACAGTCAGGGTTCCAGTAAAGTTTGAGGTGAACTCAAACTAGACACACATGAATATTTACTTCACTTTTAGTTGATAGTCGAGTGCTGGGGTTATGAGGGGTAGGTGAGCGGGGGAGGGTTATGTGTGGACAATGAGCATTAATGCTAATTGCTTACGAGCGAGGGGTGCCATAAATTACGTCACTCTCTAAAAGAAGGGGTGGTGGAAAGTGGTGAGAGGGGATATCAAATTTGAATAATTAAAAAAACTACATGTCTGACAATGCCACGTAGATGATAATAGGACGCTCCGTTCATTTTATCCAAATGGCGCATTCTGTGTGTTGTATCTCAAACTACGAGACGCATCTGTACCACTATGGCTGATAATGTAGCGTGACATGTAGACGTCGGTTAAACAGTTTAAATGTGACTAGATAATGGACTACGATATTACCTAGATGTATCTCGATGTATCTCGATACTGTAGGCCTACACGGTGATGTATAAACGCTTCATGAAAAATTATATATTGAATAATATGTTTTGATTTTTTAAATATTCAATATGATAGAGGCCAACTAATTTGAACCTTTTTCTCTTTCTCGTATTTTAGTTTGTTCAAGTAAGTACAGTGTATTGACCTGTTACAGACAGCCAGATAGTCCTACTGCCAAACAGCATGACTTTCTTACGCAGTTTAAATATGGAAGATAATGATATCTGTGATCTTCAAGAAGTGTTGAAAGTGTTGAGACGAATCCGTTTTCTCGTGTCGCTCAGTCTTCAAGGAAACCCGTGCGCGGTAAACTCAGTTTGGTTGCTTATTAACTTTCAAGAAATGACACTTCTATCCACGAGATATGAAGGCGTGAACCACCCACTCGTTAGGGATGTGGTGTAGGGAGAACGGTCGCTCGTAAATTTCTTATTTCGTCGATACAGGTGCATCAAAAACTACGCATAATAATAAAGTTTATACTCATTTTTATACACAAATATCAAACATTTACCAAGATTTTCTAGAAAGAAATGAACTCGATACCTAATATTTTGGTGGATGACATTGAAAGCAACAATGGCCACAACATAAGTATAATCACCCCAGTCAACTCCCGTGGTTTATTCAGTCCAAGCACTGCTTTAGAAACTGAAGACGGGTGTTTGTATGTTAAAGTCCAGCATAAGACATGGTAATTTGTAAACATCTTTCATCTTTATAATCCACTCATTCCTATCCCCAAATAGCCTAGTTGTTGGTGAACTTGTTGTAGATAAACAATAATCAATGATAAGGAGTAGTTCCAATTATAGTCACTTGTATTATCACTAATACCACTAAGAGCACTAAGACAGCATGCACAGGCATGTATATGTGACAAACCTTCATATTAATATTATAATATTGTAATCACATTGTAATATTTTAATATCGCAATAAAATTGTAATATTTTAATATTGCAATAAAATTGTAATATTTGTGATATTGTAATATATTGTTATATTTCAGACATGTATTTGCTACCGCGAGTCTGTTTTACATTACATCCCCCGACTAGATTACCTCGACAATGTGGAAGTTTGGCCCTTGGATCATGAGTGTCCTCCTCTTGACCAGACTTTCGAGAAGTTGTCCTGGGAAGGATCACTCCTGGTCACATGTTACCGTCTCATGGGACTTCCTCAACCTCCTAACGAGAAGTTCAATAAGAAAAAAGTGACCAAGACGTTTCACCTGGAGATCGAGTTACCACTTCTCGATCCAGCGTTAAGATTAGAAGAGCTACCCGAGGAAGACGTTGAAGAGGAGGAGGTAAAAAAGGAGGAAGTACCATCTAGTCCAAATAAAAAGGGTAAGAAGGGTGAAAAGGGGAAGAAAGGTGATTTGAAAAATGAGAAGGGAAAGAAAGAAAAGAGTCCGAAGAAAGAAAAGAAGGATAAATCCAAGGTATCTAAAAGTGGAAGTGGAAAAGGTAGTAAAAAAACCAATGGTAGTAGAGCTAGTTCACCGACGAGAAATCCATTGGATCTTCTGAATGGTGTGGAGATTGACAAAACTCCGGGTGGTTACAAAACAAGTTGGTTTCTCACCGGTAGACAGCCATGGTCGAAAATGATCCAGTTCCCTTCTCTAGAAATCCCCGCACCTGACAACGACCTCACTCTCCTGCGCGATACACTGCGTTCTAAAGTCAGAGTCAGAGTTATCCTTCTGAAAACTCTGCCGCCAGGCAAGCCGAAGAAGCCGAAGAAACCGAAGAAAGGCAAACCTCCACCTCCACCACCGCCACCTCCAGTAGAAACTATCATTAGTAAGACGATTATAGCAGAGTTTAAGATGGAACTAAAGAGTGTAGCTTGGTGTGATCAGACTCAAGACTATAACTGGGCCATGGACAACGATTGGAAGAGGCCAAAGACCGCAGAAGCTTCCATTGTTGGAGAGAATCTTTGGGTGAGTACACCGATTTTTTCAAAATTGAAGAAAAGACGGGAATACTTTCGTTACTTTCGTTGACAACTTTTCGTTGTGAGCCTCATTAACGTAAAATGAGGTCAAATGGAAGTATTCTGTTCAGTGCTTTTCAAGATTCCAAAATACCTGGGGTAATTAACTAAAGTCAATGATCAAATTATTACAACGATAATCAATAATAACTTACATATAAACGTTTTTTACTTCCGGAAATAATTACACTGTTCTGTTCCCAGAGTCTCCCGTATGAAGACCCCAAAGGCAAGAAAGGTGAGAAATTCATGATAACTTGACTTGAATTATTTTTTATAATTGAATTATATATTCATGTGAATATGCAATCTATATTAATTTTACAGGTAAGAAAGGTAAAAAAGAGAAGAAACCAAAAGGAAAGAAAGGTAAAAACGCCGGTGGCGATGCGAAACCAACAACTTTGCCTTTACCTAGTACTCCCACATTTCATATAGGAGTCGGTCTTAAAAGAATTCAGGTACCAATATACGAGATAAAGCAAGAAGTGCCAAAACCGGTGCCCCAAGACGTGCCCGTGGCACCGTCTGTAGATGAAGGAACTGCTGCTCCAGTTCAATCAACCTGATTGATAAGCTTGTTATTCGACATTATTGTGTTATATATTGATGGAGAAAAATGAAGAATAAAATTGTAACATTCAAGCTTATCTAATCATTTCTGTTTCATAGAGGTATTTCTGTTTTCTGAATTAGAAGTACACGAATCAGGCTTGGAAATAATCTAAAGGCGCAATTACATCCGGGTAGTTTAACGAATATTGAAAGGAAATTAACATAGCAATCATTTATTTATTTTATTTCAGTGTAGGCAAAGTGTTGTCTACTTCTATATTGTGAGCTTCGGTCGTTATTCAAATTGCCGCCCACACATTAAATATTCCAGGTGCATGCACGAGTATCGAATTAGAATATTTAATTCACAAAGGTAGTCACAAAAACACGAAAGACATAAAGGACGTGAACATGAAAGGCGATGAACACAGAGGCTAATTAAAAATGTAGAATGGTTCTCTTAGCGACAGCCGTCCATAGATTATAGCTGCCCACGTGCATAATACTCACTATAGTCTCGACACGAGACACAAGTATTGTCGTTGTTGTTGTTGTTGTTGTTGTTTGTTGTTGTTGTCGTCGTCGTCGTCGTCGCATGACTTGCACAATATATTTCAGAGTTGTGTCACTTCAGGTCATCTTGTTCTTTTTAACAATTTACTTTCATTAGTCAATCTCGAAATATTTATTACTTGTCAGTATTTTTAATTTTATAGATATTTACACCGACATGCCTACATGAAAATACAATAGGCGAATGTGATTTCAAGTTAGCTTGTAGGTTTTCACAATTTGTTCATTACCTTTTAAATTACCTTTTTAATTACCTTTCATATTTCATTCTTGGCGTACCCCAGCAACTACTTAGCTTTAACAACCTCTTGAAGTACTGAGAAATAGGAAATGGACGCAGAGCAGATCTACAACAATGCATACACAGCTAGACAAGATATCTCCCTTCAATTATGAATGAATTTCCGGTGATTTGGAGTAATACAGACTGCAAATGTGAAAAGTGAAAAGAGGCAAGAAAGAAAGTGGTTAAATAAGATGTAAACTATGGAGGCTAATTTAATTGAACTTGACGTCCTAAACATACGTGATATTAAAAAAGTCAGCAACAATGGGTCGTGTTTTCTAGACACGTTATTTTCGTGTCAATTGTTTTATCCTTTGTATTATTCTCTCACCTTATGAAAGCAACAAGTAGGTCTATATTGGAATATTGGTTTTCACGATTTTCTCGTAGCCTTTTTTTTTTCAGCCACATTTTGAAAGGAATATCGATAACATTATGATATTTTTTGGAGTTATTTTTACATTCCATCACATTTCTTAACGAGTGTCAACTTTTTTATTTAAATGTGGTCCACTATTACAAATTATGTAGTATTGTTTAATGTATATTTGAATAATCCATAATGATATTGATGTATAATCAATATGATAAGTAGAGATAAATGTATGCCTATTGTACACTCACCGCTATGAAAGTCTCGTTCGTCATCTTGTAGAATCCGTGGCCGGTAAGAAGAGCCGGCCGCTGTGCTCGTTGCATGACTAGCCTTAAGCTGCTCTTGAAGTTTGAAGACAGCTCGTACCACGGCGTTTCATAAGCCGCTACTGCCACATCTTCACTCTGGAAGAAGTGCGGGAAGCAAGACTCAAATTTGCGAAGACTTTAGAAGTCCCTTTCCGACTTTGAAACAAGTATTTCTAATTTTGAAAATAGAAGACGTGTTTACGTATCTTCAATGAAAATTCATTCTTTCATAGGCCCAAGTGGCTATCTTCTAAGCCTGTGTCAGCATTGGGGGTAGCCAAAGTAGCCCACTGTTAATTGGGTAATAATATGTTATCTCTATGTGTTACTAATAAGTAGTATAGCTAACCTAACTCGACCAAACCTGAAAGTATAAGGAACTTATCGCTCTGTGACATCAAATCGTCTTGTAAGGTTGACCTATTGAAGCTGTGACATAGCACCTTCCAAATTCTTCCTCATTTTTGACTCTCGAGCAGGAAACGTATTCCGTGTTTATTAAACACACAAAACATATTCATATATCTCATTCTCATCCTGAACCAGCTTTTGTAGCTATAGTTAGGGTAACTTTTGTATCACATAAGTAAGTAAGTATGCTTTAAACCCTTTAATTCAAACTTTCGTCCTCATCTGAAGAAATTGATACGCAACGATTATAATAACAATAATGTAAAACAATATCTAAGGTTACTATTCTAAATCTCAAATCTAGCAGTCTTAATCCTTGCTACAAAAACATTTTTCTGTCAAATACTACACGATTTAAATTTTAAATTATTTCATCCAACTAATTTGGAATTAAAATCTTCAAGAAAGTTCTCAAGACAAAAATCATCTAGTACATTTGAAAAGGAATATTTGTTCTCATAACGGGTCAAAATAAATTATTTTTGTGTATGAAATAAATAATGCACCTAGTTAATAATAATACCATTCTCTCACTGCTATTTAGAGATCAAACATATTCTAAATAATTAAATACGTGAACAACATATACCGTATTAAACTGAATCAACCTTTTACTAAAAATGCTGGCGAGAGGTAAAAAGATGGAAAAATGGGTGCTGATTAAACCTAGCTTATTATGAGATTTGAGCACTGGAATACGTTTAAATATATCTGGAGATGACTATATTGATGCTGACAAATATGATTATTGCATTATCAATAATCTATCACTAAGATGCTGACAAAATATGTATCAACTACAGGTTATATCGGGATGGCAATACATTTTTCTTGTCCCTTTTTACCTAAGATTACGAATCATCTATAAATATGAATATTAAGATATAATAATGTAATGCTATCCTAATACTCCATACCTGGGAAATGATTTGGCTACCAAAATAGCAAGGCATCCAGATTTGCATCATAGCTATCATGAAGTACAGAGCGAAGCCAACAATCTTGCTATTGTCATGCCCGTAGATCTAATACAAACAATACAAGATCAATTGATCGTAATCAAAAATAAATGTAATCTACGATGTACTTGTTTGCATCATAGACTGCTGATTTTAATTAAAGGACATCACAACTCTGCCTACTAGATTTTAATGAATACTACCATCTAGATTTTAATGAATAATGGAGATATTTATTTTCGCTAATTTTAGTGAAAACTAGAAATCATAATCTCAATTTGATAAATTATAATCAATGCATTAATTTTGTTCTCCAGGACCGCCCCTTTTTCTGAGTCGTGACGTACACGTTACTCCATTCTTTGCATGTTCTGTACAGATTATGTACCCATTCTATACAGAATCGGTCATGCTTACGTCATGACTCCTGTATCTGCACAACAACAAAATTAATTTCAATTTCTGAAATTGAGATGATGAATTCTAGTTTTCTCTAGAATTAGGGAAATAAATATCATCATTATTAATTGAAATGTCTTTTCAAGTTAGTGATGTCCTTTAAGGTTATATAACTGCTGTTCTCATTCGATTGTGAATAGAACCTATTGATGCCTTCAGCGTCGTTGAACATTGAACCTCGCTTTGTTTAATAATCAAAAGTCTGATCAATGCACAAAATTAATATGTACTCGTTGTGTGCTAAAAATATCAAAGAGTTATATAATATATTAAAGCAACTCACAATTGTCATTTGATAGACAATGAAACAGAGAGCGATGTAGTTCGACAAGAACTGTATGAAGATAATCGTGTCGAAAGCATTGTTGATATCTTTGATCAAACTGTTGGCAAAAGAAAAATAATAATGATCTTTTAAAACAGGTGAGAGTAATAGGTTTCATAAATAATATAAATAATAATAAGTTTTCAAAGATGTCAAACCAAAATAGTATGAATATGATATAGGCTCTATATTAATATGAGATGTCTTGATTTGAGTTATGGAGAAAGACGATGCCACCGAATTTGTACACAAAATAAAATTCAAAGCATCGATAAAGTTTCATTCATACTTCACATTAATCAAAATATTAAGATATTCAAAACGAAACTATTTTTGTTTTATTGTGAATGGGTCCGAGTTTGCCTTTAAATTGTCCAACTCATAATACAACCTCATATTTTTCAATGAGATGGAAAATGAAGATCTCTTCGCTGTACACACTCTCGCAATGGATCTATTCTATAATAGGTCTACATTGTAAAAACCAAGTAATGTTACCGCATAATATCGCTGTGCTGGATTATACACCGCTTGAGATAAGTTTCCGATTCATCTTTCATCTTCTGATCTAGTGCCACATTATTCTGATTATTTATCATGTTGCCATTACTTTTCAGTAAGATTTTCGATCGAATTGGCATTATTTTACTGAAATCTTTTTTTCTCCATAAAGACCGATGGTTGAGATTGTGATGAGTAAGTTTGCACCGATCCAATATTTCTACATCTTGCCCAATCGGATGCGTGTTCGATACATCAAGAAAATTAGTTATTGTCAATCCCATGACACCAGCACTCCCCATTACAGCATCTACTTTCATTTCTGAATTCAACTTTCGAAGATTCTCCGATACGAACACGTATTCAGAATCATTCAACAGCGTTGCATTTTCTCTTTTCACTTCTAAAGATGTTCGTACGTTCACCATCATGCATCTCAACGAAGTGCTCAACAATTGCAACTGCACATCCATATGCATCATCAACGCCGGTAGAAAAGTGTCGAGAACAGTCACTAAAATGACGCTATTGAACGACATGGCATACTGTAGAAAAAATGTCACATTGAAATGAATAAATTTTTCAAAAGGGTACCAAGCATTGTAAGGTAAAATATATCTTTCGTTGTTGATACCGTTCAGAATGACACCGACGAATGTAACAGTACCACTGACTATTCCAAAAGAAAGCATAATCAGTGCAAGTAACTGACATTTACGTTCACACTTATCCTGGAGTTTGTCATCGACCGTATTCTTGATTGAAATTGTACTCAATTGTATAATGATCTTCTTTATTTGATCATGATTATTGAGGAATACGCAATACTTTACCAATATGGAGATTAGGGAACACATTATGCCGAAAGTTATCACGTCAGCTTCTTTGAAGTTCATCATTAAATACGTAAGACCACATAGAACGTGAATAAGTACAGGAAATACAACTGCGTAGGAAAATATTTGATACGAAATTCTTTCGCATGGCTTTGTGAAATCGTTCCATATTCCAATTAGTTTAGATATTTTAATGTGGAAATGTAAACAATATTTAGATGATTTGATGGTACATTTTTCAATAGTAGCCATTATTGTGTTTATTTTATCATTGTATATATATGAGAAATAATTTTACGAAATAACATTGGTAACGATCCTACTACTGAACCCACTCACGTATAATAATACAAGTAACTAATTTGAATCTCGGGCATTATACACAGAATTTAGGAGCTTTTTCACAATAAAAATCCACTTCTCTATAATCGCAAAAATCGGATAATTTTCTAATATGAAAACCATTTCTGAGAAATATTCACTTTTCAAAAACAATTGAAATTGAATTAATAATTCATATTTTTTCATGAAATCAACATATTTATCTTAATCGCACTATATAGGGAAATAATACAACCATTTCGCCTGTCACCACTGATCGCACTAATCGGCAGAAAACATGATTCGAAAAGTATATCCAAGCTACAGAAATATATCACGTGCTAATCTTCCAACTTGGAAATCACCAATTTCCAAGTTGTATCAATTCTAACCCTGTTTGTTATCTTGACTCCAGGGTTAATATGATACTGTTGTTACAATTTTCCTTAAATATATAGGCCTACTCGTACTGCATAAATTACTTATTAATTAGTCCCACCCAATAACCATCTGCTGTGTCCACACGATGTTACTCGTCACGCATATTTGATCTAAATACTTGAATACTTATCTCGTAGTCTTGGATCTACGAAAGGAAAAGTGCGTCTACCAAAACAACAAACACAATCATCAGTATAGTAGGCCTGTAGATGACGAACGCACTTTTCCTAGGAGCATGATTATGGCGGTGAAGGCAAAGATTATGCTTACGCCAGTATTGGGGGAATTATTTTTCTAAAGTAACTTTCTAAAAGTTAAAAGTTACTTAGTTAAAATATTAACGTTTTGAGTGTTGAAGGTACAGAAAACTCAAAGTAACGAAACGTTAAAGTAAAGTAAAGTTAAGTTACTTCTAAAGTATACAAAAAGTCGAAAACTTCATAAAGTTAATTAATAATAGCCTGCCTAAATAATAGCTCGAATATGTTTTACAAAAATTTCCTAATTAATTACACATGCACCATAATAAATTACGGTACCTAGTTTTTTGGTGAAGAGCAACTTTTTTCCACAACTATTTACATAAATAATATAAGGGACAAAACTACATTCTGACGGTGCAAAATGTTCAGACAATTATTTTCTGTTATTGGAAATTCACTTATTGGTAACGTACACGCTATGGGCCTAGTAGTACCCTTATAATCGTAATTCTCTAGTGTGTCACACACCTTTGTGTTTTCGCTGGGATTCATGTCAGCTTGAACATGAAAGTCATGTAGGCCTACTCGGGCTACGAAGGCGGGAAGAGAGTTGACAGAAATTTCCCAAATCACCGGTACATACAGCGCTGTGGTTAACGCGGTCGCTTCATGTAATGCGGGAGGCGAGGAGAATTTCGAACCCAGTTCGATCCCCTCCGCCGACCATCTTTACATGGGTTTTTAATGGTTTCCCTCTGAATTTTAGGCTAATCCCGGGATGGTTCCCACAATGAGTCAGCCATGACCGCTTCCTTCCCACTATCCTTCACATTACCCAAGAGCCTTCATCTCATTAATCATCCATCCGACGCCATTTGATCTGCGCCATCATAACAGAGCGTCGTTAAACTCAATATAAAAAAATCCCAAATAGTACCCCACACCACCATGTGAACCACCTCGCACCATAAAAAAAATGCAGCGGGCTCGAAATTTGCAGTAAGTCCGAGCCAAGATGCACTGACGGCTGTGTTGGTTTGCCGGGTGTCTAAACCTAGGAGGATTTAATACTATTAAATCCTCCTAGGTCTAAACTCTCTATCCTCCCATGTTGGAAATACTTACCACTTACCAGTCAAATATATGGAAATACCGAACGTGCGTAGTGCATGTATAAACACAACAATATTTTTAACTGCAATCGAACTGCATAGGCCTACTTACCCAAGGGAAGTGCTCGGGAAAATTAAATGGAACGAGAAAATGGGAAATGGAACGAGACTGAGAGCCGAGTTTTGAGACTGGCAAACGAACGCAACCCTCAATGCATCTTGCAGAGCGAAACGTCGTTCGTCAGCCGAGTGGTTGAGCGTGCCTGTTTGGTGTATCATTATGCCCATTGACTAAAGAGAATGATATGCCGTATCATATATTTATGATATATATATATATATATATATATATATATATATATATATATATATATATATATATATATATATATATATATATATATAATATGTATATATATATTTATATTCATGACATGTATATTTTATAAATTCAATTGAAGCTATCTAGACAACAGCTATTAACATGATTAACTAGTAAAATGAATTGGGTTCTAAAAAGATTCCACTAATCGTCAATAGGTTAAAAATAGATGCAGTAAAGCTGAAATAACTACATTGTCGAGTAGCAATTTAATGCTGATAATGTAGTCATAGTAGTATCAATTTATTGCAGCAATATAACATCATTATTACGTGGTATCAAATGAAATAAAATGAGTATTTTAACCAGAACAACAAAAATTTGAGGCGATTCTCGTATGAAACAATCTGAATATATTTTCCTTGATAGAATAGCTCTTGTGAGAAGAGTGGCATGACACAGGTGAGTGATATAATTAATCAATTATAGGCCATAACCAGTGAATAATACTTAAGATTTTTACATTACAAAAATGTTATGAGTTATAAATCTAATTACAAGTCATATAACTAACATCTTTCCTCTATGATATAACTTCAGATCATTCTAAAGAGTCGATTTTTTTCTCTCAGGACTAAAATATGTGAATCGTTTTTAATATAGGCCTACCTAGAGCATTTAAAAATATCCTTGATTAGCGGGTTTATTTTGTACTAGGCCTAGTGAGCATGCGCGGAAAATGTAATCTTGGCCTAAACCTAACCATACCTAACATAATCTGAACTCTTCATGAAAATTCGTGTGTAGACCCTATAGAAACCAGAAAAACAACATTTTCGAGCCAAGAAAATTCGTGTTAGTAGTAATTTTGATTTTGTCATGTTAAATGCATTGCACAATGTGCATTAAGTAGAATACACAACAACAACAACATGACGAGTGAACAAGCAGAGGTGTGAGGTCCTACGTTTAGACCTACAATGTGAATGGTAGGGGCCTTAATCAGGTGTCATAATATTATGTATTAGTCCAATTAGGCCCTATAAGGTATTCAAACACTTCTCGATTGATTCATGTAGGCCTACTAGATGCCTTATAGTTTATTACTGGGAATGTTGCATGCAGGCCAACCCTAACCTATAATCATATTCACTTATCAGCACACAGTTCACTGGGTCAATTGACATAGGCCTAGTTAGTGTTAGGGTTTAAGGTGCGTCCACAGTGAGGTCATTTTGCGCCTATGTCATTGAGTTTGTATAACTACAAACTCAAGCATATGGAGGGTCTGAAAATGCTAGTCTCAACTTGGTTCGGAAACATCCCCCCTCCCCCAGATCATCAAACTTGAGCTTGGAGCAAGATGCATTGAGGGTTGCGTTGGTTCGCCGGCCTCGATATGGTGAATTTTCTTCCTATCCCTCCCATGTTAAAAATATGTACCAATTTAACATCCAAATTGTTAGAACAACCGATTATGCGTAGTGAGTAGTGATGGAAGGAACCAATTTTGTTTACAAATACACGCAAAATGACGTTTACGTTTGCTCAGTTGTCTGAAACAGTTTCTTATATGAATTAAAAAGGAGATAGTGAGGTTAAATTGAGCATTATTAAAACTGTGAAGTAATTCATAATAATTATTCATAATAACGCAAACTATATTGCAAGTAACTTACATCTGGACGATTTGTTGATGTAATCAAATTCGTGTGAGAAATCCACATGCCACAAACAAATAAGTATTCACATTTCATTCAATTGCATTACCAGTTAATATCCCTTTTCATAAGCCTAGCGCAGTTGTTTACTTCCACCGCATCTTGGATGGCATACTGTACTGCTACTTAGATGCAAATATTTGAGGTATATAGAAGGCATGACATCAAGTTCCTACAAAACAATACTAGGTAGAGAAGTAATCGGGTATTCTAAGGAAAGAGATCAGGAAATGGAACGCATTTCCGGTTCAAGTTGAGACACCATCTGAACACGGCGAACCAACGCAACCCTCAATGCATCTTGGCTTGGAGTATTCTCCACCCTCATTACAATCACATCATTACAGTCCCATTTGCCTATTGCGAATTAGCGACTTCGTTGAGAACTAGATGTACCGTGACACATAGATAAGAGTGGCTATGGTGACGATGACATTGTTGAACTGACAAAATCTAAAAATTTTGTACAAAACAAATGCCATTGCTAACATAATTATCTATTGGGCCATATTAGCATTGTTGAGCATTGTTGTATATTGTTCAATATATGAAAGCGGTGCACTACGAGCACTCGGGATGCTGAATCAATGGCTGAACTCAGATTCTGGCCCCAGAAATACTTCCCTTTGAAGCCGCAAGTGGGTTCACCTTCATTCACGGCCTACTAAGCCTTCTAGATTATCTAATAGCAATGTACTCTCTTTCAGTTAAGAAGAATGCTGTGAATCAACGCACGATAACAATACAAGAACCAAACAGACGACTACAGTGAAGCTAAGAAGAATTGCTGTGAATCAACGCACGATAACAATACGAGAAGGAGCCAAACAGACAACTGCAGTGAAGCTAAGAAGAACGCTCCGAGTCAATGCACGATAACAATAAAAGAACCAAACAGACGACTGCAGTGAAGATAAGAAGAATGCTGTGAATCAACGCACGATAACATTACAAGAAGGAACCACAAACAGTCAACTGCATTGAAGCTAAGAAGAATGCTCCGAATAAATGCATGATAACAATTCAAGATAGAACCAAACAGATGACCGCAGTGAAGAGACGAGATGCATGTTATGCAGCTACGGTGAGATTTGTTTATGGTACATTTTGTTCTATCAAACTTCTAAAGGACATCACAACCTGGAAACTAGATCTTAATAAATAATTACAATATTTATTTCTCTTATATGTTAAGAGAAAACTATAAATCGTCATTTCAATTTCAGAAATTATAATGACTAGCCTATTTTTTCCTCCAGAGACTATGATGAGTCATGATGAGTCTTCTAAGATGAGGAAGGGATTACCAAATCTGTAGGCCTATAGAAACATTCATTCATTTTTTTTTCATTTAAAATTCATTTTATTCTTACAATCAATATAGGCCTAGCCTAATACAGGTATGAAGTTAACAATTTAAAAGTTACTATGTAAGAAGCCCACGTAGAGTATGAAACTCTGTGTGCGTGTGCTGAGTATGGTACATTTGTTTTTGTGTTCACAAGATGGCAAAAGCAGATGAGTTACAAACTGATTTGAGATATTTTTTCAAATAATGTTCAGTAAAAAAAATCAGAAAAAAAAATTTGGAAAAGTTGTAGGATTGTTTGAATATGTAAGTAACATGTTCTGTGATTTCAATAAACCTTTGATGACAGCAAAATATGAGTGTGCGTGAGGCACAAAAAAGTTATACAATACTGCATAATATTCATAGATTCAAACAGAATCACGTAATGTCTGCGTCACAACTCGTAGAAAGGCTGGAGGACAAAAGAAATTATTATAATTTCTGAAATTGAAACACCGGTAATGATTTTTGGTTTGCTCTAAAACAAGTAAGATAAATATCGTCATTATTCGTGAAAATCTAGTTTCAGAGTTGTGATGTCCTTTAATATTGAAGCAAATTTTGCATCATCAGTAGCAGGGACTGAGACCGTAACCGTAACCGAAACCGCAACCGCTAAAAACCCGTATTTTTCGGGCAACCGCAACCGTAACCACAACCTTTATTATTAGTGTGGTACAACCATAACCACAACCACAACCGATATTATTTTCGGGGCACAACCGCAACCACAACCGATAACCTTTATGTTGAGGAGATGACAACCACAACCACAACCAGCAACCTTTATTATATTATATCGGGTCTCAAAAAGGGCCCAAAAAGGGCTTGAAACAGTTGTCTCATCAAATACACTTAGTCTGAAGAAAAGGAAATACATCTTGTTTTTCAACTTTTAGCCCCTCAAACACAAACTCTTTTATTTCAAGGTTGTTGAGGCCGAACCTTTTAGTGGGGAAAGGGGAGGGGGGGGGGGTAGTCGAGAGACAGAAAGTACCTCTCAAGATTTTAGTGTCGGATTAGTGCGAGTCAAAGTCATGCCGACGACAATTTTGTGGGAATTCCCTAGTCCAAAACCACAACCCTGAGAAAAGAAGAATATAATAATTGTATTGACACGAGAGATGTATCCACGAACCCTCCGTTCGCCAGTGATGCGGAATAGGAAAGACGGTTGACCGGGACCTTCATCTCTCATGTGTATATGTTTCAACAAATATGAAAAATGTGAGAAAAACATCTACTTGGCATCTTTTTGTCACTCACGCCCAACACGCATTCGGTGTACGCGCGTCTCTGGTGAATGACTTGTGCTAAAAGTTGAAACGTGTGTGAAGGTGATAGGGGTTAGGGCTGAAGCTAACATTTTTTATTTTATACTTTTACTTTTATACTTTTATATTATACTATTATATCTATTCGTATTCAATCAAATTTCGTGTGTGATCACCAAGTATTATTATAATTAATTATCATCATTAAAATTAAATAAGTAGCCTTAGAGTTTAGAATGGGTAAAAAAAAGAGTAACCCGATTCGGAATTACTTTAACTACTATACCGTATTGTGGACGAGTCGTCTTGCTCAGTGGGAGAATGTGCCGCAAAACTCAAGGTAAGCAGCCGGGATTTGTATAAACTGTCCTTCGTAACAGTAATCGGGACCTTTATAAAGTTTGCTACATAACCATAACCGGGACTTTTATAAAATTTGCACCATAACCTGGACCGGGACCGGGACCGTAAATAATTTCACTTAGAGACCTTAACCGAAACCAGGACCATTATAAAATTTGCTTCGTAACCGGGACTGTAACCGGGACCTTTATGAAATTCAGTTCATAACCGTAACCGTAACCGAGACCTTTATAAAATATGCATCATAACCATAACCGGGACCGAGACCGTTATTAATTTCACTTCGAGACCTTAACCGAAACCAGGACCTTTATAAAATTTGCTTCGTAACCGGGACCGTAACCGGGACCTTTATAAAATTCAGTTCACAACCATAACCGCAACCGGGACCTTTATACATAAAGGTCTCAGTCCCTGATCAGTAGCGGTCATTTTACCTTTCAATTGGTGGCTATTCATTGACTCACTCACAAACGTCTCAAAACATAATATCCAATCAAGTGGGCTGTTCATTATGTGGTAAATTGATATTACCAATCAGACAATCTCTAGATCAGTTTATCTCTAACATGAAGTATAGATCTAGGTGGCCTACTGATAATACAGGCCCATCACTAGTAATCAAGTGGGAAGCTCCTTATACTTTTTTATATGTTACACTTAAATTCTCGACAGAATTCTTGACAATTTGACATAGATCATAGGACTTGTAGGCTACTGACATCTACGAGGTAGATTGGGAAATTGGTGTTATTTTGTATTCGCATGTGTCAAATTGGCAACCCTCTGAAATCTGAATGCTAGATGACAGTATCAAGATGCATTGAGGGTTGCGTTGGTTCGCCGGCCTCGATACCTATGGTGAATTTTCTTCCTATCCCTCCAATGTTGAAAATATGTACCAATTTAACATCCAAATTGTTTGAACAACCGATTATGCGTAGTCAGTAGTGATAAAAGAAACTAACTTTGTTCACAAAATACAAATACACACAAAAAGACGTTTACGTTTGCTCAGTTGTGTGAAACAGTTTCTTAGGCCCGGTTTTACGAATCTTAGTTAAGTACTAATCCACTAACTATTTGTTAAAGGTACAAAAATATCACATGTAACCAAGGGTGATAACAAGTTAATCCGCTGACTATTGCTTAATCCACTAACAATCGATTCGTAATACCGGCCCTTATATGAAGTAAAACGGAGATGGTGAGGTTAAAAATTATACATGAGGCCTATTTAAATTGTGAAGTAATTCATAATAATGCAAGCCATATTCCAAGTAACTTACATCTGGACGATTTGTTGATGTAATCAAATTTGTGTGAGAAATCCACGTGCCACAAACAAATAAGCATTCACGTTTCATTTAATTGCATTTTACCTGGTTATCCTTTTTCATAAGCCTAGCGCAGTTGTTTACTCCCACCGCATCTTGGATGGCAATTTGCACTTCATCTTAGATGCAAATATTAGCGGTAGGCCTATATAGAAAGCATGACATCGAGTTTCTACAAAACATCACTAGAATTGCGTTCCAGAATTAGGCGCTTAGCTAGCGCTAGATTAGCATTGTCGAAATGGCATTCCAACTTCTAGCGTCTAATTCTGCTAGAATCTAGCAAATCGTTCCAGAATCTAGCCTGCTAAGTCCGCTGACATAGCTCATCTAGCAGTAAAAATGTTGCTAACTTGCTAGTTCGGACATAATTTTGAGCGTCAATTCAAAAATCATGGCGTCGCTTGATATGGTCGAGCTGCAGATTGAGTATGAAAATGAAATAATGTCAATAAATGTGGAGAAAGTACTGCAGAACAATTAAATAATGGTGAGTTTGAATATTTAAATATAATGAGTGAATAATTGCAGCAAAAAAATCGACGTTACGGACTTATAGGAGATGTTATAGGAGATGAAAGTTATTGAAAATATTCAATTCTATTGGCAATAAGAGTAAAAACTTTGTCATCCTCTTCTGATCCACTGGAGGAGAAATCAGAAGAAATGCCTGCATTTAATACAATTGCTGCAGCTCCCAATACGATTTGATCTTCCGCCATGACTTTTACAGCTAGTTGCAAAAGATGCTCGTGGTCATTCCAGAATTGCAAGCTACGTATGCTGGGCCAACTTAGCGCTAGCAAAACGCTTGATTCTGGCACGCCACTTTGGTAGAGGTGCAGTAGATTGTTCTAAGGAAAGAACTCGGGAAATGGAACATATTTCCTGTTTAAGATGAGGCACCATATCGAGGCTGGCAAACCAACGCAACCCTCAATTTATCTTGGACTATTTATGTATGGACTATCTTGAACTAATTTGTCTTGGCCTATTGATGAATTCATTTTGTTTTTCATCAAAATAATTAAAATGGGACGGTAAGATCACCCTTGTGGTGTCCCGTCCAAACGATCCCGCTTCATGCATAGCCTCAATTGAGGTACAATGATTTTGTATCAAGTTTGATGTTGATAAAAAAATATCCAGGCCTGAATCAATCCTTGGTCAATAGTCCTACATTCATACATATTGATAAATTCATTAGCTTATATATTCTTTTTATACTATTCTGTGTCTGCAAGCAACTCTTGTAGCTAGCAGATTCTTGTGTGATCAAAGAATTCATCATATTCAACTTGAATAATTTTCAGCGGAAAAAACTTCGAACATTTTTTATTTTACCTAAATTAATTTTAAAGTGAACCTTTCTGTAAATTCTACGTGATGAATTTATTTTGATGAATTATATAGAAATGGCAATTAGATTTATACTTGTACTTTCATCATCCATGCTACCATGCTACACAAACAACCATGCTTTTGTTTACCGAAATAGAATTTCAATATTTCATGGTCTTTGAAATTCATCACCCAAATTATACTATTTTTCCAAAAGCCTTCCTGCGTGCTTGTCAGCTAGACTTGTATAATAGAGAGTAAAGCAACTTGTAGCTCGGTTCTCTGCAACGGTGATTGATTGTTACAGCCGTACACGCGTGTCGGTGGATGCTGTCGTCATGACGATCTGTGCCGGGACACGCCCATCAACGCATGACAATATCAGGACGCCAACACACGTCAATCCCATCAACACAAGACCATATCAGGACGTATATCAATAGGCAGGACCGCTGACGAGGGAAGAGAAGCCAACTACGACGGCAGTACGATGTAGAAGTTGACACAGTGAAGGCGTGGCAAGAGGAGGGAAGGAGATGAACCCAACAAAGAGAACCACAGGAACGACACCAGTAAGTATAAAGACATAGTCATAAGTTTTCGTCATCACTGTGTTGGCGATTCACAGATTTCAAAATTACCACTCTGTTTTTTGCCAAATTTTCAAGTGTCAAAATAATTTTTCTTGTGTTTCTCAACTCTTGTCATTATGTAGTCACATTTAAAGATTTGGATAAATCTTTATCAAATATTATAGTGATAAGATTAGAACACAATTAAGCTCAAATTATTTAAAGATTCCTAAGTTACAATCATAAAAAAATCACAGGCAACACCAGTTCATAGAATTGTAGAATCCTTGTAATTACTTTGAAAAAAAGATAATTGATAATATTTCAATGGAATATAGTTTTTAAAATGCCCTTCCGTCATCCTACCAAATTTTAGACAAATCGAAAAAACTGATTTTATTGTCTTCTTCACTTTTTCAAATTTGATTTCTGACGTCAATTTTGATTTTAAAATTTCCAAAAGGATATTTTCTTCTTCAGAATTGAATCTTCTTGCTGAATATGTAAACATAATTGCACAATAGTCGTTATGCCAAAAGACCGTTCTGAAAGTTGGCTGAAAATGTCCGTTTTTTTATAAATCAGCGTCGTTTTTCTTGGCAACCGCAAGGGCAATCTTAGCGGAACTTTCTGATGATTTAAAGGTCCTAAAGTTAAAATTACAAAAATACTAGAACATCATAGGTCTCACCAGTTCATAGAAATTAATTGCGAAAGGTCAAAAACTAGTGTATTAACCCCTGTGCATTTGGGCATTTTTTTTTGTGATTTGAAACTTTTTGTTGAATTTCCCAGTTCTGTTATTATATATGTGTAATGTGATCAATTTGTAACAATAATCCGGTCTCCGTTCCCAAATCGAGTTTAATTAAAAGATTTTATAGCAAAAATCAACTTAGTATTATTTGCAATATTAGGGCCCATATAGAATTTTAGAATCCTTGTAATTACTTTGAAAATAAGAAAATTGGTGAAATTTCAATGGAATTGAGTTTTTAAAATACCCTTTTGTCTTTCTACAAAATTTTAGACAAATCAATAATAATGATTTTTGGCTTTTTTTCACGTTTTTCAAATTTGATTTCTGACGTCAATTTTGGTTTTACAATTTTCCAAAACATATTTTCTTCCTTAGAATTGAATCTTCGTGTTGAATATTCAAACTCAATCAGACAATTATCGTTATGTCAAAAGACCGTTCTGAAAGTTGGCTGAAAATGTCCTTTTTTTGATAAATCAGCGACGTTTTTCTTGGCAACCGCCAGAGCAATCCTAACGGAACTTTCTAATGATTTAAAGATCCCGAAGCTATGATCATAAAAAAAAACTAGAACATCATAGGTCTCACCAGTTCATAGAAATTAATTGCGAAAGGTCAAAAACTAGTGTAGGCCTATTGACTCTGTATTACCCTGTGCATTTGGGCATTTTTTTTTTGTGATTTGAAACTTTTTGTTGAATTTCCCAGTTCTGTTGTTATTTATTCACATGGTTATCAAATTCGAACACAAATCCGGTCTCCGTTTCAAAATCGAGTTTAATTTAAAGATTTTAGAGCAAAAATCAACTTAGTGTGTACTCACCATGGTATATAGGGTCCTATATAGAATTCTGAAATCCTTCTAATTTCTTTTCCATTAGCATTATTAGCAAAATTTCAACGGAATAACTCTTCTGAAATGTCCTCTTGTCTTCCTACAAAATTTTAGCCGAATCAAAAATGATGATTTTTTATGACTCTGGAAAGTGGCTGGAAATTGCAGTTTTTGGGTAATTCAGACACCTTTTTCTTGGAAATGGCTGATGCGAGTATAGCCAAATTTGCTGAGGATTTAGGGACCATCAAGTTATACTCTTAAAAAAATACTAGAACATCATAGCTCTCACCAGTTCATAGAAATTAATTGCGAAAGGTCCAAAAGTACCTTAGTTACCCTGTACATTTCGGTCAAAAATTTTTGTCCTCTGAAATTCATTGTTGAATTTCTCAGTTCTGTTGTTATTTATTCATATGGTTATCAAATTCGAACACAAATCCGGTCTCCGTTTCAAAATCGATTTGAATTAAAAGATTTTAGAGCAAAAATCAACTTAGAGTGTACTCACCATGGTATATAGGGTCCTATATAGAATTCTGGAATCCTTCTAATTACTTTTCCATTAGCATTATTAGCAAAATTTCAACGGAATAACTCTTCTGAAATGTCCCCTCGTCTTCCTACAAAATTTTAGCCGAATCAAAAATGATGATTTTTTATGACTCTGAAAAGTGGCTGGAAATTGCAGTTTTTGGGTAATTCAGACACCTTTTTCTTGGAAATGGCTGATGCGAGTATAGCCAAATTTGCTGAGGATTTAGGGACCATCAAGTTATACTCTTAAAAAAATACTAGAACATCATAGCTCTCACCAGTTCATAGAAATTAATTGCGAAAGGTCCAAAAGTACCTTAGTTAACCCTGTACATTTCGGTCAAATTTTTTGTCGCTCTGAAATTATTGGTTGAATTTCTCAGTTCTGTTGTTATGTATGTGTAGTGTGATCAAATTCGGAACACAAATCCGGTCTCCGTTCCTAAATCGAGTTTAATTTAAAGATTTTAGAGCGAAAAATCAACTTAGTGTACTCACCATGGTATAGGTCCTATATAGAATTCTGGAATCCTTCTAATTACTTTTCCATTAGCATTATTAGCAAAATTTCAACGGAATAACTCTTCTGAAATGTCCTCTTGTCTTCCTACAAAATTTTAGCCGAATCAAAAATGATGATTTTTTATGACTCTGAAAAGTGGCTGGAAATTGCAGTTTTTGGGTAATTCAGACACCTTTTTCTTGGAAATGGCTGATGCGAGTATAGCCAAATTTGCTGAGGATTTAGGGACCATCAAGTTATACTCTTAAAAAAATACTAGAACATCATAGCTCTCACCAGTTCATAGAAATTAATTGCGAAAGGTCCAAAAGTACCTTAGTTAACCCTGTACATTTCGGTCAAAAATTTCTGTCCTCTGAAATTCATTGTTGAATTTCTCAGTTCTGTTGTTATTTATTCATATGGTTATCAAATTCGAACACAAATCCGGTCTCCGTTTCAAAATCGAGTTTAATTTAAAGATTTTAGAGCAAAAATCAACTTAGTGTGTACTCACCATGGTATATAGGGTCCTATATAGAATTCTGGAATCCTTCTAATTACTTTTCCATTAGCATTATTAGCAAAATTTCAACGGAATAACTCTTCTGAAATGTCCTCTTGTCTTCCTACAAAATTTTAGCCGAATCAAAAATGATGATTTTTTATGACTCTGGAAAGTGGCTGGAAATTGCAGTTTTTGGGTAATTCAGACACCTTTTTCTTGGAAATGGCTGATGCGAGTATAGCCAAATTTGCTGAGGATTTAGGGACCATCAAGTTATACTCTTAAAAAAATACTAGAACATCATAGCTCTCACCAGTTCATAGAAATTAATTGCGAAAGGTCCAAAAGTACCTTAGTTAACCCTGTACATTTCGGTCAAAAATTTTTGTCCTCTGAAATTCATTGTTGAATTTCTCAGTTCTGTTGTTATTTATTCATATGGTTATCAAATTCGAACACAAATCCGGTCTCCGTTTCAAAATCGAGTTTAATTTAAAGATTTTAGAGCAAAAATCAACTTAGTGTGTACTCACCATGGTATATAGGGTCCTATATAGAATTCTGGAATCCTTCTAATTACTTTTCCATTAGCATTATTAGCAAAATTTCAACGGAATAACTCTTCTGAAATGTCCTCTTGTCTTCCTACAAAATTTTAGCCGAATCAAAAATGATGATTTTTTATGACTCTGAAAAGTGGCTGGAAATTGCAGTTTTTGGGTAATTCAGACACCTTTTTCTTGGAAATGGCTGATGCGAGTATAGCCAAATTTGCTGAGGATTTAGGGACCATCAAGTTATACTCTTAAAAAAATACTAGAACATCATAGCTCTCACCAGTTCATAGAAATTAATTGCGAAAGGTCCAAAAGTACCTTAGTTAACCCTGTACATTTCGGTCAAAATTTTTGTCCTCTGAAATTCATTGTTGAATTTCTCAGTTCTGTTGTTATTTATTCATATGGTTATCAAATTCGAACACAAATCCGGTCTCCGTTTCAAAATCGAGTTTAATTTAAAGATTTTAGAGCAAAAATCAACTTAGTGTGTACTCACCATGGTATAGGGTCCTATATAGAATTCTGGAATCCTTCTAATTACTTTTCCATTAGCATTATTAGCAAAATTTCAACGGAATAACTCTTCTGAAATGTCCTCTTGTCTTCCTACAAAATTTTAGCCGAATCAAAAATGATGATTTTTTATGACTCTGAAAGTGGCTGGAAATTGCAGTTTTTGGGTAATTCAGACACCTTTTTCTTGGAAATGGCTGATGCGAGTATAGCCAAATTTGCTGAGGATTTAGGGACCATCAAGTTATACTCTTAAAAAAATACTAGAACATCATAGCTCTCACCAGTTCATAGAAATTAATTGCGAAAGGTCCAAAAGTACCTTAGTTAACCCTGTACATTTTGGTCAAATTTTTTTGTCGCTTGAAATTTTTGGTTGAATTTCTCAGTTCTGTTGTTATGTATGTGTAGTGTGATAAAATTGGAACACAAATCCGGTCTCCGTTCCTAAATCGAGTTTAATTTAAAGATTTTAGAGCGAAAAAACAACTTAGTGTACTCACCATGGTAGAGTCCCATATTATAGAATTCTGGAATCCTTCTAATTACTTTTCCATTAGCATTATTAGCAAAATTTCAACGGAATAACTCTTCTGAAATGTCCTCTTGTCTTCCTACAAAATTTTAGCCGAATCAAAAATGATGATTTTTTATGACTCTGAAAAGTGGCTGGAAATTGCAGTTTTTGGGAAATTCAGACACCTTTTTCTTGGAAATGGCTGATGCGAGTATAGCCAAATTTGCTGAGGATTTAGGGACCATCAAGTTATACTCTTAAAAAAATACTAGAACATCATAGCTCTCACCAGTTCATAGAAATTAATTGCGAAAGGTCCAAAAGTACCTTAGTTAACCCTGTACATTTCGGTCAAAATTTTTTGTCCTCTGAAATTCATTGTTGAATTTCTCAGTTCTGTTGTTATGTATGTCATATGGTTATCAAATTCGGAACACAAATCCGGTCTCCGTTCAAAATCGAGTTTAATTTGAAGATTTTAGAGCGAAAAATAACTTAGTGTGTACTCACCATGGTATATAGGGTCCTATATAGAATTCTGGAATCCTTCTAATTACTTTTCCATTAGCATTATTAGCAAAATTTCAACGGAATAACTCTTCTGAAATGTCCTCTTGTCTTCCTACAAAATTTTAGCCGAATCAAAAATGATGATTTTTTATGACTCTGAAAAGTGGCTGGAAATTGCAGTTTTTGGGTAATTCAGACACCTTTTTCTTGGAAATGGCTGATGCGAGTATAGCCAAATTTGCTGAGGATTTAGGGACCATCAAGTTATACTCTTAAAAAAATACTAGAACATCATAGCTCTCACCAGTTCATAGAAATTAATTGCGAAAGGTCCAAAAGTACCTTAGTTAACCCTGTACATTTCGGTCAAAATTTTTTGTCGCTCTGAAATTCATTGGTTGAATTTCTCAGTTCTGTTGTTATGTATGTCATAGTGTTATCAAATTCGAACACAAATCCGGTCTCCGTTTCAAAATCGAGTTTAATTTAAAGATTTTAGAGCGAAAAATCAACTTAGTGTGTACTCACCATGGTATAGGGTCCATATATAGAATTCTGGAATCCTTCTAATTACTTTTCCATTAGCATTATTAGCAAAATTTCAACGGAATAACTCTTCTGAAATGTCCTCTTGTCTTCCTACAAAATTTTAGCCGAATCAAAAATGATGATTTTTTATGACTCTGAAAAGTGGCTGGAAATTGCAGTTTTTGGGAAATTCAGACACCTTTTTCTTGGAAATGGCTGATGCGAGTATAGCCAAATTTGCTGAGGATTTAGGGACCATCAAGTTATACTCTTAAAAAAATACTAGAACATCATAGCTCTCACCAGTTCATAGAAATTAATTGCGAAAGGTCCAAAAGTACCTTAGTTAACCCTGTACATTTTGGTCAAATTTTTTTGTCGCTTGAAATTTTTGGTTGAATTTCTCAGTTCTGTTGTTATGTATGTGTAGTGTGATAAAATTGGAACACAAATCCGGTCTCCGTTCCTAAATCGAGTTTAATTTAAAGATTTTAGAGCGAAAAATCAACTTAGTGTACTCACCATGGTAGAGTCCCATATTATAGAATTCTGGAATCCTTCTAATTACTTTTCCATTAGCATTATTAGCAAAATTTCAACGGAATAACTCTTCTGAAATGTCCTCTTGTCTTCCTACAAAATTTTAGCCGAATCAAAAATGATGATTTTTTATGACTCTGAAAAGTGGCTGGAAATTGCAGTTTTTGGGAAATTCAGACACCTTTTTCTTGGAAATGGCTGATGCGAGTATAGCCAAATTTGCTGAGGATTTAGGGACCATCAAGTTATACTCTTAAAAAAATACTAGAACATCATAGCTCTCACCAGTTCATAGAAATTAATTGCGAAAGGTCCAAAAGTACCTTAGTTAACCCTGTACATTTTGGTCAAATTTTTTTGTCGCTTGAAATTTTTGGTTGAATTTCTCAGTTCTGTTGTTATGTATGTGTAGTGTGATAAAATTGGAACACAAATCCGGTCTCCGTTCCTAAATCGAGTTTAATTTAAAGATTTTAGAGCGAAAATCAACTTAGTGTACTCACCATGGTAGAGTCCCATATTATAGAATTCTGGAATCCTTCTAATTACTTTTCCATTAGCATTATTAGCAAAATTTCAACGGAATAACTCTTCTGAAATGTCCTCTTGTCTTCCTACAAAATTTCAGCCGAATCAAAAATGATGATTTTTTATGACTCTGAAAAGTGGCTGGAAATTGCAGTTTTTGGGAAATTCAGACACCTTTTTCTTGGAAATGGCTGATGCGAGTATAGCCAAATTTGCTGAGGATTTAGGGACCATCAAGTTATACTCTTAAAAAAATACTAGAACATCATAGCTCTCACCAGTTCATAGAAATTAATTGCGAAAGGTCCAAAAGTACCTTAGTTAACCCTGTACATTTTGGTCAAATTTTTTTGTCGCTTGAAATTTTTGGTTGAATTTCTCAGTTCTGTTGTTATGTATGTGTAGTGTGATAAAATTGGAACACAAATCCGGTCTCCGTTCCTAAATCGAGTTTAATTTAAAGATTTTAGAGCGAAAAACAACTTAGTGTACTCACCATGGTAGAGTCCCATATTATAGAATTCTGGAATCCTTCTAATTACTTTTCCATTAGCATTATTAGCAAAATTTCAACGGAATAACTCTTCTGAAATGCCTTCTCGTCTTCCTACAAAATTTTAGCCGAATCAAAAATGATGATTTTTTATGACTCTGAAAAGTGGCTGGAAATTGCAGTTTTTGGGAAATTCAGACACCTTTTTCTTGGAAATGGCTGATGCGAGTATAGCCAAATTTGCTGAGGATTTAGGGACCATCAAGTTATACTCTTAAAAAAATACTAGAACATCATAGCTCTCACCAGTTCATAGAAATTAATTGCGAAAGGTCCAAAAGTACCTTAGTTAACCCTGTACATTTTGGTCAAATTTTTTTGTCGCTTGAAATTTTTGGTTGAATTTCTCAGTTCTGTTGTTATGTATGTGTAGTGTGATAAAATTGGAACACAAATCCGGTCTCCGTTCCTAAATCGAGTTTAATTTAAAGATTTTAGAGCGAAAAACAACTTAGTGTACTCACCATGGTAGAGTCCCATATTATAGAATTCTGGAATCCTTCTAATTACTTTTCCATTAGCATTATTAGCAAAATTTCAACGGAATAACTCTTCTGAAATGTCCTCTCGTCTTCCTACAAAATTTTGCCGAATCAAAAATGATGATTTTTTATGACTCTGAAAAGTGGCTGGAAATTGCAGTTTTTGGGAAATTCAGACACCTTTTTCTTGGAAATGGCTGATGCGAGTATAGCCAAATTTGCTGAGGATTTAGGGACCATCAAGTTATACTCTTAAAAAAATACTAGAACATCATAGCTCTCACCAGTTCATAGAAATTAATTGCGAAAGGTCCAAAAGTACCTTAGTTAACCCTGTACATTTTGGTCAAATTTTTTTGTCGCTTGAAATTTTTGGTTGAATTTCTCAGTTCTGTTGTTATGTATGTGTAGTGTGATAAAATTGGAACACAAATCCGGTCTCCGTTCCTAAATCGAGTTTAATTTAAAGATTTTAGAGCGAAAAACAACTTAGTGTACTCACCATGGTAGAGTCCCATATTATAGAATTCTGGAATCCTTCTAATTACTTTTCCATTAGCATTATTAGCAAAATTTCAACGGAATAACTCTTCTGAAATGTCCTCTTGTCTTCCTACAAAATTTAGCCGAATCAAAAATGATGATTTTTATGACTCTGAAAAGTGGCTGGAAATTGCAGTTTTTGGGAAATTCAGACACCTTTTTCTTGGAAATGGCTGATGCGAGTATAGCCAAATTTGCTGAGGATTTAGGGACCATCAAGTTATACTCTTAAAAAAATACTAGAACATCATAGCTCTCACCAGTTCATAGAAATTAATTGCGAAAGGTCCAAAAGTACCTTAGTTAACCCTGTACATTTTGGTCAAATTTTTTTGTCGCTTGAAATTTTTGGTTGAATTTCTCAGTTCTGTTGTTATGTATGTGTAGTGTGATAAAATTGGAACACAAATCCGGTCTCCGTTCCTAAATCGAGTTTAATTTAAAGATTTTAGAGCGAAAAACAACTTAGTGTACTCACCATGGTAGAGTCCCATATTATAGAATTCTGGAATCCTTCTAATTACTTTTCCATTAGCATTATTAGCAAAATTTCAACGGAATAACTCTTCTGAAATGTCCTCTTGTCTTCCTACAAAATTTAGCCGAATCAAAAATGATGATTTTTATGACTCTGAAAAGTGGCTGGAAATTGCAGTTTTTGGGAAATTCAGACACCTTTTTCTTGGAAATGGCTGATGCGAGTATAGCCAAATTTGCTGAGGATTTAGGGACCATCAAGTTATACTCTTAAAAAAATACTAGAACATCATAGCTCTCACCAGTTCATAGAAATTAATTGCGAAAGGTCCAAAAGTACCTTAGTTAACCCTGTACATTTTGGTCAAATTTTTTTGTCGCTTGAAATTTTTGGTTGAATTTCTCAGTTCTGTTGTTATGTATGTGTAGTGTGATAAAATTGGAACACAAATCCGGTCTCCGTTCCTAAATCGAGTTTAATTTAAAGATTTTAGAGCGAAAAACAACTTAGTGTACTCACCATGGTAGAGTCCCATATTATAGAATTCTGGAATCCTTCTAATTACTTTTCCATTAGCATTATTAGCAAAATTTCAACGGAATAACTCTTCTGAAATGTCCTCTTGTCTTCCTACAAAATTTCAGCCGAATCAAAAATGATGATTTTTTATGACTCTGAAAAGTGGCTGGAAATTGCAGTTTTTGGGAAATTCAGACACCTTTTTCTTGGAAATGGCTGATGCGAGTATAGCCAAATTTGCTGAGGATTTAGGGACCATCAAGTTATACTCTTAAAAAAATACTAGAACATCATAGCTCTCACCAGTTCATAGAAATTAATTGCGAAAGGTCCAAAAGTACCTTAGTTAACCCTGTACATTTTGGTCAAATTTTTTTGTCGCTTGAAATTTTTGGTTGAATTTCTCAGTTCTGTTGTTATGTATGTGTAGTGTGATAAAATTGGAACACAAATCCGGTCTCCGTTCCTAAATCGAGTTTAATTTAAAGATTTTAGAGCGAAAAACAACTTAGTGTACTCACCATGGTAGAGTCCCATATTATAGAATTCTGGAATCCTTCTAATTACTTTTCCATTAGCATTATTAGCAAAATTTCAACGGAATAACTCTTCTGAAATGTCCTCTTGTCTTCCTACAAAATTTCAGCCGAATCAAAAATGATGAATTTTTATGACTCTGAAAAGTGGCTGGAAATTGCAGTTTTTGGGAAATTCAGACACCTTTTTCTTGGAAATGGCTGATGCGAGTATAGCCAAATTTGCTGAGGATTTAGGGACCATCAAGTTATACTCTTAAAAAAATACTAGAACATCATAGCTCTCACCAGTTCATAGAAATTAATTGCGAAAGGTCCAAAAGTACCTTAGTTAACCCTGTACATTTTGGTCAATTTTTTTGTCGCTTGAAATTTTTGGTTGAATTTCTCAGTTCTGTTGTTATGTATGTGTAGTGTGATAAAATTGGAACACAAATCCGGTCTCCGTTCCTAAATCGAGTTTAATTTAAAGATTTTAGAGCGAAAAACAACTTAGTGTACTCACCATGGTAGAGTCCCATATTATAGAATTCTGGAATCCTTCTAATTACTTTTCCATTAGCATTATTAGCAAAATTTCAACGGAATAACTCTTCTGAAATGTCCTCTTGTCTTCCTACAAAATTTTAGCCGAATCAAAAATGATGATTTTTTATGACTCTGAAAAGTGGCTGGAAATTGCAGTTTTTGGGAAATTCAGACACCTTTTTCTTGGAAATGGCTGATGCGAGTATAGCCAAATTTGCTGAGGATTTAGGGACCATCAAGTTATACTCTTAAAAAAATACTAGAACATCATAGCTCTCACCAGTTCATAGAAATTAATTGCGAAAGGTCCAAAAGTACCTTAGTTAACCCTGTACATTTTGGTCAAATTTTTTTGTCGCTTGAAATTTTTGGTTGAATTTCTCAGTTCTGTTGTTATGTATGTGTAGTGTGATAAAATTGGAACACAAATCCGGTCTCCGTTCCTAAATCGAGTTTAATTTAAAGATTTTAGAGCGAAAAACAACTTAGTGTACTCACCATGGTAGAGTCCCATATTATAGAATTCTGGAATCCTTCTAATTACTTTTCCATTAGCATTATTAGCAAAATTTCAACGGAATAACTCTTCTGAAATGTCCTCTTGTCTTCCTACAAAATTTAGCCGAATCAAAAATGATGATTTTTTATGACTCTGAAAAGTGGCTGGAAATTGCAGTTTTTGGGAAATTCAGACACCTTTTTCTTGGAAATGGCTGATGCGAGTATAGCCAAATTTGCTGAGGATTTAGGGACCATCAAGTTATACTCTTAAAAAAATACTAGAACATCATAGCTCTCACCAGTTCATAGAAATTAATTGCGAAAGGTCCAAAAGTACCTTAGTTAACCCTGTACATTTTGGTCAAATTTTTTTGTCGCTTGAAATTTTTGGTTGAATTTCTCAGTTCTGTTGTTATGTATGTGTAGTGTGATAAAATTGGAACACAAATCCGGTCTCCGTTCCTAAATCGAGTTTAATTTAAAGATTTTAGAGCGAAAAACAACTTAGTGTACTCACCATGGTAGAGTCCCATATTATAGAATTCTGGAATCCTTCTAATTACTTTTCCATTAGCATTATTAGCAAAATTTCAACGGAATAACTCTTCTGAAATGTCCTCTTGTCTTCCTACAAAATTTTAGCCGAATCAAAAATGATGATTTTTTATGACTCTGAAAAGTGGCTGGAAATTGCAGTTTTTGGGAAATTCAGACACCTTTTTCTTGGAAATGGCTGATGCGAGTATAGCCAAATTTGCTGAGGATTTAGGGACCATCAAGTTATACTCTTAAAAAAATACTAGAACATCATAGCTCTCACCAGTTCATAGAAATTAATTGCGAAAGGTCCAAAAGTACCTTAGTTAACCCTGTACATTTTGGTCAAATTTTTTTGTCGCTTGAAATTTTTGGTTGAATTTCTCAGTTCTGTTGTTATGTATGTGTAGTGTGATAAAATTGGAACACAAATCCGGTCTCCGTTCCTAAATCGAGTTTAATTTAAAGATTTTAGAGCGAAAAACAACTTAGTGTACTCACCATGGTAGAGTCCCATATTATAGAATTCTGGAATCCTTCTAATTACTTTTCCATTAGCATTATTAGCAAAATTTCAACGGAATAACTCTTCTGAAATGTCCTCTTGTCTTCCTACAAAATTTCAGCCGAATCAAAAATGATGATTTTTATGACTCTGAAAAGTGGCTGGAAATTGCAGTTTTTGGGAAATTCAGACACCTTTTTCTTGGAAATGGCTGATGCGAGTATAGCCAAATTTGCTGAGGATTTAGGGACCATCAAGTTATACTCTTAAAAAAATACTAGAACATCATAGCTCTCACCAGTTCATAGAAATTAATTGCGAAAGGTCCAAAAGTACCTTAGTTAACCCTGTACATTTTGGTCAAATTTTTTTGTCGCTTGAAATTTTTGGTTGAATTTCTCAGTTCTGTTGTTATGTATGTGTAGTGTGATAAAATTGGAACACAAATCCGGTCTCCGTTCCTAAATCGAGTTTAATTTAAAGATTTTAGAGCGAAAAACAACTTAGTGTACTCACCATGGTAGAGTCCCATATTATAGAATTCTGGAATCCTTCTAATTACTTTTCCATTAGCATTATTAGCAAAATTTCAACGGAATAACTCTTCTGAAATGTCCTCTTCGTCTTCCTACAAAATTTTAGCCGAATCAAAAATGATGATTTTTTATGACTCTGAAAAGTGGCTGGAAATTGCAGTTTTTGGGAAATTCAGACACCTTTTTCTTGGAAATGGCTGATGCGAGTATAGCCAAATTTGCTGAGGATTTAGGGACCATCAAGTTATACTCTTAAAAAAATACTAGAACATCATAGCTCTCACCAGTTCATAGAAATTAATTGCGAAAGGTCCAAAAGTACCTTAGTTAACCCTGTACATTTTGGCCAAATTTTTTTGTCGCTTGAAATTTTTGGTTGAATTTCTCAGTTCTGTCGTTATGTATGTGTAGTGTGATAAAATTGGAACACAAATCTGGTCTCCGTTCCTAAATCGAGTTTAATTTGAAGATTTTAGAGCGAAAAATAACTTGGCATTTTTTCAAGTTGCAAAATTTGATTTGTCTCAAATTTGGTGTGAGCATGAAGTAGCTCTTTTTAAAGAATAATCTACTGAAAGTTTTGTAATCGATCGAATTTCAAGCAAGCTATTGACAATAATTTGAGATTTGTTGTTTGCAGGCTGCAGCTTACCTTGAAGACTCACTCCTTGGACCATCGTGGCAACTACGAGATAGCGCGTAAGTGCACCGTTATGTGGGTAAACTGACCTCGTGCAGCCCGCACCCAGGTATGATTCAGCCTACTGTAAAATGATCCCCGAGCCGGGTAGGCCAGCCCAGAGTGGTTTGATCAGCGCCCCGTCGGCTCTAAACCAAGCTGATTAAAGCTCCACGACAGGAACTCATCTCCTCGAGCTTAAGCAATTGATGCCACACCCGAGCATGTGAATAAAAGGCTCGTGGGGGTGAGGGGATGATCTGGATCGGTCTTGGGTGAGACCTTCTATTCTTGCGTGTGAGATAGACTTGCATGAGCCTGTCTTGCAAACAAGGGTACATTGTCATACATCCAATCACGATCTAAGATTAGCTGGAGGGGGTTTGGTGGAGACCTTGGCTTAGACCGTGCACGAGAGACTTGCGTAGCTTCCTCGGAAGCTACGTGAGCCGCTCTTGCATGCAATGGTTCAAAGTCCAAGGTCATTTCTCCCAACCCCCTCTACATCCCCTCACCCCCTCTCTTGCGGGCTGCACGAGAGTATACTGCTACAGGTCAATCACAAGTGAGAACACATCATGTAATTGTTACTTATCATCAATTTATTATCACATATACTGTACAAGTTGGATCAATAAATCATACAATCATAATATATTTGTTGCTTCATCATTTGTTTGACTTGATGCATGCATGCACACATGAAGTATTCATAACTTGATCAGCTGCTTGACTGGCTGAAGTCACAATGTGAACGCCGAGCTCCATCATGATCCTGGAGGCGGGACCTGCGTAGCGTGTCTTGATCAGCTGCTTGCTTGACCAGCTGAAGTCCCAGCTGTGATTGCTGCAATGGCCAAGCTGAGCTTCAACACGATCCTGAAGTTGGCAATTGCATGACGTGTCTTGTACGGCAGGCTGGGATTGCAGGAACCCTCATGCCGCAAACAGCTGAGACGACCTGCAACAACAGGAAACACAATTGGTATTAAAGGCTTCCATTGATTAGTCGACAGTTAGAAAGTAAATAATTATAATTATATAGTACATTACTGTACCAACATGAACACAGACATGTCATGTTGCCATGGTAGCTACTTCTTCTAGTTTACGTGAGCAAATCCAGGTTCTATTCCACTGGCAAAGAGAATGCAATATATTGAAGAGAAAAATGAAAATGAATAATTCAGCTTGCAGCAGTGATTAGTGCGAATAACTTATCAGATATCATCAAAAGATACAGCTGGTATATTATATTGGGGTTAACGACCCACTGTAACATGACTAACATCTATCAGCGTCGGTGAGTGATCAATGAGATAATGGCAAGATGAGACGAAAATTCATTTCTACAAGTATTTTTGAAAAGTGGGCAGTAGATCAAGGACTAAAGAACCACCCCAGTATTGACCTGAACGATAGAGGGAAACCAGATGCACATTGTCAGGATGGTGGACCATGGCGGGAATCGCAACCCGGTCTCCTGAGTGATGGTTCAGCGTGCTAGCCACTTATCCACCCGTCTCATGCAAGACGTTGGATTACGACGGGAATCGAACCCCAGTCTCCAGAATGAAAGGTTCAGCGTGCTAGCCACTTATCCACCCGTCTCAGCCAAGATGTTAGACCATGACGGGAATCGAACCCCGGTCTCCCGGATGACGGTTCAGCGTGCTAGCCACTTGTCCACCCGTCTCAGGCAAGACGTTGGATTACGACGGGAATCGAACCCCAGTCTCCAGAATGAAAGGTTCAGCGTGCTAGCCACTTATCCACCCGTCTCAGCCAAGATGTTAGACCATGACGGGAATCGAACCCCGGTCTCCTGGATGACGGTTCAGCGTGCTAGCCACTTGTCCACCCGTCTTAGGCAAGACGTTGGATTACGACGGGAATCGAACCCCGGTCTCCAGAATGAAAGGTTCGGCGTGCTAGCCACTTATCCACCCGTCTCAGTCGAGATGTTCGACCATGACGGGAATTGAACCCCGGTATCCAGAATGAAAGGTTCAGCGTGCTAGCCACTTATCCACCCCTCTCAGTCAGGACATTAGATCATGGCGGGGTACGAACCCCGGTCTCCTGAATGACGGTTCAGCGTGCTAGCCACTTAACCACCCGTCTCAGTCAAGATGTTAGACCATGGCGGGGAACGAACCCCGGTCTCCAGAATGACGGTTCAGCGTGCTAGCCACTTAACCACCCGTCTCAGTCAAGATGTTAGATCATGACGGGAATCGAACCCCGGTCTCCAGAATGAAAGGTTCAGCGTGCTAGCCACTTATCCACCCGTCTCAGCCAAGACGTTGGATCATGACGGGGAACGAACCCCGGTCTCCTGGATGATGGTTCAGCGTGTTAGCCACTTATCCACCCCTCTCAGTCAGGACATTAGATCATGGCGGGGAACGAACCCCGGTCTCCTGAATGACGGTTCAGCGTGCTAGCCACTTAACCACCCGTCTCAGTCAAGATGTTAGACCATGGCGGGGAATGAACCCCGGTCTCCAGAACGAAAGGTTCAGCGTGCTAGCCACTTATCCACCCCTCTCAGTCAGGACATTAGATCATGGCGGGGAACGAACCCCGGTCTCCTGAATGACGGTTCAGCGTGCTAGCCACTTAACCACCCGTCTCAGTCAAGATGTTAGATCATGACGGGAATCGAACCCCGGTCTCCAGAATGAAAGGTTCAGCGTGCTAGCCACTTATCCACCCGTCTCAGTCGGGACGTTAGATCATGGCGGGGAACAAACCCCGATCTCCAGAATGAAAGGTTCAGCGTGCTAGCCACTTATCCACCCGTCTCAGTCAGGACGTTGGATCATGACGGGAATCGAACCCCGGTCTCCTGAATGATGGTACAGCATGCTAGTCACTGGTTCACCCGTCTCAGGCAAGACGTTAGACCATGGCGGGGAACGAACCCAGGTCTCCAGAATGAAAGGTTCAGCGTGCTAGCCACTTATCCACCCGTCTCAGCCAAGACGTTAGATCATGGCGGGAATCGAACCCCGGTCTCCTGAATGATGGTACAGCATGCTAGTCACTGGTTCACCCGTCTCAGTCAAGATGTTAGACCATGGCGGGAATCGAACCCCGGTCTCCAGAATGAAAGGTTCAGCGTGCTAGCCACTTATCCACCCGTCTCAGGCGAGATGTTCGATCATGGCGGGGAACGAACCCCGGTCTCCAGAATGAAAGGTTCAGCGTGCTAGCCACTTATCCACCCGTCTCAGTCAAGACGTTAGATCATGGCGGGAATCGAACCCCGGTCTCCAGAATGAAAGGTTCAGCGTGCTAGCCACTTATCCACTTGTCTCAGTTAAGATGTTCGACCATGACGGGAATCGAACCCCGGTCTCCTGGATGACAGTTCAGCGGCTAGAGACTGATCTGTTTTTTCAGTTTCTCGAATATTTTTCAACTTGTCTGTACTCGTGAATGAGGATGTAATTCAACAGCCGCAGGAACCATCATACACCCACCCACACACAGGGCCGTATGAAGGCCCGGGACACCAGGCACGTTTTCATGGCTTGTGGAGGGGTTTTAAAAAATCTACTGCCGCATACGCTATTCTCAAAGTCACGTTTCTTCGCATCCACTTCCGAGATTTTGTTTATTCATTTAAATATATAATTAGAATTCAATTCAGGCGTCATACTATGTGGAACGCAAATACAATAATAATGAATATTCGAAAAGAATTGATTCAGAGGTGATATTTCTACATAACCCTACTTCTTGCATGAGTGAGGACATTTAATCGCGGCGCTTCATTTTCAAAGTTGGATTTATTCCATCTCTCGCGGCAGCGAGCAACAGGTTTAAGCTCTACAACTTCTACCCATCGACGAATCCGAATCTACAACTTTCTGATTTGACAAAATACCAAAGTAAAGCAATATGCTGACCGAAATTATATTTGAACTAGGTACCTAAAACGTATATCTTGAAACGCCAATCTCTTATCTAAATAATGAGATAGCTGATAACGAACTGTTTGGTGGTCGCTTGTTATTTTCGGTAAGTTTCAACAAATTTCAAAATTATTATTTAAATATATTAATAAGTAACAATCAAAATTTATAAAACTATCCTTCTCATTGATAGGGTAATAGCCCACACCAATAATCATGAATATGCTTCTAAATAAAAACCTAGTGCTCGTCATATTATTGAGCAATTGTTCTATTCTGAAATAGGCCCTCCTTGACAGGAGAGGGGAGAATGTCAGGCCCAGGGGCGCAAGATGTCCTAATATGGCCCTACCCACGCGCGGTGTTCAAGTCGATCTAGGTCTTACCTGGGATGTTCCGTCGGCAGCCAGATCCAAGGTCACAGCCGTCGAAGGTCGAAGAGAGCGAGACAGGAGACGTAAATGAGACGGGCCAGACGTAATGCACGTTCCACCGGACATCTGATAACAATCACAACATAAGTGAGACAAATATTAATAACACTCACTTGGGAGTTCAAAATAAACAAACGTGAAAATTAAACTAAGCAAACGCAGAATGTGCGTTGTAAGATTGGCGAGACGTCTATATAACGTATAATCGAAAACTCTACACACCTTGATCATATAAAATAAACTTCACCCGATGCCAATGAATCTAGGGAGCCGTGAATCTAACAACGCAACATTTTTCCGCTAACATTTCTATTTTTTCGATGAATAAAAAACATTAACTTTATTATTTGGAGATGATGTTTCTCAAAAACGGTTGTACCGATTTGACCCAAAAACTAGAAGTTCCAAGTTGGATAAGTTTGCGTACACAGAAAAAAGTTTCATGCCGATCGGTCAAACCCTGCGACCTGTGCAGTGATAACAAAAAAACAAAAAAACAAAAACACACAGACAAAGCTACATAAGAGTTGAGTGGAAATATTCGCTAACGCTCATCTAAGTACAAGCTCAATAGGGGCCTAATTAGACGAACTTTAGCGAGGATTCAATTTGACATACTGAAAGAGAAGAAAAAAATCATGTTTTTTTGTCGGTTCTCCACAGGTCAAACGGCTTCAGCTATCAACTTCAAACTTTTTTCCAATATGGTTCCTCATCTAACTCAGATCTGTATAGTTTTGTGGCATTATCGTGTGGTAACTTTTATTTATATGAATTTTAGACATTTCAAAAATACCAATTAGAATAACACAGCGGAAAAAAAAATACATTTTTATTTTCCAAAAGAATTAAATTTTGCGTGAAGGTGAATTACATTTTGATACACATTTCTTGAAATTTTCAGCTAGATCGGGTCAGCCATTTTGAAGAAAAAACATAAAATGTGCTAAATTGGTACCACTCGAAGCAGTTTTTACCCATTTTTACCCATACTATCACTATCCGCTCGTCTAACAACGCATATATGGCGTTTTCCTAGTATTTATGGTTAAACCAATAAGTACAGTGAAACCTCAATGTTACCAGATCCATTGTTTTCTTGCTCATATCATACATTTTCCTAACCTCACTCCCATATGATCAGTGATGAATTTTCCAGGATGGATATTTTCCTGCATGGATAATGATTCATTACATAACAAATCAACTGATGAATTATTGGGGACCATCTCTGATATTGATAAAATTTGGCACATTTACTGACATCATTGCTGGGAATTATTACATGTTTTTTCATATTTTTCCAATCAGTTTCTGAGATATGGGGTCGTCAAAATTTGACCTCCCGATGCCCTAGTCATGCACTGCCACAGGTTGACCTGTCTAACTTCTCTCCTGGAGAGAGGTGTCATTGGAAATGTGATACAAATCTACATGCAACCAGTTACATTTGAAGCACGTAGCATATTAAACACCATACACAGCAAGTGCATCTTATTGAGGTCAAAGGTCAATTACTCATTTTTAGAATATTTTAATATTTGGTGTAATTTGTCTATTTAGATGTAAGTAAATGTACAGACATTTTTGTGTTGGCTGGATGAGCAGTTTCCAAGATATTAATGTTTAAGTTCAGACGCTACGTTGTAAGGTCCCACGTAGACCGTAATGTTATAAGTGCATAGCGGTATTTGCCAGAACTTGAAAACTATTTGCTATATCACGATAAACCAAACATATAACAATATGCTAGGCTTGGATTATTTTGTTTGGTTAGTATTTTCTAATGCAGGTTCGAGTTAGGTAGACACAAGATGCGTCAAAAGGACTTGGGCCCTGAAACTACCATTTTTACCATAGGGCAATTCCCAACATTTTAACGAGGGTTTTAGCATTCTTAAAACTTATAATTTAAAAAAACAAATCATTTGGTCTAATTTATAAACCAAATTTACTATCAACTTTTATACATCAAAATTGGTATTTTTGGGTCCAAATTTCGAATTAGGGAGGGGTACTGAAGTTGGCAATCCTATTTGGCGATGGAAAATATCGTATCGTGCAACCCGATTTCCATGTCAAAGAATAAATGAGTGACAGCAATTTTAATCCAAAATCCCGATTGTTTTTTGACATTAAATTTGGGTCTCGTAAATTCTCTGTACTCGTAACATCAAGAGCTCTCGGGAAATGATTCTGATCAGGGTGTCAACAAATTTTCCATACCAAATTCCCTGACTTTTCCAGGTTTTCCAGATGAAAAATTATATTTTTTCCAGTCTGCAAATTTGGCTCTCCTGTCGATTATAATATACGAAAAATTGTTCACAAATTCAATTTCGGTTTGGACAAATTGAATTTATATGAAAAAAAAAACACATTTCTGGAGTTATTTGGATGGGAAACGGGGACAATCCAGAAATAATCTACAATAATTTTTTCATTTGTAGATTTTGAGTGAAATTCCAGAAAAAAAAATCCCTGACTTTTCCAGATTCATTTAATGGTCCAGGTTTTCTAGTTTTCCCTCTCTGACTCTTACCAGTGCATAATGTGGGTAATCTGCAGTCGTAATCCAGTCAATCAGAAGTCAGGAAGCCTGCTCGTCATTGGAAAGGTCCAGTCAGACGCTAGCGTGTTCTTCTGCGAAAGCTTGTTGGACGTATGCATTCGAGTGCTGGTACAAACTGTAACATAAGAAACAACAGAATAAGTTACTGTATCTTGAAATCCAATGATATTAATGGCATGTAAGTCTTGCTTGATTTCATGGTACATGTAGTGAGAAATGAATACAAATACATTTTCTGTCATATCAAGGTCTTAGGCCTACTACGGTACTTCTCTCTTATACGTAATTATCGTAATATGTTGTAACTACCGTTATCACACTAGGTCTATAATGGCAGCCGATCACGTACCGGCCAGTACAGCTAAACTGAGCTCTAATGAAGAAACTAATAGGCCTACTACCAAGAGTCTTGTTCTCAAAATTTACAAAATGAAATGAAATTATATCTACTTCTTACAAAATGGCTGACAGCTATTGCCCAATTGACTTTTCTCATTCAGTTACATTCTAGCTATCAATTGAAAATCTCACCATTTGGCCTGTGGTTAGTGAAATGTCAATAAGTTACAAAAATACTCATCAACTCTTATCAGGTTGCATCTACCAAAGGGAACAGTGACGCATGCATATTTATTATCATTTCACGGACTGCCATTTGCTAGCCTCGTGAATAGAGTCTCAAGTGACACAGATATTTTCATTTCAAGAACAGCTAAAAAGGTGAAAAGTAGACTGAATAGATAATTTCACTCATTCCGTGTCACACTTCCCAAACTTCAAATGAGAATAAGGCTCGAGAATGGCTTTAAAGATATTCACCTCCAGTAGGCACGTGTGTTTTCCTAGGGCTTCATATCACCGCAAAACTATAGTACCCTACTAGATGTCAAATAGGGCCAACATATTTGAAAGTCTTCCAAAGAAAAAAGGTAAATTCTACATAAATAATTGAATTGAAAATATAAGTGGTAACATTTTTCACAAGAACGATTCACAAAAACGGTACGTCAAACTGTATCTTCATAAGTCTATTCAATGAGCCAATTCTTACCAGTGAATGATGCTTGTGATTTGAAAGTGGAGACTAGTCAGCGAGAATTCAGCGTCAGTTGTCCTAGTACGAGCGAGCCCATTGCGTTGTTCTACGAGTCCCTTGCGACGTTTAGCTCTTGGTGCTAACTGTAACACGAGAAAAGCAAGTATTAATTGTAGGCCTAATACAGATTACATCTCGTGAAGGAAATCTAGAACACTAGCAAAATCACATTTGCTGTTGCTGGACATTGACTTGAATAACCCAGACTTGAATGCATAATGCCTACTATTCAATTGATGAGTTTGAGAATTCATTTAGAAGTAAGCCAAGGTTAAAGGCAATGCCCATTGCAATAAAATCAGCAAAACCAGTCCTTCAGTCAAGTTAGTGGGCTTACAATAGTGTGGAGAACAAGCCTCTGCGCTATGATTAATAATTTGATTTGCTTGATATTGCCTAATTAAGTCTAGATAAGCGTACCACAAATAAGCTACGTAATTATCTAGTCTAATGAGAATGCTCGAAGCCGCCCCGCTGGCTAAGTCAATTATCGCTAGCGGTAGTAACTGAAGTCACCGTTGGGCGTGGGTTCAGTCCCGCATAAGGCATGGGTTTTTGTAAACGTCCTTTCACCTATCATCACTTCATCGTTTCATTATCACCCACTCATTCGTACCCCCGTATAACCTAGATGTTGGTGGGGTTGTTGAGCAACATTGAAAAAAAAAAGAATGCTCGATCTGTCTCTAGCTGCCACATTGAGCTAGCTAACTAGGCGACCCACACAACAACCACAACGTTACATGTGATAGGCCTAGGCCTATAATGTGACGAGTAACTGCACGAACCCATGACCCCAAAGTAGAACTAAGATCCGAGTCCTTGAATAGGTAAAATACTGCAAGTCATCCAGGTAGACTAAGCATATTATAATCTACTGTGATATTACTGGAAACCGCATTCCTCTCCTAAATGGAAATCAATGAAAAAGCTGATAAGGCTAGCCCTAGGCTTGCATTGACCAAACGCCATCCAATAATTGGGGAGAAAATATGACTTGTAGTAATCAGAAAGATATAAACTTTGTTCCTCTCTTCGAGACATTAAGTAATTCACGAAATGAATTCCTCACAACATATAATAAAACACTAAAAACTCAATGCTGGGCCTGGCCTAATCATTGCCTAATCGCTTCCCAGTTTCGACCACATGGTCCGCCTACAGAATATAGAACAGTACGTCTATTTCAAGGAAATTATGTTCACCTAACATCTGAATAAACATGTATAAATGCTATATGTAGCCTTTCTGCATAACGAAATCTAATTTTTAAATGTTAATATATCTAATAATTCAATTTTAATAGTATGACATTGCTTTTACCTTCAATTGTCGCCATATTGGATTCATGAGTGTCATCGTCAAAGAGAAAAGGCCAAAGAGTTTTGTCACATATGGAGATCAAGAGGGCACTGGTTCTACCAACCTAAAAATTGACACAAGACATTAAAACGCACGTGATACAATGTTGCCAACAGAATTGTCTGTAACACGTACAAATACAGATACCATTGGGTCCATCCTTTTCGAGAGAAAATTAATGAACTTATCAATGCTTGTGTGAGAAATGAATATAAAACCTAAGCTAAGTGGTCCAACACGCCCACTTTCTGCCATAATTTACCAGAAGTGTGTGTTTTGAGAGCATCTGGAACCATTATTTACTCAAATTTCGACGAATATTTGAATTTATTCAAAGAAAATATTTTTTCCAAATTTTCTCTTTAAGGTGAGTATTCTCAGAAGTTCAGCTAAGTATTTTCAGAAGTTCAGCTAAGTATTCTCAGAAATTTTGTTTCAAACTAGAAATAATTACTGGTTCTAAATTTATCCAAAATCCCCAAAATATCACTTTCAAAAAGCACACAAAAGTTTGGAACTACATAAGTGGTCTCAATCTGGCTTCAGCTAGACGACTTCAAACGATTTGAATGAAAATGAAAATGTGAAATGTCAATCTCAATCACAATCTCATTCTTGTGTTATACACAAGAAAGGCATGTTAACATAATTTGGAGCTAAGAAAGAAATGGGTGGGTGAGTCCTGGCAGGAGACTCTACCCTCTACCAACTCTAATCTTGGTCATTCAAAATTAAATCAATGATTCTCTCACACAGTTTTATAAGCCGCTTATCTTATAAAATTGATGATAATGAATGAAAATTATCTAGTGGCTGTGAGAAGTTCATTGGTTTTTATTTACAATAATTGAATTGGGGTGGTAAGATCGCCCTTGTAGTGCCCCGTATAAACGATCTACATAAATTAGAGCTGCCTATTTTTCATCTTTTTCATGTTTTCAATCTAATCTAAGTGATAGCTCTCATTAATAATGAGCAGGAAACAATTGCAGAATAAGAGAAATAGGCTTAAAGTTAAACAAAGTACAACAGATATTTATTATTCAGTCACAAGTATTCATATTGCATCACTAGTCGGTAATAATGAAATGACAATACAGAATTAATTCTTATTCGTGATATAAAAATGTAAAATATAAACTTAAAATTACAATAATTATAAACATAAAATATATTAGTTTTCATGTATACATATATACATAAAGTGCATACCTATATATAGATAGGCCCTACTATAGTAAATAGATGAAGAATAACCCTTTATCTAGTGCAAAGGTACAGAAAATTCAATTTATTCTAATGCAAAGATTTTTTCCTATAGAAGAAAGAGTACAAATCAAAATCATAGATGAAATAAAATGTTACGTGAAACTAAGTAAATAATTGCATGTGGTCTTTTGATTCTGCTATAATTTTGTATGATGATGGACGTTTATACAAAAAATAACGTTCCAATTTTTTTTTCATAGCACTTATGACGTTGTAAAATCTAATATTGATAAAAAGGTATTATAACAAGTTATGTTTTGCTCTAAAATCTCTCAATTGAACTTCATTTTAAAATTGAGACCTAGTTTTAGTTTTAATTTAATCACTCTACAGTCTACTAAATTCAATAGTATTACTTTACATTTCCATCTTATATAAGTTATAGTTGTATTTTCTAAAACGACGATGACTACTATAAAACTTCTTTATTTCTATTTTATCTATATAATTTTAATGAGGTTTTCAAAGATTTTACAATAATATTATTGTTCTTTTCATTAGTCACAGAATATGAATACTACAGGCCCGTGACTTTTAAGCCTCATACACAACTTCATCATGAATTACTTTTCATGTAGGCCTATAACTTCCCGAAGAACGGAAAAGTACGATATGGATGCAGAACATATCTGAAACACAAAATAATTAATATATATTGATAATCAATACTTTTTTAATGCAACCCAAATGTTATACTTAACTACAGTCCTAGTCAGTGGTCCACCAACAACTATACGACCAACTACAACTGCCAACTATACACATAGTTCTCAAAGCTGACTAATTGTATGGAGAAAAACTACTGCAGCATTCAACATTTTACGCTTTTGAAAGATGTAGTTCTGTTTCTATCGTATGATACTCGTCCTGAAAATCATCTATAGGCCCTACCCTCAAAATATCACCACAAAAACATGACTCGATTTGCTTTGTTGGTAGACGACCTTCTTCTACAGTACAAGTACAAGTATATAATTCGAGTACTTCTCGGTAGGACTTCTTCTGGACATGGAAGCATGAAGCAATGGTACTCACCGCTATGAAAGTCTCGTTCGTCATCTTGTAGAATCCGTGGCCGGTTAGAAGGGCCGGCCGCTGTGCTCGTTGCATGACTAGCCTTAAGCTGCTCTTGAAGTTTGAAGACAGCTCGTACCACGGCGTTTCATAAGCCGCTGCTGCCACGTCTTCACCCTGGAGGATGAAAATGATATTCTACAGTTAAACATATTTTTTGTTGCTAAAATTCATAATTATATTTGTATCCATCCGAAAGAAGGTCATCCACCCATATAACAAACACAATCACCGCTATACTTGTAGGCCATACTTAATTATATTTTGGCCATGCTGTACGTACCATACTTTGGGCGCATAGTCCTATAGCCAGATTAGATTAGATTAGGACTATATCTAGGAAATTGGCCTAATCTAAAAGATACATCAAAATACTTGAGCATATAACTTACTACTTGGCAATTCATGTGCTAAGCAATAGCTATGTTTATAGATAAATCTCGAGTAATAAAACAAACATTTAAGTTTGTATGATCTTGCACAACTGTATATTTTACAGCAATTCCAATTCCATGGTTCGAATCGTTCTCTTTCGATGTAGGTATTGGATTTCCGACAGAATTGCAACTTAGTACAATTTCAGATGTCATGGTTACCGTCCGTGACATGCAACGACGAGAGATTACGTGAAAGTTTGACTAAGCCTAATAGTAAACTATATTAACTAATTAGTAAAGTAAGCAACTGATGCAACGTAAAGGTATAACATAACTCAACACACCTGTGAAATGACCTTAGTGCCAAAATAACATAGCAACCAAATCTGCATGAGTGATACCATGAAATACATCACGGCGCATAAAATAGCCATTACGTTGCGATCGTCGAGTCCGTACATCTACAAGAAATATGTGGCATAAAATGAGATAGAGTATATCATTATTAATCAATTCATATGAGGATAAAAGTGATGAATAAACATAGCGCTTCCAAATGTATATTTTTAGATAAATACTAAAAAGATTAGAGGCAAACAAAACAAAATAAATGGATCAATGAATACATTTATGAATACATGAATGAATGCAAAAATGAATGGATGGTTGAATGAATAAATGAATAATGGAATAAATTAATAGGCCTGTATAGATAGTTATATGAATAAATGAATCAATAGATAAAATTATTGAATGAAATTAAATAATTGAATAATCAACTCATAATGTATTATTCAAACAATTATTGAAACACTGAAATGTTATTAAAAATGTCATTGACAATTTTAAAATGAATTTAATATCAACTTATAATAATTGTCACTACTGTGACAATACTGACAATACACATTACTGTGGTAATTGTACAACTTACGATTGTTATTTGGTAGATAATAAAGCAGAGAGAGACATAGTTGGAGAGAAACTGGACAAAGATGATTGTGTTGAAAGCACTGTTGATATCTTTGACCAAACTGTTGAGAGAATAAATAACATATGTCAACTTGATCTTCGAGTTTAGCAATTGTGTCCCAAGTGGTCCAAAATGTATAACTTGATAAATAACAATATAGGTAATTAGTCATGAGAGTCTTTGAATCGCACTGAAATGTGAGAACAAAGCCTATACAAAGTGCTAGATGAAACATTAATATAACTAAAACCACATCGCATAATTTGGTGATTCTTTCAGCATCCAATTGGTGAACATTACACGAACAAAAACAAAATCATGAAAAATAGCTTCCAATGTTCCCTTCAAGAGACTTGACGGAAATACTCACCTCAAGACAGCATGATGCTTGTTTATAATCTCCTCGAGATTTGTTTCAAACTGTTGAAGAAGTTGATGTTCCTGATGTTTGTTGATTTCTTCGAGAGGTTTAAGATACCTGACTTGTGATTGTATTGGCCGAGTTTCACCCGACTTTATCGTCTTCACCAGTTGATGATTCAAGCTCTTCGTTTGACTTTCTAGTAAACCAACATCCAGACATACATAATTATCAGTATGTTTTCCTCGCATTTGTCCTTCTTTGGACGTATCTTTTTTCACGTTATTTTCCATCGAGTTTTCATCCAGCCGTAAAAGACTTTGTTTTAGTTCAGTATTCATCACGACACAAACTCTCTCTTCAACATCTTCAGAAATAAGCTCCTCGTGCAGTGTGACATCTGCCAAATGTTGTTCTTCAACATTATCTTCAGTCAAGTGTACATCAACGACAACTTTAAGACTTTCAAATTTTCCGAATCGAAGTACATTATTAATTAGTTTTCTTCGACTCAAACCCATCACATTGCAATCACCTTCAATTTCGTCCACGATTACTCTATCTCCAACATTCCTTGAAGATTTTTTCTCCAGTTTCGACTTCATGGATCTCAAAGAAAGACTGAGGAATTGCAACTGGACGTCCATATGCATCAGTAACGCGGGTAAGATTGTGTCAATTACCGACAAAAATAGCATGCTACAGATGCACATTGCCATTTGGAGAGATAAAGCAGTGTAGAAATAAATTGACTGATCAAATGGATACCAAGCGCTGCAAATCAGTTCTTTTATGTCGTAAATATTTAGCCTTATAATAAGGGCAAGAACATGTAACAAGACACCGCTGGTTCCAAGAAGGTATAGGCCTACCGGTAGTAATTGTGTAAATCTCTCGCATTTATTTTGCAACCGTTGTTCATCGTCAGTAGTGCCTGTCATCGTATTCAGCTGTTGAAGAATCGTGGTGATTTCATCTCGCTTATAGACAAATACAGACGACTTGATGATGATGGAAATCAACGACGACAAGATGCTGATCGTTAACACGTCAACGTCTTTGAAATAAGTCAGTAAATGCACAGAAGCACAGACTATGTGAATAAATATAGGAAGCAAAATCAAGACAGAATACAGACGATACAACAATCTAGCGTATGGTTTGGTGAAATAATTCCAAAGACCAATGCATTTACAAAGTTTTATATGAAATGATAAATAACCTCTTCTATGAATTTTAGATGCCATTTTTAATTACAAATTTTTTTCATTTCAATTTTTGTATTGAACTTTTTTATATCAAAATGTTACTATTATGATGTTCGAATCATGAAATAACTTCAAAATCGAAATTATAACATAAATACTATTTTCATAAATAGATATAATGTACTATTTCTCTTGATGCATTACCCCTACAGTACGAGAAAAGAGATAACTTAATTTGAAAAATATAATTATAAGTGAAATGGTATTATTTTACCATTTTAAAAATAAAACCCTGTCGATGCCCCTGTCCCTGCTGAGAATGACATTCTTCCCTATTTACCCTCGCTTTAATACCCCATATACACAGGCCTATGTCATCAAATTATTATATCCTCATCGATACTTTTTGAAAATTACCGAGTTTTTCAGAACGAGACACTTTAGCTTTTGATTGTTCATTCCTATTGGACGAAGTTTCCTTCAAGAATATACTGAAATAGTATCAATACATGAGTGTGTATATTCTAAACTATTGTCCTCACATATATGAGAACATGCCAATCATTTTCATTAGCAAGAAACTTGTTTATTCATCAAAGCATATGTCCTTATATAGAGATAGATCGTCTATGATCAAGGGAGTTTTATTAATATATCCTTACATACAAAATAAAGAGTATTTGGTAAATAGGTGCTGTCGATTCCATATGATATACAATTCTACCAATGCCGAACAATAAGGTACAACGATATAATTATAATTAAAGCCAATATCTATTGTATACATGAGGACAATGGAAAAATAACGTTACTAAGAATTCTTAATCGTTCCTGACCACAGAGCGGTCTTTCACGAATTTTTCATGATATGCTTGCACGAGATAAAAGAATAATTAGTAACAATTCCCAGACTCCCTACAATACCTATTACCAATAGCCTAAGAGCCAGTGAAGAAGGCGTTACCTCATACGGTATGCATATTTTCTGATTATTGGAATCGGCGCGGAAAGAATAGTGTGAGTCTTATACGAACCGTCAAGGGGCCATTTTCCCTCAACGGGAGCCGAAATAGCCCAAAACCGTCCTAGAAAAATGCCACTGGTAGGAAAAAATGCAAAAATTACAAATAACTTGTAAATTGTAAACATGACGCGTTTCACACAAAATGGGTGCTTTTTTTGAATGGTATTAATGTTAGTTATTGTTTGATATTGGTTTTTGATATTGGTGCCAGAAGATGAGGAAAAATACCAAGAACCATGAACACACGTTTCCAGAGAGTTTTTTCCCCTGAGCGTCATCATAATTCACGCCTCATGAAAAAACGCTGTTACCTTCCATCCTCAGTTATTGCCTCAATTTTTGGGAAACAAATCTTATTAAAAAATTCATGGATCCTGCATTAGCTCATATTCCAAGAAAATACTCCCAATATAGTTTTCAATAGAGTTTTAAAATATTAGATCCGAATTAGATTTTGTAAAAAATCAGCTTTCTTGGTGTATATATTCAAGGAATATTTTGATACATTATTGCATGTCCTATTTATAAAATGTTACTCGTTGCTTTTATGTAACGCCTTCAAACCATTGTAATTAGCAATCGTAAGCGACTTTAATGACAGCTATTCTTATTCAATTTTAAATAAATATTTCATAGTCATTGCAGGCAAACAAAGCTAAAACATGTGGCCTAAATGTGTGAATAATCTACAGCAATAACGCAATACGATTGACACATCCTGAAATTATACAAACTTTAGTCACACTCCAACAATTGCAATCCTTGTGACGAGAAACAATACACAGCCTTGCTATACTGTCTGTTCTCTGTTCCGTCTAAGGTCGCGAGATAATGTCACTTTTTATTCATTGTTGACAACAAGAAGAAATTAATCTTTCGGTTATACTGCCATTGTTATTAACAATGAAACTGACACTGGGGACATCTTTTACAAGTGAAGTAGTCCTAAAGCAGACGTGTTTTATTTTTTAATGTGGAATTCCACTCATTAAATTATGCCGAGATTATTCCACTCTTATGCATGCACCATTTTTATTTTCTTAGGTTTTTGATTTCATTACCATAAAGTTTTACCTCATTTTTACTGTCGACAATTATAATTTCAAATGTATAGTAACCCTGGATCTTCATGGTCACAGTATCTCTTTATAATTAGTCAATGTAGTCACTCATCGACAAGACAATAAATGAATGATTTTCTTCAGTTTTAAAGTATTGATAGTCAAAAAGATGTAGTGTCAGCATTTCCACATATTAAGTGGTGGAGAAATTCATCTTAAATCCTTGTTCTTTGATCACGACCATACGAGGCCTATAATCGAACGAAAAATATATCATCTCAAAGATAATTTCATGCTCTTTAATTTATACGTCATTCTATTTTTGTCAATTCAATCAGTTTTAAGATAATATATCAATGAATTTAATCACATTATTGGTATTCACTGACGTATTATCTTAATGAAAACTGATTGAATTAAAAAATATATTATGTCTTATACTGATTAAAGAGCAGAAAATTATCTTGGATGATTACTTCTTATTCAATGACACTGATTCGTGAATATATAGTAAAAAATAGTGAAGATGAATTTCTCTACCCCCTCAACAACATCGATGAAAATGTTGATCAAATTTTCGACGCCGTACCCACGTGGGCATCCCTGGCTCTAAACGTCGTCTGCCCAGCTGACGTTAGTCCTTGAGAGTTGGATAGAATAAGTATGATTGCTATTAACGTATAGTTGCTATCAGATCAGTCACTGATGCAGCCACCATGTATTATTCTGTGATTGTATCCCGCGTGAGACAGACGTCTTCCCTCTGACGTCATTATGGAGACGAGGCTAGGAAACGACGCGGCCAAGGTGGGTAGATATATATTATTACTTCACTGTCTTGTTATTATTACGACATTCGAACTATTTTTGAAAATGACAATACTTATGTAGATTTTATTGGGGAGCGTTTATAAGGTGATATAATTTAAAGACGTACGTCTATTTTCGTTTTAATTTGTTCATAATCGAATAAACAATTTAAAATTTAAATCACATTTTTTGTATATGTGATACAGATAAGAATGTATTTCAAGGGAAAAGACCTCTCTAAATTTCGTATTTTTTAAAAAATGATTCACAATAATTTTGATATTGGCATTTTTTAATGTATCGTCATCTTGGACGCTTTTGGAACCCATACTTGATGAATTACCACATAAATGGCATTTGATGTTAACTATAGGTCATCGACCTAAAAGGTATAAGACGGTATTGATATACTATAAGTATTTTTCCCCATAAGACACTGTAAGCTACTAATATAAACCTTCCTGCTTATAGAACTAATTATTATAAAAATCGGAAATCTCAAGATGAAAAGCTTCATGTTTTTAAATATGGGAAGGCAAAAGAAACGTTAATATCACAAAAAAGAATCGGTGCAATTCCAACGTGTGAAACTGTATCAAATCGTTAAACGTAAAACTAAAAAATATTAAATAGCTTATAAATGCTATCACATATTTATAAATATAAATTATAACAATAAATAATTATTGCTATCATAAAAATTAAAGGTTTACTTTTATGGCTAATGCACGTGTTATATGTATGATATGCTTCGGTGGTATGCGGTTAATTGTTTGTAATGGATGATGTGACAGTGATGTGCATATTAAGCTCATAGCTATTTGCCTTGGTTTCTAGTTGTTTGAGTATGAATTGTAATCAACTGAAAAAAAAGAACATAACTGATGTCGTTATGTGATTATGGAGGGGGGGAGGAGGGGGGGGGGGGGTTGGACAAATATAATAATTCTTGAAAACGCCATAACGTGATTGAACTTGAACCTCACTAAAATATGGGCAAAGAGCAAGGGTCAACATGTTACGTTTTTTAAAAAATTCTGTTAAATTTCCTCTCATCAAAATCAATCCCTTTGGGTTATTCTTGTGCTTTTTTACAATGTCTTCCAATTGAAAATAAATTAACATCAATTTAAAACATACCGTTTATTCATATCTAAAGCAGTTATAATTCAATGTCATTTTTAATAATAATTTAATAATTAATAAGATTGCTGTGTAATTGAATGCTGGAATGTAGCTTTGTAATGCAATTGAATCGGAGCAATATTATTGGCAAATCAGGTGAATAACAACAATGATTACTAGTATTATAAGTCACGACTCCTCGAGGCCTTTTCCTACTTTACCATGTTCACCATGTTTCACCATTTCTTAATTGAAAAAGGAATTAATTGATTTGAAAGTACTTTATATGGCTTATACTTTTCCAGTACTTTTCCGTTGTATTCTCACATTGTATATTCTCCATAGTTTCTGTCTTTTTTATTTTTTATTCATGTGTGATTATATTGAAGTGGTATTTCTGTTTTTGAAGATTAGTTTCCCTAATTACCACTAGAAATGCGACTTCCGTGTCATTGAGCGTGGAGGTTTGAAAATATCTAATATAAGTCGATAATAGCTCGAGAGTATGGTCGACTGAATCATAAAATATTGAATCATTAATATCCTTGAATTAATTGGAAATGTACATTTTCTAGATTTTGTCACGCTGTTATTTCTTTTTATTACACTGGGCGTATTAATCAATCAATCATTCATGTAAATATACCTGTAAAATAAGTTTTGGTATTCGCAGAAAGGTGATGGTGTTCAACAAGTTACAACGAACCTCAAGGAACCCATCAGCATCCTCGAGATCGGAGATGCAGATGCAAAAGCGCAGAAGCGCGGAGCGTGGGCGTCGAAAACCGAGTTCATCTTGTCATGCATGGGCTACGCAATCGGCATCGGCAACGTCTGGCGATTTCCATACCTCTGCTACAGAAACGGGGGAGGTTAATATTACATATTTTCTTCGTCTGTAGTTCGAAAATGCAATACTTATAGAAACAACTAGACAAAATGAATGAAAAATAGATACCGAATAGTAATTACTACCACATATGGAGTTTCCTTAATCTATATTTCACCTCGGGAATAACCACTATATTACTATTTTTTGTACAACTCAATTGTTTCAGATTTACCTGAAAACAACTACATTTTTAATTAGACTTTTCTCCACATATGACACGTGTTTACCAACATTTTACTGCATCCACAACTTCCCGAACAATCGTAATTTATGTCCGCATCTTATCTTCATCTACTACTATAAACAGTCTGCATTTATAGGCTTATTATAATAGCATTTGTAACGTTTACTTTTATTACCATGCTATAACTCACTAGTTTCTTCCAAGATCAAGAGCATGGAACAAACACGTGCACCATACATTGTAATCTGGCTCAAGCCAGGTATGGGGCACAACCTTTCCCATTCATTCGTTTGGTAAGTATAATTCGGTTCCAAGGCTAATCCCGATCGTTGCCAATGATTGATCAATTATCTGATTAATGCAGTACCAAGAACATGTTGCAACTCGTGTGCATCGCATACACTGTCCCATTTGACTGATTGCCAAAACGTATCTGGGAATAAGAATTTAATGAAGTGTAATAGCTCAATTGTAATATATGCGTCACACTTCTGTGATGTGTATCACTCACCAAATAATTAATAAGTATCCATAGTGGAAATTTATCATGATTTCTAGTTTCAAATAAGTTGGGATATCATCATAGAATGTTGAAACATAATTTTAAAAAATTTCCGAGGAGTACCAGCAGGACGGCAGGTGATCTAACATCAGAGAACAGGAAGTAGAAATGGGAAGTGGGAGCAGGGAGAAGTAGCAAGACCAAAAGAACGATGTTGGAGTAGTTCTCTTGTTCTGGAGATCCTCTCCCTGTATCCACCTGCATCTTCATACCCCAAAAACGTGCTGTGAGAATCATTGCTGGGCTGTCACGTCCTGCTAATCCTGCTAATTCCCTACTTCACATTCCTCCGCATCCTGACTCTCCCCTCTTCACTGATCCAAGCAGCAGTCACCTTTAAACGCCTCCATCCCAAACAATTCCACCTCAACTCCTCAATGCACATCCACTCCACCCAATCTAACCTCAATATCTTCATTCCTCCTCACAACCTCTTCTCCACCAAAAGTCCAAACACCTTTGCTCTGTTCTTTACAATAATCTCCCCAACCACATCAAGTTGTCGCCCATGTATCCTGATTTCAAACCCTCCCTCTACGACAATTGGCATTCCTCTCTCTCAACATTCCAAGTCCCCTCTTACTTGCTAACATAAATGTGAAAATAAATTAATGAATTAAAATAATGTTTGATAATAATAAACTTTCAGGTGCTTTCCTTGTGCCTTACCTGCTGATGCTCGTACTTTGCGGCATTCCACTGTTCTTCATGGAGACAGTCCTCGGCCAGTTCAGCTCAACGGGTTGTATCACTCTCTTCCGCATCAATCCTCTTTTCAAAGGTAAGAAAATCATCAGTCATGTTTTGAGAAGTATTAATCTTCCTTCTGAGGTTTTCTCTGGACAGTGTTTGAAATGGTTCAAATTAACGTGTGAATCACAGCTAAAATTGTGAGTTTCATTCTTCCATTCACAAGAAAAATCAAATATGATTTTATTTATATATTTTTTTTATACATAATCATACTCTATGGTAGTATTTTATTTCCTGCACAGTCCTATAAACTATACTGCGCCAAGTACGCTACAGATATTAATTTCCATGTCGACTCTTGAAATGATCCAATCAACGTTTTTACTTTTTGAAGTAAAGAGAATTAAATGGGGATGCTAGTTTGTCTTTACCATTATAATCATTTATATAATAAACTTATATTTACTCGTAAGATGATATGTCATTACTCGAGATTGTACATACAAGATGATTACGCAGTGCGCTATAGTGGTGTGGAGACGGTCGGTCGATCGAGACCTTTCATCTCAAATATAGCATACATCTGACTTTTCAGGAGCTGGTTTTGCAATAGTCATTGTCAACATAATCTGCACAACTTACTACAATGTCATCATTGCATATCCGTTGTACTTCCTGGCAATGTCCTTTCGACCGGTGCTGCCGTGGGTTGATTGCGATAACTCGTGGAACACGGAAAACTGTCTAAAGGTACTCGAAAAATGTCCTCCTTGGTATAAGAACGAGCATGTGTTATTAGAATTTGAGAATGTATATTTAGAGCGTATAAGTGACTACAATAGAGAACATAGTCTTGAAGATATTAGTTCATTTGGATGTAAAATAGTTTTACGAGTACCAAACTAACAAATAATGCATCAAGTACTCTCTTATATGCATATACGTTGATAACACAAGGTTTGAAACAGTTTATACTTTTTACTAATACTTGCGTGAATGTCAGTATAAGAATGTACAATTTTGTTCAGCTAGGAGGAGACAATTTGACGTCTCTCATCGACCTCGCGAATCAAACAAGACGTATGAAGACACCGGCAGACGAATTCTTCCAGTGAGTAGGCCTAATGTAATGGTAATCTTCTCATGCCTGCATGACGAGATAAACTTGTGAAATTTTCAAGTTCATTTTCAAGTCGTAAAAAAAATAAGCTTTCGTAATTGTATAAATAACTGAACGAGTAACATCTAGTTGGGTCAAAATATATTTAATAAGCCAATAACATATATTCAATTGCTGCAGATGACTCAAACAATTTTTAAAAAATGGAACGAATATGTCACTGTTGTACTTAAATCCGTAGTAAAACTGTTCTATTCATTGAACTGCCCTTTCGGGTGCAGGTGCAGTGATATTTTTCATTTGTACTTCTCATCTACAAACGTATTCAATATGTAGTTTTTCTCATAAACAATGCATTTGTATGATTGTTCCAGTAATGGTATTCTTCAGATATCGGATGGAATCGGAACACCCGGTGGTATTGTCTGGCCTCTTCTTATTTGTGACATCATATCGTGGTTAGCGATATTCGCGTGTATCGTGAATGGCGTACGTTCTGTCGGTAAAGTCGTTTACTTCACAGCAACATTCCCATTCGTTATCCTGTTCGTCCTGTTAATACGTGGGCTTACACTGCCAGGCGCTATGGATGGAGTCCTGTTTTACATCACTCCACAATGGGATCAACTTACCAACCTCAAGGTTAGCATTATCTGGGGTTGCGGACAAGTATTGATTATGAGACATTGGATCACTAATCGATCTGCATCGGTCAGTAATCAATTGAAATTGTGGGGTTGACACAGTTATTATTCATTCAATTATTTATTGAGATTTTGAAACTTCGTTCAAAAATATCAAGACGAATGGTTGTTACTGCTTAACAATGTAGTACGGCTAGTAGCATCGGCACATGCTGGTTTTTATTTTATTTTATGTAATTGTTCAGACATTTTTGTGAATGATATTTATTTAATATGATATTTTTGTTGTTATTATTGCCAATTATTTCTTCAATTATTCAAATAATCAATTGATTTTTTGAGTCATAGAAGAATCAATTATCATAATAAATTTGATTCATAGATTACACTTCTTGACACCAAACGGTATCACTAGTATTTTAGGCCTACCTCTAATCGTTCTTGTTTGAGTAAACGATGTAAAATATTTTCATGTCTGAGTTGACTCAACTTTCTAAAGAATTCACTTGATCCTGATTGGCCAGGTTTGGGCAGATGCTGCGGTCCAGATCTTCTTCTCACTCGGTCCGGGCTGGGGAGGCATCGTCAACATGGCGAGCTACAACAACTTCAGGAACAACACGAAATGGTGACAAACAACTTACAAACGCAATATACAATGCTACGTCTAATCTATTACATCATCTCTCAAATCTAAAGTCTATAATTCAAAAAAAATATTAATAAAATTTAAATCAAATTCATGCGATGAAAATTCAAATTGCACTGGAAATGTGAAATTCATATTTATACAATATATGTATACAATTGTTGAATAAAAAATGTAACCGCATATTTTCATAATTTCATTGAGGACTTGGCTATATACAGTCCAACGTATGGCATTGTCAAGTACGGTATTTTAAACATTTCGATTAACATTTTGATTGATGGAAATGTTTTCGATTTGACTGAATTAAGTAGCTTAAAGTGAAAATAATGTATATTTTTACTTCTTAGAGACTGCAACAAATAATAATTGTTTCAGGGACTCGATTCTAATCCCCGTGGTGAACTGTGCAACAAGTATATTTGCTGGTTTTGTCGTGTTCTCTGTGCTGGGCTTCATGTCGCATAAGACTGGTGTGCCAGTATCTAGCGTCGCTACAGGAGGTACGACCTCGTAGTTATACTGGCTAGAAGAGCGATCGAGATTCCAATCCACAAACTGGGAAAAAATGTTTTGCTTATATAATATTTTTGGGGTGTGCTCCATTGGTCAGACGGACAATCAATCAACTTTACAATTTTACCAAATGGACCCTTTATATTGGGTACACGGCCACACTGTTGCTTCTTCCCAGACTAGAATTTTTTTGGAGTCAGTATGAAATTTTGAAAATCATGAAAAGAAAAAAACCCAGTCGAGAAAATTGTTTTTTTGATTCACATTTATATTACGAATGTATCAGGCCCATATCAGTCCAGATATTTGAAGATTTTTTTCTTTTCATATTAAATCTCCATTAAATAATTAATATTTTTGGTTTGTCTTTGTTACGCTCATACTACGGTGTTTTTGTTCCAGGACCCGGTTTGGCATTTGTGACTTATCCCGAGGCAATCACGATGTTGCCATTACCTCACGTTTGGGCATTCCTCTTCTTTGTAATGCTTTACCTGTTGGGCATGGACAGTTGTGTGAGTAGTTCATTTTATAAACTAACAACATGCAGCATATTATGCATTGTATTATGAGTAAGAGTATCACACAAATTAAAGAATGGAGAAAAGAAGAATGTATTTTTAAATTGTCATCTCAGAATAACTGTCTGATTAATATTTAATATACACATTTGTATTACTATGCATCACTACAGAATTGTTGCATTCAAATTTGGTAAACATTTTTTCTATATTTTCCCCAATGGGTTTTTCAAATGTTCTCAAGTCGTGATTCTTACTAAAAGTGTTCAAACCAACTTTTCAGAAAAACTATACAGTTCCAAGTTGAATAAGTTCTCGTGCCCTCTAAAAACTTTGTAATGATCAATTGAACTGTCCGACCTGTTTTGTGCATACATTAAAACCACAGAGAGAAAGTGCCATAAGTCACGTGAAGAACCCCACTAATGATCATTAACAACTTACTAAAATATATATCGTCAGATTTGATAACAATCTTAATGTTACCATTGCTTCAAGTCTGGTAATCAACTGTACGAATAATAACTGTCTCTTGATCATAGTTCGTCCAGATTGAAGCCATCATTTCCAGTGTGACGGACGAATACCCAAAACTGCGGGAACGAAAACGTCTAGTTACATTCGCCTCTTGTTTCGTTATGTTCCTGGGATCACTCTCCTGTGTTACAAATGTAAGTGACAGTAAATTTGAATAGAAGACAAGAGATAGAAATGGCCTAGGCTATCAGTAGGCCACTTTCATGTGGAAATTTAGTGATACTGTAACAGTAACCTGATTGGAATTTTCAAAATCCCACAGAATGAACAACCTACTTGATTGGATGTAATGTTTTGGGATGTTTGTGGTCTGGTCAATTAACATTTCTAGTTTCACTTATATTGGATCAGAGTCAACAATATGAGGGTAAAATAGCAAACTGGGTATACAACGGTAAGTTTGAATGTTAATAAAAATTAGTTAGTGTTACATACAAATACAGTATCACTTAATAATTTTGGTATCAGCTAGGGTATAATAATGGAATATGTATGAATAATAATAAATCATTCATTACTTGTTTCTTGTGTCAGGGTGGCATGTACGTTCTTCAGCTGTTAGATTGGTACTGCGCTTCCATTTCCGTGATACTCATTTGCACCGTCGAGGTGATAACAGTCGGCTGGATCTACGGTTGTACCGAGTTTGTCCGTGACCTTGAGTTCATGATACAGGAGAAGATTCACTGGTGGTGGAAAATATGTTGGAAGTATATCACACCCATCATTCTAACAGTGAGTTGACAACATAATGTATGCCATTTTTATGAGAGTTGGCACCATGTATGGCAAGTTGTTGACTTGACATTTTTCAGACTGTATTTACAAAAATCTCTTCTTCAAAAAAACTTATTCTGCGGTGAACTGGAATTTTACCAAACGGATCTGTCCACACTTCTCTCACAGACTGTACGAACATCACAATTACAGTAGCGGGAAGGGAAAGTACATGGGAAACAGTTCATTATATATCCTAATTTTGACTTTTGCAGACTGTGAAGGAAACGTGAACAAATTCAGTTTGGGTACAAGTTCAGTTGACCGCGGGATAAGTTTTTCGAATAGAGGAGTTTTCAATAAGTCTTAAATCATATAAATAATAGGACTAAAGATGAACCGTGAATGTGTTTCAGTTCATTTTCTTAACCACAATCGTATTCAATACGCCCGTATCATACAACGGGGTAGAATATCCAGGCTGGGCTGTCGCTTGTGGATGGGCTACTTCCATCGTATCGATGATCTGCATTCCCATTTACATGGTTTACAAGCTGGCAGTCACTCCTGGATCACTCAAACAGGTGGGTCTTAAAACAAACACCCAGTCACCCACTGGACTGTGTGTTCAAGAAAAACATAAGTAATGTTCTTGAAAGACTAGAAGTATGTGTTCAGAACACTAATCTGTAACAAAATTTTCACAAACAGCTTACACTGTGCACAGATATACATTTTAAACCTTTATAAACATTGAAGATTAAAAGTACAAAGTGAAGACCCAGATTCAATTATAACATTTTCACATTTACCAATTATTATTATCACTTTCAGAGAAAAAATTAGCTCTAGTTTCCTGGGAGAGGTGTTATCTTTACAAAGATATATAATTACACACCAAAAAAAAGAATCCATCTTCACATTATTTTATGGATACCTGTATAGTATTGTTCTGGTCAAGGCGTAGCGTTGAAGTACTTGATGAGACAAGGTGTTCTCTCGACAAGATTCTACGAGACTAAAATGTACCAGTAATGTTTCTAATTTTGAACACGTGGGCTCACAGGTATTCTGTTTTAAATGCGGCAATGCCACCTCTTACACTACAGTATCTCAGTACAGGACAGTATCAGTATCTTGTACTACTTACTTGAAATAATATTATTATGCCAGTAAGGTGGAGAATGAAAGGTGAAGAGGCAAATGCCCTGTGCACTAGTAGTGTGGGATAAGAGGGGATAGTCAATTTGAACACTTCTTCTCTTGTAGAGACAAGCATAGTCTAATATTGTTCTATCATGTAGTGACTGACTTGCTTTGTTTCCAGAGGATTATATCAAGTGTTCGGCCAGCTGCCGAATGGGGACCAGCAAAAGAAGAGCATCGCTCAGCGTGGGAAACATTAAAAGCAAATAATAATAAACAGAACAGTTGATCAAGAGCTTGCGATTGCTCAAGTAATAAATAATAATTCTGATATGTTAATGGTTGTACACAAACACCACGATTTTCATCACTGCCATGCTGTTTTGTCTAAAAAGCATTTGCAAAAATACTAAGCTTTGCCAGGATATTTAATTGATTTTCAATATGATGAAAATTTTGATCATTGAACCTGCAAAACCTGACACTTGTCTGTTCCAAGACTAACAAACAATTGTGTCAAGTTTACGGTTGCCAGTTCAAGTTTACGGTTGCCAAATTTACTTCGGTACCCGATGTTTTGTTTACAGTTCTAAATCACCTAAAACGAACAAGTAAATAGAAATATGATACTACTACTTAATAAAATTGTATAGGACTATTAATCTACCTATATCCGTTCGTAAGATATTTCATGTTTTAGGATCATCACTTTGTTTTGTATTCTCTGCTTACTGGATCACTCAAGATATATTTCAGCTATAGAATGGTATGCCTAATGGGTGACATCCTATAAAATGGCATGAGACAATATTTGAAATATTCAAGAATATAAATTCAGTGAATCTGTATCTCTGTAAGCACAGGTAGATAAATGAAAAATTTGAGCAAATACGAATGACGTAATGTAAAGCAAATGAATGATGGTCATCACTTTACTATTTGAAAGTTTTGGTGAATTTATAATTTTAAATAATTTACTTCAAGGATGATTCTTTGATTTACTATGTACACAGTTTATTACAGGTACATTTTTATACTTTGGTAGCATAATACTAGTTTTTTCAACTGACCCGACGACATAACTGTCGAATGTAGTTGTCCAACTTCACTTCAGAACACTTATTTCTTATATGTCTATATTTCTATTTTCTGTTCTGCATTACCCAAATAAACACCATAAAACTGAATAGCTACCCATAACTGTGAAACAAATAAATACCGGTAATATAGAATGGATAAATGAAAATAAGTAACTACAAATCAAAGCATTTTCATGTTTTATAATTTATAATTTGTAATTAAATAAAATATGTTTTAATTCAGTCTGCTTGGAAAGGGGTTGCCTTCCGGTGCAGACACTAATATTTAAATTATTTACACATTATAGCACTCAACAGACAACTAAATATGTCTGTATTTTTTATATGTGATATTTTTAAGGCACATTAGGCTGGCCTTACATTACATGGAATGTGTGTTGATTGGCAATATAAGAATATGGCTGTTGCTTGTTGTGCCATTATAAACTCAGACCGTGAATATAATCACACTAAATAGCTGTGTTGTCTTACACTAAACCCTCTTCAGTAACAAAAAAAAAGTATTTCTTATGATCGACAAGCTGCAAGCCAATAATACCACTAAGTAGCACTCATTCACAATCCGTCTGATTTTGTTCCATATTTGCTCGCAAATTGAAGATGATTAATTGACTTTATGACTCCACCAACAGCTAGGTTATTTGAAGGCAAGAATGAATAGGTGATAGATGAATGATGTTTAAAAAAGCCCATGTCTTATGACCGAGTTATGTGCGGCTCAAACCCATGCCCAACTTGATTTCAATAGTCCCTTAGCCATGGTGGGCCATCATAGCTCATAAATGAGTCATAGTGGGCAACTCGCGAATTGAAACAAGCACACATTCCACGTTACGTAAGGCCTGCTTCAGTTGGTATCAATAGTCGTATATAAAAATATGTAGTTACAGTAGGCCTAATAAGCCCTATTAGGCCTATTAAAACAATTATCACAAATCAAGATCAACGTATCAAACTGAATCATTCCTAATGGCAAGCGCCACCTTACAAAGTTTCATAAAACTATATTAAAACAAAAAAATAGCATACACAGACACAAGAGTTTGAGAACAGCATAGAAAATATATCAATTTACGTTTGTTATTTAGTAGTGATACCTTCGAGTAACAAATTAGGAACTGGGTACCAAAAGAAATAACGTGTAATTTCGAAAAAAAAAATATTGAAGCCGAACAATATAACGAAACGGGGTCAATCTCCAAAGCAAATGAATACAGAATATGCGTACTGTGTAATCAAGCTAATCAAGCTGACAAACAACAATGAAGTGAAAAGAGATACTTTGAAAAATCTTCAAATTGTCTTTTATGAGGCATAATAAAGATGATTAGTAACGGCATTGAGTAAATAAATATTCCTATGGAATAGAGTGGCAGAGCCATGGTTAAACAGTCTACACACCGTTGTGGTGTTATGCCTGGTAATCCTGCTACGTAACTTTTTGTTGAAATAGTGAGCAGTTGTGAAGCCTGCAAATAACACCACCTAACTGCCATTCAGATCGATTCCCATGATGGTACTTCGGGACAAATAAAAAAGGAAGGCAGTACACATGTAGCTATGAGCTTGTGCTCATTAATGTGCTCATCTCCTGTCACAAAAGTACAGCGCAAACACTTTATCCAAGTTTCAGATATTGATGAATATATGATACATCTGTGAATAGCGTATGACAATTGACAATACGGTATATGAATCAATTGCATGAATAATACCGGTAATCATTATTGGCCGATCAATATAAGAATAATATACCTATGACAATATATGAACAATCCAATGAATAATAATCATTTTGGACGATAAATAATCGATGAATCTCTGAATAATCTAAGAATAATCTATGAATAATCATTAATCAAAAATGAATAAGCAATTAATCGATCAATTTGATCGGTTGAAAACAGATTACTGTCTGATGCAGATCAATTACAGATACAAAGTCTAATGATCAATCAATGAATTGATCATCGGCATTATCCCGCCAGTATCCATATGATAACGGTATGCCGGTATCCTTTTGCTTTTATGGTAAAATATGAAAAAATACTACATTTCCAAAAAATAATGAAACATCAAATTTAACTACTGGCACCAGTAACTGACAAGTAATTCAATTTACTGCAATTGCCTAGTTTTGAACTTCATTAAAAATGAATGCACCGTAACTCAAAATACTTTGATAATAGACTATAATATATGGTATTATAAAGTGTACTAAACCTGACACGTCAACAGTAATTGTAGTCTAACTAGATGGTCTAACAGCCTTAATAGGATTTGTAGTTTTCACGAGATTTACGGTAATACATCAGTCGACAATCAAGTCTTCTTCGTCTAGTCTTAGTTCAGTCAAGTAAAATCAAAGGTGAGAAACGAATCTGAAATTGAAATGAGGATATAATCAACATGTTGGCTAGAAAAAACAACTTTTTTTCACAGCTACTTGCAAGTTTTAAGCGTAACCTAGAATTGTCATGCATGTACCATTTCAGGTAAAAAAAGGCCCATTTAGGGTAAAACGCATCTTGAAAGGCAAATACCCACCAAAATTGTGTTTTAGGCCTACTAGGCCTATAGGCCTATACATTTGGAATCTGAGATTTTTCTCCAAACAAACGATATTTTTTCCATCCAGGTTCCTCATTAGGTAAACCTGATAAGACAGGTAAACCTCCGTTGGGACCCAGAAAACTCCCTACATAATTTGTAAGACGTGCATATTGTGTCTTCACTCACTAAACCGTGCCGATTCCAAAAAGATGTTTAAAAAAAAGGTTTCTCCTATAGGCTATAAATATAATGTATCACGCTTCTAGTCTTCAGTTTCAATTGGATACAGTAGGCCTACTTTAAAAGTCATACATCACAAAAACAGCCAAATCACAATATAATTTAAAGTTTAAACTTTCCCCTTTTGAATACTAGGGAGGAGACATTTTGTCTTGGGATGCTCGTAGTATCAACGAACATGATATTGCGATCATTATGATTTCTGAACTGTTACCAACTTCTACAACATGCAGAATTAGAATTCAAGTAGGCCTACATAGCAGTCGCTAAACGGTCATGAATTAGAAATTGACTAACTGGTAAAGCTCATAAATAAATATTGATCAAATTATTAATTTAAAGCTTACAGGTTGTGGCCATTTCTTTGATCATGGAATGGGTCTATGGATCACTGCAGTTTTTGTGCGGCTGTTGCTGAGCTTCTTCGTTAATTGTTTGTACCAACGTCTGGAGAATAGCTAATCCTGTGATCAGAAAAAAATCACATGACAAGTGTTGAACCTGGGGGTTGGACTAGGGGCCCACTCAAAGCCAACTGTCGTACTGGGTTACATTTCCTACTTATGAAAATATGAGTTAGTAAAATTACATGATTATATTTGAAATTTAATAAAATCACTTCACTAAGAGCCGGTTTTTCGAACTCACAGTCGAGTATTAATTAGCTACTATTTGTTACAGTACAAAAATAACATATGTAACCAAGGGTGATAAAAAGTTAATCCGCTAACTATCGTTCAATCCAATAACTATCAGTTCGTAAAACGGGACTTGAGTACGGCACCGGTAGGCCCTACTATAAAATAAATATTATTCTAGAATGTTCCTAAATGGGAAGTAAAAGATATGACAGTTGGATCATAAGTCTAACCAACAGTCAATAGTAGCCAGACAGGAATGTGGCCGATGGTATTACATTTCAATGCTCAGAAATAAACTTGCCAGTTCCTACCTTTACTGGATTTTGAGAACGATGATGAAGCAAACATGTCGACAATCAAGGCAAGCTCTTCGTCTACTCGTTCGATGTCGCCAAACTGTCCGGTAGCGCCGGTACGAATGGGCACTATTTCTTTGTTTGGTAACTTGCACGCGCTGATAGGCGATATTGTACGTGACGACTGTTTTGTTACAACGCGACTAGCATTATGGGTGTTAGCAGATTCAACAGGCGTTGATTTAGTCTGAGCTGAAAACACAGAGTCATATATGTGGTGAATAACTAAATATTGATAGTATAGAATAGAATTAATTTTTATTAGCCTATAGGTCTACCAGTAATCATTCTGAAAAAAATTCAGTCCACTAGGATCGATAGCTACTGGCCAACCCAGTTAGATGATAAATGAAATCTCTTTCATGCTCTAAATCTTAGGCCTACTTACTTTGATATATGTCTGCAGAGCATCTTGAAGTGAGTCTTCCGAACAGCCCTAATGGGACCGAACCCAACAAATTCGAATTACTGCTGCTTGATACACTGAAAATCACACTTGTATTACACACAGGACACATATGGGATATAAGCACAGATAGGTTATCAAAATATTAGGCTTATTAGGCCCAGTTTTACGAATAATGTTTTCTCAGGATGCAAATATGGGATGCTCAAAAAAAGAACAATTCCGTAAAAATGGGGACGTCTGCATATGGAAGGCCGTCACCCTACGTTATGTTCTCTAGAATTTCTCATCTCTTCAATTCTAACAGCTCCTGCCTAGTTTCATATTAAAGCTGTACGCATTTTTCAAACGTAAAATGGTGAGACACATGCAGTTACATGTGCAAAAGAATATGTAGGCATAACCTGATCTGTGAAATAAAATTTAATTGGCAATTGGTATGTAAAGGTATGAATGAAAAAATGTGTTACATTTGTTCTTGATATTTACGCCAAAATACCTGACAGGCCATGCCACAATCTTCTCTCACTGCATTTATAAATTGAATATCAAGATATAAGGGACTAACATAGAGCCTAGGTTACACCCAACTGTAATTCAGCACAGTTCCTAACCAATTACCTTTCTACTGATTCTTCGTTAGAGAAGAAATCATTATCATGACTATCTTCATCAGAGAACGAGCTGACGTCATTATAATTATGAGGAATGTTTTCATCGGAAATATCTCTGATCATACCACCCTTCCAAAATTTATCTTCGGGTAAAGATGGTTTTGGCAACGTCTCTTGGTATTCCTGCACCGTCAGCTGTTGTTTAGCCATTGCTGAAAGTAAAAGCAGCATATCTGTATTGAAATTACGGTCTAGTAGGGTTACACCATGTCCAACCAGCTTTTTAATAAAAGAATAATATCTTCTGTTTCCTCTTTTACATTTTGGTTACAATTTTGCCATCGAGTGCAATATATTATTCTGCATGTCACACCTAATCTTAAAATATAGGTCTACCTCAATTCCCAAATGTTGAAGGGTCACGGCTGCGTTTCCGGAAAATACGTGACAAGATTATTTTCATTAATTAATTCCCAGCGTTCTAAAGCATGTAATCGTCCAGCTGTCAAGTCGATTAAAGACTATTGACCATTCAATACAACTTCAATTTGATGAGGTGTATAGATTGTTACAGCTAATTGATGGATAAACCAGATTTAGGCCTACTCAATACAGAAAATCTTGAGCTTCAAGAAATATGAGAAAACGGACGAAAAAGATAAAACCACGTTGAGTGAGGTTTAGGAGAGTGATAGGCCTACCAGCAACGGCCACATAAACTACAAATTGAACAAATTGGGTACCTAGTAAACAAGCATTCAATCATAATCAATTACTTTAATATATATATTTTTTTAATAACATCAAAACTTGATACAAAATCGTTGTTCCCCTATTAAGGCTGAGGATGAAAGTAGGATCGTTTGGAAGGGGCACCACAAGGTCGATCCCACCACCCCATTTTATTATCATTTTAAATTAAAACCAATGAACTTTGACACCGGGTCTACGCTGTCTGTGACCACACTACTTTGCCGCAGGTAAAAGTCTTCAGTTGCCGAAAGTCCGGAACACATTATAAGTATAAACCAATTTTGCGTTATTGGTAAAAATTATAGTAGGCCTACCATGAGTGATGATATATCATTTTCATGTAATTTTCTCTCATAAAAATAAAAATACAAAAGTGCATGTTTTCATGTGTAACAAAGTTGAATAAATAAATACATGTCTTCTTTATTGTGTTGTGATTACGGTTGCAATTTTGTTGTTGTTGTGACTGATAGACAGTTGACGACATTAAACAATGTGAGAGTTGGATTATTGATTCGTAAAAAAGAATTGCATAGGTACTAACACAATGTTATTGTGGAAGTGTCAAGTTTATCTGGTGTGTGTTGGACACAAGCACTTTTTTTCAAGTTGCCAAAGATCCACTGGCGTCGGTGGCAGATGAATGAGAAGATGGAAAGAGGACACGAAATGTTATTTCATTACGTGTTTTTGGATAACTTGAAACCGAGTCGGTCGTGGGGTGTTACAAGGAACCATCCCAGTATCAACCTAAATGACAGAGGAAAACCGCAAAAACCTCTGTCAGGAAAGCCTGAATGACGGTTCAGTGTGTTTTAAAACCACTAGACCACCGGTCTTAGTCTTACCACTTCTAGTTAAATCAATGTGAACTCTATCCTCGCATGATGCAATGTGAGTTTCACAGTCATCTGGCTCCACGATATGATGCTGGGCATTCCACGGACATATGTAATACTTCTTACCGCTGGACTGGAACAAGTATTTTTGAACACATTATATAAACAATCAATCGTACTAAAGTACCGTACCGGTAGCTAATATGATGCAGCAGAAGTGGTAATATTGAACGAGATTAATTTCACATTCCATTTTCAAGATGGCTGAGTAAGTTGCATCGAGTTTTTATATAAAAATCCACTACAGGTAGCTTCCATCATGTGATTTAATGCCAAAGAAAATCCAAAGAAATTATTTTGAGTGGTTCTCAAAAAAGTAGACTCAGATGCATATATCAGATATAGGCCTAAATATTATACCGGTACTAAAATATCAGAAGTAGGCCTAGTGGAATGTTACCATCAAACACTAATGTAAAATAGGTAAAAACAATTACTCTTGCACATTTCATGAGATGGCCAATGAAGCGCACTGCAATGACGACATGTGAATGATCGTAGGGGCACACACGAAACCCATTAGGCATTATTCTGTAGATAGGATCCATCCCTGAAAGAGAACATCCATACGCATGTAAATTCTTGTGCACATAACTTTTTTAAATGTTCTAAACTCAGCGATCATTGTGTATACTTTCCCTCCAATGATTGTATGCATAATTGCTTGCGCGTACAGGCCCAGCCAATTAATAGTGGATCTACTTTGAACCTGAAGATAGGCCAACCTGTCGCTAGACTCTATTGGTACGGCCACAAAATCAATGGCTAGGCCTACCAATTATAACTAGGGCCTAAGAACCAACACTAAGAACCTACAAATCCAATGGCCTAACTGGCAGGGTCAGTAGGCCTACGTTCATAGCGTATTATCAAGTAAATGGAATTACTACTTCTGCTTTACCCAAGGACCCTGGTCATTGGTCCATATGTCATTGCTCCATTTGTCATCCCAACTTATTAGCAATGAGAAGGGACAGAAAATGAATTGCAACACAAGGCATTACAATGGGTAGGCCTAGGCCTAGGCCCTATAATATATTCTTATGGCTTTGATCTAGGGCCTACTTGGGCCTAATAGCCAGAACAGTTCAAAACTAGGGGCATACAGAAGTTCCTTAGTACGGAGTCTTACACACGATCAGCCTTAACCTAACTTCTTTGATGCTTTATAATGCTGTCCTGTTCATTATGCTCACGTTCTGAATTGTGATATAAGACTCACTTGAGCTCAGGTTAGAATAAAATTATACAAGTAATAATGAATTAAGCCTACCCCAGAGATACACAACAATGAAAACAATGAAAACAAACAACGAATAAAATCCAATATTCCACACAATGGTTTCACGTGCGTTTACACACTACAAGCGGATGTATTCCATGTTCCAACAACGCTGTGCTAAGCGCACGTCAAATTCGGGCTTTGCTGTCGGGTACACTTTTGCAAAGTGTACCCGACAGCAAAGCCCGACAGGTTGCACAATAAATATCAACAAGTTGCACATAAGGTTTTTAAACGTTTGAAGTAATCCAATATCTGTATATGTAAATTGAGCTGATAGAATATTTTTATTCTCAATTTCCATAGGTACTTCTAAGCTCATCTCGCAGGGCATATACTACGTTTTCCTAGTTTAATAACAATGTATATGCAATAATGTATTTCATAGCATACACAGCATAGCACAGCATTGCTCAGTCAATTGATTAAATCAACATCAGTAAACCAACCGTATTATATAAAAAGATTTTTTTTATCTAGTTATTCATTTCATGACAATAAGAGTTTTCTATAGTATTATTGTAGGCCTATATAATATACTGTTGAACATCAAATTATATTTGAAAAAATCCTTTTTCAGATAAATTATATGGAATGAAATGTTAAAATATTTAGTTTTATGTTTGTTATTTTCGAGAAAATCAATACAATCGTGTGATCGGAAACAATAAAAACAGCCGTAATATGAAAAGGTTTTACATTAATAATAAAACACACTACACTTTATCAAGAACACTTTATATAATTTGTGTTTCGGTATAATAATATCTGATCATCATGTCTGAAGAGCTGCCTGCAAGTCATGGTACGATAAGACATGTACCTTCGAACGCCCGTCTCATCTATCTTACAACAATACCGACCGGCTGTGTAGATCAGTCATGCATACAGTTGTTCTGACAGAGGGCTAGATCACATCTAATCAAGGCCCCCGAATATCCGCTGAGCTCAGTTGCATCTGATAGCTGTTCGAATTAACACGTCTCTAAAATGGCTCCACAGTACAAGTTGTCGTATTTCGCTGTCAATGGTCTAGGGGAGCCGATAAGGCTCCTTTTCACTTATGCTGGAGTAGATTTCGAGAACGTTAGGGTCGAGATGAAAGAATGGATGACTCTCAAAGAAAGTAAGTACCGGTAATTTTAATTTTTCCAAAAAAAATGTGTTTTTGTACAGTTTCTAATTGAAATCTTCAATTGCTTCAATTGCTTCTAAGCTTCTTTCAAGTAATGTCACTCGACACTCATTATTTTGTCGTAATGAGTGGACAACAATGTCCCCAGATTATGTTCTCCAGTCAAAGCTTCGATCAGTATCAGTTGCGCGATTTTTTTTCAACTACTCTAATTGCTACGCCAACCTGATAAACTTGATATATCCCTAAAGAACAACAATTGTTATAACAATTTCAAGCATCTATACCCACACGATGTAGTGATTTTCGTGAAGTTTCACGATTTTCGTGAAAAACGAATGCCACCTCTAACATAATATTTCTACTGAGCCGTGTAGGCCTATAGCATTGTCATTTTATATACTTCGACATAAAAGCGATAGTTGCACGACAGGCAAATGGGACCATGGATTCAGATTCTGACCGCGAAAATATATCACTTGGAAGATGCGAGTGGATACATCAATTCTGTATATTAGGCCAGTATAAGTAGGCCTATATCAACAATATCACCCAACAACAGCTATCAACAATATCTCAAATTGATAAAAATGTGCTGCACATTTTAACGGACTCTAGAAGAGCACCAAGACGCGAATCGAATTTAATCAATAACTTTTATTTATTTAGTGATTAGGCATTAATATTGTGCATTTATAAAAAAAAACGCGATAATAAAAGTAATCCCAAATAAATCCTAAATAATCCTAATGAAAGTAAATTTACTGAATCAAGTGTACTGTATATACATTTGCTTCAAGGGCAAGCTTCGAACGAAAAGATTATAATATACACAGTCTATTAGAAAAATCTATTAATATCCATGTCTCACACTCCTTCATGCATCAAGGTGACCAAATGGGAAGCATTTCTTTGTTGAGCTTCTATAGTGGCTTTATGCCTTTATAGTTGAGATTTCTTTTCGTTTTTCAACAAACAATGATTGGTGTGTTCATCACTTTATACAATTCGTCTGGTCACCTCAATAATAATTGCCGTCTTACCGAACTTCGAAGTAACAAGTACCGACGACCTCGCTTGTAGATCGCACTGGCTTATATAATGTATGGATGTAACTGAAGAGTATTGTTGTACAAGAGGAAAACGGCATAATGTTCACTTTGGAGGATGAGCTAGAAAACCTCGCCCAAAGTTGGAAAATGGCCAATATATATATATATATATATATATATATATATATATATATATATATATATATATATATATATATATATATTATTTTCTTTTAAACTGCTATAACATAAACCTAGTCAAACATGTCCTTCATTGTTCTACTCACAAAATTTGAAATTTCCAAAAATATCACCTTTTTCGTAATGTTATTCTTATAGGTATTTTCAAAATTCCAATAATCAATTTATCTAAAATCAATCTACTCAATCCATTGTTACCAAAAACGGGGAAAACTCAACAGTTCAAAGTGAGAAGATAGGATGGGTACGAAAAAAAGGTTTATGTGGATCAGTTTAGCCAATTGCGACCTGTAGGGCGCATACAAAAAACCACTAAACGGAGAAATACATTGTTTGAACTTGGACCTAATGGCAGTCGTCGGTATCGCACATCCAACATTGACACCGGTACTCGAAGGTCGACTTACTGATTTATCTCATTAGTATCTTGCATTTTTGTTTAACTTTATAGAATATATTTACGTTACAATTAGATTTGAATTTAGATTTGAATCAATGTTAAACTGAAACGTCATATTATGTATTTATTTTTTGTTCTCTTACTGTACATAAAAATACGGGAAGAAAGCTATCATAGGGCCACCGAATAATCTCAATGTCTTCTTTAGCCAAAAACGTCATAATTATGTTGCAATTTGTTCTAGCTATGCCATTTGGGCGACTACCTCTGCTGGAAGTAGACGGTAAAAAAGTCCACCAGTCTTTAGCCATCTGTCGTTATTTGGGCAAACAATTCCAGCTGGCTGGTGACAATGACTGGGAATCAATGCAAATCGACATCATGGCTGACACAATCGAAGACATGCGGGCTTGTAAGTGCATCACCATGCCAAGTGCCAAGTGCATTTATTACTCTGAAGCTAATGCACTGAAGCGCATTATTCCAATGGCTCCAGTTCAATTAAAGTAAAAATATTACTCTTTAGTTCGTGAAAATAATTGGTATTGGTAATCATTACAATAATAACAGTTAGAGCAAAGGTCGTTGGTTAGAGCTATTTCTATATGTTGACCACTTTATCTGCACCTCAAGTATCCAACGACAATTCACATTTGTGATTATGATGAGAAATTGATATATGAAAGATATTTTAATATTTGGAAGATATTTTAATATTTGAAAGATATTTCAATATTTGAAATGTAGGCTATATTAAAATTTCAAATTGTTCATCAAGTTATTCTGAAAACTTACGAAGCAGCATGTATATTATTCTAGAATTGATAATATCAAATATATTTGAATTTGTAATCGTTTTTTTCCTGCAGCTCTATTATTTCCGTGTTAATTTATTCCAGCGAGTAACGATTGTTTTAAGGCTGCAACAAAGCCAGAAACAACTGCCGAGACCACAGCCAAGTTGAGGGCAATTGTAATGGATGAAACATTCCCTTATTACATGCCGAAGTTCGAAGAGATCGTCAAGAAAAATAACGGATATTTCGCTAATGGAAAGGTATACCCATATGGCAGTTAACACGTTAAAAGAGGATTCAAAATCGTAGGCTATGTGATAACCAACTTGTTTTCATTGATAGGGGCGTTATTTGTTTTGTTTTCTTCCTGAACTTGACATCTAACGTCCATTCTCTAACATTCTCATGCTTCACACCATGGTTCACTCTTATGGCGCCTAAACAAAAATAAATCCCGTGCACACCTCCATTCCCCTCGCCTAAAAGTCTGCAATTAGTACCTATGCTCGCCACTGAAGAAATGGCCCAGGTAACTGCTCGTTAGCAGCACAATCAGCATGCCTGTAGTGCTTTCTAGTTATCTGCAATTTGCGTATAGGTATATCTGCATAGGTGCATAGGTACTGCAGACATTATATTACTGATGAGCGTTAGAGGAGAGTGGTGATAGTGAGGGTCAGGATTTTGTAAAACGACAACAATGGCGAACATTTTTGACAAGTTTCATGAAAATATGGTAAGCGATCGACAGCGGTGTTCGACTCTTAATATTACGCTTATTAACTGTATATCTATAGCTATCAATCGTTTTCAACGTTTTCATTCCCATCCAAAATAATTAACATCCATTATTTGTTTTATTGGCCTCTGGTCTAACGTTGAGACGTACACAAAACAGCTTGATCCTGAAATTCCTGTTTTCCAGCTATCCTGGGTGGACTTCTACTGGGCGGCCATGATGGATTGTACCGAACTCGCTCTTGCCAGTGGTTTCTCCTGGCCTTCTGTCACGGGCAAGAACGAGCCACCCTTGGATGTTTTGAAAGATTACCCCAATCTGAAAGCTCTCAAAGAGCGCATATTTTCTTTGCCAGCAATTAAAGAATGGGTTGCCAATCGACCGAGTGCTCCTTTCTAAGCTCTTCATTACTTACTGATTCATAATCAATCATCAACAACACAGATTTTAATTATTAAATATAATATGGTGGAACATTTAATTGATACTCGTCTGTCACTGTTCAGTACATCATCGTTGAAAGTTGAAGTATGTGTGACTATAGTTGTCACAATGTCAGAGCTAAGTAACTTAGTTGTCTTTATCCAACGCACAAACTGTTTTATCATGAATAATAAAAATGTAATAATAATATTCACGTGACCAAAATGATGAATAAAATTGTGAGATTATCAAATTTTAGTTCGAATTGTTATTCAAATATGTTGGTTGAATTTTTCTAAATTTGGTTTCAAGTTTTTCAAACATTACGTAGATTTTTTTTTTTTTTTGTGAACATTATTCGGAAATATAAAATGAAAACGAAATTTGTAGATTTTCTTTCAACGTTTTTGTCAGCCCTTTTTTGAAAGCAAGTTTCCGTTTTTTCAATGTATACCGAATGGATTACAGAACCAATTGAAATTTTCGAAATTGTTGAAAATCTTTTCAATGTTTTTGTGAAAAATGTATGTTGAATATTTTTGTCTACATTGATGAAAGTTTTCATTTTTTCTCAAAATTGATGTAGCACCAATACATATAACCAATTAGTTGACCAATAAATTAACTTTCAACATATTATTGTTGTGTAGTAATTTTCGAAATTTGAATAGCCTGTAAAGGGCGCTGTAAATATAAGTGTAACCATAGTCAATGGTGTAACACTTCAGAACACTTACTTTTACACATTCAGTGAACAAGATGAACTGACAGCGAATCACAAATGGGGTTCAGATGTATCCAAGATTTTGATTATCCTAAAAAAACATTCGTACAAAGAACAGAAGTGTGAACAGAAGTACACAAGAGATTCAAGTGAAGGGAATAAGATTAGTCTAATATTATTACCATTACCATCACCATAGACCAGATAATTCTTCGACATATCACATTATGATCCCAACGCCTCAAGCTCCATAAAGCTTCCATTATAAGAAGATGAATACTTGTCAAGATTTTAATGTTCCTTCTCTGTCCATCTCTAATTTCATCTAATACTTGGAGAACACTTGAAGAACCGAGAAGGCGTGACTAGCTTATAGTAATTCTTTGGTAGCGTTCTCGTTCAAGGTCTTCTTCATTGAGAATATAGTCGAGTCATTTGCTTATTTTTTCCTCCTCATTCACTAGACAACCCAAAATCTCAATACCAAAACTTAAGATAGCAGATCAGGGTCTGGATTGAGTAGGTGCTAAAATGCAAATATTGTATTATTAAAAGCTGGCTAGAATACGAAGTAAAGTTGGAAAGACTCTCTCTCTACACACATATATATATATATATATATATATATATATATATATATATATATATATATATATACTATATATATTTTAGTTAGTACTTGATATGATGGCCTCTTGTTTTTGATAATTCAAGGTGCTATATAAATGAACTTTCAACACATTATGTATACTATATGTATATACAAGTATATGATTTTTGTTATTGCTTGCTCAACAACTCCAGCAACAGCTAGGTTATTTGCCAGAATGCATACCCCAAATATATATATATATATATATATATATATATACATATCAACATTTACAGGATTGAGATTGAAGTCGGAATCTTTCTACACTGCTATTCTTTACCATGTGAGTCTTATATAATCACTTCCTTGTAAGCAAACACAAGATAATACCACAGAATATGATACTACTGTCCTTTTAAATAAACTGCATTCAAGAGTTTCAGGGTAGATATCTGTTATCAATATATTTACTTTTGATTGGCAACACAATAAAGTTGGTCATATTCCTATTCCCAAGCCAACAGTGATTTATCTCGAGAAGATACTGCATAGATGAGCTTGCTACTCCTGCTTTTCCCAATTCATTATATGATACCAGTACTCACCACAGTATCTTATCATCTATCAATGTCAATATATTTATATTAATTTTCATGCAGTGAAATACAATATTCTAGCCAGATGACCTAAAAATGCATGACCTATAATTTATCTTGGATTTTATTTATTAAAATTTTCTTTGTAATTAGGGTTCCTTTAATTCTTGTATTATAATTGTTTTCATTTTAAAATTGAAGGGAATTATAAATTATGTCTATTTTAGTTATTACTATGCATCTCTAAAATATAATAATGTCCTTAAAAAACAATCCCTTTATACTCTTTGTCTATAGAAAGAGCAAATAGGTCTACATCGTGCTAGAACGAGTAGGAGCTCACTACAGGAATAATGTATGATTTAATTAATGTCAATTGGCAGACGTTGTTGTCTGCCTTGAAACAGTGAGTGAGAGATACCTCATTGCAAGTCACATATGACTGACAAACATAGTCATGCAATGAATTGGGAACTAAACAGAGATTGTGTTTCGTTGTTTCATTTAATAGTTGAATTGAGTCTTTATTGTGCTGGTCCTCCAGGAGATGTAATTGGAGGGTATTATTTTCTGTCTTTTTCAACAATAAGTGACATATGTCAATAGAACCCTGGATGAAGTTTCACTTTCAATTTTTTCGTATTTTATATTATTTTCAATTTTGTAAATCTCTCCCTTAGGCCTATATTAAATAAGGGAGAGATTTATAAAATGATAATTCCTAGCCTGCCTTGCATGATATTCATTTTCATCGAAATTCATTCCATTTTGGAGCTTCAATTCAATCTATAAAAATACATAAATGTTACAGGGGATTTCATTTGTAAAACTGTTTTGTTAAATGGATTCTACAGGTTCAGACGCCTATTAAGGTTGGATGAATATTTAAATTCAAGCTCGATACACACTGGTCATAATTAGATTGAAAGCTTAGAGTATGTATTACAATAATAACTTAGATATTTAGGTAACAACTTTCAGATTATCCGATTGTAATCGGTGTTATTCTCTTATTATTAATTTGTCTCTCCTCCACTCTGAATCGCAGTAAGCCTACTGTACACGACTCTTCATAAGTCTTCATACTAAACCAAATATGCACTGAGCTTGAGGTTTCATTTCTATAATGTACTGTGATAATAAAAAACAATTCCATGATTAATAATTATTCTTTGGTAGTTTTAATTTATGCCAAGTAATATCAATTATTATCATACAACAAATAAATTGCAACATTATTATATTAATGCAGTCCAATAATACAAATTTTCCTGTACAGCAAAAACCCTTTTGGTTTTCTTTTTGGCGATTTGCTACGAAAATCGATAGAAAATAGACCATCTAAAACATTTCCTACAACAGTCAGAGAAATAAAAATAATATATTTGAGCTTGTTTATGACGTTTGGTTCTTCACTATTTTACACACGCACAACAGGTAGGCTTCAAGCGCAAAAATCAAATCGAACAAGTTCACTGCACTTTATACTTATACGCAATTTCGGTGATTCTTGGAATCGCAAAACACTGATATATTTGTCAACTGGAATGTCCAAAAACCAAAAAGTGTGTTCAATCTTGACAGAGAATAGAAGAAATATATAAAGTATATACATATAATACAGAAAAAATGAAAAACCATTACTGTAATAACAATGGTACGTTTTATTTTCAAATCAGTTACTTCTAAATTCTCTGTATGATAATTAGACACAATCTTTGGTTTTTGAATAGCAAACTGCAGAAGTACTAAGCAGTATGGTACCAAACAAGTTACAGTCCAAAGACCAACAGGCTAAAATGTAGTCTATTTATAGTTCCAGTTTACAAATTTTTTAAGTACAAATAAGAATAAAATTGAGATCAAAAGACATAATTATTGACATGAAAGATTGGATATTATTTAGTATGTATCCTATTGATTTCAGGATGTGTTTTTCTGGTTTTTCATTTTCAGTCTTAATTTGTGAAATTCTTCTTTTGCCATCTGTTTGTCTATTTATCAGATGATTGAGCTGTTGAATCACTTTATATTTTATCCCCTGAACAAAGAGTATTGAGAATATCTTCAACAGCCTACTAAATACAGTTAGGTACAGGTTCAACAACAGCGATCAACATACGAAGTCACCTTCTCATGTCGTATTAATACCTCGGTCATTACGGAATATTACTCGAGTCAGAAACTGGTTCGTAACAAAACATCGCAAAACACATGTTTACAGATCACGAATATCACGTCTCATCCACAGAGTCCATATAAACGGAAAATCACATCAAGCTTTCTTAATAATCATTTATAATATCTAGCTTTAGTACTAATTCGAGTACAGAGTGATCCAAAGAAGACACAAATTTTCAAAACTTCATCTTGACGTACACATATTGTCTTTACCATCGTTATTAGCTCTTGTCTGTACAATCTTATAGTAGTTATTATATTAAAACACAGCACATTTTCACCGGTCGTTTTCTTTAGAAATAAGGTTATTTTTACAGTCGGTGGTAAAAGGAGGGAAGCGTCTACCACAATCGTCAATCCTAACGACTGATTAGGCCATTTGTCTGGTCACATTAAGCTGAAGAGTAACCGTCTATATACTGTATAAATAACTGAAGACACACCAAGTGGAGCGTAAATGGTAGCACCACAGTTCCGGGATAGGGAAGCGCTGGGAGCTAAGCTCACGGCCCGTACAATTGGAAGCCTCATCATCAAATTGTTGGCGTTGAGTTTACTTTGGCATCGGATTAATGTTTACTGTATTATTCTTATAGGACTGTTTCTTATAAACAAACACGAGTTATTACCGCCAACAACCACGAGTCACGTTCGACTAGGAATATTTCTAGAACACAAACTCGGCCAAAATAAAAAATATTACGTATATGTACAAACAGGCTACCTTATGTAAATACGTTAAAACACGTACACATATATGTATATATAAACTCCAGCCAGAACGACAAATATTATTAAAACCAATTATAAAACTTCTAACTATACAGGCATGTCATGGTTCGTTCTCACCTAGTATGCCTTATATAAAAACTATTTTTTACTGCATTTGTGTTTTAGCAATACTCCCTTAACGTTATATTGTCGGTTCTATTGGCAATCGTTTCCTCACTCGCACACGTGATGAAGTTACAATCACACAAGATGTCCTTCTTGTTCCATCGTGGGGGGGTAGTTTAGGCCGGGGTTAAACGTCGAGAGTATTGGCGCTGGGGGCGGGTGCCCCTGGTGCTGACTAAGGATGGACGGACCGTTGTGTAGCCCCGAGTGAGGGGGCATTGTGTGGGAGACCGTCACGTCTGGGGGGACGACGGGGCCGCGATGCTGCGGCCGACGGAGCGAACCGGTGTTGACTACGCTCGGTGGCGGGTGGTTGAACTCGAGCTGCGCTGGATACGGGATGTAGCGTGCGTCGGGCGAGATGTTGTAGTAGGGGGTGTCGACCACATGGGGAGGGGGGACGCTGCTGTAGTGGAGCTTGGGGCCTGGAAAACAAGTCAGATGTTGTTACAATATTACAATAACAATAACTGTTACATTTATAAGTACCGTATACATTTTTCAACTACATGTATTACTCTAGCTAGTTCTATTTTATTCGCAGAGATGTTGAATGAATACTATGTAGGCCTTCTCATTTTTTATTATCAGATTGTAGGCATATCAATAATGTCATATTCTAACAACTACTCTACCAGTATGCCTACCATGAAACTAAGATGAAATGATAATTCAAACAAGAAAAATTTCAAAAATAACATAATTTTTAATATTGTTTATAGGGCCTATGTGAGAAAACGTTTCCAATGAGAAAATTAAACTAACAACTGTTTGTTCAATCTACGATGATAAATCCAAAATCTCCTGTTGATTCATGAGTGTATAAAATTGCTCATCTCTTGTTTAAAAGAATGAAAGAGTATCACAATATTATTAATAAAGGCGATAAGAGCAGTGGTATCTTACCGTCAATGCCGTGGTTATATGTGTTTCTCGACATGTCATGCTGCACCTCCTCTTGGTGGAGCTTAGGTTGATGCTGCATCTCGTACGTTGGATAAGGTTGGTAAGGGTATTCCATCTGATCGATCAGGTACGTACTTGCGGCCGCCTTTGTCCCGTCCTCCTTGCGGAAAAGATAACAGATTAGTTACATTGTTCGAGGTTTTTATTTTGAAATAAATTACAAAGACGTTCTAGTTTTGCTCTACATTTTTTGTACAGTTCATGTATGGGATTAGACTACCCAAAGATCAATACAAATATAAAGAAAATTACTCAGATAGCTCAAACTTTTCTGTTCCAACAATAGTCCTGGTTGCCGTTCGATATGAAAATTGCAAATGAATTCAAAACTTTAATATCGCAACATATTGTTAATTGACTTACTGAACATAGAAATACAATATTTCATAATTCTCAAACTCAATAAATCATGTAATGGAGTTTTCAAATCTATTTTGAGATAACTTCAAATTAAAAAAAAAATCGTTACTCACAGTAGAGTAGACTATGTATAAAATCACCAAATCTATTTTATAAAGCCCATTATATAACAATTGATGGTTATGTACTATGGCATTGAGTTCATAGTGTTCAGTGACTACGGCATTGAATAGAAAGTTCATTTTTATATAACTTTCTCATCTACAGAAATGTTCACAGAAATTTTTGCTGTGCATGTCCCAAGTCTCCACACCTGTTCAGGGTGTGTTGATTTAATTTAACAATATTTAATTATTTATAAGTTATTTAACAAAACTTGCTTCAACTTACCAAGTACTCTGGGTTACTGTCTCCGTTTGAATAGCTCTCACTCTTCTCGGAAACCGAGCTAAGAGTCTCGCCAGTGACAGTCTCGTTGTAACTGCTCGGAGCGTACATTTCTATAGTAGCCGACTTACTGCTACTCTGTTCGCTGGCAGCTAATAAAATAGAAACTTTGAATTAAATAATTTATCGATGCGTGTTTCGTTTTATATTCATCTTGAAATTCTTATTTCTATTCAACAAAAGAATTTTAGGTCTGGTTACAGACAGATCATAAATTATAGATATGTTCGTAAGTAATATTTTTTACAAATTCAAATTTTATTAAGACAGACTAAATACCGTAAGCTGCAGTAAGGTAAAAAAAAATTGTACTGTAATTACTAGTTATTGTGAAAGACTACGGTATTTGTTACACTACAGTATTGACATCTCGCTAAATGTATCCAAAAATTGCTAGTAGGCATTTCTATTTTTGCTCCTGAATCTATGTATGTAGCTTTGTTTTACCTACTCCTTATTATCATATTCAACTTGAAATGTATGCCTTGACATACGACTGTTGTTTGTATAATGATCTCGTCAACAGGTAGGTAGGTTATTGAGAGGTACGAATGACCGGACGTTTAAAAAACAAAATTCTGTTTTGCTAGGAAATAAAAACCATGGTCATATCCCGACTTGGATTCAGTTTCCAAGGCAGTGCCTTAGCTGACTGAACCAGAGCAGTGACAGTATATTCCCATTTTATGAAGTAGGCCCAACAAATAAAAGAAAGTCGAACAAAATAATAAAAATGTCTCCTCATTACGGAGCATAAAATACCTTCTTTAAGTCTTTTGTTTCGTTTTTTGTAAATGAAGCAGACGACGAGGATGACATTTAACAGTACCAACAATACGCCTGTTACCGACACGGCTATGATAACGAGTCGAGGAATATCGCCCTTGCCGAGCAGCATCGCGTCGAACTCTTGCAGTCGGTCTTCGCCTAGAATATCAAGATGTAAACACACCCACCTGTCAGACGTTTGTTGGCACGACGATGCAAACAGCAGCCGATTAACAGTACGTTCAGTACCAACACGGCAGTGCCGACAATAGTGATTATCAACACGAGAAGACCACCACCATGCTGCTCGTCTTGACTCGGGGAGTGGAACGAGGGGGGAGCCTCATCTGCAGGACAGCCAACATGCCAGATACCGTATTACCCATGCACCATTGTGTTAGCATTGTTAAGTTTAAGCATTAATTATCCATACCAAAGCCATAACAAAGAATATCTATTTTACAAGTCCATTATAATCATTTGTACTGGAATGTTAAGATCAATTCAGTACAGGTATTTAATTTTTTAAACATATTTCTGCTTCCAAATTGAAACGTCATTGTATCGATCCCAGATACACAATTTTCCTGCTCCTTCTATAATTCATTTTCACCAACCCTACTCCCACAGAACCAAAGTTGATTTTTTTTACTTCCTGGTCCCTTAAAGGTTGTACTGTATCTAACTGACATCAAGTTGATTTTGATTGTTATTTAGTGTATTTTTATTCTTAATATTTTTCATGATTCAATTTTTTTTGTAATTTCCTTCCATATTAGTAAATACTGGTAACAGTTATAAATACTAACTTTATCAATGTTCATTACTGAGTTTTATTTTAATCAATAAGCAAAACAATTGAGTGTATTATCAACCTCTCAGCAATGTCATAATGAAGTAGGCCTACTGTTGTAAGCTAATTAATACAAGCCCATAGACAATAAAAGAATACTGATTTGATTAGGATCATCAATCAACAAATTTCAGATTGAATATCAAGCATTGAATGTAATGTCATGTTAGTGAAGCAAAGTATGGTGTTATATAGTACCAGACAATACATGTGACAGTAGTAGTAAAGCAGTATTATATTATTTATGACAGATACAATGTTAGTTGGTACAGCTGACAGCCATCTTTTTATTAAGTGCTTTTGACTATGTTTAAAATAATATATTTACAGTGAAACCTCTGTGCATCGTTCCTGGATTCATCGTTTTCCTGGATGTTTCATTCATCATCTCCTACCCCACTCCCATATAATCAATGTTAAGTTTTCCTGTATGGAATGGTTTCCTGCATGGATGGTATTATTTTCCTGGTCCCTTGAAAAACGATGGATAGAGGTTTCTCTGTAGTATGTTTATTTCTATATTATATAGAGTGTAGACTATACTGTAATGTAATATATTCAGTGCAGATAGTAGTATTGCAGGCATTCACGAAGATGAGAGTGATGTAACTATGAAAATTAATGGTGGATTTAAATATATACATTGATATTTGATAGGCACTACTTGAAACCTCACATTCATCTATAATTGGCAGAGTGCACAAGGTGAATTTTCAGTCATTTTCTAGTAAGGAAATAGAATGAGGTATCTCCAAGGTAGATCTGGACTCTTAGTACAAAGGGCTAGTCATAGGTTCAACTATGAGAACCAAGTAACTGGGATATTATATTATTATTAATATTGAAAAAAATATTCCCAAATTAAATCTTTTGAAAATCCAAAAGTTGATAACTGAAACATCTTTGAATTTGGTTGATATTTTCAAGTTATAAAAATACTTTCAAGAAAATAATTTTGTTCAAAATATATGTCGGTAAATGTAATAACTACTCACTTGAAGTTCTTGCTTTCATCAAGTCCGGTAAATATTTGCTGCTGCCAAGTTTGTTGAACGCCATAATACTGATTGTGTAATCTGTCGCCATGGCTAGTCCCGTCAACGTGTAGCTCGTGGCGTTCGGTGTGAGGACGTCGACATACTTATAGCCGTCGTCGGTGTTCGAGAAAAGTCTGTAACGTAATCTGTATGACGGTTCCATTCCGCCGTCGAAGCCCGGTATCCACGATATAACCACAGATTCGTGAGTCACGTTCAATACTTTCAACGCAGATGGAGGGTCAGGGGCTGCCGTCACGTCCAATCGGATGGTCTTCGTTGCGAATCCTATCTCGTTGCGCGCCACGCACTCGAAGCCACCATAGTCTGACGAGCGAACGTGGCGCACGAGAAGTACTGATTCGTACGTCACTAAATCAATCTGAAGAATAACACGTTCGGAGTTTAGTTAAACGGACTACCTTACGAAACTACATTAATCAATGTGAAGAGTTAGAAAGATGGTAACTAGAGTCATACACATATAAAAATTTAAAAGTGTGTTTGTAGGCCTACCTTCTTTTTTTATATATTTTTATTTTTATTTAGCCTCTGTAAATGGTCTAAGAGTTATGAATAACATTTTTATGAAATGCATGCCATACTTTACCTGATGGTATTCGATGAAGTATTTCTCTGTGACGTTGACAGGAATAATTGCTCCTTCTCTTGACCAGGTGAAGCGAACTTTCGGTGCCCCGGCCGCGCGGCAGACTAAGCGAGCCATGTCGCCTGTATTGCTGGCTGCCTTGGATATATGTGGTGACTCGTCTATTTCAGGCTTGTCTGTTGAGCAAGATACATATCTTATTAATTTCCGTTGGAATCAATTAACGTGCTGGTTTGTAAACGGTGAAACACCGCATTATCTTCATTTTACGTATATATTTAATTTCAGTTTTGATAACCAAACTTTGATTATTAGAGCCCATTTGTACTTTTCATTGATAATTTCAATTATCTCTCACAATGAGAATTCTTCATAGGCCTAAGGTAGGCCTATACATTAAAATGGTCTCATATCTCTCACTCAATGTGATATTGATCATCGTTACAGTACAATACAAGTACATGTAAGTGTAGAAAATTACAAAAACTAGGGCCTAAAATAAGTACCTGTATTTCTAAAATATTTAATATACACCCAACATTTCATCTATATATCTATTCCAGTGATTTTTATGAAGATATCCACTGGATTGTATACATTTGTTTATAATACGGTAACTTACATTTGACAACTAGATAAACCGATTTGGTGGATGCGTTTCCAATGCCGTTGTTAGCGACACATTCGAACGGTCCGTTATCGTCCTTGGTTGGCTTGTTGATTGCGAGATAGGAAGTGCCGTTGCGATAGGAACGCGATGTGCGAGACTCCATGTCCTCCTCAGAGAATCCTTCGCGTCGCCACGTTATGTGGCTCTCGCTCAGAGGATTACCTTCGGCTATGCAATAGAGCTGAGCATCTTCGCCTGGGTTCACAAACACCGACGTCGGCTCTGGCTTGATGGTGGCAGAATCTAGAAGAGGGATACATATTATTCACTAGATTCTACCATTTCTCAGTTAAATGCCAAAATATTGGTAGGGACTTTATTCAATTTACTACTGTTTTATTGCTTATTAATATTTTTTGTTAATTCATTTTTCACAAATTCAAATTTCAATTCTTTTTGAAACTGATGATTAAATGACTGGGGTTTAAATTTCGAAGTCAATTCAAGTTTGATTTAATGATTTGATTACGTTCAAGTTTGATTAAGTTTGGTTCGATTTAATTGAACTAATGGTACGAAGTCTCAAATTTATTGTTAAAGTAAATTTTCAATAGTAACATTTTATACTACGTATATTTTCTATAAGAAGACTGAAAAATATAGACCCTATATATACAATGTCAATATTCAACCACTATTCACTATTCAATCACTATTCTATATTGAAGAGAAACATGTGATTCAACAGTGATGAAAAAATTGGGATGTTATCCAAGCATCAAGTTATTTATTTATAATAAATAACTTATAAATAACTAATAAATTTATAATAGGAAACGAATTTCAAATAAATTAGATTGTTCAGAACTATTCACCAGTGAACGATAATCAGAAGTATGAGCTTACATTGCACGGTGACGTTGATCTTAACGTAGGACGATCCTTCGCTATTAACAGCCTCGCACGTGTAAACTCCGCTGTCCGATTTGCGCAATCGAGTGATGTTGAGTACGGGACCTTCAGCAAGCGTGTCCTTTAGTTTACCATCTTTGGTCCACGTGTAAGCAATACTAGATGGATTGCCCTTCGCTTCGACAGCAAGTACCAAAGGTTGACCTTCTATGCCAGTCTGCATTTCCATCAGCGGAGAATCGAACATCGGTTTGTCTGAAAACAGTATTTAGATTAGGGAGTTGTACAGAAAGTAGTTCGACTAGATCCTACCCTACAATTTGATAATATATTAAAATTCTCAATGGTTACGGTAGAAAATGTACGCTTCTTATTTCTGACTTACAAAGCACTTCTAGTGTAATGGCATCGTGAACGCTTCTCTGCAACGCCTCGTTGGTAGCTTGACACGTGTAGACGATGCCGTTGAGTTCTGGTGTTATGTCGAGCGTTAGTACGATTGTCGACAGTCTGCCGCCGTGCAAGCCCGGTTTGGTGGTATTGGTAAGACCGACTGCGGGTATGCCTTCTCGCCACCAGCTCAGGCGTGCCTCGGGATTACTGGAGCTCGAGTCGCACGTCAGGGTGGCTCGAGTGCCCGTTTTAAGCTCGGACGGCTCTTTGCGTATTACAACGTGTTCGGGAGGAACTAGGGAAGAAACGAAAGAGTCAGTACACGAGAAACATTATTGAAACTAAAAATAAATATACTGTGGTAAAATAAATATTAATGAATTTTAAAAAAAAATGGATAGTAGGTCTACCATTCTTCTAAACTAAAAAGTTGGCAAATAGCTAAATGCATATTCAAACAAATTATTGAATACATGGCAACCATAGCCGAAGAGTGAAATCATTTTTCAAATTTCTTTTAAAATGAAGGAACGGGAAAAGTGAAATAGCAATGTGTCACCAGCCTTTCACTAAATGGTTATTACTGTACTAGACGTATGGAATATTGAAATATTGAAGTACCGGTACTGTACCAGTATTTGAAATGTATGAATATGGAATGCTTGGCTCATTTTGAATCAATGTACGGCTAATGAACTTTGAAATATTTAATATATGATCAATGATCAGATATAAATTATTATTTTGGATAACCAATCATTTAAAAATGAAAAAATTAATAATTTTATGTGACCTAGTAGTTTGAAAAACGATGATTAGGATTACTTACAATGCACATTAAGCGTAACTGTCTCAAAGAGCGGTATTTCCGATGCCGAGTTGCTTGCTTCGCACTTGTATCTCGCCTCATTGTCAGTCACGTTGGTGAGAATTGTCACCTCGGACGTGACCGAGCGATTGTGATCGTTGACCTTGGTGACAGCGTTGACCACCTTATCGTTCTTGTACCAGACTAGCGTCGCAAGTGGATTCCCACCGGACGAAGTACAAGCGATCTTGGTCACCGTTCCGGCAACAATGTTAACGCCTCGCTCATAGCCGTGGATTATCGGTTGACCAGGGGGATCTGTAGAAACAAACACAATCACCAAAATTTGAATAATAATTATAAAAATGATAGATACTGTAGATTTCATCTTAGCAGATAGGTCTAGATATTGCAAAATAACAGAGATTGTAAATTTGTAAGATTGGGTTTAGACAGTGAGAATAAATAATGAAAACATTATTTACATCAATAATGAAACATTTGAAATTATAGGAGTTGAAAAAAAATCAAACTGGTGACAGATAATTAACATACATAAAATGTATCTTACATAAAGTTACAAATTGTTCACCATTTAGTTCAATCACAAATGGTTGTATAAACACAGTGAAACCAGAAAAAAACATCCGGGCAGGAAAATTTCATACTGGGTGGAGAAACAAATGAATAGTATAAGCAGAAAAGCTGACAAAAAATGCATCAAGGTTTCACTGTAGCTAGTTTGAATATGCTCAGAAAAACATTATCACTCAATATTGCTGGTAGCCTGAAACAAAATGAAAAGACCAGATAGGCCCTACTATATAAATTACAATATACAGTACCATACTGGCATACCTCTATGTTCAGCAAGAAGCTAAACAATATAGGTACAATCTACCAGACTATGAGGTATCAATATCAGTCCACATATTTTATTCATCACGTAAATTAGATCCATAAAATGTAACACCTCTGTCAACTTTTTACAACTACTGTTATTCATTATAACATTCTGATTTCCAACACAGAAGCAGAAGTAATGTAACACCTATCAATCAGTTTACTTTGAAGCTTTTATCAATAAATCAAACATTACCACAACTAAAATACCGGTATGGAGAGTATGCATATAGAATTACTAGAGTATTACTAAAGTATTTGAATGTAATAATAAATGTTCAAAGATCAATGTTCAGTCTTTGGTCTATCATTTTTGAAGGAAAAGTTATTTGGCAAGCTTATAGGATGGGGTAGTTTACTCTTTACTATAAAAGTTAATTAGACAGTGGATGTACACACGCGTAATCTAGAGAGTCAACAACACTTTCTTAGTCGATACTAATATTCTCTTCGGGGTTAAGTTTCGCTGTTCCAATTACACCCGGTTTATTCTGTAATATTAGCATAACGAAATAAGTCTCGTAGAGTCTAGACAGTTACTTTCAAAACTAATTACATTAGCTACGTATATAGTCTCAGCAATAAGCTTCAAAAGTATTAGAGTATTAGTCCAGCGATGTTCACACCAAGTAACAAAGAGGGGAGTAATCGGTACTTACATAGTACGTTAATTGTGTGTGTGCTGACTACGTTCTCGGTGAGTTGCATGTTCAGCCCGTGACAGATTACGACTAACGATCTCTTGTTTGGTCCGACTTGTGCGGTTATGTTGGAAGACGTCACCCAACCGCCGTCGGGTGATACTACGGTGCGCCCGGTGGCATTGCGGACTTGTCGGCCGTTCAACATCCACTTGATCTCGGCGGGAGGGTTGCTGTTGGCGGTTATGCACGTCAAGGGGACAGAGTCGCCAACGCGGGCTTCTGTAGGGCCGGTTATGCTCACTTGAGATGGTGCAACTAGTGATAGAGGAAAAAAATGAAATTGATTATAATATTTTATACATTTATGAATTGGAAAAGAGAATACATTATTTTTTCGATGGATGATATGAGTGTGACAATTCACAAAAATATATTCTTTAAATCAAGTCCTACTTTCCAATACTTTCCAATAAAGTTTTAAAAAAAGGGTATTATAAAATGTGGACTATTTATACAGTATAGATGTTTTCATCATATCATATTACAAGTTTACTTCAATGTCTGATTATATATCCGAGAAACCAGTATGTTCATACATTTATTCAATTAATAGTTGAAGGATAAAAAGAAAATATATTACTTTTATAGAATTATGATAGAAGTCCTTGAATGTAATTTCCATAAAAGGATAAATAACAATGCAGATATTTTTTATTTCAGGTATATTACAACCACAAATGAGATTTTATTCCACCGGTTTAGGTGGTCAATGGTGATACTTCAACATAAATTCTAGATAAGATTATTCCTAGACCATCGTAAATATATAAACTCATTGAGAAGTACTCGTCATGTACTATTTGGAATCAATGTTGTCGTCTATAATTGACAGCACCAATCAGCCACAGTGACTTCGACGAATACGACAAGAGTTCAATAAATGTTGAGTCGAGTCGGCATGTCACTTTACATTAAAAAAAATAATACAATCATTTTCAATCCATAACAATATACGTAACTTACCATAACAAACAACTGCTTCTATATTAATATTTCATACAATATCTTAACGTAATAAAATTTCAAACAATACAAACTGGTTTGTCCAGTTTAGTAAAGGAAACATCAAGTTATGAAATGAATGCAATAAGAAAAATTGCAGCTTTGATCGAAGATTGCACATCTATCATAGAATAAAACTACAGATAAAGGTATATTTCCAAGGACAACACACAAATCTGATAATTGGAATACACTTACACAGAACAGTCAGCGTTATTTCAGTCTTCAAAGGCGACGGACTCATGATGTTGGACGCCTCGCACCGATACTTGGCCTTGTTGTCCGTCGAGTCTGCCGTGAACGAGAAGATGTTCTCCGAGAGGCGACCAGCCGTTCTGTAAGCCATTCGAATCTGCTCGCCGTTCTTGTACCAGATCAGCTGGGCGGGCGGATTGCCGCCGCGCGACTTGCAGTTTAGTTCGACGGTTTGCCCACGGCGGATTGTTTCGCCTTCCGTGTAACCCTCGATATAAGGCAAGCCGGGAGGGTCTGCAACAAGCGGTGCATGAGACAAAGCTTCGTAATCGGATTTCTTACCACACTAATTATATAATATCCATTCGTATTACACTAGGCCCAAGAATCTTTTTTATTTTCACCTTGAAAATGTAATGGCACTTGGAATTGAATGAGACAGTAAAAATGATAATAATAATAATAATAATTAAGAATTTAGGAACGAGTACCAGAACACATAATTCTACTAAAAGTGTCTTGATTCCATTTTTAAAATCTAGGTTGAGTAAAATGTATTAAATAGTAAATACATACAGTTGAATGAAATAAATACACAAATTAAATGAACTGAAGAATATATTAAAAATTTATACATAAATTGCATTATAATCAATTACTTGATCAAAAACACATCAACTATATAAGAGTCAATTCATGCTTCGAATAAGCTGATATGACATTACTTCCTACGTAATTAGGCTATCATATTTTAAACAATCAAACAGTAGGACAGTAATGAGTCTACAATTATTTAAATTTGGGTCAGATATAACAATGTATACCATAATTATCTTGGCAACTACAGGTAGTAATTACACACCCTGTTAATTTTAATCCAGATACAGCTTTAGAATAAAACGTACAAAAAAACTGCATGTGACTCTAACATGCGACTATATGTAATGTGGACAGTACTCAACGGCCCATATCAAACCACGAAGAATGCATTTAAATAATAAAACACAATAGATAGCCATCTTAATCTGAACCTTAATTACACTTGAATACATGACATTACATAACATAACAATAGTTTTAGCATATAAACTATATATGTAAATGTTATTATGCGATGTGATTTCACTTACAGAGGACACTCAGCTGAACGGTGACTCTGAGGGGCATGTCGTGAGGGAGAGCTTCGTGGCGAGCCTCGCAAGTGTAATCGGCGTAATCGTCTTCAGCGGTCGGCTGCAGCTTGATGCGACTCAGAACGTTGTAGCGTTTGGACCTGTGACTCGAGGCGGATTCGACTTCGATGGTCGTGTCCTCTCGCTTGTCTAAATTATTCGATCGTTATTAGCATCACAAACAACATGAACACAATATTAATTTGCCTTATGAATTAATTACAGAGTGGTTGCTATTGAATGTATGTTGGAGACAGATTGAGTTTTAATTGATTCTGACACTACAAACATTTTTTCTAATTAAATGACACATTTTTAATTGCATTGTAAAAAGAACTGCTTTGGAATAGAAAGGAAATGAATGTGGATTCGAGTTTAGTATAGATCCGAAACAAATGGATAATAGTTTGATAATTGTTCTATACATTTAGCATACCTACACTGACTTGAATGTGTGTCTTAGCTATCCCATGAGTTTGTGAGTTACAAGTCTCGAGCGCCCATTAATATGTAATTTGGATCTAAAATACTAATATTCAAACTGGAGATATTGATAAATGAGGAATTCAAAGGAAGTATTAAACGAATTTAAAATTATTTCATCAATTTCAGAAATATCGGAAACCCGGCACTTCCACTGATTTCGAGATCGAAGCGAGACTCTACCTGGCACCTCCACCGAAATGTTCCTCAAACGAAGTATCGTTCTACGTAGTTCTTTTATTGCGTTTATGTTATCTGGCTCTTATTTAGCTACATGGCTTTTAACATTATAATAAATTGGCCTTATCAAGGAACGATAAAATATTTTGTAACATCCAGTACTAAAAGATTATGTTCTCCCTCTTTCACTGGTTCGAATGAAGATTGTGCAATTGGATAAGAAGTGGCACAATTTAGAACGATTAATACTATTATGCTCAACAGAAGAAGATGAAAAGTTAGAAAACGTAGATGTTTCCACGGAATGAAGACATTAAAACTCACCACTTTTCCACAATCATCTTCATCGCGCAAAACAAGGAAATGTAACCGAACGGAATATGAGCTAATGACGCGGAAACATTCTATCAGAGGGAAATATTTTCCCAGTTTCGAAACAAAATTCAACTTCTCTGCAGTTAATCCTCTCCGTTTTCAACTCGATAATCGACAAGACTAACCGAGTCGACTTGACGGAATCGCTTCTGACATTGTGTCAATATCTCCAATATCTTCACTTGACTCGCAAGTAAGCGTATTTATTTGAAACGCGCATATACGGTGGTAAGGGGTGGGGGTAGTGGGGGTGGAATATGACGTAGTACTACTAGAGGAACGCGTTAAAATGCTTCCAAACTGTCATTAATGACGGATGGGACTAACCATCCATCTACTCAGCAATAACGTTTGTATAACGCGACCATCCCCCACTCTCCCACCCCACCCCCTCCAAACCCGCCCAAAACCGGCGACGTACCCCAGCGCCGGTATATATGGATAGCTTGATGGATCTCAAAGGGATGGAAATTAGTAAAGTTGGGTGACAAGTTGCTGGGGTTAAGAGAGAGAGATATCATCAACCCCGTCGTCTGGGTATGGTTGTATAATACACGTACTTCCCATCACATCCTCTGCTTCTCATTCTTACCTAACTTGAGCTCGACGTTCCCTCGATACCACACGATCTTGGCAGCGGGTTTCGAATTCTTCACTTGACATTCTAGTTGGAACTCTTGGTTCTCGCGAATCTCGAGCTTAGCATTGGCTGAATGATTGACAATCTCAATAGACGACGGCGGAGCTGCGAAACACAAAGAATTCCAATATTCAATATATCGAAATTCTTTTTCCTTTGGCTAGCTTCTTCAACATTATTGGACAATATATAAATAAGTCAAAAACAATATACCCGAACGTGGGTATATTCTATATATGTAGTGCATGGGAGAAGTCTGTCCGACTCCGGTGGTTCTTTTGTGTGTAACGTACTCGATGGAAATGATGTGACTATTGGAGTGAAGCTAGACACATCGATTGTCTGTCATCACCATACTAACGATATTTCACATAATAACAAGCCAACCGTTGCGAGTTATTCACACTAATACATTATACGGACAATATTGCATATGACGTCACTATGCCGACTTCAACAACACCCTATTATTGAATAATTAGGCAGTTTTTAGGGTGAGTTATGATGTCAGTTCTCAATCTCTGCTATGACATTATTGAGGACAGTGCGGAGATACGATCCAATGGGTCGGTTGTTTGGATTCTAGATTAATTAATATAAAAAATGTCAACTAAAATAATGAGATATTTAGAATATTTAGTTTAAAAAAAGGAAATGGTAATATGAATGAAAACCAGTAACAGTGAGATCATGTTGTCTAGCATGTTAGCATGTTGTCAGGTTACCATAGCAAGTAAAAAGTTTGGGGTAAACACAAATCAACTGAAGTTGTCAACACAATTTGTGGGACAATGTTGTCCACATATTACAACAATGTGTGACATCACTTGAAAAAGTCAATATAGGACCATCCTCATCACCATCAAATGAGGTAGGACAAAATGGTGCAATTTTTGATAAGTATAGAATGGTAAACCAAACTGAATTCCTGGAACCTCTCCCATCCAAGTAAACACAAATAAATTATTATTATATCATGACATATAAGCACATATACTTTACAATAATTGATATTTATAATGACAATGGATATGGAATAAAAATATATCACACTTATCTAGTCATATTTATCATCACCATAAATTCCTCCTCTGATAATACGGAGATATAACAGAATCCACGACAGAATTTTATATTCCTATAATTTATACATCAAGAAACCCCTCCTATAATGCATGTAGCAAGCAAAACATGGTGGATAAATTAGTAATAGGTCCAAGTTCGAAACTCCTTGCATATCAATGTGAACGGGACGGAGTCACAAATCATGATAAAAACCAAGAATCGAGTTGTTCGAAGTTGGATGCCGGGATGGTAGCAAAAAGACCCCCCCCCCCCCCCATGCACAGTTTCCCAAGTGTAATAATTAATACTCACATATGACGTTAAGTTTGGCGTTGGCTCGGATGGCTTTGTTGAACTTCCCAGGTCCGACCTGGCATTGGTATTCGGCGTCGTCTTCGAGAGACGCGTTACTGATCCGTAAATTATACACGCCGTTTTTACCGTCACCGATCACTGAGTAACGAGGGAAGCCGGGAATTACAGCACTGAAACCTGCGAAATAATGTCAGACATATAATAACGACAATTACTGTGAACTTGTCTCTACACACACACACACATATATATATATATATATATATATATATATATATATATATATATATATATATATATATATATATATATATATATATATATATATATATATATATATATATATATATATAAATATATTATATGCATTTACACATATACACTAATACTAGTAAAAGTTGATTGAGAAGTCAAGTGGCAAGGTAGTACGGGAAACAGAGCGCTAAAACATGTGAAATAATGACAGCTATAGTATATAATAACGAAAGTATGTGAAGTTGTTTAATATAGAAATAGTCAGTGGTCGAACTGGGGACCGTCAGTGAAGTAAGGGGGGGGGGCGGTGCGGAGGAATGTCATCCCCCAGAAGAGAAACTGTCGCTTACACCTTCGCCCCAAAAGAAAATGTTGGTATAAGCATCTTCCCACGGTGAATTTACTCTTATATCCCAATCGTTAATATAATATGTGTTTTCACAAAATGCTTCAACGTTTACGTAAATAGTTTCCCTCTTATAGATTTCCTCAATTGACAATTCTCGATAACAAAACTATTCGTACAATTTCTTAGAATGCTGTCGAGTATAGCAGGAACATGTAATACACACAATCTTAGTCCAGATCAGCGTAATTTACATCAGTGTTAGAACGAAGACTCCCAATACTTTGAAATTCGACTTTAAAAAAACGTCATTTTAACTTCTTGCATGCAGGGCTATGTGGAACCTCGCTGTAAGTTCAGGGCACAAATAAGGCCCGGCACAAATAAGGCCCGACACAAATAAGGCCCACTTGCTACATTTATATATCATACTCATTGCTGACGATTGGCACTGATATTATTTGATTACCTGTACGTGGCCTACTCTAGCAGTCAAGTTTTGTCCTTTTATCGCTAATGGTACTTAATTTAATCGCTCTACTTACAGTCTTTTGAAAATTCGATTTAGAAGACTTAAAAGTTATTCTCAAGTTTGAAGTAAATGGTGAGTCCTACAAATTTTTTGTACATTGCATTTTTGAGTATCTTCAATTTCATAAGATAGTACAAATTCGAAAACTTGATTCAGCAAAAAGTTATGACGACCTAAAATCTCTTCGTTGTAATATCATAAATAAAGTCCAGTGCGAATATGCATATTATGCGTATAAGCTAAAACCATGGTATATGCATGCCATAAACACAGTGAGTCCTGGCTGTGTCATCCATGCGGTGAGGATAGAATGGCCAACATGCGTCCTTGCCATTTATGTCAAGCTTACAATCAGGATCGACAGAGACTTATACGTCCTTCCCAGATTGTGTAGAATAATACATTTATGATTAGAGCCTTATTAATGCCCATGCGACAACAATGAGGTCCATTTACAATTTTTTCATCTATGGTCATATATACGCATGTATGGCAGTAACATTCATTCTCATTTCATTTTGGTATTATATATATATATATATATATATATTTTGCTTATTTTCCGTAGTTACCACCATCCCCTATGATGAATGTTCTACTTCACCCACTAGTAATGATTAGATTGAGGGACGAGATAATTGTACTGTGGCAATCAAACCGTGGAATAATGACAAATATTCATATCAACAACAATTCTGAAGTCGTCAATACACCGTAATGAACTAATACTTGTAAGATTGTATTGAGAGATCAAGTCTAAGTGACTGGTAAGGTATAGGTTGTGAGTAGCACAAGCAATTGACATTCAAAGAATACGTCCTGAAACACATTCCCCCGTGCGGCGCGTGACGTATACACTGGCATTCGATAGATCGCTGAGTACAACAGCTAGTCGATATACCACGCCGCGCACTCGACATTCACAATACAAATACAATTACTGTCATTTAACCGTCGGCGCAATCAACCAACACTACTCAACTGGATTGATGAGCCTTTTGTTGAGAGAGAGAGAGAGAGAAAAAAAATCAACTACATTTACGACGTTACGACGTTATATATATATATATATATATATATATATATATATATATATATATATATATATATATATATATATATATATACATATATATATGAAACGAATAAAAAAGAGAATATATCTTGATGTGAAGATATATTGTAGTGAAGTGTTTTCTGCGTTTGTGTGTTGCGTTCTGTGTTTCTGTGTGAAAGGCCGGTATATGTGATTTGATTTGATTTTTCTCAAGTATACGTTTATACTGAAAGTTACATATCAAAGAAAGAACGTATCCCCTAATTTTATGTCTCTTGGGTCCATTCAAATTCACATTTGCAATTCACGACTGGACTGTACGTAGAATCTCTTTGTGTGCCATCCTTTCACGTCCAGGGACTCAAACAACTCGCACATATATCAATACTAGACAAGCTATATAGATATATATAGAGAACGTCTTGGTACAGTGGACAATAAAATCGATACATAATGTTCAATACTTGGTATTTTGATGTTATTTTTACATTATTGAAACGAATCCAGTTTATATTTTGTCTGTTACACACGTTCCGCCTGTGCAGCTCTGCTAAGCTGAAAGCTTTATAATATTGTGAGTGTATCATTATTTGTATATGTCTATTTTTATCAAATCAGGCGTGCCAATAATTCAAATCTATAACCTCTGTTCTGCACATTGAAAGCCTATACACATATTCAAACATTTGTATAATGAATTAAAAATGAAAATAATAATCTACGAGCTTAATGGATGTGCAAATATGTCATTATAAATATGGTAAGACACAAATATATTTCCTAATCAACTAACTATAATTACATCAACCACTCAAAAAAATTCATGAGTGACCACCGTATAATACGTGTATAACATAATAAAATTACATTTTCATTAATTTTTTCAATACGTGACGATATACACCTAAAATTGATTGGTTTTAAAACTGAAAAGACAGCAAAACAATAAACGCGATACGGGATACGAACAACTCGAATGTATTACTTAATTACAACAGAATTCGTGTGAAGCACGACATTTTTTCTCTTTTCTTCGTCCTAATCATATAACAATGTCCATCGGCGAAATTCCACTCCCTGGCCGCAATGCATGACCGTGTCAGTCGCGGGTAATGCGGTGCTGCCTAGTCAGGCGATCGCAGGCGTAGAGCATGAACTGAGGCAGCATGCTAGACGGTATTGGCCGGCTTACTGAGGGCGGTAAATCAGTAGATAGAGGCCGGTGAACCGTCAATCAGGAGACCGGGATTCGATTCCAGTCATGGTCGACCATTCTAATTCTTGATGTTTCCCTTAGGAGTTTATACTGGGATGGTTCCTAAATATTGGGCCACGTCGGTCTCATTCCCCATAATTCCCATAGATTACAGAAGATTATTCTCTGAACAGATTAGCCCAACACTGGTATATATAAAATGAAATAATGACGGGGTGGCATTCAACTCTATAAGGATCCGCGGGCTTGAACAAAGTGAGACAAAAACGATTACTTTAGTTGTTTGTTTCAAAATGGCTCTGAGCTGATTTATAAAAAATGGAAAAAAATGACATAAATAGGCCTACCTATTATTCATTTCCTCGAAAATAGTTGAATCCATCTTGGTCAGAAACTTCGCACAATATCTGAGATGCTGGCAGGCATGGTATATATAGTTGGTATAGTACGCCTAATACGAATAAAAAACCCCCTGAAAAACTTTACTTTGACTTACTTCTAAAGAACTTCTCTCAGTCTAAGTTACATAACGTTCAAGTTGTGGACGGAGCTCAAATATATAACGAACAAGGGAAAACACACATGAGACAGATTTTTGGCAGAATTGATGACGTTACAGCAGTGGTGCGTGCACAACCCTTAGCCTGCCATGGCATTTCTTGTGGCCTGCCGACTAAATGAAATACCCTGAATATTATCCTATCCTATAGCATAGTACTAATGATCACCAAGAGTAGCTTTACAATGAAGCATGATAAAATGACAATATCCTTTCCTTATAACTCTTCAAGACATTTGCAGTTGTCAGCATCCCTCGATGAGTCCGATCATCTTTGAAAATGAGCTGACCTCTTTGAGCACAACGACCAACTTGAGATCCAAATGACCAAACAAACGACAAACCATGAAAATGTTTCCGTGAAGAGCGGTTTCCTAACCTGAATAAGAACGCTGCGTCGTTTGTAAGTATTTTCGGAAGCACTTACACATCGCTTGCAAGCATTTTCCTTAATGAAAGATGAAACCAAACACGTCTCAAAACCGAAACTGCTTGAACAATAATTGCGTCAGAGGTAGACTGAGAATGGGTAGCAAACAACAAGCATTGAACTCGGCCTCTATAGACCCTTGCTGACAACACGCAGTGTCAGCGATCTCACTCGAACGCCGAATAGGAAGGATTTCCGTCGTGAATATAGATTATTGTTTGCTCAACGACCCCACTAACAGCTAGGTTATGTGGGGGACGTTGAGTTTGTCGTTGAATGTGAAAGGACGTTTACAAAACCCATACCTTATGAGGGACTCGAACCTACGCTCAAAGGTTACCAGTTTCTAAAGCGGTGCCTTATCTGACTCAGCTACGGAGAGCAGCACCGTCGTTATCATACAGCGTATCCGGTATGTCTAGTTCCTATTTAATATACAATATAAAATGATATGACTATGACCTCAGGAAAGAGTGTACATCATTATTCGGGGCTATATTATCATTATACACGAGAGAAAGATAAGTCGAAAGATCAGAAAGGAAGTTGGAGTTGAAACATCATCTCTCAGAGTGGAAAGAGAAAGATTGAGGTGGTATATGATCATATGAGAAGAATGGGATATAAAATATTACCGAGAGCTATGTTCGAGGAGAATGAAAAGGGAAGAGTGTGAAGTGAAGAACAAGGGAAAGATGTAGGAGGCCGTCAAACAAGCTAACAGAGGGGGAAAGTGTGTAGAGAAGTTGAAGAAGGTAGAGATGGTTGATCGGATAGATAGATGTGGAGAAAAGTTTAGAAGTAGAAAGGAAGGAAGATAGAGGAAGAGGTAGAAGACGCCGAAAATCAAGAGAAAGAGGATGGAGGACTATGCTCCGGACTATAGGTAATGGCAGAAATCGAGTTCGAGAAATTTTGCCCTAGAAAGTGGTGGTGACACCCGTTGACCCAATTAATTTGGTTAACCAGGATTTTATAATTATCAGCTACACTCGTCCTGTGCGGTCCACGAACAATTATAAAATAGATAAATTTGTCCTACTGATAAAAAGGTTGTGTATCACCAATACACAGCCAGTACATGCAATGTTTTTTTTTTTTTTTGAAATGGCAATTCAAGTTTAAATATAGGCCCAATTATTATTTCTTAATACCCGTGAAAGAAAGACGAGCAAAAACTTACGAAACTGTGTTTGTTTTCTCTTTAAGTATAGGTATATTATGACTGAGTAAAGATTGTGCGTGCTTCCATGCTCTATAGAATTGTTTTTCACCGTGTGATAGTTTAGTTTCTACACTTGAAAAATAGTGAACATAATAAACGGTCTCATTTTAAATAAACCGGATCACAACTACCTGAATAATTCAAAAGAAAAACACACAGACAATAAAAAAACAAATCATATACTGAAGCGTTACAGTGACGAAACTTACACTTCGTAGAATATATATATATATACACATTCAACTATTGATTTACTTTTTTTTGGATACGTAATCGTGTTTTTTTTTGGGTAAATATAAAATGTTTTGGTCGTGATACCATATTATACTTCTAGCAGCATGAATTTCTTTTGTCAAAATGTTCAGATGATTCCAGCTGCTATATCATACAAGATCGCTTTAACGTCCTACGATCTTTCATCGATAGTATTATTTTCACAACCGCCACTTTCCGTACAAACACGAATTTGATCTATTATTAGTTTTATTACCAATAACTATACTCTGTTTGAATTTATAGCATGCACAACTAAAACAACTATTATTCCTTACTATTTATTGCTGTTGGTGAATATTTAGCGCGAATTTCCAATCACCGCATTTAGCCATTTGTGTATGAAACTTTCCCGGCACCAACCAAAACATAACCATTCCACTAATGAAATGAATCTAGACTCGAAATGAAAAACTAGTAAAATCGTTTTAACGATATCTAAATCATCGGTAAAACGAGTAAATATGAATATTAAATAATCCCAGTAGGTACTTAATTTCCCGAGAAAAATTAATATTTAATTGATGTTCAAAAAAACAGACTTGGATACACGTGGAAGTTTTACAGTATATAAGGTAAAACATGATTGCGGGGTGTATTAATAACTTGCGATAAAATAACTTTTATTTTTCTATGCAAATTAGTTTTTTTATAAACACTTATATACACAGTTTTATAAAAGCGTGGGATATTTAAATTAAAATCAAGTTCTACCCATAAAGCTAAGTGAGTTCTCGTAGAGCTATGGTCAACGCAATACACAAACAAAGTGGGCACAACCTGGTAAATAATACACACAACCATATACCTACGCTATCATATAAGTACGCGTACAAGCCACCTGTGATGTGTTGGACAACAACTACCTCAAATCACTTTCTAAACCATTCGAAATGTAATCAACAGCGAGATGATGTAAGAACAGAATTTAATCGCGTTGAACTTGAGTAAAAACATGAAAGGAGGTCATTATCTAGGCTAAAGCTAGGTGATCTAACGGATCGGATCGGTAGCCAATGATGGAAGTATTTGACCGATCATGAAGGAGAAGCTGGTTCTTGACGTACCTTTATATGTGTGGGGAGTGGAGCATTCGAGTCAGGACCATAGCAAGATGTTTCAATAATAATACGTATATGCACCTCCATGACTTGGGCAACGTTTAAAAAGCCTTCTTTGAAATATTATGTAAATTCAAGTGTATAATAAAGAGTTCTGGTGGTGGTATTTGTCATCTTCCAAACCATTAAAACTCACGAGCACTATTTATTTAAATGTGGCTAATGTTTCGAACGGTGCATGAAAGGAAAAATGTAAATTTCGTATAAAAGTGATGATGGGATAGTTAGTATTTCTGTCGGTAAATTATTTCTGTACTTTGAATCTTTTTTTCGGTGTAATGAAAGTATATCACGTGAGTTTTTATATGACGGCAATTCGGCATTAATTTGTAGTTACGTTTTGAGTTACAATCGGGTGTTTATAGACATTGACCTGCGAGTAGGTTGTTAACGGCTAGTAGAATCTCTTTATCAACTGATAGTTTGGAGCTATAGTTTAGAGAAGCTGTGGTCTGCTTAATGTGGAAGGATGCTATACAGCCACTTACCACTGACTCAAAAGTAATTTCGCATTTTTTATTTCATGTTTTGCACATATTTTATGACCGTTACTACGAATTGAAGCAATAAAAGCTGCATGAAATGTGATTTTTAATTACAACATTACACAGATTGCTGTCTTCACGCTTTTATCATCTATAAACTTACAAATAAAAAACCTACGGTAGCAAAAATCGAAAATATGTTTTCTCTCCATAACCGCATAATGTAGGCCCAAGTTTTATTTAATTAAAAACCACCTACTGGACAGCGCTAAAATAACTATTCAAAAACTTATAGTTTCATAGTCTACGCTGATTTTCAAAAAAGTTTAAAAGATGTAAGATTTTAGCAACTAGAGGGTGGACTTTTGAACGAGTAGTTTCGCTAGGTTAGTTTTTCAGTAGGCCTATACAAAGGGTTGCGGCCCCGGACTGCCCTGCACGCAATGGTTGACCGATCACTGCTGACTGCGATACGATACGATGGGGGCGGAATTCTTTATGACTTGATCGCACATAGCATCAGGGAGAGAATCCTGGAGAATATATATATATATATATATATATATATATATATAAAAGAATCGTAGAACTGCCGGAAAGATACAAACGACGACCGCCCGATGATGTTTTTGCTCGGACGGAGTCTCTCGCGTCTCTCGACGCATAGTCGCACTATCTACCATTCTTGTTCGACAACGAAACTTTGCTAGTCCCACTGTTTTTATAATCACAGTTAGCTAACCAAACCACTCAATTAATCGAGTTTTTTTTTGTACCTTGGTTTCTACTCGTCTCAAACTATAAAGACGTGAAATCTCTTAAGATTATCTTTAATGATTTTTGCGCGGCTTCTGTATATATAAGTCCAAGCGACATATGAATACAAATAATGTCTCCACGTTCAAAGCCGAGGCTATTGCCTCCAGCTTCATCATTGAACATTCAAGAGATTAGAATGAAAAAAAAAATACGGATGATATACTTATAGCTGTTCAATTTCGAGTGACTTTTTCCCATAGACGATGTTTGAATATTAAACCATGAATTATTTCGCCTATCGTTAATTATATAATTGTATACACGTGAGATTTTACAATACACATTTTGTTGATCGCTTTGGGGTGGTTGAGATAAAAAAGGATTCTTTAAAAAGACGGGTTATTTAATCTGATGAAAAAAAAACATTGTTGACCACGACCGCATTTACACAGAAATAATAATAGAAAATATGAAATGTCTTTGAAAAGTATATATATATTTAAATATATTTATGAATAAATAAATATAAATATATAAACATACACACATACACGTGTGATATAAATTGAGCAATCACCAAGAAGGAGTCACATATAAATATAGCCTGGTTAGAAATTTAAATTTAAAAACGAGTTATAATAAGAACAAAAAACGTTCACGTTCGCGAGACTCTCCTAATGAATGTACACCCCGCAGTCACCAAAATCTGTCGAAACCAATTAAAGAATTATACATTCTAACAAGCTGACTGTTCCATTCACCTTTACAGACCTTTACATTTCTGGTCAACATGCTCCCGAGCAACTAATCAAATATTTATTTGTGAAAAAAATCACAACCCATATTTCTTCTCCTTTATATAGAAATGTCGTCCATATTTTCTCTCCATTTTCAACAGGCCAGCTGACTCTTTTCGAAACCGAGCGGTCAGATTTTTATTTAGTGCCGCGGCGCCTCCACCGCTCTAGTTCATCGCTATAAATCACCGTGGATTACCATCGAGAATAATTGATTGCCGTTGTCATCTGTGTGTATAGCTTTGAATATGATTCACGCAATTCTGTTTATTATTCTAGTCCCTCCAATCATCAAGATCATTAGTGCGTGACAGGTTTCAGAAGTGAACCGATCTCTCGGTGTGTAGCAGTGGCGACGTCGTCGTCGTAGGTGTTGCCACGGCCTCGTGGGCACACAGTGGCGTAGTTAAGTGAGGCCCTCGAGGGCACAACGCACTGCCGAACGAGCGTTCCAAAAACACAATATATATATATATATATATATATATATATATATATATATATATATATATATATATATATATATATATATATATATATATATATATATATATATATATATATATATATAGTTTCGAGGAGGAGGAGAAATAACGACTAACGTTAATGTTATTTTTTTAAACCGAGTCGGAATAATCGGATCTCGTTGACCATTAGACGAGATAGTCGAGATTTCTACAAGTAATGTGGGGTACTATTATTCAGTGAGTGGTTTTCTCGTTTTATCAAGATCGCGGACAACAAAACCAATAACAAAACCCTAAGCCAACCTCGATGGATATGAAATACAAGATAATCTGAAATGAAATTTCTTCTGCAAAATATGTGGTTTATATAGCAAAGGTTGTGCAAATACTCTCGTTTATGATATTTCATTACATTATACAAATTTTACTATTTGAAAAGAGGTCACTCAATGCACTTATACAGCTCATAATAAATTGCGTTGTTGAACGTAAAAGCCTCGTAAAATATACAACAATAAAGGTTCACTCTAAAATTTCATTAGATTATCTAACGCTGTTGTTAGCTTATTTCTATTATTCAATTTGTCCTAAATAACGTATATACATATAGATCAACAGATGGTTTACCAATACACCAATTAATTCAGTATTTGATTGCCACTAAATTTATTCCTGTACGTAGATTTCACCGTCATACGTTTGTACTTGATTAAATTGAATGCAACATGCAATATTAAGTCTGGGATCCATTATCCCAACTGAAAAACCTCTTTCGGTATACAGCAAAAAATATAAAAAATGAAATACTCCATTATTATTATTATTGATACCCTTCAGCAGCAATGATGTTTGCCTTGGGCGTTTCAATCTCGCCACACGCCACTGCTCTTAATCACGAAACAAGAGGCCCGGCTGGCCGAATGAAGTGAATCAAGAGCGCAGTGGCGGGGGGGGGGGGGGGGGGGGGAGAGACAAGAGAGAGAGAGAGAAAGAGACGGTTACCTAGAGCGAAACCATCTTTGGTCCATTGCACCTGCCCAGCTTGGTTGGTGACCTCACAGTGAAGTGTCGCTTCTCTGCCTTCGTGGACTCGCACGTCTTTCGGTTTGATTCGGAAATATTGCTGCTGGCCATCAACTGCAACACACACACATACACACAACCATTAGTAAATTATTCACAAATGGCAATCACATGTTTTATATATTACAAGCTACAATCAATGCGATGGATAAACGATCCGCTGTCTATACAAAACAAAGGGAAACTGGTATTAATTAAGGATCAACATCATTAACGTATTCGCTATAAGGTATAAAACAGATGAAATGGATTACTTATATCGTGTATTGAAAGTTCTGAAACAAGATTGAGTTCAAATGAATACGTGCCGTTTTCAAAGTTTGTATCTTTTTTCTGCTCGATTAAATCAATTATATATTATTCAGTTATGACGAGCGGAGATATATAATTCGTTCTACATGATTTCACACAACTTAAAAAGCAATTATTCAGAATTATTCAATCGTTTATTTCCCTCCAACTTCCCTCTCGTCTTGCAATAATCTTCTTTGATATTATAATACATATACGGAATGATTTACGGAATAAATATATATATAGGCCTACGTGTAATGGATTGATTCGTAATTCTATCTCTTTTTCAAATGTAGGCCTATATATAGAAACGAGAAAATCTCAACACAACTGTAGTAAGTTTTTGCAATTTATTTTATTGTCATATATATATAGCTATTTTTGTAGTGGAGGGTATACGATATATCATGCTCTTCAAGTACAATAGAAATAGTGGAAGATAAGAGAAAGATTGAATCATCATAGAAATAAACGAGGTGCATCTCAGTCGGGCGACACAACAAGAATAGTTTGTGTTCTTGACACAATACGAGCAGACACGTACGAACGAGGAGTCCAATTAGTCGGCGTCGCGTAATTTTTATACTTCAAGATTTCAACGTAAACCAGTACCAAATCCTGGTTCTTCCCCTCCAATGCTAGCTTATTTGTCTATTAGAAAATAAATTTATATATACCTACAAACAGAAGAAAATAAATCCGCTTTTGGGTTTTCGCCCATTACAACAAAAAACAGAGATCGTCTTGTTTTAATAACTCATTGTTTTCATTAAACGTTGATTTCTTTGGAAAAGGGCGAGGCGAGGCGAGGCGCGACGACGCAACGCTCTCTTGCGGACGTTCTTTTCAATGCGTCCATTCAATCGCGAATTCAATTATATATCAGAAGCAGCGAAGATCCTTAGGTGCGGCCGAGCTATGGAGTCAACGAAGCACGAATACTATAGACAGGGACTATAAGAATACACACATATCTTCGATTGCAACCAGCTCCTATATCCCGAGAGAGGCATCGAGGGGGATCACTCACACGACTTTACAAAACCCATTGTTGTGGAGATGAGGTCACCTCAAAACGGAACAGTTGGCACGGGCTGACTCCACACTCTCAAAATCCATTGTCACACTTATTGGCATGATCTTTATCTAATCGCACGAGATTCAACAAGCCAATTCGAATTCAATCAAACAACGTGCGCGTTCATTTATTCGAAGTGCACACCGACGTAATCGCCCCACGGCATCAAGACACGCATAGTTGAACCGTGCGGTCCCCAGACGATATTTGTACTCTAATGAGGTAAATACTCCAAGACCCTATTGTAATCAGTCAGCCCGACATGTAGGACAATCTCAGAAAGTAATTATGTCACCGCATAACAGCCCACAGGATTTAGTTTGAGGTAGAAATTAGGAATATTTAATACAATGTTATTACACAGCACGTTACCAGAAATTTACATTGACAGGTTAATTTTAGTTGAGAAACTTTTGAACCAAGGGTCCTGTCAGTATGTAATCAGTATTCAAATATAGATGGCATGGTAAAATAGTTCTTTATAATAATAATGTAGTTTGTGTGGCATTATTCTAATTTCCACCGTAAATTACTAGGTGTATAACTGTCCCATTGCTAATTTGTAGCATGCAATGTTTTATTACATTCTGACAATATAATTATGTTATTAAGGAGACAATCAATAGGTCGCCACCCGAACATTTATAACGAGAAGTGCGGGAATGGCAGATTTTGTCAGAAACTCTCACGAGACTGGGCGACACTACTGCGATGTCACACAGAAGGTTCGTAGAGCGAAATAAGAGACCCCAATGAATCAATAAAACCATTTGCACGCTCAGCAAAGTCTGCTATTGTATCAACATCATACCCTATTCTAGGTCGCCAATATCTCCTATCACCATTTCCTTTTCACCTTCCAAAAAGTAATCACCATACAATTAACCTTTCCACCCGTTTCCAAACAAATAATTACTTTTCCAAATCAGCAATGGATTATTATTCATTAATTCTCCTCGTCCAATTATCACATCTTGGTGTACTAGTGACTCCTCCATTGTACACCGGGTGCAATTAACCGACCATCCTGGGAAGATTAGAACAAGAAGATATACAAGGTGGCCACTTCCGTTCTCAGGCCTTATGATATAGTAGTCTCTCTCTATATAGTGGTAAGATGAGGAACTATATCGTCACAGTTCGGTAAAGCAGTCTTCCCACGACGCGATGGTGCAGGTATAGAATCAAAACACTCTCACTATACGTTGTGCTAGCCTATGACCGCACATATTAAACTAGTTTCAAGTAGCGCCTGAACTCGATGATACCACAGGGGCTATCATATCGTCGAGCTGGATTAACCGGATTAAGATGATGCCCATGGGATCATCGATAGATAGAGAGAAACTGGAGCCGAACTATATAATACGACTATTTCATTGACTCCACGCAGATATTCGATTTAGTTTATCAACTTATTGGCATTGTTATGGGTGACAAAACGTTCATTTTTAATTCCTCTGAATGAAGATTGAGAAATCTCTCAAAGTTCGTTATGTGATTCAATTTGGTGGAGGTGCCGTGTTATTAGTCTCGTCTCTTTTTTCTTATTTCTGACCGATCCTATTTTTCACAGTTCACAAGTATAATTTGCCAAACCTATATGAATTAAAATCTCGCTCCTTTTCACCCACATTCCAGTTTTTCTTCCCTCCTCAATCAGTAACCTTATATAATAAACGTTGAAACAATTCCGTGTATCAATATTTACCAAGTTAGTGTTTACTAACTCTTCTTTCTATAGGTTATAGATGGATCGCTGCCCACGGGGGAATTAGTGTGTGTCTATGTGTATAGATATAGGCCTGTGCTATCGAAAGAACCAGTGTCTACTTCAATAAATAAAAGAGAGGTGCTACTGCTAGCTACCACATGATTGGATCATCCTGTCAAAGAAGTTATCCTCGAATGCCAGTCAAATATCTAGATTCTGGAAGCGAATACAACTCTCCTATCTATACATCAATATATAGAGACGTATACCACAATAACAACATATCCCACGGGTCAATTTATTTATTCTGTGTATCACACAATTGTGCGCGAGCAAATTCACATCGCTATTAAATATGCAGCTCATACAGAGGGTGGGTTGTTATCTGTTAATTCCACAACATTACTTCGAATGGCTTTATTTTATTGGAATACTGAAATATATCGAGATTATGTGATATTTGATCATCATTACCGTCGTGTCCAATCTGTTAATTATAGCATTTTTTAACGCCCCGGAAATGTAATCTGCTATTGACATTTATCGTGATCGATATGTTTCTTGAATATATAGCTGCCTTTTATTCTGGACACATGTATTTATAGTCTGTTTTAATTTTCTGTCCATGCTTCTTTCTATATAAACTAAAATATCATTGCACGCTTTCTGTCGAGTAACAAAAGACTAACAATTGTCACAGCAATACAGCGAACTGATGATGTACAGTACTATCAAAGATTGTGATCAGATTGGTTGATATCAATTGGTGGACATTGTTTTCCGTCTTTTTCGACAATAATAATTGTAAACAACGTATTCAACCAATTTTACATCGTGCACTACCATCTCTTTTCATAGCTCATTTCCGAATCCTTACACAAAACAGACTGTATTATATACACTCTATAGACTTTGGTGTGAAAGAGAAACCAAATTATTTAATTAACTTGATGAATAGACTGACTCTTGTGGTATTGTTCAGTTTTAACCACATTATAACACAAAAATATGGTAAAATATAACTTAATAATGATTTCTCTTTTGTCTATTCTAACAACTCGTGGTCGTTACACCTAGTTGGAAATAGTAATTTAATTTTGTATGTAAAACCTACAACTCTTTTTGTTTCCTGTATACATAACTCGACGGTATAACTTATATATATATAGATATGAACAGCAACCCATGGGAGAGGAATCAGGTTCTATGTGGTCCACTCCAAAAAACGTATACACATCTAGCTCGATCACAGAAGCTACTTCGTGAGCACCGTAACAGTAGTACCAAGAAAACAAGACACGGCCATATTTAATCTGCGTCAAAAGTTCGATCCAGTTGACAGATCAAACACACATAGAGACGCGATGGCATTTCGGTTCACATGGATAAGAACGAGAAAGAAGGGGAAATATATATATAGATATATAAAGATATACAATGTCCAGCAATTCCTGATAAAAAGATCTTTTAAAAAGTTGTTCCCGAGTAGTACACGCCAACAAACCTGTCACTTCCTTTTCCGAAAAAGTGGACGAAACATTATTAGTGACTACTGACCGAAATACTCGAGACGTTTTAGTGGAGAATTGCACGATCCTTTTTTATCAAAATATCAAAAGTGAGTTAAGCTTACGTCAAGAATGTAATAGTGAGACGTTGGGGTGTAGCTGTGGTAGTATTTTGGACCCTCAAGTCAAGTCAAGCCTCACATAAAACATGTTTGTGTAACGATCCCATCAGCAGTTATAGGTCATTTGGGGGTAAGCATCTATCATTCTACTATCACCAGGATCTGTTAATTCCATAATTATTTTTATAATACTGCTTAATGACCCCATGCAACTACTTGGTTATTTGGGAGTACGAATGAAAGAGTGATAATAAAAAAATCAAGTAATGAAATGTGGAAGTACATTTACAAAGTCTATATAGGTCTTAATTCTGCGGGACTTGAACCCACGCCCGACTTGAAATCATTTTCTAAAGCGGTATCTTGGCTAAATGAGCCACGTGGAGGGGGGAGGTGGGCATACTTATTAATTATGTTGTTATATAACCATTTATTTTAATTATGTTATTTATATAGTTATAGTTATGTTGTTAAGCAACAATCATGATCATCTTACAACTGAATGCATTTCACGTTTCATTCAAGACTAATTTCACTTAGGTGTCTTCTAGTTTCTAATTAGCTCTAAAGCTTGGTGCTCGCGGTGTATGACAAGACTTCAGGATGAAGCATATATTTAATTAGAAAACTATGTACTATTTCCAGGCGATAAGACGTGATTACACAAGTTATAAGACACGAAGGAGACGTCGTCGACGACGGCATGTTATGGATGTCACGAATGTCTTCGGGTTGAGCAACGGGGCAAGTTCTGACTCGTACAACCTTATGGAACAAATGACATACGAAATTACGTCATACATTAAAACAGCCGCTGTATATAACTAGTTCCATTCAGGGTAATGCATCTTGACGTTTCCTGGTTTAATAGTACAAGATTTGGGATGTACCGGTCCAAAAACCCACTAAATATCCCACTCTCGTAATTCTATTTGGCAGTCGACTAGAAGGCGAGAAGAAGCGGGAAGAGTGTTGCCATAGGAGGTCTACAACCTTATATATACCGCAGTTTCATTCAGCACCCAACTGTATGACCGTATATTATCACTTTTGAAGTTAACGTTATCGTAAAACATGCAAGAGGTCTGTATATTGGTAGTGTTTAACGACAATGCCAACGACTTGGTGCGACTGGATTAATGGTATTGGTGATACGACGTAAAACACCTCTATGCTATCTACATCCATGAGTTAGTTCCTCTGTTACGTGATGGTTTCGTACTTGAATTTGAATTCAAGTCCTCTCTATTTTCACGAGATCAAAATATAGGATACAAATTCATAATACATTTATGGTGATAAGAACACATGAAAAACTTACCTAATAAGAGAGAAACATTAAATTGTATATACGCTACACACATCACATAACTTCGAGCCAACATTACACTGTGAGATAAATCTTTTACCTATAAGAATGGAAGTATAAAATATAATGAATTAAATAATATCTGAGATCTAGAACTGTAAAACAAGTAAGTTAATTAACTCGAAAGTTCTTTCTAGTATAATTCTACTGTACGAGGTAAAATTTAAATTCAAGCAAACATTTTAGATTCGCGTCTACGAAAGCGCTTATAATCCCAATGGGCGTCGAGATTTTCGAACAATTTAAAACCGTTTTCGTTAAAAGTGAAAATCTCAGACGAAGTTATTCATGCGGCTTAAACTTCGTGGTCTCCGTCCATGCACATGGTAAATCGTATAATAGCCCGCCTAAATGGTATACCCTTTCGAAAAAGGAGGGTATCTATATACATATATATATATATATATATATAGTGGTTGGGTTTTCTTCATGGAAAATTATGTGAGTTAAATAAAGTCCGAATCTAAATCCAATCTACTCCGGCTCATCGCCCAAACATTTGGGGTAATTATTCTCGCCGAGGTGGGGCCCCCAAATGACTTTCTAACCCGACGACATTGCCAAGTAATTTGGGTGGTCCATCCCAGAGGAATATTGTAGTGCGTAACAAAATCAAATTTCCTTACATAATAATTGTGTTAGAATATCTCTAGGATAATATGGATGTACACAGTGAATAGTGAGTAACGCAGACACACACACACACACACATATATATATATATATACACTGCCGTCGCGTAGCGCGTATACGCCCATCAACTACAGGGTATATAGCGTTAGCAACGAAATTGCCACAGTTGTTACAGAAATGTCATAAACATATTAGAATTCCAAGAGTTAATTAGGTTTAGGTAGATCTTCGTGTATATATATATATGTAGTCTGAAAATAACTTCATAATGTCTGTACTTCGCTGATGTAATCAAGAGGGTATGTATCACTTCCACCTGCGTATTCGTCACACTTTGTGTGTTGAGACGTCGAAGACGGCAATATCCTGTATTGCGGAACAAAATAATTATACAGGCGAGAGGATTACATTTTGCGCTCTCAATATTTATAATGGTCTCCGGAAAATCACAATAAAGAATGTCATATACGAAATGAAATACTGTCGAAGATTCACGTTGGAAACTGTCGACATATTAAATAAATGACATTGCTGAAATTGTACGATTTTTTGTTATAAAGGTATAGCATCGGTATATATAGGGCCTAAATTTTGAAAATACAAGCCTTGATTCAAGTGACAAATTCCATTATACTTGGAATTCTAATGTTTGTTTTTGTCATCACACAAAAATAGCTCGGATTATGATTCAGTTTAATTTAACTGCGATGAGTTTTGCGAGTAGCCATGCGCATCTTCTCTTTCTGTCGAATCATTTTTTTACTTGGAAATAATATTAAAATTTCAAGATGAAAACTCCTTGTAATTAGTTTTTACTCGGAATAATAACTCATGTTACTGGAAATGATGTGATAATTAGCTTATTTTCGTGAGAAGCTGCTCAATCAGACAATAGACTTGATTGGTGTAAAGTGAATGACTCGCTGAATTTCCATTGTAGCCCCCTGGATCGCGCGCCATTACAACAACAACAACAAGAACAACAACTAAATCTCGTTCAAAGTTTGTCTTTTCGTTCACCTCATCTGAAGTCAGGACAGATGGGTGTGGCATGCCCTCCGGATGAGGTATCCGCTACGCCTTGAGCCATCTTGGCCGTATAGCCACCAACCACCGCCACCACCACCGCCACCACAGCTCAATGGCCGCTGTTAAACTAGATCCAACCTTGAATCCAAACAGAACTCTGATGTAACTGAACAACAACACAAAAAAGACTATATCCACCGTCGACATCGCATCTCATGTACGAGTCTTTCTCATTTTTTTTTATTGCCCCCGAGCAGAAGAGAAAAGTTGAACTGATTTTTTAAGCGTGGCTCGGTCGTGCTTTAGTTGTAACAAACATGTCTCGATATAGCTTATACCATTCAGTGGGAGGGAGCTAGCATATATGAAACGAGAGGCGGCGAGTGCGAGTGAGAGAGATAGAGACTCATTGCATTCACAAATGATGGATAGTAATTATACATCATTTGGAGACTGGGATTGAAACTAATATTGTCTGTTTTATGATTGTACAAACTTTTTAGGCACCGCGTATACAAAAACTAGAGTGCAGAACATTCAATTTAGAGAGTGTATAGCATGGAGTTGGATTATACATTACCGGGGGTTATAATTATAGGAGCGTTTTCAGACAAGGATTCAAAATGATATATTTTTTGTTGTTTATGTACTTTATATTTTTGCGGGGGGTAAAAACGCGTAGCATAAAGTCGTACACAGCCCCGCCAGCGGATTAGGTTGTCACGGTTCGCCGAAGTGACGCTGCTGAGGATATAAAATACAAGCGAGGATTTTACAAATTACCTTTTTACATCGCTTTTCAGACATGGATGGTGTGATTTTTATGCGCGCAAAAGAAACGTATATGATTGTTTTACCATATAGCTATACCTCATCGAGTGAGATACTAAAAGTTATTGTCTATGTGTCTGTACTGAATGTGTACTGAAACTAGAACATCATATTTTAGACGTTTTAAAGAAACATTTGTGAAGCGTTAAAAATATACATATAAGCATACATAATATATTCAAGTATAGAAGTATGCACGATACCTCTCAGGAGGATTATATGTATAGCGGAGGATCAGTACACAAGGTGATCTGGTTAGCAAAAGAAATAAGAATCCCAACAATAAATAAAAGTCTACCTATCCATTCTATTCCAACTTGAGAATAAGTGTAAACCTTCTACATCTACCTCCAGTTCCTACCTTCGAAACTGATGTGAATCGATCAATTGGTTTCGACATCGCCCCGTCAAGAAGTAAAAGAAACGCAGACTGATAACATCTTCTATCATTTAAACATTAATGTTGATTCGGGTGCTAATACTATGCTGATTGAAGTTGAGCATTGCGAAAAAGAACCACGCGTATATCTATCTATATCCATCTCTATCGCGGCAATTCCTACACCCTATACATTTCACTTATATACATAGGCCATACCTCCATCAGTTTGCGCTGTCAAAATCAATTGCTCCTTGCTTTCCGCCAACGATCGGAAACGGGCTTGAAAGGCGGTGCGTGCGCCGTGCTGTGGTTTTGAGGTCTGGCGTTGAATAATATTATTCTGTAATTAGTTGCGTCACACGAAAGGCGTCGAATCTTCTTCATCGTAGACGTATATATACGTGCACATGATTCAATATTCAAACGAAATTATTTTAGATCCATAAACCAAATAAACGATTCCACGTTTTGAAAAAGAATATATTTTAAATCGAAATTTGACATATTTATTCACACAGACACACATATATAGGCCTATATATATATGATATACACATACATATATACTTATACAGCGAACAATGCAGAATGTACAAGTTCGAATCTCTGTTTACAGTCCACTGGAATTTCAATTGAAGAAAAAAGCAACGTTAATGATCAGATTTTAATTGAGTATTCACATTACGCGATGCCATTCGAGTAAATCAATACTTAATTGAAACACACATATAGTCACTCGAATGCACAGCGAAATAGAATCGGATAGTTCGTTCGTTCATTTATCCAATGACAAAGCGATCAACTGAGTTCGGGTGCATACCCTCGGGAGAATTTTACGAAAAATATAAAAATATCAACAAGTTTCATTTCATTTTTGTGTGATATCTGCCGGTTGCACAACACAATCGATCCTCTTTTCGATGGAAAACAATAGTACTTTAATTATCTCTCTCTCTTCTCTCTCTCTCGCGCGCGCTCTCTGTATATATATATATATATATATATATATATATATATATATATATATATATATGCCTATATATTTAAAACCACATGAACTCGATCCTGACAGTGTTTGAAATACAAAAAAATACCTTTACAGAAGCAAGTTGAATCAAACTGAAGCTACGCAAATTATGCGCACAATGAAAAAAGCATTTGGTTTTCAGCTATCAAAATCGAAGTGGATGTGACGTTTCTATACTGTAGTTTTACATGAAGTTTTAGTTTTACAATGTAGTTTTTCATTGATAAATCCATTGTTACACTATTAAATAATTGACTCGATTCACAACATAATCTACGGACTTGGTTGGTGAAAGAGACACATATCGATTTCGTCTAATAGTCTTCTCTATAAATTCCAGTGAGCATTGTTGTGCTGTGATTACGTATCCACTGCGGTCAGGTGCACACAGGTAGAGATTCCAACATCCATCTATAATATAGCTGAATACAAAAATATGGCATGGTTACTTTAATGACGATGCACAATCTAGATTTCACAAAAAGACTGCGCAACCAGCACACATATATCAAGTTTGAATAGGAGAAGGAAAGGGAGGTGTAGATAGCTCGAAGGTAGCTCAGTGGTCAGATTCTAATGCAAATCTTCACCATCGCGTTCGGTCGACAGAGAGTAAGGAGTGAACATTACGTGAATCGATGTGGTTGGCGGGTGTAGAGTGCAGATAAAGTAGCCTCGGGGTACGGTAATGGTGAACCATAATAAAGCAATTATTATTGTTCAATCTCAATCGTTGTTATTATTATATATAGGCCTATGCATATACGCACACATACATTAAATATATATATATATATATATATATATATATATATATATATATATATATATATATATATATATATATATAAGCACATAGGCCTACATGAGAGATGCAAGAGCCAATCAGCGCAATATATTTCATTACATGTCTCAAGACACGAAACCAGAGCAAGATTGAATGTGTCGATCACGCAATTGCCTTGGCATTTTACATGGAACAGCTACATAATTTAGTATTTCAAGTTAATGTCTTATTGCTCAAGAAAATAGATTGTTGTATTCATAGACGTCATTTCCAAAGTACATATCGCGTTTGCTACATGAATAAATTATCGAAATGTTTTCCTCAAATCTAATTTGTGAATAATATTGAAATAAGTTACATTGTTTCTTCGGCCATCTGATGAAACTACACCCATGCGAATGTAAACAGGCCTTACATATTGAATCTGAATAACATTAGTGGAGGTGCCGGTGCAGATATTATTTCCATTTGTAGGATTGCTGAATATATTTCACATCTAGTGTATAATGTCTCAATGTATTTCGAGGCGCGAATATTCGTGAATGAATGTCGCAACGATTCGAACATGTTGACGTTCACACATTTTTCGTAAATAGGTTATAAATTAAAAATAATAATGGGAAATGTGGTTTTAATGTATAATGTAAAGTTATAAGAAATATATCATAATAACAAGTTCGGTTGAACAAAAAACAATCTCATTCTGAAAGGAATATATAATACGTATTTTAAGACAGATTGTAAAATAATTGCTCAATCCGAAACCAACCACAGACTGTCAGTCGTGATAATCGAGTCCATGAGAGAAATCACTACTTCATACGATATTCTCATGGCTATTGTAATACCACTCTTTTTTTTATATTTTACCCGAACTCGTATAATATCCCTTCTCGATTTATCAACACTAAGAGTGAGAGTTGGTACGCTTCCAGGAGATAGAGTTCCAGCCTGTTCGCAACGAGCGATCCAGACGGGATGAAATCCGACCAGATCGGGAATCAAAAACCCTGGGACCGCCCACCAGCACGAGGATTACAGTTACTTGGTTTACTATCCATATGGACTGACATTTAACAATAACACGTCATATTTATTAGACCGTCTGTTAGGGGATAGAACGAAGAGTAGCTGGAGATATAAACAGAGCATAAGCCGGTGTCACGTGCGGTCATGTTGAAGTTGACGTGATTTGAGGGGAACGCTACGAAGTGTGTCATGGATGAATGAGCGAGTCAAATGCAAATACTTTTTTTGCGTTCAACAAATTAAAACCGTAATGAAAAACAGCCTTTTTTCAAGTAACTATTAAATGACAATTGTTGCATTAGAAACACAGACAACGGTGGAACAATAACAGAGATATCAATTGAGTAACGTTCATTTCACACTGTTGTATATGTCTCTTTTCAACTATAAAGTGGCATCACTTGAGACAATAAGCCCATAGATACACAATGAAGGGATTACAATGTGTTCTTCAAATCCTTACAAGATTTCAGTTCTAGAAAACAGTGTTCAAACCTCTTTTTTCACAAGCATTTTATTTATATATAACAATATTGTTTTGAAATGAAAAGTTTTTCCATTTTTCCCTCTGGGCTGCTCCCACGATGTTTTAGAACATTTGTTCACTTCGTAGAATTGTGTTCACAAATGTATCTATAGTGCCTACGGCTCTGTATAATTAAGGTCTGCTTCTCTTGACGAAATGTGGAGTAAGTTGGATTAGATACATAGAATGAGTCTAGATGATCAGCACCGGTCAAATGAGGTTGAAGGCGTTGAAGCTATAGCTCTAATAAAGATTATTAAAACAGGACTTAAGTTATTGGATGACGTCGAATCTAATAACAAATTGTCACGTGCGTAGGTTAAGCCGTCTGACCTTTGCACAGCCAACACACACAAAAAAACAGAAAGCTGAGAAAAGTTTTTATAATCATGCACCATCCGAACATCATCCTCCGTTCATCCTAACTATAAAAGTCTGACTCATTTTGAGCAACCACACGAGAACGCCATTATATTAATTATTTCCTCTGTTTTTTTGTCTCGCATCATTATCCTCTTCATTTCACTCGACATCGTTTACAATTATTTCTACAACTTTTTATAACCTACCGTTTACCCTAGTTTGATTCCTAACGGATGTTTCTGATGTATTTCAATGAAAAATGTATAAATCAGGTCTCACGTTCACCATCGATACTATTCTTCTCGACATGCAAACCGTCTTCGTGAATGAAATTATATTTAGCAAAATATCACTTTTCCATTTTACAATCCAGCCTTCACCGGATACACGCACTTACACGTTGCAGTCAATGGAGGTATCAAAATGAAGTCGAATCAAGTGAGTTTCTTATAGGAATCATGCTGTTATTATTGTTATTACTATTAGTAGTTATGACGAAGCGACGTGAAAAGACGAGTGTTACCCTAAGTGGTGACTACGTCTAGCGTATACTTATTATACTGATTAGAGGCAGACGACCACCAGTGACGTCATTCACACTAGTTTAGAAACTACCTCCCAGATACACTAACAAGACGAGATGACTTGTCGAGTGGTGCTGTGCGGTAGATAGAGTGAGACAGAGAAAACCGATTACAATAAACACTTCCTCTAGTCGAGCTACAGAGACAGAAAATTACAGAGTTCCGGCTCTCAAATCATCTCTCTAGATGCGCCCGCGTTTGCAAAACAATAATCATTTGCGCCAAAAACTGGAGTTTATATTATTTGCAGGAGAGATAAATGGTATGTGATATTTTATAGCCGTGAAAGAGACAACTATAACTGCGTATACACCCACGAGCTAAAGTAAAACGTTCTCTACGATTGTTATTTTTCTGAATGCTGTTAAAAAGTTTTCTATGAAAATTACAAGTTACAACAGCACTTAGAGACACCTTTTCGTGGTGTTCCATAAAAGTGGGTCGTTACACCTTAAACAGAAACACTTATTTTCATTCACCTATTCCATTGTATGTGAGTGTTAATAACTTCTCGATAAGTGTTCTTCAAACAGTTATTTTCCCTTATCGTGGGTTACGGCAACCGCGTCAACCGACTAGCCTCAAAGTTAACTACAAAAGTACATGCGACTTTCAAATGAATCGCTCGAAATTGAACGATGGACATCTTCGCACACCAGAGAATAGAAAACGAAATTGAATACATATAGAATCACCTTTGAAACGCCAACCAACACATACCTAATCATATTCTACAGAAATGTATATTTCCCTTATGCCATTAAATAGAAAGGAAAACATTCTCCTACTAGTATACGCTTTTCCGTTGACAAAGCTATACCTTGTATAACACTTTCCGTACGAACGAATACTGAATAATTTAAAGTTATGTGTGATAATTTTACAAAAACAACCCCTATGTTTTCGCCAAAGGGTTACAATTTACGAGCATATCTATACAAAGAGCATAACGTGTGACTCGCACAGCCGCAACGGTCAAATTGTGTGGCAGAAACTAATTGAATCATTATTAATTAAAGGGCGAAATGATTACAGAAACTTCTCTTTAACTGAATTATCTTGTGGTGGGCAGGACAGGTTATAGTCGTGAAGATATTAAGTGTCCATTATGGGTTTAACGTGATTATCCAGAGACCTATACCTACATCATAAGGGAAGTGTATACAATGTGAGTGTATCTAACGGGTACATTTAATATGCTTTATAGACTATAACTCCTATTGTGATATCTGGAAGAGCTCAGTTCAATTTAATATGGAGTAAAATAAATAACGACGGCTTGCTGTTGGTAAGGAAAAACCTTCTCCTAACAATAAATAAAGTGTTTTAAGACACATCATGGCGGGGATAAATATTACTCAACCGTAGCAAAGATGCAAAGCTTTTATTAATATTTGTTCAGTTTTCAGAAGACTGTCTCGGGGAAAATGTTTCTTATATTATAAACAACAACCCCCCATACCCGCTTAATACTTGGTTGTGTGTTCAAGTTATCAAGCTGAAAGTTTATAACTCGGTTTAGAGCGATTATAATTGCATTATACGTGTTGTTTCATGCAGGAACACTGAGAGTTACTTTTAGTATACTTAAATTGACCCAACTCTTAAGTGGATCACACTAGACGGGAAAACTTTGAGAGAAAAAATACTTGATTTAACTAATATTATAAAAGAGGAGTCAATTTTCTAGTTTTTACTTATAAGGCAGCGCTAATACACATTTGTATGTACACTCCGAGTGGATATAGCTGCGATAAACAGTTTCAACTTCTACATTTAATTATTTGTAACGTTCGAACAGGATCATGGTTGCGAGTTGGCCGATGGTGATTATATAGGCGTATTAACATGTATTGCCCCGTCCAGATCGTGTGTAGTTAGAGATGGGATTACATACATATATGTATACAGTAGTCATTCTCTACATAGATCCTGTGTGTGTAAAATCTTTTAAAGGGGTTGGTTCAGGCTGTTTGCTCTACCTTCGGTTTAATACTGAATCAAAATGAATTTATTCCAACTCCAATATTGCAACTCTGGCTTCATTCCAAATTAGTCCTAAAGCTTTCGTAGACGTATCTGTTCGGAGATAATACAACCGCCTTTGGTTAGGCTTAATTGCAAAACTTTCCTACTAACTTCAACATTATTAATGTCAGCGGAACGAAACATTTTTAAGATGATAAAATACTGCACTCCAATGTGAAGTGCATTATCAACCTGATGGTATATGAAGTTAATTTCAGATATCAATTCGATATTTATTACAACTTGTAAACTATTTTTACATAATGTTAATATTTATCATAAAGTTCGTACGTTAAGTATGTTACGGAGAATAGTTTTCAAGAACATATGAGCTAGCTATTTGGTGAAACTAATTATTATTTCAAAGATGTCCACCATTAGCCCAAATAAGAACCGTAATAAATTAGAAACTTTTGTAAGCAATTTTCGACGTAGATTGTCATGGTATAACAGGCCATTTCCTCGATACGGTATCAATGTTTCTATAGCCATCGCCTATTCTAATGAAACATTTAGTACTGGCCGAGTACTACTGAATACACAAAGTAAATCTCTCAAGTTGACGAATGGCGGACGGAAGTATAACAGGATGCTTTTACTTGCAACTTGCAATGTGTCACGTCGAGTCTGAAAAATACACTTCCGCTTCGCAAAGAGCTTAGAGAAAAGATATGCCTCGTAATGCGTCCAAACTTTGCGAATGCATATTTTCTTTTGCCACCGTATATAGTCAAGTAGCTTTGAACCCCGTTGACCTTTGTTCTATCAACTCATTCGAAAATAACAAAACTAAGCAAAAACTTCATAATATATATTATTGTTATATGCGGATCCGAACGATTTCTTCCAAGTTTTCGCATCCATCAAGATGATGTCTTTCGATTAAGTCACTCTTCAAGATTAAAGGATTTTAGGGGGAAACTCTCTCTCTCTCTCTCTCTCTCTCTCTCTCTCTCTCTCTCTCTCTCTCTCTCTCTCTCTCTCTCTCCCTCTCCAATGAATAAATAAATAAATAAATAAATATATATATATGTATATATATATCTTGCATGTGCATATCCATTTGTTGTTATGTGGATTGTGGATATAAAATGGCCAAGTTAAATACTCGGTGAAACATGAACAAGTGAACTGAAATGATACGGATTGAGGGCTTATACCGTTTGACTTTAAGCTGAAGTCTAAAGTCTCAACTTACTTTCGAATACAGAGAGAGAGAGATGGGAGGAGAAGTAAAAAGGTATAAAACTTGCAATATCAACTCGAATGAAGAAATATTGCAGTGACGTTTAAGTTGAGCGTTAAAAAGAACACACTCTGTTACTCTTTACTACATATTTCAGAGATATTATACATATTCATGGATATTGGTCGAGTACGACAGCGCGTTCACATTTGCTATCTATAACCCAGCGGGATGTTGAATAGATAACATTAGTCTATAAACCGAGTGAAATTCTGACGATCTAATACTGATTCGAAAACCAGACATTTGCAGTCTAGTCTCACAATTTATCAACCACTCAATATGTATGTTTGCTTTCAACAACTCAATACGCAATTTCAATCAATGAGCAAATTTTGATTCTAGAGTAGTGTGTGCGCACTCAAGATATAGTTGTTAATTGTACAAAGCAAATGCATTTTTCAAGGGGTCTAATATAATATAGAAGAGTTTCAAAAAATCATAATTGGTATAAAACGAAATTTAAATTGAGAAACAAATGGAAAAAGAAGATTTTTGCCATAACATCAGCTTCTGATATGCCTCTAGTACATTTATGAAAGTTGAGTTGCATAAATGAATATGACATAAAAAGGGAAAAACAAAACTCTCAAACGACGCACATCAGTAAAACAAATTCCCTTGATAAAATCCATTTCATCCACTACAACCGTTTTCCAACAAATGCGTTCAAAGTGTTCGCTTAAGTGCATGCACGGCCCTTATTGCAGCAGACTGATTCTCCAGCGAACCAATATTAACAATTAACATTCAGTCATTACAGCCTCCTCTCTGATTACCATCCCTTAATGCCGAGTTAAGTAATTTCTATCTAATTATTCAATTGGAAGTTACAAACGATAATATCGTCGACTCTCACAGTTCGCTACTTCGCGAGACTCAAGCCAATTAAAGAATGCGTTATATATATCTATATTATATATAGTCCATGATGCTAATTAAATTCCATTTGGATATAATATGCTGTTCAAACTAAAGAGAAATCCCAATTAAAAGTTTGCTAGAAACATATTCGCTTGTTATGTTATCACCGGTATACCGTATGCGTGTGTATATACGCTCCAATTGAATGCTTGAGCTTTCTATTATAGCACAGGGTTTCCTCCCTTCTGAAAATCACCCCGAAGCAGAATCCTTATTATCTCGAGTATACAGGGTAGAACACAAAACGTCACCGTTTTCATATCATTATAATTATCCAGTCCCTGTTAATGAAAACTTAGTCACCGGACGAAGTTAGTTTTGCGTATATACATGTGATTCAAGTTTCAGGTCGTCACCGCCGAGGAATAATGTGAAGTATACGCTGTAGGGTCGAATGTGTATACTATAGTCAGATTAGGTTATACGGTTATGAAATTGACGCCACAGATTCCAAGTAAAATGGTTCGACTCGTTTGATCTCGAATGCAGGTCTTTGAGGCATCGAAGGTGGAAATGTGCCGAATTTACAATATGCTCACATTTGTGAGATGGGCCAATAATGTCGGGTTGTGCATGTTGGGCCTATGCCTATAAATTGTCACGAAACTGAAGGTGATCGATACATGAAGGTAAAGTCAGCAACGATTATAATTGAAGTTTCGAAAATGAAAGGTTTAAAATTAAGCCCTGAAGCCGAATTGGCAATGTCTATATAATGTGAAGCATCATCAAAGTCGTGACGTTCAATCAAAGATCAGATATTGCTGAAACAAATCTAAACAAATGTTAATTACTTAGGCTTATACTCGAAGTTACGATGACAAACAATGAAGTACATTTTATAAATGTATCCACAAGTATTCAGATACATATTAACACCCTATGATATCGTATCTCTATATCAACGGGAAGGTTTTTGTTTTCATATTTATAATCAGCTATATTCATGTATAGAAGTCAAATTAATTTCCATGTGACACAAACATCCGTTGAAATAAATCCTATAGGCCTATCCGTAAACTTCCCTGGAATTGAAATGATCAGAGCGCGACATCAACTAATGTATGTTATACATCACTCTTCTGTACACGATACGTGTAATCCAGCTCTGTGCTATAATTGCAACATGGACCATCATTTGGTAACATCTTCACAGCTATATATATATACGCGTAACTGGTAACATGACAGTATATGTCAAGATGGGGATAATTTGTGGTTAATATCCATACACTTGTCGTGGTATTCGTGTTTCTAATTTAGTATATGGTGCACACCTGTGTCAGCTATACTGTAATCAGACGACGTTGACGCCGATGAGGAGAATGCATTGGATCGTCTTCATTAAGGGATGAGTGGTGATAAATTCGATCAACTATAGGCAAACGCAGCACATGCGTTGTAGGATGAGCAAGATATTTGTATGATGTCTACTTGAAAACTCTACACACCTTGACTCGTATGAAATCTACTCGAGAACTCTACACACCTTGGTTGTAAGTTGAAATTGCCAAGTTTACCAAGCCGTGAATCACAGTGTGCAAGATACTCAATGGAGAAAAATCACTATTCGAAGCTATTTGGTGAAAAAAAGTGAAATGGAAGTCAATTCGCTATAGCTCATCCAATAATAAACTTGATTTTCGATTCTTTAACGTAACGGTCATATAGTAGGTAATTTTGATCATATTTTTTTCATGTCGAGATACATACCATTTTAATCGAAAATTTTCAATCACTCAATAATTAATTGATTATATATGCCTATGTTGATTGATTTTAATGAACCAAAATTTTATTTTGTCATTCAATCACAGATAAATTGAAATATCAGATTTTACTAATGGATGTCATATATATATGTATAACAAATCTAATGTATAAAATAGATCATCTCAAAAATAATTTCAGTACGAATGACTCTTGAAAATGTTGGAAAAGTTACACGTTACAATTACTACAATAGCCGTCAAACAATTCATGTTCTTTCAGTACCGTACCAAAAACAGGCAGAAATACCGTTAAGAATATGTGTACATTCTGTATTATTCATTATATAGAATTGGAGTCTTCGTTTTGTCAAACGTCTTCGATACTGCCTTAGTTACATCACCTAGAAAGTGTAGGCTATAACAGAGCCAAAGCCGATTCAGCCGAACTGTTTGATCGGCTCGAGTTGAACAAACAGTGAATTATTCAGATCGAGGCGCCGGGTTTTAAACAAAGTATTACGTGCATGCATACATTTTTTATATATATATATATATATATATATATATATATATATATATATATATATATATATATATATATATATATATATATACACATATATATATATATATATATATATATATATATATATATATATATATATATGTATGTGTGTGTGTGTGTGCATACTCCTTTATCCCAAGATCCATTCTTATTCTATCATGATTGTATTTCTTGTTATATACAAAACAAATTGTTTTTCCATCGCCTGTGTTCAATCTTATTCTTTCAATTCCTCCTAAATTGAAAAAAACATTCATTTCCCTCGTTTATGCATGATATCATTTCACAAAATATATTTAAGAACAAAACGAAATGTATATTGTTTACACAGTTCAAGTTCCATTCTGCGTACAACTGAAATATTTAGTCGGTAGATTTTCGTTATTTTCCTGATATATATTCTCACAGGAAAAACAAATCTGAAGATAATATGGCTTATCCCTCAAACTACATCTCTATATCTTCAACCCGTGGAACGTATCTCATTACATCCAGTCGTCAATGCGACATTAAGTCGATGGCTACACATCATAATCAGTCAGATCTTGATGTACTCGCTGGAGGATCAGATTTGTAAACCTGATTAGGTTACAATATTAACCATTTGCGTGTATGAGAATCACAATTACAAGTTACATGGCGTTGTTGTTAATTATTTTCTCGTGGGAATGAATAGAAGAACATCATTGGACTGTATAAAGAAATAAGAAGCAAGGATCCGTGAATGAAACGATAAAAGATGGGACAGACTACGTCAGTTCAAGGCGAATAGATGTACAATTACCCATTAAAAAACCAACTTGATTATGACACATTTTTATGGGAAGAACTCCGCGCCGTGTGCAAACGGAAGTTGCATCTTACAATACCCTATACGTCGCAAAACTTATTTACAGAAAGCGTATTTAATTAAAATAGAGTATCCATTGTTGTTCGGTTGCTACACGTTGTTTTTCATCGGGTCTCTGACTAATGAATGAAGTTTCAGTACCGAATTACTTCCGGTCCGGACCGGAAAATGTTTTACTCTTCGCTCGTATAGCATACATGAGATGAGATTGTGTGCTGTGAAGAACACACGTCGCTTCAAGCATAGACAATCTGCATCACATTATTACATTTTATTCTTTCTTTTTTCAATTTTAGAATATAAATTTCAATTTATTCTCTTCGGCTGGTTGCGGCGTTTGTTAGATGTTGCTCATCCAAGTATAATAGCGAATCTTGCGTTTTCTAAATTCTACAAATTCTATTGGGTATATAGGCCTATATATATATATACACACGTTTATATTATATGATGTAGATTTTCCATACGGTCCAGCGGACCTCATCACCTCGCGACTTTTCGGGTACATTTTAGTGTACCATTTTAGGGTACGCTACATTTAGTGGGTACATTTTAGAGTATATGTCTTGAGAGTCAGTATGAATTGCCGATTTTCAAGGCTTGGTGAGATAGAAGGAAAATTTGCCGATTTCAAAAAGGAAAAAAAACTCAAATATTTTCTACTTCATCCGTGGATGTTGGAGGTGGGACGTTTTACACTGAACTGCAAATTTTCTGTGGGTCAAAGTCACGGTCTAGAATCTTCTGAGAAATCGAAAAACGATTATACTTGTGTTATCTCAATTTTTTATCCAAAGAGTCGTCACATGCTTGGTTGATTTTTTTTTAAATCCCACGAAACTTGGGACAATTTTGATTTTGAACCATATGGCATTGGTAGCCTATATTTCATAGTCTATTCAAATTGATAGGGATGTGGTTTCCAAACAACATATTTAGTGAAAAAACATATTCAAATCGGAAGCAGATTGGATTAATTAATTTTCCACTCCTAACAAGGTCCCACACCCACCGGCCACCACCCGCAAACGGGAAGAAAATTGGACAGCCTCCGTTTCTTTTTGATATCAGCTCATTTTTCTGAATACATCCTGAAAATAACGTGCTTTCATCGCTAAACCCTGATAACTTCTATTATTTCCATCTAATCCGGCCAACTATACCAGCTAAACGCAATTTCAGCAAACGTGCTCGGATGCTGTATAGACACATTATAAGATATTAAAATTTATTTGAAATTGTGTGAAACACAGAAACAGACAGTGCATGTGTATTCTACGTGTGAGGCCAAAAACACATACCTGTGAGATAAGTCTTACAATTATTTAATTATTTGTTGATTGTACACATTTTGATAAGAGAAATATACAAAGATAAGAAAGATTTTCCTTCTTTCGCTCTTTCTAGCCATCATATACACGCCAGCGAAAAGACCTGCGAGTATCGTCATAACTCATAAACAAGTAGCATATATAAACTCTAAACTTTATTCCGCGGGGAGCAAGTTGTAAAAAGGGTTATTACATTTTTACCGTCATTATGAATGTAGTTTTAATTTTGTTGAAAGCACGTTTCAACTCAACAGATTGAACCAGCTAGCTTTCTGAGGATACGTAAGCTATAGCTATATATATATAATACCTATTTATAGAAACAACAAATCTTTACCAATATCTATTTTTCGTTCTTCACACGGATTACATCGAAACATATCTTGTTTTCGATGACATGGCAGCTCGAAAATGTTCTACTAAATTACTGTCTCTTTTCGAAGAGAAAAGAGAAAAGCTTCGAGATTTTCCACATTTCTCTCGACCAATATGTGGGCTTGTGAGCCAACGGAAAATTGACCAATTCATCCATATGTCGAGTTATCTTCTGAAACCATCCCCCAGTTTCTTTTCAAAGTGGCAAACAAACCGGAAGTGCAAATTAAAAACAAACTGATAATATGTTCTATCTTGAAATGGCAAATTGGTTTTCTACATGATCATGATTTAGTGAGTAACCTATCTAACTTTTCCCAATACATTCGAATATCTCTCTACTCGGTCTCGATGGAAAAGCAAACTACCCGGCCACCCACCCACATCACATATACCTTACATAATAGCTATATTTACCATAGCTTTTAACTGCCTCTCCATCAAACTTATTCTCGTCGTTATGGCGCGACCTCTTCCTCGTCGCTCACCACCATGAAATTGCGACATCGAAATGAACTATCACGCCCTTCGCTGTCAAACGAAAATATCTCGTCTTATAAATCTCACAATTATTCTTCATCTTTCTATGATCGTTTATTCACTGCTTAAGAGCAATGCACGAGAAGGATTTATACTGTTCTAAATCCTGAATATATACGGTGAAATATTGTGTGCGAAAGCTGAGAGAGGTTGCGAAGTCCGTGTGCAAATGGCATGCCCGTGAATGGTGTTCAGGGCGTCGCGAGTCGCCATTGTTCTATCAGTAAAGCGTTAGACAGTTGGAACCAAATGGATCCCTTTTAATACCATTAACAAATTGCACAAAACAACAGAACTTGTAAAAACTCGCCGTTATGTGCGCATAGAATAACGATTGCGAACTATACGGTGTCTATTAGTTGGGTTATCTCAATGTTGTTTGTCGGCCATTATGAGATATTCCATTTGATTTGTATATAAACTCAATGTTTGCTCTACATAAATAAAATCCTTCGTTGCACAGTGTATACACGAGAAAGATATTATTAGATTCTATAAGGAAAATACATCTACATGGAATGAATTGTGTATAAAATGAGAAATTTGCTTCTTGAAAAGTGTAGACATATATATAAATATATATATAGGAAAAGTGTCAAAGCTTATTTCTTGGTTTAGATATGTAAAAGATCCCCACTTGTGCGATCTCCGTTCGCAATCTGTCGCCTGTGTGTGGGGGGGGGCGAAAGTGGAGTGAGGGGAAGAAGGGGTAGCGTTTGTAGCCTCTATAGAGTACCCCACAGTGTGCTCCACTGTGCGTTCGCCCCCTGAGTGCAATAAATCCCCCCTACCATCATTCGCACGTACCTATATAGCCCAATAAAATATAGAACACCCATGCACGCGAAGAAAGAGAAAAGATTCTATATATCATATCATAATCTTATTGTAGGTTAATCGATTTATTCTGTTGAAGATAGGGAGATTATGCTGTCACTAAATGAAATTCTCAAAGTTTTCTTTCGACGATTTCACGCATCACTTTCCCGTTTCCACTTAAAAACTTCTTCGGAAAAGTTTTCCCAGCCAGTTTTTAAGAAAAGCGTGAATCTTTAGACACCCTCACTTTGTAATGCCATTTAATACAAGAGAAACTTATCTTCAATAAATTATAATCAAATACTAATTTAGACCCATGTTATTATCAAACTCGCAAAGTTTGTTTTTTTATTCCTTTCAAGTTGGACAGTCGGCGATAAATTCCGTGTTAGCTACAATGACAATTTGAAAACTGTGTCCAAGACCTGGAGGGATTTTTTCGGAGGTTTCTTCTTCAGCTTTGATATTGTTCAATTAATATTGTCATGAAACTCCTCGGGGGCGAGGAAGTGTGTAATACCTTTTGCGTGCTCGTTTTGTAACGTATTGATATACTGATTATGCAGTGCTCTTGTAAGACCTACCAAGGTGTCGGCAAGTTAACGCGGATATTCATCAATCACACTTTGGTATAACAACCTACAATATGACGATCATTGTTTCAGAGCGTTCTAAAATATAGTAATCATATTATATAAGCCCTATATATGAGTAATTATCTCCCATATTCAATGGCGTTAAGTGAGGCAGGCACTTAACGAGAGACATATGTACAATTTATTCAGCAATTATTATTATATGCAAAACTCAAATGTTCTGTTTTACGTTTTCACTCAGAAATGTGATTGACAGTAAAAATTGTAATTGTGCGATAAAGGAAAATCACTGAACAATATAATCAGAGTGGATTTTTAAAAGCTTTCTAGTGGCTGTTTTGTAGAGTATCACATCGTTTGAAGTAAAACTGTATGGCGTAAAGAGAATTTTGTTACTCTATATATATTATCAATTAACCTATTCTAAAAGGTTCTAACACACACACATCGTTTGAACTTTGTGCTCGTGGTGAACCAAACACGAAATCCACACAAAAATTACATATTTATAGTATACAGTCACACACACACACACACACACACTAGCACGTGTGCATTTATGAATACACTTCTGCTGATATTGTGGCATTATTCAATTGCTGTTGGGCGCAAGTACATTTATATGATTGCGACATCGCATGTACTGTATACATATTATAATCTACATAGCTTTATGATACATAAATCGGTAGTTGCATTCATGTAACCGTCGAGTGCAGTTCACAATATGAAACCACTTGAGGTTTAAAAGGCTTGAATTTGGAAGCCCAGCTGTGTATTTTTCATTAAACCCATTATATCGATGAAAAGACCGGGAGAGGGTTTGATTTTTACCTTGTTGCAAACTGATGATCGATCGTCAATCATCGTCCAATTTCCATACATCAAAACTACGCCATGAATATGCCCGGGGCTTCGATAGCGCCATAGGTGGAAGAGCGCTATATAATATAGATGAATGAAATTATACGTTATGAGTTATTCCTCTCGACAAGAAAATGAGAATTTGATGATCTCGAAAGCATATTTGCCACGCATAATAATTAGTAATTAGAAGTAGACAAGGGAGTTACAAACATCGTCTTGTTAGATGCTATATATTATATACAAGGCTGTGAGAAATGAAGAACAATGCGTGTGTTCTGTAAGAGGTCGTACTATTTATATCTACCCCAAGAGGGAGAGAAAGAGAGATATACGACTTGCCTCTCAAATATTAATGAAGTTTCAGACGCGGGCGAGAAACTGATGAACACATATAGGACACACAATAACGCGACTATTTTCAAACACCATGTCAATGTTTCTAAATTGAACTGAATGTTGAATTCCGAACACGATAGAAATGTATTTTGAAAGGGTGATTTACATGTTCAAAACTCAGGAACAAAAGCTTTCAATAGAACATAATGGTATTACAGAGTGGGTGTGGAGGCGCGGTGGCACATTGTATAAACAAGAGGGTAAAATTGCACAGTTTTGGCAATGCATAATCTACGTCCACAACGAACCGAGATCCGTTTCTTGTGCTGGCCACCGAACCATTAATTATATTACAAGTCCTTAGTGGGTCGTTAAACAAATAATATAAATGCAATTCCAACTTCATTCCGTTCAACTATAGAGTATACATTTTAAATAAGGTATAAAATCGAATTTCGATACTAATCTCTCCCAACTCGTGATTTCCAATGATGAATGATTATTTCATTTGCCACCCCATCTCTCGAATCTATTTGCCTCTGTATAAATAAACTCCATTCACTGAATTTACACACACTGTAGGCTTCAGTACATTGAATAGTACTCAACTGTATGAGCTGAGAGCTTCCGTGAGCCACTCGAATAAACTCAATGCGGAATCTGAACATCAACCAGAAACGATATCGAAAATAAAATTTAAAAAATTGTATAGTGAAAGCTATTTCTGTTTCGGGAGCAATCTATTTTTAGCTCGAGTGGCCTTAAGGTAGGGTTACAGGTGTGTTTATAATCGTCAAAGGGAAAAAGGTAACTGCTACTTGTTGACACGAAACGACTAGAAAATTGTTATCTATCGTGCGGCATTTTTTAAAGATGCATTTCCCTTGCGGCCGCGACGTGGAAACACAGGTGTTTTTCACTCAAAGTGTATTTTAGTGGAAATATATAGTATATAGTCACGTGACCCAATAGCGAAACACGTGATCGCCAAATGGTTGTGTATTTAGATATTAACCAAATGGTGTGTTTCATGCACGATACGACGTCAAGATTGAATGCTCGATTAAAGGGGGGCGGACCCCGAATGTAAACATGCAGGAAAAAGTTGGAACAAGAGTGTTGAATTGAGGTGAATGTGTTATTTCGTGAAAACGTGTATAAGCCGTCCCTGTCACAGATAATTAATTAAAAACAACAAATACTTTGTTATACGGTCATTTCGATACGTCGAGAGCTTATATAACGAAACTGATAGAAACGGGAATAGGTGTGATAGAAAACGAGGTTAATCGAAGAATATTCCGTTTGTTGTATTTTGTTTTCATTTGCAATATTGACTGATTGAATCGTGCACACAATACGTAAGTCAATGTGACATAGCAATAAATAATGTATTTACACAATGTCAGCCCTATATGCACTGTAGATAAATACAGCCATTGTGCAGTATTTGTTCAAGCAGTTACTTAAATGTTTACTACAAATTAATAACGACGTCTAAAATAAATTGAATGTAAAATTGAGTTCAAGTAAATTACATTTAGAAGTTTATGTTTTAGGGTTATTTATTGAAGACAAACGACTCTGAGGAGTTACGGTTTAATCTTTAAACAGAAATGTGCCGTCCAAATGATAAAGCCTCTCGTCCCTAAACTAACAAAGTCGATGCTTTTTTCTATTTTCAATGTCAACCAGAGAAAAGTGGCCCACCTTATCCTACAAATTAAATCCTGCCTCGCATTCGAGGCAATTCTTATATTGAATTAACCTTAAATTCTTTTTTTAAATAAGTGCTTTTTTCTCCAAGTGGCTGCGAATTATTCAATAAAAAAACAATGTCGTGTTACCATACCCCCACCAACACGTTTCTTCAATTCCAATTTCACTTTAGTTGAAATAAAAGGGGAATCTATATTCCACCATGCAGTTGGTGCGAAACACTTTCTAAAGAAGATTGAACCTTAATTAGTTAATCTTGGCAAGACAATTGGACATTACTATTCGTTAAGGTAGAAACACCTAATTATGCCCTGACGAGCATCTCCGATAATGGACCAGTAATTTGGCTAGTCCTGTAGGAGAGACCGAGAAGCCAAGCCAAGCAACGCCAGCTATGCCGACCCGTGACGCACACAGTAACTAATGGCAGGGTTGTTTTCTCTACGAAGTAAGGAATTAGGTTCGGGAAGAGCGCACGGGATCCGGCTATAGTATAAGAAAGCCATGCCAGAAATCCTCTCTCCAAAGGTTGGGGGTAGCAAGCTATATAGAAAGCGGAAATCTAGCTAGAAGTCGGTCTTGTTTGCCTTACATAACAGTATACTATTGATTGTAAAGTCAACTCCAACCAGCAGGGGCTTAACTATTTCGTCTCACATTATAACATTAGACGATGAACAGAAAAGTGTTATGGATTAAGTAAATAACTAAACTTGGTAAGTTTCTATAGACTAACAAGGATTATCCTCTCGCAAAGGAACTCCCTGATTGGTAAGTTCCTAATTTCGTACTTCCTTTGTGTGTGAAATCTGATATGTCCTCTATAATAAATTTAGAAAGATTTTCACAAAGGGAGCAATTTCGTTGGGGCGTAAAAGTTCACCTGTGCTGCATCACCTTTATGGCTGTACTTTCGCAAGTTTTATGTAGCGATTCTGAGTGGATATGTCTGTCTACGTTACGAACATTTCTATATAACAAGAGGCAGTCTGAGTATTCGTCTCTATGACGACCCCCACAGTAGGGGTATACGCAAGTACAGACATATTACGGGAACAGCGTGAAACTTACATCCATGGAGTTTAATTGAGCGCAGACCCTAGTTGCATGAGAGATAAGTATGTAAAACATTGGACGGTCGATATTAGAAATAGAAATGCAGTAGAATTGTTATCAAGATGAGACGTGGAATTGAATCGATGCAAATAGAGTCGACTTAAATGAGAGTATTTTCACGGAGAATTGGAAGTATAAAACCCGGTATGACGTATATAAAGTTTCAGTTTGAATAGGGAATTGAAAGATTTGATGTCGCACAAGAATCGCTATATATATATATAGAACAAAGTTTTTCCATGCTTTTCAAGAGTTATGTATAAATAACAGTTTTTTGAATAGGAAATATATATTGAGGAGAGAAGAAGTTGAAAAAGCATTCAACACTTTTGAGAGTTTGAACCGCAAATGTAAAGTGAGAATAACTATAATTTTCTACTTTTCTATCATAGATTCATACTCTACTTTACGTTTGGTCTCTTTAGTTATATTTGGTTCGGTGTATAATATAGTCAATATCATGTAGATCAACTATACTGACCAACTGATACATGTTTTGGATTAACAGGTGTTATATCGAAGTCGAATAGTCCGGTTCGATGTAACTTCTCTCTTGACTATATGATGATTGTTGTGAGCTTATCGATCCCACTAGCAGCGTGGTGATTTGGGGGTACAAATGAATCGATATACGGATCAGAGAAATAATGAGTACACAAACCCGCGCGTTTTACAAGACTCGAACCTACGCCAGACTCGACTTTAACTTCCAAAGCAGAACCTTTTCAGCCCTGTTATATGAATACTCATTCCAACTTATATACAAAGTGAAATGAGAATTGAAATAAATGTATACCCTTCCACTAATTGGATCATACAAATTATATTTATTATTCTCCATTAACTCGACAAGCAGTTCATTTTATTTCTACTAAATAATGTCTAGAAGCGCGCATGATGAAACATTATAAAACACCGTCTTTCATGATAAAAAGTTGCACAAATTGTAATTCGAATTATAGTAGAAAATCGTAGCTATTGTGTATATATAAGTTCATTAATAGAAACTTTCAATGTATAAATGATAAATACCAATGCATAAAGTTCTGAATTCAGTTCGGAACTTTTGTCAAAATCGAATTTAGAATACTCCATGTTTTCACACACCAGTTTGATTTTATTTCATTTCGACTTTTTTCCTCTCAACTAATTTCCGCTATTGTTATATGACTTCATTTGCTCTCGTAATGTGTGTGTGTATAGAACGAAAATAACTGCAGAGAAAATAAAGTCGGTGCTTAAGTTTCATTTGAGAAGCATTCGTGGGGTGCATAATATAGACAGAGCGTGTGACGTAGAACACACCCAGCGCGCACACACAAATACATCACAAAGATACAAAATAAAACTGTCAATATATAACATGGCGTATTGGAATAGCTTTGCCATTCGTATCCACTTACTACACATGTGACAAATAAATGGGAGTCTAGCTTTAGAAAGTAAATAAAATTATTCACGGGGGTTGGCTCTATGTGCGTGTGTGCGTGTGAAATCCCTTGTATTTGAGTCAATTTACTAAAACTCGGGTAGTGAAAAATGCAATCAGCGTACTGTATTTTCATGTAAATGTATGGCACAGGAGTTTAATCGTGGAATTCAACAGGAGAGTGGCTGATGCCGTGTACAGGACAGTGATGTTACCACCGGACAGTTGGAACATTGCACTATACCGCCCCCTCCTCTAACCATCTCTCTCTCTCACACACACTATACGTCACGACACATTCAACTCAAATGAGCGATAAATAAACATGGCCCAGTCTGACGCGCGCTCGACCATTTCACTGTTCGGGGATATCATACGTTATCTTTTATCTGGCTGGCTATTGGTGAAAGTAACAATAAAATAATGCTTTCGACAGAAATAAACAACCAACGCATTTGGTCCATACGTTCATATTTCAAACAATTCAGATGTAGTAAACTGACTTTTCAAGAGATAGAAAATTCTGACGAAAATCATGGATATCTATATGGAATATCTACCAGTGAAAGAAAACATCAATAAAGTATATGAAAATGGTGGAGGAGCCAAGTTCAATTCTTCACGGCACCTCCACCAACATTTGACCTAAATGAAGCTAAGAATGAAATTTCATATGAATTTGAGAGAAAAACTCATTACAGTTATATAGATTATGAAATTAAATGTCTCAGCTATTATTACTATAATATATATATATAATATATATATATATATATATATATATATATATATATATATATATATATATATATATGTGTGTGTGTGTGTGTGTGTGTGTTTGTATTTGCTATAGCAGTTATAAAGCTACATTCCAATTGCATATATCAACAGATTTTAATATAAACTCCGTATACTTGAGCGTGCATATTTCTCTCTGTAATTATACATCTGAAATTAAACTCTAGTACCGGTGTGCAACACTACGGTGCACTCATTCGAATATAATCTTAATATGCCCAACTCTCCAACGGCAACTTTCAAACTCCCAACATTACATTGCTATTTACTTCATATACAATATCTCAAACTACCAGTACCTATTCTGTTCAGGCAAAAAACATTTCCATGAGAGTATATGATTAAAATATATATATATATATATATATATATATATATATATATATATATATATATATATATATATATATATATATATATAGAGAGAGAGAGAGAGAGAGAGAGAGAGAGAGAGAGAGAGTTGATGCAGTGTCAGTTATATGTTCCACCCCGTCCAAATGCACAGTACTGCTTTTGACATTCAACGGATACAATATCAATCCACAGTATACACATATTACGTATTATATATATATATATATATATATATATATATATATATATATATATATATATATATATATATATATATACATATATTTATATATAAATTCAATATCAATCTCATTGTTTCATTCACTTAGTCCGTGCTTATATGGTTATCAGGTTGACTCTTGTGAGACACATACTGCGAAGAAGAGACATAGGGCCTACTAAGATACTACGTATTTAGGCTGCGTTTAAATACCGAGACAACGTGTTCAAGAATAGAATTGTCGTTACACAATACGTTTTCCCTCGTTGAGTTATTGCGCGCGCCCTTTAAAACGGCTGTGATGTTTATACCCTTCGCTAGTAATTTTCACGAAATGGAGACGACTTTGTTTAGCATGTGAAACAAATAAGCCCGATGGAGAAAATGTGCGTACTTACACACACAGATTGCAGCGTTTTGCTGTGAACGACGAAATTGTGACAACTAAATAATTGGTAGACCTATAAGTTATATATAAAAAAATGATGAACAATAGGTCATATTTTTGAGCCTCTAAAAACGTTATCTTCATTTTATATGGCAATATTTATGGTCTACACGATATATATATATATATATATACACATGCTCCTATTCATTGAATACTTCTGTTTCGTACCCTACTTTTAATTCAAAATATTTACACTCCGGAGTAACAGTATAGCAATAAAATGAACGGAACTTCTTTACATGAGAGAATAAATAAATTAAACACATTACAGGAACCACAAAAAACTTATTTTTCCGTTTTCGAACGTTTTTATACAAAGCTTCTTATCATAAACGAAATTCAGATAATTTATTAATGTATGCCTACTTTGTATAGTTGCTATAGGTCAGTATATGCACGCGGTCTACAGAAAGCACTTCGTTCAAAACCATGAGCGTATATATACGCAAAAGAGCAAGACAACAAATTATTCATCGTCTCAACAAAAACGTGTAAAATTGTTCAATTATTAATAGAATACCTCATACTAAGCTCTGTCTTGTCTATACGTTTCATAAAGCTTGGTAGTGTTATTACCACCCGGACACATGTATATAACACACGCGAGCCTATAAGGCATTAACCTCAAGTATATATATATATATATATATATATATAGGCCTACTCACACTGATTTCCATTAAACCTTTACACTAAAACACTCTGAAAACCATAAGCCCAGCAGTGAAATTATTTCACTGATTGGTCTGCTGACTATACACAGCATTAATTACTTTGCCGCATCCTGTATCTATAGGCACACATTCAACATTTAATGTTAAATACGGTAGTCCACATAAACTTGTATATATATATATATATATATATTGGCATATATAAAGGTACGGGGAGTTATTCGAATTCGACTCATCAATGTGTACACACACGTGTTCCAACTACATGATTAATTAATGCACCCAACCACACCTACCCCATAATACCAATGTATAGACAATATATTATGCATTTTATTCCTGACAGTTTGGCTTTATATTCCATTTGTAGAGGGTCGATGTACGTACATAATCCCAGGGTATTGTTGATGGCCTTAGCCCGGTTGCAAACCAGTGACAAGAACAACAACGCTAATTACAACAGTTAATTAATTTGTAACTATAACAAGATATCTAGTATTAGTTTGACATAATCGTATATACAGTTAGTTGTCGAGCAACGATATGGAATGGTTGTATATGAATTATGAAATTAAATCAAAAAAGGCGTGTAAAGATTAAAGGCAATCGACGTTCATTAGGAATAAATTATAATTAGTTTTTGAGCTAAGACTTGACACACAGACAGAAATATATATATATGTATATATATATATATATATATATATATATATATATGGAGAGAGAGAAAGAGAGAGAGAGAGAGAGAGACAGAGAGATAGAGTTGCCTATGTGTTATTTCGCAGACTTGAACGACTCATAATGTATTAAATACATGATACTGATGGATAATTCTAGCCGTTGATGAATGTTTCTCTATCGAAACGACTAGAATCATCCATAATTATTATATATATATATATATATATATATATATATATATATATATATATATATATATATATATATATATATATATATATATATATATATATATATATATATATATATATATATATAAACATATACATGGCAGGCAGGGTGGAGGAATTTCTCGTTTGAGGTTTTCTAGGTGGTGTGAATATAAAGGGAAATTATAATTGGAGCCACACGAGGGTTGGCGAATTTGGCACGACCGTTTCACGTCACCGTTCCGGGCAGTGTCGGTAAGGAGTGTCCGACACGCCAGCGCTGCACTCTGGTGGAAGGAAATGAGCCATCTCTCCTCTTACTTTGACAATTATACGAGTGTCACATTGTGCAGCCTAATTCTCTCGGACCTCGGACGGTAATGAGATTTACGGTTTGAATCCGGAGCGGTGTCCAATACACACGGACAGCAATCAAATTATTAATACGGTTCAAATTCTAGACTTTCATCATTAGAAAAGAAAGGGAAAATGAGGAAATGTTATTAATTATTTTTGTTTATAAGCTATAATAATTAGGGTTTTTACATTACGTGTTGTTTCGAATTCGTGTAAAATAAAAACTGTGTGCTGTGAACTGCAAGAATGTATACTAGCAATATGTATAGTTGTTTTTATAATATTTTAATATCATAATGGTTGTACTAAAGCGTAGATAATCGAAAAATGATTGTACAAGTTACACAGCAGTTTCGATAACAGTTTTCTCACATATAGTATAATATCAGCTGTTAAATAAAGAAACGATGTAGACTAGCTTGTATAAAAGTAATAATACATTTCAACTCAATTCTCGTAATAAGATTTTTTCATTTTATACGACGACGTTTAAAATGTAATGTCGGTAATTGTGATTATTAAACTCTTTACTCTATATATGTGATACGGTGGTCATATAGCTAGACTCGTATATATATGAGTCTATGACCCATATTCGCTGCGAATTGTTAGAGGCCCCTCGTTAAATGTAATGTTATTAGTTAGGATTCATATCTCGCTCCCGTTGCATGAAAAGGGGGTGAAGTAGGTAGTTATAAACGTAACTCGAACAAGAAACTTTCGGAGACACTTGTACAGCCGCGTGTAGGTCACGAACGTTAAAAAAAACTTTTACTACGACTTGAGTAATAGCAAGATAAATTATATGCGGTAGAAATGCAGGGTTAGTGAGAGAGAAGAAAAATGTTTTATCCCAAAGAGAAGTATGGTATACAAATTCCAAAATGACCGAAATCCGCTTCGGTATACATATTATAAAAGTATATATGTGTATATAGAATGAAAAAAAGTCGACAAGCGAAACATTTTTATGTGTGAGCCTACACTGAAAAATCATGACTTTTGGGTTGAAAATACTGAAAAAAACTCTGAAAAAAAACACCACCACGATGAATATGCTAAACTTACGAGGGGCGGAGATACACATATACACACATCCACCATCTCAATGGAGCATGAGAAGAAACAAAACAGTTTCCGATTCTGTGATCCAGATAGGAAATAAGTATATTGCATTCACATTTCACACATATACACACACACACACACACACGCGTACATATACATACACCATGCGAGATGGTAGGAGAGAGGGGGTGGAAGGGGTAGGTTAGACGTCAATAGAGTACAGAACAAATGTTTTGGAATGAGCTGCTCGATCTAGATAGTTTGGTATATATGTGTTGAGTTGGTGCTGTGATGTGAGGGAAGAATACGAGGCGTCGGTTCTCTAATGGTGATTTCAAACCCGAGAGCGAGAGAGACAGACTCAGTACGTTGCCATGGTTCTAATTGGAATTACCATCTGCGAAACGTCTGTCCGACGCAATCGCATGGAACAGCAGGCCAATGTCGCACAGATTCGCTCGACTTTTATTTCAAACATATCACACATGGTTGACATTTATTTTTCTCTGATTACTTATTTATTACACTCGAACGTAGTATACGGAAATGCTATTTAGCGAAACAGATTTCGATTGAATTAAGTACTTCACTTGTTTTCCTTATTAGAGAGCAACAGAAGGAGAAAAGTAAATCAAAATCCTTGTTTCAATACTTCGTATTACTGTTATGTGAACAATAAATTTGGAAAGTCATATTGAAAAAGTATCACTTCAATCTGTTTTAATATTTTTCTGGAAAGTCTATATTTTAATATCACCTATTAACATACAAAGTTCTGCGTTTAACCGTATAAACCATTAACATTCATTTATTCATCATCTATGCTGAAAATGACGCGCGTACACTTTGTTGCTTTGTGGATAATTGAAATAATAACGAGCAATTCACTTGCACATTAACCAACTAGACACTGAGTACAGCTCTTTCTATAGTTTCCATAGACACAGTCTAGCAACTCGCACACTAACTTATATTTATTTATTTTAAAGTGATTTTGACGCATCGTACTTCTCTCTTGGGCTCAGTATGGAATAATACAACCCGTAAACTTTCCTTTGCGAAACACTGTTATTGGATGAAAGAACAATAATGAACGCAGCATCAGCGAAAACACTCAACTCAGATGAAAACTAAGAAGCTTTCTTTTATTTCGTTTCACGCGAAAAACTAAGACTGAAACTGTCTTCAAATAATTACAAAATAAAACTTACTGATATCTTGCGGTTAGAGACTATAGTTACATTACTGATACATTAGGAAACTATCTCTCTATGGCTCTCGACTTGTATAAATAGGGAACTGCAACTAATTATTCTAAAACTTTCGAGCATTGTTATCATCCAAAATTGATGTTCGTGAAGAAATTTGGTATTGTATTTTTCCCTTATTTGTCGGTATAAAAGTTGAGGGTTATTCTTATGAAAAAAGCCAGGTTGCAGTCATAGTCTATAATGATATTCTTGCTTACCATTATTGGACTATGGGTTGCAGTGACTTTGAAACTAAAAATTAGGTACAAATATATTCATTCATTCATAATGATATTTTCAAGAGCGAAAAAACGAATAATTTATAGAATACTCAGTCTATATGTTGACAAATTGATGATACGACATGTTTCATTATGAATAAAATCTATAGGCCAGAGTTTTCATTATGCGATTGCGTATTTACATAAGAAATAAGAAATAAGACACGCTATGCATATAATATTTATTCCTATGAGGTGATGCAAAAGACAATTTGATAGTAGAATGCAATTACTTTAGAAGTCTCTAAAACAACCGTTTTAGTGTTTAATTATCGCAACATTCGCTATAAACAATTAACGAGTATAAAATTCAATTTTACACCTTAATGACAAACGAGAAAGGTGAAAATAAAACATAAAATTACATCTGAAAGTAAATAAAATCGAATTACGCGTGTATATAGTCATGTCGGATGAAAAGAGACACGATAGAACAAAGTTGAAAAATTATTCCAGATTTGTATTATTTATTAAAATAAGACTTACTTTCATTTGCGTACTTAGAAAGTTAATTCAACATTTTGCACGCACTAAGTAAGATTCACAAGTTCTTAAAAGCGCCCAAAAAACTTTTTAATGAAATGACATACTCTCAAGTTTCAAGACATTTAACAAGTAATAGCTTATATAAGTGAGTTTAATAAAGGTGTACATTTGGCAGCGAATGAAGAGAAGTAAATGAAACCCTATTTTCAAGAATAAATTGCATATATCAGATATGGGCATATATATTGATCTATATGTATATATAGGGGCCTAAACAATATATGTACATACAATGAACAACGTTAGAGTGAAATAGTATTACGGAATTTCAATTGTGTGGAGTATATGAACAAAGTTAAGACCTGATAATGGGGAATTGTTTGTTTGCAAGTTTGTTTCTGTTTATACGCGCTCCACAGATCAGACGTCGGGATGTACATGATATTTTTAAATGTTTAACGAATTTGTATACCATGGTGGTTGTTATCTGATTGATATTTAAATGTTTCAAGAAAGTATGTCTAAAAGTTCATTTCATATTATATAAAACTACGCTCATTAAGACTTTTTCTATTTTCTCTACAGTCAGAATGAACAATTCAGAATTTCAAATCAGAACAGTCAGAATAATTGTCGTGTATAATCAAAAAAGATTGAATACCTTTCTAGATTCAATGGAATACAAGTATTTCACTTGAAATTAATAGAACTGTATGAATACGTAACATAATAACCTTATACCACTGGGCTCAACTTTCTATAACTTACAATAAAAAATAAATAACCGATTCGTTCGAAAATGATGTTATTTTTAGGACATAAAAGACGACTGAAACGTTTATAAAAATATGCCTCCGGCAATCATCTACAACCACGCTGTCAAACAACGTGCATTTCATATTTATAAAGCATATTTATAATTAAAAGTCGTTCTCCGCTTGGGTTTTCTCAACAAAGCGTCCCAAAGCATCCCCTGTGAAGCAAGCAAGGCGACGATCTTTCAGACGTAAAGCCATTTCTCTCCTAGAATTCAGCTAACGGTAGGCCTACAAAAATGAAAAAAAAATGTATATTTCACTTCCAAATGGTATATTGAATATTAACACGTTCCTATATTTAAAAAGAAATAATAATTGCCAAATTGGTTACAAAAATTCGATGATTAAAAACACAGGATTAGTTCTTAATAAGAAACGGTTTGAAAGGAAAATTACAATCTTTCAACAGATTACAATATACAGCTCTAGATGTAGGCCTATACATAATTAAATACTATGGATATACCATGCCGGTTTGACATGTAACAGTAAACAACGCGTATTGGCCATGCACGGAAATGAAATTCTCATGTTATAAGTTATTTCGACGCGAAATGAGCAAACGACGTCGACATGTATACGAGCATATACCTGATGCTGACGATACGATGCTTTCGAATGTCATTGTCAGAAACATGACGCCACTTCAATTTATTTATCCGCGGAAAATACAATTTGATTTAATTTGATTCATCACAATCAAAAACGTGTCACAGAAATGTGAGACGTAGCACAACTGCAATCACAAAGCTACATGTGGAAATGAAATTCAAAAAAGAAATCAACTTTCATTCAAATGCGTTGGAAGATTGTGCGCGGATCTATTCAATCCCCTTTTATTATATTTACTTTGATACACATTTAATATGAAAAGGTGACTTCTACCGTAAGATGGATAATGATTGTTAAATGTAACGTTAATAACTTTAAACACGAGTATGAAAATGTAATTCAACGGTTTATGTCCGGGGGTTCAGCATACGACGACACAATCATACGAGTTTCATTTGACATTAAGACTACACTGTTCCATATTTAAATATTATACCACCACACAGGGCGTTGAGATTACAACGGTTTCAATTTCAGCAACATGTATTTCTGTCTGTACATATACACAAAACAGAAACTAGGGGGCCATAACTTAAAAGCACACTTGAGATTTTTTGCAATCTCATACACACACACACGCACACAACAGTATATAGGAAGGGTGGAGGGGGGATATGAGTATATTGCAGGAATATACATCACAGAGCAATTTTTTTTTACTTTGCAAAAATCATAATCTCTAAAAGTTTAAATAGTACTGGGGTCGGGGGTATTCTTTCTCTTGATGAAGAGTTTCAGTCGGTTTGAGTTCCAGAGATGCAAAACAAACAAGGGTGGAAGAGAGAAAAGCTAGCAAGAAGGAAACGCGTATATATATATATATATATATCTATATATATGTGTACAGTGAAGGCAGGCGCCGCTAAAACCCTGGGAGTAGAGGGTGGAGCTAGCTGGATGCTGAGTCCCCCGCCGCCCCCGCCACCTCCACCGCCGACGCTTCTTCCTATAGCTCAAGCCCACCACTGCCGCCACTATACCGTTGTCGTTTTACCGCGCCGTTTGAAAAACACAGGAACACCAGCTGTGGTAAAACGCTAAGCCCCTGGAGGTGGTAAAAGACCTTTGTATGGACAAGATTGTCATAACAAGTACAAACATAGACATTCATATTAGCCGCAAACATTGGAAACAGAGCTTTCGATCTCACAGCGAACTACTCTGCAAGGCGTGCACAACGGTCCAGTGTCCAAATCAGAACATAGACAAAGTGTAATATATATTTATAGTCACTCAGTCAGTATAGTCAATGTGTGTATATACAGCTACTGTTCATATATTTCGACTAGACCAATCTCAAACTTCTTTATGTAAATCAAATAACCCGCCTTGAAAAGAATTTATGAACAATAAGCCATGAACCAGAACCATTTAAATGAATTTCTAAGCTCGATCTATCAACTAGATGAATTTACAGCTGGCCTATATAGTTTATAAAGTTTTAGACGAAATTTGGAGACAAATTCAAATCACCATTATTTTACTCCATTTGAACCAAAAATATGAAATGTACGTACGTATTAATAATCCTTTCAAAATTATAAATGATATACGAAATTATACACAATTTGGAATTCCAACCCTCTGAACAATACAAAAATACACGAGTTTACATAATAAATATGCAGCAAGTTGAAAAAGTGCAACCGAACAAAATAAACTCTAGTTCTCCGACAGTTTTCATGAGCTAACATAATTGCAATTGCAAATATTACGAACCTCATTCTGTTGCTGGTCTATCTTTGTTTAGAAGTTGGATAAGTGCGCCTATAAATTGCACCTATTATGCAGGTCTGCACATTCTATTATACCTGCATACGTGACACTAGAAGAATACACTTGGCCCAATTTTATAAAAATAAGGTCAGGGTATTATGAAAAATGAGAAGTATGGCTCAGCTAATATATATATATATATATATATATATATATATATATATATATATATATTATATATATATGCATCACGGGTATTATAAAATATTTGTCAGTTTTAAATTTGCCGAGTGAGAAACTACACATTTGGACTTCACACGACACCTTGGCACGTTTAATATAGGGCCTATGTTGTGAAATACAAACCCCGTAGAACCTACAAGCACAGTCATGATGAAAATCTAAAAGTATATGCACAGGAAAATGCATAAATTACTATGCATAGCTGGAGACAATTTTACGTAAAAAGAATTCACCAGAGACGCGGTTGGATTGAAAAGATTACAAGAGTGTGCGAGTGTGTGTGTGTGTATAGGCCTATATATTCCCATGTACTCCCAACCGCTTCCTTCCAAATCCACTCTATACGCTCGCTAACTTTCGATACACGCGTAAACTTGTAAATCAATGAGGTATCGAAAGAAAATATTTGTAAGCCTCGTATATCTATATAAAGTAAAAGATGAAGACCCAAGATTGAAAACTACCTTCGTTTATCTTTCATCGTGCTGCTTCCACGTTTGGTAATTGCATTGATCAAAGATGGCCGACGTGTCCGTTTTATATAGATCAACAAAAGAAAAATAGTGTCGACGATGCACTTTCAAGCGCATCCCAGTCAATACCACTCAGGCCCTTCTGATATAGTTGTTTGTTTTTATACACACCTATATAACATAGTTATCCGTACTCGTCGTATCATTGAAATTAGCTTCCCGTTTATCCCTGCAGTTTACCAAGGACAGAATCCAGGTCACAGCAATTTATTCCTTCCATTGAGTTTCGTACATCGCATCAATTTTCACCGTTCGGCAAACAGCAAGTTTAGATTCGCCCTTTCTGTCATGTCAGTAGTATTATATAATATATATATAGATATATATAACTTGGTGTAAAGCCTATAAAGAGTGATCATAAGTTTTCCCGAGGTGCACCGCAACACCTTCTAATCTTCAAAGGCCCCCCCTCTCACTCCCCGCTACCCACCTCCCACATCTTATCACGTTAATGAAGTAGTACAAGTGAGACTAGATCGAGTTTGTCATATTATACAGAAGTTCGTCGGAAACTTCGAACTCGACGGTAACTATATGAGCCTGCGTACCAACAGTATATAGACTCGATCTGGTTGTATAGAACAGGCAGACGAAATTACAAATATTTGTGGCAATGAGTGTGGAATGGCCATCTATGTTTCGCAAAGCTTTGTGGCCTGGCGTCGTTGTTTGAAAGGATTACACCGTGACATCCTACCAACGTCAACTATCTAAACACCGACATAGAAATGTGTGTATGTGTTTGTGAGGAAAATTATTAGACTGACATTCTGACACGAAAGCGGCAAAAACAGTTTCCGTTTTTTTGTGTTAAATCTTCCTATATATAATAATAATACGAGCCATACTGCCATTCTTGTTTCCCCCTTGTGTTTTCGGTATCCTGTAAAACATCATGTTCTGTATGGTATATAATAATCTTCCGTAATCAAGAGAGAACTGTACGGATAATGTACAACTGTTTATTAACGTCCAATACAGAATGTTCTTTGGAGTATCATCATTAACAGGGTACTAAAGCAAAATGACCCCGACAGTTGAGATACAAAAACGTTGAGTAGATACGTTTAGTAACTATTTCATTATGATTTCAGTTTCGCTGTGTGACTAGACATAAATAACTGTTGTTAAGGTAATTCATTTCTCTAGTGTTGTACAACTTGCGTTCAAGTAGCTACGTCGAACAAATTGAAAAACTGATTCAAAAAATTCATTATTAATTTCTCAATAAAGTGACACGTGGGCCTACGTGTCTCGAGGACAATGACAAATTGACGAGAGTATAAGAATGTTTAATGATATGAGATTTCAGAATTATAATTGATGTAGGACCTACAAGAGATGAAAAATATAATAAAACTAATTACCAATCGACAATTACTTTCAAATCCACGAGTTTTTACTTGAAATCATACGCCTGAAACAGTAACGTAAAACGAACGGCATGCATTTTGAGTCGACGAGAAGGACTCAAACGAGAAGAGAGGACAAGTTATATTTGCTGTCTGCGGGAAACAGAAGTTGTGCGTTTCTATAAATAAAAGGAGGTGAATTTAATCGGATTCATTAGTAACTTGAGAGAAAAGCCTGAAAGGTATGCAATCAACTAGTTCTCCTTTATCACAGCAAAAACATGAGAGAGTAATTTGAGATGCCTATCTCACAGGCGTTGTACTCAATGATTTTCTCTCTTGTGATTCAATGTTACGGGAGAACAAGCAGCAGGCAGGGCTCTCGAAATCGTATAAACGGTATATACTATCGCAGACACGTTAATTGGAGCCGAAACAAAATAGAGAAATACATTTGAAAATTATAGTTTCAGACTTACTTGATTGATAAAACCGAAATCGTTCTCTTTAACAACGCTTACACGAAAATCAACATTCGGGGTTTATTGACACGCTCAAATTAGAAAAAAAGATTTTAAAAACATCATAAAGGAACAAACTTACCTGTTTTGTTTAATTATCTTCCTTATTATTTTTACTTTCAGCCATGACGCTACTTTTATTCTAATTAATTCCAATATTACGTCAATACGGTTAATTAAAAACGTATATGATCACTTTATCAGGCTTACCTCTAAAGACCGGATTATATCATTTATACACACGTTTGTTATCGTTTTAGGCCAGCTAGATTCACTGTAGGATGAATCATTCGAGAACTTACCTGAAAAAACAGAGAAAAACAAACATTAATGACAAATGAATTAAAAAGCTCACGTAATTCATCATTTATAATGCTCATAATATATTGCCTATACTATGTCATTCATATGTCGGATTTCAAAGTAGGTATGCATTATGCATATCTGCATTACTTATAACTTATGAGTATAGTTAAGCCATGTAAGATAAAAGAGATTTATACATAAATTGTAAATCCCTATACAACTATGTTCAGTGACCGTACATGACAATCAAAAGAGTTTTTTTAACCGAAGTCCTTATCAAACCTCGGTAGGCAACCCACATAGCATTTCTATGCACACACAGATGTTTTGTGGGTTACCTATATCCCAGGCTCTCCGAGATATCAAAGGGACTTTTAGATTTTAATGATGTTGGCATACATCCATCGAGGTAATATGAAACAAATCAATAACAGAGTCTTTAGGACGAATATAGGGTCTCAAGATTTTTTTTTCATCCTTATGAAAAAAACAGTTTGTCATATTTGAGTCAGGACAAAAAGCCACCGGGCAGAATAAGAATGTCCATCGGACGAACGTATTGGTTCCTTTGGGACTGGCACAGTCACTTGAGTGGCCTCAAGTTATTCTAGCTGGTATTTTATCAAGAGAATAAAAGTCAAAGACAAAATGTAATACATTTCATCAATATGGAACATGAGATTTTATTTGACGTTAACTTGTTATTAACTAGGAAAAAAATCCATCAAAAACGTAAATCTTAGGACTCGTTATTAAACGATTTTATTTTTATCACATAATTATCTTCTCTAATGCGTTAAACCGTTACTTTTTATAGTGAACTTAATCATACGTTATTAACTATGAGAAATGAAATCTATTCATTCATAAATATCACAATGTTTCTTCTGCTCCATTGTCTCTTGATGCCATGAAAGTTGGTATAAATGCTATCTATATTGCATGAACTATCGTGGAGAAAGGTGGGGGAGAGGGGGAGAAGTATTTTACAGTAATGGCCGCAGAGGAAAAGTAATATCTCTAGGGGAGATGTGTTCGAGTGGACATTACTAGAAGCACTACTATGACAGTGTATCAAAAAGGAACTAGGTAATATTGACGAACGGTGGAAAACAGTTCAGAATGTTTGATGTTTGCGAACAAGAAGTACCGGTTTGGAAAAGTCGAAGTCTCGAACAAATAGGTTCAAACTCCCGAAACGGCACAGGTATTTTATGAAAAGAAAGTGTTGCATTAAAATCCACGGATAATCTGGAGTGTAGAAGGAAGACACGTTTTTTTGAGAAGAAAAATGAATATCAGTTCTTTAAAATAGTATATAGTATACATAGATGAATATATTTTTGAAGCAAAGCGAAGCTATAAGCGAAGCTTAAATATATTTTTTCGTTCATTTTGAAAGGCGACTTGAAACTGTATATCTTCTATTCAAGTTAAATTGTGTCCATTGATATCTCCCTTACGAATATTTTAATCTTTAGAAAATACTTTTTATTTGAATTTAAATATTTTTACCTTCTGCAATTATTAACCTTCGTGAAAATACGCCAAATGACTCATCGAAGAAATCAAAACTCAAGACATCAAGTTTAGTTATGGTTGGCCATCTTTTAATTACTCGCAAAAATAATAAAAAAATCTCATTTTCTTTACGAGATCGTGAGGAACAGCTTTCATGTTTATATTGTCGTCCTATAAACTATCTCCAGTATTTCTTGTTTTATCTCCTCGATTAGTTCCAGGCAAAGCGCTTAGTATATACAATATAGAAAGATATGCGGCAGGCTTTATACTGAGCCGAACCAACTTAATGGCTGCTCTGATTTCTACACGGGTGAAGGATCTCACGAAATATCGATACACGTATACACAACATCTCGTCCACTCGGCCAACAAACCAACATCACGCACAATCTACACACCTATACGCAACTTGAACAAAAAAACACTACAAGATGACTATCAAATAATACATGCTCAATATCAGAAAATAATTATATATGTGAAGTAGCCACAGCCTATTTAAACCATCAGCAATTATTATATCGAATAAAGTAGCTATAACCGGAAGCATATATTTAATAAATTATTATTATTATTATGTTGTTAAACAAAACGAAAAATCTAGAACCGTTATATAATTTGGAAGCGAAGAGATAATTCCGTGTTTAAAGGGCGAATATAAATTGCGCAAGTTGATAAATGTCCAGAAGGGTATATATTTCAAGATAGAATCGATTGAGGAAATAATCTGATTTTATGGCAATAACTTAAATTATACATCGAGTAGCTCTTTAATTCAAAATTTTAATTGAAATTGGTTCAGAACTTGAGCATATGGAGTTACAAAGTTACACCGTTTGAGTCTATATTAAAAAGATGGGTTTGTATGTTTCTATACCGAATTATTTTAATAAAACATATATGCAATCCAAAATTCGAAGCTATTACAACTCAGTCTATCGACTCTCACAAAGTTGAAAATTATGCATGGTAACCTGAATGTTTGAGAGATTTTAAATTGTATAATATAATAATGATGTCCGAGATTATTTATTTATACAATCAAGCAGATAGTCTTGAAAACGGAAAATATCAGTGATATTTCCAATAATTCAAATGAGATTGCAGCGCTGACTTCTGCCACGAACATACATCCTGCTAGAAAACAGATAACTGCAATAGAAGTGTAATATAACGATGAATCACCGTTACTCCAAGAATTATTCGTTTTTAATCTGAATTAAAAATGAAATGTATAATAACTTTACCGTTTTAAACTTTTAATATTATGTAAAACACATTCATTTCGATTTAGTTATTAAACTCATTTCATTTGTTATGATTGCAGATAGAATTGAGACAATAAATGTATACAGGTATATAATAACGTTGTTTGTTTCTAGTTTTTAATCATAAATACGTTATTGCAGTTTATCATAATACTCATTTATTATACAAAAATAAAACGTTCTGACATAAGAATATATAGATGTATTAATTTGAAACAAACCACACATATAAAACCTCCAACATTTTTCGTTCATACGGGTTTTCTACTGTCCACATTTTCTACCCAAGTTATTTTATAAGTTGTTAAATAATTTAAAGCCCCGTACACGATAATTACCTTCCAGACTCAGAATATAGCCTCTATTATATATACCCAACATTCAGTGCTACCTTTTTTATTCTCTATTCTTCTCTCTCCGCTTATATATATAGAGAAAGATTCTGTACGCCTATACAACAAGTTATGTTATAAAATGGTAGTGCTTGTGGACGTTTTATTTTTTATTATTTTTTTTCTTCCTCTGACGTTTCCTATACAAGGTAATCCATCACTGAACATAACTCGACAACTGATCGTATTAACGTTTTCATATAGAAATCACCTATTCTACCTCTATATTGGTAACCTTGCTACCGCGCGAGTATCACAGCAAAATGGATTAACTTACAGAAAATGTTTCATTTTTCTACAAAAAAAGATATCATGATTGGTATACATTTATGATTTATATTTTGTATACCGGTATATTTAAATAAATCCATAAACCAGGTCATAATTTATTCGTGTAAAGCTTCTGCAAACGGAAATGATTCTTCAAATGACAGTATATATATAGACAACAATTGATATTATTTTTAATAAGAATAACAAGCGGGAATATTGTACATGATTGGTGTATATAGCTATGACAAGTTTCTGGGCCACACCCAACCACGTTGTAGATGTAAAAAAGTGGTCTTATATATTATATTGGTCCGGTGATATTGGCGGGTCGAGACTCCCAAAGGTCAATGATATTTAATCTAGTAGCGACGGTCGATCGAATCTCATAAATAAGATTTATATTGCAACTGGACGATACACGGTATAGATTTATGGAGGCGAAAATACGATACCGGGTGGAGTCGAGAAAAGCCATAAGATGCCCCGGGTTCGATCCCCGAAGTCAGAACAGGTCATTTATCCTCATAACCCCGAGGGTTTTCTTTACGTATGTGAACAGTTGAAAGAACGTAAGTAGTCTTAATGTCTAGCCCAGTAAATTAAATAGTGAGGTACTGAAGATTTGTTTGAAATTGTTATACATAATTAATATATAATTCATGGGCACAAAAATCGAAGGTATTAAATTAAGGATAGCTAACTATTACCAAGGGCGTAGGCCAATGTTGCTGTTGATTATTTTCAGTCGTCTCCGGCACAAACTACAACGTTCGCCCAGTGAATTTATAAATAATGATACACTACACATTAGCATTTGATTCAATTAAGAGTGTCATCGCCTACATGCATCTTTGTACTTCAAAAGTCGATATTATGCATAATTTCCAATTCATTATTACACAATTCAAAGTATATTTACATTGGTAGATTATTTCGAAAATTTGGCGCCTTCAACAAGAGAGTTTTCAAATACTGGGCAAAGACAAACCACTGTCGTAAGATTATCGATTTTATTTTCAAAATCAACGATGAATTTCTCCTATAATTTTTCTATACGACATTTCAAGCTTCATTTTGGCAAAAAGTAAACAGCCAAGTTTAATTAATACGATCATTAGTAAAACCTTCAACCCGAGGTAATGACCAATGTTTCTCGTAGATACTTCCACGACCTACGTGTTGCCGAAAACGATTTTGACGTGTTGAATCCACTTTTTCTTCCAACCGTATATATAATATATAAACTAATGCAACCCATTTTTTGTTTTTTTATTTAATGCAATTTCCAATCTGTTCAGTAAGATTTAATTATACACAGAAGTCACTCAGTTGCCTCGGTTGATTTATTCTCGTTTGAGGGCATGATTACACGTAATCAAATCTTCCGTACAACCTATGCACACTGACGCACATTCGTAGAACTATAATTAAATCCAATTATCAATTAACTACATATTCCATCAGTGGTACAACGCGTCTAGTATTGATCCCTTATGTAACACCAGGAGACGAAAACTGTTTACATAGATAATCTTCATTAGAAAATGAGAATTTGTAATTTATTAGGTAAATAGAGTAGCTGATGAAAATTAATAGTTAAATTGGATTAATTTAAAGATTATATATTGATGATTTCAACGTTACAGGTATGCCGATGTGGACACGATCGAAGTGGAATTGGATTTTTTTAAATGAGTGTCAAACGAAATTATATATGCAACTAATGGGAGGGAAGGGAAAACGTATATAAATTTAAGCCAAAGCTTTTTATGTCAATTGTATTTTAGATTATTTGAGTTTGCTGTCGTTTATCAATCAATTTCACTACGGTAAATAAAAAATATTTTTTACAAAACTACTTTATTCTCATTTTTACTATTTGGCATGGTGATTGAAATACTTGTAAAGCCCGCGTAAGAAGATCCTCTACCAACTAAATGGTTGTGGAAAATTTGGTAAATTACAAAATCTGACTACAATTTCGAGGATTCAACACTTTTGACAGAAGCACTTGTATTTCTACACTCAAATATCTGCATTTAAATATAGCGGCGATATTTTTGTTTGCAATATTTTAGTATACCTATAGCTACTACTGAGAAATTTAGTCGTATATAAAATGTAGTATGTTTTTTATGGGGAATACTTGGCCCAAATTTTCTTTTGGGGGAGGGGGAAAGCGACAATTTCTATTTAGGGGATGAATTCCCCGCATCCCCCCAATACAGCCACTGAACATGTGTATTTAATATGTATGTAGAAAACCACCGAACGAAGGAAAATGTGTCGCTTCATTAGGCATACATACAGCGCCTGCAGTTACCACTAGTAGACATATGGGTGCATAAATAATATTCATCGTGCGTTATAATAATTCAAAGGTGTACATAAAAAAATCGAACAGCGTGTGCTGATACCACCACACGATTAAATGCACATTACGGGAGGTTTTGTCATGTGCAAGTGTCGGTGAATCGAAACTACATGTCGTCATTGCTTCTATATAGGAAAGACAGTCGATCGGGACAGTTGGAACGCTTACTAAGTATCCATACAACAATTAAATAGTTATTAGTCTTCCATCATATGAACATATCTATTATTTCAAAATACAAAAACTCTTTAAAACGGTCAGTGTGCAGAAAGTTTTCATTTCTTTTCAACTATTAAAAGTTGGAAAGTTTTTTCATTAAAGCGGTTCACTCACCAGTTTTTCCACTCTCGAGACTTCAACCCAACAGTTTCTATAGGAAAGCACACTAAATGATTTATCAAAGACCTATTCAATCAAACGATATTGCCTGCCAATAGGTTGGCAAAATGCCTCTTATAATCATACGTGTTTTAAAAAAGACAGCTGTTGGGAGTGCGTTACCTTGCGTGGAATATGGGGATTCAAGTTACGAAAAATACGTACTGCGCAAAGAACTTTGAAATAGATAGAGAGAGATAAAAATTAAACGATGATTTTATCATCTAAATGAATTTAGGTGAAGAGGAATCCATCAAATTTGTAAAACTTTTACGTCAAATTATACGTCAAATGTAAATAAGCCTCTGGAGTAAACTTAATTGTACGACCCGGTTAGTTGAATATTAACTGACCATTATTTCATTACCTCATCGGTCGATTTACTCAATTAGCCTAACGGAGTAAAACGAACTATTGAAAACCAGGTTCTGAGTAGATAAGAATCTTCCTCTCGTGCACCACATTTTACCGAGTACAATATTGAAAATATAGCGATATGCAAATTTACATTTCATATTCAAAGTTCAAACCATACTTAATAATTCACAAGTCTATCGATAGTGTCTTAAATTCAATACCAAGAATTTACATTTATAACATGTTCACGACATTAACTCATTTCTCCCATAAAACTTCACACATATCGCTTTTCTGACGTATACCAACAGTCCTATATATCAACAGGTATTTGCGGTCGAACGAGTCTACATTATTGCGTAAAACTATCGCGGTAGTATTCTACAGCCCATAATTACATCTTTAATTTCTCGTAAGAACCTTAAAAGGACAGCTGTTTACCCTCACAACGTCTAGGTCAACCACGGGTCAACACGGTGGCCGTGGTGGCGAGCAAAACCTCAGGGTAGCAGATGCGCTCATCAGGAAGAAACCAGCTGCCTTTCAAGGATCGTGCCACGCGGCAAGGTGGTGAATCTTCTAGGGGCTCGACATTAAAACTCCTAATTAGACACAATATGCAGGTGATGTTTGTGTCGATAACTACTCAGCCGTGCAATCCGTGCATCGCGTTGTAGTCTGCACCACAAACCAAGAACAAAAGCGCCTTCAAGCGAATCTTCGATTTCCGATTTATATATATATATATATATATATATATATATATATATATATATATATATATATATATATATATATATATATATATATATATATATATATATATATTATATATATATATACACTATTTTATACAACTTGTTCTATTTTCAATGGAAGATTTCGACATCCAGTTCGTTATTGAAGACTCTGTCTGGTCTATTCATTGGTTTTTGAAGTTTTTATATTCCGTATTTTGAATAGTGGACATTCTCCAGGGTATAGGAGATCGTGACCTATATTCCCGCACTCCTCCGCGGCGCAGTAGAAGCCATCTCGATAATTCGAATTGAAGGAAACCATGCGGAGTAACATAAGTCACGATGAGCCGGACATATCTAATACAGAATCAAACCCGGGTATTCCTTCTTATAGATATACACATAGCAATCTGTTCTTCGACTATGTCTCCTGGGGGATGGCTTCTAAAAACAATAAAATACTATAATATGTGTGTGTGTGTGTGTGTGTGTGCATCATGTTGAATCACATTTCTGTTTTCAAAGGACAATACACTGGAGCGATTATTTTCAACTCTTGAATGTATAACTCGCGAACTGAAACCATTCTTATATTACACACTACCTTTTGCGATGTTTATACGTACGAAAATGAAATACATTTTGATGAGAACAACAATGAGCGAATTATCCTCGTAAAATTAACAGAGTGATTAGTTTGACATCTTGTAAGGGATACAGCCAATATTATAAATTACAGTTTGTATCCTTTGTGAAAATTTCATTTTCATTACGCTTATAAACATAGAGTACGCCTCATTATCGTCTGACGCTTGCTGTTACATGAAAACAATCTGCATGGCACAGAGCAGTCAATCGATAATTATAAAAAGATGAAATATCAAGATAATTGAATACTAATGGAGTATCGCTGTATCGGTATCGGTAAAAAATAATTAATCATTAGTACAATAACATTTAAATAGTCTCTTAATCTATATGGTATAATAGTTCTAGATGTAAAAATTTAACCGAAATAAAATAGTATCATAGTTACAGAACTATGAATATTGTACATAGAATATTACTTGATGTTATATTCTATTGTGTATATTCTATGTGTACGCCTATTTTTGTTTAATAAACTAATTGTACGTGGTTTGTGAGTAGTGAAATAGAACCTCTTGAACAATATCGGATACAAATTATCTTTTGAAAACAAATCTACGCAAAAAATTATTTGAAAAATGTATTTACATTCGCTAAATTAACTCATGGAGTACATTTCTGAATGTATGAAAAGTAGTGTACAAAAGTGTTGAATGTGAATACAAGTTGGATCTCATATCGGAAAATAATAAAAGTAAGACAAACGAAACCGTTAAAATGGGGAGTCTTTACGCATCTATAAAGTATTTCGAAATAACAAAACAAAAGGGTTTCAACTTTGAAGTCGCTATAATCCATGCCATTATACACTACACACAGGAACCAGGAAACTTATTTGTCAACGAGGTCTTTGAACATTTGTCCGGGTTACGAAGATACTCCCTCTCTTTCTCTCTCCCTCTTTCTCTCTCACTCTCGCATTCTTTCTTGGCCGGGCCGTGGCGTTCGTTGATGGAGGAGCTAATTATCGACGTTTTAATGTGGCCATGGTGACAACTGTTACAACTTACAAACCCATCATCGATCTGTTGCCTTCAGGCTCGACGGACAAACAGAACAAACTTTCCCGTCTTTATGCCCGACGAGAGGAGGCCGGCTCACTTTTCCATCATAAAAAACACATTTTAGCAATTTGATTGTTAAAGCTAGATGTGAAATTACTTCCGAACTTCGTCTAGTTCCACGATATCAGGATTCCTTAACTAATAAAAATAGCCTGCGGCGTGTATGCGATGTTTTAATGAAAAACTGAATCTTTGAAGAAAAATAATATTCCATTAAAAATCTTTTGTCTGACACGAGCTATTTTGCTTAATTTTCTACTATCTTATTTCAGCCAGATAAAACGTGGATATAACCTTATATATTAGGAAGTATAAAGTAAAATAAATTTGTGTATTTTCCCTTTTTTTTCTATGCTGCTAAAAGTGGGAGGGAGCTAGAAGGGGAGATTCGCAAAACGAGACTCGTGTTCGACTTAAATCCGAAATCCCAGCTGGTTTTTGTGTTTGTCGTGTCTCATCATTATCCATCATCATTTATCATATTGATGAATAAAACCTAGCTTGACTGATGTTTTTACATCCAAACATTTCCGACGACGCTCGTTTTTCCATTCCGATGCGTCTATAGCTGGAGAGGAAACCCAAAGCCTTTAAAAAGAACCCTCTTTTGCAAATGACCCAAATAATATATGATAAAATAAAATCCATAGTTTTTAGTGATATCATAATATAGAGAGCGAGTGAGAGAGAAACATCTCAAACGAAAAAGTGGCAGCACAAATTCTGATAAAAGTCGGTAGAATTGCCTAGCTCTTCAGGCGTTTTTCATTATTAACATTTGAATAAGACTCGCTATAGTCACTACACTTTGTTCAAATTAGAATTGACGATACCGATCGACCGTCTCCCCTATCAATTAGCATTAACGGTTGGTAATACCGAACCGCCAGCTCACTCCCATGCACATCAGCGTAAGGCTTCCAACCATTTAAGCTAAAACGGCAATCTCGCGCGCGCTTTATAGTCTACGACTCGACGTCAAGACCAAATGGCAAACGCGTAGAAAGAAAATGTATATTGATTGATATCGCTTATTGTCTTCTCTTCAACAAGGTTTCAATCACATGCAGGCTACCGACGGTTTAAATGAAAATGGTTGCTAATTGCGAAAGAAATGTTTTCTATATACGAGATTCGAGTTCTCGTACTCTGACAGCTGTTAACACTTCAGACATATCTTTGTTCTTCAACGTCCGTTGTTCGTCCATCACCAACACACACACACAATACAAATACATACATGCAGAAAGTAGCATTTATATGGAGGCTATTTCAAGTATAATAGTTCAAGACTAACCCGACTATTAATGATGATTAACGTCAACACTGCAGTTGTTTAGTACGTGTATGGTAGAGTTAACTATTTTTTTGGTTAATAAAGATCGCCAAGCGAACGCTCTTTACGTTATTTGATGGATGAAAATGATTAACAATGTGTATAGAGTATAAGTTGCTTTTTTATTTTGTATACTGTATGTACTGAATGTAATGTCGAGTTTTTCTGGAAAGGAAATTAAAACAAATTACAGCTTGTCATTCCTAGATTTCCATAAAAACCATAGTCTCCCATGTTTCTACAACGTATCAACTATTAATTCCTATTCATAAGCATGAGGTTGTTACCGCAGAATAACCAGCAATTTGATTTTCGCTAAGTAGCTTAAAACTACCGAGCTATTACCGTACAATTAACGAGTACATGTATAGAGAGGAGCTATTTCCTAAAATACCAACGGTAAAGGTATCAAGTAACTTTTATTGCAGTAGCAGAGGCAGAGTGTAGAAATGCTACTTCCGAAAAGTAGCTTTCATATACAACACAGTGATATATTTAGCAAGGATCCGCTGTATATTCCATATAGGAAAGTTTGTAGAAGATCGACATTTTTTACATTTGTGCATCTGGATGGAAAATCAAATCATCTACGCAACGTAGAGCACCCAGTATATATTATATATAAATAATATGAAATATTTTTTCATCATCCTGACGTTATGGTAATAGGCCTATAAATATGAATATTTTCAATAGACGTGATCGTTATTGGCACTCGGATAACACGTCGAACAATTCATCCGAATCTATATCCATCGTTCTATTCACTATTCACATTTATATGTAAAACTGTTGCATTTAGCAAATCTATAGTATTGATCAGCATTGAGTTGTCTATCATTAAACGTTTCGGGTTGGACTTGAAATAGAATGTGAATATATTTACTGATCGAACTCTGGATATGTATAAATGCCATTTACAATATAATTCCAATTCAGAGAATGCACACACATACACAATGTGTTAATGAAACAAAATAACACAAACATTTTCGTGTACACAAGAGGAATCAATTTAATCGGATTTGGTATTTTATTCCGCATTTCCTAAATGAAACTTTGTCAGTTTTTTATTTTTCCCCGCCCCCTATTTATATTTACACATATTTTACAGTCTAGTTAAAAACATTACACGTTCAACGCCTCTACGAACATATACACTGCATGAATGTATGACATATGTGCATACAAACCGGTTCTTCTTCTGCACAAATGACTAATAGTACACGAACGACTACTAGAATTAGCTAAACGCGAGTGTGGGAAGACAGCGGTCAATCAAGACGCAAACAACAAAAAGGTTCACCCGTGACCGGAATTGACCCCGAAGGTTCAACCTCATAATAATACTACATGTCCATATGGAGCGGAAATGTATTAAAAGAAATCAACAGAAAATCAAGATCCAAGAGGAGAATCCCATTCTGTATATCTATATTATGTAAGCTCTACCGCAGGATTGCTGCGATTGAAAATTCAATTTACCGGGTCTTGCGGTTAACCTCTATATAGGCCCGATCTTCACGGTTTTATATCTTGCGATAGAAGAGAATCCTACATAATCTGATTATTATGCAAGCGTCGGGTATAAAGCCGATCTATTTTAAATTAATATAATACCTACTTAAAAAGTAACTTAATTTATATTAACGCAAAGGAAAGAGTAAAACCCTCCCATCAGTACAGAACAATAGCATAAAGCTTTTCTCCTCCCTTCTATAGCTCTCTGTCTTTCTCTCTCTCATCACCATTCCAGAAGAGTTAATGTTCTGAAACAATGGGAGAGGGTGAATGATGGAAGTAACATGAGTCGGAGTAACGACTCAAGAGTAACCCCCGAGGACCAAGACAGGCCTACCATATAATATACAGTAGTATATAGTAAGGTTCACGCTAATAATTATTCATAATCTGACCGTGGAGACCTATAAGAGTAAAAAAAAACGTGAAAATCTAGGTGAAAATATTATAGACCACTTTTGGGTGGGGGTGGGTTCTGTTTTTTGGGGAGGGGGAGGGGAAAGTATTCCCGATATACATAAAGTAGAAGTACGGTCTGTAAAATCCTAGAGCACCAGTATCCATGCTAAGGCAAGGTGGAAAACTCAATTATTTAGCCAGTCTCGGGTATATTTTGTATTATTTCTCACTCCAACGTATATCTTTCTCAAGATTGGATGCAAATATGGTATACGGAACGAAGCCAAGAAGCACAGAATCCTCGCTAAAATTGTATATTCATACCACAAATCCAAGATTCATACGGTTTCCTCCTGCCCTTTATATTCCCTACGGAACCTTAGTATTATTAAAAGATTATTATTTTAATTATCTAGCATGGTCTATCCGCCACTGTATCATCAGACAGGCAGACATTTTGTGAGTTATAATAACCATGATGAAGCCTATCATTGGAAACATCATTGAGATGCTGAGAACAACTCGAGTTTCATTCACACGGCAAGACGTTCAGAAATACGATTGTTAAATAATAGTAGCTCGTATTTTAGAGCGACGAAGGTGATATTTATCAAAGTAATGAGCGGTTGAGTGAAAGGTGAAGGGAGTCGGTTGTAGGATCTTCCATCTCTCGGCAATAGCACGGCACGGATCGTTGCACACTCCACCGAGTTCGGTCAAAAAGCCATGCACACGCGGCCATCTAATCCACCCAATCACACTCAGAGATTTTGATGAAAGAAATTCTATTGCAGTCCAACAGGCGGCAGACATCGTTCCTTATTTAGGGGAGCAATGTAATTTGAACCCGAGTCACATTATTTGATTCCGTGACCAAAAACCTTGCGAGAATTTCGTACCATTACATTGCATTGCAGAGTATTACGCGGAATAGAGAAGATTTGGTTTTACTTTCGTTTGACGTTTGTAACATTGTTTGGTTGTATTTTGTCAGATGTGATTGAGTGCATTACCGGATAATGCATCCAGAACCTCCACTGAATCGCATGTAAAAGAGTTGAAACGTCATTAACAGAGTTAATACTCTGTGTAATTACTGGTAGTCTACAAGAATTAACCAATTAAAGGACAGACGAATAGAAAAGAGTATTGCTTATATATTTGGCAGTAAAAAAATATACTTGCACACTAAATACTTGACCATTGCTGACAATTTAAAACACAGACCAGTGAAAAATATTCTTTCTTTTATTTCTCTTTCATCACTCGACAGATCTTTTTGTTTAGACGGCTTAGCTGAGCTGTTGTGGGTTTCAGACCTCATGATGAAGACGAAGAACTGGAAGAAGGGGTATAAAATATCCTCAATGAAGTCTCTTACATCGAGGGGAATTGCGTTCGCTCGGCTGACCGGTGTACGGATGTGGTTTTAATGTACCCTCCCCTCTCCTCTCAACCCCATACCCCTCGCCCCTCACCATACAACTCACCTTACCATCATGGTGTCTCCTCTGCACCTGTTCAACTCGGGCGCCAGAAGCCTCGAGGTAAAAGAACAAGAAAAAGAAAAATGTATCCGGTCGCTCCAAAAACGTTTCTACATGTGTGTAGATTCATGCAAGTTTAAGAAGAGTAGTCTCTCACAGTCTGTACTGTAGTAGTCAGTATATATAGAGTGTAGACTGACCAATAACAAATGGTGTTGGGGGGGTTGGTGGGCTTCTGACAAATGGGCCTTTTGCCACAAATAAAACACTTCGGTGCCCCCTTTAGTCCACAAACGCTGACCACTTGCGGGTATACTTAGTCTAAGGGCATTGTCTTAGATCGCAGGTGTAGGCTATATTTCAAGGTAAAGATATCAATTATTGATTAGTTAATAACCAGTTCTTGCTAACCTAAACGGTTCTTGATTAATGCACAAAGTACACTCACAAAGTACCTTGTGAAACAATTACACAAACTTCAAGTTGGAAGAAAATGTATGTGAATTTATTTCTAACATTATTCAAGTCGGTATATAAACGAAGACTTATGTGTTGTAATGTAGATACGGATATACATTTTATTAGGTATCTTGTTGTATATATAGCTATGTGGAAGTGATAGCGCGTAATTTCATTCCGTTAATTTGTAACTCGGATACCACCAAGCTATACACTAAGACTACACCTTATAGGTACTTCTTGTAAAACGAAATTACAATTATCAAATGATTAAGTGTTCCCACAGCCCAGCTTGCTAGCTGGAAACAGCAGAGGTAATTACTTTTTAGGGGAAAATGATATCTTTAAAAGGAGGGTTGTGGGGAGGATGGAATGGGATGAGATCGAGGTGCGTGTTTGCCTCGCCAGAATTAGATTATATTTGCTAAATCATTGAAAATGTAGATTAACGTTCGGACTGGAGTTGGTATTATTTAAAACTTAAATGCAAAACACGAATATAAACGAAGTTTTGTCGACCGCGCGAGGCGAGACTGTTGAAGCGTTTGAAATTGGGGTTATAATTCTATTCCAATTTCAAAGTTTTGGAAAAGTTGTTTCTAAAAGAAAACTATACATATATATGTATAGATGTATACAACTTATACATATATATATATATATATATATATATATATATATATATATATATATATATATATTTATTATACCTGATGCTGAGTTGGTTGTTTTGGCGAGGGATCAATATTACCCGCGCCACACAGCGGCGAATCCAGTAATAAGGTCATTTGTTTACATAACCAGAAACCACGATATACTTTTATTCAGAATTAAACACGTCAATTTCAACTTTTGGATACATACTAATTCTGTCATTAAAAAGAATAATAATAATACCTTGTCATCGTACCACAAAGAGATTAAACTGCGTACGTATGTAATCCATCCATCGTTTCTGTACAATTTTCTTTTTTGATCTTTTAACCTTAGCTCCTATTTTAAAATGTAAAAAAAGTGCTCCCGCTCCAGTCAGTATAGCTCTTTTGAAGAATACTTCAACAATGGGAAATATAATTATGGTAATAAGACGGGAGCTGTGTGTGTGTGTGTGTGTGTGTGTGTATGTATATACATATACATATATATATATATATATATATATATATATATATATATATATATATATATATATATATATATATATATATATATATATATATATATATACAGGCCTACACACGCGAAAGAGACAAGTCAAATATCTATCGTATATACAGGCCATAGACACTTCCCTCGGTTATATTAGCTTGTAAACGGGATATGCTTCGTTTTATGGCAATACCATTTTCCAAGATGGACGCGACATAATTCAAAGAGAGATATTTTACTAGTTGAAAGGCAATTGGAAAGAACGGCGGTAATTGAGTAACATAAAACCATCTTATAATATTGCAATGCGTTTCGCAGCATGTTATTTCTTTTAAGCAACTTGACAGGAACAGGCAACCATGTGGATGAGAGCATTGCGTATAAAAATAAAGTAGAAATGAAGAAAAAGTTCGTCTTTTGTGTTTAGATAGGTTGGGTAAATAGCAATGTCTAAGCCCAACACATTTTTTTTTTAAATAATGGTTTTTCTTCGTGGAGTGGAAACGCCCGCATATAATACACAGGCCTATACCTCAGAGTTTAGGGATAAGGGATCCATAGAAAATGTATATTAAAAGTGTTGTGGTAAATTAAATTCAAATGTAAACAGTCGAGTTAAATAATAACTAATGAAATGTCAGGATGTTGACTCAGTACTGACGGCGGTTAATTAATTTTTTAGTTACATTTAATTATTCTTGTTTTCAACACAATTTTTTTCAAATACCTCTTATCTCAAGAATATTTTTAAGAAGCAATTATTATATAAGATGAATGTATATTTAGCGGTGTAGAACAAACTGATAAAATTGGTCTTTCGGAAAAAAATATTCGATTTTTACATCATTCATTATTTTAATCCAGTTCATAAACCAGAAATGAGTTGTGTATTCTCTCAAGATTTCTTTCTTCAACAAAAAAGGATACGCTTCCCTGAGCGGCTAATCTTGTACACATATTCTTTTATAAATGAACTTGTTACAAGCACTTGTGGTAATTACTATAGTACATTTACTACACACTTGGAATGAGCATTACCTAGTATGCAGGCCTATACCTCCAATCACAGGTACGTCGCATGTGAGATTCATTAACATAGGCCTACAGACTACTATGAGAAAGAAATAATTATTTTCTCAGTATAGTGTAAGTGTTTATAAATAGAGTGTTCCCGCCGTCATATTATATAGTTAGGTATAGTATTTTAGAAATAATGCAGCAGACAAAAAAAAAATCACAATGGAATAAATACAGTATAAAAACACGAACTACGAAGTTAATACGTATGTTTAATGAAGTTTAAAAAAAATCCACCCCATAGAAGCAGTGAATGAACTGGTGTATATACGCGCATATGCATGAATTAATAAAATCTCATCTTCCCACAAAAGGAGTGTGTGAGAATTGTAGAAAAGCAATTACTTTATATTATTAGTGATACACACACACATTACATTAGTTCTGAAGAATACGTAAATCATTTACAATGATGTGTGAACAATACACTTTGGTGTATAGCCTATATTTCTTTGTACAATAAACTCTATTCCGTTTTTGTTCTTTGGAGACACGGTTCAATTTTGTATAATATAAAATATGGTCATATATATACATATATATATATATATATATATATATATATATATATATATATATATATATATATATATATATATATATATATATATATATATATATATATATATATATACGAATTCCTCGAGGGACGAGGCTATAACTTATGTAAGACACCTTTGAATTTGGTAAAAGATTGAATAAAGTACAATGTGCGAAAGATGATATATCAAAGTCATTGTAGACACTGCAGCATTTTTATAGAAAATAGTTCAGGAACGATTTCATAAGCTGCCATCAAAACAACATCTCTACTTTAAAAAAGCAATAAAAAACATGTTTTAACATCAAAAAAATTACAATTTCATATAAACGAAATCCTATCATCGGCCAACGTGGACACAATTGCTCCTTCTTGGGTATTTCTCTCTTTCTATCTCTATATATATACACACAAGTATACACAAATTGGCAACGATCTGGCTTACTATAATATATACCAACAGACTTAATTCTAAGTCTATTTCATAGAATATTGATAAATGATAATGCCAATATCTTATTTTGATTCTATACCCTATTATGCTCTAGTATACAGAAGTTCGAACTAACCAAACCAAAACCTTATTCAGAACGCACCTCACGAAAAAACAAGATTAACTGATATAAAGGTTATACACTCCGTAGTCATGGTAATATCGTGATATTAAAGCCCTCTTCCTTCCTCGCACAACGTCTAGTGATGCCTTCTACACGTGAGTTGTGTAGAGTGGTATGCCTATCTATATATATTATATTATATGAAGCACAATATCATTCCTAACAGGAACCATCTTACAATATAAAAATATAAGCCTGCATTTACATAAGAGGCTCAGCCTGACAAGGTATAGGGCGAATAGAGGTATATACGAAAGCTTAACTTTGATGATGCCACGTATATAAGGCGATGGAATCAGAAGATTTAAAATACGGTTTTAGTGAGAAATGTCTCTTTCTCTGTATAATTCGACAAGATGAGTATTAAAATCATCAAACAACAAGGGATAATTAACAAGAGTCAAACCTTATGTTAAATACCATATAAATTATTCACTAGCAGGAATTTTATATGAATGCAATACGGAATTGGATTAATTGAACAATATGTTTTTCATGTTGATATGAGTTTGTCTCTCTTTAACGAGACGATATTAAAAATTTCAAAATTATATCGAAAATGGTAATTATGATTACGGAAATAATTGACGAATATAGGAGGCGATATATACCGCTTCATATAATTATCGTTAATTGCATTACTCGTGAAGGTTTTCAATTAAAATTGTGTAAAAGTTCTGTAATTTAAAATTGAATTATCGTGTACACCCTCCATAAATCTGGACGACATAATCATCACTGAAACTGATTTTAAGTATCAAACAGTGGAAAACACTTCGGCCAACGGGTCGATAAAAATTAGAATTACAAATTCGGGGTGGTTTTATTTCAACAAATTGACCAGACATGTGAAATGGTTCGACCTCCGCGTCGACAACAGGTTTATCTGCAAGTGGCCAACATAACAATGAAAACATTACTATAGTTCAATCAATGAATAATTAAGATATGGTACTGAACTGGATTTTTTCTAGATATATTTTCAAATATCACTCTTCTTCACATTTCGTGTCATCGATCATAATTTAATCGAAACTTTTTAAAAATGAACCAATCCGGACAGTGGAACCACGTATTTGATGGAATGATAAGTTTGATCTCCATTTATGTGAATCAATATGTAGGCCTATAAGTGGGAGTATAAATAAAATGGCTCATTAATAATAAAACATCCAATTTAATAATCAATGGCAAATTATATATCATACATTATGCAAAGAACATAGCTAGATTCATCTCGAGTCAATTACAACATAGCATCGTCATATAAATATAGATTCATATCCAATTTGTAAGTCAATCAGCTTTACAAGCACGTGATAGTATGTGTAGCTATTCTAACTGGAGCAGGAAACAGTAAACTAGAGTTGATACAGTCTTGTTAATGAAGTGAATTGATGGAAAAAACTAGTACTGTGACAGTATCATCTATACTGGAGTATATTAACTATACTGGAAATACTTGAACGCCATTATAAATTGATTGCCGTTAATCTCTTCGTGGAGGAATTATGAAGGTTAAAATAAAGAATTTACAATAACTTGTTAGGTGATTTTATACTTGGTAAGCGAATGTTATACGGAAACTTCCCGAGTTTTGACTGTAAACAAGATGGAGCACAATTAACTTTCAGTAAAAGTTGAACTTCGAAATTAGATTCTTATCACATATCACTCTAATACTAAGAAAACAATATTTCATCGCGGTAACCATCATTTCTTTCAGCTGTATACGTCTAACAGTGTTCCAGCTCTCTATGTTCTCCATCACGTATACCGAAAAGAAGTTACATTGCGGCATCCGTCTGTATACTTACATTTGTTGTGCCTACAGAATATATAGACCACATCCATTCGAAGTTGCTACATATCTCTAGTCAGCCATCTCTCTGTTAGCTTACTCGGGGATAAGGAAGCGATGTTTTTGTTACAAAAGACTCTGGACGAGAGATAAAAAAAGGCACGGGTCGCATTCGACGCAAAATGATGATAACGTATGAACTCGATCAAGTATCGATTGTAAAAAGGTGCTATCATTTTTCCACTCCCCACGTCCGTAGCCATATATATATATAGAGAGAGAAGACAAGTTTGATTTTTTTTTAAATTTTTCGTAGAAGAATAGTATTTAGAGGTTAAAACAGGATAGACCTGCGTTCGCTTGTACATGTATATAAGATTGGATGAATTGTTGATATCTTGGGATCGGAACAAAGGCAAAAGTCCTATATAAACTCAAGTATATATCCAGTACATATACACAGAAGGATTTTATTACCATGTCAATGGTAAATGGGTGGAAGTTTATTTTTGGAACTTTGTTTCCCCCCCCCCCCCCTCGTCCTCCTCCTCCCCACCCACAGGCGAAACAGTATGTGAAGTCGAAACTTTCCTAGATCGATCCCAACTTATATGTATCAAAGTTCTAAAAAATGTAGCTAAAGATTAAGGCAGTCTGCCTAGGATATGGACCCCGTTACTTTTCTAAATACCACAAACTTAAGTATATAGAGATTATAACATTTTTGTTTGTACATTTCAAATACAATGACAATAGGGACCGAAATAGAAAACGCAATTTAAAAATATATTTAATAAAACAAAGTTGTTTTTTCATTATCTTTGTTATGAAAAAGCTATCACATATAGCTGTAGGCCTATATGTTCCAGGGGGTGTATTCACTAGGATTTTTTCTTTCTTTCATCTTTTTTAATTAAATTATTTATAGTCAAAGGCGAGGAAGACAAGAGAATATTCCTAATGCATAATAAGACCGTCTTTCTTATCAATTAAAATAAAATAAACCACATAAAATAACGTGAGAACACAGTATACGTTGATGTAGAGCATGCAATAAAATATAATAATTGTTGCTAATTAGATCTACACAAGCCTATATTACTTCAAATGAGTATAACTAATTATTCTTACTAGGAAACGAAGTTTGGTGAAAAAAACAGCTTCGGTCCTCATAATAGAACCTGTTGAATGAACTATAAAAATCGTTCAGGGGTAAATACCACAAGCGGGTGGCCATAACACCCTCCTCGGTAGATAATATCTCAAACACTACCTGTGCAATGCATGCAGGTCTTTTCCGTTAACTGTTAACAGCGCCGCGACATCGCATGCGGGCGTATCTGGAACGCCATCTTTATTCATCGCATGTGCTTTGGACCTACATGCAGGGGTAGACAATTAGTCCGGAAGAACATCTTTATTCATCACATGTGCTTTGGACCTGGATGCAGGGGTGGGTACAATTACACTGAAATTCAATTGCCAGAGGCAGAACATAATCGTTTCCTCAGATTAACCATTTCATTTTATTTTATAGTTGACAGTTAATGCCTACCTATGAAAATATCTATTTGTATCACACTTTCTGATGAGATGTTTTCCACTACCGGGCTGTATCTAGAATTGTGCCGGTGCAGCAAATTCCACATTATTCAAATATTACAGACGCTCTGTATTAGAACTAGAATGTATAGTTCTACATATATACAACTTGAAGTTTCTAATTTGATTTGAACACTTTTTATTTTAACTGATGTTAAAACTAACAAGTATTACGATAATTTCATATAACTTCCCAGAGTTATTTATAGATGAACTTTGAGCAAAGATTAAAACTACCCTTGTAAATCGTTAAATGCAAAAGAAAATCATTCAGCGTTGACGTTAGATAATTGGCTTACTATGCATATTAATTACGAATTTAGTCATGTTATAAAAACATCGTTATTTTCATTTTCAATTCCAACATCAAAAATGTACATTTTTATTGGTTCTAGAATTTAGATTGTTGTATTATTATTTTTACAAAAAAACTTATACTTCCATACTGATGGTCAAGCAGTAATTCAATGATGACCCGCCTAGCGCACAACCTTCAATAAATCAATATAGATCCCTCATAATATAGCACGATATCCACTTCCCAGTAGGTGTTCATGGTATATAATAGTGTCACAATGGTGTCCATTTCTTTAGTCGTCACGACCAGCCATTACATTTCATTTCCTACATACTATCACATATAGCATCGTTCTTCGGCACGAGTATAAAAAAGATATCGACTTCTTTTTTCAACCCCTGTCCCCCACCCTTCAATAACCCCACGTCCCCAACGACCGCGATTCAATTAGCACGACTAACACATCCAGCTAGTGCACAACGGCAGTAACAAGTGATATGCGTGCTGACAGGCGGCAATTCTCAGCACCACCCCTTATCTCTCTATCCTACTTTCCTAGAGTAAATTTCAACACGTTCATATATAATATACATAAAACAGGGTGACGGGGACGGTGGTAATACAGCTACTATATCAAAAGTAATTTCATCCCCAGTTTATATATGTTAAACTTGTCGCTGCAGTGTGGTACATCCACATATGTACATATGCATGTATATTTATTCGTCTCTCGCTATTTGTTTTTGTTAGTTTTAGTTTTTCAGTTAATCAAGGTTTGCCACTAACCATATGGTAACCATATGGTGACATCGTAATATGAAGTAACTTGATGGTTCATTTAGTTCTCTTTCAAATATTAAATTACAGGATGAACTCTTCAGAAAAAAGATGGGATAATATTTAATGGCGAATCGTCACTGGTTCTGGGACTAGAACTGAGTGATGCATATAGTAGGTTCGTGAATGTTTGACTCATTGTCTACGCGTGATGGTTGAGATGGGATGCAAATGAATATTAACTCATGCTAGATACATACACCTGTTATTATAGCTTCAAACATCTTTTTTGCTTTTGAATTTCTGAAAAAACATTTCATGGAGATATATAAGAAGGGTACAAGATAATCGAAAATACATAAATTATTGTTCGAAAATCATTCTATGCTTGAATAAATGATTCATTAAATAATATGCTAATATTCCATCAATATCTCCTATAGCTCTTCACGATATCATGATTTTTTTCTTACAAAAAGGTACTTTATTATCGAAGATATAGACCAATAAAAGATTTCTTGAAACAAAAAAAATCGTATACAAGCGATTCAACCCTGAAGGTAAAATTTGAAAATGAAATTAACGTGCGTGTTAACAAGCAATCTGTTCGAATATTACTATACAAAATATCACAAATTTATCAAAACGTATTTACGTAAAGCCTGCGCTGCCTGCAGCTGTCCAAAACAGATTAACCGTATCATTCGAGAACACAAGGCGCGCACTTATTTCCGAACTTATTTCCGATCTACCCAATCGTCCATATTATTGCATTGATGTTTAACGACGCACCAACGACAGGCCATATATAACGTCACTCCATCATTCATTGAACGAAACGTATCAACGGGCATAAAGTGTATATGATCTGATAAACGAGTGGTATATATATAGCAGGACCGTGGAGGTAATAACTTACCAAGTTGTAAAAGGTTATCGGTTCATGGTTTGCTGTTGTGGTTGTCAGAAGTTGACGGATTGCGCTGCGTTATGTGCGACATTGCGACACGGTTTATGACTTATACCGCATGTTCAATTACATACAATTAATTGATCATTCATTTATTTGATATGTTTCAACGATTATTATAGGCCTATATACGTTTCATCGTTTTTATTTCTCCGTTTTTATTTCGAGATGAACGAACCACAGGCACTGAGACGACATGTGTAAATAATATACTTGGCCCTTCCACCAATAAATATTTACTTTACACCGATTGGAGGACAGTGAAGTTTTAGAGAACCTGTTTTAGTACTAGTCCTGAAACTCCGGAACCACAATTAAAGTAATAATATAAAGTTACTAACAAATATACATTTTGTTAGAAAATTACAATTTTCTAAATTGATTCAAGTTTTGAAAAAATATTGATTATTAATTTTCATGGGCTTAATGACGCCATGAACTAAGATCTATTGGTGTGATGGAGAAAATTGAGACCAGTAAATTGTTATTAATATTGAAAACGGAGAAGTGTATATATCAGTAGTGCCTATATCAGTAGTGCCTATATCTATATAGTTGAAAATAAGAATGAAATAACCTGGCACCTCTACCAATGGGAAAAATTCATGTCAAAATGAAAAACATCCCGTAACGTGAATTGCTCAACGAAATTTCCAGATCTTATGAATGTAAACAGAAACTTTTTGTGACATAAAATAGCAGATGTATTTTCGATCAATACAAAATCTGCTACGCACCATGTGTATAGTGTAGGCTACTTATAATGTATTGTTGCCATTAAATAATATATATATATTCCAAGATAATGCTCACAATGCTATAATACTAATTCTTTCGCGTGACACTGTCAAAACTAAGAAGATAGTCCAAGTACTTTCAGCAAAAGATTCGTGCTCTATTACATCGTAGCCATGCATTTATAATATACGTGTTTGCATGTACTTATATTATTTGTATAATAAATACGTTATAAAGCGTATATTCTAGTATTATATATAGCATAACTGCTGGTAAACCGAGTATAAAAAACAGTATTAATTTATAAAAACAGGTTTTTATATAATGAGAGTGGAAATATCAACGCGTCTCACATTGTTATGTTGCCATAAACAGAAAATAACAATTTGCGATAATGTGGTAAGTACAAATTAAGCCATCGTATAGGTTATATCTATCGACCACTCCAATACGTTTTACAATTAGCTCAAGAGTACACAATTGGAAATTGGCATATTTTTCAGTAATCAACTCAGCTTTCATTGGATTAGTGATATCAAAATGTAATCTATGATAAAAACGTATAAAATATCTATCAAATAATAATTTTTTCCCCGGTGAACTTTCGATTAACGAGAGTGGAAAAAATACTTCCAAAAGCACTTTACTAATCAATATTTAAAAACATGATTTGTAATAATAACCAATTACAATTGTAACAGTTATATTAAGTCAGACAACCTTTTCAAGTATTACAGATTCATTTATTTCTCGACATTACAGTAATTAAGTACAAATACACGGAATTCAATTTGTATACATTTTTTAAATTTATTCCATTTTCTCGCTCCCATGTTCTTCTAATAACTACGTATCGGTTATTTGCAAGGACATTTATAATTCAATGTAACGACATCAATTTATAAAAGCAGAAAAAACTCTCCGATAAATTTTAAAAAGAACGTAATATGATTAAAAACAGCTATATATTCGGACGGTTTTGGACACAATTTACAATGCTAAATATCTACCTCTATATATGCCTACATCCAAGCATCCACTTTTAGTAATTATAAATGTTATTTAACAAGCTCTACCAACATGACTATAAGCGTATATATATGTATATATTTGGGAGTATATATCACCGTTGGATTAAATATGCGTTTAGTTTGGATTTGACCCTCCTGGTCACATTTTATTACCCTCCGCGAGCGTTGACACCGGGCATGTCCTCGACGTTAATTGCAAAATTATAATTTGGACTAGAATTGGTAAATGGGTTAATTGGACAAGACTATAGATAGTTATACAATGTTAGTAGTGTCAATCAAAAAATATAAAAGTTCTGCCATTTTATTTTATCAATAATTTTCATGCCATAACACATTACAGAGTAAGTTTTCGTACGTTTAACACTCTAAATGAATAAGTATATAACTGCAAACATTATTCATATTCATAGGTCATTAATGTAGGCATATACTCATAAAAACGCCAGGTTACTCAAATATATATATACTTTTCCACATTTGCATTTCTTACGGGATTTCCTTTACCTTGATAAAAAAAAAGTTTTTATCTCTAGTCTTCCTATCCAAGAGATAGCACTTTTGATCTGACTGTCATAATGAGACCTGAAATATATGTTTTCATAATTAATATGTATTCGAGAGGTTGATTGAGAGCCCTCCGCAGGCAATCGTACCAAACACACGGATAACAATCAACCGACATGTTCGATTAGAAACGTTTGTGTACGTGAAGATCCACTTACAACAACCTTTGATCTCAACAACGACCCACCATTAACACCACCCGTGGTTTCTGGCCGTGTAATAACTTGCGGACTTGCCATATCGCTATTGTAGGACTTGTGCAAGTACCAAGCCTGAAGATCGATTATTACATGGTCAAAGTGTAAACGGGAGCATTGATTGTTAAATTACTAGGAAAACGCCATATATGCGTTGTTAGACGAGCGGATAGTAATAGTATGGGTAAAAATGGGTAAAAATTGCTTCTAGTGATACCACTTTAGCACATTTTATGTTTTTTGTTCAAAATGGCTGACCCGATCAAGCTGAAAATTTACAGAAATGTGTATAAAAATGTAATTTAACTTCATGCGAAATTCCATTTTTTTGGATTTTTTTTTTTTTTTCAGTCATGTTATTATAATGAGTATTTTTGAAACGTCTAAAATTCATAAAAATAAAAGTTACCACCCGATAATGCCACAAAACTATACAGAACTAAGTTAGATGAGGAACCATATTGAAAAAAAGTTTGAAGTTGATAGATGTAGTCGTTTGACCTGTGGAGAACCGATAAAAAAACATGAAAAAAAAAAAAAAACGAACACCAATTTTTTCAGTAGGTCTACGTCTAATTGAATCCTCGCTAAAGCTCGTTGAATAATTGTCATAACTTACATATACGCTCTTAGTTCTTCTCTGAAATGTTCCATTTTCCAATGGAGACAAATAGAAATAATATTGGTATCCGACTTGATCAAATTTTCAAAGCGTTTAAAAAACGAAAATAGATATTTTTCAATTTAAAAAATGCAGACGAAATAAATTATCATCATATTTACATTTTCATGAGCGTGAAGGCGTCATTACTATTATGTTAGATAAATTATTTCTTCCCACTTTTGGAAATGGTAGGAAAATAATGAATGTTCAGAGATATCAGATCGAGCTGGCGCCACGCAGATAGGCCTACTTGAAGTCCCGCCTGCAAGAATTGTCATAAAAGTGTAGTTAAATCGGTTGCTCGATCGCGTAATCTGACCCGGGAGGTGAGGGGCATGCCAAACTTCGGTTCGATCCCCACCACCGCCTATCTTCAAGAGGTTTTTCGTAGTTTCCCTCTATAGTCTCAGCTAATGCCGGGATGGTTCCTACAAAATAAGCCACGGCCGGTTACTTCCCATTACCCAAGAAACCTTCATCTAATCATCCCATCATTTCAAACATTCATCCGACGCCAATAGATGTTAGTTATCATACAGTACATCGTTAAAAACCAATACAAAAGAAAAGCTAAACTATGTCAAAGAACGAGCCGAACAATATCAAGTACAAGAGAATAAATTCTAAATGACGATGTACTACAGTTTTCATTTTGTTGTGTATATTTATGACACATTCTTCTTCATAAAAAGGTACGAATTTCTGTGATGTTGACACAATTTTCACTTGATTTTATTTCAACTCAGCTTTCAATTGCATATCCTATCTGTAGAGTACGAGACTTCAAAGATAGCTCAGCTTATGATTGCCCTTCTTCTAGCGCAACTACAAAAACGTTATAAAATGTCACAATCGCAACACAAACAGAACATTCTATTTTTCATCCGAACTGTTTTCGAACATTATATTCCTTAACTGTCAAACGTCGCGATTGTACACTAGAACAATTACATCAACAAACACCACTCTTACAGCAATAAACTCATATTTATATAGCAACTTCAGAATCACAACCCCTCCTCCCTCACCACTACAGACATTAGTAAATTGAAATTTCCAACTCGAGGATTATCCTTGTATTTAGTTTGTTCTAGTTTTAATCAAATCACGGGCTCGATTTCCTAAACCAACTACAACCCATACACCAAAGGCTAGTTATACAATAAATCGCTACAACAATGCAGCCGGGGACGTAACACAGATGTGTACAATAAAGCTTAGTCCGGCTTTATTAAGGTTAGAGAAATGGGCGGGGGTGATGGGGGAGGTGGGACTTAAATCTGATGTATTAAATTGAAAGGCGAATGTATACAATTGTGTAATACTCGAATGACCAAAGGATGTAAGTACGTTCATTACACCTCGAGTAATCCCTTGACGATTCGGTCGCCTGACTACTATTGCATGGTAGAACGCGTGTATAATAACGTCTACACCAACATATGGTGAGAATTCACTCGACAAACATTTCCATGTGAATTAATAATAAATATATTATTAAAAATATATAAATATATACTCATCTGTAAAGTAATATATACGTAATTAGTTACTACGTTAATTGTAACGTTGTTACGAATGAATAAAACAATATCATGTTTATAATTGATCTGGTTTTTGCAGTACTTTTCATATATCAAGTCATTAAAAGTGAATGTATATAGGCCTATACGAGTGGAATCCACGGAGTTGTAAATGACTTCTCGTGTTAAATGACTTGCGGCCGTTGTACTTCAAGGACCACTAGATGGGCAACTACCCTTGTATTACTTCTTTCTCACGATTTACTTATGTATCAACCATATACCACGCTCGGTAAATAAAACATTTTTATGGCAGTATTTTTCTGTGCTGAGGGTGATAAGCTCTAGTATCTAATGAGAAGCTTTCTACAGCATGCACAGATTCTCAAGTTGCCAACACAGCAGCCTATTATAGGGCAGAGACCTATTCTCTCGAGAAAGAAAACGCGTTCAAGAAACAAAATTAATGTTGTTTGTTACGTAACGTTGACATATTTTCTCAGCTTCGCTCAACAACAGAAAAAAAAACGCTCGTAACAGATTGTCGCCAAAATTCTTTGGGTATGAACGCCAATATCAGTGTTAGAAAATCTTTAATCTCCTCCAATAGAAACTGAGTCTTTTTTACCCTCCCGTGCTCGAGGTATATATAAAACTTTTAATTTGACACAAGAGTACGTTGAAGAAATAGAACAGCTGTATGTTAAAAATGAAACAATGCAGAGAAGAGAGTAAAGGTAGGTTCATTGGTATACGTAACGCGGCGTTTGAATTCAAACGGTACGTGAGTGACATCCAACGTGAAAAAAGAAGAGATAAAAATTCATCTTTAAATAAATATATAAAATTGTTCTCTGCAGTTTGCTGATGTAACTTTTGCACTGTCATGAATAAAATAAAGTTTGCTTATATACTGTCTGGTGTTGCCGAAGAATAGCTTGTTACCCCCTTCCCTGTACACACCCACCCACACCTAAAAACCTACTTTCGTATTTTCCCTCATTCCCAAATAGATATACACAATCAAAATTCTCAGCAACCGTATTCCGTATTCACATAGAGCAACAAAAAATCCACTTTCGTGGGTGAAAATAAATTTGGTAACGTCTAATGGCGTTTTCCATGGTCTTGCTACCGGGGTTCTATATATGCACAAAGAATTGGTTGCCTTAACCCTACCAGCCGCCCGAATAGGTAATGCGTGTCCCCTCTTGGGGGCCATTGGATATCGTCAGCATTGAAATTTATCTTCAGATGTGTAAATTATTACGATTCAGTTGAGCTGGAGAAGTTAAACGCTTCGTGGATAGCGGCCAAACCAACCTTACTGTTTATATAAGTCAACTATTTATAGGGTCGGGCATTTTAGACTTAGATAGTTTCACTACTATGTTGCTACTACTAACTATAACTATTCCACAAGATAAATATTTGATACTCCCTAAATACTAGTCGATTGTCTTTCCGTTTTATAGACAAGAATCGGAGAACATGTGCACATGTGTGTTTGTTACTGTGTTTCCTTCATGTTGTACCGTCGTATCTTGAAACAACAATAAACTTTGAAAACTAATATTCATCTTGAAACTGTTTTAAGTATAGAAAAGTGTTTCAAGTTGCTTTCACGAATAATTAATTTTGTCGTGTCTTATGAATTGTCAAGTTTTAGGAGATTATATTTTATGAATTAAAATTAATCGTCCTTATTTACGGTACGATGAAATCTCGCAACTAAAATCTCCTTGGAACTTCCGAGTCAACATTTCAAGAGGGGAAAAAACTTTTGATAGCCTTCAGTATTTTATGGAGCTTATATGATTTTTTTTATAAAAGAAAATATTTGTACATCAAAAAAGTAGATAAGAAAGTAAATAAAAAACTCTTTCTGTCAAGAAAGCTGCTCCTAAGGTAATATAGGTTTGTAAGACTTCGACATGCGAAGATATACAAGAGTGTATAATGAGACTTCAAGGCAGGATTAATTAAATGGAACAAATTTGAAATATCACAAATATTGTGGCTCTTCAGAATACTATCTTATGGAACATTGATATATCACGGAATGATGTCAGTATTGAATTACCTGAATGTATGTTATAATATAATAGTACCGTCTAGCGTAGGCCTATACAGTTACCTCACCACCATCCCCATACACCTGCAGTAGTTTGATAGTTCGAATCGAATATAGAGATAAAAGCTATTTTATCGACCAACTTGATCGTATAAACATTGCTTGTGTTCTCAAACCAACGATAACTCACCAATGAGAGTCAGGCTCTGATAAAACCATCAAACGAAAAATTAATTATAAATGTTTTCTGATGGGAACAGAATATGCTTTCCATTTGAAATTAATTCCCATCGTTCATTGTTTTCATAAAATCGTTTCTTTGTAATTCTCTTGCACAAGTACATAACAATAAAATCAACGCATTGTTATTAGAAGAGAAGAAACATTTTTTTTCATACACTTGCTGTCTCGTTTGTTTCATAGTTAATAGTTAAGTCGAGTCCTCCAAGGTAATTATAAATAGTAAACATAGTATTTAACAAAGATTGTAATTAACTATTAACTTGTACTGTTGTTAATTATGCGGTCGAGCGACACGCAGATATGTGGATGACAATAATAATGGACAAACGATTATCTCTTATGGGTTTAATAATAAACGATAACCATCCATAATGTGATGATAGTGTAGCCAATAGGAAATTACACTAGTTAGCAGTTATTATAAAACACGCATCCTCAGACAAAGATCTAATAATCCTCGACGCACGAACGTTCGCGGTTTTGATCAACCGTCCCTTCTACTTATTATCGCTGACGATCAGACAATTCGAGTCCTAATTTGAGGTAGACATAATACCCACTTCGAACTCATAATGAAACTATCACCATTCAAAGTAAAGGGATAATCTAACTTTAATACACAACATTGTCTATAGGTATTCTATAACGCTGTCTCAGCCTATTATCAGGCTGTGTACACTTCCTCTCCCTCTCGTCTGACTTTCTTCATGGCTAAATACCTTATGGAGAGATGTAGCAGGATCCTAGGAATCGTTACACGAAGTTGGTAATCTCCAAGGTATAGCTTTCAAGTAATAAAGACGATAAAGAGGTAGTTGATTGTAATAAGTTCAGAAGGTGGTGAGTTGAAAACTTAAAGACGTATTTATAAGGGATGGTAATTTATATAATATTACTTTGAAATTTATATGGACTCTGACTTATTGAGTTATTGAATCAAGTGGAGTGGCACAGCTATAGAGCAGGTGGTTTTAAGTTTGTGTGAGATCGCGGCTGGTTGTGGATGGTGGCAGGAAGAGGGCACTATCCATCTCTCCTTCATTGAGCGATGAATTTGTCACGAGAAAAGTGTGTGAGTGAAAAGGAGAGACAGAGAGAGGGAGTGTAAGGAGAAGAAGGGTTGGAAATGAGGGTTGTGTCAACTGTCAAATTAAATAAGGAATTTCTTCATCCACCCCTACAGTTCTCTCTCTCTCTCTCTCTCTCTCTCTCTCTCTCTCTCTCTCTCTCTCTCTCTTACGTGCTTTTTGTGAGACATTCAATTATTAATATTAGACAGCAAAACGATGATTTAATATGTTCATATGCGAACCTACCCTTCGTAAAATAGATGGATTGTCTTTGACGAAAGCTTTTCGTAGATTAAGCCGATTCTACCACTTTTAGAATGTCTTTGACACAAAGACGTATGGGTATTTCTATAGATACGATAAGCCTCGGGTTGTATTCATCGATTACACCCCTATTATGTCAGAAATTGTACAATTATAGGCTTAATGTAAACTTCCATGAATAACACTTCTCAAATTCGATGTACACCGTACCTCGTTATACGTAATCCATAAAATATAACGACGAACTAAACCAGCATGATAAATTAAAATATCGCGATGTTAATGATGCCTGCCTGTGTTAATTTGTGTATATTATTTTCTCTCCACTATGTAAATTAAACTTGAACGTCCAAAATAATGGCAGAGAGGACAACAGGACAGGAGGTGCAAAACAGAAGAGAACATTAGAGAAGAAAATCGAAGATACTTTAGATAGAGGGACGATGGTGAAATGACAGAGAGAGAGGGAAAGAACTAGTTGGAAGAGTAATGGAAGAAAAAAATAGTTCTGAAAATGAAGAAACAATGCTTAGAACTGGCAGACACAAGAGATAAAAGAATACTGGATGCCCTAGAATCGGTGAATAGAACCACCCGCTGCCTCAACTTTTACAACGGTTATCTCGGATGGATATGAATAACGAGAACGATCACAGTAACTATAGATTAAATCGTTAAAAACTTCTGGATGATAATTGGCATAGTTTAACTTCATTATGATCATAAACAACCGTCAACTTTTATCTTTGGAAATTATCTCAGGATATTCCAATATATATATAGGCCTAAGTTTATATATAAATATATATATATATATATATATATATAATATATATATATATATATATATATATATATATATATATATATATATATATATATATATATATATAATATATATATATATATATATATATATATATATATATGTATATATATTATATATATATATATATATATATATATATATATATATATATATATATATATATATATATATATATATATATATATATATATATAAGATGTATTAGTTGCAAAACTAGCTATTGAAGAGCGAAATCTTTGATCCTCACCTCTCACAAATATATATAAACAACATCGCATAGCGTACGTGAGGAGGCTACGAAATTGAGTGTTAAAAAAACCAATAACAAAAAATCGAAACTGGTATATTTAATCTGTACAACCGAAGCCTCCACCAATTATCTATCTCATAGATATAATCTAAAATATATGAAAAACCGGCGCTTATTTCCTATGTATATCATGTAGCATTCAGGTACCGGTATTGTCGTACGAAAAGTTAGTAGATTGGTATAGCATACTCTAGTCTGAACAAGATTAGAGATATGACAATTAACAAATAGTAGGCATATATTTTATAAAATCTTAATACATATGTCGAATGACTGTTGACTGAAAAATGTCGAATAAAAATTGCAGATTTTTTCAAACATTACAAATCGGTTAAAGGCCAATAAATCCTATTGATATCTTAATTAAAATTGAACTATAACAAAAAAAATGATATACATATACTTCAGACGCACTGTCTGCGTGCGATTATACAAACGATATCGAAATATATCGAAGTAAAAACTCGTCAAGTATTACAATCTACTTTTGTATATTTATCATTACGGATTCGCACATTTATTATATTCTTAATACAAATCGAGCAACAGAAGAAGACGAAGGATAGACGACGACGACGATAGATGAGCGAAGTAAGGCATGGCGTCACGGCTGCCCGGCCTGAAGAAGTTTCATGCCAACAGCTTTACATAATTATTAAGCTGGAGGCAACGAGAATTATCATCATCAGCGTGACGACTAATTTCAAAACTCGCTATTATAAGATCTGCTTATGGGTGAGAGAGAAATTCTTTTTCTTTCAACCGACGTCGATAAAAAGGTGGTATTAAATACGTTAATATTCATGGGATTGCTAGAATCTTCATCATATTTCATTATTATTATTAAGATAATTTTATATATGGCCAACCTGGAATACCATTACAGTCATAGTAACTATGTATGAACAGAAATGCTTTCGAAATTCGAGATATTGTGACAACTCTGTGGGGGCCTATATCACGTAGTAACTCCCGGGTTGAATCACATTTCGACGAGTTTTTAATTCATATTTAATTATGTGTGCACAACCAGGTATGTATTTTTTGAATCATGTTTTACTGTATTGTGAATTCAGATATCGTACCCGGAAAAGTTATATCTTTTGTCTTCACCATTATCAATGTTATACTGGGTTATCATTCTTGTTGATTTTTGCGGTACGATAAAGCATTACCAACAAGAGCACTATTAAAACGTGATGTGTGTAAGTACAAACTTGCATGACACTATAATTGTGAGCAACAATTGTCAGTCATTTGTTACTCGGAAATAGAAACTTAGATAACATTAAATCGAACGGTGGACGCTAAACTTCTATGCACAAAGTGAGACGTTAAAAAATAAATAGCTGGGTTTTTTGTAAGCATCCCCCAACTAGTTAAAACATAGTACCATTCAGTTCGTAACAAATTCAATACTTAATTTGGGGTACCAATATACCTAGCTTAGGCTATACCCCACCAAATAGTGATTTGTATATACTTAGAATTGCAAGTACATTACGTAATCAAACAGATACTTAACCTAGGGGGTACCATTATCTAGTAAATTACTCCTCAACCAAAATAACGTATTCGATTGTACACACATTATAAATAGTACCAGTATCATGTGACGTAATCTACACTATTTTTGGTAGGGAGTAGTAGTGTTATAGCAAGGTATTTGGATACTCCCCCATGACTTCAACTATGAGAGTACCGTAGTGTATTATTGGGCATGATAGTAGTTTTATTACATAATGCGTATGCAAAAAATACACTATTTTTGGTAGGGAGTAGTAGTATTATAGCTAGGTATAATTTGGATACTCCCCCATAAGTATTCATATCCATGTTTTGTGTTATCTAACATGATACTAGTACTATTGTATGTGTATACTTTGAAATGCACTATTTTTGTTGGGGAGTAATAGTATTATAGCTAGGTATAATTAGGATACTCCCCCATAACTATAAGTATAAGAGAAGTGTATTATTGGGCATGATAGTAGTTTTATTACATAATGCATATGCAAAAAATACACAATTTTTGGTAGGGAGTAATAGTATTATAGCTAGCTATAATTTGGATACTCCCCCATGAGTATAAGTATCTTATATTGTGTTACGTAACATGATACTAGTACTATTTATAATTTGTATACAATCAAATACACTATTTTTGTTAGGGAGTAATAGTATTATAGCTAGGTATAATTTGGATACTCCCCCATAACTATACGTATATGTGTATTGTGTTACGTAACATGATACTGGTACTATTTTCAATATGTATACAAATGAATACACTATTTTTTGTAGGGAGTAGTAGTATTATAGCTAGGTATAATTTGGATACTCCCTCATAACTATAAGTATAAGAGTAGTGTATTATTGGGCATGATAGTAGTTTCATCACATGATGCGTATGCAAAAAATACACTATTTTTTGTAGGGAGTAATAGTATTATAGCTAGCTGTAATTTGGATACTCCCCCATAATTACACGTATCTGTGTGTTGTGTTATGTAACATGCTAGTATAATTCATAATGTGTATACAATAAAATGAACTATCTTTGGTAGGGAGTAATAGTATTTCAGCTAGGTTTAATTTGGATACTCCCCCATTTGAAATATTTTTGGGGATTTATGAAACACCCTATATCTACTCATAATTATCATATATAAATATCTACTCATAATTATCAGGTGAACATTATAACTGCATACTAATACATTAAAGTGTGTTTATCTGGGGGAGTAATATCATTATGGGCATAATAGTTTTACTCTCAACACTTTTTTTAACTTGTGAAGTGAGTAATAACATTATATGGGGAGTAAACTTATTTCATAATGGTTTTACTGGGGGAGTAGTTCTATTATATAATGCTTTTACTGGGGAGTCAACTTTTCGGGGAGTAAAAACATTCTGTTACACCGGTATTGTCGTACGAAAAGTTAGTAGATTGGTATAGCATACTCTAGTCTGAACAAGATTAGAGATATGACAATTAACAAATAGTAGGCATATATTTTATAAAATCTTAATACATATGTCGAATGACTGTTGACTGAAAAATGTCGAATAAAAATTGCAGATTTTTTTCAAACATTACAAATCGGTTAAAGGCCAATAAATCCTATTGATATCTTAATTAAAATTGAACTATAACAAAAAAAATGATATACATATACTTCAGACGCACTGTCTGCGTGCGATTATACAAACGATATCGAAATATATCGAAGTAAAAACTCGTCAAGTATTACAATCTACTTTTGTATATTTATCTTTACGGATTCGCACATTTATTATATTCTTAATACAAATCGAGCAACAGAAGAAGACGAAGGATAGACGACGACGACGATAGATGAGCGAAGTAAGGCATGGCGTCACGGCTGCCCGGCCTGAAGAAGTTTCATGCCAACAGCTTTACATAATTATTAAGCTGGAGGCAACGAGAATTATCATCATCAGCGTGACGACTAATTTCAAAACTCGCTATTATAAGATCTGCTTATGGGTGAGAGAGAAACTCTTTTTCTTTCAACCGACGTCGATAAAAAGGTGGTATTAAATACGTTAATATTCATGGGATTGCTAGAATCTTCATCATATTTCATTATTATTATTAAGATAATTTTATATATGGCCTACCTGGAATACCATTACAGTCATAGTAACTATGTATGAACAGAAATGCTTTCGAAATTCGAGATATTGTGACAACTCTGTGGGGGCCTATATCACGTAGTAACTCCCGGGTTGAATCACATTTCGACGAGTTTTTAATTCATATTTAATTATGTGTGCACAACCAGGTATGTATTTTTTAAATCATGTTTTACTGTATTGTGAATTCAGATATCGTACCTGGAAAAGTTATATCTTTTGTCTTCACCATTATCAATGTTATACCGGGTTATCATTCTTGTTGATTTTTGCGGTACGATAAAGCATTACCAACAAGAGCACTATTAAAACGTGATCTGTGTAAGTACAAACTTGCATGATACTATAATTGTGAGCAACAATTGTCAGTCATTTGTTACTCGGAAATAGAAACTTAGATAACATTAAATCGAACGGTGGACGCTAAACTTCTATCCACAAAAGTGAGACGTTGTCAAGTGGGCATCAAAGCAGATGTGAAATCAATATTGCAAACAGCAAACACCATATTTCTCTACTATTACTGAAGTTTTACCAGAATTTAGAAGGTGGTCAATCTTTGTCTCTCCTGGATAAAAGTAACGATCGGTAGGCGTACATTATGTATCCACTCTTTCGAAGCAGTCATTCGAATGAATGATACACATTGTCTAATTATAAAGATGTAATCATCACAACAAAATATCAAGAAAACAACAAAATGCTAATAACTCGACTGTCACCGTTCCTCAACGTAACCCCACCCACCGACAACGCAACAGGCTTACTCATTTCCACAACCGTTTAGGTAAATTACAATTGCGAACTTTCTTTTTAATTTGAATAACAATTAATGTGTAGCAGGAAATTGCAATAGATATAAGACTACACTCTGGTACAGGATCACGTCGCAGGGTCGATAAGTAAGCCTAACAACTAAGCCTATTGCCTTAGGATGTTTTCCCAAATCTTTCGTACACGCTTCGTATATATAGCTTGCTTCTGTACACATTTGGCTTTTAAATCGACTTTAGCTATTAGTCGGTGCAAGTTATGTAGAGCCTGATGGCCAACCTCCGAAATACGTTCATAATACCGATGGGATTTGTGGCGTGTATGTATATAGCTTGTCTTTGCGGGTGACTCTGAAGACAGCACTACTTACAGCCTAATAATAAGCTGTGTACGGTGTATAACAAGGGAATAAATTAAAAGAAAATCTATAGGTATACAGACCAAAGATTATATCATATTAAATTTCGCGTTATATTTCGTAGAGCTCCCACCGAAAGAAGTACATGAAACAGGCCGAGTGCTATGAAGCGTTATCTTAAAAAAGAGGTTGCTCTTCACTTTTTTTACGGTTTCTGATCTTTAACGGACATTTTCAAGCCTTATGGCATCAGTGCAGAGGTTCAACTAGGTTTTGATTTTCACACACATACACTCAAGTCTATCTAGATGGATGTGCCACGACCGCAGAACCACCCACCACATTTAAAACTTCTCGAGTTTGCTTCCGAGTTTTCGTCCATTATCCAATCTAAGGATTAAGGGTAAAGGAGGAGGGCGGTTAACTGTTGGCATATAAACGAAATCATACCCTCCTTCACTCTTGAAAATCCTTCTACTACAAATATGCGTGCGCATACTTGAATGTTCAACTCCTTTAATCCCATGCTCGAAACACAATAGCTAAGCTCTGTATGGCATGCCTCGAAGTGTGACGGAGGATTATCTCATTACACTTCACCCTGTATGAGGTGTAATCGGTAAAACATTATTCATACCGGTACTCGAAATATCTCTCAATATTCCGAGAGCAACATCGTATAGATTGACAATTACTTATACTGAGTGTCAATCACGTTCCATAACCGAGTTAATCAAACATTTGTCGTTCAGCCCTTGTGCTGTACAACGTCATATTCAATATAACACACGACATAATGACAGGGTTGAGTAATGTAGTGGTAGATATAGAACTATATAACTTACTACCAATTCTGATTGCGTGCTATGATAGCGATGCACAATCGTACTACAAATCTACTTGTTACAGGCGATTAAAGGAAACTATAGCCATATTTTAATTAACTACAATCACGATAGTGTAGCAAAGCATGAATTATCAACGTCAATCTCGAGTATATAGTTAACTAAAAAAACGAAAAACTAATTCAACATCGAACCACAGGAGGCCATTTGCTAGCCTATACATCGGAAGAAAATTATGCAAGTTCTTTTTCGGTCTAATAATAAGCCCTTCTAGAAAAAAGTGGCAAGCTTTTTCACCGTGGTTGCCTGGTTGGTGGGTTAATGGTTTGATTAAACCATAGTTTGTACAATTAACATGCGCATATCTAGGCCTAAGTAGGCCTATACGGCCTATAGATGTATACACTATACACTAACACAAGGTGGAAAATTCGGATGAAAAATATTAGAAATATAATATTAATTAAGTTTTTACGCTATATATATAGAAGAAAGACGAAAGCGTGGTGTTTAATATTCGAAAGAATATGCGGACGGCGGATAGAAAATTAACTTTTGATATGCGCTTGTATGAAAAACAAACTATACAGGCTAAACGAGTAGGCCCTATACGACGTCAATTAGGAAAACTGTCAAGGTTCTCATTTTGTACGGTACGTGAAATCATTTATACCTATTGTATATCGCCATTACATCGAGATTACTGTGTAAATAATTCACGCAATTTTCAATACTGAAACAATAAATGAAATATTCATGTATTCTGATACGTCTGTTGGCTATATCCAGGTTTAAATTAATAAACGCCAAGATATAAGAAGTTGCACCATGCATGTGCATTTTCAGAAAATTTTCCTATTCGTGTGAAAAAGAATTCAAAGATGAAATTATACACCATAACCATGGTATAAGCTAACGTACCGCGGTATATCAAATCATCGCCAGTAATGGATTTAAACTCAGCAAAGTCTCCGCATTCAATTTGAATAGATTAAATTGGATACTCAGTACCATACATTACTATAAGGAGGTATTACTTATTGCTATTACTTCTTAAGCCTGTTAGGGTTTGTAATAGCGCATACGTATATACCACATATTGAATATACCCCACCGCCATGATTATATTGCTCCTTTTGGGAAATCTTAAAATATGCAACGTAATTAAATAATAGCATAATACAGTAAGTAATACTGCTGAACGCAGAGAAGTGATATCAATGAATGCATAACTGATGATGGAGATCTTTTGTGAAATATAATCAAAAGACGTTCAAAATAGAAAGAGAATACACAAAACAACAAAGCGAATGAAAGCACTGAAATTAGATATCAAGTCTGCATATTGCTCTCAACTATATTACATATAGTCTGACAAAAGAAAAAAAAACGTCGAAGTAAATCTTGTTCTCTAAGAAACGAGGCAAGCTAAGACTAAGTAGAGCACCAAGTATATAGCATTATTGCCTGTATGGCGTATGTATGGAGAACGATCGTGCATATCCCTTGTCTACGAGAATGTAGTATAAAAGTATACTCTCCATTAGATAGAAATAGATCTATTCTACTGTTGATGTTATTACATTAGATTCAAGTAAGACAAAGTAAGACACTTCATTTGCATACTCTCTTATATATTATGTGCATGTGAAAAATAACACTTCCTCACTTTGAGGAGTGAATAAATACACGTTATTAGGAGAGGAAATCCGAATGTAATTTGGAATCATGGATAGAGTGTGTAACAAGATTCGATGGGTGTAGTGTGCACCTGACTCATTTTGTCGAACTCATCACATTGGAGAAAATTACTTTATATGCAAAACATCTAAACTTTTCTAAATTAAGGTGAACGTACAGACTTTATATTGGAATGAGAGCTTTTGAAGAGTGCTGGATATAATGAAGGAATAATTAGGATTATAACAGAAGACAAAAGATTTTATAACACAAATTATCAAAACAATTGTCGTACATTTGTGTGATTGTATTTGGTTATAAATGAGCACTGAAAAATTCGTCTGTCTGTTTTAACGTAATCAAATTGGACCACTTTTGAGAGAAAAAAAATTCAAATTTTGAAAAAAAAAATAAAGAAAAATGGTTAACCCAGCCGGAGAGAAATGTCGGAACTATTCAACTTTCTACTGTCTCTAGGTAATGTACGATTACTCTATAAATTAGCAAAAGTGATCACTTCGACAGTTATTTTCATGGTTTTCGAACTCCACGCCCATCTCACAATGACAATGACAGCTTTTCCATGTTATACATATTGGATTCGTTTCTACTTTGCTTTTGCAGTCAACAAATTATTCGACCGTTAGCGAATGTTCATTTCTAGAATTTAAAATACACCTCTATTGAACCAAAGTTATCGACGAAACATTGAAAATAAGCTTTGAAATGCCCATATATAATTCAAAGTTCAACCTCAGAGACCCCATATATTGAGCCACGCCGAAATACGGTAAAAATAATTATGACATTCAGTTTTTTATGTGATCAATGGGAGCTTGTAAAGGGTTACTAAACTTTTGTTTAGTATATATACCTGAAATTCCTGTAGTGCGTATATTTACTACCGAACACCAGATCCATCTATAAGCGAGGAGCGAGAGAAGAAAAAGTTATGTGGTCAACCACAACCCTCATTAAACCAATAATGTGGCCACGTGACCACAAGCTGCACACGGAACAGATGACCAGCTGTATACGATCACAAAGAGACCATAAAACGATTTTCTTACTCTTCGTCCATACCATTTTCTTATCTTAAAATTCATGCATTTGCTATACTTACGATACATATATATAAAAGCTTAAGTGCTCAATCCACTCATTTATATATCGAAACATATTAGAAATACGATAATTAATAATAAAGGAAGATTTTATTCGAGATACACAAAGTATATTTCACATTCACGATGCGGAAAGCCACTTAACCTCGAGTGGGTTTGAGGTTATGGTTGGTGACTTATAGGGACATCTGTCTCTATTAGGTCTAAACACCATACCAGGCAGACTATGCTCTACTGATTTTTAAAGTTTTAATATAAAAAAATACGTGTAATATAGTCTTCTAAAGACCTGCTAACTTCACACTTGTAAGGATTATCCTTTTCTGAAAAGATGAAGTGCATTATGCCATAAAGTACGTGAGAGTTTTCCTCTTTTTATTGCCCCCCCCCCCCCCCCCCCCCCCCTCCATCCCCGGAAGGTTAATGTATATACACGCGGCCTGCATTGACTTAGCTCTCGGTATACTCTAATTGGCCGCTGCCGCAGTTGACCTTTCAATAAAAGGAGTCAATTGATATTCAATGGGGTACTAGGGAACACCGAATATTAAAGCGAAAAAATAATTTAATATTCAAGAATTCCGTTTTATATTCCTTGTCACATTCACAGTCTTAAAAAAACAAGTACGTTGAAATGTCAATCCAAAGATCGACTGAAGTATACCGGTATGTTTAATACTATTGGTACGGGTACGGGTAGTCCAAAATTAGATTAAATGTACGGAATATTTTATCACTAACTGTTTTATTTTTGAAATTGTAGGTTCATTTAAATAGAGAGAAGGATGAGGATATATGAATTATAATATATACGTGTGTGTATAATGAAACTCGACTAGTTTGAAACAATGAGAATAATTGGCAAACTGCATAATAATAATTTATTCAAAGTTGACTTTTGAGTAAAGAAGAAAATAAACAACAATGCCAAAGTTAAGATGAAGCGAATAAAGTCCCCGGGTTGCCAGTTTCCTAGTTGCCACCCCCGTTCATTATCATACAAGACAATCTAATATTTCATCCCCTACTTTTCGGGGGTGAGTTGTTGGAACAAATTAACTGCGCATACGAAAGTAGGTTTATCAACCTAGTTGCAACATCCAACTCGGGATAGAGACTACATTATACTAACACATAGTCTCATATATTATGTATAGCCAACTTTTCGATCAAAATCATGGCCTTAATACGGCAATAAATCGTAGTTTAACGTCAATATCCTCGATCGAACGCGACATGGATAACAGCCCAAGATTATAATACCGGGTGTACGTGTTTGGTTAAAAATTGCGCGACGGGCCACAGGAGTTGGAGACAGGCTGTAGATTCGAACGATGATCCGAATATGCAATCAACAACTTTTTAGGCGTGAGTAAGCTCATTTATAAGTTTCTCCTTAGTGCTACATAGTTGTGATGTCTTAACACTCAATATATTAGAGCGTATCGCCTAAATCTGTGCTCGTGAACAATAATAATTGTAGTAACGTGTTCGGGTTCAACCTTTTCCATGCTGCATTCTTGTGTATATATATATAATATATATATAATATATGTATATATAGGCCTATATATATATGTGTGTGTATACCAAGTCCCCAACTCCCCCCCCCCCCACAAAAAAAGTGCGGGGGCCGGTGGGAGAATTTCCAATGAGTGACACCCTAAAATTAATAATGTTCATATTGTCAAATTTACTCAATTCTATTTAGTTCGTGTCATCTTGTTATGGACCTATCACCAATGTACTACATCTACATGCTAGACATGTAAACCGGTAAACCGAGTGTGATGAACAAGATACCTAATGGAATAGCAAGTTGGACTTTAATTAGATAATGCAATGCGAGAATAATGTGTCACGTGGGGTCTAGTTACAATCGTATACACCAATCAGGGTGGTCGTTATTCGAGAGACCAACAATAATTGATTGAATGACAGATGAATGTAAAGATATTAACAACCCGCGTATTGGAAACCATCACCAGTCTCCGTCTTGACGTAAAAGTCTATATCCATATAAAAATATCACAAAACGAATTAGATATATTATATTTTGGTCAGACAGGTTTCCCCTCATAAGGATGAGAGAATGCAAATTAAAACTATACAAAAGTACTTTTGAGTGCACCAAATAAGGGATTGAGACAGCTACAGGCCTCTAATTTAACTAAAATTTTCAAGAATCACTGATCAATCAAAACTCGCTTTCTCATTTTTTTTTAATCAATACATTCCTGTGAGAATAATGAATACTCATTAACACCAGATCATTTCAATAATCATCGTGAACCAACAGTAAATAAACAGTAGAAGATCGAGAATTCAATCTATACATGTCATACTGAGGTGGACCTACATTTATTATATGAACGTAGGTCTGTCTACTATTAAGATTATCTTACTTTTAAAACTGCGTGCCGTGTAAACGATATTTCATCGGTACGGTACGTTCAAACATGGTCGAATGCGTCGCGATCTTATAAATTAATCGCAATGCATGTAATTTGCATGTTTGCTAAGTTACGCTTGTTTTGCATTACAATAATTGAAACACTGATTCAAGAAAGGTACTACTCCGTAACACTATGTGTATATATTCTGTTTTACGAACCGTATAGTGTACACTGTACATTATCGTTCAAAAGATTTCAGCCATGAAATTCGTATTAGGCCTATTAGGTGTGATCATCATTCAACAGTCAGCACGTAATCTAATAAATCTCAGTAATTAAAAGTAATTGTTTCTTAATGTCTACAGATCAAATCAAAAGGCGGAAAACGAGTTACAATTGGATACGCATTGTTTAATTGAAAACAGAAGCTATTTTGTTTCAACTGGCTTTTAAATGTGTTCAGAACGCAGAATAGCAAAGAGAATAATAAAAAGAATATATGGACCATTACAACTCGAGAAACTTGGTTTTCAACAAATGTGAAAGAGAATGTTATATGTAAAGACACGCACTTTATTCAATGCATGAAATCGGGAGTTTTGAAAATAAAGTCAATTGAATAGAAGCAGTCGTGCATTTTCACAATGCAATACAAAGCTATAGATAGGCCTACGTATATTCTATTTATCAAGCTTTCCATGTTAAGCTTCATTAGGACAGTTTAGTCTCTAATCTATAAACTAAACATACTTCTATGTTGACACAATGTCCATATCTAGTCCAGAAACTAACTATGCTCGGGAAAATAGGGAGAGAGTAAACCATGTTGAATCATTCATGGTTCATGTAGGTCTTAAACACAATGCAAACAATACGAATCCTTAGACAGCATTCAGTTACATTAATTTGTACCTACTAAATTTGTCCCGAGTCGCTGCTAAACCGGCGGGTAGCAATTTGTCACTCTAGTCTTGGTCCATGTATATATAATTTTGTGGAGCTTATGAAATCACTCTGTGTAATGAAATGTCACTAAATGTAACCCCTTCGAGGAAGAAGAGGCCACCCAAACAGTAAACAACCCTCATAAAGGGACGACTGGATACCCAAGAGCTATTCTATCTTCCTTCATTCCAACAATAAACTATAATTATACTCGTTTGCTATATCACTGGTCTCCGTTTTCCTATTTTTGAAATAGTTTATAGCGGACGCATGTCTTCACATTTTCACTTGTTACTTTGCATAATTTCATTATTTATAACGTGATTTTTACGACACTGCTGATAAAGCACACGTCCACTTTAATTCTAAACGCACTTTTCATTTACGGCCCTCAAGTAAAGATTTATGTCAGACTAAAGAGTATAAGGGAGCCCGCAGGTCCAAGACGTAATATCATGATATCATGGATTTTAGTGATGATGGACGATGGCTGGCACGACATGGCAAGGTGCAGGAGCTAAGAATTAGTGATAGGTTTGGAGATTGAGAATATTATTAAAGAAAAAAGGTGAGGTAAAGTTCGTACACGAGATGGGTATGAGTGGTGCTGTCAGCCCGCCAAAACCCGCAGGTGCATCTGACCTCATGGTGGACTAGGAGACTGACTATAAGAAGCAGGTGGTATGCAACAAGGTGAAGCAAGACTGTGTGTTATAAAAACGTCTTCCACGCGCCCACCTGCCCTCTTCGACTTACTTAGTCCTACTTAAACACTTCTAGACAATTATATTCCTCAACGTTTCTTGCGTAGGTCTACACTCTAGTATACATATATTATATAAAAACTAGAACTTTTAGATATTTCTCAAACAAAAATGTCATATAAAGACTGTAGAAATGGAATATTATACTCCGCGTTAATGTCTTTTGATCTTGATTGCACTTGTTTTACATGTTAATGAAGCTTGCATTGTTCAAAAAGGAGAAATGCAATTACATCAAGTACAATTTTGTGATTATCTCTACGGCAGTCATCAGTATGAAACGAGTATTTTAATTATGTGTGCAGGACAAATGTTAACTTGTCCTTACTCTTTACCTCTTCCGTCCGATCCTAATTGAGATTCACAGACCTATTGTCTAACGAACGAGTAACGAGATATATTATTATAAAATATGCAGAGATATCCGAGTATCAGCTTAACAATGATGTACCGTATTTCTGTTTTTCAGGAAAGAATGTGTATGAGAAACTAGAATGTCAAGGGAAAGAACAATTCAAAGCAGAGTTGATGAAGACTTCTCTTTTGCCACACAGTATTGCATAACTTGAAAAATTGAGTCATGTTAATACTTTGAGGGAGTTCATATCTTCACTGGCCTACGTTATCAATTCACCTCTGTTCACATTAATAAATAGGAAATTGTGTACATTGCAGGGTACGAAAAATAGCTTGAATAGCTCGACAGAAGTGTAAATGTAAAATGTTCGTCATTATGCCACCTTCATTCCTCTATTGTTTTCCTACCCTAAGAAATGAAACGATGCTTTACACTAGGAATGCTGATGTATGGCACAGCGTAAGCCTCGGGCCACTGGATTCTAATCGAGAGATCTCCCTTTCTTCATTACAAAATATATACCGGAGCAACCCCTACGGCAGAATGGCGGAAAGAAATGGGAGTTTTATATGCATGGCCTTAGACACAACAATACATGTGTGGGGGAATATTTACACTGGAATCAACAAAACATGCTTCTACGATCGATTCCCTGACATCCGAGACGACAAAAGACTTGCTAAAATATGCATTTATATTACCAGTTTAATTAATAAAAGGAGATGTTCAATGTTCAAACGTTTGTTAGTTTTCATTGCGTATTCGAATTTGATTTATCTGTGCAATGATAGCGTATGGGGGAGGCTGGGTTGCCATAGCCGCCCATAATGGGGGCTCAGTGGCGCCCTGCCATTTCCCCCAGGCATTCCAACCCCTCTAACCTGATCAACCCCTGGGCAACATACATCCATCCCCCAAAAGACCCTTCAGTGATCCTTCTCCTTTTTTCAATAAAATAGTTAATCTTCACCGTGGGACTGTTGAAGGATGGTTCCAGGCTTTATACTACAGCCCATCGGATTCAAAGAGCATGCCGCATACACTCTCGTCACGACACATTATTTTAATATTATAATATTTTCTGCTCACCACATATTGTTGTCAGCATCAGCACACTAACTAGTAGTTGAAGTGGTATCAAATATCCAGTTAATATAGACTTCATGATGACTACCACTATCACACGTCCATGCAACACTCGAAATTCTATTGACAAGTGTCAATTGTTGTCCATTGTTATGTTAGAATAATTAGGCCTAGCAATTACAAATGCACTTGACACTTTCAACACGTACAATAATACTACACGTTCATAAACAACAGCACAAGCACATCCATAAACAGAGACTGATACCAGCGGATAATAAGAGATGATAATATAACAATCGAACGCGCGAACACAAACACACCGTACCCCAGTCGGGAGGACTCTGATCTTCAGTCTTCGTATAGCGCGGTCGTTCGTATCAAAACTAGTGCGCCGCTCGGCGTTCGCCTCGGCTACCGATCGCTTCTTCACCTCCCCTCCAGCACCCCGCTAGTCGCGCGCCATACCACTAGGTAGCGCCGTCCAAAGAGGCCGCAACAAAGATCAATACAAAGGGGAAAACATGGTCTTGGCATTAGAACAATGCTATTGGCAAACGCGTAATAAACTGCCAGAAAAGATGGGGTATAGAATTATAGTATTATTACCTTCCTGTTTCTCAATGGTTCATTTCTGTTTTTCGAGAAAATTTTGCCGTCCGGTGAACTGATTTCCGAGAACGGTGACCGCTCCCTAAGCCGAATCGTGCCTTGCCGCGGACCTAGTCTCCGTTGAGGAGCCGAACCAGGCTACAGCACGGACGATGAGGAGAAATACATCTCTATGTATCTAGATGTAATGCTCGGTATTTGATTATCCCCGAGCACAGAATATACTATCTACACTGATTAGTGGCCACTAGCCATGTTCTGATATCATGGAAGAAGAAACTCGAGTGCGAAGTTATTCAAAGTTAGTACATGACCATACAAGACGTTATCAATAAGTTGAGCTTCGATTTAACAATCTCAACTCGGTTGAATAAAAAGTAAATACCGGTAACCACTATAATAATACAATTAATTTTCCATCGGAATTACTAGTTAGTATTGCTTGAAAAAATCAAACTAGTTTGTGTTAAATGTATGCCGGAGTATATTAATAGTACGAGCCACGAGTAGACTATTTATTGTATCTCTGAAGTTGTTCATCGTGCTCGGCTTTCGAGTAATATTATTAAACAAGCAGTCCACTCGTGCAGTATGATGCCCAGCACCTTTGTCCAGCAATACCACTTATTACAGTATTGTACGACTTCTAAATACTAATTTCTCGTGCATTTTTTAAAACGACATTTGCACAAAAGCTCGATAGTCTAAATTATGGCTTCCGAAAACCTGTACATACACTACTACCTGCAGTAACTGTATGTGATTGCAATGAATCCTATAAAAGACTAGAAGTGCAGTGAATGTCAATTGGCCAAAGAAAAATTTATTTTCAAGCCCCTATATCATCGCAGTCACTGATGTATGTAGTGCGTCGTGTTTCGTTATTTTATTTGAACGGAGTTGAAGGATGCACTATAATGATAGCTATAAGGTATATTAGAGTCGTGGAATGATGAACGAAATGATGGAAAGTGAGGGAGGGTTATTTCAATTTTTTAAGGGGGGATATTGGGAAGGAAGCGGTAGTAGCCTGCTCCTAACAACAGACCATCCCATTATTCACTTCAATGACAGAGGGAATTGAACCCCGGAAAACCTGGCAGAATGGTAGACCGAGGCGAGAATCGAATCCCGATTTCCTGAATGGCGGCTCAGTTTGCTAGCGACTGATTCACCCATCTCGGTGTAATATGTTGAAGACTACAATTATTTTTAATCCACAGAACTTTGATCTTTGAATGGTTGAAATATACCTTGAAATCAACGTTAGTAAAAGAAGACCAATGCCACATTCAACATTATATCATTTGATATAATGATGTCAGGGTGAATATTCTATTTGACTTGAAATTTCTTAATCAACAACTTATTCTAAATAATATATATTTCCAATTATTTCACTCGGTGAACAATATATATCACAATTGATTTAATTTATATCTCAGCATTATTAGCAACTGTAGGCTATTATTATGCCTACGTATAGCAAGTATTTTCGAAAAATCTGATCAACTCGATGATAGGTATAAAGGTTTCAAAAGACAATTGAAAAGGATTTACTATCTCATACAATTAAGTTACTCTACAGTCCACACCAACTAACACATTGAGGGCTGATTTCACTTGTCTAGTGCTGACCACTTCCCAGGCCGTCTGCCCCGACTGCTGGCCAGACATGATTATTATCATGTGATTTTATTTTCCCTTTGATGTCCCGCATGGAACTTGCAGTTTCTTTCTACTAAAACTACGTCGACATTTTTCAATTCTCAAGGTAGTAATAAAGTATTATCACAAATTCTTGAACCTATCCTATAGTGATATTTCCGTCAAGTATGTCTTGACAGGGTCACGACAAGATGTGATTTATAAGGCTAAAGGGGTTTACTTGCATCCACGAAAGAAGAAGGTTCCAGCGACCGTCCCCTCATCCCACACAACACGCGCAAGGGTGGTTCGTACCTTCATATTTCGCAGACACAAGTAGATGTCCTATAGACTCTCGAGTATAGACTAACCGCTTTACCCTAACATTAGTTCGTAATACAGATACACAGCTGGAAGTTCGCAGAATAATAATAGCTAAAAACCACACTGGACTTATAGGCCCGGTATATTACCAAGTCCAGTTAGCCTTATTATGAGAGATAGTGGAAATTAATAACATGGGTGAACATCGGATAACCATCGGGTAACCATGGTGATGACAACTTTTAACTGCCACAGTTAGTGCTACTCCCACGTTTGGAATTCCTGCGTTATTTGTACACGTAAGATGCGAATATTCAGATTGACTGTCTCTTCTATGACCACAGAGCACGGTGCCACTGAGCCGCACAGTGCGTAGTTCGCGTTTTCATCTCTCGCATTGGCACAGACAAAGGTAGCTATTGGGTATATAACAGTGCAATGTACCGACTAACTAAGATCTATTGGCGACCGTGAATGATTAATGAGATGGTGTGGGTGCTTTTGGATAGTGGGAAGAAGTCGGTCGTGGCCCGTTCTTCAGAAACCATTCCATTATCAACATACGGCAGAGAAAAACCACGAAAAACTTCTCGTGACTGTATATATTGAGACGAGTGGTCGAGTGGCTCACACAGGGTTCGATTCCCGCCATGGTCGACCATCCTGTCAGGTTTCTTTCGTGGCAGAGACGATCGCGGTTCAGGTCAATACTGGGATGGTTTGTTAACAACAGGCCACGGCCGACTCCCTCACACTCACACTATCCAAAATCACCTAATAAAAAACACCCAAAATCACCTTATAACATAACCTTTCATCTCATCATCCCATCATCTCATAGGGCTGTCTTTATCACGTCTTCATTTGTCTTGAAAGTATATCTTAAAATTATAACCAGCAACCGTAAGGCCGTCTTACCTGGAGCTGGCTTTATTAAATCTATAAGGTCTCTATGAGACTGCCTTTAGCTATAACTGACAGTTAATACGTTCGAGTTTTATCACATCTCAGTGGGATTTAATAGAAGTTATATCTTTCCTATTGGTGACATCTACTTTACACCTAAAGGTGAAATGGGAATTTAATTTTGGTCTGTTTTTTTTTTGTAAATAGTTCCACGGTCGCATGTCAAATGGGGATGCCAAAACTGATCGACGTGAAACTAGGATTGAGATTAGGAAACTAAGAGGAAATACGAGGGGTTAGCAACTCGCAAATTCAGTCTACATCTGATTTCAGATGATTTCAATGATTTCGTGGGGTTTCAATGATTTCTGGTGATTTTAGGGATTTTTGGAGATGTATTGAGATTTCGGAAATTCCTAGTGATTACAGGGATTTCTGGAATTTCAAGTGATTTCAGTGATTCCAAGTGATTCCAAGTGATTCCGAGTGATTTCAAGTAATTTCACTGATTTCAACTGATTTCAACTGATTTCAGGGATTCAAGCAAATTACATGGCAAGTGTACACCTGTTTCAGGAATTGTTAACTAATCGACAAAATACTGAAGAAACTTTCGGGATTAAAAAATCTGATTCTCTTCTGTGTTGTTCATCTTCTATGAGCCTTTTGTTTCATATATAAAAAAAAGCTATCTATAACTCCTCTCAACACCAGTTCTGTAGCATTTGCTAGTAATAGAATGACTTATGGAGAATTGGCTTAGGACCCATAAATAATAAATGAATAAAGTCTTGCGGTTAGTTGATCTCATTGCAAGCTGTTTTCCATTTTTAGCATACCATGGCGTACATCGTAGGCCTACTAAATATGATTTTCACATTCTTCAGTAGGCCTACTCCACATACCCTTCTCACCACGTCAGAATCCACACAAGAAGTCAGTTAGACCACCGGCTTGACGCATTTTATACATTTTTTTATTTTAATAATAAATAAAATATGTGAGCGAAAGTGACACTTGACGCTTGCCAAAGCAAGCATCCCTCCTACGATGCGAATTAACCGCGCGCTATGTGTAGTCGGCGTCGGTCGTATCGAATAGATTGGCGGGGCGCGTGGAGCCCGTCCCCCTCTCCCCCGCTGAGTCAAACATTGCCAGCTCGGGGTAGCTTGTCATCGACGTCGTGAAAAACCTTTCTCGCATTATTACAAGATACGATGTACCATACCACGTGTCAAAGTCAAATCAAGTAGTCGGCCATGCCATGTTATTGTCCAATAGAAACGCTCCTATGGGATACTTGAACTATTTAATCGATCAGACTAAGACTACCAACCGTGTGTGTTATATTTTAATAAACACGACAGGACGTTTCTTTTCATATACTCAAATATATTAGAAGTTCCCCAGGCCATACGCAAGGCTACCACCTATGGCAACAAAAAAAGGACCCTTTTATACCAATTATATATGTCTTTCAGATTTTCTAAGCAACCTGTTTTCAGATAATTGGCTTGTTTTTATATGTGTGAATGCCCTTTACCAGTCAATATTCATTATTCCTCTCTCATATAGGTGCTCAGCTATGAGATTCATTATCACTAAAAGAAGCCGTGCCCGGAGCGAAAAACACATTGGTTCGCACGCTTGCGATACAGAAAACCGCTCGTATAATTTCAATAATTATCGAATGTCATAAAAATCAGAACAGGTTTACGAGCGAGTTTATTTTCAATATCGGTGAATATCGACCTGTAACGTTATTTATTCAATCGTAATTGTTGATTTCCTTGGTTATTGACAACAGCTATGTGACACAAAAACGAGATGTTGTCGTCAAGCGTATCGAATGCAAACGCATATTGCGCGTGAATATGCCACGGTGAAGCGTCAGGGAAGCGCTAACCGAGACGGACAACTTCCAGTTTCAGTATTATCAGCGTATAATAATTACTGGCGCAGACTATATCGAGCAGACTATATAGACAACTGCAGTTAAGCAGTTTTACAATTACAATTAAAATAAATGATATGTTACCTGGGGGGATCGAAGTGGCTAGAGGGAATCAAATTGAGCTGCATGTGTAATGCGGTGCATGTATACAAAATGTGTGTAATGTATGTAATGCAAATAGGAGTACCGGTACCCACCACAGACAGTTAATTGTTAAAAATAAAAGTGACATTCTAAAATGTGTTTCTAAGGAACCAATTATAATGCTTTAGAACGGGCATACATTTTTTGTGATATATACAAATTATAGGGTTATCAGTCTATGAGGATAGTTTATGTTTGAAAAATAAAACGAATCAGTATAATATTTGACATTATAATACATACCTATGTCCATATCAAGCATCCGAAACTAGCAATGGAATATATATGCATATAAATTGATCCAATTATAATTTTTGTTACGCATTTTTTTTCTCAAGATTGCTTTATTATAGGAGCAATAATGTCTGTTAATGTATGGTTAGGTGGTATTCGGTGTGTCGCCGTCGCTTGCGAGGTATACAGGCAGATGCTTGAGAATCGCCCCCCTGAAAGTGGGCGTTGAAGCGACGCCCCCACACTATATCTCAACCTGATGCGCTCGAATCGACACATTAGTCAACATGTGATTACCAATTACTTCATGTCTCGATATTGACTCGCACACACAGAGCAATGCACAGCGACATTATAATCTATCTGTTCGTGGTATTGATTTTCTTGCCTGTGCTTTTGGTACTACTGATTTATTGACTATGCTATATAAAGAAATGAAAAATTAGATTTCATTCCCTGCATTTTGCTTTATCTCTTTTATATATAACGTTATATTTTTTATTTCCTTGAGAATCTACTGACTATAATAATATATTACGGTATAAGGAAGATTTGCCTTATATATATACAGTTAAATCTCACTTATCCGGAAAAGTTATTATAGACAGATTGAGGAAATTGATTCTGAGTCTGAGATGTTAATATTTTATATAAAGCGACACTCCGAAGTCGCTAGCTTTATTTATTGATTTCACCATTTACCGAGAAATGAAGTAAAAGATATAATATCGTTTTATTAATAAGTTTATATACATTTTTATCAAGTTCCAACACTTTTTATTACTTAATTGAATTAATTCACTTCACTTCAAGCCTTTATGACTTATGAATTGAATGACGAACCTTCTTTAACACGATATATTCGGAAATACATAACCGAAAGAGAATTTCTGCTTTACTTGTATACATGAGAGAAAAATGTCGTATTGTATTCACTGGCGTCGGAACCGGGGGGGAGGGGGAACTTTTGGCCTAGGGGGGCAAGGGGGGCAAGAAAAAGGTCTTGCAAGAATCAATTTGTCTCGTTGTTTCCTGTTGAAACCCACTCTGTTTAAATTAGCTGTCATTTTTATTCCACTTCTATTTGCTCATTAACTTCATTAACTTCATCAACTTATTTGTTTAAATTGTTGAGCCCCCCTTGCCCCCCCTTGGCGAAAATTTCAATACCTCCCCCCCCCCCCCCCCCCCCCCCCTCCCCCACGCCCCCGGTTCCGACGCAAGTATATACCATAAGGCTGCTCAAAATAATTTTTAAAAATCGATGTTTTCATTTTGTTGTAACCTCCACTATTCTGATGAGTTTGTTTGAAATGAATCGAGATACTATGTTACCATTCACTAAATAAAATGAATACGTGCCGAAAAGCAAACTATTTGATTCATTTAAACGACTTGTTATACTTTGCGATTTATGACTTGCTCGAGTCACGTTTAGAGCTATATATAATAATTACGACGTGCCGTAATTTGTGGGATTTCTCAGAATTTAGCTATAAGAAACATGTAGTTTCGTGAAAATAGTAGTAAAAAAAAGAATAATTCAATTCTTATTACATTTTGTATGCACAATTTTTACAAATTTGTATTACCCATTTATTACCTTCAATTTGAGTTGTAATTTTCAACATTGTCTGTTTTTGAAGAGACATTTAATTGTAGTGAAAAAACGGAAAAAATGTGAAATTTTCATGTACTTGCCCTTCGAACCGTGTCTATTAGATATATGCTATATATAAGTACTATATACTATATATATATATATATATATATATATATATATATATATATATATATATATATATATATATATATATATATATATTACTTTTCAGATACATTCATGTTTCGTAATTGTGTAATGATTTCCATGATAATCCCAAGTTTGAAGGGCTCGATCAAAATAATTTTCACCATAAATTTGGTCAAAAATTAAAAATCCAATTTTATCTTGTTTATGATAATTTTTTCATAGTATACACACTTTCGTATGAATATATAGATGAACAACGTAGGCCTATAAGTAAGTAATATATAAATGGTATAAGTAAGATAGGAAGTATTATATTCGTACACATACACGTCCCCGTGATAAAACAGTATGTAACTTTTCGTCTGCACAATTATTGCCTTTATATAGAACAAAGATTGTCAAGTCACAAGAAAATCTACTGGAAAAGTTGAACATGACAATGTTTTTCATGCAATTTCGAAACAGAAGATTTACATCATACACAGATTCCCATCAGTGCGCACTATATAAAATATATAGAAAAAACAAGGCAGATACAAGGCAAGGGGGACAAAATACTCAGTATAATTAAGAATTTCGAAAATACTCGAACAGCATAATTTTATTGGTAATTAAACTATAGGAAATCGTAGTACAAGAGTTTTATACGTAATTTACATACCAGGTTTATTTGGTTGTTTTATTGTATATGTAAATTTGAAGTAATCTGTTTTTACTTCATAATTTTATTGCAAAATTCTTTGATTGTATTTACAGGACAGATTGCCTTTCGCTATGAAGTTCTCTATGACTTCTATAGTTCAATTAGTATTTAATAAGATGCAGTTTGACTCGGTAGCTTTCAGCATTCTGTTACGTACGTATATATAAATCACTTATTTTTGTTACAATACAGACAATTAAAATCGGAAAAAGCAATGTTTTCATTTAACAAGTTTATGATTATTTGCTGTGAAGAGAAGAGATGTGCTTATAGCATGCGATTTGAGGGAAATGTGGTAGACAAGTACATCGTATTTCTTGTGAGGGTTCAATCATTATCTACAAAAAAGTATTTCGGCTGTAGACTAGAGAGTGGCCATTATAACAACAAGCACTATACCAATGAGAATGAATAATTAACATTTATAATTTAAAAAAATGGAATCATTCATAATGTTTTCAATGATAATATGTCTGTGAATCTTTAAACTTTAAATATCTATTCTTTCATTTGATTATTTTTATTTTTGTTTCAATAACAACATATCCCAGCTATATAACTTTATAGAGTTACCAGTAAATCCAGAAGCAACGAATGCTATAAATACACTAGCAATACATAAAAGCAATACTGCTTCTAACAGCATCGCTAGAATAATCAGACTATTTTGCTCATACGCGAACAGCAAAATGATCCAGTTGATAATATATGGACACCTGCATCTAGATTATTATATGACGACAACAAGGACTTTTGGTTTATTAGCTGTTTGCACACACAGGTTTGACTGTTAATTATGGTACCACATAAAGAACCTATCGACTGCCCCTGCAATCTCACCAAAAACTAGACCTATCAATCAACAGAGGGAAAAAACCTGAATCATTTGCTCTAGCTCTTATTATTATTCAGGTTTGCAGAGCAAATCAATTTTAAAAGTTGAGCAAATTGAAATTGAGAAAACAGCGAAACTAATTTCAAGTTTTGAACAACACAGGAATCAGGGCTATGCTCTTTAGGATTTGGGAAACTAAATACACAAACTTTTAGGGAGTAAATAAAGAAAGAAAACTCGTTCTTTTGAAAAATGTTTTCTCTGGTGGAGGCGTGGTGACACTGATATAGAAAAAACAGAAAGAATTCACCACAGAAATCACTATATATCTTGAATATAAAAAATACACAATAGAAGTATAATGAAATAAACTGTATCTAAGTATAATAAGACTATGGAAATGAATTCGAGATCTTCATTACTAGTAGATATACAGTTTTATTTCGGTTCCAATCTTGATTCGCGTCTCCATTAATTAATTAGTATTCGTAAATGAATTATTCTATGAGTGTCTATACATATGAATAAGAAGAAACCATTATGCTATATTAAAAACTTCAATACATTCCACCCAGCACTATTGCAATTGGATAATTATTTGTTTGTATGATTTCTTTTATTTCGGTGATAAACTAGAAATGTTTTTCTTGTATGTATTACGTGCATTCGACCAATTATCAGTCTTATAAATAGTTATGATGATGAGTGATAAAAAATGAATAATTTTTCTCTCACATTGTTTTTTCTATTTTCAACTTAGTAAATACTTATACCGTAAATATACGCTAATGTATGTTTATACCTGATGAGCTTTCAGGCCATTTTGGTATTTACTCTTCTTGCCTGACAGTGACAATTTTTCAAGGGTTATACTTTATAAAGAATCGTATTTAAATTAAATATATATTAAAGATAAATACGTATTCAATTCTATGCCATTTTTTTCTGAATGAACAAGCCGAGTACTGCAACGTGGGTATACCATTAGCAGAGATTCATGGTAATTCATTGTTAGTATTTAACAGTGCTTAGGGCGGGAGTAAAATGTCTTGTGGCAACTGTACCTTCATCTCAGAGTAAAGGTAGAGTAAAGAAACAAGTGGTAGGTGTGTTTTTTGTTCTATGTATGAGAGAACTAGTCAAACAGGTTCGTTGGTTACGCGTGGCTACGTACGCCAACAGACAGAGAAGATGAGAATGTTTTTTTTTTTTATATTTTTATTTGATAACCGCAGGCAAAAGCTATATCATGGAAGCTTCTGACCGGATTCACGTACAACTCTAGTCTCACTATTTCTCTCTCTCTATCTCTCTCTTTCTCTCTCTCTCTCTCTCTCTCTCTCTCTCTCTCTCTCTCTCTTCACTCCAGCCAAAGAGAATTAATACTCTATGCTCCAGCTCAAGCATGGGCTGGATCATTGGCTGGAAATGACAATAGCCAAGACTTAATCTTTGTTCGCGCAATACGTAATGCTAGGGAACTGGTGAGTGTGGATGCCCATAAATGATGTTTGCTTTTTATTTAGTCAGTTTGTGTTTTCATTCATACTGTCTGGTTATTAAAATATAATAATGTATTGACAAGCAAAAGGTTGGTCTCAAAAAACCAACCAATCCCAAAGCGAAATAAACTTTTACATATTATATTCCCACCTCATAATTCAAAATCTATACACGAATAAATTGATTGTAAAAAAATGATTTCGTAAATGTAGATTAATTTCACGATCACCAAATTAACCAGAGAATAGTATAAAAGAGTTTAAATAAAAGTATGGAATATTTAAAAATAATTTTCAATTATATTGTTATTCATCATTTTTGCTGTCAAGTATTGATGAAATTCTACCAAATTTGGGTAGAAAAAGTGACAGAACAGTTATTATCAATTTTCTTTTTCACAACAAATATATAGCGTACCGGAATAGGATATTATTGAGCTTTTTTCAACACATTTTGAAACGAATACGATATTCATGAAATACAGGCCTCCATTTTAACTGTCCCTCCAATTAAGGTGCAAACCATGTGTAGGCCTATATATCCTATAGGTATATATATATATATATATATATATATATATATATATATATATATATATATATATATATATATATATATATATATATATATATATATATATATATATATATATATATAATGTAAATATATACCATATACCTATATACATAATATATCACTAAAAAAAATCAATGCTGTGTAAGCCGATCTGTGTTCATAAATGAATAGCGGTAAACAGTCGCACCTGTATATATTCTCACACTATATTACTGTTCTAGGTGTAACGCCAAAAGCGTCAACATTATCGCAACTAGACTAGAACCTCGCTGTTGTTCCTCTATCTCTTATATGGTGACGTGAAATATTATCGAGTATAACGGAACTCATGTCCAGACTAACTACATACACTCCTTATATTGATCGTCAGTTCGCAAATCCGTGCTTGAGCCTCTCACCTGGGGTCGTTATGTGGCAACGCTAAGTTTAGCTGAAGTAGTGGAGTTGTCGTATTATAGTTATGAAAAAATTATTAATGAAAATGTAATTATTAGCATTTATGTTATCATATAAGGCATGTAAATTCACAGTTATAGAATGTATAAGCTTATGCGTTTTTTTAGTAAGAGAATGAATGCATTTTCAATTAATCAAGTTCATGTACATGTATAATGTACAACAAGAAAAAAAAGTATAGGCTACACACATTGAAAACAGTTTGCAATGAAAAAGAATGAGCATTTTCTCCGTGATAAGAGCGTGGTGACCTCATGCGAACAACAACGGGTAAATATATTCGACATGATTTTACAAGGTGACAAAATCACGAAATGAAATTGAAAATTGCATAATAATTATACGATTGAAAAGTATTTTTTAATCAGACCAAATCATACATACGAAATTCATAAAATTATATTGCATCATCAATATTTGTGACTTGACGTATGATCATTTGATTTCATATTCAGCCTATTTCTTATTTTATTCGTAAATTTAATTATAAATTATTTTAGATTTTAGAAATCTGTAAAATAATCCTCCATTGATATAAATCAAATCAATCATCATTATTCGACATCACAAATTATTCGACATATAATAAAAATAAAAATAAAAATAATAATTAGGCCATTGAACATAGAGTATGAAATTCAGTGTGTTGATGTCTTTGCATTTACATTTTTTAAGGTTTTTTATTCATGTTTTAGACCTACATAGATTGAAGTACAAATTTGTATACCCACAAAGTTACAAAAAGTTGACGTCTGCGGAATTCAATATTGATTTAATGCTTCTTTGTTAATTTTAATCTATATACAGACACACTAAAAAAATATGAGAAAACATTTCAAACCACCAAATAGATTTCTAGAAATGTCACTTTATAAATCTGTCCAATGCGTAGCTGAAAGAGTTTGAATGCAAGCAAAGTGCTTGGCTTACATTATGACAAACCATCACTACCTAAAGCAATCATAATTAATAATTTTAAAAGTAACTAACAAGAAAACTTTGACGGTCTTATTACTGTATTATTATAGCATGATTTATCCAAATGTTTAAAGCAGAAGCAATTTCATGCAACACAGATTAATGATTTCTTACTATGAGAAAATAATTTTTAAATGTCTGAGTAGGATTTACTTCTAGAATTGATTGATACACATTTGTATTGCTAATGATCAAACCTCTTATTCTCTTTCTTCAAGACTAAGTTGCTTCTATACACTGTTGTAAAGGATATATTTCTATAAAATGTTGAATTAGAAACTTTATTGCAAGATGTTATGAATGAATAAGCAAAGCAACAAAATGCAAGGAAAACTTTCAGAGACCCGATATAATAATTGTCCAATAAAGAGTCCAGCAGCTCAATTATAAACATCGAAGCAAGATATTACATTCTTCAAAGTATAAATATTTTAACGCTGTTCTTAATTAAAGTTTCTGTAAGAAGTATTCAGGCTTATATCTTGAACACAGTTGTTTCTTCTATGCAGTAGCCAATCCAATCTGAAATAACAACTAGATAGAGATTTTAATGATATGAACGTGAAGACTATATAGTCTATTAAAATATATACCTACCGAAATAACAATATAAAACTGACCCAAGTAGGAAAATTGTCTACAAAAAAAGTTATAAAAAGATTTGAGTTTGAGTGTATACTTTATGGAGATACATTTTATTCTAAACGTTCATTGGAGGAATTTAAAGTTAGAACAGATAAACTGTACTGTATTTACATTCAACATTATCAATAGTATTACCATTCAATGATACTTAGGTTACGATTTAAGTTTCACCATTTGGTATAATCGACTTTCTTTGAAACTTTAAAATGGAAACACTATTCGAAATCTCTTTTTTGTCCATCTCTTATTTCAAAAAGACATGAAAATTGTGTTAAACACTTAACTTGTTCATCAAAGTACTTGACTATAGACTTGGAAATTAGAAACACCTTTTTAATAAACATGATCTCGATCAATCTTGGAGCTCTCTTTATCTAGGGTATGATCGGTTATTTGCTTATAGCTTTGTAAAAACCAAGAGGTAACGTATATAAGAATCTAAGAGTAGGAACTAAAATCTTTAATATTAAAAAATATAAGAGAAAACCATAATTAATTTAATCTCATATTTTTAGTATAGGAGGTGAATACATTTCTGTCTCTAAAAACACGATTATATATATATATATACGATCATATATATATATATATATATATATATATATATATATATATATATATATATATATATATATATATATATATATATATATATATATATATATATATATATAATATTATATACCAGGGCACTAAGCTAAATCCACTCCACGAGACCTTGAATATAATTCAAGTGTTTCTCAAAGCAGTTAAATTTTGAATTCACAGAAAGGTATATTTTAGTATTATCTATAATTAGGCCCATATATGCCCAGAGGCTAGTTCTATTATAAGTATCAGTATACTGTCGATAGAGCAAGGTAGAAGTATTTGCATGTTGACTATGATAATGAGGATTTTTTATTATTCTTTCATATCTAATAGCCGATTGAAGAAAAGTCCATATATAGCGTAAAATAGATTTTTTAATTAGTAAAACTAGTTTTATATTAATCTAATGGACCTTTCAATCTATAAAAATGCTTTAATTCACGAAAGAGAGGGTGCGAATCTTCTTCTTTCGTGGATACAAGTATACCAGTTCATACGAAAGTTATTATATTATAATATAATAGTAGGCATATACTTATATTTCGGTTTCAAATTTATTCATTCATATTGAAAATGAAATTTCTCTGATTTTTGTAGTATTGCACGTAAGCCCTAACACGAAATGCATCAACACGTTATAAAATGAGTATGAAAATTAATGAATTGGCACTCACACCGAAAATGTAATGAATTTGTATAGAACAATTCCAATATTAAAACGACGGTAATGTGAACTAGCTCATCTCTTCTTCGCACCGATGCTTTTGATCTTCTCCTAAAACTTTTCACATTCTCGTTCACCTCACCAAACACTTTTGCTCTCAATACATTCCATTCTATTATTGTGCTATAGGGAGAAACGATTAAATTGCTTTTGTATCATCCATTATATTTATTTTGGACGGTTACATTTTCAGGAATGGAGATACATTCAGAAATATATGAACTTTCAATTACTCCCTTTGTGGATTCATGTTTTGATTTTTTTCAAAGATAAAAATCAAGAACTTGTCGAATTGACGATAATAATGGTAAAAACAAAAAAGTTACGGAAAATTGGCTCGTAGGCCTATATAATAGGCATGCCATTCCATTTCATCGTGTCGTCTTTCTTACTGTACTGTACTGAATATGTTCACTGTCATAGAATATAGCTCTACTCGCCGGAGGGTAATGAGTTTGACACCTCTTTCTAAATTGTTCAGAATGATTTATATGCAACTGTGCTGATTGTCCACGGCACACTATATCGACCATACGCTACGAGTCGAGTTATGCCCGACGTGCATGTGCGGTTGAAAAGGCACGCTGTTAGGATGATATGCTAATTGCATACTTTTTTTTGTAATAATATATAATCATGTGAATACAATATGTCAGAACATATTCTGGATGCGAATTATTCGATTTTAATATCATTTATCATCACTGATTACTTGGTATATACACGTAGACATTTCGTACAAAAACTTAATTATTGATTTGATTTAATATTGATTCGAAAATCGAAACAGGATTGAATAGCCTACATTGTATAAAATGTATATGTAGATTTATATTTGGAACTGAACTAAAAATAAGAATACTACTCAATTTAAATTCATCTGTGATTAAAGCTGGAATAACCAAAATGAATTAGGCTTATAATTTATATGGTCAAAAATAAAAACAAGAAGTCTATAATCATGTATGTATACATTCCTTTCATTTTCTGAATCTGAACTCTTGCTCGCCTATACTTGTATTTAGCCAGTAACCTACGCCACTGAGTCTTTTACGAATCTTGAGACAATAAAGTGCTTTTCTGCAAGGATTGAAGAATTCTACAAAGAATTCACAATAATCCTCTGTTACGAGATCCAAGGTAAATATATAGTAGTGATTCGAATAGTTTTTTCTAGCATTGTCAAAAGAATGATACATTATTATTCTATGCTAATGAGGAGACGGCATTATATGATATTATACATTCACGCATGAAGATTACAACACCAGCTAATTTGTAAGAACAACTTTTCGGAGTAAGCTATCATAATCCTGTGATAGAAAAAAATTGAGTCAAAAAAATCGAAATTATCAAAGTGCCATGGGCTCAGCGATTGCCGCTCAATGATATTAATTTACAGGTGACCTCATCATATAACAGTTTTTTCAAGCGTGTTTTGATTATTATAGCTTTTTAAACTATTATAGCTTTTTGTTTTCGTTGAACTGTGACGTACTCAAATATAAGGTATAGGAATAAAAGTTATGTAAATATATATTTTCATAACAGAAATCCGGATTTGAAGCTCATGCCTCGGGTTTATGTAAATTTCATGCATATCAAAGTTGTGGTCAATATGTGCTACATTGCACTGGTCGCACTTTTTCGTCGTCCATTTATATTTATAGTGTTAACAACTGTTTTCCAAAAGATTTTCAGTATAGGTGGAGGTGCCTAGTTTTTAGATTTGCTCAGTTCATTTATGGTGGTAACAATTGTTTTATAAACGATTTTTATTAATGGTGGAGGTGCCAGGTTTTTTGTTGAACTCTGAACAAAGAATGTTGAAGAGCTGTTCAATCTTTATCAACATGGCATCCAGTCATTACACATTTAGTAATTCAACACGATTATTATAGGAATACTATATATTATTAAATGGAATAAAAAAACTCTCTTATTATGACCATGGCTTATTATGGCTCAATATCTCATTACATTCTGCAACTACATTATTTCGGTTAACGAAAAAGTTTTCTCGCGCTTTGAATATGGAATATTATACATTTTCCAGAAATACTCCATTTTCTTATATAAAGTTGAAATATCCGATCTTCGTTTTAAATGGAAAGCTACTAGTAATTCACATTCAACTCTGATTATGTGAATTAATGAATTATTAGAGCAATGCATTAATCCTTACATTCAGTATTAGTGTGTGATATCCTGAAAAGGTTCTTGATATTATCATAATACCAAAATGATATGTATAGGCCTATATATCAGATATATATCAGGAAAAATATATTTAATAGAATGTTGAAATATTATATTTGGATAATGTGTGAAAATATGAGAGGCTCGACGAAAAAGCGAGATTTGATTTTCATTTGCCAACGTGAGCACAGTTTATACATATAATTGTAACCAAAAAAAATAAAATTACAATAATAGAATACTAATTTCATGAATTTAGATTATCATCTTTATTACTATTATTAACATATATAATAATATATTCGAGAGGATGTCTTACATTAATGCTTATCACACATTAATGTGTATATGCTCGCATATAACATTCGTAAGGTGGGAACCATAGGTGGATTTATACGAATAACAATGATTTTCTCATAATGATTTATGCAGTACAAGATTCTACAACAAGAATAAAACTCGTCCAAGTCGTTAAGATAAGTGTTGGCTAGTATAGTGTATAGTTCTTTGCTCTTGATGGGCTTTTCTTATGCTCGAGACGACTCGTTGGCCTTCTAATTTCTTAGACAACAGAAACGGTTTTGTCGAATAATATTCTACATGGCAGAATTCGTTTATCATCACCCATCAAAAATATCCAATGTAGAGAAAGTAATTATGTGCTAGTGGTCAGTTAATGTCTATAGTAAATAAGAAAAATAAACGTTATTCATTCGAAATATGATTGAGGACGCGAATCTGTCACTGAAGTTTAAGGTTTTAATAATTAATTGGTCTGGAATTACGAGGCACTGATTATGGAAGAGAAATTCTGGAATTATTAATGTTGTGTACATTATACTTAAATTTTAAATATATTTTTCTGTCAGCGTGTAGTTATAGCTACGAGTTATGGTAGAAATAATAAAAATAGTAAAATACATAGTACTGTTTTTTTTCTAAGGAGGGAAAGGGGAAATTGAGGGAAGAGATATTATTATAGCTCAGGGTTGATGACTCTTGTAAAACTTTACGATTTTATTCATCATTGTAAATAAATCTTTTAACTACAGGAAAAATTGAATATGTTCTTATCATATTCTTAGATGGGCTAATTAATGCATGAACAACAATAAAAAACTCGATTTCCAATTGCACATACTTTTTAGTAGGCCTATAGGCCTAATACTTCATTTTCTTCAATCTTTTCCTACCATTTTCTTTCCTTTTTATGTCCTTTTTTTATTTTTTTATTTTGTCATCGCTGACTGCATGTCTATGCAACCACAGTATGTACTGCATGTATTCCGATGGCAGTACTGCAAGTTTTTAATTATAGGTCAGCAGTTTTTATAATGCAATATGTAATATGTAACTGCTAACTGCACACAAGCGTTATAGGGGCTGAGAACGACAATTTACGTACTGATGAGATTGGGACACGCAAGGGTGGATCTAGAAAAACTAATGATGAATACAATTTTGTAGTATTTTACAAGTAGAAAATATTTGTTCATTCATTAATATTCTTAAGCTTCATAATGCCATTGTAATCGTATCATCAATTTAAAATACATATATAATTAGGCTAATGAAGAAATTAAAAAAGTGCTTATTTTTCAGAATAATTTTCCATGGAAATGTATTGTTGTATACTCACAAAGGGTCGTCATGCAGCATTACAAACACAATGTTTCGCCGTATGTTTATATTATATTTATATAGCTGTGGTATTTTTATAAGAGACGAAAGCTTGACTACTTTGGTCACATAATGAGGAGCAATAAATACAGGCTCTTGCAATTAGTCGTACAATTGAAGAATGAAGAAAAGTTTAGACCTGGCAGGAGGAGGACTTTGTGGCTCAAGAATCTTAGGGACTGGTTCGGGCAGAGCACGAGGTCCTTGTTCAGGAGCTGCAGCATCCCGAGATGACACAGCTGTGATGATTGCCAACCTTCGTTAGAAGAAGGCACGAGAAGAAGAAGGTATTTTCTATTTGTAGGTTATTAAGTTTGATGGTTCAGGACGAGGTTTACGATAAGTAATGCAACTGCATATTTCAAAAGCGTTAAATTCCTACGATTGCAGCGAGATTATATGTATTTGCTGAAGTTTTTACAATTAATTCTCACCTTTCGGGGATGCGAGTATAGAGGCCTATGTGTATCAAGTCGAGAAAATATATTATCGCGCGTAAAGAATAACTTTAAGAATGTACGGAAAATAATATTCAATATAGGCCTACAAAGCGTGCACGATTGGCGTAGGTTCGAGTCCCGAAAGCGAGTAATTATTAGAAAACAGTTAAAGCTCTATACTGAGAATAAAAGTATAAATAAAGGAACTTTTTTACCGTTAATGGTGTCTTGGGCATGGTGTGGGTGCAATGGGAGATAGTGCCTTCATACGGCCCTGTACATACTGTGTGGTTTGTGTATTTAGTCTTATGAACAACATAACGCTATCCTCAAAACACAATTTAAATACAAAATAACTCATTTGCTTTATTTACATATTCATTTTCAACAAATAGTGCTTTAGTAAATACTGCTAAAGTAAATACTCGCGTCCTGCATGAGTACGGTTTTTATAAACATCATTCATCTATAACTCCCTCATTCGTACCCCCAACTAACCTCGCTTTTGATAATAATCTTCAAAAGAAAAATACCAATTTTACATGGAAAAAATATCTAATACAAGAAAATGAACGAGAATCTAAATAACGCAGACTTGTGTATACAAATCTGATATTCTAATGAAAAATGTAGATAATTAAATGTAAATTTCCAAATTAGATAACATGATGTATAAGGTTGGTTAGCAAAATAAATTAATGAGGAGATCTCACACATTCTTGAAGACATCGTAGACCTATCAGATAATTAGATTGGTTTCTTGCACAGGTCATAAATCAGGGAGAGAATAACACTAAGGGCCAGTTTTACGAATCGATAGTTAGGGTATTAAGCAATAGTTAGCGGATTAATTTGTTATGACCCTTGGTTATATAAGTTATACTTTCGTACCTTCAACTAATAGTTAGCGGATTAGAACTTAGAATATCAGATTAGAATTAGATTAGAATATCACAACCATGAAATTAGATTTTAACGAACGAATATATAACCCTAATTTTAGAGAAAACTAGAAATCTTGATCTCAATTTCAGAAATTAAAATAAACTCGTTTGTCCTCCAGGACCCAGTCCTTTTTCCGAATCGTGACGTATACAGACATTACACGATTCTGTTTACGTTTCTATACAGAATCGGTAATGCGTACGTCATGACTCATGGTCTCTGGAGGACAAAAAATGAATTGAATTTTTTAAAATTGAGATGATGATTTCTAGTACTCTCTAAAATTAGGGAAATAAATATCGTCATCATTGAAGTCTAGTTTCATGGTTGTGATGTTCTTTAACTAAGATTCGTAAAACCGGGCCTAAGTAGGATAAACAATCGTTACACGTTACTCGACGTTACACCTTAGGAAACCAATGTCACGTGAGAAACATGATTATAACACAGAGCACTTTTAATCAAATGACGTGGCACCTCCACCAAAAGAAATTACAACAAGTAACTTATGAACTTATGAACAAGTAACTTAGTAACAAAATCTCTTGGAAATGTAGAGAAACTCAATTCGATATTTATACATTCGAGTAAAGATATTCATTGGGGATATTTATTGTATTACTCTTATAACATATGGTATTTGAAGAAAACTGTTGAATGCATAATCGCGGATCGCGTTGAGATCTCAAACTAAAATAATTACCATTATGAACCTATTATTATTAGTATAATTATTGTTTAATTCGGTTAGACTTATGACGTGAGTTGGTGAATAGAAATGGCATGGGTTTAGCAACATAGAATGAAAACATAGGTGATAGCAACATTCAACTGCGGGTAGAGCTACTCCCGAGTTGGTCATTCCGACACTAATTGTAATTTTGAATATAAATTCAAATAACGTATAAAAACTACATATAGTTTTTTAAATATAAACTAATCCTACAATGGTCATGGCATATTTTATTAGTATTATTTTTAAGGGTAACCGAGTTGGACAAAATCTCTTAGGCCCCTTGAATTGCCTTAAGTAATTGAAATTCTGATTGAATTTTTCAGTTTTATAAATATGAAATATAAATGGTTACCATTACCGGAGCCAATGAACAACTTTTTAAAAGCTACTTTTTTATTGCTCGTTATACAAATTTCATTTGAAATGATCACTTTAACTATAATTTTCTTCTAAAAATGGACAAAAGTAAAATAGCCAGCTATTTAATATTTTTATTATTGTTATATAGGGGGGAAAGGTAATGAAATATGAAGATATATTCATCCATAGAGAAATAAATGAGGATTAAGTACCGTACCTAGAAAAACATATCAGTATTCTGAATAACTCTACGTTATCATAAAATCGACAAGATAAATGTATTAAACAATTTAAATCAATACAAATTTGTTTTGAATATAATTTTTTTTAACTTTATCTGCATGGGTAGTGAAAAAGTCAAGCCAATAGGCATCTCTAACATGAAGCATACTTTTTGATTCTTCATTTTTCATACGTAAGCCTATTGAGAATTGAAGCCAACTGTAAGAACTTATCGTAGAAATATCACCTTTTGTTCCTTTTGAGGATGTAAACGAATTAGCAGCTGTGCGTTTGTTGACAAACTCGATAGATATTGTTGATAAAATAAGATTTTATAATGTCGTTCAGCTTTGTTTGCAGCAGCATGTGTTATTCGTTCGTTTGTTTATTTGTTGAAAGCAATCAGAGCCATCCATTCGTTCGTTGATCATGACTGCAAATAGACTTCACCCTCAAACAAACATATCTTGGTTTTATTTCGTCTAGTTTCTCTTATTTTCTAAATGCCTTATACTCTAATTTTATCAAGGATCAACACGTACGTATATAGAGTTTGGGACAATAATAATTAATATGTTTACTTTTTCATTTCTATTGTCTTTTTCATGTAATTTTGTATTCGATTCTATTTCTATTTAATTATTATTTGAATCGTTAATTTAATCGGTTATTAGCAATTAAAAATAAATCATATTATCGAAACTATCTTCCTTAGATAGTTATCCAATCCCCATAGGGATCCAATCCCCATATCCGCAAGATGAGTATATTATATTCACAACATGTATATTATATTCGCATCCTTAACACGCGCGTTACAAAAACATTGGAAACTTGATACAAAACCATAGTTTCGCAACTCATACTATCTATACACCGCGACAAATTTATACTGATTATGCATATAGTTATAACTAAAGTACATTTGACTTATTACATGTACAGTAAGTACATACTAATATTAATAGAACTTCGAACAAGTGGATTACCGTTTCGATACCCATGACAAATTTATACCATGAGTGATATTATTATTATGCTCTTTTGTTATATGTTGGTCAGTGGTCACCTAATTGAATAATGAAGTTAACTAGTTAAGTAATAACTGGTACAGCCATGTTAAGAGCCAATTAATTATCTCAAGAAGCTTTCATTAGTTATAAAATATAGATCATTATATAGATTCAATATTGATTTATTTTCTGGTTAAAAAAGTTTCTGAACACTAATGGTTTCATAGCAAAATACTAGAACTAATTATTGGATGAGCGAAGCGAAGACTTCACTTCACCGTACTAGGAAAAAACGAACAAACTTAATTTTTATTTTTGTTTCAGATCAAACGAAAATACAAATTCAGTTTAAGCCTGTCATAAACAAGTGTATAGATAGTCTTCTAATTCGATACTATATCTAGTTTTTTGAGGTGTGCACCATTTCTGAGAAATCCCACTTCGAAGTTTTCAACAACCCCATGAAAATAACCCAGGGGAGAAAATTCGTGAAAAATATATCCTTCGAATATATTCAAATTTCCACTGAATTTTGATATGCTCTTTCAAACTCTACCACAAATAGGATCAGTCGTTTTGATGAATATAAATATATAATGTATTTTTTTACATCAATCAAAGCTTTAAGAAACTGATTAGTAATTTAAGCAACAGGTATCAGCAATTAATTTAGAGCGATCAAAATGAGTAATGATTAAACAGGAAGGCAGTGACATGATTGTTTGAACTGAAGGTGCATATATATATATATATATATATATATATATATATATATATATATATATATATATATATATATATATATAGCTTTCCATTTCATTTCACTTAAATATCGCTCATCCAACAACGCATATGTTGCATTAAGTTAAATAACTGAATTCTAAGAAAAGTATTAGTCATAAAACTCAAAATAAATGCAATTTGCAAATTTGTTCTCATTATAGGTTGCACTCAATCCATACATTGGTAATACTGAGTTCAGCACCAAAGCTGTAACTCATTTGTTGAAAGAAATAAGTATGTATACCCTGTAGGTGAATTATAGTACCAGACGATAGACATAATTGGCATTAAGTTAAATAACTGAATTCTAAAAAAAGTATTAGATATATATTGAATAGCGTTTGGAAGAGATGATCAATCTATAAATTCCATCCTAGTAATAAGTAACAAGTTAATAAATCGTTACCATAAGCAATACATCGAACTGAGAAACTACATGATATTGTGACTGTGATTAATATCAATTGGGGAACATTGGTGTCATCTCTTCTAACAATGAGTGACATCACTTGAGAGAAGTCGAAAGTAAAACTTACGTTTCACCTGTGGTATTTTCTGTTGTTGTTTTCTATAACTAATAAATTTAAACAAACAGGTAGCGTTAAACTCTTGCTCTTTTAATGAGCTAGACGATAAGGTCCGGTTTGTAATAGCCAGCTAAATATTCCTTCATCTTGTTCACCTCTTTGAAGCACATTCCTCTAACTATAATATAGTCTATATACCATGCTCTGTAGTAGAACTTACTATATTTACTACATCTGTTTCGAATATTACTTCTAGATAATGGCTTATATATTATATACATACCTTTATTGTTCACATGTTTGAAATAATCAACACTGAATATTTGAATTGGAATTTGTCGATGCAGTAGAAAGAATAACTGAAATAGTGAATAACAATAAACAACTGATAAAAACGCGTAAATATTTGGTTGGGATGTTGGTTACTGATTTATTCAATACAAGATAAGTTAATTTACCATTTTACTACAATGTTGAGAGAAAATTTAGAAAAAATTGTCGTCACTATGGTTGCTGGTACTTGCTTGTATACTCGGTTAATTAGAATTCAAATAAAACGAATGTGTTTGTTAATTTTAAATATTTGGAACATGATTCTGAAAACATTTTCATAGAAACCATGACTTATCACTTATTAGTGCTATATGGTTTTCTAACCACCTTATTTGATTGTTCTGATTGTATGAGTTATGTAAACTCATATGATGAATTAAGTAAAATATTAAAATAAGTAAAATAAGTGGATATTGTTATAGTATTTGAGTTTGAGAGTTTCGAGGGATCTTTAATACTTCGTGTAAACAATGCTTATGATGCATTAGGGATGGCTGTTCGCGGGACTTGACTCTCATTGAGCTACCTCTCGACTAGATTCAATATTGGTTCTCTCCAAAGAGGTCAACCGATTATACTCAATAACTATATAGATTTAAGTTAGAAGTTGTGATTTACTTTATCAAAGTTTCGCTTAAGCCGTTTGACCTGTATGTGGAGAAACTATTTAAAAGAGAAGTAAGGTAGTTCCCATTTTGATCAATGGGGGATTTCACTTCGTTCACAACGCGGTTCATAAGATGTTTCTTATTAGTTTTTCCGAAAGAAATGAAATGGATTTTCCTTTCTTCAATTGTGTAATAATTAATTCTGATTTTAACAAAAAAGAGTGTAAGTATTTCATTTTAAAATTAATGATGATTTGAAAATACAATGGTAAAAAAAATCGTGAAGGAAGTAATCCATCGTTATGCCAACACAATAATAATTGACAAGTAAATATCACAAAACTGCGAAGCGACAGCTATTTATAGGCCTACAATGTGTTCTTATAGACTTAACTCCGATAAAATTGATGTAAACTCTTCTCTCATCCAATTATCGAAATTACTTACACTAATATCGGTTCATTTCTCTTTTGTAATAGTGACCCCAGTCAAGATTCATTTTATACAAATAACAAGTCTTTCTTGAACAGCTTGAATGAATGCCGCTGTTTTATTCTCAAGACAGAACAATCAGTTTTATAAAAAAACTCCTTTATATCTTGTAACTTCAGGATTAATTCCTACTGAATCTTGACTTAAGATTGATCAAATGAACCATATTTAAATTCTGTTAACAGGATTTCCTTTTCATGGGAAACTTGTTCCAAACTTCATTTCTAAAAAGTCTGAATAAAAACATAACGAGCGATATATGCCATGATATGTATTTAAATCTAATCTTATACTCTAGGATTTTTAAGTATGTGTCTCCATTAAACTCCCTGGGTTTTATGAACGTTCGTGTATCTTAATTATATTGTCAGGTCACCAGATGCCTTACTTTTCTATTATACAATCAACTTTTTCGACGACGAAATTCTGTCAAGTTCTTAGTCTCTCAATGTCACTCACTGCCAGATTCGAACAAACTAACACTTGTATTGTGTTTTTTATCAATGTAAGTTCAAGCACCGGGACCATCAAGAACAAATAGGCTTAGCTAATTACGACGTAAAGATACGGGACTTTCAAAGGTACTTGTAGAATTGAAAATGAATAAAAACTACTCTGATCTAGAGCTTGGGCGTGGTATCTATTAAATGTTAGAATCGCTACTCATTAGAGTAAAGGAAAAAAGAAAATGTTAGATGTTGAAGTACATTTCCCACACATGGAAAAATGAAATGAAATAAACTTTAGAAGAATATGGTTCACACAGTTATATCAAATTTGAAAGTTTGCCAGAGAGAGAATTTATCATTTTGTAAAATATATCAAATTGATCTTAGGCTATGTACTCTACGACCGACCGCATGAGTTAAAAATTTTTAGTAGATGTCATGATGTAGGCTATTACCATACTTGATTTATTGCTTTTTAAATTTTTGTAAAGTTCAACTGAGTACTTATTTTAGTGAAAATAATCCCAATATTTTCTATTATATATTAACATTCAATAGTCCCACAATTATGACTCATAAGAAATTCAAATATATTCAAAAATTGGAAAAATCCAAAAAGAATCCAAATTTTACGTTAAATTATTTTGATTAGTGTCGATTTGTATACCCAAGGGAATTTATGTAGTTTATTAAAAATTGTCTATATGACAATTCAGATGGTAAAATAATTACAACCAATTATTTTATTACGCTAATAATCTGCAGTCATGAAACGCAATAGAGCAGTGCTATGAAATTTTACCGTTTTCCTAATGCTATTGAAGATACCACATTATTTGAGTGCACTCATTTACAATAGAACGTCCTATAAATAAAAAAGTATTAATTCCAGTTGATTCCATGAAGAAGTATAGAATCTAATGCTATTATAAATTTATAATATTACTATTCTTTCATTTGTCTTTATATTGGCAGATTATAAGAAGTTTAATAAAAGCTATACAACAAGAAAGACATGGAAGCGGCTCGGACATTGTCGTGTTCGTTAATAATCTACTCATCATAAATATTTCCACAGGAAACATGCGTCGTTAAACCACGGTTTAAATTACGTCTAGCTAATATCCATCATCGAGCAGAACTTACCTCCATTCTGTTACTAACTTATTTCTTTATTAATCTGTATAAAATAAAATTAAGAATAAAACCCTTGAATCAAACATGTTTTCCATCTATGTGAGAACCATGTAGAAATATGATAACTCAACAGGATTTACCTCACATCCAACATGTGTATTTTCTGACATTGAACCAAACAAGCTCGGAGACTATTTATTATAGAAGTACAACGATCCCTGATTTCCCACCATTAGCTTCCCTTCATTGTAAATTACACGAGAGACCCACCTTCTTAAGTGTGCTTACTGGTGTCACAAACTTGCTAGCCGTATTTTTCTCGCTCAGCAAGAAACCAGTTTGCATATTAAGCCTATATTATTTCAGGACTTGCGGTCGTTGTGTCTGAACACTGGACTGATAAACAGGCTTCGATTAATTACTTGTAAATACGTGATTTGGTTTGGAATCCGAAATAGAATGCTGTAATTTGGTTCCTAATTTGCATTATTATGTGTTGCAGTCCCCTTTCTCGGCATGCATCATTGATTCCCACAATAACGAAATCTAATCAGAGTCAGACAAGACCTAGCTGAAAGGTGTGAGGAGGAGGAGGGGTAGTCTAGGGACTCACCTCAATACCTGCTTCTCTTGCTAAATAAAATGATATAATATTATACAATTAACATTGAACAGTTTTCGAAAATGAACATGATAGTAAATACTAAATAATTATTCTTTAAAATCTTAAACATATAATATAGGGTTGCTATGTTTCATATTAATTTAAAAATGTGTTTTTATAACTACCGGTTATTTTGAAGAAGTAAGAAATTATAGTCGGCTTCCCAATGGACCTGCAAAACTGGCTTTCAAATCTTAATGCTGTCCCAGCAATTAATATTAAATGTAATTATTATATTGTGACTCGTGAAGTATTCGCTATGCCAAATTATTAATAACTTACTAAAATCTCGTTTATCTTGGTAGGTAAAAATAAAAAGAATCACTTCGGGTATAATTAGAATAAATTATAAAATACAAGAAATAAAATATGGCATTAATGAGTTAGTTCCATTAGAGTTGCATTCACGAATTGCATGGGAGACGATTTCCTGCCATCTTTTTTCCTTGTTTTTTATTTCGAGATAGAGACTAATGAATGAATGCAAGTTTCGTCTCAACATCTCTCCAGTAAGAATTGAAAAACTTTTTTTTTCAATCAACTTATGTAGTTAAAAACTATAAAGTACTCGAAACAAAATTATAAATTTAAATAACTTGATACATTTTTAGTCGGGTTTTTGTAGCATTTTATTTTCTTCTTACTATAAAGCGAAGAAACCATAGAATCAGGTTTCTCCTTTAAACATCACAAGAAGTAGACTCCATTCTGATAAAATTAATTAAATTTACAGGGAGTTGAACGAAATAAAAAACAATTCGAATAATTACAATTTGCAAATAAATCATTCAAAGTCAAAACATTTTTGTAAAACTTTCTACAATGGAGGGAATGCAGTTACACTTTTATGACATACCAACTTTTAATGACTGAGATGTACATATTTGATTAGTGATAGCTAGAATAAAACTGGTTCTTTAGCAGATCTTGACAATAAAAAACACTTGATTGTTGTGGGAGATGATTATACACATATTCTAATCACAATCATAATATGAGGGATTTAATTTTTTTTTAACATAATTTCCTGTATTTATGTAATATAGTATAGGCAAGGAACATATAATATGAATGTTTCATGTAGCAACTATGACAATTCTTTCTAAAGACATCATTCATGAATGGCAAAATAACCACTATTTTATTTGGCTGGAACTATTGCAGTCTGAGTAATGTCAGACTCAAAAACACATGTACAAATGCCTCCAGCCAATCAAAAACACCTACAAGATGCAGGGTGGGTTTCACTTCTGGTAAGGGTTTACTTTTGACACACAATAAATTAATTCTCTATTATAATATCATTACATTTTCATATTAATATTACACTAAATGCAAATCCTTTGGCATTTCTTGTCTTTTAATTAGACATAGACCCGATGCCTATAAAAGTTCTTCTCTTGCAAACAGAGATACGTGGACTTTTTCTCAAAACATCGAAAAAATATTTATATAAGCTCTTTTGGTATATATATTTTTTATATTTTTCTTATAGTGATTGATCAATATATATTTATCATCATTAGATCAGGGACACTTCCATAGGCAATCTCTGCTTTATCTTTTCTCGCACCCGATAACATAGAATTTAATATTATTTACAACTTGACTTTCTTTTTGTTTCATATAATATAACACACCTGTTTCAATTTTCGTACAACAGTTAAAAATGCTTCATGTATAAGAATACTCTTTTGTTCCCGCCACTTATATTTGATGTCCAATCCATCACTTCAGTCAATCAGCACGAGATTTCAGTCTCCGAATGTAAATGCCGCCCTGAAGCACCCTGAACGGTGTACGGTCGACCTTGATCGAGTTCTAACGCCACGTTACTCACATGCGACGGGGTCACGTTGACCTTCATGTAAGGTAGGGGTTGTTTGCCGAGGTTAGCTGGGTCGAGAGAGATGCTAGCCTTGAGGCTGGATCGAGACGAGTTGTTGTTGTTGTTGTTGGGCGAACTCTTCTCGAGAGAGACGAGCGTGCCGACTGCGCCTGGCTTTTCGGTACTATCCCCGCTGCCGGCCGACTCGACTTCTAGCAGAGGCTGAGTCGAGCGAGACTCGGGTATCACGAAACTTGTCTCCCAGTCGTTGCCTAAATCTAAAGTAAGGTGTCAAAAACTTTAATGTATTTCATTATCTAATCTGTTGATATTTCTGTGAACAATTAAAAGTGGCAGACTGGTATGTATACCAGTTTAATTGCTCAATCTCTTTATTATTTTCACCAACCGCTATTTCAACTATCCAAATATTCAACATTTCAACGTACATTTCATTCATACATAATATATTCATACATTTCAACATTCCATAGGTCCATTGGCCCAAGTCAGATGAGCTGTTCAATTTTTTTTTTTTTTTTTTTTAATGCTATTAAAGAGCTTTATCAAGCAAGCTATTAAAAATGATCAAAAGGTGAACCAATTAGTTCGTAAAATGTTTAAAATCATCAATAGGTGAATCAGGTAGGCAGTGAGTAATAATTAGATCCAAAATCAAGCAGACACCTTCGCCATTTTTCCCAGTAGGCCTACATTTCATATAAAATGTCGGTCACCCTACAACGCATATACTGTGTTTTCCTAGTAGAAATATAAAAACAATTTTGCCTCAACTCAATCTACTCCATAAAAAGACAATATGTACAATGTTTGTTACCTTCATCGTAGAGTTCGTTGGACAGGAGTTTGTCGACCGAGCTAGCAGATGGCGAAGAGGGCAGTTCAGGTAGGACACAGGGTAGCGGCACAAGATAGTCAGCATTACGATGAACTTGCAAACAACTGTTCTCGCTTGCAGGAGGACGCATGATGGTTGCGTCTCGCTCGGCTGAAGGGGGACGATAGAAGACGGGGAGGGGGGCGGTCATCACATCTGGATCCTGTTAAAGTAGCAGGTGTCATTAAAATTATCTTGGCATTGAAAATAGGAAATTTTGTTGACTGTATTTACAATACACCTATAATGTATTTACTTTCAACTACATGTATATTTTTTGGAAGTAAAAAAATTATCAGAAAATGTAGTATCTCAATTTGGGTTCTATAACCCTACAATACACACAATAATTTGGTATATTTAGTTTTAACTAATAAAACGTACTCCCATAAACATTAGAATAAGGGTTATGCCTAGTTAGTAATTACAAACAGAAGAAAATGTTTAAATTTGAACAAAATATAAATTCACTGTGTGTAAGTATCAGTAAGTGTGTCACAGTGTCTTCATGTGTTCAAAGTGTAACTTTGAAAAAAGTTTTCCAACGATTGTACTGGTACCTTGTTCCAGTATTTGTAGTAGACTACAAATTGAAATATCACAGATACAGAATTTTATTGACCAAGAAAAAGTATGAATATGAGTAAAATACAAACAAATTTACTCATATCCATGAACACGTTTTAATTATGTAACTGTTGAATTTTCCAATACATTTATTCAAATTCATTATAAAGGTTCATTAATAATTATTGTCGTAGTACTCACTTGTATACAATAGTCAAGTCTCTCTAGAATAGTAGCAAACATGGGTCTTTCTTCTGGCGTGGGATGCCAACATTGTGTCATGATTCCGTACAATGGCCCTGGACAATTGCTCGGAGGCTCCAGTCTTCCTCCGCTAGTCACTAGCTGCATCACGTCTCGGTTCGCGCACCCCGTGTATGGCATGTAACCTAGCGAAAACACCTCCCACAACAGCACCCCGAAAGACCTGGCAAATACACAAAACATATGTTACATAGTTGTAAGCAGGGAACCGAGCCGGAACCAAAAAGAACCATTATTTATTCTGGAACCGGAACCGGATCTCTATTTTTATTTCGTAAAAACCTTAACTGAGACTGGAGCCTTTATTTGTATTCCATTCAATAATGGTGTCATAAGGTTGATGCACTGATAACATAATGATTTTTAAAATATGAAGCCGTTATAATTAAAAACTACTCTTAGTTGGAAGGTTTGAAAAAATTATTCTAATGTTCTCTCTTTCCATTCCGATATCATGAACCTTATTTCATCTTTAAAATAATAATGTAAAGAAATCGCTTCTAACTAAAATCAGTACCGTTTGGAACATTTAAGAAGTGGAACCGTAATTTTAATATTGATTTGGATTGATACTGGAATCGAAATCCTTATTTTCTTGTAGGTAGAACCAGTTCTAAAACCAGAACCCCCCCCCCCCCCCACCAAAAAAAAATGTGGACCCCTTATATCAAAAGTATATTTATAGAGATAGTGTAACAGTATAAATAGATATTCTGGTAGCATCCTCAACAGTCAGTAGGCCTAATATTATTAAATTTCACATTGAACATTTAAATTTATTTACCGTATGTGTAGCACCAAGTAAAAACTGAGAAACTGAGGGTTTGAAAACTGAGAAATTCATTGAGGCCAATAGAGGGGAAAATATTTTATTGAAAATATTGAATATATTGTACAAATATTATTGAATATTGAAAATATTTTTGAACTTGGTACCATACAAAATATAAAATGAATGTTGTATTACCAGACATCTGTTTTCGTTGTAAATATTCCGTCTAAGAAGGCTTCAGGAGGCATCCATTTAATTGGGAGCATCGCCTTTCCTCCTTTCCGGTAATAGTCAGCCCTGCAAAAAAACACAAAATATAATTTTCACAAAAAAAAAATAGGTTTTTCATTTTTAAATTTCACAAGAAATATTAACCAACGTGTTCTACTCTACAGCTATGTTACAAACCTATAAATATCTCTCGCCATGCCAAAATCTGCGATCTTGACGACTCTGCCGGGACCCTTCGTCGTAAGCAGACAATTTCGAGCTGCGATATCGCGATGTATGAAACGGTTTTCTTCCATATACTTGCACCCTTTAGCTACGTCCATCGAGCACAGTAGCAAGTCCTTCATGAGGAGTGGAGACGGTCGCTCCTAGTCAACACGAATCACACGAGTTTCAACTTTTAACATACTACACTCAAGATTATTTAGAAAAGTGTGTAGTGAAATTGTAAAGAATGAAAATTAATTCTTGAGAAGCAAGAGCAAATATTTATTGGGATATTCTTAAAGTATATTAAATTCAGGAACTTTACAATCGTGTATAAGTATGAATAGTATACTGAATGTTATGGAATCATGTAATCTAAAAAGAAAATTATAACTTAATACTAGATAAAGATAAAGATAATGCTATGTATTACTCAGATGGATTTTTGTAATTTAATGCAAGAGAATAAAACTGTTTGAAGTCTAGTGTGTACTTTTTAAATTTTAAATTAAACTCATCTATTTTGTAAACTATTCTTGAAATCTAATTGTAATTACGAAACTGCTACTATGTTACATTTTCTCATGTAATATATAATTAATTACACATTCTAGCAACAAACGTAATATCTTATCGATGGTCTAGAATAATAATCCCTACTAGAATAGGAAAATCCTACCACTTTGAATGAAAGGTTAATAATATAGCATGGTAAATGACCCTAGTCAAATTAAATTCACAGTATTAATAAATTTACATATTATTTAAATTTAGACTTTGGAAATTAAATTCAAATTGAGATTATTATGAATTTACATATTTAAATTTTAATTACATGTTTCTTACTTTAAATAGCCATTTTCATCACTGTTTTTTTTAAATTGAATTTAGAAAAATTGTCTGGAGCTAATTGTTGGTTGTCAGAAAAAAGGCCTACAATTTTGCCTTTAAAATTATTTTTAGTAAGCGTCTTTTGAATACATTTACTACCTTGGTAAGTTCTATATTTTCATTATACTAAATGCTTCCTGAACTTAAATTGTATCTTCATAAAGTTTTTCACTCTAGTAATTTTAAGCCGAGTCCACTGAAAAACGTACTGAATTGGTTCCACTATAATTGTATTGTGTATACATATGTGAGTTTTCTATTGAATGAACGTTAAAGCTTACTGGTTTCGGCCTCGATTCTCGTAGGAAAGTCTTCAGATCGCCACCAGCCAGTAACTCAAGCACAATAAACCGAGGATGTTTATCGAAGCACACACCGATGAAATGAACAATGTTTGGATGACTAAATTTGCTCATTATCAATGCTTCCATTAAGAAATCAGTCTCGGCTTGATTTGTTGATAATTCAGGTAGCGTCTGCAGGCATACATATTATTCATATATTAAGCTGATAATATACAATCAAAATATTAGAATAAGAAATCAATGGAGGAAATCTATTTTTCTAAAGATACAGCAAACCAATGGTCACATTTTTAGAATATAAGTATATACGTATATAGTTCCAACTGTTGAAATAGTCATGACTCGTATAAAATATGTTGACATTAATCCAGTTCAAATATTAGACGATGAATAGTGAAAGAAGCTGTTGTCCTTATTCTTTTATTTTTGTGCAAAACGTATCAAATCTAAATAGGCCTTGAATATTCCAGTTTGAAGTAACGTACGGTAAGTAATGTTAAGCGGGTGGTTCTAGATGATTGTGTAAAACAAAATATTAATCTTCATGAGGTTATATTACTACTATTGTTGGAATAGTTAGGTTGAACTTGAATGAAGTCACATGCATACGCATGCATTTATTTCTAATAGAGAATTTTACCTCTGAAGCAATGATATTCTTTGTTCTAGCGTAAACGTCATCTAGCTTTTACCTTGTCACAATGAATCATATAAAGCTACTAAGAACAGTAGTAATTAAATATTGCTAAAGAATAGAAGGATGAATCTCCAATGTGTCAAAGACAGAATCCGGTCATTTTGCTGCGTAAAAACTGCAGATAAACTTATGGACTCTGAATTCGACAATGGAGAATCTTGAGTTACCAGTTCCATCGCTTCGCCTCTCCGTTCGTTAAAGAAAGCAAGCTGGCTGCTCTAACATATTTTCACATATCCTTTTAAATAATTATTATCATTACGCAAATTAAGTTTAATCAACACCAAGCCAGCAGCTTACCTTGAAACAGAATCCTGAACTACATACATATTTTCTCAATATGTTTAGGAACACAGTGAACATATATCTGCAAGTGTTATTTATATTGGAAGATGAAGTTTACTTTAGTATTCGTTCAAAATAAGCTGCCGGCAAAGTACTACCAACTTGTCTACAAAAACAATCAAGTTGTTATGTTAATGCTGGCTATATTGATTTGCTTAAGGCCTACTAGTACAACATGGATATAATAAGTGTCGCACTCACGCTCACCTTAACGGCGACAGGCATCTCTACGGCATCTCCATCTCGATGACGGAAGAAGCCTTGATACACCTCTCCGAAAGCTCCTTGACCGAGAGCTCTGTAAAACATGCCGTTATATGATCAAGTAACATTTATGTGGGATTATGTGGAATTCAAGGGGGTTATTAAAATGTTCTCACAGCATGGAAAAGGATTAGAAATTGATTATGTTAAACATTGCAAAATGTATAAATTGGTATTTTCTGTACTGTTCTATCATAATAGTTATAATAAAATCTCATTCACTCATAATTTTAATGTCATTTTAAAATTATTGTAGGGTAGGATAAGAAATCTATAACTCACAGAACGATTCAAGATTCAATTAAAAATTGAATCACAAAACATCAAAACACTTATCGTTTTATTCTATAGTCTATCCAAATAGAACTGGGCGAGGGTAAGATCTTCTCAAAAACAAGGGCTTAAAACTCAGTGAATGAAAAATAAAAAACGGAAATGAATTGATTATTCACCAATGTCAACTGTCAGCACTGACAGTCCTGAGTGATAATCCTGTCGGACGATACTTACTTGACAAGTCTAAGGTGATCTCTCGGTATATCTTTCAAGTCCCGTATCGTGTACGTAGCTCCACCGAATTCATAGTTAGGATTCAGTTCAGTCATCATGCTGTTCCCCGCCTCTCCACGTAAACGGTTCAGTTGCAAGTCTGGGCCATTCATCATCCGTTGCCCAACGTTAATATTTTTCTTACGTTGATGACGATTATACAGGCAGACACAACACATGGCACAAACCATGAACGAGATGAACACGATAATTATTAACGCTATAGCGTATGTAAGCGGTGTTGTGGGGACTGGAGGTACTGCAAATACAATATAAACATTATAAAAATAAATGTGATAGTGATAAAATATAATTTATCAAAAATGCTTGAAGATATCATTCTGTTTCATTATGTTTAGAGAGATTTACACTACATAGCATCAAATTTACAATAATCGCAAAATATTATATAATTATTGCTAATAATTATACGAGAAATATTTGATTGTAAGCATTTTTGCTTAGATCGTATTATGCTCTTAATAAATACTCAACCATTATTTCCACATTCCAGTACTTGATGCCTTTTTTCCAATATTAGATCATTATTATGAAGAATCCTACACTATTATGCATAAAACATAAGATCAGTTTCAACAAAATTCAAATTTCAAACATCCAGCTTCTCTTGTTTAGACAAAAAGTACCTTAACCAAATGAATTACAGAAAATATAAACACAGAACATCAAGGAATATTACTCACATATGCAACTTATTCCATCTTTTCCCAGAAACCAGTTAGCCGGGCAGAGACAGCGTATCTTCTGACGAAACTCATCCATGGCAACACAGCGGTAGTCGCACTGACAGCCTGAGATAGCTGGTATGAAAAGCACAACGCCGGTGCCGTCATGCTCACCCTCGATTATCTGGCCAAAGTCTCCTGTTCCAATGAAAGAGTAACCACCTTCGCCACTGGCGTCCTTCTCAGCCCAAGCGTCGCCACCTTAACAAGAGAACAGCAATTAGTTGACTGTGGAAGAAGGTAGCAATAATTTCAACTAGAGATAGTTTCGTACATATTTTCTTGTGTTGTTTATTTTCTATTCAGCTCTTTATTTTGTAGCAACAACATGATCAAGTATTTTGATTCTGACCACCGTTCAAGACAACGTGAAGATGTAGTCACCTGTATAACCACCTCCACCACCACCAGCTGAGCAGCCACCTCCGCCGCCACCATATCCGCCCCAACCCTGTCCGTTTTGTCCGAGACAGGCAAAGCCTCCTCTAGAGCCTTGCATTAGAGCTTCGCCAGTCGAGTTGTGCCACACTACGTCTTTATTACGGTCCCATCCTCCACCCGCACCTGTCCAACAGACAATGGGTTGACATGTAGAAACAAACTGGACAAACAATTGTAACTAACTGGTGATGAACAGAGATTATTCTAAGAAATATGAGTAGGTCTATCATTCCAGCCCAAATATGTTTCTTCAGAAAAAAAGAATGCATTCTTAAAGCATCATTGGTGGATTCTGTTCAAAGCATGATGAATGATGTGTGATGTATATTTGTCTTTAATACAGTATTTAATATTTTTGCTTGCAATTATTTGAAATGCAAATTCCTTTAAATTACATCGCAAAACTCAGTATCGAAAGAATTATGAATAGATTATCATCCACAGTTATGATTAATAAAGTAAAATTGTGCGACTAGACATTTCATACTGGTTGACCGTTCAGTTAGAAATGATGTTCAAGTGTTTCAGTCCAAAACACTTGTGGAAACATTGTTTGAGTTGATTGGTGTGACTATTTCATTTTCTTATCGATATCTGTATTCCGAATTATGTATAATGTTACACTTGGAGTGAAGTTGTAAACATACCTGCTGACGTAAGACCGTTGATACTTCCTGACACTGGACTAAGCGTTGTGTTCTCTCCTTGCCCGTGTTGACGGCCGTCGTCAATGCCTTGAGACAAGCCCAGTCCGCCGCCACCGCCAGCCACTAGCAACGGTACAGCCTTGCCTTTCACCATCTGCAACACACCCAAACACTTTATATGGGATACTTGACAAGTGGTGTGATGTCGTTGAATAAGCTTGAGATGAATCAAGAGCATTCGTCAATATTTCATGTAATTAGTCATAAAAGATTTTTAACATTGTGGAGTGAATGCCATAACCTTTGTATAATTATGTGTGTTCAGTTGTTATTGTAAACAAAATAATATAAAATGATTTATCAATACTAAAATCGTTTGTGATATGAATGAATATATTATAATATAATGTCTCAAACAAATAGTTTAGGAACAGTATTTCATTGAATATTATATATATAATTAAATTGAATATACCACTGTATTTTCATGTATTATTACTGTGCATTCAGTTACTACAGTCAGCCATACCATTGGCAAGTTATAATATATGATCTATCAAATACAACCATGCAATTGCAATAAAACTTTGTTGCATATATGTTATTTAAAATTCATATCAATTTGAGAAAATGCTAAATTTCAGACATGCAAATTTTTGGTGCAACAAAATACAGTTCATTTTCATAGTTGAAAGTCATTTATTGGATTTACCACAAAAACAAATGTTCCTCCACCACCACCGCCTCCACCGGCCTCGATCTCCATCTTGAGAATCTTTGTGATCGGGTTTGGCGGACGCAGAGTGCTTCTGTTGTTTGTTGAATCTGCGGAAAATACTGCCTGGCAGATTGCACTTTTCGTAGATAAATCCTAGGAGTAAAAAACATTAAATTCAATATTTTGTCACACTTAATCATCAAAGCTAATACTATATATTTTTTTATAATTTTGAAAAAGACTTTTTTGTTTTCAGTGAATAACAAATAATGAAAAATTAGTTATATGGATAAGATACCTGAATAAAGATACATGTGAATTTGTATAATTTTGTTCAAAAATTGAGTATGATTTTTAATTGATAGATGGGATCTTTTTAGTTTCTCAAAATGTATGGGAATACATTATTCAATATTCTATTAATTTTCAATGTCATCTTTCTCAAGATAGCTCATTTATTTGTTTGTTTTGTATGCAATAAATTGAATACCAATATAAAAATTATAACTACAGTGGAACCTTTTAAGCAGTTTTTTCAGGGCACAAGATTAAAAAACTTACCAAAGTGAAAAACTTACTAAAGAATCTATTCAACATGAGGGAACGTATTGGATCAAAAAAATAAAACTCACTATAGTAATAAATGTACTAACGAGAAATTTACCAAAGAGATTCTACTGTACGCTACAAGTTATGTATAATTTTTCATATTTATGGGTGACAATCATAATCTGACTCACCTTACTGCAAGCGCTTGTGCCTTCTTGGCCAACTAGAATGTATACCCGCTGACCTTTGTGTAACTCTACGATTGTCCTAGCTGTGGCTCCTCGACTTGAACCTTTACGATCCGAGCCTTTGCCGCCCTTGGCACCTTTCGCTATAAGCCTGCACACATAGATCAGGTGGTTGTTATTAGTATCACCAACATTAGTATAATTTGTTTCATAAACAACCTAAATAAATGCGTAAGGTAAATTAATTTACTTCACGTATAAATACATATAAAAACAATGGTCTTGATTAATTTAATTCAAAAAGTCTATGTGAATATGTTTATAAACTAGAATTATGACACAATAAAAATATGAAGGTTATTCTGAATTTTCAAAATTCAGATATAAATTTGAAACCTTGGAATTGATAGCAGAATGAAATTTCAAAACTCACGTATAATATCCTCCATCCGGTACAACCCACTCTTGAACGCCAGATAGAGGAGGCTTGTCCAGAACCACGACACGGGTAGCCGTATTGTTATATGCGGTCGTGCAGTTAGACTGCTTTGGTCCTGCGCGACCCTCAATCCCACACGACGTCAACATGTAATCTGAGAAGCAATATACAAGACTCTTAAAGAGGATCTACAACAAAGTTCATACGGACAGAGTATCATTCAAAAGACCAAATTCGATTCACGTCACGGTCAGGTTTTTCGTTATTTTTCTCTGTCATTAAGGTGAATACTAGGCTGGCTCTTTGAAAATTGGCCAAGACCATTTTCTTCCCAAAATACAAAACACTTGATAAAATGACAATTTGTCTCATCTTCCCACCACCTCATTCATCAGGCATCATAGCCAATAGATTTTAATTAATAATTACCATTACAACTTACAGTGAAACCCAGTATAAAAAAAAGATACAAACAAATTTTGGGTCATATCTACATTCAATTTTAATGAGATATTAAGAAAGATACTCCTTTTACTTCATTTATTCTTGAGATTACTTATACTTTCATTTCATCTACCTACTAACTTTCACTACTATGGTGAGCAGCCAGAAACCAGCCAGCCACCCTGGCAATCATGGTTAAAACTAATATCAATACATATCACTTTGCTTCTGTCTCTTTTGTTCACTTTGTTTTCGTTTTCCATATTTTGTTATTAAGGTCTCTGACATCTATGAGATCAAGATAGGAATTTGTTCTTACACTACACTTGAGAAACCAAATAAGTGCAACAGAATACTTACAAGTCTTATTCGTAAAGTCTCGATGCTCCTCCGTAGATATATCAGGCTCTGTAATTGTAAAAAACAACAGCGTACTTACTTATAATCAATTCTTGTAAAAATTGTATTTATTTTTATAATTTCAGTATTTAAGAATATTAACAAACCTGTTCTATTATAATCGTAGTCCTTGATTTCGTTCAGTGGTACACCTGGAATGAATAAAATACGTATTTGGTAAAACAACATGAAATAAAGTGATTCTTTTAAGAAGAAATGAAAAACTTCATTTTCATTGAATGATTTTTCTCGATTTCTTATGTAGAATGGTTTTTACGAATACATATTGGTTTTATTGTATTGTTAATTTCCTCAAGTTTATTTTTATATATTTGAAACAACTCAGAATGATTTGGAAATCAATTCTATTGAATATTACCAATATTGAAATCTACTTCAGTTCCAATAATTTTATTATAGATATGAAATGTCATTTTCACTTTCTTTGGTCTTCAACTTTGAACACTAACCTAATCCAAAGCACTCAGGGCTCATTGATATATCGTCTAGTGCTACGTCCCCACGCAATGCGAAACCTCTCCTCGCTTCAAACTGAATGAAGTACCTGAAAATAATCAGAATATATATTACATACCGGTACATATTTTTAATTACAGAATTGTGTAACGCTACTACGTTGCAATGTCATGCAAAATAGAAAAGTGAACAAATATAAAGCACAAAATAAAATTCAAAATTTGACAATTATTGAATTGCCTGTTCTTGGGTTTCTGGTCTTGGGCCTATTTCAATATAGTCAGCATTATTAAAATCATTTTATATTTTGATTTGTCTTTGAGTTTTAATTATATGCATTAGATTCCTGAAAGTGTTCGAATATATATATATATTTATCCTTGAATCCTTTGAATCATAAATCATCTAGATAGGCCTATAATAATTCAAAATTATTTGCATTCCCAGTTGCCAATCATATGAAAGTTAATCAGTTTCACTGGATGCTATTACCATTAAAGTATAAGTTATATAAATAGTATCATCTACATTATTGTAAAGGTCATATTGTGTAATATGAAACCATCCCATGCTCCAGCTCACGCGTACCCACGCATTTTTCCCAGCCTACACGCAGCAACAGCGAGCTCTACAATATCCCAAGGGGGTTCACCTTTGAAACAATATTGTGTTTAATATCCACATCAATTTAAAATCATTCCGTACAGGAACAACATTTCATGTGAAAACAAATAGTAATTTGATGAAATGAGGGGAAATAATTCGACTCTACATGTTTAACATGTTCGTGGTAACAAGTGAAAATCGAGATACCTTCTATTTACTCCCACACATAACTTTGTAGCACTCACCCTGTTCTCTTCGTCGTTTCTTTCAAGAGATAATAGACACTTCTACACGTGAAATCATTAGTAAGTATTTGCGTAAGTAAAAAAATTTTTAGTAAGGAAAATCTTATGACGGAAAAATAATGGTGGTGGTGCCGTGTCTACTACCCCTCAACAGACTGTTGATAAATCCGTGCAAAAAAATGAGAGTTCTTCTGTATTGACCTCAATCAAGTTGATTGAAAATGTTTGTAAAATCTGTATTTTATTGCTTGGAAAACAATATAAGCGTGTAGTGTGGATGGATGAATCAAGAGTGAAAATTCGTTTTTTATTAGGTGTAACGAACTTTCGTATGGAGTAATTATATCATATTTTTAGTACTTCAGTGTTTGACATTTTGTTTAGTTAATTAAATATTGGTTTTTCAAGCCGATTTGGCCGAAACAGTTCAGATCGATATTTGAGGAATAATTTGAAAACTTTTTCGTTTATAAGTCAAGTGTTTGGAGTTACTAAGAATTTTAAAGTTCTCACTTTGTTAGCGTTGAGTTTGCGTGCTTATTAACATAATATACCTATATATAATATGAACAAAAACAATTGAATGAGCGTACGCGAAGACTCAAATTTACCGTGCTTAAAATGAATTTTTCATTTTATTGTTTTTATGTTCGCGCTCCAGAAGTTGAACAAAAATACAAATTGTTGTGACACTTGGCATTCTTGGCATTATCTGCTTGGAAAAGAGGCATTCTCTATCTGAAACTGTATAATTTGGTGGTGCACGCCACTTTTGGCTAAATCACTCCTGAGAAATAAGAGTTCGAAATTTGAAAAATCTTAGAAGGAGAAGACAGAGGGAAAAAGTTGAGAAAATATTTTCATGGATTAGGAATTTAAGCTCAAGAATGATACACATTATTCGCAAGTGTTAGATAAATCAGACCATTCGTTGTTTAAAACACAACAATATTGTATTTTTTCCACATTAAATAAATCTATCAAAATGATCAACATGTGAAAGCTTATAGCTACACAACAATGAGAATGTTCAACAAGTACGCCTACCATAATTTAGAGCTGGATAACGAAGTCAGTAACTTAATATAGTTTTAAAATCAAAATGGATGTATAGCTTTCGCGTACACTACATTTCATAAAAATATCTTACTCATCTTAGATCGCCATGCTGCGTTCGCCTTGTAAAAGTAATACGTTAAAAATTAATAACTTACCTCCGTGTAATATTTGGTAAGACCACCGATTGCCTGATCCAAGCATCACCTTTATCACCGTAACTCCACCATAACTGTTTGGTGTGATTCTCTTTAGGTTGCATCTCTACCAGACTCATTGATAGTGAGCCACTGTGAAAACCATACTGGTGGTAGTGAAACCGAATCTGTAATCAGCCAATTAGTTCCTTATAATAAGTTGAAAAACAGCCCTTCTTGGGAGTTGGGACTAAAATTACCTACAGTAGTCCTGGTTAGTTATTTTATAACTAACTAACTTGATACCCTTGCTTTTTTATTGAGTTATTTATTATTTGAGAATAAACAAATACACATACGAAATAACTATCTATATAACTTGTCTATTCTTATGCTGAATATTTGCTAAATCGTTCTTGAATATTAAACAAAATTATGTTCGCCATGAATGCAGTTCCATACAGTACAAAGCATAATGCATTATAGAAAGAAAATATGATTATGTAGAAATAGAATTTAGAAATATACCTCAGATATATAAAGATAAAACTCATTCATTTCAAGTTGTATTTATAGAAATGAAGAACATCAGAAGATAAGAAAATCCAACATTTTTTGAAAAACAATGCGAAGAATTTTTGTTTTACGAAAACCAAAATCCAAAAATATCGGACATTTTATCACATTTTAATATAAACTATATTCAGAGACACAGTGTGGATAATACTTGTCTGTTATTAAAATATACTTGACCGATGAATCGATGATTATATTAAAATACAGCTGGTAGATGTACATTAACGAAAAAATAAACATTGTTTACAATTGTGTCAAGTAAAATAAATGTCTAAACTTACACTGCAACTGTTGTAATATGGTGATAATGAGTTGCTATGGTAACTTGGTGGTCGATTGAATACCGCACTCTCGAAAACAGCTGCTGCCCCCATTACATTCTTCGATGACATGTCAACAAATGCATAGACACCTGGAAACAAATCATCATTTCAAACGTTGAAACATTCTGAAATGTACCATAGAGAGTATAGTGTCACTATAGAGTGGCATAATACTCTTTATTAAGACTATTCATCCCTCTAAAATAAGAAAAACTACTTCTGGCAAGTGACTATATATTTTGAATTGTTCAATTCAGAACCACTCAAGTAAATTTATATTAAACTGATGTAAAAATGAATAGAGTGAATAAATGAATAGAATAGAGTGGAATAGAGGAATTCCACAAAAATTATTGTAAAATTTTGAAATTTGCAAAACTTAATGTTCACACTGATGGGCATGTCATCAGATAATTAGAATTTTCTTAAGTCTTGCCGTTCTATTGATTAAGATTTATTTAAAATCCCATAAAATTTTGTAAACATTTCTTGGCAACTTAATATTAATCGTACGGCAAGACTTATGAAGATCATGGCATGACCATTAGATTATATTTAACATCAACTTTGGCAAGTTTCAACTACCTAATAATTTATAATTAATAATTAACTCCAATTATTTCTGTGGAATTCCTGTATGCCACGAGCATTTTTATTTATTTTGATGTTGCACGCGGAAGAAAAGGGACATTTGTTTTTCGACAGTTCAAATCAATTTACTTCAATAGTTCTGCATTAGTTGATTCAAAATATAATTATTTGTCAAAAGTAGTTTTTTTCAGTTTTATGTGGATGAATAGCCTTAATAGGATCCACTTGATGGGGCTAACTACCCTTACCATAAACACACTTGGATGTGATTTTTTATTGCCAATAACGCTGTTCGTTGAGTCGTTCTAGTTATTATGCCATTAATGATTTATTCATTTCTTATTTCTTATTTCCTCATATCTACCAAAGCAAAGGCCTAAACTGAAATATACAGACAGTACACACACGCTCATGTGTTGTTTAATATATTCTCGAGGTAACATGTAGGTGTTATTATTTTTTCATAAATGAAAACAACGTTCGCTCTTACGAAAAATGTTGTTGGATCTTATAATATCCGTTTCTCAGAAGTTTCGACAAGATAGCACTTATCATCTTCAGGGATCCGTGTAGGTATTCTGAACCCTAAATCTCTGAAGATTCTCACACTGACGATTACACAGATCCGTGAAAATGGCGAGTGTTATCCCTTCGAATCTTAGGAGCAATGTCTTTTTTCAGATCCAAAAAATCAAACGATGTTATCCCAAGAATTGAGCATAACACCTACATATAAAAATACATATATATTATATATATATACAGTACACAGAGAAAGAGAGAGATGACCAGAAATGGCAGATAGTTTCACCTGCTAGCAGTGAAACATTCAATGTGCTCGCCAAATAATATTAGGAGCTACGAAATTTGAAAATTGAATGCCAACAATTAAATTTAAAACTTGGATTTTTTATGAAATAGTATCGATCGGTATCCACGAAAGAAGAAGGTCGTCTACCGACATAACAAACACAAATAACACAGCTATATTTATACAGCTATGATACTTTTATGATATTATGATTTCGCAGGACGAAGTTTACGATGAGAATCGTAACTGCATCTTTCAATATCATTAAATCCTTGAAGTTGCAGCGAAATAATATGTAATTACCAAAGTTTTTACACAAATTTCCTTGGTGAGACGACCTTCTTTCGTGGAAACAAGTATAACATGTCAGTGGCGTACCTGTTGCATTAAAGTAAGTATGATCATAGCTAGGGCCAGTGGCGTGTGTCGGCGTCGCTCCGTGATGACGTGTCCAATTCAGCGACAGGCCGTTCAACTGTTTACTCTTGTTACTCCAGCCACACCATCCACTCTCGAAATTACAGTGAGAAAATAGCGGTACTTTGTCTGTAAAAACCACAACAATCAACTTTACGAGACTATAAATTGATTTACGTCTATAAACATCAGCCATTAAAATCTCTTGCTTGCATTCAGTCGTCCCAAGTGCACATGCTGCACAACTTATTTATATTTAATTATGTATATAACCTTCGGCTCGGTCGATATTTTATTGTATCTAATACTAGATATCTTATGATAATTATAAATAATTATAATCTATAAGACAATAATCGATGAGTTATATTGATTTTCAGGTTCTTTCAATGTTTGAAGCAGATCATAAAAAATGAGGACCCGGCACCTCCACCATTTTTGTTACTCAGTTATAATCAGCGTCGATAGACTAAATCTCGCTTAGATCTACTGCACAATCAAAATGTCCACGTAATTTTGGTTTTTTCTATAGCAAGCTTATTATATCCGTTTAAAAAAGTGAGCAATAGAATAATAGGAGGAAGCATTTTCGTTTCTGATGGGAATAATACAAAGACTAAGAACCCGGCACAATATAACCTCGTTGTTGACGCACCGTAAAACCCAATAAACTTATCCAATTCAATTCAAAGATTACGGGAAGAAAACATATTCCTAATTGCCCATTATTTATAATGATTTCAAAATATTAAATGATTTACCACAATTCTGTATTTCGTCTTCACCATCAGCACAGTCTTTGTGTAAGTCACAGACGTCATTCTTATCTATGCAAGCGCCATCTTTACATTGGAACTGGTTTGCGGTGCATGATTTCACAGGTAGTTTGCCTACTTCTACGGAAGGAGAGAGAGAAATAAATAGATAAATAATATCATGACAATTTAAAACTGAACTAGCTTCAGTTACTGCGATATACTACGCTGCCACTAGACGGCCTACTATATTGGCAGTGCGCCATCATATGTACGCGCGTGGATTAGTGACGATCTGCGAGGGGGGGTGGGGGTAGAGAGGTTTGGGCACACACCTGGTACAGACAGAAGAAAGAAACATTATTATATAAAACACATTTAGAGTATTTTGGAGAAAAGCCAAAATCACATATATATAAATAGTGTGTGTTAGTGTTATTTTAACAATAATATCGCGACGTTAAACCTATACGTTAAACAAAAAGACGTATACTTTTTTGCCTTGAATTCATTGTGTCTATTAAATGTATTAATAGAAACTATTCTATACAGAAGATCTTTTTCTGGGTTGAAGCTAACACCTAAGAGATGTTCTATTGAAAGTCTCGGAGTGGAGTGCGATTTCATTATGCTATGAAATGCAATGAAAACGGCGTTGATATTTTAATATTTTAAACAAATACACATCAAGTAAAAATCTTGATACTTATTTAAGTTTTGGGATAGTGTTTGCTCAGTGATTGTTGGTCAGTAATGCTATACTATTTGACTAATCTTATAGGTATATGGCTAATAGGCTACTCACCGTAACAAGTCGGCGATTCGGGCCTTAATACCGTTAATGGAGGGACAGTGTTACAAAGTACAGCTCAACTATTAAGACTTAAACTTTCTACCTTCTCTTTAACTAAAACTAAGCTAATGGGTGGTTCAACTAACCATTAACTAATTGGTTTGTATTACTATGAACCAACCATGGACCAGCCTTAAACGAACTTTGTATTACCAGCCCTAAGTTCTAATACGATTACAGCTTTGAAACGGAGTATAAAAATTAAGATCATTGCAACGAAATTTAAATAAGGAAGATGACCACACTTTACAATCAAACAAAGTGAAAAGTTTCATTAATGTCTGTTGGCACAGTTTAACAAAACTATTAGAAAATATTACAAAATGTCCTCCTTTCTATTGAAGGCCCTGTAACAAGTTCTTCCAAATACATACAGTTTTCAGTTCACAAACTAAATTATTAATTTCACCCTATTCATGTTCATTAAATAAATATAAGAATAAGTACGTATAGAGTCCCGAAAGATGTAAAAATAAAATGAAAATAAATAAATATAGGCCTATGAATGAATAAATGAATGAGTGAATGAACGAATAAACGAATAAATAAATAAATAAATGGATGAATAAATGAATGAATAAACAAATCGAGAAAAAGATGAATTGATGGAAAATTTATAGATAGATATTTATCAAATTGATAGATATAAATAGATATACATAGGTCAAATTGGGTAGATGCGGGAAATGACATTCTTCCAGATAGAAATTCCCACTTACAGGAAAGAAAGTTATGGCCAATATCACCCCCCCTCCTCCCTCCCCACTTGAAAAATTCCCGATTTATATACCCATAAGACACATTTCATTCCATCCACTCAATTACAGTCAGTGGACTTTCTGCTGTATATTGAAAGTGCAAGTAACGGGTTAGTGAATAAGACTTGATTAGTGTATAATAAATGAAAGAAAATGGAATGATATATTTACCTGCGAAACAGTTGTTCAGCTTGATATTGTCAATGGCAACCAGGGACGGCATCTCATTGCTTTTCTCATTTCTAGCGTTACTGTAACGATTAAAGGGGTTGTACGGCACTACTTCCAGCACTATGTTGAACTCTTGACTAATACGACTAATTTTGAAACTAAATTCCTCCCATCTGTAACAAGGTTTACAATAAACACATCTTAAAGTTATGGACTGCAATAGATAGTTTCATAAAAAAACAGTACAATAATAATAACTGCGGTTTCAATATAACATGATAGATATTTGATGGCAAGTCACTCATTATACATTGCATTAACTAACTTATATTGATCTCTTTCATTTATTTAGTTATTAAACAATAAAATATGAGTAAATGTTCGCTAGAGAAGACTTGCTTTGAACCAAAGCTTTGTCAATGAAGCTATGTCCGTTATTTTGTACGCACTGTACAGGTCACACGGTTTGACTGATCAACAGGAAACTTTTTCTTGACACGCAGTCGTATCCAACTTGGAGCTCTGTAACGTTAGGACAAATCGGTTGGACCACTTATCAGATACATCATCTTGAAAGTTTTATAAATAGCATAATTTGGAGAAGAAAATCTCATGAAGAAAAAGTTCAAATTTTTACTGAACGTAGGGTACATACAATAATGATACACATTCTTACAAATTTTCTTTCACCGGGATCGTACTAGTTGTTTTGAAAAAATATATTATTCAGTGAATACATTTTCATTTTTATAGAATGGTAATTCTCAAAAAAAGTTCCCCCAGTTTATTGGTGACGGTTGCCACCAGTGAGCGCTGGGGTAGGCCCCAACGTAATTACAAGTGTGAACCGAAATTATATCTGGCACGAAGTAGTGATACCAACAGGTTTTATCACTATTTAAAGAAGGCGTACCCACACACTCCCATACTATATAATAACATAGCTGATATTTGTGCTTTCTTGTAGACAAATCAGAGCCAGAGGTTTCCGATGGCGATTGCCGATGGCCGATTTGCCGATTGCCGGTGGCGATTTAGCGGTTCCCTTGTGAACTAGTCGTAAATACGGGTAGCTACGGTGCCGGTAGCATTATACAGCATTGATGAACCGTGTCTATTTGACTATTTCAAATTTTCAATATAAAACCGACAGTTGCGCTCGCAGCAAGTGGAACCGGGACGGAGATTTTGTCCCCGGAGATACTTCACATTGAAGAAGCGAGTAGGTACACTTTCTTTATATTTTGATAAAGTATATTCGTAGCACTACATCGTGTCGCCAGTATCGTGTTTATTTATTTACCTTCTTTTGTTGTTGCCCAGCTTCTCCCTGATAACCCAAGAGGTTCTATTAACGATCTCCACCACCACCTTGAAGTTACCCGCTTCCATCGATGCCATGAAAATACTGATTTCCAGACGACAGTTTTCACCAGTGCTGTGGTACTTCGTACTCCAGATATTATACTGGGTGGCCTCGGTCGGTACACTGAGGAGGAGAAATTTACCTGGAACAACACAAAACATTTCAGCATATAAGAAATATTCATATTATCGTATATACGTCGGAAGCATGTTTCATTTTCCATCCAATATCTTTCTAATTCGATGAGTTGTTTGAAAAGGCCTCAAGCATCCGCTCAGCTGTCACGCCGTGAACTCTCACGCGACTGTATATGTAGTTATTTAAATATCAGTTTATGATATTAAATAGCAGTTTATGGAATATCAGTTCATGGCAGATGATAGAAAACAACATAATGAAGAGAAGATTCGAGTGACCAAGAGATAGGTGGTGGAGGGAGTAAAGTACGGAGTAGTCAATCGAGGGTAGGAATGGAGTCAAGTGAAAGAAGAGAGGTGTTGAGAGAATAGAGAACGATGGAGAGAAGAAGATGAAGCGGACGATAATGACGAAGAGGAGTGAGAAGTAAAAGCAAGACTCGAGTTGGCAGAATCCGAGAACCAAGACGTCTGCCCTAGATAATTTGGTTTCACTTTTACCCCCCCTGACCCAAATAATTTAGCTATCTGGGATTAGAATAATAATAAATGTTGACCAAATTGAGACATATTTTGCATTCAAATTATGTTCAAACATTCATTATTTATCAAACGTGTAAGAAACATATAGAAATATATCAATTCAGATTAAAATTATGAAGTTGTAGCACATTAAAAGACGTCACAACTCTGAAACAATATTTCAACGAATAAGGAAGATATTTATTTCCCTATAATTTTAGAGAAAACTAGTTATCATTCATCTCAATTTCAGATTTTTTTTGTCTTTCAGAGACCACGAGTCATGACGTAGGGCATCAGCGATTTTGTATAGAAACATAAACAGAATCGAGTAATCTCTACGTCACGATTCAGAAAAAAAGCCAATAAAAGCCAAAAAAGGACAAATAAATCAATAATAGTTTCTAAAATTGAGATGATGATTTCTAGTGATATCTGAAATTAGGGAAATAAATATCGTCACTATTCATTAAAATCTAATTTCTGCGTTGTGATGTACTTAAACACATAGGCCTACATAAACAGGAATGACTATTGTCTCATTGTCAATTGTCAATCTATAGCTGTCTCGCTCCCTCTCTCTATCATCCGTTTCCTCTGTACATAATCAAAAGCGTATACTCTTGTATCAGAGTATACTTGCTAGCCGCCATTGTAGCAAGCGCTCACATTGATATCTGGACCCTCGACTTATTCGCAAATTACTCTGAATTGACTGAATGACTATCACATCGCATTGTCCCCATATTATTATTGTAGAAAATTACGCTCGTCTCTTGATCAAGTACACACATCCCCTTGGCCGTGAATTATGTGAGTGTCATTCGTCATAAGTCATACGACATGGATAAACGAGGATGTGAACCCACCTTCCTTCCGATATAAAAGCAATTACGAAACGAAACGCATTCAAATCAGCCCTCAAGAAGCCACTCTTTCTACATTGTAGAAGACTGTCTAAGTCATCATTGAATTCCAGCTACCAAGTTTCATTTTATATAAAATATTTTATATGAAATATTTAATATTTGATATTTTATTTTATCGTTATTTATACGCCTACCTTGGATTACTTCGAAATTTCAAAAACCTTACCTGCAACTTGTTGATATTTATAGTGCAACTTGTCGCATATACACACTTTGCATTACATGTTGATCCTATATATTCGATAAAATGTATCCTTTACTTCGTTTTCTTCGTTATATCGCATCCGATTGTTGTACAAATTATTGAAAATGTGTATGATAGTTCTTTCCAATTCTGTATGAATTTGAAAGCTATTGAAAAATTTTCGTTTCTCAAGTATTTCGCCCCTGGGTTATTCTTACGGGGATTTTCCAACATTTCAATTTTTTTCCGTTGAATCGATTTTTCTGAAAAACAATCCAAGCCTACTCTGGTGTGACACCAATATTCAAAAACAGTTTGGAGTCGATTGGTCTTTTTTCCTGACTTGTATGCCGCGTACAATATTACAAAGAAAAAAAACATAATAACGAAGCCCAATTTTTTTCGGTATGTGAAATGGAAGTCTTCGCTACGCTCATCTAATTAATCAAATATCTTGAAATGCTCACATAATAAGTTATATATATATATATATATATATATATATATATATATATATATATATATATATATATATATATATATATATAGCTTTTCATTAGTCTTCAGTCATAGGCTCAGCAAAAATCGGACCAATTGATTTCAACACAATAATTTGGGGTTGTGCATTCAAAAACGCGGCGAAATTTTCCAACTGTGCTGTGCTTCATATTATAACCATATTCGTCGCGTTGTAATAGGACCTATATGAACCACGCAAAGAAAATAGAAACAATATATTTTTTCATTGTTTTTTGCATCATCAATTCATAAGTGTTGACACAGTTGTACAAACAGAAGATTACGTCACAGCGAGCTAAACTATACATCACTCCTTTCATTTGGCTTTTTAAAACACCACGTTTTTATAGATCAAAAACATACCTATATGCGTAGACGAAATTAATGCTATGTAGTCATTGTTGATATTACAGTAATTTCAATATTCACTTTGGTTATAGTATTGGTAGGCCTATGCTGTCAAGTTATAGACAATGGTTAGAGCAAAACGGACACTTACATATGCATGCGTGCACAAATAGTTACACATGTCACGCATACGCGTACGCACAAAAGATCATAATATAAAGTATATATGAGTGTACACACACACACTTTAAGAGAGTAATTTATTTAATGAGTGTATATAATTAGTGAAGAAGCTGTGCAGGAAGCTCCATACTTATGTCATTTAGGTATAATTTATAAAACAAAGTGAACAAACGACACCGAATTGTACCGCTTAACTTTTGTTCGGAGTCAAGCGTCTGTTTTCGAATACTTAGTCTACTTAGTCGCTGCTATTTCAACCTCATCTTTGCACATTGCACTACTCTTATATGTATATAGGCTGTGATAAAAGCCACTATGGTTGCCACTAAGTTTGTTGGAAGCGCTTTGAAATTTTTTGGGGACTTCAAATATAACGGTAAATGAGGACATACTTTTGCCGCCCTGCGTGGATCAGACTGCTAAGACACCGCTTTAGAAACTGTAAACCCGGTTGGGCGTCGGGTCCGAGCCCCTCATAAGGCATGCGGTTTTGTAAACGTCCTCCTCTTGTAATAACTCCATTTAGTTTCAATTCTACTGCTCATTCACCGTCAATTTACTCCCGTATTACCTACTTTTGTCCCATGTATTCGATTCGATCTATTTTCTTATGCGTTGATAAAAATACACCCAAAAGAGACTTAATTGAATTTATGCCGTGGCCTTTTTTCGATGACAATTATTATTATTTCATATTTGTGATAGTGAGTTTTGTTTCCAGCAATTGTGTAGGTTGTTAAATTGTAGACATAAATAGTAATACTGCTTGTGTCAATGCTCGTTAACTACAGAGCTGACAGATAAAAATCAAATCTATTCACTCCTGCGTGCAGGATTCTAATTCCAATATTCACGTATACACAATATCTAAATGTCTGGGATCTATCGACCTCATGGTATTGGTATAGAACACAATCATCTTTGACTATCGCTCATCCTACTCATTTAATTAATTCACTTCAAATATAATATAAATTCCCGACACAGCGTCACCGAATAGTCGCATTTATTCACTGACAAACGGACACAACGCACCTATTGTTTATCAGAGTAACTATATAGGTGATATGTAACTAGGAAAACGCAGTATTTACGCTGAAAATTGCGCGAGATATTTGTGTGACGTGTAATGGAAAGCTATATACACGCGTACACACCTTGATATTCGAATAATTAATTCAGGACATTCCTTTCCTAATTGAGGTACATGAATTGATTATTTTAATTTTTTTTACTGAAGCATAGCTAGATGAGGTACAAGACATGACGGTCCTACAGAAGGTAGAACTGCTTTATCGAATGGTTTTACGCTCTGTTGGTTTTACCTGTTCTTTAATTAATCTGAAAAAAAACATAATTATTTATTTCAAAACGGTCGAATCATCTATGTAAAACTTTGGAATAATGTGTATCATTCGTGTACTCAGGCACCGTACAAATTTAAATGTATTCGAAGAAAATGTTTTCCAAATATTTCCCTCTGGGAATTATTCGAATGAAGTTTTTTACAATTTCAAAATGTTTTTCTCAAAAAAGGTTCAAAGACTGAACCTCAGAACTAGACAGTATCGAGTTGGACGATGACATAGCCAGTTAATTTTCTTCTTATATTTGAATATTTGTGCTTTCGTTTCATCTGTGAAGCGCAAAAATCACTCATTTTCAAGTACCGTTAAAATTGATTCTTTATTTACGCTCATTCACAAACTCACAAAATAATTGTAAAATATATCATTGGAGAATATCAGAATTTCTACTACAATCGATATTCACACCAACAATAAACGGTATTGCATTTATAATATATCAATAGAATACCGTGCAAATTCCTTTGTGGCGTGATGTTTTCAATAACACAGCAAGCAATATTTCGATATCAATTCAAGAATTTCTATTCAAACTTCAAACCACAATAATTTCAATATTACGCATTTGCCTTTTCCGCGAAGTCACATTGTTTGTTAGTAACCAATCGCTGTGCGATTCTGGCCAAGTCTAGTTAGCCTTTATCTGAGCGTCAGTGAAAATAAATATCACATAGGTAACCATGGTGAGCCACTCACACGTTGGTAATTCAGACACTCAGTAATATAATTTTCTTTAAACGAGATTGATTAATTGATTCCACCTGAATACGGTACGATTTTAAAAATTTCTAGAAAAACATATACGATTGGTTCTTGGGAGCCCCTGTCCCTGTGTAATCATATAGTTACCGAAATTATATGATCACCGAAAATTATTATTCACCGCAACTTAAATATCTTTTGTGCCTCACAATAGAATAACACTAATCAGAATGGTATTTTAACGGTTCTCATTGCGAAGGAACATTATATTCAAACGTCTTTTTTAAATTTCGCATATGAAAGTTAATTCTAGTGAACCACACGACTGCGTGAAACGTATTTTTATTTCAATGGGGAACTGTTGCGTCATCATAGGGTCCGGATATGTCGGGATATGTGTAAAGGTTGATGCAGGTTTTTTGTCATTAATTTTAGTGTGTTACACGACCCTAATCTATTTGTAAGAATCTAACCAGATGTGTGGCGTGGGAGAAAACAGGATGTATCGAGATTCTTAATCAGAACGACTAAAAGAGTTGGCTATTTACAAAGAGCACGTTTGAGAAAGACCTCTATAGCTATACTTCTTCTGAGCTCCATGCGAAAGCTTCAGTGATACGATATGAATTCTGTAAATGACAGAACAATTACTGATTTTTATGCAATGAGAAATTGATTTTGAATATTTCTTCTTGAAGAATTCATTAAATTTTATATTCATTTTTGGTATTTGGTGAAAACTATAAATTATACTATACTAAGTAAAAATGGTATTATATATTGTATTGGCCGTTGGGTTAGATATTGTTAAATTCATTGAAATTACTACAGTAATTGGGATAGGCAGAGAAAAAACATTTTAAAACTAATTACTATAAGACTACGTAAATATTTGTATATACACAGTTTGTAAATCATATATTACAAACCTAATACCAATAAAACCAATGAATCAATGATGAACTTCAAAATCATTTTCAGGACGTTTAGTGTTTGTGGTCTGGTCGTTTGGACTACCTCATCAGCTAGTAGTGGGAGGGAGTGTTGGCGGGGGGAGGGAGAGGGGAGAGAGAGGGGGTGTATGGAGTGGGTTGAGGAGGAGGGAGGCTGCTGGAGCCGTTGCCTTGGCGACGCGAGGAAATTGATCCAGGCCCAGGCTTCGTAGCTGGTTTCCTTGGTCGTGCTCGATGCCAGGAGCTGCCGGTAGATACCCCTTGCTCGGGCGAAACTCGCGCAAGGCCATGGCCTATGTCAAACAGAACTTAACGAGTTATTTATTGAGAAAATGTGCGAGCAAATAATGGCGTACATACTTATACAATGGTGAAAACGAATGAGAGAATTGAGCGGAAAATGTGATTTCAGTCAAACTTGAAATTGTAGGTACCGTATATACTTTGGATTACTGATACAAATTTAAGTAATTATTTGAGATAATATAGAGGTGAAAACAATTGGTGAGAGTAAAAATGCTCGAAAAAACAATTATACAAATAATTACATTTAAGAAATGTAATAAAGAACAAACTATTATATCACGTTTGTCTATATTTCGTAATGCATGCCCATCGCGCTTAATTTAAAAAAGATTAAATATTAAACACCAAGCTGGTTTCATGTACTAGATTGAATATAAAAATATGGGCACACTTTTCTACTCTGTGATATTCATATGCCTACATGAAAATTGCAGCAGTTCACCGTCAATTTTTAAACACAACGTCAATCAAAATAACCAAGTTATGCCGAAATTAATATTGAACAATCGAATTATTAAAATTTCTATTCTGAATATGATAACGTATTATTGTGATAAAATTGACTAGATAAAACAAGTTCAACGTATTTATTCATATTTAGAAATATTTTCGAATAAACTCAAATTTCTTGGTGGAGGTGCCAGGTTGATATAAATAACGGCCCTTCCACCAAAATGCTTGCACTTTCATCAACACATATGTTTGCAGTAAAATATACGTTCGTACACTTCGTTACATAATATTTATATGTATTGCATAAGTGGGTCGCTTAATTGAGGAAACAAAAACAGTTGTGACTCATCCCATGCTTGCTTGTAGGGATTTCGCTCGGTAATACATCTAAACACTATTTACGACTTCCACAGAGTGTTAAAATATTGTTGAATATATTACAAAACTTCTCTAAAATGAACAAAATTATCCCGCCTTTTTGGCTGCGTCTTATCTTGGAATTTTCCCGCAACTCTTATACCAATATCATGCATGTATACCATTTAAGGTAAATTAAGGGCCCATTCTGGGTAGAGCTCGCCTTAAAGGGGCATGCCCCAAAATACGTGTTTTACTATATGTATATATTTATATATATATATATATATATATATATATATATATATATATATATATATATATATATATATATATATATATATATATATATATACACACACATATATATATATATATATATATATATATATATGTATATTCGGAATCTGGGGATTTGTTCCCTTCCTACAAAATGTCATCGTTCCCATCCATGTAGGCTACCTTATATCTGAGTTAAACCTGGAACGTTTTTGGCTCTTTTTGGCTACCATTGTGGAACCCAAGCCCACTTGACGCTTTGTAAGAGTCGTATAATGTGTCCACTCTAATTAATCAGAGCCGATTCCAATAATCATGAGTTCATGACATATAACCATTCCGGTAACAATTCCGTCACTGGCCCTTGAGCTATTCCGATCCACCGCCCACCATGTCCTTAAAAAGGTCCCTATACATCCCCACTAGTTCGCTCCTTCGACTTTCGTACAGATACGTGTGTGCTTATATCAAGATATCGGTATTTCATTTCACAGCCTCCTTTATCACTATACGGTCCGGGTTTTCAGTGGTTCATTATATGTTATTAAATTGTTAATTCTTCTGGTATGGATACATGGTATGGTTACCCATGTTATTTTATTGTCATGACTTTTTAACGGACTATTGAAAAATGTGTCTATTGTGGTTAGTTATTCAATATAATTGATAGATTACGTACATAGGATAGATTAAGTATTAGACAATGTTGTTGAATTCATACCTCTTTCTAACGTCTCTATAATTATATATTATATCGAAGATATGATTCCAACACATTCCGACATTATGCGAGTTTTCCGGGTATATCACGATTAATGATACCATGTGGTGTATACATGTTCAATTTTCTTTGAACAGTATTTATAATCCTAATCTTTCACTATAACCCTACCTTTTCTGAAACAGCTCAAAATAAATAACATTTTTCTAATAGATATATGTTTTTGGAAACTTTTTCCAGACAACCTATTCGATTCTTGGATAAAGGAAAATAGTCGACCTTAATGTTGGTGCAAACTTTCGTCCAGATCAGTCAATTCGTCTGACATGTAGAGAGCGCACATAACATGTACATCTTGAGAAACTGTCGTGAGAGCCACATGGATGTCTTCGCTTAGACGCTTACGATCATCTATAATCAAGAAGTTTGAGAGAGTTTCCAAAATATAAAAAAATAAGTTATTTGTTCCAAGCTATGAGTTCCTAAATTATTTACGTATACTTTACCTTCGCGTTAAAAGCAATGAAAGTGTCCTCATAAAATATGGAGTTGTATGAAAACTTGGATTATAGCTACCGTACCGATATCTATATAATCCGAGATAAAGATAAGAGCATTACGGCTTCAGCAATGGGCTTCAGTGTAGCTTTTTGAGTGACAGAACCACTGGCATCTACTGGTACTGGCAGACAGGTGATTCTGTAACCTGTAGGCCTACACAGAGCATTTACAGAGAAAAAGGGATAAGAGGAAATAGGAAATGACTGGACAAGCCAAATTGTCTAGGCAGGGCCGACTATAAACTCAAAATTCAGCTCAAGGAAGCGGCAAAAACCATTAGAAAGTTTTCATTCCTGAACAGGATAATTAGAGACTGAAATGGAAGCAAGGAACTGTAACACGAACTGGTATCTATATCAGTAAAATCACCGCTCGAAAATCACTGAAGGAGATGTTAGAAAAAGATGAGTTATTAGTAATAAGAACTTCACCAAATGTAATCAAAATATACAAGTTACTGTGAAGAAAATAAAGAACTGAACTGCTGATCTATAGAAACATTTCGTCTTGAATACAAGGGTGTGGACGAACACGACAGACGACTGCTAAACAGTTACATAATGTAGGTTCCCGAGTAATAATCTCGATCATTTCAAACTGGTATAGAAACCACTTTGGTAATTTTCAACTATGCCGTAGCTCACCATTTTACTATTTTAATTGTAAAATATTGCTTTTCCGTATTTTTTGTTTTGACAGCACTACGCGTCAGCTTATGTGTAATTTGTAGGAAATTTGCTTACATCTCATTGTTGATCTTATATTTCAATTTTTTATGCCATGGGACTAGCCATGTTTTCTTTGGCTGAGAGTTAAAGGACAGTTTTTTATAGCAACAGATTTCTTCAATATTTGTGTTACTTTTCTCATGTTTTATGTATTCATCAATATTAATAATACTTCATCCATGTTAATTTCGTGTTTTTTATTGTGTTTAGATGAGAAATATCAATATCGCAAGAAGAATTTCACCACCGCATTCTCTTATCTTGGAGTGGAGTCCCTGTTTCTACTTCATGTGCATTCGGTATCTGTGGACTTCTGGGTTTGACGCCCACAACTCTAAATTTCGAGTCCTTTTTTGCATCCTGCATCATTTGACGACCACTAGGCACTATGGCATGTCCTTGTTTCGGTGCGCCCAAGGTTTAAGATGTGCCGGCGCGTGAGTGGTTGTTTTCCCGTGGATATGTTCACGTGTTACGTGTAGGTGTGTGTAGGTGTCAAGTGTGGATTATATAATATTCAGAAACACCAGCAACTTTCAAACATTCATTCTTGGTATTTGGCTATTTGCGTGTGGCTTTATATTGTGATCGATTTCTGATTTCCATCTATACAACGCATATAATCACTGCTGTATTAAATCCCTCTATCTCTCTCACTCTTACTATCTCCCCCTCTCTTCCTTTACTCCTTATTTCCTCTCTCCTCGTCGATTAACATTCCCTATTTGAACCTATTTCTTCCATTCAATGGGTCTCTGATGAAGTAGTTTCATAAACAGTGAAAAACAAAGTCTTCCAAATGATCGAGAGCATACTGCTCATATCGCAATTCTATACAATCATCGTCCATTCCTTCCAAACGACTATACAATTATATCAGAAATTCACAACTTAGAAGAAATCAACCTCCATAATATTTCTCTGAAATTATTATTTACAATATACAATATTTAAAATTTGTTTAAGTTAGGTTAATTTGGGCCAAATTGGGCCAAATAAGGTTCAATTAAAATCCTCAGTATCGTGCAGCATACACCCAATCTTAGCTTCTTTAGTTATAGTCTTACTATCTAGCGGAGAAGATTCATCGCAAAAAATAGTATCTATACAGATAGTCCGAAGTGGTAGAAATGTCAATAACGCAAAAACGACGAGCATGCAGAGAGGGGCTTCCACGAATCACTTATTCCATAGAGGGCCCTCGTTCAAAAATATTTTAGCCTGATAATGAAACTCAATTTTATCGAATTAAATCCATGCATAGTTGATTGATTTATGAAATCTATGCATATAACATGAATTATATGAATGAATGTATTTGAAAAAATATATAATAGGGCCTATATATATGAATAATGTGTAAAAATATATACACAAATGAATGAATGAGTGAATAAATGAATGAATGAATTATTAAATGCATGCTTGAATAAATAAATGAACGAATAAATAAATTGCAATCTGCTTATCTTCAAAAATTGAAAAGTAAATAAATATAAGTTTTCCAACGTATGGCCTACATGTATCATTTTGTAAAACTATACACAATATAATATGAAAAGCACGCCTTTCACCAACACTCAGTTCCGTAGAATCTATGTTACATGCCCAACACATCAGTATCACTGTCCCATTCAAACACTAAACTCGCCAAACCGTCGCATCCCGAAAATCAACGATCATTTGTCCACTTTCGTTGAATAGTCAACGTCAGTTTCAACTGTTATATTTCCGTCTTGTAATGTTGCCATCCATGCGGACACGAGCCGCGGCGTCGTGCGTATACAGTGCGTATACAGTGCGTATACTCGACGCCTAGTGACGGTGTTGGCCATGACGTCTGTGGACGACATCCACGCCAATAGACCTAAATATATGCTAGCTTCAAACACTTGGATAATATAGTATTTCTAAATGTGGCGTAGATGTAATATTGTGATGCTATTATGGGACGTTTGAGGTTGAATAGACATAGAGGTTCTGTTTGCTACACTGCCTCTTATTTTCAAATAATCTCGCTCGTATGTCCTTGTTTAACTATTATTTTAGGGTTGCTTAACGACCCCACCAACAGCTAGGTATTATTTTTAGGGTACGAAACCTACCTGACTCCAGTTTCTAACACAGTACGCGTTAGTTAACTGAGACACGGAGACGGCATTTAATGTGTATGCAGGTATTCATGAAAGTATATACAATACTAGTGGTATAAAGTATGGGATAAATATAGCTGGTAAAGGCCCAATATTACTCATAGTTCATGATTGATGAGATGAATGAATGAAGTGAGAGGGAACCACCTCATTTTATTTTCTATATCGACGTACAAGATAAACTACGCAACTAGCCCTACCTAATCACTAAATAACTATCAATCCATCATAACTATCATAACGATAATAACTGAATAAAAATAATAAGTATAATGTTAATAATGAGCATATGAAGTCTTCCATTTGAAAATTATTTTCTAAACATAAATGCACGGTCTACGACATTATCTTTCAAGTTCTCTTATCATGAGAGTATATTCGAAACCTGTTGAGTTTAGAATGAACGGGGAATACTGAAGTAAAAACAATCAAGATAATTCAGTATCCAGTCATTTGGCTGAGGCGAACTGAAAGACAGATAAGAACGCAGAAGTTTTTTCAAGATAGCAAATACTACTACATTTTCAAATCTTATTTATTTATTTAAAAACTGATTCTAGTTTGTATCCCGTTCATGTCGTGTAAAAAGTATAACAGCAAAAGGAAATTGAAAAGATTTAAAAGATTCACACAATTCAATAATTACAGCAATGTCCATAAAGTACGGGATAGGGCCTACTCAATGGAAAGTGTGACGTAAACCAGTACTCAAGCATTAACAAAGTTATGTATACAGATCGAATCTTAACTTTATCGTACAAGCTTTAATTCACGATGGGATGAACTATAATGTTTGCTATTAAAATTGTTGATTGTTCTTCTTTATGACACTCTGCCAAATGATCCATATCCAAAGCATGGGTAGCTATAAATAAGACCAAGTTATTCTAAACCTCTAATCGGCCAGGTTGATCGTGAAATCGGGAATAACGATCGAACCCATGGACTTGGGGAGGCGCGATCATGAATCGTCGTGACAAAATATTGCGTCATTGAATTGAATGTTGAGGTTTAAAGGCGCATCGACAGCTAGGTCATTTCACGCCAATATTGCCCAATTTCGGATATGATGTAGCTAACTACTTTCTGCACAATAATATGAAGAGAAAAATAAAATGTTCGGGTCTCATTTTCCCAAATAGAAACATGTTCAAGATCAACAAATATTCTGTCTGTTATAGTATCGTTGCTATGTTAAAACATACGAGTTAATTTTAATAGAAAGTATAGAAAATTGTACGGTAGACATTTTTTCGATTAATCATGTTTCACTTCAAAAATGAATAATTCTTGATTTCATTCAAACGTTATTAACATAAACACGGAAAATTGATTTTTCGCTTTGATTTTGATCAACAAATTCTACTCAAATAAGCAATAGGCCTATATTATTTATCGAAATTCTATTTCAGCGATGTGAAAGAATAAATACACTTGTTTTTGTGACAAAGTAAGATATTGAAAACAATTTTCTTGAAAAATAAATTGAAAATAATCTATTTTGCCATTTTTTTCAAGCTACACTAATTCTAATAATAAATTATGAATATTGAGTATATTATTACTTGACCTCTAATACCTATAATATACTCTAGATCTCAGACTCTGCTGATAGCGTATAAATATATTATTATTGCGATCTGAGTCCAAGTATATTCCTTACAGCCTACCAGGAATATGATATCACGGAAATTTATGTCAATTTATTTTGAATGTAGGTGAAATAATGTGATGCAACGTATTGTATGCATTGTAAATAGTATTGTAAATTTGTAATGTAATGTATGTACTGTATTTTATGTCATGCAAAAGATATAGCAGTATTGATACATTATCAAATTATCATATTGTTGTACCATTTTTATTGTATCAATAGAAATGACATGATGGATAAGTTTAATGTATTTTGCTCACACACCGCGTAGTCTAAGTAGGCCTATTAGAAAGATGTGTGTTTCAATAAATTTCGAGTTTCTTTATCTTAATCTCCAAAACTGATCACCACAATAACGGATATTTCGTTAAATCGATTCTTATACGCGCTTCCCTTTTCCTTAATCTACTTTACAGACTGATGGCTATCTGAAGTAAAAATTACTTTTCCGATAATCATTATCGTACGCCCTATTTTTGTGATAATTGGTCTTATTTTAAGATATGCTCCACCCAATCTCTGTAGTGGCCTGTAAACAGACATGAGCATACAGTATCGTAAATAGTAGGCCTTATTTCAGTACAATTATATATTTCAAATAGACTTGATTTCAATGTATTTTCTTTAAAACCTATAATATATATATATATACATCCGTTTCTGAAGTATCCTGTATATCTGCTACTGGTATAAGATCTTTTTGATTTCTCAGAAAAGGTTTGTTTACTCCGCTACCGAGATTTTGTGAAGTGTGATTAAATATTATGTAATATTATTCTAGTTAACAATGGTAACAAGTAACCTCAAAAATTATAACAAATTACGATAGAAAATACTTATTATCATACTTGATATAGGGCCTACAGCATTTAGAAAAAAATGTGATTTGAAAATTTTTAAACAAACGAATTTTTAATGATTTTTATGTACAGTACACGTTTGTAATCATTTCAAACGCATTTTGTCGAACGTATTTCAAATACTTTTCATGTAATCATTATATACTTCAAATCCTATTATATTTTATATATCACAAATATATTTTTGAAAGTATTCTGCCCATGTCTGCCTGTAAGCCACGGCTTACGTCATTCCGTTTCCATTCATGTATTTTTATTTTTAGCCTAGTTCGAGTGCTAATGAGGTCGGTCATGTGACAGGCTCATAGAGGAAAAGGAGAGGATGTCCATTGATCCCTTGTTAGGAGACATGCGTGTAGAGAGCTAAAGCTAACTAAACGAGTGCGATTTATAATACTGCTGTTTGAACGCTTAAACTATATTAAACTGTATTGATAAGTATTTATAATGGCCTCAGTATTCGTTATTTGCTATGAAAATATGATAAATTTGAAGTTTTCAGAATTATTATTTCAATGTTTCGAAGTTAGTGTTTAATGAATGTTATGTATTATAATTATATTTTAGTTAATGAATGAATTGATATTTCATTTTTTTAATAGCTCAATTACCCTGCAATAAAAGCTCATTTGTCAAGTCTTTTCATCATATAATTCTTTCTTAAATTAATAATTAGACAAATGTGTATTTAATTAAATACTAAAGAATCGAATTTACAAAATGAATATGTTGCATCGTTCTTCCACATCTTTTAAAAATAAGGATTTCAAAATTACCTTCACAAAATGTAATTCAAATCATTATGAAGAATAGAAAACTTCGTATTTCTTAGCGATTGCGAACTTCTCTTCTGCTACAATCGAATCGAGTGTAGGAAAAATCCTGAAGTTGAACATAGCAATACAAACAAAAAAGTAATAAACATCAGTATGGCTCATCAACAAACATTTTTAATCAGTTTTTTGTCTTGCAATAACAGTTTTTATGCGTGTTATCATTAATGATAACCAATCAGGGAGTTTGGTTTAAGAGATACTAAAAGTTTGCTTTTGGTTTTTCTCTACATGGTCTAACATGGTCAACCAATCTAACGATCACCCAAATTTAATGATTCACTGCCATCTAGGTAATTATTTGTTGGGTTTCCTAATAGGCATGCGATTAAGGGATGATCGTATCAACTCCACATATTTCACACTTTGTATATCATATAGCAGGGCGTAATTACTAGTGAGTTCCACTTTCCCTTCCATCAATTTGGCTCGAAGATAACAAGGTGAAGGTATTTTTATCAGACCGATTAGTGAAATTACTAAATAAAGGGGACCTTGAATTTAAACTACGAACGTTGTTTTAGTCGTGATAACGACTAAAACAACGTTATTTTCATTATTATTATTTGTATACGTCGTGACACGAGAGTTGAAACTCCCGACTAGACCATCCCTTCTTCATGTTAATTAACAATAACAATCATATGCTTTGATCAGACAACGGGCATTTAGGCCGCGAATCGAAATGTTTTAACTAAGCTAATTATTAATTACTGTAAATAATAGCATTGCTAACCAAGTTTAATTATTAGTTGGAAGAGCTGGATGTAATCGAGCTTATATATTTATATTTTCCTTTTTTTTAACGTCAATTCAGGTTAGACAAAATAAGCAATAACTTGAAACTTTTTCTGGATATTGGGAACATAACCAGAATATATTGGCATTGGTTTTAGTTTTGTACAAAATGGGTTTGGCACTTTTTTCGAAAAGTGTTATTGAAGATCTGAAAATTTCTTAAGAATAGTATTGGTTGAAATTTTTAATTTGATCCAATTGAAATAGAAATTTTCCATAATATTAATATTACTATGATACAATTTAGACCATATTTAAAGAAATTCGTTCGGTCATTTCAAGTAAATCAATGATAATATTGTAAAAATGATAAATAAAAGGTTAATGTTTGTATGTTGGGATGATCAACACGCCAGTTGGGTGTATAAAGAAAGCAGCGACGAAACGAAAGCAAGAAAGCAGAAAGCATAAAATGCAAGAAAAGAAAACATACTTGATAGTTTCAAAAACAAGTATAGGCTTGTACGGAAGACCAGATTTCGAACACAGTTCAAATGAATATCTCGCTCATCTGACAATAGGCCGGCACATGCTATGCGTTTAATCCACATAAGTTATATTTAATTTAGAAAACTGTACCTTAACTCCAACAAAGTACATACATTACTATATGATGAAGTTATTTGTCCCAAGAACGGAATATCTTACGTTTCGTTTTACAACTAGAAGGCATGTGACATAACTTTCATTTCATTTGTGCAACAATGATTGTAACTGAGGACAATTGATATCAACGATGAAAATGACACTGAAAGTGCATGACACGAGCTAAACTGTCTCTCCGTTGTTAATATTATCCGAAATATTCGGGATATTACATAATGTTATGTTGTGTTGTTATCTTGTGTTATTATACGTAATGTTGAAACTTATATGTAATATAATTTATCAAATGAAAGACGTTTAATAAGTGTCACATGCAATGAATAGGGCCTGTGTTAATAAGAGCTATTACAAATCGCTTGGTTTTCTGAAAATTAGGCAGTTCGATTCTCACCTTGGTCGATCATTTTGACGAGGGCATCGGGTGCAAATATCATGTACCATATCGAAATGTTTCCTCAACTGTGTACCCACGCCACGAAACCAGTACAATGACTATTCTCCACCGAAATATTGGGCATAATATTAAAATACAAACATATATTAGAATGTTATAATGTTTAATGAAAAAGCACGAAATTCAGTAATATATAAAATGTCCTCATAATTGTATAGATAAAGTATAGGCTCATTTTGGAAAAACGATTTTGGAAGTTTTTGGAAAAACACACGGAACTTTCTGTTCACTGTGGAGTACTCGAATAGCATGTATCAATAGCTAAATAATAGCGTGTAGGCCCTTTATAGATATTACAGAACAATCATTATGTTTATATATATTCGTTCTGACAGTGACAGTTGCGTGCAAATACAGCCGCGTATAACTGAACATTTATATGTTGCAATAACATGTTGTGACGAGACTAGAGCAATGATACAATTAATGGTGCTTATAACGACCTAACAGCTATGTTATATTGGAGATAGTTTAGTAAATATAGGCTATATCACATATATACACACATATATATATATATATATATATATATATATATATATATGTGTGTGTATATATATATATATATATATATATATATATATATATATATATGTTTGTTTGTGCGCTCCACAGGTCAAACGCATATATATATATATATGTGTGTGTATATATATATATATATATATATATATATATATATATATATATATATATATATATATATATATATATGTTTGTTTGTGCGCTCCACAGGTCAAACGCCTCTACTGATCAATATAGGCTACAACACTTTTTTTGCGCGTAATCATTTATCTAGTTTTAGGTCAGTCAAGATTTCTGTTCAATAAACAAGAAGCAAATTGTGCAAATAACAAATATCTGAGAATAATGATATAGGCATCGTTTCAGCCCAATATTGATGAACTCGAGTAGGCTTATATATACAATAGATGGTAAAATAAGCTCGCTCATCCAACGAGTCGAGACAGTATTATATGGTGTGTGTTTAGTCGATTTGTGTCACCCACACACTGAACGACCTAATGTGTAGGTGTAGAAAAACAATCAAATATCTTGATAGTTTTTGGATGGGCATTGAACGAATCAACACTTCTTGAAGAATCTACCAGTGATCATGCAGTAGGCAAATAAATCAGCCAATGAACTCATTTTGTTATAAAATATTGGGTTGGGTCTAGGTTGAACTGCGTGTGTAATAGTACACATTTTTTGAAATAAATTGACCATTTAACTAAAAAACGCTTATCAAAATTATATATAGGCATAACTTTTCATTTGACAGAAATCGTACTTTGTATACTTCAGGATAATTTTGCCGATTTCGCCGATTCTAACCCCGAAATAATCGGCAAAACTAAAAACAAGTACGAACTGGGGTGAGTGCATGTTGGCTGGACATTTAGCATCCATTACATTTGGAAAAGCCAAAAAATATATAGGCCCAAGTGATAATGTATATGAGCAACGGCGGCAAACCTTGATAGGAGTGACACCTTGGTCAGTTGGTCGATTCAAAAAGCAATATTTTGTAGCAAAATTGAGAAAGAGATATTCTATCAAGTTTGAATAACTCAAACTAGACTGAAATAACTCCAGAGTTTTTTTTTTAGTTATAGCCTTCTCCAGAGCAGAGGGTCGAGTCAGATTGCAACCAAATGGGCGGCAAATCAATAAAAATTACTTTATCTGAGATGCCTTAAGACTTGAGTGGGTGTTATATAATCCCCTCAATATTCGCTTCCACTTACCTTGAGTATTGTTATTCGCATCAGTCGTAGGTCCATTATATACTTGTTTCGATGTAGCATTAGCTTCGGAGGCATTCACCACTTTAAATCTATTCGACGCACTTGTGTTCCATTTCCACGAGCAGGGTTCCTTCTCCAGGTCCTCGAAGTCGCATCTTATGCCGGGTGACGATGCGTTGGCCAACGGAGGATTACCGCGAGGATACCCGCTCGACGTCGTCAAACAATTCAACAACAATACCAACAACAATGTGAACGTCACTCTCACCATCATTGGCCAAGTTAATTAATATCACACGACATCACAGTCCAATGACACTTTGGATAGCTTGCACGATTACCTTTCAATGAGAGAGTTCGCGATACATTCATTATGTGTTACGCATGTGTGTATGTATATGCGTGCGTGGGTAAGAGAGTGAGAGCGTGTGCGTAACTGACGAAGAAGGGTAGGACCTAAAGTCAGGACGAACTGAGAAGCAGATGCCTTGATACCGAGCTCAGGCCCGGACAAGGGTAGGGGAGGGATGAAGGCGGCTCACAATGTCACCGCCCAGATAAAAGCATCCATTTCTAGATGGAACTCACAACTCGATTTGATAAACTTGGAATGTAATAATGTTTTAATGAAGAAAACATGTTTCTGATGTGTGTGTGTTTTTGAATGAGAGTGTGTTAGTGTTTGACTGCGTAGTCGCGAAACTACTGACGGCAAATGCGGGGTTCAGCTACTACACACACACGACCACGGGTAATCAAACACATTACCGATCTCCCGGGGGCTTGAAGGGCTGCCAAGATCAGGCGCTGGTGGCGCTATCGTCACGGGAGGCTGTAGCAGCACTGGTTACGGGCGGTGGCTCCATCGAGAAAAGTCATACTTAATGAAATACATAGATAAATAATTACTGCTGTAATAATTCAATAAACAAAAGCCAAGTACGTTATGCTATTGAATTCCAGACGTGCCCTTCTAGTTGTGTATCCTAGTTCCAACGTCTGCGTATCTAAATCAGTCCAGATAATATCATCTTACAAAACAGGAAAGAAAGGAAAGAAGGAAAGAAATTATGTACTATGTACACGTCGTCTGTCAATTTTTGTTCGCTATATACTAGGTAAATAGAGAACAAAATTTACTTCAACTTTCTACTCGTTTCTACCTTACATTATACTATATCAGATAGAGCTAATTAGATTTTTCTTAATATGGCATAAAAATCTACCTTGAACATTTCGTCTACTAGGCAAACGCAGCATATCCGTTGTAAGGTGAGCGAGATATCTAGTGTATTTAATGTATAATCTAAAACTCGAAACACATTGACTCATATAAAATATACTTCATTCGGTTACTATCGAATCTAGGGAGCCGTGAATCCACTCTGAAACATTTTACTGCTATTATTTTTATAGGCCCATCTATTTCATGAATGTAAAACCTTTACAAATAATTTCTTCAAAATGGCTGAGCCGAATTGCATACAAATTCTTATCAATATTGTGTATCAATTTTGTGTTTACATCCAGGGAAAATATGCAATTATTTGAAGAGCTTGTATTTCTCAAATTTTCTTGCCCAGCCTAATCTTAAAGGGTTTCTAGAAACTTTGAGAGATGATCTCAAATTGGTCCTACCAATTCAACCCAAAAACTATACAGTTCTAAGTTGGACAAGTTTGCGGTATATAGGCCCTACACAAAAATAAGTTTCATGTCGATTGGTCAAAGCGTGCGACCTGTGCAGTGCTTACAAACAAACAAACAAACAAACAAACAAACACAGACAGACAGAACTCCATAAGCGTGGGATGGATTGTCTTCGCTATCGCTCATCTGAATAATAGCGCGTTAATCACAGATCGCTAACTGAGTCCTGAAAAAAGTTGCAGATACACGGTCCGTGAGAAAAGTATCACCCTGGGACGAGGGAGGAGGGAGGGGGGAATGGGCCTATGAAGGAAAAGTCTCTCCAAGTGCTCAGCAGAAAGGTTCTTGAGAATGGCTATTTTTTTAAATTTTGTTTTAAAGAGTTAGATATTAGGGAGACATAATGACATTAGTTGTCAGAACATAATTTTTTCCATCCATATAATATTATTTTTCTATTTTTGTGTGTTTTTGTATTTAGTCATTTTTGTAGTGTCAGGGATATCAGTGTCATTCGTCGAAAAAAAAGTATTGTATTATTTGGACACATTTATAAATTAGTGTAGTGTATTCACATATTTTCGTAAAAGTACAAATTATGTTCCGTTTTTCACAAATTGCTGGTGTAACAGGCACTCCATCACGATGAATAAGTTTTCCAGATCCACGATAACTTCTACACTTGTTTTCATGATGTATACGCATCCTCAGACCCCCTTGTACACCTACTACCCTTGCACACTACACTGCAGCATCTACACTTGATATTATTTATGTTTTCCCCACAAATATAGCTAAGTTATCTGCTTATGCAGTTGTGCTTCAGCCGCTTACCCAAAATGAAACAATCAAATTAATAATTGTAGATATTTTTAATAATTCCTGAAAATTAGTTGGATGTGTGACGCGAAGACTCAAGTATCGATCGATATTTTTCCAACAGTATGTGAATATAAAAGCGTATACGCGTTTTATTCATTTTCATTTTCACTTGATCGTTGGATGAGCGAAGCGATGACTCAATTTTACCTTACTTGAAAAGACTAATTAATATGTATGTACCATTTTTTATATAAACTAAAGAGATGTATCAAGAAAGTTATTAAGAACATTATCAAGTTAACAAGTTATTAAGAAGTTATTCAACAGGTTGAAACGATTAGATAAAAAAGATTAAAATTATCAACAGGTGGATCAGCGATACGCATTCAGTGACACAAAATGAAAGTATTTAGACTACACCTTTACAATTTTTCAGTCCGTTTCATTATACAATCTCGCTCATCCTACAACAACGAATATATGATGCGTTTCCTAGCATAGTTAGTAAGATAAATGTCCGTTACAGATAAATACAGAGCACTGACACGGAATAAATGTGCAGTAGTAGTAGTACCATGGTATAGTACGTATAGACTGTCATGGGATTTACACGCGGTATTTTAATTCTTCAGGTAGGTAATTACCGAAGACCTATATATTTATAATATGCACATATTTGGAACTTGTAATCAACAAGGTTGGAACAAGGTTGCTGAAGGGGAAGGTGGGGTGGGGGGGGAGACGGATATGTAGTTTAATTCAACTAAAAAACGCACATTATCACATTTTTTTATCAAAACGGCTGTTCTGATTCTTGTGAAATTTCAGAATAATATAATTAGTATATAAAGATTCATGGAAATTTTGAATTCATTAGAATGGAATATGTTTTACAAATTTTCTTCTGGTTATTCTTATGGAGTTTTTAAAAACTTCGAATCGATTTTCTCAGAAGTGGTGAACCTGATTACACCTCAAAACTACACAGTATCGTATTGCATGATGACAATTATTGTGTACGCCAAGTTTCAACTGCATTCGTACATTCATTGTGCGAAATCATTGTGGAGCGCAAACAGAGAAAAGATCAAAATAATGTGCGTTTTTGTGAGTACGTAGAAATTGAGTCTTCGCTTCGCTCATCCAATAAAATACTGAGTAGGCAAAACGATATATTGACGACCTTCTAAATATGTGGCGAACTCACTGAAAGATATTACTCGTGTGTAGGTCTACACAGCAAACTGCCATTATACATTCTACAGCCAACTACATCACATACATTCTACAACACATACACAAAGTGTGATTAATCAGTCAATAGGCCTACTCAAACTATTATCACAAGCTATCTTATCTGTTCCATGAATTCGTAGTGGCTCATATGTAAGTACATTCTAACTATAACTGTACGTAGGCCGACAGAAAAAAAATACTATAATCTAATCCTAGCTATAATCAACAAGCGATTGACTGACCCCAACAATCGACGTCGAGTGTGTAATATTCGGTGATTCCCTGAACAAAATACAAAATATAATCATCCATATAAAACTGACCTTGATTATTCTGCCTGGGATTCTTTGTAACTTGGGCCTATCTGCCGGTTACGTGCTATGAGCATATCGCATGTAATAAGCATTATATGATAATAGTTGTAACGTTATGTATGTTATGCATAGGGTACTTGATGTATGTATAGCTGCTACTGGTGATTTATATCGATTGTGAATGAATTGACTATTACCACAAACTAAAAAAAAGTTAACCACTTGTGAGGTGAGAAATATTATTATTATTTTCATTTGTATTATTATTATTTATGATTTATTATTGTAAAACTGTAAAATACTTTCTTATTAAAATTTGTCCTTATTCAAGTAACGGATATACCAGTGAATGTACCTGTAAGCTGTAACAATTTAATACTGACATTCACTCTTGAAGCGATTTTTATTTTGTTGTAGGCTATATGATAATAATATGTTCTACAGTTAATTTATCTTGAATATAGAATCATGAAATGACAATTATTCCTAACCGAGTCAGCATTTTATTCATCGTTAATTCAATGGATTCAGATAATATAAGCAAGGGAATCCCGTGTGTGTGTAAAGTACTTACATCATTTTAAAACCCTGAAAAAACAAGAACCGTTTGATTTTTGAAATTCAACATTGATGTGATGAAAATATCAGTTATCTATAAGGAAATTTAAAATTTGGGCAAACTACTCAACGTTGGCCATAATGTAAGACTAGAAAACTTCATGCAAAATGTAGACAGTTATCAGACCTGACGATATTATGGTTCGTGGCGCCATTTTTGTCCAACTAGTGTTAGGTTTGTTCGATTTGGCTGCACCAAGCTACACCACTGCACCAGCATGTTCGATTTGTCTGGTGCAGACTACTTTGCCGAACCCTAGTGCAGCACCGTGCGTGTTCGATTTGGCGCTGGTGTAACTTGGGGCAGCTTCTTAGTGCACCAGCTCTGGAGGTGGTGTGTTGGTGTAGTGCAGGTTGTTTGGGCGCATTTTTATAAATGCAGCATGGAAGGTTATGAAAATCATGAAAATATTAATGACCAACAACAATCCAGTTGTCCAGGACGGGCACTATATGCTTTTTCTTCTAACGGTGAGTTATTTGTAGCCCATGTTCATAATAATATAGAAAATCTGCGATCATGTCAAAAAGTAAAAAAAAACAGTAAAAAGTAAAATCAACTCAAATGCCGCGTAACGAATTCGGACGTGTTCGATTTGGGGTGTAATATAGCAGCTTGGTGCTACACCGAACTGGCATGACGTCATTTTCATAGTGCAATGAGCCTACACCAAGCGTACACCAACTGCCCCTGGTGCAGGCAAATCGAACAAACCTGTTGGCATGCCTAGAATTTCTCGGAAATTCAAATCTCCATCATTCTGTCAAAACCTGCTACTCATGCACTCTGAGAATAACAACAGAGACTGATGGGTGTGACTCGCACTAGAATCTAGACTAGATCTTTGTATCAACGTATCAACTGTGTTTTCAAACATTTCAATTATCGTAGAGCCTATGTGTAGTGAATTCCCCGTGTTTCTCTTTGGTTTGTAAGTATAACCTACTTTAGGAATCAAAATTCATACAACTTTTCGAAAGCTTTTTTTATGTTCTGCAAGCTAGGCAAGCCAAGCATAGGGCTCAGGCATGGCTCAGGCCTACTCCTACGCTCATGCTGAAGATTTAGGCCGTAGCCTTATTTGAATTTTGGGGTAAATATAACTTTATTTTCATTTTCAGATTTGTTGAGTGAAGTATAAAAAATGGATGAGGACACTAGTGCTGACATTCAATTGGTGAGTGAACAATATCAGCATGAGCCGCCCCTGTGCAGGCTAAGTCATCTGTCGCTAGCGGTAGAAACTGAAGTCACCGTTGGGCGTGGGTTCGAGTCCCGCATGAGGCATGGGTTTTTGTATACGTCCTTTCACCTATCATCACGTCATCGTTTCACTATCATCCGCTCATTCGTACCCTCATATAGCTGTTGGTGGGGTCGTTAAGCAACATTATATATATATATATATATATATATATATATATCAGCATGAATGGTGCAGTGATGCTTCATTCAACAGGTTTCGAATTTCAGTGGTCATAAGTGGATGCATGGGAAGTATATTTTGAAGTCGGTGACATAGGTAATTGATATTTTATAATGTCAGTGCCTATGGGCCCATACTAGCTATCAAGATTTAATTCTGGTTAATCTCTATGGGATCCTAGTCAGGCATAAGGTCTATGGGCATAGTCGTATGGGCGTAGTCCCGTAAGGATTTATGTACTCAGTGTTATAGGCTAAAGGGCTTGAATTTGTAACTTATATGAAATCAATGGCTATATTAGGGCTAGGTCAAACCATTACCAAGAATTTGTAAGCCTCGATCAGGGCCAAGCCGTTACCATTACGGTACCCTCGCCAATTGTTTGATTTTCTAGTTTTTTTGTATTTTAACCAAAAACTCCTTATAAAATAACATCATCTCTTCTTCCCCCGCATCACCTCATTCACCGTTCAACGACATGGTTATACAAAATTTCTGCCTGGGACCAGGCAGAAATTTATTTGAAAAATTGAAATTATTTTTTTCTAAACAACATTTGATGTTTTTCGAAACTTTGTAAGTACCGACTGTACCGGTGACATATTTTAACATGTCTTGTTACGCGGGTGGTCATGAGTCTGATGTGACTGGGGTGGGTAGTCCTTCGCCGACTGACGAATATGATTTATTGGGCTATTCTCAAGGTTGGGCTATTCTTATTTCCTGGGAATTTTGATATTGGGTATCATACAGACCAATCAGATTCCAATAACTCATTTTGGCTATTTTGTATGATGAAATATTTAAAAAGATGAATAGATTCTACTACTTGCATAGAATCTAACCAATTCAACATAATCTGTCTTCTTTCTCTATAAAAATCAAAAGCTAATTGAATAGTCACAAAACCTCCCAAAACACCATAAAACGATTGAATTTCAAAAAATCCCCTTGGGAAGCCCTCTTCTCCACTCCCATTGGGACTTGTGCATTTTCGAATTTGGGATATTTTTCCCCCCCTTAAAATTCTTCCTGCCGACGCCCAAGGCGGTTGTTGAAAACTGAAATCATTGTGATCAAATTGATTTATTACTATTATGGTATATTAGTATTTAAGTATTTTTTTTATCTACTTATTTGTTAATATGTAGTCACCTATCCTATGTAATCAGTCACACTAAGATGGAAATTACCACTGTCATTCAAACACAACAAATTGCTGAGTTTTTTTTCTAAAATCGTGTTTTAATTGTAGTATGCCTAGTTGAACATCATCAAAAATTAAAACACACATTTTTCAAATAGGCATACAGAATCTATATTTTAGCCTAATTATTTTACTTGACTCTTGCCCTATATAACGTATCATACAGATTTTAGTATCTAATTGAGAAAAGTAGAGTTGAGTATGCCATGAATTATAATATAGTCATTAGGTCTTATGGTGTATTATGATTTAATTTTATAATTTTTCATTTCAGGCTGATAACGAGCCAGAAGAGTCGTTTAAATGGTGTACGATATGTTCAGGTTTCAAATGCGCCACCAGCGTTGAATTTGATTCACACAAAGAGACTCGACGGCACGAGTATAATTACATACTTGAACTATTTAATAACAACATGTAGGTCAATCACATGTATCAAAATTTGAAGTACAATATTGAAATGTTCAAAAGTTGGATCATCAAATTTAAGTTCAAGGCTTAATTTAATTAATTCAAAATGTACATTCTATGCTTTCAAATATATATTATATAAAGTTTATTCAGTATCATCTCTATTTCAGGAAAAGCAAAGTAAAAGATCGACATGGAATTGAAATAAAAATCTCTTGTGATGACACACACAAATTGAACTACAACGTAAAACAAGGAAAAGTCAAAACTATTGTGAGTACCAGTAGACCTAGAATGCTCTGATAATAGATAACTGGGCAAACAGTATATACATTGTGAAGATACAGTTATAATAAAACGGCATCCCGTTTTTCCGTCCCGACCCAGTCAGCTTGAATCAATTATACTCATTTACATGAATATGACAACAGAAAATGTATGGTAACAACTTCACAACAGCGTTATAAAATTCAAAGAGTTCTCTTTACTCGGGATGTACTTGGGACAATATATATTATTGCGCCATGGAATATTCATACGTCATACACGGCAGCCCAGTAGAAGGAAAATGATGAACATTCCGTGTCCAACAGCTATGCCACACCGATAAAACGGAAAGTTTCTGATTGGTTTGTGTGACCTAACGGGACAGAAAAAATGGGCCTCCATGTAACTATAAACCGGACATGGGAGAGCGAATTTTTTTTATTGCCCTCGGTTACCAATGTTATTTGTGTTCTTTAATAATGTTTTAGCTGAATTAACGCATTTATATTTTACGTAAAACGCAGTTCAAGTCTAGTTTAGTCCTTTCATTGTTATGTCACTTATTAATTTTAATTCTATATGCAGCTCTAATTTATTGTAGGCCTAACTGTTCTGTTGATTTTTTCATGAATTTAATTGGTCCTATAATTATATTTTTTACATTTTTTACTTTGAAACATCTGGTCTGAATATACAAAAACTTGATTAGTTGTATCGTTCTCTTGAATGAACTCAGTAGTTTTTTTTTTTTAAATGTGGTTTCTTTATTTAACAACATTAGCCTACTCTCCCAAGTATTTTAACGTAAATTCACTAGATTTCGTAAATAGAATTTAAATATATGACAGTTCCGGATTACTTACGCCAGTGACAATGTAAGGGAATGAGACCCCAAAATACTAGTTGGGTTATTGCATCTGATAGAGAATTTAGAAAAATCTGATTGATCAAATGTCGAAATCAAGTTTCTACCCTAATCATCTATCGTATCCAAGAACTCGAAGGCATCGAAACGTATATGTAATTCATTTTCTGTCATATACTGATATAATCACAATTGGTTATTATTTTCTTGATTCAGGTTAACAACAAATCACGGTACCAGTACTTGATTATCAATTACTATATATAGGAATAATTTTTTCTTGACCCTACAGCTCGATGTTGAATCAACAGGACTTGAATTCACGTTTGTGATTTCAAACATTAGTGACAAGCCAATTCTACTCATTGAAGCAATGCTGCTTCATCCCTTGCATTTATTCGAACTTGAATGGGACTCGTCTTTGATTGCCACCCCTCTTTTAAAGGGTAAGTACAAATCATAAACTTCAGTTTTACTCCAGGGTTGGGTCATTATAGGTAGAATGTTGTGTAGACTTGATGATAGAATATTATGAAGTATATATATATACATATATATATATATATATATATATATATATATATATATATATATATATATATATTTATATATTCAGGGGTTAATTTGCTTAATCTATATTACAACTTGTACTCCAAAACACACTATACCGCTGGAACGAAATGAAAGATGCCAATCTTCGTTTTGTTCCAACAATTCCGTACACTTGAACATCGTGGCTTTATAATTGTAGAATAAGGGCCCAAGCATATTGACTCAACACTACAATTCCTATATCAGTACTATGTACAACCATAACGGAGAATGATAAATACAAATACAAAACTTTGTCTTGCAGGGAATTCTCGTTTGGTGAAAGTCAAGTTCACAAACTGCGACATCAGCTATTATGACATACCAGTTTCCTTCAAGTTCCACAGGAAAGGCTGTGAAACATACATTATTAAACAGATGGTATGACACTAATAACTAATAAGAAATACAAATTTCACACTTTCGTCAATCACATTCAAACGATCACAAATGTATATCAATTATTTTTTGTTCCAATGATCTGTAGGAAGTAGAAGTCATATCTAGCAATGATTCTGTAGAAGAAGATCCGGATCTAGTTGAGAGTCCATTTCAAGGTGAAGTATGGGAGAACATGACGGGAGTTATTTTTGGCACGCGACAGGATGGGTAAGCTCTTTTGTTTCTGTATTGCTGCTAAGGTGGAACCACAGTATATTTAGCATAGCTTACTTAGCACGCTTCAGTAGCGTCACTTAGATAATCGTGATTGCAGAAAAAATCTGACCGCGCTTGTCAAGTCGCTCCTGATGTTGTGCATCATACTGAAGTTGTGTGCGCATCTGATGTTGCTTCTGGTAACTGATACTAGATTGGTGATAACAACGTAATTCGAAGCACAGATGCTGCAGCCGTACCTTCAGTGGTCAACTTGGCGATATTGTTGGCTCATGTCATTATTTTCAAATTACAGATTAGGTCCTTAGATGGTCAAAACTGATTTCACAACTGCAGCAAGTTGTTCTATCAAATAGGAATAGTGAGTGATACTGGGTTCTCCCTACACTGTTGTGGAACCTTTGATCAAAATTTTGATCAAAATAGCAATCACTTCAGACCAGTTTGAACATTTGCTCGTTTCGGTTGCGTTCTGGTTTCATGACATATGCCGTAGTACCAACATTCATGCGTGATGAAATGCTCACATGATAACTTGAATCACTTCCAAGAATCACATAGTCTTCAGAGCTTGTCAGTCTATTCAATAACAGAAGTGTTAAGGGCATTTTTCACAGCAGGTACTTCGGTTGCAATTATCATCCAATTTAACTTACAGCTCTGCCTTCTATACAAGCTGTTTCTAGTGCTGCTTTACTATAGACCGGTATCTGTGATAAATTATTGACCATTTTATTGATGAGCTTTTAATAAGAAATTTTGACCCAATTGGGCTAGTCCTCTAGTAAATCAAGCTATGAAGCTTGAAGCTATCACCAATATCCTAAATATTCAAGAATACATATTCTCATTCTGCCAGTAACCGTGCGAGTAGGCTACTTACCGGTAGGGCCTACTGGATTCAGGTATGAGTACCATTTTGTCTGTTTTATTCAACTTTCGTATTCAATTCTCATACAGATCAAGACTAAGAGAGCCGTTGGATTATCCGATTCCGAAAGAATACCGTGAAATATTCAAAAGGAAACTTACTAGACCATGGGCGGAAATCACCGATGATCAACTCAAGATTCTATATGATATCCTGTAAGATTTTGTATAATATATATATATATATATATATATATATATATATATATATATATATATATATATATATATATAGACAGCTTGACGCATTTCGATTCATTCGATCGAAGTTCGCCGAGCTGCAAGAAGAATCCCTGATGATGGCCGGTCAGATCCTGCCGAAACGTTGGAAGGAGAGGAGACAAGGTCCCGAAAGGGCCGCAATTCTATCCCAAGAGAGCAAACGCGGTCTACCCGAGAACATAACACAACATGTCATCCAATCCGCGAGAACATTCGTCATAACATATTGAACCTTCACGGGGAGGAAGTTCATCACCTGATCAACAAACTCGAGAAGCTAAGGACCAAACGAGCGAAGCTGCTGTGTGATCTGGCCTTCAATCGCCGCTGCCGAGACACTGACATCATCCCTGTGTCATTGGTTCTGAGCTTCCATAACCACACCTACTCTACGAACAAGATCCTGAGGAAGGCTAGCCTGTCTTTGCTGCGTGATGCGATCCAGAGCAATCGCCGCAAGCTAGACCAGGTTGGCACACAGCTGCGGGACTTACACCTATACCTGGCGACGACTCTACACCCGATTCTGTGGGCACAGGTTGACGAGATGACGCAACAACGAGCCCGTCATAACTCGGAACTCACAACCAAACGGCAGCAGAAGAAGTTCAACTCTCTCAGAACTAAGCAGAGACCAGCACAGAAGACGCTTGAAGTTTCTAGAGTGGTTCACAACCTGTCAGACCGCCAACTAGACCAGGCCACGTTGTCAGCTCTCGCCAAAGGCTTCAACTACGCTGTCGCTCCCTCACGACTACCAATGGAGGACATCATCACCGGTGTCGAGTCCGCAGTAGTCGGGCTACCAGGCCAACTTGCTGAGACGATCCGACAACGAACGTGCGAAATTTTACGCAAGGCCCGAGTCCCTCCGAGCAACATGTCTGGCGAGGAGATACGAGCTCTGAAAACTCTCCGCCTGGATGAAGGGATCACCGTGCTGCCAGCTGACAAGGGCAATGCCACGGTTGTCATGAACACTTCGGACTACTCGATGAAGATGAGAGCCTTGCTTGACGACCCAGCCTACATAGTGAGAGCTTCAGACCCGACCACATACCTAGAGAAGACAACTAGGGCCAAGATTACCTCCTCCAACATGGGCGACGAGTTCAAGAAGCACTTGATACCCCGAGAGAAATCTTCACGCTGCCCGAAAATCTATGGTCTCCCGAAAATTCACAAGACCGAAGTTCCGCTACGGCCCATCGTCAGCTCGGTAGGGTCTGCCACTCAACTTCTCGCCAAACACCTAGCGAGACACCTCCAACCATACGCCGAGGAAGCCATGTCGTATGTGCGCAATGCCGAGCACTTCATTGAAATCATCAAGGAGTATGAAACACAACCGGACCATCTACTAGTCAGTTTCGACGTGGTGTCGCTGTTCACCAAGGTACCCGTCACCGAGGCCCTCGACATCATCAAAGCCAAGATAAAGCCTCCACAGTACGTTTCGGATCTTGTTGAACATTGCCTCAATAACACCTACTTCAGCTTCGAGGGCCAGATCTATAAGCAAGTGGAAGGAGCCCCGATGGGTTCACCACTCTCGCCAGTGATAGCCAATATCTTCATGACGGACCTCGAGACACGTGCCCTCGACACTGCTACATTCAAGCCGAGTCTGTACTTGCGCTACGTCGACGACACGTTCGTGATCTGGAGGCACGGCCGAGCTGAACTGGACAACTTCCTAGACCATCTGAACAGCATGCACGAGTCGATTAAGTTCACCATGGAAGTGGAAGCCAATCAACAGATTCCTTTCCTCGACGTGCTGGTGATGAAGAAAGCCGATGGACGCCTGGGACATACCGTCTACAGGAAACCTACCCACACGAACCGCTATCTCAACGCCAAGTCGCACCACCATCCGGCACAACTAGCGTCCGTGGCCAACACTTTGGCTATCCGCTCGAAGAGATTAGCCGACGACGATCACATCAAGGACGAGTCGAAGACTTTGCGAGAAGCCCTACTCGCCAACGGATTCTCAAATTACACCGTTTCACGAGCCTTCCGTCGCAAAAGCGACAAGAAGCAAGAGAGTGAGGAGACCGCTGAACCACGAGCTACGGCCTTCCTGCCCTTCGTGAAAGGAACAACAGATAAGATCGGTCGGCTTCTCCAACAACACGACATCGAGACGATATTCAGAGCGGATCGCAAGATCTCTTCGATGTTACGGAGTGTTAAGGACGTCATTCCGAACGAATCACACGGAATATACGAAGTACCATGCGGCTCCTGTGATCGTACCTACATCGGCAAAACTAACCGTAAGATCTCCGCTCGACTTGACGAACATCGTGTCTCTATCAAGAACCAGGCCACATCATCAACATTGGCCAAGCACGTACTAAGCGAGGGTCACTGGATCAACTTTGAAAAAGCCAAGACCATTGCCAGAATCGACCACGAGCTACCTCGCATCTATCGTGAGGCCATAGAGATAGAGAAACGCGCACACAGCATGAACACACGAGATGACGCCCGACGACTCCCCGACACTTGGAAACCGTTGCTTAGCAACTGCCAAGTCGTACCAACACCTCTGCCTACTGTGCCAACTGGCCCTCCACCGGCGGCACATAGCAAGAGGAAAGGGACCACCACGGCTACCCGACCTACTACGAGAGCCTCGAGCCGCAACGCGCTCTCAACGCAGCCCTGCACATCCCCGGTGGCCAGCGCTAGTACAGCAGGCGGCCAAGCATCACAACGCCTCCAGCCCGCCCGAGCGGTGACGCGCCAGATGCTGAGAGCAGACCCGACACTCAGAGACAACCTGTGATTGGCCACACACGCGCGGACCGCCTGGAAAACGACGAGCTTGTGAATGCATACGAGCTGACCCGAGACCAGGCTAAGACGAGCTGTGATTGGCGGAGCGCACGCGGACTGCCTTGAGAACGACAACTCACGAGAACGACTGAATATAATAGATATAGCTATATTATACGATTAATAATGAGATAATCATATGGAGCGATAATCGCGATGAAGAAAATATAGATAGTGCTGATCATCCTGAGATTGGCTAAGGATATATAATATATATATATATATATATATATATATATATATATATATATATATATATATAATGTAATATATATAATATATATATATATATATATATATATAGTAGCGTCACCCCTCATGTTTGTAACGTGAGATCCAGCACTATTCCACACGTAAGTTGTATTACTTTCACACAGCTACATGGCCGTGTCAACTGATTTCTCAGTAATCTGGCAAAAACCAAACAACGCAATTGCCACCTATGCAAGGGCCCCTGGTAATTTGTATTTTATTATCGTCCCGTGGACCAGTACATGGTACAAAGTATGGGTATCGTCAGGTGTAAAATAGTAGCATAAAAGTAGAATATATTATTGTTAAGATATTAGTTACAATAGAAATTGTAAAGATTAAATAAAATAAAATATAATGTAATATAATATAAAATAGCAGGAGTATAATGTTGAGGACTACTGTATTTACAAAGAGAATAATTGTGAAAATATTTATACAATGATGATAAAAGAGTGAGTTGAGGCGGAGTGAGTTTATTGTGGAGGGATATCGAAGTTGAGGTATTCTGAGAGGCTGTAGAAAGGGTATTGGGTTAGGAAAGACTTGGGGTTGTTATCGAAGGAGGTGCGGGTGGGAGAGCTTGTGACAGATGGAAGAAGTTCGCTTCTCGCCGACTCGTCCCAACCCTTACACACGCGTTACGAACTCTTAGAGACTCAGATTTTCAGATGCACAGATAGAACTGGAAGACTATCGATAATATATAGTGCATATGTTTATAGTTCTATTATATATTAGATGGTATAATTTCTATTCACATATTCAATTTAAACGATTAATTTATTTTGCGCTCTAGCACATCATTCCCAGCACACGTTGGATATGCCACCGGCTTCGAATTTTCTCACCAGAGATTTTTCCATTACATGCTGTTCTTTGATGAGCATAGTGCTAAAGCTACTCTACATCACTACAACATGACGAATGTTCAAATGCACATTGTCGAACAAAGACCAGATCGAGTTGAACTGAGGGTATAAAACGAGACGGTCATATCTCACTACATTATTTCTTAAAGCCTGTTTGTACGATTCTATTTTTCTTCAAATTCATTGAGTTCACATACATTTTTTTTCTTCTCTTTGAATGGTCGTTGATACGTATTCACTCAGTATTGAGTCAAATTTTGAGAGAAGCTGTTTTGGTTCTACGACTGGCCAAGAGTCAACAGCTATTCAATTCCATTTGATTGGGCAGTTTCGTTCAATCATGTTCCAAATGAAACTCGACTTTTCAATTAATACTTTCATTCAGTGGTTATAATTTATATTAAATGTTTTCATCTTCACGAATAATGTACCTGTACTCTACCATGAAGATCCAAAAATTTGATGAAAAATTGAACTGTGTAAATGGGCTTACGTACACTTGTATCCACGAAAAAAGAAAGTAGAACCAGCTAAAAAATGTAGAAACTTCAGTATTTTCATGATTTCTCTTCAACTTCGAGGTTTTAACGCTTTTGAAAAATGCAGTTTATATCGTAAATCTCGTTCTAAAAATTCATAATAGAGTAAAAATACCACAGCTATACAAATATAGCAATGATATTTGTTCATTATTTATTCGGTAGGCGACCTTCTTTCGTTGATACAGGTATACATCAACGCACATGTTTTGGTTGATGTCAAAGCCTTGAAGAGGCTACAGAACGAAAAAACACTATAACTGTTGTGGGATTATGAGTGGGGGATTATACAAATGTCGAAAACATTTCTCCCTTTAAAAACTGAAGTGATTGAACTGAAACTTTTTGTAAATGTAGCTCAATGCTATCCTCAAATTCAATACTATAAAAAATTTTCCCAAATGAGTTGGGTTATGCCTATTTATTTATAAATTGAGCTGTTTTCTTGAATGTCTGAAATACTTTCGGTATCAAGTATCAACACTATGCCCCTATATATATGCCCCTATACTTTGTCATGACTTTTACGACTAGGCCTATTTCGATGACAATCATCGTCGTCTTGAAGCTAATACGTAATGAAAAAGGTTCATTGTATATGTATGACAGGTACCCGGACTTGCAGAGAAACGTCCGTCAGTATTGAAAGGTGACATTGTGTGGGCCAGGGTTCGCTTGGGACCTGACTCATGGGAGTCTGTAGCCTACGAGGGCATTGTTTCAGACGTATTCGAGTCTGTTGTTTGGATCACAGGATTTGATCAATGGTAGGCTTATGGTATTACACACTAGTTTGAGATAGAGCTCATTATAATATCTGTGAAAGAAAAAAGAATCTATCCAAGAAAGTTAGTTGTCTACTAATATAACAAACACAAATATCACCATTATATGGCTGATAGCTAGCTGTGGTACTTTGAGGGCCAATGAATTTTTTCAGGGCAAGAACTAAGACTAGAAACAACCACATCTTTCAAATACATTATACGCTTAGAGCTGAAGCAAGTTTCTAACATTACGACATTTTTACAATTTTTTGTAGGTAGATAACCTCCATCATGGATAGTGCAACCTGTCAAAATAATTTATATAGCTGTTGTTATAATAACCTCGCTGTTGGAGTCTTGACTTTTAATCACTTACACCATTGTAGCCTTATGAATCAACTTTATGGATCCGATGGGATGAACTTCGACATACGTTTCATGTTGAACCGCTACACGTACGTTGTCCAGCATCGCGCCCTCGACTTGGTCTACACGCACGACTTGCTTGACGTGGTATTTCCGGAAGATTGCGCTCCGTTTCCTTCTCTCATTGACAACCAAGACTTTCAGTAAGATGTTACTGCTATACTGCTAACCATACTGCTCAATACTTCGTAGTGGTGTGGGTTGTAAATTTATTATTTCTGCCCATTTTTCAAGAAAATGAGGGTCTATATAGAATCAATTTATTTCATTTTTTTTATAATTCATCAACTTCATCATCTTCATGATTTATATTTGCCTCTCTGTTGTTATATCATGCTACGGTTGATAGGCACACCAATGAAATACAACGTTGAAGCTATCCTCTATCCATATTCCAGCCTAAGTACTGACGCTACAGAAGTATTGGCTGCCCTCTGAGGCTCAGAAGCTAAGGCACTGCTTTAGAAACCACTTGCTACAGCACTGGTACTTGAATATGAATTGATTATAATTAAGAACAGTATATGAGCAGAGAAAATGAACAGTACCTTGCCGATGTTGATGAGTCGAGAAATTCGTTGTGGAGACCCCATTTACAGAATGCACGTATTTATAAAAACACGAAATATTTAGACGTTTCGGCTACTGCCTTGGTTACTGTCGAGACAAGAGTCAACTCATTAACATGGGTATGACACTGTTCATTCTCTCCTTTTTACCCAACTCGTACGTAGCCTCCGGCCATTTTCCTGTACACACCGAGTCGGTTATAAAAATGACGTTAGAAGTCGAGTGTGATATAATAATAATTGACATAGTGAAATGTTAAGTAATGATAATAATAAGTGAGAATTTGGGAAAGTAAAATCGCCCGCGTGTTGCACCTTCCAAACGTTCCAACTTTCATCCATAACAATGATTTTGTATCTTGTTTCAATGTTAAAAAATAATCAAGTTATAAATAACATAATATACAAGTCTTGTATTACTTTTATGGTGAGAATTAAATGAAAAGGAAATGAAAATGTTTGCTCCAAAGCAGTTAATCTTGCCTTAGAACATCAGTGACGCCACTTTCATTTTTCTGTAAGTGCTTGTATTGGTATATGGACCTTGGTTTCCAAACAATTATACCAGTGCCTTCTTCATATCCATCACAGATTTTAAACGTTTTAATTTATTGGTGACACTTGTTGCTCACATTTAATAGTTTCTTAATTGCTTTCTTAATTGCTTTCATTGATGTGTAAAAAAGTACATTAAAAATGCGTTTTCTTCGTTATTTCACATCCGATTGTTCCATAAGTCGCTTAAAATGTGTATGATAGTTCTTCCCATAAACAGTATAAATTTGAGTGCTTTTGAAAAAAAAAAAATTCCAAGTATTTCTCCCTTGGCCTATTCTTACGGGGAATTACCATACTTTCCAATTTTTTTCCGGAAAAACCGTTCGACCGATTTTTCTGAAAAACAATCCCAACCTATTCTGGTATAACACCAATTTGTAAAAAAAGTTTCGAGTTGATTGAAACTTTTTCCTGACCTGTATGCCGCGTACAAAATTACACAAAAAAAAAAAAAAAAAAAAAAAAAAAAAAAAAAAACAAGCCCAAAACTATTTACAAGTGTATAGCTAAATGATGAATGTTATAAATTAATACATTTTAAAAATCATTTATATTTTCAGACGAGCTTTAGCGAGGATTTAATTTGACAAACTGAAAAAATTGGTGTTTGTTTGTATGTTGTTGTTTTTCATTTTTTTATGTTTTTTTGTCGGTTCTCCACAGGTCAAACGGCTGCAGCTATCAACTTCAAACTCTTTTTCATTATGGTTCCTCATCTAACTTAGATCTGTATAGTTTTGTGGCATTATCAGGTGGTAACTTTTATTTGTATGAATTTTAGACATTTCAAAAATACCCATTAACACAGCGGGAAAAAAAGAAATATTTTTATTTTCCAAAAAAATGAAATTTTGCGTGAAGTTGAATTACATTTTGATACACATTTCTGAAAATGTTCAGCTTGATCGGGTTAGCCATTTTGAAGAAAAAACATGAAATATGCTAAATTGGTACCACTCAAAGCAGTTTTTACCCATACTATTACTATCCGCTCGTCGAACAACGCATATATGGCGTTTTCTAATTATAATGAATGCCAAAAATAAGTATCAACTGTTACATTGAGAAATAACAGACACTAACAATTGTTGATATTATTGTATAGGTTCATTAACAAGATGGTTTCTAGCAACAAAGAACAAAGAGAAGCTGTGTGCAATATTATCAAGGGCTGTATGAGACCTGCTCCATATATTGTGTTTGGCCCTCCAGGGACTGGTAAAACTGTAACGCTAGTTGAAGCGATATTACAGGTAAGCCCTCCAAACCAACCTTCGATCAACTTACCTTAAATTTAATGAGTGCACCATTATGTTCTTGCGTTGCGATTATTTTATCCCATTTCAAGTCAGCTGAGAATTTGAGAATTTAATTATGCTCATCACATGTTGTGAAATGTTGCCTACTTTAAAACTTTTCAATCTATGTACGTTAGGTGTAAAAACACTCTGTTAGAATAATTACATTTCACTTGAAATAATGCAACCACAGCGAATACTGTCGTGTTGGTTCATTTTATTTTGTTTCATTTTGTAGCTAAAGAGTCAAATATTTCATTTGTTCTTTGTTATGTTTAGATCAAGAAGTTGTTCCATAGTTCGTATATACTTGTATGTGCTCCGTCTAATGCGGCTTGCGACTATCTTGCTCAGAAACTCTCATTGAGCTGTAGTACAAAAGAACTTCTTCGGTTTCACTCCTCGTCGCGAGACTTGTAAGTATGAAGTCTGTATCTAGTTCTGAGATACTGATTGTTTGGCACCTGTTTGCGCCCAACAGAACTGTTGGCTTCCATTACCAGCTTCAGTAATTGAGAACAATTCTTGCTCATCGAGACGGAACTTGTGACTGAAAGACTAGACCAACAGCGAGATCCGATATAAATTTTTCCCAATTGTCAGCTTCAGTTGAGTGAGTTGAGCACAGTTGAGCCTACTCATTTTTTTGAGTACTTTACAAATAAATGTGTTTCAACTATGTCCGTAACTCATTTATAACATTTGTAATTCCAAGTTCTCATCATCTTGCTCGTCAATAAGTCATGTCTATTTGTTTTAGCAATTCTGTCCCGAAAGACTTGCTTCGCTACAGCAATGCCTCGGGTGTTGAGTTTGAACGTGTTTCCAAAGATGATCTTGCACGATACCGCATCATTGTTTGCACCCTTACAGTATCGAATCGGTAAGTGTGAAACGTGAATTATCCTCTGTATCTACATTCAAGAGGACCTGGGGGAGGGGGGGGCCTAACCTCCTAGTGTGTACGAGAATTCCAGTTCATGTAACTAAACTGACATAGTGTTTGATTTATGAATAAATCTTTATTTAACGTAGAATACAGTATAATACAATGAACAACAGTACATGAGTATTCGGTGGTAAATGTCCATAATTTAGCGATAGTCTTAATAATAAATTGAACAAGTCTGATGCTCATACATTAATCTTAATTAGCTTAACCTAACACTAAATCTGACCTAAAACTCGTTGTCTGAAGGTTTTTGCTGATGGCCAGTCAGCAACTACCTTCTGAGGTAACGAGTTCCATTCAATGATTCCTTGGGCTACCAATGAATTCAGCCCCAATTTATCAAAACTAGGCAAACGCGGAATACGCGTTGTGAGATAAGCGAAACTCTACACACCTTGATCATATAAAATGAACTTTATCCGATGCCAATGGATCTGGGAAGCCGTGAATTTAACAATGCAGTATTTTTCCACTAATATTTCTATATTTTCTATTAATAAGAAACATGTATTAAATTATTTTCTTCGAAACGGCTGGTCCGAATTACACGTCAATTTTTATTAATGTGTATTATTTCTGTGTTCACATTTGAGGAAAATATTGATTATATTGGAGAGATTTTATTTTTCAATTTCTCCGCCCAGCCTAATCTTATAGGGTTTTTAGAAACTTTGAAATAATGTTTCTCAAAAATGGTCCTACCAATTTGACCCCAAAACTATACAGTTCCAAGTTGGATAAGTTTGCGTATAAAAAAAAAGTTTCATGTCAATTGGTCAAACTCTGCGACCTGTGCAGTGCTTACAAAAAAAAAAAAAAAAACAGACAAAGCTCGGTAAGAGTTGCATGGAAATCTTCGCTAACGCTCATCTAATAAATTTTATACTATCTGTTTTTTCATTCAGCTTTTGTGTTACCGGCTCTATGTGATAGGGGGATGAGGGTAGATAATTTCTTGGTTTTATTCCAGCCACCATCTATGTTTAGAGAAGTTTTTCGTGGATTCCCTCTGTAGTCTGGGAAAAGGCCGGGATGGTTTTTAAAACGTAGGCCTTGACTGCTTCCTTCCCACTATCCTTCCCATATTATCTAGTAAATCATCATCTCATCATCCCATCATCTAATTGATCATTCAACCAACGCCAATAGATCTTTGTTATCATTACGGTACATCGTTAAACCTGATATAAAAAAGATTGTACAACTCTAAAGAAAGTTGTGAGCATATTTAGATGAGAAATGTATAGTATCAGATCAGGTATTTTTATTGTAACTCAGTCGCTTTCTAAGTTCACTTCCATTGAGTTTGTAGATCATACAGTTTAAATTACTCTCTAATTTATCTCAGATTTGCAGTCGAATTTGATGCGTGTAAAAGAAATCTGTACCATTTCACGCACGTGTTCATTGACGAAGCTGGTCAAGCAATCGAACCGCAAGCTTTGGTAGCTGTTGGAGGAATCTTGGGACACGTTAGCCAGTACTATCCCGGTGGCCAACTGATATTAGCTGGTGACCCAAAACAATTGGGGCCAATCTGCAGCTCATCAATTGCAGAGAGATGTGGCCTAGGTGAGTAATGCACAGCCAGACTAAGAAAAGTTGACCATTTGATTCAGAAGTTTGCTTTATCTATAGTCATTTTTTTTTTTAATTTTATCTGAGCAATACAATGTGGTGGGCTAGCCGTTGACTAATTTAATAATGTTTGTGGGCGAAAACAGCTGAAGGTCACAACTGGGCCTAGTGAATGTTTAATTATTAATAAATTAAACAAATACGTTTAATATCGAGCTACTTGTTAAACTGATTCTCGTCAACAAATCCTATGCAATGAAACATTTATTTATTGTTTTTCAAGTGAGTAGGAAATGAAACATATACAGTAAAACAATCCATGCAGTAAAATAAAACTGGTTACATGAGACTTTTGGTGGACTTTTGGACAAAATTAAGGATGGAATCCGCAAACGATGAATGCAGGATCAATCCGTCGAGGTTTCACTGTAAAGGTTTCACTGTTTTGCTGTGAAGGTCTATCGCTGTTGGAGAGGCTGATGGAACACTGCCCGCTATATCAACGAGGTGAAGATGGAAATTATGACACACGCTACATTACCAAACTATTGGAAAACTTCCGTTCACACCCTAGCCTTCTCGAACTTCCCAACAGGCTGTTCTACAATGGAGAACTGAGGGTATTAATCTATCAATTTCAACCTCTGAATATATAAACTGGAGCTAATAGTAGCAATAGTAATAGTATATTTGTGTCACCGTTTCACCCTCCAGTATTTGTGACGTTGAGACGTTGGGTTTGTCATCCCTATACACCAGTGTTATTTATTATTGCCGCAAATCAATTCCCAAGATTAGGCCTACAGTTGCAGTTTGTACACATTGAAACTACGGAATTCATTTCTTCGTCTTGCTCACCGTGCTCTCCCTGCCTCGAGCGCCCCGCTCGCATCAATGGCATATTTTGTATTATTAGATGAGCGTTAGCAAAGATTTCCACTCAACTCTGACTGAGCTTTGTCTGTCTGTTTTTGTTTGTTTGTTTGTTTGTAAACACTGCACAGGTCGCAGGGATTGACCGATCAACATGAAACTTCTTCTCTATATGCAAACGTATCCAACTTAGAACCCTATACTTTTTTAGGAATATCTGTTGGACCATTTTTTAGATGCATCATCTCAAAGTTTCTAAAAAACCCATAAGATTAGGCTGAGCGTAAAAAATTGAAGAAATGAATCTCACCAAAATAATTTAAATTTTCCTCAAATGCAAATACGGAAATGATACACATAATTAAACATTTGTATGCAATTTGGACCTGCAGTTTCGAAGAAAATAGTGTAAATACACGTTCTTTATTCATCGAATAGATAGAAATGCGGTGATAGCAGAAAAATGTTGCAGTTGATTCACGGCACCTTGGATTCGTTGGTATCGAATGAAGTATATTTTCTATGATCATGGTGTCTAGAGTTTTAGATTTTACTTTATAGATATCTCGCTCATCGTACAACTCATATTCTGCATTTGCCTAGTAATAAACAACAAGATTGCATAAATAGCTGATCACCAACAGACTGCTTCTGTGGCTACCATCCAATAATACTAGAAGTAACATTCCCTTGTTTATGTTCTAGGCTCATTGTGGTCCCGAGATTCTTAATGATCCACTCTGTTCAACGATACTGCTCAAGACGAAAAAGGAGAAGCCAGTGGGCTTCACTTGTGTATTCCATGCAGTTATTGGCCAAGAACAAAAAGAGGGAAAGTCACCAAGGTAACCCGATGACTACGACTAATAAGTGGACTTAGGGCAAAATAGTCAGGAATTCTTCAGAACTTTTAGGCAATAAAGAATTTATGTTTAAAATCAATTGTTATTATGCCTAAAATTAGTATTCTTTCAACTAAAATCTATATATCTTATATATAGAATAAAATAAAATATATTATTTATATATATATATATATATATATATATATATATATATATATATATATATATATATATATATATATATATATAGAGAGAGAGAGAGAGAGAGAGAGAGAGAGAGAGAATAATAAAATGGGGTGGTAAGATCGCCCTCGTGGTGCCCCGTCCTACTTTCATCCTTATGCCGCTTTTACTGACTCGCGTTGTGAGCGACGCGTTAGAAGCGTCCCACGCGCTGGCCAATCAGCTAACGTGATTCGCGCGAAACGCGAAACGTGAGTGGTCAGGGCGACTGACGCTTGTAACGCGTCGCTCTCAACGCGAGTCAGTAAAAGCGGCATTAGCCTCAATAGGGGAACAATGATTATCAACTTTCGATGTTTTAAAAAAATATATACACCTTGTAAAATATCATCATGGACATCTTGATAATATCTTGAAGTAAATAATATCAATCTCAGGTGATGAATGTTCCGATCAACTGACCAATCAATGAATACATCAAGTTGTAATGTGGGTTTTTTCAGTTACTCCAACCAGCTCGAGATTGATGCAGTGATGCGATATGTTGCAGTTCTATTGGGCAACACGCTGGAAGTTGAAGTTGAACAGTCTGAAATTGGCATAATTGCACCTTACATTCGACAGGTAGTCTAAATTTCTATTTAGTTTCGGTAGACTTTAATCAGTATTTACATTTAGACTATTGTCGAGACATTTACGTGTATTTGCACCTAGAGTTTAAAAAGAATATATCTTGCCCTGCATATTTTGAATTACATTTTCTTACAAAAAAAAAGATAGATAATGATTAAAATATCTTGTTTGTTTAGTTTAGTATGTTTTGTGTTGTTTAGTATTAGCTTAACTTCATTAGTGAAGTGTGATCTTCCCATCTTCCATCCAAAGCCTTAATTGAGGAACAATGATTTTGTATCAAGTTTTGATGTTGATAAAGAAAATATAGATCTTTTCCTAATTAATTAAACTTGTCAAATACTTGACTGGATATTATTTAAGCTGTGGACATGGAAGTAATCTGAGAGTGTTCAACAGGTGCACAAGTTGAAACGGAGACTTGAAGGCAAAGGCTGGGGCGATGTTGAAGTTGGTTCTACTGAAGCATTCCAAGGTCGTGAAAAGCGCGTGATTCTTATCTCGACTGTAAGGAGTAACCGCAATCTACTCGCATACGACAAGAAATACAAGCTAGGATTTCTGGTCGATCCGAAGGTTTGGAAATGCTTGTTGTTTTATACTTTTTATCAACAAAATCTCTTCATACAGTTTTCCCCAAAATGAAACAATTGCGCGCGTACCTGTTTTAGACAATCAAAAATTCCGTTCAGGCAAAAATTATATATTTACTTGGCGCTCCAAAAATGTTGCAGCACACATTGGTTTTTCAGTGAGTAGGCCTGCTGTAGGGAGCCAATAGGTATACAGACTACAGATGCAGGATTACAATGCAATGCAATGAATTGCAGTAATTTCAAATATACCAAAGAAACAAATTTATTCAACAAATTTATATTTATTCTAAAATTTTCATTCTTTCATCCTTTGAAATTGTTCATCAAAATATTTATTTTTTCCTTTACTTGAGTAGATTTTTTAATATTTGAAACACTGTTGGGTTTACTATGCTTGCTCACACTTTTTATTTCATATTTTAGACCTCAATTATCAAATCATTCCACTATTATTGTTATCGTTATCGAATGTGATTGAATCAAATCATTCAATCACCTCATTCCACTGTTATGTAGACCTACTATATTATGTTTCGTTACTGTTGATTCAGCGTTTCAATGTGGCTACAACCCGTGCACGTTCACTTTTGATCGTGGTTGGCTGCCCTCACGTGTTGGAGTCAGACCCGAACTGGTCTGCGCTGATCATGCACAGCAAAGATCACGGATCGTTCGAAGGTTGCGATTTTAACCTACGCAGTGACCAGTGGGAAAGGGAAGTGGTTAGTCGAGTCACGGGGCCAGCGAAGAACAAGAACAACTGAGTCGATGCAGGATTTCAAGTGAACAATGAGAGCCAGTTATTGGAAGCCATACTGAGTGTAGTTCTTGGTGGCAGTTAATACAATTGAACCATAACTCATTGGTGCATGTTTCTTAGTTCTCGAAGCGACTGAGGACAAGGAATAGGAGACCCGAACTAGAGAGCAAGGAATTGGAATGAACTATTTTGTAGTGAATAGATAGAACCAATAATTGAAAATATTCTTTGTACTTACTAGTTGATAGCTAAAGCCTTAAGAGTGTTCTATGATGTTGATATTAATACTGTTGCTTTTAGAGTTAAATTCACCTATAATCGTTTATAAAATAGAACTAAATGCTGTATAGTTCAGTCTTTAGTTAAGGGCAGAACATCTTTCTGCCATCGACTCTTAGTAGCAGTGTAGAATTATGCAACATGTATAGAAGCTAGTACTTGCTAAGGCATTAGAATATAGTTTTTGACTCTACGTGTGGCACAAGGCCACACAACAAAGACTAACCCTATATTATGAGCATAAATATTGTCTCGATCAGAAAAACACCAATAGAGGCTTACTCCTATTATGTTTCAATGCAATGTGCCAGATTAGAACAAATTCAGATATTTTTATACCACTTCTAAAATGTAGGATATATAATTAGGCCCTGTATGAATAACACAAAAACATAATTAATTATAAGTGAGTTTCAAAATTCATTAAATATTTTTCAAGCGTGTGTTTGACATGCTTATAAGTTATAAGTATTACGTATAAAGATATGGTGAATGTGGACCTAGCTGCCCTCGTTAGCTCAGTCAGCTGAGGCACGCTTCAGACACTGAAGTCACCGTTGGGCGTGGGTTTAAGTCCTGCACAAGGCGTGGGTTTTTGTAAACGTCCTTTCACTTATCAACACTTCATAGGTTCATAATCATCTGCTCATTCGTACCCCCGTTTAACCTAGGTGTAGGTGGGGTCGTTGAACCAGAGAGATGCATCTTAGGTAGCAAGCGGGCGACCGATGCTCGTACCGCAAATATCGGCCTCGCAGCCATATTCTTCTTTTGTATCACCATATAAACCGGCATAACCAAGTTTGAAAGTGTTGATATCCATTCTCATGCAACAAAATTACGAAATAATTGTGTCAGTAAACTCTGCGAGTAAGAGCAATGCGAAATAACACGTAATGGCTATGAGCGAGTCACAATAAAAGAAGAATATGGCGGATTGTCGCCATTTTTTGGAACACGGCCTTGTACGAGGCATATATAACCCCTCATAAGGCCTCTATAACCTATAGATGCATCTCTCTGTATACTTCTCTATGGTTGAACAAACAATAACCATCAATATGGACCTACTCTGTATTTCTAAAAGTCTTACTATTTTTTATACTGTATGGTCTACTGTAGTGCCAAAACTACTGATAATTATATTTTTGGTTTCAATTTGTATCCAAGTATTTGTATTTCCAATCACTGTATATTTTTAATTATACAGTAAGTTGTAACTACACTATATAGTTATTGACCATCGCAAAATTTCATGAGACTATAATTTTAAGCGTTATGTTAAATGCAGTTTGTAATATAATAATATGTCATTTTGCTTTGATTTTGTGACCAAATTTTCTTATATTTCTTGTCACATGATATTCTTGAGATATGATGGTACTGATTTTTAAATATAGTAAAAAATAAAGATGTTGCTAAACCCTATTACATAATATTATTTTTTCTCTCTTTAATGTTGCTTAACGACCCCACCAACAGCTAGGTTATACGGGGGTACGAATGAGCGGATGATAATGAAACGATGAAGTTATGATAGGTGAAAGGACGTTTACAAAAACCCATGCCTTATGCGGGACTCGAACCCACGCCCAACGGTGACTGCAGTTACTACCGCTACGTACTACGCAGTTTCTTGTCACGTGATATTCTTGAGATATATTAATATTGATTGTTAAATAAAGTAAAAAATAAAGATGTTGCTTAACCCTATTACATAATATTATTTTTTAACATCAAATCATACTTCAATTTGAATATTCCCTCTCCTCATTACTCTTCATATACCTACTATAGTAGGAAACATGCATGTAATATTTTCATCATTTTATATGATGTGTAGTTGTTGCAAGCAGCAACTAAAAATCAATAGATCCATTTCTTTTTTGAATTTTCAATGAAAACCAATTGCTCAAGAAATTACTGAAGATACATCACCCTATTTCAGCAAGAAAGTCCCCCGGCCTGCTTAATTTTAAGGGCTCTGATGGTCATCAATGACCAAGATAGTCTCTCAAAAGCATGTGTTTTAATCAACCAACAAGTATTGAATCAATCACATATTTTCAGTCTCATTTTAAATACATTATTGATTTTTTAAACTCTTTTAGCTGCCAGATTATTGGATCTGTTAAAAATATTTGTATTATGTAGATTGATACTAAATGCAGTGAATTGAAACCACAGCTATTCACCGTGACAAAATTTGCTGAGTACAAATATAATAATTTTCAATTTTAACGCAACGATTACCGGTATAGGTTTATAATCTGTCTTTTGTCGTGTGCACATGCGATTTTAATAAATTGGCCAAGCTAGACATTACACAAACTTGAACATGAGCCTACTAATGTAGTGCCTGCCCATTGTTAGGAGAGAATCTGGGACCAGATAGTCCCAGAACTACTGGTAAGTAATAAGTTCAAAATAGTAAGAATACTAAAAAGTATAAGAAGTTCAAAGTTGAAATCATGGGGGAACAACTGCCCCGCAGGGAAATTTTTGGAAATTGAAGTCGCTAGCTCTGTTTTTTTTTTTGTCACATAAAGTCAGGAATATACTTTTCAATATAGTAATTGCATTATAACTTTATACCTTGTACGATAGAACGCATACAAGTTAGAGACGACAAGTTGGTTATTTGAATTTTTGGCAAAGTTTAAAGAGTGATTCAACATATATTGCAGCCTTATTCAAGTATGGCTATTCTTATTGTAAATTATTGTATAGAAGCAAACTTTAGTGTACTCATGCTCCACGTAATAATAGAATTGTGAGATTCAACAAAAAGTTTCAAGTAGACCTAAATTGAAAATTTGATCAAAATGGTAAAGGTTAGGCACACTAGTTTCATTAGCATTCATTAGCATTGCTGTTCATTAACAGCATCATTAGCAAATTTGAAGTCTCTGAATTACCAAAAAAACTGCAAATTTGAGGGAATTTTTCAGGATGGACTTTGAAATGTTTTGATATTCGGCTAGAAGATTTGATACTGAGGAAGAAAATATTCTTCTCAAAATTTTGAAACAATTGAAAGGCAGAAATCAAATTTGTGTAAATTGTGTAAACTGATTTTTAAAAAGCTAGCTTTAAACCAGTGCAGCTAGCTTTCAAATTGTATAAATTGATGAAAAAATTGAAGTAGATAATACATCGCAAACACAGTATGTAGGAAGTTGGCCATAACCCCGCAGGTAACGATTAAAATTGATTAAAATTTAATGTGGAGTATGCGGCAAACATAACGATGAAGGAAGTTGACTAAAAATCCGTGTAGATAGATTTTAAATTATATATATTGATCAAAAATCGAACTACTGTACACGGCAAACCTAATATGTAGGAAGTTAGCTTTATATCCTGCAGGGTGCGTGTGAATAGATTGAAATTCGAACTGGAGTACGCGGCAAACATCATGATGTAGGAAGGTAGCTCCTCTACAGGGAGCGTGTAAATTAATTAAAATACGAACTAGATTACGCGGCAAACATAATGATGTAGGAAGTTAACTATAAACTGTGCAGTGAGATTTTAAACAATATAAATTGATGAAATAATTGAACCAGAGTGCACGGCGAACATAATGTTGTGGGAAGTTTGCTACAGGCCTACCCGTGCAGGCAGCTTTCAAATGGGGGTAAATTGATGATTAAATCGATTCAGAGTACACGGCAAACATAATGATGTAGGAATGTGGCTATATGAGACCGTGCAGGCAGCTTTTAAATTGAACAAATTGATTAAAAATCCAATTAAAATATGCGGCAAACTAGGAGGATAGTTCTGTATATATATTATTATTTTTATCATTTTATTTTATTCCAAAAGTTCTTATACATTTCAATGTGCTTCATATTGTAACAAGTAAGATATTCAATTGATAATTCCAATACAATCACACAGTTAACAACAATCATTCAAATTCACATAAACAATCATCCATTATGTTGTAAATATAACAAACATTTACAATGTTACATATTCACATGGTCAGCTAAAAATGAAAAAGTAAAACGACACCATTATTACAAATATGCATAGCCAAAGTAATGTAGGCCTAGTATGAATTAGATAAGATGATAATAGTCAATTGAAATCATGTTATGTTCTAAATCTAATACATTCGATACATTACTTCAAAATTGATATAAAATATGTAATAGATGTTCATGCGTGGTCACAAGATAATATTATGTAAAATGTGTTTTTTTATACATTGAAACTGATATAAAGTCATGACTATGGTAATTGCATAATTATACAACTTTATATCCTGTGGGATGGAACCCTACAAGAGTGATATAGTGTGTGTGGGTTATTATTACAATTGAGGTAAAATTTAAAAAGTAATTCTACAAATATTGTGGCCTTCTCAAATATGGCCATTCTTTCTCTAAATGTTCGTTCAAAACAAATTTTCGTGTCACAGTAGACGTCATCGTAGACACAAGTATGAACGACGAGAACTTATATTCTTTCTTTCTTTATTCATATTGGGTTTAACAACGCACTCTAATGACAACCAGCGTCTATTCACATCGGGAGTTACACTTTATATAAATATTATTATAGGAATTTAATATTAACGAATGTATCTGAGACTTGTCACCTATAGGAAAGTTTAAATCAGATAGAAGAATTTCATCAAGGAACATTTCAATATTGTATCATTGGAAAAGTTTAAGTGAGGATGAAAAATATCTCTCAAAATGTCAACTTATTGCTATTTAAATACCATTGAAAATATCACACAAATACGTTTTGAATGAAACAAAATAGAAACATTCATTTAAGAAAGATATATTCTGATGAATGAATAGTAAATGTGGAAGGGTGGCTCGTACCAGACTTCGTCGTACGAGAGGCATACGCTCTACCACTGCGCCTATCAACACCCTTATTCCTCAGCACAGTGCGAATAACATTTCCTTGTGATTTATGACCTTGGGAACAAAACAAATCTGATCATTTCTCGTGAAAGTGAAACAAATAATTCGAAAGATAATAATGTAAGACGACTGTTATACTGATTCTTATCTACACATTGCTATATGTGAAGCTGCTATATGTGTAAGTTCCATCAGTAGAGGGGTTATATCACGGATAGTAGTATTATTATGGTAAGTAATATCAGGTCAGTCTAACCTAACTTTTTGACTGAATGTTGTCCTATGGACGATGATTCTAGTAGGCCTATGCGTGGCATAACTTAATAATTAATATCATCAATACAAATAGACTCTGTGTGTGGATTGATGAACAATGAATCAATAGTGCTCCTAACGCATTCTCAATCTCCTATGACAATCTAGGACTAGACCTAACGGGGTGACAGAAGCGGTACGTACTAGGCCTAGCCGTCCTTCTCTCGAAAATCGTGGGTCATACTTCAGTATCTCGAAATGAAATATTCAGATAGGCCTAGGCTACTTAACTTTCTTCCAGATCATGACTTCAAATAAACATACATACGTCGTAAACCGTGCGGATCTGTCTTAAGGTTAGGTTAGGTGATCATGAGTGAATGTTTGTATATTATTGTGCATGATAATTCCGTGAAGGGTAATTTTGCTGTTACACTGAGCATCGCCAATTGCTGATGGATTTTGGATTTTTTGATGTTTTCTGAAAGATCTTGTTTATATCTTTCAGAAAAAGTTGCGGGAGGTTGAGAATTGTTGGTCTTTATAGTTTTTAAACTTACTCGAATATGATGGTTTTTGCATTGACGTCTGGATTTTGACAGATGTTCTTCTCTATGCATCATGGTGGTTTTCAGTTCTGCCAACTGTATACCGGTATTTGAATCTTGGGCGCACGTGGTTTTAAAGGGGGGTGGGGTGAAATTATTACTACTGTACCGAGGTCATTCAAGGGGATGTTGGAAAATGTTGGTCATTACTCATAAATCATTCGACAAGCAACCATCATGGGATGCGAATCAGTGTATGAAACAGTGTAATTTGAGATCGGATTTTATGTATGTTTGTGGGAAAACATTTGTGACACGAAAGGGAAAAAATGTGAAAAAAACACGATGTTTTTATGCCGGCGCGGGGGGGGGGGGGGGAGATGCCGTTTTTGAGGAAGGTTGGGAAGCCGACAGTGACGAGTGAGGTGGGTTTGAGTTGAGTTGAGGTTAGGTTGTGGGGTAGGTTGATGCCGGCTTGGGGGGGGGGGGGAAGGTGCTATTTGGTTAGGTTAGGGGGTGGGTTGATGCTGGCGGGGGGGGGGGGGGAGGTGCTATATGGTTGAGTTAGGTGGTAGGTTGATGCCGCCGGCGGGGGGGGAGGGGGGGGAGGTGCTATTTGGTTGGGTTAGGGGGTAGGTTGATGGCAGGGGGGGGGAAGGTGCTATTTGGTTAGGTTAGGGGGTAGGTTGATGCCGGCGGGGGGGTGGAAGGTGCTATTTGGTTGGGTTAGGGGGAGAATCGAGTGAATTTAATACTTCCACTGCCCATGAAAAAAAAGTCAAAATAACAGCTCAAGAGGTTCTACACATCATGCACGTGAGTTTCTACCTATTTAATTTACCACGTACGCGCTATGGTTTTCTAAATTCCGACATAGTCAGTGTTTTTGTGGACTTTCATGTGTTGGTACGTCTTCAATTTTTCAAAGATGGCCGACATTATGCTTCGGTTTTGACATCGTCGTATTTAAGTAAGTTTTTTAGTTTTAATTGATTTGAATTCCTACGGTCCCGTGGGTTTTTTGAAAAGATATTTTCAATATCTATCGAAAAATGCCAAAATCCCCGAAAAAAATCAGAAATAGGCGTGCTCAGTGTCTCAGTAAATTTACCATTATTTCTGCTATAATCTCATGCCTTTAATAATAAGAACTATTTCCTGTCTATCATAGAACTGCTCGGGAAGGAGGGGTGGAGGCACGACGCGTTCGCAGCAAGGACGAGACAGACAGAGAAGAGGGGGAAGAAGACGGTGATTGCGACCGAACGGCAGCGAAGAAACAGTATCGGTTAGTCATGAGAGAGAGAGAGAGAGAGAGAGAGAGAGAGAGAGAGAGAGAGAGAGAGATAGAGAGAGAGAGAGAGAGAGAGAGAGAGGTGGAGAGAGTCGACCCAACCCCAAATCAAAAGAGCCGCCCTCCATAGCTCAGTAGGCTGAGCAACGCTTCAGAAACTGAAGTCACCGTTCATGGGCGTGCGTTCGAGTCCTGCATAAGGCATGGATTTTTGTAAACGTCCTTTCACCTATCATCACTTAATCATTTCATTATAACCTGCTTATTCGTTTCCCTGTAGAACCTAGCTGTTGGGAGGAGGTCGTTAAGCAGCATTTAAAAAAAATGCAATTTATATTGCAAGTAACTTACATGTAGATGATTTGTATATCTAAACGAAATCGTGTGAGAAGTCCGCATGCCAGAAACAAATAAGAATTTATATTTTATTCTATTTCATTTTCAGTAAATATCCTTTCTCATAAGTCATACCTAACGCAGTTGAAGGGTACACGGGAATAACGATACAAGTCACATTTTGTAAAAAAATGAGTTAGATACGCCATCTAACAGTGTTTTGCACAAGCTTTCTGAATATGCATCGAGATTTTAGATAACAATGATACAAGTCCACGAAAAATGGAGTTGAAATATCGACCTCTATAGAAAAACCCATGGTTTTGAAAGGAATTGCATTTATCTCAGAACTCACAATGTGTGACTTGTATCGTTATTCCCGTGTACCCTTCAGTTGTTAACTTCCACCGCTTCTTGGATGGTAATATGTATTGCATCGTAGATACAAATATTTATTTGAGGTACGGTATATATAGAAGGCATGACATTGAGTTTTTTTTTTACAAAATAACACTAGGTAGAGTAGCGATCGGTTGTTCTAAGGAAAGAAATGCAACAAAATTTTGAGTAAGTCAAGACGCCATCTCGAGACGCCAAACCAACGCAACCCTCATTGCATCTTGTTATAATTATATATTTATTCATTTTAAAGATATATATAGGCCTAGGCCTATATATAATTATTTTATATTCATTTTATTATATTTTAATTTAGTTATAATTATATAAATTATATATTCACCGGTAGGCTTATGTAAATGTTTATGGTATTCTGTTTGTTACAGCTGTTGTGGACGGTGAATGTAGAACAGTGACAGCACACGTATCAACTAGAAGGACCGTTGAAGAATAACTAAGACGGCAGTACGATGTAGAAGATGATGCAGTCAGGACATGGGACGAAGAGGGAAGGAGGGAACAAGAGAACGACAAGAACGACATGCGTAAGTAGAGAGTAGAACGACGTAGCGTTTATTTTTCGGTCCTCACGGAGTTGATGATCAGAGAATTGGCTTCCGAGTCATCTCTTACCTCTTGTCTCTTTGAGACCAATACTTGAAGAAATGTATTTTGTGAAAAATTTCATTTGACAGGACAATTTCAAGTGTCCTTTGGTTGACGTATCAAATTTAATCTAAATGAAAAATAATGCTTTTTTTGAAACAGAAAAATATATTCGGAGAATTTTGCAAAGGATTGGGGTTTTCAAAAATGTCCTCTTGTCATCTTACAGAATTTCATTCTCAAATAGAAAATCGTAAACTTTTGCCTTCTTCTACTTTTTGAGAATTCAATTTCTGATTTTATTTTTGTTTTGAAATTTCCTGGAAGATATTTTTTGTCCAAGTGTCAATTCTTCTGGCTGAATATCAAAATTTTTTTGGAGAATATCGGTAGGGCCTACTTCAAAAGTAAAAATTGTTATATCAAAAGTCCGTTTTGAAACTGGGCTAAAAATTGCCGTTTTCGGGTAAATCAGCGACGTTTTCTTGGCAACCGTCAGGGCAATCCTAACAGAACTTTCTAATGCTTTTGAAGTCCCAATGTAACTCTCATAAAATCATACTAAAACACCATAGGTATGAGTCGTATGACCAGTTCATAGAAATTAATTGCGCAAGGTTTTAACTACCCCTATAGATGCACTTTGGTCTAAAATATTTTTGGTTTGAAACTTTTTATTGAATTTCTCAGTTATACTGTTATGTATATATGGTGTGATCAAATTGGTACACAAATCCGGTCTCCATTTCAAAATTGAGTTTAATCTAAAGATTTTAGAGCGAAAATCAACTTGGTATTATTTACACTAGGCCTGTTTGTTTGTGTTGCACCACCTGTACTAAAGTGTAGCTGGTGTAAAAAGGAAGTACGTCATATTACGGGTTTTGTGCGGGAAATGATACCGAAATGATGAGGTACAAACAAATACGAAATTGACGAATTTTCGGTTCCTAGACGCGAATTTTGAAATGGAAGCAGACCCGTTGATGGAGAAAGAGATATTAAATATCATGGAATGTGATTAATGAATAGTGAATATTCAATAATGACAACCCTTATTCGATTATACATTTTTTCATTCTCATTAACACGAATTTAAGCGTCAACAACTAGTAAGCCAGCAAAGCGTCCGCCTACAACTTGATTTTGGCGCCTGTCATCTTGCACTGAACTAAGCACACCAGCTCCGTAGCTGGTGTAAGAACTACCTGAACTAGTGCAAGTGAACGGGGACAAACAAACAAGAAAGTGCAGCTTGGTGCCGAACCACGGTTACAAACAAACACGATTGTGCAAGAACTGAAGAACCAGTTCAGCTAGTGCATGACAAACAAACAGGCTTCATGGTAGGGCCCATATAAAATTTTAGAATCCTTGTAATTACTTTGAAAAAAAAAATGGAAAAATTCTATGGAATTGAGTTTTTGAAATGTTGTTCCGTCTTCCTAACAAATTTGAGACAAATCAAAACTCATGATTTTTGGTCATTTTTCACGCTTTTCAAATTTGATTTCTGACTTCAATTGTGGTTTTAAAATGTCCAAAAAAATATTTTCTCCCTTAGAATTAATTCTTCTTGTTGAATATCTAAACTTAATTGGGCAACTGTCGTTACTTCAAAAGACCGTTCTGAAAGTTGGCTGAAAATGTCCGTTTTTTGATAAATCAGTGACGGTCTAATGATTTAAGATCCTAAAGTTATGCTCATAAAAAAATACTAGAACATCATAGGTCTCACCAGTTCATGGGAATTAATTGCAAAAGGTCGAATTTTTTTTTATCACTTGAAATTTCTGGTGTTATTTCTCAGTTCTATTGTTATGTATATGTAATGTGATAAAATTGGAACACAAATCCGGTCTCCGTTTCAAAATTGAGATTAATTTAAAGATTTTAGAGCAAAAATCAACTTGGTATTATTTACCATGGCAGGGCCCCTAAAGAAATTTAGAATCCTTGTAATTACTTTGAAAAAAAGAAAATTGGAAAAATTTCTATGGAATTGATTTTTTTAAATGCTGTTCCGTCTTCCTACCAAATTTGAGACAAATCAAAACTCACGATTTTTGGTCTTTTTTCATGTTTTTCAAATTTGATTTCTGATATCAATTTTGGTTTTAAAATGTCCCAAAAAAAATTTTCTCCCTCAGAATTAATTCTTCTTACTGAATATGTAAACATAACTCAACAATTGTCGTTAATCCAAAAGACCGTTCTGAAAGTTGCCTGAAAATGTCTGTTTTTTGATAAATCAGCGACGTTTTTCTTGGCAACCGCTAGGGCAATCCTAATGAAACCTTCTAATGATTTAAAGATCCTAAAGTTAAGCTCATAAAAAAATACTAGAACATCATAGGTCTCACCAGTTCATGTGAATTAATTGCGAAAGGTCAAAAACGTGCTTACTTACCCCTGTACTTTTTGGTCAAAAATTTTTGTCACTTGAAACTTTTTGTTCAATTTCTCAGTTCTATTGTTATGTGTGTGTAATGTGATCAAATTAGAACATGAATCTGGTCTCAGTTTCCAAATCGAGTTTGATTTAAACATTTTAGAGTGAAAATAAACTTCGTACTTTTGCCATGGCAGGGCCTATATGGAATTTTAGAATCCTTGTAATTACTTTGAAATGGAATAAAATTGAATAATTTCAATGGAATTGTGTTTTTCAACTCATTATGAAGTATAATATAGTACACCTACAATATTTCAAGTAAGATTTATTCTAATGTTAATTCTTTGTTGTGTTGCAGGCTCCAGCTTACCTTGAAGACCGATTCCGTGGAGCATCGTGGCAGTACGTAGGATTAAGTTGGTTTGGTAAGCTGCACCGGCAAGTGGGTAAACTGACCCCCCTGCGCCCGCACCCCCAAAGGTATGATCCAGCCTAAATTGATCCCTGAGCCGGGTAGGCCAGCCTAGTGTGGTTTGATCAGCCCTAATGCCTTAATCCAACTTGATCAAACTCAGAATGGTGGAGTTTCCGGCCTAGAGTCCAACAACAGGCAGTGACCAAGCAAAGTCATAGTAAATAAACTACTGCTCCGAGTAGGGATCTTGTTGCCCTGAGCTAAAAGAAACCTGATAACCATGAGCACTGGTGCCTGTTCTCACCTGGACCGTGGCTAAAAGTCTGACCGCACCTGGGCCGTGGCTAAAGGTTGCCTGCACCTAGGCCGTGGATAAAGTGCCTACCCCTGGGGGGCGAGAGAAGGAATCTGGACCGTTCTTTGACGAGACGTTTACTCTTGCGTGTGAGACAGACTCGTGGGAGTTTGTCTTTCATTCAAGGCTACACTGTCACGCGTCTTACCACCATCTAAGATTGTGGACGGGCTTTGGTAAAGACCTTGTACTCGAACATGCGAGAAAGACTTGTGTAGATTCTTCTGAAGTTACCTTGTCTCTCACATGGAAGGGTTCATCGTCTTCCCCAAACCCCCTCCCTCCTTCCCTCGCCCCCCCCCCTGCGGGCGCAGGCGGCATACGTGTGGATCATGATCAGGATACACCACGAGTATGGGTTAACAATCGAGAACATAATTATTTCATTATAACTCATCATCAGTTTATTATCACATATCTGTACAACTTGTATCAATAAATCATTCAATTGTCACTTGTTTTCTATTCATTTCTCTTGATGATAACAATGCACTAAGCAAAGTGCAGAAATATCCCAGCAAGCCAACTGCATCGGAAGCTGCAGCTATGATTGCTGCAAGTGATGCTGGATAACTCGGAGACGCCTGGGCATGTCATCAGCTTGTAAACCTGCAACAAGCGGAAAGAAATCTGTTAGTCATATATTACTGGTAGTCAAATCTGACTCTGGAATGATTCCAATGCATTTCTCACAAAGCAAAGATGATTGCAACTTTTTCCAGAGTTGTGTGGGTCATTCGATATCAAATCAACTCAGCCAAGTAGCAAAATTGACCTGACCATCTCCGATTTTGATGAAACGTTTTAAATCTATGTTGTCTTGCATGTAAAACAATTCTGGAGAATTTTGTGTTTGATGCAAAGAGGTTTCACTGTATATCACACGACATATACACTAAACACTGGGGAACCGCTAGTAAGTATGTTGATATAAGATTAAATATCAACCTAATTGTAGAAAGATTTTTGTTCTTGTAGGTCTAGGCCTACATTCTCAGGATTAATTTACGAATGATTTGTCCGAGTTCACATGCCAAATAGAGATCTACACGACAAATAGGTAGGCCTATATGTTTTCAGAATATTATTGCTGATAAGTATATTTCACACCTAGGCCTACTTGCTGCTCTACAGGCCCAAACACATTTTAGCTCAATCAAAATTTTCTAAAAGGCATGCATCTCTTTGCGATGTTTTTTTATGCTGCTCAACGACCCTACCAACAGCTAGGTTATATGGGGGTATAAACGAGCGGGTAATAATGAAAGAAGTGACATGTAATACTAATACCCATATAAAGTTCAACACTGGGGATAAACATGGAATATGTGGAATGTAATAGTGAAGTATATCTAGAGATGTAGGAATTTAGCATTGATGAAATCGACTATCAAATCCAGATATTTAACAAGAATATATGTTCCATGGTAATTTGATTCATCCAACATATTCTATTTCACTACAAATGTCTTTTTTAGAGCATTTAGCTTAGCTACACTTGGCTATTTCGTGAAAATTAGCACGTTTTTGAAGATTTCGAGTCTTCTTGTTTTTTTATGTGAACAGTACATTCAAATATGTAATCAACTGAATAAAGAAAAGGTCAAGTTGAAAAGAATTATTAATTATATCTATTTCCCGGAATACCTATCCAAAATAAGCTTCCTGCCTCAGACTGAAGAATGTGGAATTTGCGTTGATAATCCAATAGTTGTTAATCTAGAGCAGCGATCGTCAAACTACGGTCCAATTGTGAAAACAATCGCAATAAATAATATGTATTTTTCGTCTGTTTTGTATAATGTAACCGTCACATAATTTGTTTTATTTGATATATTCACCTCATCAATTATAATTTGTGTGTTTAATAAGAGTCAATATATAAAGAAGTATATGTCAGTTGATTAGTAATTTTCCAGTACTGGCAAGGTGGACTGATTGATCTTTTCACAAAATCGTAAATACAATATTTTTACTACACATTTATAACAGGAACCAAAAAAAAAAATCCCCAACCACTCTGCCAATAAAAAGTCCTCATAAACTACATTAATAATCATAGAAAAATGCAACAAAACTGAGTTGAAATTTCATTTTTGACCAGTAAGCCTACCTTCCTGTTGATGTTCCGTTTTTTTCCGACAGTCTAACTAAGGAAGCTGCCAACACTCGGAGCGTAAAACTGGTAGTTCAGTGGCTAGGGACTGGGCTTCTCTTTCCATCGAGTCGAACCACTGGTCACACTAAAAACAATAAAAGGTAACAGAATGTACAAAATAAGAATGAATATTTACAACATGTAACTCATGGGGGCGCATTCCTGTACGATTTAATCCGATTTTAGTGAAGATATTACGAAAAAAAGAAATTGGGATATCCTATACCATGGTACACAGCCATCTTGAACTCTGGGTTCATCTTGTACAGGAATGCATCCCCTGAGGTGAAAGGTCACGTTTCAACTTCATAGTAGGCCTAATACACCTACATAATTATTTTATTTTTGGTTCAACGACGCACTCTGATGATAACAGTGACCCAAGAAGATCTATTGGCGTCAGATGAACGATTAATGAGATGATGGGATGAAGTTTTCTTAGGTAATGGGAAGGAAGCTGTTGTGATCTAGATTTTAGGAACCATCCCGGCATTAGCCTTAAAAACAGAATAGAACCACAAAAAACCTCTGTAGAGATGAATGGTGGCAGGGGTCGAACCAGGTTCGAGACACTGAGCATGCCTATTTTTTTTCAAGACTCCTCCACTAAACGAACGGACATATAACCCCACCCCAACAACGACATCAACCTCCCCCACTAACCCAAATACAAAATCACCCCCTCTAGAATGTACGGTAAAATTACAGAAACACTGAGCACGCCTATTTGTGTTTTTTTTCCCAACCTCCCCCACTAACCTAACTGACATATTACACCCTCCAGCAGCTCCCCCCTCCCCAACAACAACATCAACCTACCCCCCTAACCTAACCATCAAAAATCACCCCCTCCAGCACCATTCCTCCCAAACAACATACTTAAACCATCAGATTCAAGCAAGTTTGAAAACTAAAAAAAAAAAAAATCTCAACCTCCCGCAACTTTTTCTGAAAGATATAAACAAGATCTTTCAGAAAACACCAAAAAATCGAAAATCAAACACCAATTGGCAATGCTCAGTGTCACAGTAAAATTACCACCAATAATTAACAACATTCTGCGACTTTTTCTGAAAGATATATACAAGATCTTTCAGAACAGGAAACACCAAAAAATCGAAAATCAAACACCAATTGGCGATGCTCAGTGTCACAGTGAAATAACAATCATTTTACAGTTTAATGCTAGCGGGGCCTACCTGTTAATGTTCCCGATGTCTCTGGCAGTCTAAGGAAGCCGCCAACACTCGAAGCTAGAAACTGGTGGTTCAGTGGCCAGACGTTCGATCGGGAACTAGTCTTCTCCATCATGTCAAATCGCTGGTCTCCATCAGTCTGGAAACAAGATATACAAACTTCAAGGTGGATGTACTTCGTATGTTTTGGATACATGTGGATGTAGACCACTGATTCCTACATGGATAGCGTATAGTAGCAATCTGCCTGTAAGTGAGTGAAGTAGGCTGACCGAAAATGTCCTATAACTATGAAGTGCCTACTATTTAGAAAATTTCGTTTCCGGTCAATGTAGGAAACAAAAATAACCTAACATAATTATAGCACTCTCGTCACACCAATTTATAAAGCTGAGAAAAGTTTCATAAGCGGGACTCGACCTATGGACCCCTGATACGAGAATCAGCCATGCCAGCCAATGCGATTCATATCGAACATATTTGTTATTTTTCCCACAATACTACATAGTAAAGCACCAGTGCTGGCCAGTCGAATATTATTCTAGGCCTACTATTTGGCCAGTAGACAATCCGAAAACTTGGAACAGATATGCCTACACTAGGCCTAGGCCTACTGTAAGATTATCATTATTCAAATGTAATGCCTGCGTTGTAAGTTGAAAGGGCATCCCAGGCGGTATCCGCCAAACTGTCTATGATTTCATCCGGTATCGAAATTGTAAATCAATGCTGGGCCTAGGCCATTGAATTTGGTTATTATAAAGTCAATGGCTAGGGTCTACTGCAACACCACATGGTCAACTAGCAACTTTCGGCTTTAATTAGAGTGTCAACCTAATTCATGCAAACTTCGAAAGCCGAAGTTACTCTTTGCACAACTAAAATTACATTTAGTCTTGGAATATCACGTCATAATATTTTAAACGTCATAATTATGTGTGAATATTAATTTTTCTCACCATCAATCACGGAGCAAGGGCGAGGGCCTACTCTGGAGTCTGCTGCTGATTTCAATATGGCTGACAATCTTTTCCGGTTCCTAAGCCTAGTCAAATCATAGATTTATACTGTTAATATTCATCTTTTTCAGATGTATGTACGAATATCGGTCACTAAAATTTCTGATAATATAATTATCAACTCAGAATCATAATAACTTCGAACACATTTCAGAATCTTCATAACAAATACTATACCAAACAATGTATTGACCGAAATATTTCTGTAAGTTCTTGGTATCACTACATCGTGTCTCTAGTATCACTACATTGTGTCTTTGCATTGTGTTGCACTTGCAACTGTCAAAAGATCTTTGGCATCTGTCTGCCTGTGAAGTTTTAGATGTGTGTTGCTTTCAGCACGACCAATTTTTATAAGATTATCACAATTTATTTATTTGAATAGTTATCCAATTATGAGTGAAGTAAATGCATTCTCTCCAGACAAAGCTCGAGGTAGTAGATAAGTTTTTACTATTTTGACTCGGGCTAGGCCCTACACTTGAACATAACCTACAAATAATAATGTTCAGATAATGACTAAATGACAATAATAACGACTTTATATCCCATAGTCCTAGTGACGTCTTCTTCTATTAATAAATACAGATATACTCTGTGTCTCTAGCATAGCCCTAGTCTTGAGCAGTATCAGAACAAATAATGCGTCAGTTTTGTGTGAGCTTGCTGAGGTTCCCTCTGACCTTTTATAGGCTAGGCTAGGCCATAATCTTTCAGATAATACAATTTTTGGGGGATGGTACCGAGTATGACAAATTTACCGTAGTTGTTTGTTTTCAGCTGCGCTAACCGACGTTTTAGAAGCTATACAGCACCCCGACAATACAGCCAAACTTGCCGAGGCCAAAATAAGTGCGGGAAATGATATGTTGAAGATGATGCAATTTGTTTTCCCCATTGTAATGCAAATACAAATGGATGTTATTAAAAACTATGGATTTATAGAAGGCAGGGAAGGTAAAACTTGCATTTATCAACGACTGTGGGAAGTGCGAATCACACCCGTGGCCGTTTATTTATTTATTGAATACCAGTAGCTCTAAAACGGAATAAATGCGGCCAATCTTCGTTTTGTTCCAATGATTCCACATACTTCAACATTGTGCATAATATGGACGCCTGACATTCTTGGTGCGCTTTCATTCCGTTTGCAATCATAGAATAGGGGCCCATAACATTGTTTACAATTTGTGGACTTCAATTCGGTTTTATAAAGAAAAATCCCTCACGTGCATTTTGTTGCATTAACAAATGAAGGTATTTTTGTAATTTCAAATTGATCCAATCTTATCTTATCCCAAATAAAATGTAAGACCTAGCTTTAAGAATAGGTGTACCAGTATACTTATTTTTGCCCAATATGAAGGATGTGCAAGTTTAGGTAACTTATTGTGTGGAGGTGGGAAGGTGTCAGTCATGGTCTGATTAAAGAGAACCATCTCAGTATCCAGTTTAACAACAGTGGAAACCAGGCTTTGAGGTTGGTCGACTATGGAAGGGCCTTCAATCTAGTCTCGTAATGTTCAGTCTATAACTAGATTCATACATATTATCTCAATTTAAAGTCAACAATTTGTAAGCCCTATCCCCCGTCTTCCGGTCATCACCTCATTATTGATGTGCCGTGAAACCCCAATATTGAGCTTTACAAAATTATAGCAAGGTCTCAAGGCCTGCAATTATAGTAAGACTTCCAGTGAAGTGTATGTTTTGTTGTACCTGATTGCACAGGAATCGTCCACTTTGCCCAGCTGATACGAGAATTGGAAAGAGAAGATCTTGAAGTCGCAGAACTTCATGCCCAAGTTCGAGCCCACTTTCTTCCGCCTGTCTCGATATGCACCGAAACATCACAGTGAACATCAATCATTGCGCGAGTGCATTGTAACAAACGACTAATAAAACAATAATATGTAGCCCGATAATCCCAGTATTTTTGGCAAACAGAATCATTCAACGAAAACACCGAGATACGCTTCGTTCTTATAATGTGCAGGTATTTCTCTTATTGTTCTTTCAAAGTCTAAACAGACATCTGATTTTTGCTCTAATTTCAGCTTTCATTATTTAATAATTTATAAACCTACTTCTAATCCCAAGTTATATTGTTCTTGTAATTTCTTTTTAATTAGATTTTAAGTAATTTTCTATGTAACTAGCAAAGTAGGCCTACTGTAATTCAAAATAATGTCATTTTTCAATAAATACATGCTAAAATATTTAGTCACTCATTTTTTATGGTACAGCTGCATCATCACATGAAACTAAAAATCCTTCCTGCAATCAATTGTAATTGTTGCATGTATATTTATAAATTTGAGAGCTCAAAACAGGGGTGCGACTAATATGCGCACACAAAATCTCCAAAATTGAAATTCAATGCATCAATTCACCTTTATTCATGAAAAGAAGGGTCATTTTCTTCAATCCAATCATCACTCTATAGGTCAACAGGACCTCTACTCTCAAGGCTTGGAAGCACACTGAGTCACTGACAAGAATGTTGCAATAGCAGGACATCAGTAACAGCTGATCATGGGTGGGAGGCCCCTTAGGGGGGGCTAGGCAAGACTGCATGAGCACATTCTTTATGGCAACCAAAAATAATTCCAAATTGGAAGCACAGTATTCTAAAAAGGCAGTAAAGAATTTAAATCACATTTGACTTAAGTCAAATGTGATTTAAATGATATTTCCTCTCTAACAGCAACAGGGACACAAACAAATGTCAAGGGCACATTCAAAGTAATGTGACACTAGCACATCTTGACAGTGTCTCTTGGTTGCTATGGGCAGGGCAGGGCAATGCATGTGTGTGTGTGTGTGTGATACAAAAGCACAGCAGTGAGCTACCAAGGTCACCTGCATGCTATAGTTGAGGCCCCTCACAAAGGTTTCTCACATCTTATGTGTCCCTGGCTGTATTGAGGCCCCTCACAATGGTTTCTTACTCTCATAAGCCTCTGGAATAGAGCCCTAAATATTTCAATCACAATGTATTTTTCAAGTTGCTGGAGACTGCAGGTGCAACTCATACGACCATACAAAGGGTATTTCAAAAAATGACTGTCAAAAACAGGGGTGCGACTTATACACGGGTGCGACTTATATGTGAGTAAATACGGTATGCAAGACTACATCATGCTTATGTTGTTGAATCCGAGAATTCGTTGGGTATGGGTAGTGATGGAAATTTTCAATCAAAATTCTCAATAAATGTTCAATTCATTGAAAATTTTCTATGAATCCAATGGAATACAATGAATTCACTGAATTCATTTTAATGATTTTTTTCAATGATTTTCTCAAAAAATCATTGTGCATTGAAAATTTTCAATCAATTGAATTAAACCCAATCATCTAAATTTTCTATGTAAATGTAAGTTATTTAAATTTTCAAAAGAAAATTTTCAGTGAAAATTTCCAACATCTTTCATCATTTACTTTTCAAATGGGATATTACAAAGGAGTACTGGTTCAACCTACATTAACTTGATTTATTTTCCCTATCCTTGACAAATTTTGTATCTAAATGCAAACTGCAAATGCATGTGGTGGTTCAGCAAATCATTGCAAAGGGTGAATTCAAACGCCAACTTCTTCTGTAACCACACACAAACCAAAAAAAAATCGACCTGAAAATAAATTTGAAAATTTTCAAGCTCTCAAAAATTTTCGACGAAAAAAAATTTCATGAAAATTTACATCACTAGGTATGGGCCTTTTTATTTTCTGGTGGTGGTGTTTTCTTGGGGAGGGGGAGAGGGGGGGGGTAATATAAAATATAAATATGAACAAATTCATCATACGTATTATATCCAAGAAGACGCAGTCCTACTCGTTTACACTGTGGTTGCTTGCAAAATTATGCAATCACTTCATTCCTCAAGGTCACCCCAACTAGTCAATTGACCAATCACACACAAACTATATGGCCTGATCGACTGAATGGTTCACAGCTGCTGCTAAACACTGTTAGTCACATAAATTGCACTACTACTACATATGAGGGGAAAAAATATCTTGAGCACCTAGTATGGTCGACTGAACGGTTCACAGCTGCTGCTAAACACTGTTAGTCACATAAATTGCACTGCTACTACTACATATGAGGGGAAAAAATATCTTGAGCACCTAGTATTAACATGTCCCGGATAGCATCGCTTACGCAAAAAAAAAAACATAGCTTGCTCAATAAGATGATTTATTTCATTTGTACTGTAATCAACCAATTACATATCATTTTGGAGTGACCGATGAAAATGAATTTAATTACTGTAGTATGTAACTTTCTGTCCATATCTCATAGAGGCCTAGTATGACTTAATGAAGAGAACATTAGATCAATAAGAGAAGTAGGCTTATCTCAAGTTTTGAAAATAATAACAAAATATACAGTGGACCATTCATATATTGACTTACGTTCCTACAATTTTGCTAAATTTACCTAGTGTTCCAAACAATTATAAGCAAAAAACTTCTGAAGTACATTCCAGCCAACCAGTGTTATACTGTTTTATCTCTCGTTGTTATGTGATTTCACTAAGGCTGTCACAACACCAATTCTGTAACTAACTAGCTATAAATTAAATTCCTTTAGTTTCCCATCATAGCAAAGATACTTAATTGTTTTTGATATTGGTCTGATTATGAACATAGCATGCTCTGCTATGTTACAGGCCTACCTGTATCTTATTTGGAAAAATTGGACAGTACTGAAAAAAAATCTAGGTATATACCGTATTTGCTGTTATGATGACATTGGCGTATCGTTTGAAACTAATTGGGCTCATAATAGGCATATTGTTTCGTAAATATCTACTGTATCAAATAAATCGATAGAAATATATGCATAAAACAATATGTAGACATATTGTTTCCAAAATATCTGCACATATCGAATAAATCAATAAAAATATATGTATAAAACACTATAATATAAATCCATAGAAGGCCTGCATAGTAAAATGAATAAACCACGACAAATGTATACGTACTTTTTGCTTGGCTAGAAACATGTATTGTAGTGAGCATAGGCCTGTTGGTTTTCTAGACTACCCTACATACTTAGTGTCAGTATAATATTTGTTAGTTGACTTCTTAATTAATGTAACAAGTCAAGCTTCAAACACATGTCTAAAATATTACGCACAGCATAGGACATCGGCCTAATAAGTTTGACTATCTCTCTCTCCACTTCTATCATTAACTGCCAAAATGGAACAATCACTTGAAAGCCGAAACTTATAACTTCTGATCATATTTCTGACTGCCTCCACCTAGCCATGAAGTCTTTGACAGACAAACAATAATTATAACAGCCCCCCCACTGAAATTATACGGAAAATTACGTCCCTGGAAAGTCTCTATTTTGTCCGTGAAAAGTCTCTAAAAAGTCTCTGTTTCGGCCAGCTGAAACACGGCCTAAACACAGGACAATTGGGACAGAAAAGTCCCTGTTTTGTCCGTGAAAAGTCTCTAAAAAGTCTCTGTTTCGGCCGTGAAATGTCCCTGTTTCGGCCGTGAAATGTCTCTGTTTCGTCCGTGAAAAGTCCCTCTTTCGGCCGTGTAATGTCCCTGTTTTGGCCGTAAAAAGTCCCTGTTTCGACCGTTGTTGGTCCCGGCGTACTTAAAATTACGCCTTACTGATACGCCTTACTTACAAATTACTGATGAATTACGCCGTTTTTGTGTGACGCATGCAAAACGAGAACATGTTTTTTGAAGTTCAGATGAGCGGCCGGTTGAATTATTTTTTGCTAGAAAAAATAACAGGCCACCACTGAAAACATGTTTTCCTTTTGCGTGCGTCACAAACAAACAGCGTAATTCAACAGTTAAGTTAATGATGCAACATTGGGATACAATCATTTAAAGTTAAGTGAGGGTAGCAAGTAAAACAGGGGCAATACACGGCAAAGTACTTCTCTGAACCCTCATCTGTTACGCCATAAGTCGTCTTTTGGGAAGCAAAGAGTTCTCTAGACTCTAGACGACAGTCAGGACTAGGCCATTTGATAGTAGAATCACGTAATCCACCCCTAAAATAAATTGTCAAACAGTTTTAGCAAATCCTTTGTACATTCGTTTTTCATTACACTCCTCATCATGTTAACTCGACAAGTATAAGTGAGAGACTGGACAGTGTGAACACTGAATACAGCAATGGAATGTGGTGTGACAAGTAAAAACTGGTCATTCACCCCCATTCAACCCTTGCTTCATGCCATGTGGTACATTGCCCAAGGCAACAAATACTTCTAACACAATAACATTCGACATTCCAATCGATTCCAAGAAACAGAAAACTTCTCAAAGTCCGGCCCTATTTCGTCCGTGAAAAGTCCTTGGATCGGCCGTGAAAAGGCGCTATATTGTCCGTGAAAAGTCCGTAAAAAGTCCCTATATTGTCCGTGTATCGTCCCTTGGAGAGACAGAAATTTGGTCCGTGAAAAGTCCTTAGATCGGCCGTCTTTCGGCGGTCAAAAGGCGCTGTATTGTCTGTGAAAAGTCCTTGGACCGGCCGTTCAATATCATTAAATTTTCGGCCCTGTTTCGGCTCTGTTTGGGCGCTATACAACCGCATCTTTCTGCATAGTGTTTGCCTACCTTACTTACGGCCGACGTCGGCCGTGTTTAGTCCCTTAAAACTGTTTCGGCCGTGTTATTTCAGTAAGGGCCAAAGCAAGTTCACAATCTTGGCAAAATATACAAAATATCATTCTAGTTTTACAAAATCACTGCATCATCGTTTTATTATTACGAACGATAGTTTAGTGTACCACCTTGGGGACCAATATAGAATTCTTAAATGCAATCTTTCAGTTTCTTATCACTGACAAGTATTTACTTTTGTCCACAATCAATTCATTACACCCAGATTGCTGTTCATTTGCCGATCAAGTATCGTACATGCCAACGCCCAATAGAAGATTTCTTCTCGTGAAGTGAAGACTGAGCAGTGACGAGTTCTTTGTTCCGTACGAACGTAGCAGATAACTGTCACTTTTCTTGATATCGGGATTGTGGGATATGTTGACGTCTTCCAACGCCATTTCCTCGGCCAATCGAGTGAAGTCCCACAGTTTGATAGAACAGTCCAGCGAACCTGATAATAAGATTGTTTACTGCATTCATTGCATGAAAGAGAAAAACGCACTGACAACCAGCAGTGCATCAAAGTCATATTTCACAATACAGTAGAAAGTAGACCATCGTTAATCCGAAATTGAAGGGACCCAAATAAAATAATTTCGATTTATAAAAATTTCCCTGCTTAAAATATAGTCAATTTCATATGCATATTCATTATGCTATGTCACCGGCTGAGACTGCGTAACAGATCTGTTGCTCGGAGCCTCATGATCATTTGTACTCGGCTAGCTCTGACCGCCCGTGATCCTCATATGGCCCGTTTCTATTGGTGCTCGGCACTCCCGAGTCGGACGAGTGTTCCGAGCTCAAACATCGTCAAGGTTGACTGCATTCGGACGGATTCGGCCGGATGGCACACACAAAGCATGGAAAAGAGCGTGCTTCGACTCATTGTTACACATCAAATAAAAACGATGGAAATTGGGAAAATAATGATAAACTCGAGGAATTTACTCGAACTATTGTCACGATGACTACAAGGCATCGTGTTTTCCAAAGTCCGAGTGTAGAGTCAGCTAAACGAGGACATAGCCAAGTACGCGCATGCGCGAGATTATGCATATTGGTAACTAATTAGCGTAGAGGCCTGAGGGACGGGGAGACGGGGGATTCGACCACGGGAAGGCGAACATCTGAGATCCAAGCAGAGGAGGGGTCAAGACGTGGAGAGCAAGGTGGCGGCCCGTATGGAAACATCCACGACGAAAAACAATATCGTTTCGTCGAGCCGACCGCTTCTGTCTCTCACCACAACAACGCTCACGATAGGAGGGGATAATAATTAAGGGAGGGAGTTATTTAACTTCACCATGGGGAGGGTTCTAAACATCCAAGGTTCCACCCTTCATAGACTGCCAACATCTTGTATTTAACTGTAAAGTGTTTTTGTACACATTAAATAATATGGTAAACTCAATGTCGAACTATTGTGTACTGTATGTTAGAGAAGTCTTGTCCCGAACCCCGGTCCCAACGGTCTTTTAAGCTACACCCAATCCGAGCTGAAATCCAAGACCGTGACACTATTTCGGACTAGCCAATCCGAAATCAGTGTTGAAGCAACTGAGGAGACGAAATATTGGTTTGAATTACGGTTTAGCTAGAATTCGGATAAACCATATTAGTTAACATTTGAATGCCTATACCTTCAGCCGGGTACCAATTTCAAGGTCGAAATACGTCAAATTTTGGATTAACTGACAATGGATTAACGAGGGTTTACTGTATTAAATATATGTTGGGCCCACCTTGTTTTGCAGAGATTCATAAGTGGTAAGCCTTGTCATTGTGACAACCATACATGGGTAGAATTGTTAGATTCGGCATTATGCAAAGTAGATTGAGTGCTTTAAGCATGTGCAATGAAGTACTTGAGCATAAGCAAGAACTTCTTACCGGATGTGAGAATGTGACCGCAGCGACTGAATGCCAATGAGTGGATTGTGCCCGTGTGCCCAGTAAGCTCGGCTAGTAGATGGCCATGCGCAAGGTCCCACAGCAGGACTCGACAGTCGGCACCGGCAGACGCCAGGAAACGTCCTTCGACCGAGAAACACAGTGCGTAGATCGGTGCCTGCCACACGCAATAACAACACATCAATATTCATCAACTTTTATAAATGCACAATATAATTTAACTAGGCAAACGCAGGATGTGCGTTGTATGATGAGCGAGATGTCTATATAAAGTATAATCGAAAACTCTACAAACCTCGATCATTTGAAATGAACTTCATCCGATGTCAATGAATCTAGAAAGCCGTGACTTCGACAATGCAACATTTTTCAACTAATATTTCTATCTTTTCGATGAATAAAATACATTTATTATATTATTTTCTCCAAAACGGCTGGTCCGAATATCAAACCAAATTTTTATTCATGTATATTATTCTTGTGTTCACATTTGTGGAAAATTTGAATCATATTGAAGAGATTAAATTTTTCAATTTTTTCCGCTCAGCCAAATCTTATGGGGTTTTTAGAAACTTCTAAATGATGTTTCTCAAAAATGGTCCAACCGATTAGACCTCAAAACTATACAGTTCTAAGTTGGATAAGTTTGCATATATAAAAAAAGTTTCATGTCGATCGGTCAAACCCTGCGACCTGTGCAGTGTTTACAAACAAAAAAAAAAAAAACGCACAGACAAAGCTCCGTAAGACTTGAGTGAAAATCTTCGCTACGCTCATCTAATAATGAAGGTCAATTAACTCTAGGGTTAATACTTAATTCTACAATAACAGGCCTACCAATATGGCTAATGGACCCAAAATAAATATTCCTATAGGTCTAATCAAAATTCAGATGCACTTAATTAACGACGGGAAGATAATTTAATTATTCATTTACTAGGCAAACGCAGGATGTGCGTTGTACGATGAGCGAGATGTCTATATAAAGTATAATCGAAAACTCTACAAACCTTGATCATTTGAAATGAACTTCATCCAATGTCAATGAATCTAGAAAGCCGTGACTTCGACAATGCAACATTTTTCAACTAATATTTCTATCTTTTCGATGAATAAAATACATTTATTTTATTATTTTCTCCAAAACGGCCGGTCCGAATATCAAACCAAATTTTTATTCATGTATATTATTCTTGTGTTCACATTTGTGGAAAATTTGAATCATATTGAAGAGATTTTATTTTTAAATTTTTTCCGCTCAGCCAAATCTTATGGGGTTTTTAGAAACTTCTAAATGATGTTTCTCAAAAATGGTCTAACCGATTAGACCTCAAAACTATACAGTTCTAAGTTGGATAAGTTTGCATATAAAAAAAAAGTTTCAAGTCGATCGGTCAAACCCTGCGACCTGTGCAGTGTTTACAAAAAAAAAAAAAAAAAAAAAAAAAAAAAACGCACAGACAAAGCTCCGTAAGACTTGAGTGAAAATCTTTGCTACGCTCATCTAATTATTGCATATAGTTAGTAGTAGTTACTAGGCATGTCGGCGGGTAGGATTTTTCCTACCCTAGTACACGTCATTATTACTCAACTCCTACCCGGGTTTCCCCCACTCTCCCAAAAAATAAATATTAGAGCCTCTATACCACTCATTTTCATAAAAAGATGCGTAAATTGCGTATTCCAATCAACACTATAAAAGCTTGCGCATAAATAGAGTGAATACACTGGACCAAAAGCATCGCACATATAAGATGAAGACGAGAAAAAACATTGATTTCCTGGTACGTAATTGTTTGACCCCGGGTTTCACTTTAATATGAACCCGCCCGAGTATCAGTTGACATCCCTCGTAGGTACAGTATTATGAAGATTATTATTGGATTTCAAAATTTGTATTGCCAACTTCAAGTATTAGCTTAGATGTAAATTTAGTTACACAATGCCAATCATGACTTCTTTCCGTTTGACCGTGATGTACCTTGTGTCCAGTCATGAGCCGCACATGGTTGCCAGTGACGCAATCCCAAAGCCGCACGGTTCTGTCACTTGAACCTGTCGCTATGTAGTTCGAGTTGGGGTGAAACTGAACGCACTAAAACATCACAAATCAAGGTGGTACAATGCATACTGATATACTAATAATAACAGTGTTACTAATCATAGGAACAGAATATTGTTTATCAACAAAACAAGACTCAGCGTCTGATGAGTATAGATGAAAGTAACATTTACATTTCAATTTGAACCCTATCAAATGAGTCAATTCTATTTTTATACTGTAAATGTTTAGAAAATTCAACATGAATAATGAATAATTTCTATTCAATGCACGAGTAATGAAAACTGTACGCAGTCCTACCTACGAGATAAGCTGCTGGTTTTCTATCAGGACAGATGAATTTTCCTTTTTCAATTATTGAAGTTGATATAATAGCGAGGTTATAAATAACTAGACGTGTGTGATTCTATCTAATTCCCAGTCGGAGTCTCTGCCAGAATCAGACCCGTTGAAAATATTCTAGACTCGGTTTGCGAGTCATTAAATCTGTTGCCTATTTCAAAATTTGAATGCTTTCTTATTGGCTGCATGGCTCAATGGTACGTTGAGAAGATATGTAGGTATTGGCTCAATGGTACGTTTAGAAGATATGTAGGTTTAGAAGGCAAAGCTCTTGACAGCCGCTATTCATCGGACGTCACCACATGCAGAATTTGTGGTTTTTATTGTTGTTGTTAGCCTTTAAACTGACCTACATCACCTCATCTAACTAATTTAATGAACCTAGCCTATCCAAACTTACTATTCAGATATTCAGGCTCGACCCGGACTCTAACTGCATACATGGACTCGCACACACCTAGTTATAATTATTGTCAATTAAGCAACAAATAATAAAAAATAAAATAAGACGTTTTAAACTTCAATTTTTATAATGAAAAAATCTAAGCTAGGTCTTATAACATAGCTTTCAGCAGGCTCTACTATAAAGCTATCAGACGAAAACTTACGTCGACATCTGAGAAATGGCCTGCGAATATCCGAAGGGGCAGATGTTGGTCTGTGGCCCAAAGCCTTGCCGTCTTATCGTGGCCACCCGTTGCAAAGTAATAACCATGAGGAGCGAATCTGACGTCCCACACAGGATAGATGTGACCCTTGTAACACACCACGCAGGTCCAAGTCTGGAGGCTCCACAGCTTGACTAGAATGGCATTGTTTTATACATACAATAAATGACATAAGCCTAGCAGATTGATAAAAATATAATTATACCCTATATTGAATACTTCCAAAATACATTGCAAGCATACAGTGAACCCCAGTTGATCCAAAATGGAAGGGGCCCCAGAAAATTGAATTTAATTCATAAAAATATGGCCAAAAAATCAAGAAATCACTATTTTTCTGGATTAGAATTTAGTCCATTTCCTATTCTGTATGAGAGGAAACTTGGCCACGGTTCGAAACTATATACGTGTAAGAAACCGTTTATAGGGGCCTCAATGATCGTGTGCACTCGGCTTGCTGTTAAAGTGTGATCATTGTGTTGCATGCAGCTATTGAAGCTTGGCCGTCCCAAGACTGACTGATTGACAAATGATTGCTTAGAGTTAAAAAAGAGCTTTAATATAACATTTCACAAGTACAACATAAACAGGAACATACTTGTTGTGTCTTCTGAACAAGAGAGCAGCATATTCCTGTCTGGACTGAATGCGACACGGTACACCGGACCACCGTGTCCGCACAACTCCCGTGACGTCTCGGCCGTTCGGTCGTCCATCATGCGTACAAGAACGTCATCAGCCTCACGGTCGATGTCTTGCAGCTGTTCGGCCGACTTCATCGAACGTAGCTTCTGAGGGTTCAACGTCCATATCTTGATCATCGAGTCTGTGAACCCGACCGCCAGCAGACTCGAGTCTTCCGCAATCTCCGCACAAGTCACACTGGAATACGCACACACAAGATTTTCAAATTCATGCATGACAATAAATTAGCCCACATCAAGTACATTTCAGCTTATGGCTATTCTGTATTTTATATACGGTTGCCGATCGATATGATTATTCATACGTATGGAAATGTTCCATATTCACAGCAACGAGAAACTGTTGGCGAAGGCACTATTATTCATTTTATTCACTTTTGGTTTAGTATTCACTTTTCTTTTTTTTTTGCCTCTTGCTTATTCAACTTATTAGGCCTACTTAAATCAGGTATTTTTAATATTTTTATTCAATATCAATCATTGTTTCGATATCAAATTAATTGAATATCGCATTTTCCAATTCGATTTCAAATAGAAGGCCTAGTCTTAAAATATTGAACCGTTCGAAAATATCGAAATCAATCGGCAAGATTCATATTACGTAGTAGGGCCTAATATAATTTTAATACTACAGTAATACTACATAATAATAAATAAGTCTTGATAAAAACTTCAATAATAACAATTACAATTACAAAAACCATTACGGTAATAGTGTAACATATCGATGTATAGTCCCAAGATACCTACACTTGTGTTGAATTGAGAAGCGTGTAGAAACAAATAGACGGCAAAGAATCCGGCCCTAAAGTAACTCGTTTAGAAGCTTCTCTCATTGCCTTTACTTTCTCCATCTTGTCAGCATCTTTCCTGAAATTTCACGACATAACGTTGAAGGAAAGCCTAATTCATAATCATTTTCTTAGACAACCATCCCTCCCAACACTTGTTATTACATAAAGTGAGATAGAAGTCACAGTCAACACCTGATTGCACAGTAAACTCATGATATTTGATTGACGTGGGCTAATTCGTCACTAAATCGTACCTGTACCAGTAATTCGTAATATTGCCCCTCACAATGTTAAATATATTCACAGTCTACCTAGACATATACTGAAATTATAAATTATAGACTGGTATACCGGTACTGAAATTTAATAAACTGCTGCTGAAATAATAGGTCAATGTTTCTTACAGATCAGGAAGTGGCATTCTGTCAACGGGCGGAGCGTTTGGATCGGACTTGGTTTTCTTGTTAAACAGTGGATCTTTCTTTGGTTTCTTTTTCTTCGGTTTATCTGCTCCGTCTCCTTCCCCTTCCTCCTCTTCCTCCACAGGCAAATACTGGATGTCTGGCTCCTTCAATAGACCGTAATAGACCTTGGCTTTGTTATCTAAACATATCAGAATGGTTTGTAGTTAGTGGATTGTTAGAATATAAGGCACACTCTTCAAAAAAAGATTATAAGTAAGTGAATAGCAAAATGCTTCCAAGCTATAGTCAAGGCCAGTGATACATAATCTATTTCAGACGAGCCATTTTATCCATTTTAATTGTTCAAGGGCCGCACAGGTTACAAGTGTCCCAGAAAATTATATGAATTCTTGCTTGAGACTAGATGTATACTATACCACAAAGGCACCACAGGACAAAAAATTACAGACTTTTTTTACGCTACGAAGTTCCAGCTAAGTCTCAATATACATACTTCATTATTCGTTCAACAAAAACTTACCCTGTCTTGTGGCTTCCCCAACAACGGCACCAGCTGTTGCCTCAATCTGTTGTTTATTACGTGCAACACCTTCATACATATCAAAGTACAGATGTTCTTGTATGATGTTCAACACAACGCTGTGCTTCTTCTCTTGCAAGTGTCGTTTCAGTATAGACAGCGTATCTCGAGACATTCGGATGATGAATTCACTTGACCTGATCACAATAAGAGCTACATTTCAGGTCCATCTAGCATGCTATAGGCCACATGGCTATAATTTTTTTTATGAACATCGAAAACTTTATAATTTTCTCAAGTATGAACATCCATCCCAGAATGAATAGTAGAGGCAAACGACGAAAAACCTCTGTCAGGATGTTCGACCACAGCAAAACTTGATCAAAAAAATCAGTTTCTCAATAAGGTTAAAAATAACGACAGTCATTTAAAAATATCAGTAACAATGGAAATTACAAAAATAATTGCTAAAAAATGAATAAAATGAAAATATCATCCAGTTGCAGCATGCTAATTACTAATAAGTGAGTAGTTATAATTATAACTTTTTTAGAAAACGTTTCATGCACACTCATTCATCGATAACTCCATTATTGTAATACTTACTTAAAGGTGTCGGTTAGCTCATTGCCTTTCATGTGATCTTTCTTTGTGACGTGAAACAACCTTTTGAGATCATCTTGGTAATATTGCTCCTGATCTGGCCCGAACCTCCGCATGAAACGAATAGCTTGCTCTTCATGATTGTTGTAGACGAGCTCGAGATACATGTGCACGAAGACTGGGTACAGAATCATCCCAAGCTCGTGCTAATAGTAAAATACAATACAATTATAAATATTAAATACACCAAGAAACCAAGAAACAGTACCGTAGTGATCCATATTTTATATTTCCTTTGATTTTTTTCACTTTTTGAGGATTGTAAGCAAATTCTCTCAGTCTTCTGCAACTTCTGCACTTCTAGTTAACAACTACCGGTAATTAAAAAACACACAAATGACTAAATAAGAAAATTCAATTGTTGGCCACAAAGCTGATCACTCATCAGTCATCATTCATCAGACACTACCACATCAAGACCAACCGATACTAGTAGGGTAGGCCTAACAGTTCAACCATTACTACTATGGATATTAATTTCATCTTACATAATTAGTTAATTACTATTATGGTATTATGTACAAATCACATCTGTTCTATACAAATGTTTTAATACAAATCTGTTTTAATAAAGAATAATAATAAATTAATAATACTGTAATAATAATAGAATCAATGATTAAAAACTAACCTTGTAGATATCTAAGGCACCCTCGACGAATCTCTTCAGTTCAGTGTATGCAACTTCGTATGCTTCAGGATCCCCCTCACTTTTATAAGCTGACAGCACACTACTGACCTCTGAATCACTAGGAGCACTTTCTTCGATATTACACAAATCTGCTAGGTTAGCTTCCTTTTTCAACAGTTCTTCAGTACCCTGTTCATCATTGTAAAGATTAAAAGATGTTTTGGTATTTAGTTACTATATATATATAATATGATAGCAGCTACATATAATAGCTATTACACTTTTAGCATTTAAATTTTACTAGTAATTGACGAATAGTAAACCATACTTAAATCATACAACAAAAATACCTCCTAGATTGTTTGTGGAAAATTAAGACCAATGGTAAACTTTTACTTTACTAGCAATGCAATCATTGCCTACGACTAAATACTTTCACTCAACAACACGCAACTCGAGAAAGTAATCATGACCGATGTCTTGGTACTGTAGTACGTTTTCAAGACCAATGACTTCCAAAGGCACAGGGTACGCTGAGTCCGCCCAGGTCGTACCTAACGCACCATATGCAAGGGTACATTAAATATGTATTCAAAATTATCTATGACTATAACTATTTTCAGAGTTATCATTTCTTGCACGCACTTGAATCCAGAGTAACAATAGCAATAACTTTTAAAAACTTGAATTTCTCAAATTGCCCTATGGGGCTGAACCAAGGAGGTTAGATTACTAATAGGCTGGAGAGGGCTTAGACTCTTTCTGTATTGTTGAAAGTGAAGCCAATTCATTTCCTGGCAGCCATATTGTGACTGTCTTTAGAAAGGTCTTTTCATGTTAAATATATAATATTTGTATACAAAATATTCTTTTTGGAGATTCAAACTTGTAAGATGGCCGCCAACAATTCAAACTCATAAGCCACCTAGATTTTTTAGCTTCAGTCTCCAACAATTGAAGCCCTCTCCAGCCTATTAGTAATCTAACCTCCTAGGGCTGAACACAGTGCAGAGTGTAAATGAAATGAAATGATAACGGTTCAGATTGTAAACCTGCTCTCTACCTAGCCATGTATTTTATAAATAAAATGTATTCAATAAATAGGCCTAATAAGCACTGATAACCAAGCCGCTGAGCATCTCTAAATTATAGTAATGAACTATAAATAAATAAAATCAATAAGTTGACTTATTGTTGGCTAGGACATCAAGGATATAGTTTCAACTTATTTTAGCTTCAGCTCATGTTTATTTAGGCTAGGTCTAGTTCATTGTAAGACTGTCTCAACCAGGAGTAGGCCTCCGTTCATCACACAGATGGAAAATGGACTAGCTAAATCGATTTCGCTTGAAACGGTTCAAATCACAAGCCTTCAATCATTCAAGTCAAAAGAGTTAGGAAATTGAAAATCGCCACACATATTTGCTTATTCACACAGCCTTGTTGGCTTAGAGTTGCCGTCACGCCCATCCAAACCGTTTTGGCCTGTTTATCGCACACTTTCAATGCGATTTGACAGGGCAAAATCGAGTCTTGAAGTGTGTTTGAACTGGATTGTTGCCCAGAATAGACATGTTCATCACTGTACGTTCAAACCATTTCAGGCTGAGTTGATTCGGCTGTTGACCTTTTCCTGACAGTGAAAAACGTAGGCCTAGTCATTGATACTGGAACTATAAAATCAATACCAGTACCTCAACTGTAACCTTTAAAATTAACGCATTTTTGGGAAAGCGTTCATTTCTGCGTGAACTTTTCACTGAACGTGTTAATGTTTGGCAAACTGAACGTTTACGTCTTGAAAGTTTGTTTTGATCATGAACTTTTCAAAAAATTCATATTTGAATACGCAGATCATGGGAGGGAAAAACGGTTCACAGTGGGACAATGCACACTATTTTGAAACATAATAAGCCTACTAGTCACTATAGGACCTAGCCCTAGTTGAAAAATTATATTGGGTACCGAATTATGACTTCATTATTTCTAAAACAAGGAGTCCTGATGATATATGCCGGTACTAGGCCTATAGACCTAATCATCAGAATCATCAATATAACTGTCATCAAATGAGCTCAACTATTTTTCTCCAAAAGAATACCATAAATACAAAAGAGCACTGTTCAATGCATCGGGCAAACGCAGTAAATCGAGCGTGCGCCGTATTACAATAACAAAAACAACATTTACGTGAAATAAGAACTTGAATCTTTGAAAGATACAAGTGTTATAACTCAGTGCCTCAACCATTAAGTAAATAAATCTCAACCTAGGCTTAGGCCTAGACATTGAATTTGTAGAACACCACAAATTCAATGGCCTATGCCTAGGGTATTTACTATTTTTTAGGTTAGAAGTAGTCCAACTAATATCGTGCTAAATGAGGACTTTTAAACATATATTCACTTTACATTACCTTTAAATTATACTTTCTCAACAGCTGTATAACAGCTAAAAAATTGTTTTTGTCAGTCATTATGCCGGATTATGCTTTTAATAGTCAGTTGATCTACTGATCAATGGTAAACACCAAAGATGTCAAGTTGTAAACACAGCAGGCCAAAGAAGTCACGGCATACTGGAAATCCAACTAATTTTTGTGAGGCTTCGCCTGCCTATGATTTTTCGAAGTGTCTATTCGCAGAAAATATTTTGCCTCCAAGCCCCGCATACCTATTGGCAGAAAACATTTTCTGATTTTCTGCCTACTAGAACCGGAAACACTATTCGCAGAAAGATTTTCGGCCTGGTAGCATACTATTGGCAGAGAAGAAATTGTGACGTCACACGAATGGAAACATCGCTTATTCACGAACCTGTATGGTTAACAGAACCACCAACCATCTTACAGATGAAGGATGAATTACACATAAAACATACCCGTATTTTCTCTGTTCCTTTCGCTTAAGTGCACAAGATACATTTTTATATTCCAAATATATTCATTTTTCATCATTTTAAATATAAAAAACAATCAATGACAAGTGTATTTGTGAAATATCTCTTTTTTCTACATCGATGAAGTTTTCTTGTGGTGGCTGCACGAATCCTATTCTATCAGTGTGTTGACTTTTTCTTTGTAAGTGGTAATAAGCTCTTTGGCCATAGAGGAAGGATTCATGATTTCAAGTTAGAATAGGCATGGTAAAGCTTTGCACAGATAGAAATTTCTAATCTGTCAAGATGCCGAAACGTATGGTAAATATCTTGAATTTACGTAGAGATGGTTGCACTGTAATAAATCGAAGGTTTGAAAGACTGCCTTAACCTAACAGATTTACTGTCATATGGCCATTTCATTTTATAACCTAAATTTGGTCATTGCGTTTGTAGTTTCAATGATATGGGCTTAGGCAAGGCCTTCTATATTATTACATAATATAGAAGGCCTTGGCTTAGGCCTATTCTAAGAGCCAGTTTTTCAAAGTCCCGTTAGAGTGGTCGTCAGAAGTTGACCTCCGGTTGCGCGATTTTTTCGTTTTTCGACCTGCCGTCAGCGATAACCCGCACCTGACTGACGGTTATCTACTCACAAAGATAAACCCTGGATTGGGTCTTCGTTCAAGTGCCCGTTACTTCACTGATTTCTAGCATACAATTTTGCATACGCATTTAAGCACAACCAATCAGAATCGTCGTTGTTCTGGTCAGGTTCTCGTTAGAACGAACAGATAACCGGGAGTTGAAAAATGATCCTGTCGTTACAGGTCGGGGTTAGACTTAACCGTCGGTCAGCTAACGCAGACCTAACGAGGACTACTGAAAAACCGGCTCTAAACGAAGTTATAATATTGTTACAACCGAAATTTGGATGTTACGACCTAAATGGATTCGAAGGAAGGGTGTAGCAAATAATTTAGAATGGCGCTTATTTACAAGATTCCTGTTGGGTTTAATTTTGTATTTTGTGATTGTTTTTATGAATTTTATGATCTAGAATTGAACAGTTGTAAATAAATCTGACGTCTATCAATAATAAATCTATAAACGGACCGACGACAATAGAAATTGGTATTTAGAAATGAAATTGTCAACCAGACCAATACTTAGCCACATAGAAAACACCTCGTGCCCAAAAGAGTACGTCGATCGGGGACAGTAGCTCGCCAAGATGATTACAGCGGCTCTGTCCCTCCCGTCTTCTGGTGTCTATCTTCTAAAAGAGACCGAGTTACCTTATCACACACGCTTTTATACACACACCTAACTTGCTTTTGATACGTGTCCGGGCTGTCGAGAGGGACATTTACGCTGACTAAGTAAATGTATAGTTCATTCTCCCTAACGACAGACGTCGGAACAAAACATGTGAAAGATGTTGCTGGTGGTTAATGGTCGATTAGAATAGAAATTATGGATAAATAACTACAGTAGTTTAAACTACTGTGACAATATCTCTGTAGTGAATGGTGTATAAAAGGTCTGTGAAGTTGGCACCCTAGCCCCAATGCATAAGTGGGATTCCTCTGTGCTGGGTTTTCTTAGGTGCCCCCAGCTCTATTCTGTTGATTTGTTGAACCGTTGGCAAGATTTGGCAATCCAAATACTACAACCTGAAATAAAAGCACCCACCTATGGCATTGCCGTGATGCGGGTTTTACGTAGAATATTTGACATTACGCGCTATATTTTTATTATCAATATGTGTAGGTCTAGATATTTATAATACTGGTATGCTTTTGTAATACATATTTTTCATGTATTTATTATTTATGTAATCAAGTAGGGGGGCCTATTCATAATATTCCTCTCGTAAGAGTTTTTTTAATTGTCATTAGCCTGTTTGACTAGTTCAGTTCAATTCAATTTAATTCAATTTTTCTTCCTCCTATTTATACATATTAGTATAGTTTTATCTGTACAAAGTTACGGACATAATAGCCTACCATAACAGTATTTTAAAACAATTATTTAAAAAGTGATATTTTCGTGATGAAGATGAATAACACACTCTCATTAAGCTATGGTTGTGTGTGGAAGAGAGGTTAAATTGAAGAGAATAATTTGGTAAATAAGTTTTCAAGATGGCAGAAGATACATTTCAAAATGAAGTTGGTTGGCTCTTCGGTCATCAAGCCATGGAGTTGTCGCAGTAAAAATTGAAAGTGGTTTCCCAACTTTTAAATATTTGTAGGCCTATATGAAATTCCTTGTGTCATAGGATTTTATTAAATTAAATTTGGGTGTAATATTATTTTGAATTTTTATTTTTTAATGTTGTGACAGGTGCCAAAAACGGCCAATGTACCCATCAAACCTACTCAGATTGGTACTCCATCCAAAAACAAAGTAGTAAACGTACCAGTGTCAAACTCTTCGGTAACTGCATCTCAAGCTGAGACTAACATCCTTGATACCGATAGTGGATTGGCCCAGCAATTCGAAGTAGAGCTTTATTGGTGTATCCAGCAACTACAGACTGCACTATTAACTAGAAATACAAAGATGAATCCAAAGCAGAGTAAGTTAGGTTAGCCTTTTATGAATAGAGTTTTGAAACAGATTGCTTACATGAATCCTAGATATATAAGGTATGCATTATTCTAATATTCAGTTATACTCAACAGACCTGTGTCTTGAACGTATTATTGATTATTAATGGCTCAACACTATATAGGCCCTATCATTACTACATTATTATAAAATTAGAGATTTATATTTTTCTACACTTTTGTTGTATACCAAAATAGGACCTATCAAAAAATGTAGGCATCAAAATATATTCCATGCGAAGTGTAATATTCTTCATTTTAAAGGTAATGATTTTCTGCGTTCGCTGAATGTGCTGAAAAACAACAATGCTCCACTTATCAAGAAACGTCAAGTTATGAGATCAACGTTTGGAGACTATCGGCAGAAAATGGCTGAAGAAGAAAAGAAATATGAAAGAGGTAGCTAGCTAGAAACTCTTGTGTGCTGTAGAAAATCTAAATCAATCCATATTTGACAGTTGAGATCAAATTTCCACTATTTTTTCAGATGAATCAAACTTCAAATTTGATGTATCGGCTCCGAGTAAGAAGTCACGTTTCTTGAAGCATAGCACCTTCTCGTCTATAGTCCTCAAGCGCAAGAATATTGAAGAGTCTGATAATTCATTCCGATTTAACTTCAACAACTCAGTAGGAGATGCTGATGACACTGCGACTAGTGAAAATAAAAATAGCGAAAATGTTGAAGCACCAAAAGCTGACAAGAAAGTACCTGTTGTGGTAGAAAATACTGAAAATGAATGCCACTCTGCAGTCAACACTCGCCCCGTAGAAACACAATCAAGCTTCAAGTACCATCCTTCCGACAACAGTTTTCGATTTAATTTTGATATACCCGAAACTGTGAAGGAATAAATGAAGTTACTACAAAATTGAAACAAATAACACAATAACATTGTCATAGTTTGTTACATTTTACTATACTAAAATTTATATAGGCCTTTTATATTATCCTATTAATTATAGGTCTATATGCTAACATTTTCAACAATATAACATTAATATACTATATTGTAGTAAAGTACCGTATAGTGAACATATTTTGTATACTCAAGTCACCAAATGATCTCTGTATGGTAGTTAATCAATCATCAGTGGTTTCTGTTTAATGTTGGACCTATTAAAATACATGCTACAGTAACAGTTTTTTATTTAAATTATGTGTTGACTGTTTCAGTAATATTTTTTAATTTTTGTATAGTACAGGGACTACATATAAGTTTCAATAAACATGTCTACAAGACAGCAACCAGTGTTTCAAATTGAAGGAGCGCATTATAATTAAATAATATTATGTTACTTATACGTAACGAATTGACAAAAAAATAATAATTGCAGTCCAAATATAACTCGAAACCTCAATACACCATCATAGGTAAGTCCCAGTGAAGTGAACACAGAGAAAAACAAGAGTGTTTATTTTAATTTTACTTTCCGGTCTAATTATCACCATCACGTCTGACTTGAAATTTAATAACATTACAATGAACAATTGATGAGAGTGAATGTACTTATAAATATTTCGAGGTTTACCGGTAATTGAATTCGACTCCCACAAAATTTTATCACAACATTTTTACAAATTCGAAGATTTTCCGGAACCAGCCGAAAATCTATCACACTGTGCTCACCTTTAAACAGCCTGCATAAACTTGCGTTAAATACACACATATTTCCTTTACTGTACCGGTATCCAACTTTGAAGGGTGACGGGGGAGGCGTTCTAGTCAATGTTGGGTGAGAGGAATTTATGAATACATAATGAATTACAGTAGGGGATGTTAATACAATCAAATGACCTTAACTCTCAAGTCATGAAGTGGTCAAAAATGGTGTAAGTCGACAAATAGACATAGTAGATACATACGTAATGAGTAATGAGTAAAATGTTGAATTTAGAATTAAATATCGCAGGCTTACGTATAGTGTATATATACAGGTATATAGATTTAACATTCAATAGAAACAGTGAAAACAATAATGAAATTTCATTTTGACATTTTAAATTTTCATATACCGGGGTACTGTAGATTGAAATATATTCAACTTTTTAATTTACAATGGATACATATTACACATCGAATTGAAAAAAAAATACAATGATTCACCAGAATGTTCACTGCTCTGTGTCTTTCATCTGACTGAGTAATCTTCGAGGTTCGAGTTTTGCACGCAATATGAAATTTCCAGCAGCAGCGTATTGTTTTAGTTATTTACAATTTTTGGATCAATATCAATCATTGTATTGTTATCGATTAATGATAGGCCTATTCCAATCTGATATCAGATCGAAGTCCGAAAATATTGAAATCGAATGGCAACCTCAATTACTAGAAATGAGATTAAAAATAACTCGTTAATGTATCAATCGTGTCTTTTATTGACCTTCACCGTTTCTGACTGTATTTACCACTAATAAACCAATAACCTAATGCCTGAAACGGTATTTTCAGGAATACCATGATATTAAATAGTAAAATACTGTTTTTACAATCAAAATAAGTATAAACCAGCCAAATACTTTCCTATTAAAATAGGCCTGACAGACTAGCATACAATGTATAATGTAATACTGTACTGTAAACTGAATAAGAAAATGTTACATTTTGATTTATATACCGTATATATATTTATATCTATATATATATACCTATATCATACAATCAACAAAATCAAATGATACAAAGGTTATAATTATAAAAACATGATAACACACTCTGATGGAAGTAAACTTCCTTATACAATTTAAAAAATTAATTCTTATACATATGCTCACTACGTAAAATACTGATGCGTGCGTTGACTACAAGCTAAATGAAAGACTTGTGAAACGTAATTTGAATTATTGTAACTAGCCTCTTCTATTCCTTCGCCTGTACTTATCTGTAACTTTTGTGATTGACCGTGCGGCTTTTTACTGAGATCTTTTTACACTTCCATTTGTCGTTGAGACTCATCGAGGCCGTCATTAGTTTCGCTTGTCTGTTCTTTTGCAAACCTTAAGAATACCTGAATAGTAAAGGCAGAAAATGAAATATATATCATTCATTGCATATCTCAAGAAAAATATGCTATGGTTAATAAAGAATGCTGTATAAAAAATAAAAATCAGGGTGGTACCAACAAATGGTAAAGCTAGTAGGCATACCAATACAAAACTCAACAATAACCAAGGTTATCAGAATACCTATGTACTTGGCGCTAGTTTTACGAACTCGTCACTTTTCTGCTAACTATTGCTTAATCTACTAAATATCAGTTCACAAAACCAGGCCTTGATAGGTTTCATCTCATTGAGAGTAAGAGGGGTTATTTTCTGGACGATCAGTGTGACATCAAGTGGTGGCTATAAATGGGGCGAATTTGAACTTACTGTCACTAATCAACCAAATGAATGAAAAATCGCTAACCAGCATTTTAATAGCCAATTCAACCAGAACCCGACAGCCCAGACATCAGCTGACGTCACGCAGGCTCGGAATAGCTTCGACACACTTGTTGTTCTCAACAGAAAAGTGTCTGATCAAAAGAGTAAATGGTATTTACTCACACAATAACAATTTAAATTTAAACACTGGGAAAAATGCTACATATTTTGCATTGATGGATGGACATGGTGATGAATATATGTAGGCCTAACATATTAATTGGCACGATGCATAATCACATGTGTATGAAACTCACCTCTTCGAGCGTCGTTTGAGATATCGAGTAGTCCTGAACGAGGTCTTTACGTCTCGCCTCTTCCATCACTCGAAACACGTCAGCTAGTTTGAAAGCAAACTGCTCCAGCTGGAACTTGGCCTGGTTGTAGTGGGTTTCCCGCAATGTCGAGCTGGGTAAGTGCAGCTTGACATAGTCGATGACAGAACCCAACAAGTCTTTGTTGCAGCGCACCTGGAGGCTGTACCCACAACCGAACCTAATGGATGGACGTAAGCCCATTAGCTTTTTTTTTCTTCTAATGTTGCTTAACGACCCCACCAACAGCTAGGTTATACGGGGGTACGAATAAGCGGGTGATAATGAAACGATGAAGGGATGAATGGTGAAAGGACGCTTACAAAAACCCATGCCTTATGCGGGACTCGAACCCACGCCCAACGGTGACTTCGGTTATTACCGCTAGCGATAATTGACATAGCCACCGGGGCGGCCATTTTAGCTTAGTTTCACAACACCCAATAATATTGCCTCGCTTCAAACGAAGTTTAGCAAATCCATCCGACTAGACACGTTTCGCGGGCATTTTCATCAGTAATTGGTGATAGGTACTCACTTGCTCTTAAGATGTTGTGAGCTTCCAAAACACTTGAACTTTCCATTGACCATAATAGTAAGTTTTGTGCAAAGTGCTTCACACTCTTCCATAGAGTGTGACGTGAGAATCACGGATCGGCCCTCGGCCACGATATCCAAAATGCACGACCATAGAAACCGTCGTGCTTTCGGATCCATTCCACTTGTGGGCTCGTCCTGAAAAAACACCGGGCAAACTGTCAAACTGATTTGATCACCGTTTACAATACTGATAGCTAATTACTTCGACTCAATGAACTTGATGAATCGGCAGCTAAATACACCTTAATATACAATAAGTACTTCGATTGTATATTAAAAAAGGATTTCACATACCAAAAATACTAAAGGTGGATCTCCCACGAGAGCTATAGCAGTTGACAGTTTACGTTTATTGCCACCAGAGAGAGTACCAGCACAGCGGTCTGCATAGAATCCAAGTCCGAGCTTTTTCAAACCATTATCGACAACCTGAAATGTGCAGTAATACGGTAACATTGGCCTACACTAGTAAACTAGAATTTTTCACTGAATAAATCTTCACTAAGATATTTTGATGCATAGTTAAGTAAGTGAGCACTGAGCAGAAATGAAGTACAAACAGATGGTAATATCAATCATCGAGGTTGGTCCCAATAGGGTTCAATTTGAAATGTACGATAGGCCACATCGGGGAAGAGCTGCAGATGTACTTACAGCTTGCCTTGCAGCCGAGGGTATGCCGCGCAGTTGGCAATACAGTTGCAGGTGTTCACGTGGCGTAAGTAGGGCATCTAGCGCGTCAAACTGCGGACAGTAGCCGAGGTGATGGCGAACGCTGTCCATGTTGCTACGTATGCTGAATCCTGTGACGAATGCCTCACCGGAAGAAAGGTTCGTGTCACCTGTCAACATCTATCACAAAACGGAAATTATTATTGAAGACGTTTGGGTTAAACGCTACGTTTACGGGATATATAAATCAGCTCTGAATGCTAGTACAGTATTACCGATCACATATATTAAAGAATCGTAGATTTTAGTTTTTAGTGAATGAACTTACCTTGAAGGTAGATGTTTTCCCAGCTCCATTTAGCCCGAGCAATCCAAAACATTCTCCTCGTTTGACTCCTAAACATATCTGATCAACGGCCGGACGGTTCTTTCCATAAACCTATGCAAAAACAAAATTACAATCGTTTGTAACTTTATTGCCACACAAGTAAACACAAGTGCGTAACTAAACACAAGCTGAATTCACCCGAGAGCTAATTTTACTGAGCAAAAATACGTAAATTATTTGTTTCCATTTTCTAATAATGTTGTAGAAATTGAATAACAAAAAAACTCGATTACAATATTGAAATAATGACACCAGCAGCTTACCTTGGTAAGATTTTTTAGAAGCAGGATGTCATGATCTGCTTCTCCGTTCGTAACTCGCAATCGCTCAGCTGCGACATCTTCTTCCTCATCGGTGGGTGCCGTTAAACTAGGCTGAAAACACGATATAAAGATGTTCATTCATACTCAACGTAGCCAATCAAAGTCGAGAGCAGGAAAATTGATTTTACATAACGTGACCCTCAACAGTATTGATTTTGTTTGATCAATGACCCTACCAACAGCTAGGTTATTTGGATGCACACATGAGTAGATGATGTGTGAATGATTTTACAAAAACCCATGCCTTATGGGGGAGTCAACCAATGTTTGCTACTTCAGTTTCTAATGTGGAGCATTAGTTGACTAAGCCAGAGGGGTGGCTATAATGAACATTTCCAACATAGCGATAAGCGCACATGTACAATCTGTTAATATTCCATTGTTTGCTCCTATTTCAAACCGTTTCAATTATTTCCAACATTCAAGAGTTATTCTTAATAGTCACTTAGTTCTTTACCTTCTTATTAGGTATACATCCTTTGAATATATTGAATTCAATCATCAGGTTGATAGAAAAGAAGATAGCTCCACTGATGAGCATGCACAACATATTCTTGCCGAGGAAATTCCACTCGAAGACACTCTCTTGGAATTCAACACCTGAAATCGAACCAGTCGTTAAGTTTTATTGTTGCTTCGTCTTTTTCTCTTATTTTTCCAAGGACATTTCAAAATATTTGAAAATAGGCTCCACGATTGGACACATTAATGAAACATAGATAATGTTCATCGTCATACCGTATGTAGCAAGCGCTTTAGACGCTAAATGCCGAGTAGCCATATTCATCAATCCCTGGCCGAGACAGAATTGAGGGAATACCAGGAACACCTCTCTCAAGATGGAAGCTATGTATTGTAACTCCTGTAAGCATGATAATAAACATACAGTTGAGGTAAACATACAGTGAGAAATTCAAGAAAAAACAAGCAGTTCTCATAGTGTTGAATTTTGTAGCACTTACGGCATCATCAAAGATCTCAAGAACAAAGGTGGCTACAGTGGTAACGATTCCGATGAATAAGTTGGCGCATGCCAGCGCAACGAATGCCGAGCTTGGAATAGAGAATAGGAAGCTGGCTGGATACATAAGTGGCACGCTGGACCAACTGGAATCACAATAGTCACAATAAATTACAGTAAACCCTCGTCAATCCAAACTCGGTTAATCCGAAATTTGACATATTTCGAACTTGCCAGCGGTCCCCGGCCGAAAGTATAGGCATTTCAATGTTAATTAATATGGTTAATCCGAATTTTGGTTAAACCGTAATTCGAACTAATATTTCGTCCCTTCAATAGCTTCAACACTGATTTTGGATTGGATAATCCGAAATAATTCCAAGATATTCCTTGAAATAATCATCATTTTTCCAATTTACGTTCTTCTCTTCCTTTTACGCGTAAAAATTGATCGTGATCTTTCTATCACGCTATCTACAAAGCAACTGTTGTCACTTGTCAGCCACTCAGTTCGCTGCGCGGGAAGATAAGTTATGGGATGGCTGTGGTAATATTCGTGTATAGCCGGTACCGTTCGGCTGTTTTCGCTATGGGTTTGACCTTGTAGCTTGCTTCAAGTTCAATGACATAGATCCAGGAATTCACTTTTCAGTTCAGTGACACCGCGCTCTATTGTTGTCAACTTTTATTATACGTGCTTTCTGAGAATAGGCCTAAAGTATTAAAATTTATATTCAAGATGTCTAAGCGAAAACACAATGAACTAACTCTAGCAAAAAAAGTTGAACTATTGCGGGAAATAGATAAGAAGGAATTGCCCAAAGGTCAGCTGGCGATTAAATATGTTGAATAAATTAAATAATCCAATTTTTGGAAACTGCATGAATCTGTAGTCCAAAGAATATTAAATGACATACCTAGTGATCATCAATATTTAAACGTGTTATAAAACGACAGCATTTGGGCTAAAGAAAGTGTGAAGTGTGACAGAAGTGTACCACATGTCCACCTCGCGTCAACAGCGTGCTCAGAACGTACATCAAGGCCATGCGTAGATGATGATGATGATGCACCAGTGAGGCGCCTCACGACGGTTTCTAGCACGTATCGACCCGTGGCATGGCTTTTCCGGAGTGCAATACGAAAACGACGAAATTCTAACTGGGAAAAATGTGATTTCATTTTTTATTTTTTTCGGTCAATCCGAATTTTTATAAATCGAAATCATTTTTTTTGGGTACCTTGCATTTCGGATTAACGAGGGTTTACTGAATACTGAAATACCGGAATAGAATAGATGATTCAATGCATGGTTTGCCAAATCATAATATTTTTCAATTCTTGCTTACCCATACAGAAGAAGCAGTAATATCAACCCGACAATATTGGCTTCGGAAACATACGCTTGTTCGTTAAACACCAGGAATACCAGGACGCACAGCATTGCAGAAAACATGTATGATGACTAGAATGAAATAAGACCTACATTAATTAAACCAATTTCCACTACATTTTTGGAATATGCATCAAAGAAAAACACAAAGACAACACTATTTCAGTTGTTTGTTTGTTTAAAGATTTCACCTACAGCTAGGTTATTCATCTTGTAGTGTCACTAATCAAAATTATTCATTTATTTATTCACCTTTTGATGCTGCTCAACGACCCCACCAACAGCTAGGTTATATAGAGGTACAAAGGAGCATGCAAAGTGAAGTGAACAATGACATGATGAAGGACGATTACAATAAAAAGTCTATGCCTACAGCGGAACTTGCTCCAGTCAGACGTCATATTGAAATCAATTATCTCTGGCATCATCTGGTACATTAAACATTGAATTTAAATAAAATCTGAATTATATTAGGTCTCTAAATAATTACTTGCTATGTGGCCTCTACCTAACTCACCATGTCCCAGCACAGAGCCGCTAGCCAGTAGATGAGTCGGTTAGCGCCCGACACAAACTGTTGATGCTTGGCGTTCGAAACTCGCTCTTCGATAAGGAACACGACGAACGAAGCTGGGACAAAACTCAGCGCAAAGATTACGGATATCGCATGAAGGAGACTGACGCCCGACTGCTGACTGAAATTGTTGTAAAGTTTTACAGTGCATTAGTTGCTAAATACAACACAGTTTATACGAATTAAGAATCAGAAGATTTATAAGCTAATCAAATGCAATAGAAAAGCCCAGCCAGCCCCCACGAATTCCAAGTTTCTAGTTAACATACGTCAACAATGAAACAAGGTAAGTCGAATACTGTATTCGGGTTTTTGGCAGTTTTCCCTCACAGTTTTTCAAACTGTGAAGTATGGTTCCCATGATGTTTTTTATGTGCCGTCCATCAGAACATCGATCAAACGGCAACTTTCAACCATTCAAATGCACAAGAAAATAACGAGGAAAGGAACGATTTTTCCCCATCCAAGTAGAGCCAAGTTCAACTTTTGATGTTTGGCACGGGGCGGGATGATTTGCAGAAGTCGTGTAGAATTCCACCAATTAAATTTACATTTTGACATAAGTACAAGGATCCGTTATTTTAGTATTCGAATGATCAATTTATTATCATTAGATCCTATGAACGTGAATTTATATTGTTATACGAATAATTGGCCCATTACCGGTATATTAATAATTATTATATCGAATTGGAATTATTGTTAGTCACTACTCGAATCAGTTCTACTGTTCTAATTATTTAGCTTTTGTTTATAGTCCTCAGGTGATATACAAAAAAAATGGTATGGAACACGATTTATTTCACAACAACGATACCGTCTGATGTTTGACGGACGACACCTGAAAAAGTCGTGGAAACTACACTCAACTGTCTTCAGATCATTATGTTATCATAAAAAAGTGAAAGAAAAAAGAAAAATTATCATAGAATACTAAAAAATAATTGACTACAACATTGTTAATTAACTCAATTTGTTATTGATAAAATTAAATTAGGGTGTGGATCACTGACATTTTGAACATGTACAGCTAGCTTCATGTCTGTTACTAGTAGGTTACTGTTGACAATCGATATTTCAACACTTCTGATAATACATTATGGTATCGATATTGGTTCTGATTATTGATATCAAACATTTATAGTTGATTGGTGACGAAAGAGGAGTGACTTACAGAAGTTCGTCATTAATCTGTGTCTTGGTGAAATTCATTGGGTGGTTTATGAGCCGAATGCCGTAGAGATGTTTGTCCGATTGTTTGTCCGGTGGAAGAGACGCTCGCAGAACAACGTTGTTGATTGCGTTCATGTAGGCCACAGACGATACCCATCCTTTGTTGTTGAACCAAACCTGAAATAATACAAGTTCATTTTCAAGATAAGTGCATCACCCAGAAAAAACTTCAACTAATTTAATATGGTAATTTGAACAATTTTTCATTTTACGGATAGTAACTACCACAAAACAAGCATTGAGTAGGCCCTATTTAGTAATTGGATTGGGCCTATTGTCATTTCCACCAACCATTTAAAATATATCTTAAATGTCGATAAAAAATAGTGTTCCTCGAAACTGAATAATGAACTTTCTTTCTGATTGGTCAAAACAGCATTCGGTCTAACATATTCGGAGTAAGTTAGTTGTAAGCAACTGGACCTAGAATAAAATTATTCATTTACGTCATCTCAAGAATTCAACATTCCACGTTGTTCCTACTAATACAATTGTATATTCCGTATTCATCATTAATGATTCACTCATAATTATTTACATTGGGTTCAATGACACACTGTCTTGAAAACTAAGATCTATTAAGATATAACTAAGATTATTAGCATCAGAAACCATTATTGATACTTCTCTTCATTAGATTATGAGAGTATATGAGTAATAACCACGCTGATTGCCAACTCACTCGAATGTTGTCCAAGCGTTCACTCTCCATCTGCTGCGGTCTCCAGTCCATCTCGCTGGCTGCTTGTCTCAACTCTGGCGTCAGAGCCTGCTCCGCCATGTTGCCGAAACCAGTCAGATTGTTGGCAAGCTCCAACAGTTTCAAGATGCGTGTAATATTCAACCGGCCCAGAAGGTTGGGCATTCCGAAAGAAAAGCCTCCGTAACCCCTGCGGCAAAACCAATCAAAGAATTTTTTTGAACAACACAATTATTTTGAGTGCTATTTTATTATTACCATAATAAGTTTACTTCAACAAACCTCTTTTGATATGTTGTTGGCGTTGTTTTAACAATCCAATCTGAAATGTTCCTGCCCGTCATGTTCGCTAGAATGTCTCCCGTCGAGCCCTGATAGTCGACAAAACAAAATCAAACCACATATCTTAAAACCAAAAACCACTGAGATATATTATTCAATTTATTTTTTTCAATTCTTTGTCTGGCAACAAGCAATATAACAGTTACTGCTGGGCCGACTGTAGTCTCAAAAACCACTGATTTTAAGACTTTAGTTCGATTGATTGATTCTGCTAATCTGCTGTAACAGCCCATCTCTGACAATTATAAAGATGGCAAGAGTTTCCCATATCAGTCGTTGAACTGAGATGAACAATGCATTCTGTTTATAGATGTTGAACATAGATGAAGTTTGAACTATGATTTCACTTTGCCAGGAATGACTGCCAGGCACACATATTGTCGCCTAGGAATCAAAGATTTACACTTTTGGTAGCCATGATAAATAAGCTACTATGACTATAAAGTTCTAAAAACTACAAAGGTATAGTATCAGGATGGTGAAAAGTTTCTCTTAATGTATCGGGGACAGTATAAATAAAATAATTACATAATTTTATAATTATATTTTGTCCAATGTTTTACAAAAAAACATATAGGTTCAAATATATTTTAAAATTTATCACGATACTGTTTCTAAACACTGCCAAATGAGATGAGCTGAGTAACTGAATGAACAACTTGAAAAATTAATTGCCCTTACCATGGCACTCGGTGGTTCGGGTCCTCCCGCTCCTTCCTGACACTGCGGAGTTCCTTTAGCACAGGAACATGCTGGGGAGGTCATGTTTACGTAGTCACGATACGGCAGAGAGAGAATATCCACTGGCTCACAATAATCGCCCCTGATGACAAAAACGGGATGGATAAGATATACATCTCAGCACAAAATGTGTTCACGTTGAACATAATAATAAATCGTTATTACAGTACTGAAACGAAATTACATATTAGCCAGTAGATAGGATACGTAGCCCAATTTGTAGCCTTTAGTTTGATATGCTAATTGATATGCTGAAATTTAAGAATAAAAATACATTGATAAGAATCAAGAACAAATCTGACAAAATGATTATTGTATTATAATAGCTTCATATTAATTTTTTCTCCTTTTGCTTTGCATTATATTCTCAAGTTGTGGAACTCTCACCTCTTGCCATGGTTTTCGACACACTCCGTACCCATGCCAATCTTCCCCAGCAAGTCGTCCTGATAAAGGTTTGACCAACTGTTGCGCTCGGTTCCGTTGTCCGCGTTGCTGAAGAACACTTTGTTTGGCGGTGTGTAGACCGCCGGTTCCAGTACTAGCGGTGGCGCAATCAGCATCTTCGGGAAGATTACGGTGAAGGCGAGAGACATGCACACAAACATGGCAGGCACCACCAGCTGGAAATGTCGTGAACACCATTCAATTATGTGATCAAGATTATTGATTATCGTTTGGTTAATGGCCCCGCCAATAGCCAGGTTATATATAGAGCAGGTGACTCATGAATGGCGTTTACAAATACCCATTCCTTACGCAGACTTGAAGCCAATTAGGTAGAAATAAGTAAAATTCCACATTGCTCTAGTACAGGGTATAACGGAGCAGATAATACAAGAATGACAAGACAAAGGGTCAAAGATTTTCATTTGCCTACTGACTGAACTTAAGAAATGTTATAAAAGGGTACAAGTGGACAGATGAATGGTGTTGAGCTCGTCTCACTAGCGATCGAACCACAGCTGCACTTGAATTCAATTTCTTTTGTAGCGCCTCTGCTGATTGAGCCAGCTGAAATCACCATGGCACTGTCTTAGCTCACTTTTATCTATTTCACGTTTAAACTATTGGATGATCATCACTGAAATGTTCTCTGTTTTTTTTCAGTTTTTATAATTATTTGCCTGGTGCATCACCTTCTACATTGTTATACCCAGGATTGCCGTTCGATTTTTATACTCTCAAATGATTCAATACTTTAGGACTTTGCTTCGATATCGAAATGGAATATTCAATATTCAATATCGAAACAATGATGAATATCATTGTAAATATTTGTAAGCAACTAAAATATTAGGCTGCAGCCGAGTATTTTGTATTGGGTACCAGAAACTTGAGTCTTAGCCACTTTCTTCAGATGAAATTACCAGAGATTAATGTTCTAGTGAGCCATTATACATTTTTTCGAATCAATATTTTCGAAATTGATTGAAAATGAAAATTTTGATATACATCGATCAATGATCGATTGAAATTTCAATATTGTTTGCAATTTTCTATCGTACGGCAACCCCAATTATAACTGACTTAGTTATCAGAATCAATCCCGTAGTTTCTTGATTATCCACTGACCTCACAGAACATCGCTTTTGGATTCCTCTTGGTATGATGGAAGCGTTTGACATGCAATGCCACAAACTGCTCCCATTTCAAGCTCCGCGGTTTCTTCGACTTGTCCGTCGACTTGGCGTCCCCATTACTACCATCCTCTATCGGCACTTCGTTGTCTGGTCAAACAAAACATATTTATACACACGTCGAACGAACTGATAACGATATGTTATTCCCTCCACCCCTTGTAGCCACCCATACAATCAAAGCACCAATACAATGAGTATTTACCTTCCTTGCACAATGCTACCTTCCATGTCTCGTACGATGTGAACAATTAGTTCTCCCAAGTTATTTTTTTATACTTAAATACTTGGCCCTATAAAAAAGTCTTACAAGACTATATTAGAATAGAGTACTGTACATAAAAGCCAACTATAAAAGCAGTATTTAGTGAAGTAGCTCACCCTACAATATGCAATCTACTTAATTTAATAAATATATAATACTGCATCAGACAATTCATTCAAGTTATATGTTGATACCATTTGTTAATAACATATTACGTAATAATTACTTAAATACTGTGTGTTATTGTTTGTGTTCCAAGATAAGTGTTAATTGTCAGTTAGTTATAGTGGTACAGTACTGTATTTAATAATGATATTTAAGACAAACTTAGCATCCAGAGTGCAAAGCATTCCTGCTTAGGGGTTTTGACCAATTTAAAACATTGCTCTCGGTATGCTCTCATTTTCCATTCGTCTCATATGCCCGTACCACCTAAGACTCTCCCTTTCCATTTTAAACAATATTTATTTGATGAAAATAAAGAAAAATCACAACTCTACTCAAGTTGAAACATAAAATGTTTCTCTTCACCAGACAGTAAATTTCTGTACAGACATTCTAGCACTTTGGTTAGCCTACTAATGTGAACCATTACATTGGGAAAAAAGTGATTGGTCCACCACTACAAAGGAAAAGAGTTGTTACAGTGCAAAGTGAAGAGGGTATATTTCATGCAATAATGTGCACAGAGTGCATGAACAACTCACACGTCACATTACAGCCCTGCATTTGAACCACAATCTGTTTCTTAGCTGGAAATAAAACAACACGACCAAGCGTTACATAAAACCACAACATTAAAAAACAACATTTTTGTAAATAAAGTGTCGTGACAAATGCATTTACATAATTTCAAACTTGCAATCATCAGTTCAACCAAAGCAGTGATCACAATTCAATCAAGAAGGGATTTTAAATGCCCAACATTTATTTTATAAGTAATTGTGGTGATCATTCATGAAGTTTCAAAGATATCATAATGGTAGCCTACCAAAAATGAAAAAAAATCATTTCTAGCATGAAAAGAAAATCAAGCAAAATAGCCTACATTACAGAAAGATAAAAACAACTGTTGAACAGTCAAAACTGGAATAAATAGATTGAGCTGATAAAATTCATGAACAAGACATGATAATAAATTAATAATAATTAAATAAAAATAAAAAAAATTGCAATGAAATCTATGTTTGATGAGATGTTACATACATGGCTAACGATTGTAGCCTGCATTAAAAGTTTAAAAGTAAAACACATTTTGTGTAGCTCTGAAATAAAATCAATTTTAGTTTTGAAGTTTAGGCAATTTGATCATTCTTGAATTGCATCCAATGAAAAAGTACATGAGAAGTCCTTAATTAATTAACCATAAATTTTCCCTGCCGCATAACGTGACATTTGTGTTTATTGTCATGTTCATGTTTATTGGGTTGTTCATCATGGGGAATTTAGAAATCACCAATCATAGTACCGGTATATCTATATGCCCACATATTGCATCAATTTAAGATATCTAGGTGGCCAATTGACCCTTACGTAATGAACCAATTACAATATTGTGCCAACACTAGCTAGCTCCAAGAGCCTAGAACTTTGATTGGATAATATCTACTAGAACAGCTACCTACTATGACAACATAATATAGCCTAATAACAAAATCACAGTCTCGTGGCCTGCAAAAATTCATCACATTTCATAGCCCACCTCACGAGCAGGGCTAGAATATTGTGCCGACCACAATAAGAAAAAACAAAGACTAAACTGACCCAAAATGACCTAGCTGTCGACGCGCATTTAAACCTCAACATTCAATTCAATTCAACGAATAAACATTTTATCATAATAGGCCTACAGTCAGGGGCAGGCTGGGAAAATATTCCGGCCCTGGCAAATCTTCTCAAACAGCCCCAGTGGCGGCCCGAAGTGGCCCAAGCCACCGGGGCCCTATCTTACCAACTCAGGGATGTCGCTAGGATTTGTGTAATGAGGGGGGGGGGGGGGGGAAGGAGCGCAAGTTACATAAATAAAATGAGGAGGCCTACCAAGCTTACCCAGCCACGCACGAAAAGGGAACCTGGGAAGCGGAAGCCCCCCAACAGAGCCCATGTTAAATATGTACATTTTTAAAATGATTTTTGCGATTTACGAGTAGGGTAGTTTTGGAATCTGATAAAAGAACCATTGTTGACATTTCCGAAGTGATCTTTGCAACTTTCCACAGCAGAGCCCCGCAGGAAAGTTTTTTGAATATGGTCATTTTTGAAGTGATTTTTGTGATTTACAAGCAGTTTTTGAGTCTGATAATCGAATCATTCTGGACATTTCCAAAGTGATTTTTGAGACTTTCCCCAAGCAAAGCCCCGCAGGGAATTTTTTGGAAATATTATGGTCATTTTTTAAGTGAATTTTGCGATTCACGAGCAGCTTTGGTGATAATTAAATCAATATCGAAAAGGACACTCGACACTCAAGGAGGAGACGGGGCACTACAGCCTCACAGAGAAACAAATCACGGTATTTTGAGTATCCTTGCGTATTCTAGAATCATTTTTTCATCACGTTTAGAGTATGTCAAGATTATATATTTGAGGAAAATGTGACGGTATATATTATTGATATCTAACAATAACGCATAGCCTGATCCCGCCCGCCGCCTGGTCTAGTTGCGGGAATTTGCTTCTTTTCATTATTGCTGGGCAAGCAAATACCGAAACCGTGAAACGAGGAAAACTGGCTCTTCACTTTTTTTTTTTTTTTTTTTTAATGTTGCTTAACGACCCCACCAACAGCTAGATTATACGGGGGTACGAATGAGCGGATGATAATGAAACGATGAAGAGATGATGGATGAAAGGACGTTTACAAAAACCCATGCCTTATGCGGGACTCGAACCCACGCCCAACGGTGACTTCAGTTACTACCGCTAGCGATAATTGACTTGGCTCTTCACCGAAAAACGAACCAATGATTATAATTTATAAAACTATTCTTTTCATCCAAGTAAGCAAAACAATATTCAGATAAACCGATTCATGTTATATGAATTTATACATATACTAACGTATAACTTGTATGAAGGACTATATTACCGGCCCATAAAGACACCAAACAGGCGGCCCACCGAGCCTGCCTACAGTAGAACTTCACTTATAAGTTTTTTTTTGATACCACCCATGTTGTTCCCTATGTTGAATAGTTTCATTGATAAGTGTTTCAGATTGATACATTTTTTCAGTCAGATCCCCTGAAAAAAGTACTAATGAGGTTGCACTGTAGATAGCTCTCGTAGTGAGCATTAACCAATTATAGTGCTAATCTCATAGAGCTAGAGTTGAAAAGGCAACAAGTTAAAAATATCAACTCAACAACTAGTAATCTAAATACTACAATCCGTACTCACCCGAGATATTATCGTCCAATATTTTCATCTTGTATTCGCTGCCTGTGTTGCAGTCTTGGCAAGGCTTCTTGAACATCGACCACGGGAACCACTTGTTGCATACGTCGAGGATGCCGTCGCCTAACGCAATACCTTTACCTTCAAGTCACACAACACAACGAAACACATGTAACAAACGTGGACGACACACACTCGTGTGCATACAGGCCAGGTACAAAGTGAACTGGCCAACTCGGGAGAAGTAGTACATCTAGCAACGAGTATCGAGTCCCAGTAGTTAATTTTACCGTGTGGCTTTCAGTAGACTTTAGTACAAAGTGAAGCGGGCAACAACGGAGTAATACAATGAGAACACTTACAATGCCGTTTGATACTGACCGATCTTGTAGTGCTCAGTTAAAATCAGTATACTGTACAATTCCTAATCTTTATTAGAGGGGAATAATTCTATATCAAGTGTTTCAATATTAATGAAACAAATGTATGAGGCCTACTATTACATTAATTTAAAAAATCCAATTAACCAATGTAGATGGGAAGATTTTACTGTCATTACTATGAGCGATTACCCACTCTTGTAACTGCTGGCTTGTATATAAAGAAATAAATGTTCAACTTTACAGTATTTGGTATGCTTGGTAAGCGGGGGTGTACCTCAACACTGGTTAATCCATTTTTACGGTGCAAGACATAATCCAGTAAAACCTTCACGAGTAGAAATCCTATTATATTACAAATTTAGATATTATAAAGTGAAACTAGAAATAGGAAATCACAATAATTATTTTGGTACTTAATTTGATGGCAAGCTTCAGTTGTTGTCATACTTCGATAGTTGCACCATAGATGATATTTTGTACTCACTAGTTGAAGGGTACAATTTGATAATTCATAAAATTCATCAGATATCAAATGAATGGTTCAAGATGACATTTAGATAATAATTCAGATAAGAAAGTTAATTCATCTCTCCTACTTGAATGAAACAAACTATTAAATTAGCAACGTATTTCCTTTGTAGTACTTTCCCTTCTGTTGTTCAACTACAAGCAAAACTACAATTAGATAATGCAGCACAACACAAGGTGATCAACCAACTACAATTACAATAATTACAATTACAATAACAAATACAGCCACATTTACAACCAAAATTAGGAGTGAATTCGGCTTTCAGATCAAGAGGCTATTTCATGCTATTCATAGCAACAATATTGCAGGAAGAAACCACCAATGAGATAGCTTATTTATAACAGCAGCTGATCTGAGTGGATATACTAACTTTTTCACATTGTTGACAATCTGTAATCCAATTGGCCGGCGCTTGTAGCTTGATGTTAAATTAGGAGTAATGTTTAGAGTTTGCAGCCACTGCACTTTCTTCTAATTCCTTCTACTACTCCAAGTTGTGAATTGAACTTGAAATATCATTGGATAAACCTTGCTATCAAAGTGAAGTTGACTCCTAATTTTGGGTGTGAATGGGCCGCAACGTTCTTTACTCTACAATGTTTACCTGGAGCTGATTCTACCCGAGGAATTGCGTAACCATTGGAAACCGGCACTTCGTCTCCGGACTGTTCATCACCCTGTTCAGCCACTTTCAAGAATATCTAAAACAGATATACAGACAAGTAATATCATATAGATAGATGAATTACCTGTCTGGACTATTTTGAAACTATTTTCATTCCTAATTTACTCCATTAGTAAACTGGTAGTACATGTAATTGTAAAGTCATAACCTTCAAAATGTCAAAAAATACTTTCAGGCAGCTATTGGATCATTTATATATTACTGTATATAGTTTTCTCTCTCAAGTTGCACTTTGTTTTTTAATTGTCATATTAAATAAAAGTCTGATTGTCTAACATATCTTCGGCTATACACACATTTTCAATCACATATTTACAGCACCTGGATTCATTTTATGAATTCACCTTAATAGTAATAAATGTCAGAGGCTGGCACTAAATCTTGCGAAGTTTAAGAATGGGTGCTTTCCTCTATGATGTGTTGGACCAAGTTCACGGACCTACATTTGACTCCGGTTGCTTTCAAGGATGGTGTTGGAACCTTAAAGAAGAACCTTCATACCTTTTTAACTAGAGGGTTCAAAATTCATGTGATTCAGAGCAGTAATTAGAACTAATTCAGCACTGAATATTTGTCAAACATTAGCTTCAGTTTCATAAGATTCAGACATCTATCACTACAAAACTACCGGTATGTTCCATCTAAATTCAGATTTGAAGATTGTTTGACGGTATTTTACAAACATATCAATTTTACATATTGTTTGTTCTCTAAATTCATGATGTTACCAACCTCCTCAAGTGTTGTATCAGATATTCCGTACGAAATAACACCGAGCTCAGCCATCTTGCTGTCAAGCGAGTCGAACAGAGTCTCAAACAATGCCTTGTGGTCTCGGTCGGGTAGATTGAACACCAACTCGGTGCCGAGATGCTGTAGTAGTTTAGCACTTGGCACGTAGGTCCTAACGAGGTCCGTAATTCCTGCACGACATTTATGTTGGGCATGAGAATTCAACTGAATGGGCTGACTCTATATTAGGCTCAACCTGAGTTTAACTCTGCGTTTAAGAACATATGTTTATTACATGAAGAGTGTGGACTAGAGAAAAATGTAATAGATATAAATACATGTAATAGGTACACTATTATGTTTATTGCGCCCATTACATGCATTAGCCAAACAGGCAAGTCTTGTAAAGTCCTGTGTAGCTGACAATGAGGATATCGTCAACTTGACTGATAAATTGTGAACACCGGTAATACTGTATGAAGATAGAGAATATTCTACGAAGAATATAAAGTATATACTGTGAAGTATATAAATACACGTAAATATCTGGACATTAGGCCTACGTCCAAGACAACTACATGCATAAGTTGCTGACCGTATGAATTCTTTTTGTTTAGTTGTCAAAAACTAATCGTCAAATTCAATTACAAGTTCACATCATCCCTCATGTATCATGCTCAAGTTCTGATTATTATTTATTATTATAATAATAAGCAAAAGTGAATATTTTCAAGATATCGATAAAATATAGATCTATAATTTTGTGGCAAAGTTCAGCCAATCACTTGAATAAGAATAATTAATACAATGACAGCGGAAGTGAAAGTGAAAAGTTATAAGTAAAAACCTCAGAATAAGTGGTGTTTGGTCAGTGAACAGTTGAGCCATTACAATATCCCCATTCTACGCATCACAAAAAGGTTGCTCATACCCAGAAAATTTGCTCTCTCTCTTCAATCCCCCACCGTCACACATCGTTTCATTCAGCTACTCGACAGAAATACGAGACAGATAACCGGTATTGTTAATTTGTTTTCTTCATACCGGATTTGTATTTCAAGATTTTCATTTACAAATGTATTAGATACATTAGATTATACCATTTCCAGCAGTTTACCTTACAATTGGCTTGCTACCAATTATACAAGGAAGACATTAAACATTGCAAAGATTTAATTATGATTCTTTTAGTATGCATATTCTACTAGAAACTTCTACTAGAATTTTAAAATGAACTCAATTTTGAAGTAGCTTGATACGAATTCTTATAATTTTAAAGTCTGTAATTTACCGATGCATCCTTGTTCCTGGGGAAACATTAAATTTATTAGTTTCAGTTGTAATTTTGTTATTAGTTCAGTTTCAATTGTAATTAGTTTCAGTTGATTATAGTCATACAAGGTGTGATTTAGACAGTGAAGAACGTCACAATGTTAATGTTTTGAAGGTCGGTGAATATATAGTTCCAAATTCTTAAAGATGCTACCTTATCGGTACACAATATACGAAAACTTACCGTCTATATATCTTGATTGAGTGTTACTGGTAACCGCCGATGTTGAATTGGTCGACACCGTATTCCTTCCCCTCACCTACGTACCGTAAAACACAGAAACCAACAAGAATAATGTCACCAGCACCCATTAACTAGCAAAAGAACTCAAGTGTACACATTCTCTTTACCACATTTAGAGGTTATCACCGTTCTAGTTTGAAGTCTGTATATATTAGTAAATAAAAATAATATAATTATTACACAAAATTGCAAACGACCATTCACCATTACATACAAACATTCTAGAACAATTCATTTGACTGATTAGTTAATGATGATTCAATGTTACTCTGCATAATATAAGTGACAAGCAATTACAGTGAAACCTCTATTCATCGTTTTTCAAGGGAACAGGAGAACAAAACCATACAAGCAGGAAAGTGATCAACTCGAGAAAATTTTACATTGGGTATATCAGCATCACTTGTATGGGAGAAGGGTGGAAAAATGAGTGATAGAAGCAGGAAAACGATGGATCCGGGAACAATGCAACGAAGTTTCACTGTATAGTGCAAGTGTATTTTGAGTTCTTTAATCTAGAGGTTGACCTTCATGAGGATACACAATATCCATTTCTTTATTAATAAACATCAACATACGAAACGAAAAACAAGGAAAAACACAGAAAATACAGCAGGAATGCTTTAAGCATAGGTCTTTAAAAACTACATGCTTTTTTTTTTTTGAGTGAAGGTTCACCAGGAAGAAGTTGGTATAAAAACAGAAATATAGGAATGAATAGTGAGACAGCCTCCTGTCCAAATTACCAAGTAACATATACTCACTACCTTACAGTTAAATATACAGTAAAAGCCTACATGCCTACAAGAAAATAATGAAATATTGTGGACTCTCCACAATAGTCACACACAGTCAGTCTACTCCAGTTTTCGTATGCAAGGTATTAGATATAGACCCATATAGTACTCTACACAAGAATCTGCACCCATAACCCAATCAGAGTCCTTGTTTTATGGTTTCTAGTTGGAAGTTTTACCACAAAACTTAATGTAATAAACTGAGAAAACTCAGCATAGGCTTAGTAAGATGAGCAAGATTTTATACGAAATGCACTCACCTTGATTTTGAATCTATTAACTCAATGGCTTCCTGATTCATCTATTGTCTATTAATAATTTTAATCATTTTATGATCTACGGTAATTGGTTTTCCCTGTTGATCATGTTAATAGCTTTCTTAATTGCTTCCATCAAATCAATGTGGTAAAGTGACAATAATTTTCATCTTCAAAACGGCTTGTCTAATTTATGTAAAACTTCGGAATAGTCAATATCTTGAAAAATGTAGGACCCACAACCCTAATATATAACATGTACATAACCTATGGCTACATACAATATCTGTAACTATATGACTTACTTGTGTTGGTTCTCAATTATACATTTCTGATAAAAGTTATATGTTATACATGGTGGGTTGGTAAGATCGCCTTAGTGGAGTCCAATCCAAACGATCCTACTTTCAGCAATGTAGTCTTGATTGGTGAACAATTATTTTATATCAAGTTTTGAAGTTATGAAAAATATACATATCTGATACAAGCAGAACACATTAACCATGCTGCCTATCACGTCACAAAGTACGTAAAAACTCACCCTACTGAGTGAATTTATGTTCGGCACCGGTTCATTAGTCTCGACAGTGAGGTAGTACCCTAGACCAAACTTGGCCTTGAGAAACAGGCTCGAGCCGCAGCACTGCAGCTGGCCGTTGGCGATTATTGCGATTCTGTCGCCGAGCAGATCAGCCTCGTCCATGAAGTGAGTCGTCAGGATCACAGTCCGGCCTGACAAAAACCAAAGCGGGAATACGTCATTTTCAACTCTTTTATTTAAATCGTAGTTTGAACAATTTGTTACCTTAAAGCTTTATACGTACAGATTTAATCTTTCTAGTATGGGTTCAATATTGGGCAAAATTTTTAAGATGACTGCTTTGTTCGTTCGACTTTTCGAAAGGAAAGGACATAAAAAAACGAGAAACAGATTCTTCCGATAGAACCTCGGTCTTCTTCATGTAAACCTAGATCATACACGAAATACTCCACTGAAAATGATTTATTTATTTATTCTTTTATTTATTCTTTGAAGAAGAGCTACATTTTTCTGATCTAAACATATATTCTATTGTTATCAATCACATCTGAAAAATCCTATATTTTTTGTAAGCCTACTATATACCAATTTAATAGAGGATAAAATACATACAATACAAATCTTACTGTAGACTTCAGTGGAACTAATAAGTTACAACTATTACATAAGTTCTCTGCTTACCTTTCTTGTACTTGATCAGCAATTCCCAAATAGATCTTCGAGAGAAGGGATCAACTCCCGAAGTAGGCTCATCCAGTATCACAGTCCTGAAGGTTAAGTAGGAATACAGTCGTCAATGTACTGGCAGTTAGATATTTTACACATTTTTGAAAAGCCGCAGACCTTGCTGAGGATGTACACTGTCACATCATCAATTTTTTATGACTGCAGTTAATGAAAATATTATTTGAGTGTCATTTTTTTATGAAGAAAAAAATATGGGTTTATACCAATATAGAATTTTGATCCAATTCACCTTAACCTTACACGTACCTAACTCGACGAGTGATTGACCATGCTTACCACTGAGTTCGACTGCTCGTTTCTGCATTTAAAGACCAAGAATGCAAGCGCTCACATTCACTCCGTTATTTATCTTGACAACAGTTTGACAAATATCAGTTTGAGTTTTGTTTGAATTAGGTTTACGTCAGAATATAATTTTGATAAAAATATACACATACTAAACTCGGCACTTGATCGAATATTTCAACGACGGAGTGCATATTGAACCCCTAACCCCTCTCAATTTTCAGAAACGTAACGCCAACTTGGTAATAGAGAAGAGAAAGGGAGCAATAATTTGTATTGGGTTATGAATGTGTCATAGACCAAAGACAGAGATACTAAAAATATATTATAACTGTTTGCTTACTTGGAGCCGCCAATGAAGGCAGCTGCTATCGACAGTTTCCGCTGCATCCCACCGGATAACGTCCGAGCAAGCGACTTTCTCTTCTGAGGCAGACCAAGGTCCGTCAGCATCTGCTCGATCTCGGTCAACACCTCGCCAATCGGGTGATTCTTCAGACGAGCGTAGAACCACAAGTGCTCCTCAACACTCAAACTGAACAAACATTAGTGGGAACATGTGAGAGGGGAAAATGCTCGATGTCAAATACCCGTACGTTGAAGAGTGATCAAGAGTGAAGGGTCCATTTTATTGCATTATAAAATTATAGCATGTAGGAAAAACAAAGTTCAGATTATTAAAGTGAGGTTAAATTTAAAAGGACCATACATTTATTTATGTTATAGAGTAAAGGACCATTCACAACCGAAATTAAGAGTAAATTCAACTCTCAGAGTAAGAATATTTTGTATAGCTATTCATAACAAAACATGTAGCAATACTATTGTTTATAGCACCAGCTGATTCAACTAACCTGTTAACTTTCCATGTTGCTGTCAATTTACAATCCAATTGGCCAGCACTTACAGCTTGATGTGAAATTAGGAGCAATAATTGAAGTTCATAAATGTTGCTCTTATGGTTTATTCCTTACTGCTACGGTACTACGGTTTATTGTGAACGGGTACACAAAAGCCTTGCTTCCAAGTTAAGATCCTTCTTATTTTAGTTGTGAACGCGGTGGGTCTTCAACATCAATAATTGAATCATTGCATTTTCAGTAAGTACATTTATTAAAAAAAAAAAAAAAAAAAGTTTTGACTTGGATCAATAAAAAACGTATTTGTTAAGCATGTCTAAAGAAGGCAACTATAAACGTAAAAAGCACATTAAATAAGCATACTCACTGATCAAATAAGACATTGTGTTGCGGGCACATTCCAAGGCTGCTTCGAATACTGTCCATGTCTTTTCGTATGTCCATGTTGTAAATCGTTGCAGTGCCAGATGTCGGCGGGAACATTCCCGTCAGAATGGAGCTAACACGAAGACAATTACAACGTTATAACAAAACAATATAAATCATGAGGATTCATGACTTCTGCACCCTGATGTTATTTATTTTACGTATTCTACAACAATGTACATTGTTAGGCCTATATATGAATGAATAAATAATATCAATGTACAGTGAAACCTCTATCCATCGTTTTTCAAGGGACCAGGAAAATAAAACCATACATACAGGAAAACGATCCATCCAGGAAAATTCAACATTGATTATATGGGAGTGGGGTGAGAAAAAATGAATGATACATGCAGTAAAACGATGGATCCGAGAACGATGCATAGAGGTTTCACTGTATCATTATCATTTAATATTTAATATTTATTATTATTATTATTCCTTAATACAATTTATATGGCTGCAATTTTCACGAATATTTGAGGTCTTGCACGGATAACAGGATTTTTGTCATATTACCTGTATATGAATTTTTGTGATGTAGGTAGTAGGTAAGGTAGGCCTACTATAGTCACTCATTACAATACACACTTTACAGTCCTGATTGAACCTATTTTATATTTCATTCTATATTGCATGCCAAAAAGTATAGTTAGACACGTTAGTTATTAACCCTTCGGCATAATAATATGTTATAATAACTACCATAGCTACCCAACGCTATTGTATGAGTCGCCAAGCTACACTACCGATGCGTGAATGGACATGCTACAGTCGAACACTTGAAAGTTGGAACACATCAAATTCATGCTAATTGATGCCATTTCAAGACTTAATTAGATAAGGAAAGTTGTTGGGGAGGTGGTTTTTATAAACATTAATCAGAGTGAAACACAAACATACTCTCAAATATCATCACTATTAGTTACATTACTATAATTGTATGTCACGTTACAGCCTGTGTCACAACCGATCGCTATAAGAACATGCTTGAACATGATAGTTGCATGCTTGATGATATTTGAGTTATTCTCGTCTACAAGAACTAATCTACCGTAACTCTTCTGACATGTTCACACGACTTGGTAGATCTACTCACATTGTCGTAGTTTTACCAGCGCCATTATGTCCGAGGAAAGACGTGATTTGATCCTCGTAGAAGTTCATGTTCAAGTCTTTCAAGGCCACTTTACCGTTGCCGTAGACTTTGCAAAGATTTTGTATAGACACGCCCAACGTCAGGTGATTGGGCTCCGTCTCGAAACTGTTCTCAGTGCCTGAAAGACAACACACTACGTAACAACTTGCTTCATTAATAAAAGACAATCATTTCTAGAGTAGCTACATGCTGAGTACAAGAGCAGCCAATGTCAGGTCTTCTATGTTGAGAATTGAAATGAACAAATTTAGTCGTTTGAAGTCAAAGTCAAAATAGAACGTTATTGAGATTACTTGTGAATTGACGGATTGGATAACTTCGAGATAAACGTAGCGTACCTATCATCTACACTAATCTAGGACAGTATTTAGGGTTTAGCAGTAACTAAGTTTATCAGAGCTGGGAAACAGTTTAGCATGATTGAATCAGCCTGAAACGGTTTAAAATTTTCAAGTTCATGACACTATCCTCAATCGCTTAGGTCAAAACGGTTCCGAAATAAAAATGCCGCCCATATTTGTTTATTCACACTGCCTTGCTTTGACCTAGCCTTATGGGTAACTCCAAACCATTTTGGCCTGTTTGTTATTCAATTCGATGATGCCAAATTGCTTGTTCAACAGTGTTGGAACTCGATCATTTTTTTAAAAAATATACACGTATATTAATGTTTGAACTGTTTCACGCAGAATCGATTGGGCTAAACCATTTCTCAGCTGTTTTGTATACTGACCTTGCCCATTATGGCTGTGGTTGACGTTTCCTGTCATAACTGTAGGTGTTTTTAGTCCAGGTCTCCAATAAGATTGTTGAAATAAGAAATACCAAGGTTTCGGCACTCCATATTGTCCTGAAACATTTATAATATGCAAGACTGAGAAAATTGTGCTCACTTTGAATGATAATAATCCAGAGACCTTCTTGAATCAATCACATAGATAATTTTGCATTTGTTGGAAAATTGAGAAATTACGAGAATGTTGAAACTGAAAAACGGTTATTATCAAAATACGCGTCATTACCTGGAAACACAGTTTCAATGTACCACGTAAGGATACAGTAGATGACGGCATCAAACATCAGCATGACCATCACATATTGCAGATTGTAGCTGTCGCCGAGCTTTGGACTCTTGTCGATGTTGTTCCACTGCATGCCGATGCCCATCTCCTCGTAATACGCAAAGTACGAGCAACCAAATCCAAATGCTACATTCGACAGCAAACTCTGTCAATCAAGAGAAATGGTACTAGGTATTATTTCATTTTCATTCATTTCATTTAAAACTCATTTTATTCTTATCTTCGAACACTTTACAAATTTGTATAATCCAATATAATGTTGTAAAATAAGATAATAATATTGATACAAACAGGCAATCAATTTAGAATCAGGTGTCTGCTGGGTTTTTGTCAATGGGTTTTCAAGGTTCAGACCTACGAGTAAGGTATGTGGAAGGGTTGATTGGGGGTCTGTTGTGGGGTCTCCACTTGAAATAATTTTTGTAATTTATTGTGATTAATCATCTGGTCAGATGTTTTCTGCTCCCCCTTGTAACCACCCAACATTTCAACTGGGGAAAAAACACATCTTGATTGGATTTGGACTGAAGGAATGAAAATAAGAAATAATTATCAGCGGTATACGTCTACTGTGGTCTGTGTTTGCACTTGGTACATATTTTGAATTTGAAAGCTGATTGCATATGAAGTGGAGGTACCATCACAGACCTAAACCAATCACCCCAGCCATATACCTTTGTTCAAACATTTTAGTTTACACACTAATATTAGAAATGATATTTCAGAAATCCACATACAGCTATAACTTTCGGATTAGTTGAAATATGCTGTTCCCAAATGACCATGAACGGATACGGCAGATACATGATGAAGAAGATGATGCCGCCAGCGGCTGCCGCGAGGTTTGCTCGAGAGAACAAAGTCGAGAGGAGGAAACTCTTTGTGATTGTCGTGATGCAATATAACAGCAAGAAAACGAAAACAACGCTGGGGTCGGAATTCTCGAGCACTTTCCCAAACTGGAACAGAAACAATCGTTGAAATAGTTAATCCCAGCTACGCACAGAGACATGTTTGTTGAGCGATAATCATTTCAATTGTTGAGACCAATCGATATAAAATGTAGGCATGTACTGGTTAAAAGTAGGCCTTGTGTGAATGAATAATTATAGGCCTAGGTCGTAAAAGTTGTCCATTTTAGTTGGTGCATGAGCTTACAGGACAAACTATACGATTCAACAATCGTCTTCAAAATTTTACGAAACACGTTTGCTTTTCCCCAGACAAGACTGTATAGGTTTTGCAAAACAGTGGCTTAACCACGTTTGAGAAAAACCAGCAGGCCTACGAAATTCTGACAACAAACACTGGAAAAAAATCCTTGAAAAAATTGAAAATTTTACTGAATTTCAAAAACATCAAAAAATGAAATGAATTACAGTATAAAAAAATGCACATTTTGTAGGCATTTAAAATTTCCATTGAATATACTCGAGGAGTAAAGAAATCAAGGTGCTCAAGTTTACTTTGCAGACAGATTTTTCATGATACTATCGTTCGTCTTACAAAGCATACGCTGCGGTTACCTAGTACAAATAATCGTGCGAAATAATGAAATTACCACAAGTATGCCCGTCAGCAAGAAGATAGTTATAATCATGGGCATGATGCTGTCTATAAACCATCCGACCCAATGAACGCCGTTGCCAAGCCCCATGACCCTCATCGTCTCCTTCAGCCGCCTCTCCTTCTCGTACACAATGGACTTGACTATCATCGAGCAACTGTACACCCACGACAGCGTCATGAACATCGGGAATGTCCGAGAGATTGCCAGTATGAACCTGATGAATATAACAATTAATCAAACTATAGGCAACATGCATGAAATATCTCCATCATTTTATATGGAAATCAGCAACTAAAAATAAGTTGAACCATTTCTTTTTTCAATTTTCGATGAAAACCAAGTACAGTACAGTAAACCCCCATTATTTCGAACTCCGTTAATTCGAAATTCGTCATAATTCGAAGTACAGAATCGGATCCCGAACTTAGGTACAGGGAATGAGCAATACTGACCAACAAGAAATGCTGTCGTTGTCCCGTTAGTTGACTAATAAAATATAATTAAGATAGAAAAATAAATGAATAATATAGACCTACAACAAAATACTATCTGAGTAAAGAATGTTATTGAATTTTTTTTTATTGACTTGTATTTAAAATCAACTTCGCCTCATTGCTGCGTTTGTTGTGAACAAATACCGTACGTAATTACCTGTCTACAATATGACACGGATACGGGTACTGTTGCAAGAATATCCCGGGCGTTGTATTCCGTCCCGTCTGCTCCACGATGATGCTGTGCTCGACGAGATCCTGGAGGTAAGCGAACCCGTACGTGATATACTTGAGGTCGATGGCAGGTCGTCTCCTCGGGTCGGGGTGCCAGATACGGTCCTCAACGTGACGTGTGTCGTCGACTCGTTCGCTGTCCATCCTGACAAACAAGAAAACAGACGCTAGCAACAATGGCCAAATGTGATCGCACACCCATTAAACCAACTTTTAAATCTTAGGGACTCAAGTTTATTTCAACTATGTAGAGCCGGTTTTACAAACTTTTAATTACTGTAAGTATTAGTTAGTTAATAATTATACTGTATAAGGTATACAAAAAGAACCTGGGCCTATATATGTAACCAATGGTGTCAAGTTAATCTGCTAACTAGCACTTAATTCACAAACTATCAGTTCGTATAAACCAGACCTTGAGAGAGCATGGGAGTTGATTTAGCGAAGTATCAGTTTTTTGGTGATAACTTTTGAACAGTATGAAAATCAAAATTCTAATAAGAGTGAAGAAAACTAGGGTGATATACACTAAGGGTGATATACACTTGGGGTGATATAACAAATTAATTTGCTAATTATTGCTCACTCCACTATGGGTAATTTTCAATTACTATTTTAAACAAGGCCAGACCTTGAAAATTCCACTCCTTCAACTTCACGTCGAGCGTGATCATTGGCCGCCACGTCACATATGCTGTCCACCCACACAGACATAGTCCATGGCAATTTACTTATTCCAACGTGTAAGCGAAAGTCAAGCATACATGGGTTTACCGCGGTATTTTTCGTACCTGATTTTATAAGAAATGAATGGTTGCATTTTCTCCGTAGTTTCTTGAGTTGCGTTGTCAATACTCTCATCAACGTCCAAAAAACTGATCAACGCCCAGAACTTGTTCTTCGTTAGCAGGTGCATGCCTCGTACTTCTGCTTCTTTTTCGTTGTCGAAGCCTTCTGTCTTGTTCGTGTCAAAACACTGGAACAAATAAAAGGTGAGCTCTGGAAATGAGTAATTTGGGAGAGCAGTTAATAGGTAGGCTGATATACTGGTAGATGATACGTACGCCTACTGGTAGCTGATTTATTGATTTATTAATTTTATTGATAAGTGATTACTTCCTTCATTATATTCTCATTTCAATTGTATATATTTATTCTATCAACATGATATAAGAATACATAGAAGAGCAGAGTTTGTGATTTTAGCTCTTCTATCTACATGCTAATTTTGCTAAATAAGCAGCTGCAAGGTCAAGAACTAGAAGAAGTGGAAGAGTTTTCATACTTGGGAAGTGTAGTGAGTAATAAGGCCAAAGTAGAACCAGAATTAAATAAGAGAATAGCAAAGGCGGACGGGATATTTCAAAGAGTGAGGAAGCTGATTTGGAACCCAGATTTTCCGAGGAGTGGGAAGATTTTCATTTACAATGGTTACTATATACCTATTTCAACATATGGAGCAGCTACATGGTCTATGAACTGGAGAGAAGAAAGAAAAATGGAGGCGGCAGAAATGAACTTTGTGAGGAGCGTAGCAGGAGTGTCAAAGTTGGAGAAGAAGAGAAGTAGAAATATAAGGAACGAAGTGGGAGTGAAAAATTTATTATTTAAAATGGAAAGGGAGAGACTTAGGTGGTACGGGCATATGCGACGAATGGAATAGGAGAGAATACCGAGAGCAATGTTTGAGATAGCAGAAAACAATGGAGATGAGAGAAGAGTAGGAAGACCAAGAGAGAAGTGGCAGGAGGGAGTAAGGTGTGGGGTAGTCAACCGAGTAGAAAAATGGGAGGAAGTGCTAGACGAGAGATGGTGGGAAGATAGAATAAGGTGGAGGGAACTCGTAAGAAGAAAAGACGAAGGAGAGGATAGTAGTAGTAGTGAAGAAGAGGAAGAAGAAGTCGGAACTGGCAGGAACCGACTGATAAGAAGACTGCCCTAAAGAAGTGGTGGAAACACCCCCTGGCCCAATCTAATTGGTTATATGGGTTTTGAGAAATATATATTGCATCTTTTCAAGTTGTAATATTTAGTCAATTAACAAACAATAACAAAATATTTATTCACAAACAATAACAAAATATTAAAATAACAAACAAAAAAGGCTCTTTCTAATCATTCATAACTATTCTCTTATATATAGTGAAAATTCAATAACATAATTAAGGATATGAAGAAATTAATAAATAGTAAATAAGTAAACACTACATTAGGTCTATTTTTATGTCCCTCGTTTCAATATGAAGAAATTAATAGATAGTAAATAAGTAAACACTACATTAGGTCTATTTCTATGTCCCTCGTTTCAATAAGTGAACGCAGTGTGGGAATGTTGTTTTATAAACGAGGCCTACACGTTTTGATTTTTTTCTCCCAAGTGGTTGTTCAAAAAACGTATACTATTTTGACGGAGTGGTGGGGCTTCACTTTTTTAATCCAATAAAATATAATAATGTACGGTACTATCCATATTTCAAAACGGCGTTAGAAATAGCACATGAAATACTTGCAAATGAAATTTGAGACAAGATCTTTGAATGAACAGAATTATGTTTTTCAAATCGTAAAAAAACACGATGAAAATTATTCGATGATGAGAAAATGAATAAAATGATGTTGGACAATAACGCACGAGACTTACTTCAAGTAACCGAGTAATGTTGATCTGCGCCTTCTCAAAAACATCAAACGCTGTAGCCCTCTCGTCTGAGTTACTATCCGCTAGAAGGCTGTACAAATAACCAGATCGATTAAAATCACTGTCACACAGCATACCCTTCCTAGCCTAATAGTAGTTTCGTCTGCACAGACAAAACATATTCCCTTTCAATTGGATAAGCGTAAGCCAAGACTCAATTTTACCGTACATGAACTTGAAAAATGGGATTTTTACTTTTGTGTTCAAAGGTCAGATTTTTTTCACAATAGAAAGTCATATGAAACACATTACACAAGTGGCAAATTACTATCTAGACATAGTTTAAGAAGTAGGTGACTCCATTGACCTCTTCATACACCTTATAACCGACATTGTTTGAACGCAATATGAGCTTATTATTATAGATCAGATCATTAAAAAGTCGAGGCAATCGGTTGAGCAGGCAATACTTGAACGTACATTACCTTTCTGCTGATCTTAGCAGGTAATCCACTCGTTCCGTCGCGTCAGTTCGATAAAAACTATTGACGATACTGTTGTTGGCGGTGGACGTCAATACCCTACGTCCGACTTCCGAGTCAACAAACTGTCGGATGAACTGCAAGTTCTCCGTGTTGTTGAGGAACTGTTCTCTTGCCAGTGGCAACGTGAAGTTTACCCAGTATTGACTCGCGTCCTTGATTTTCGAAACGGAATCGAACGATTGGTTTACGCGATCCATGATGCGACCAACTGCTGGTGAAGTTTTTGGCGAAAATAAAATTTTACCTCTGCAAAAAGTGTGTATTTCATTAGCTGTGAAAAAATCTATGGGGTATGATTTTAATTTTCAATCTTCTCTTCTACTGACTAACGCATAAGTCGAAGTGTCATTTGAATGTTTTTTTTACATATATTATGATATATTGCGTGCAATTGGATTTAGATTCATGTTTTCACTTGCTTTTCTATCTTTCTCTCATATTCCCTCTCTCCCTCCGCATCACTCCCTTTACTCTTATAATTATCATGATTAGAGCATCTATTGTTTCTTTTTCCTTGATTATGACTTATCAATAAGTTTATTAAATGATAATTGTTAATAATAATCACAGTACAGTATTATTGTTTCAGTTTCAGTCATTCAAAAACCTCTATGACAACCAAGTGAATTATGATCAATTAAGAGATGTATGGCTTAACTTGTTGATAAGAAATACCATTAAGTACCATAGTAATAAATAGCTCAGCTAGACTACGGAAGAAGCGGAACAGAATTACACAAGTGAATAATATATGTTTAGATAACTGTAGAAACAATAGTTCAATAAATTCAGAAGTGTCACTTCTGACAGACATAAAAGAGAGACCAAAGTACCGGTATCCGAGTAAAATATATGAGGCAAAATTACCAATCATTTGCACATGTTTTTATTGGATATTACACTTTGCAATAATGAGACTACTTTTACCTTTCATATAAATGCATATTAACATACATGACCTATAACTTGAAAGTCTCATTAAATAGTCATAAAGAATAAATATTTAAATTCTAATTAATATCATTATAATGTCAAGTTACTGGTTGTATAAAGCCATGCTCCACCTTAAGGATCACGCTACAAGACAGAAGTTCCGAATAGAGCTTTACAAAATAACAGATAGGTCTAATAGGTATAAATAAGTTGTAACATAAGTTACTTGATAGTAACCATTATTGGAAAGTAGGACTTGATTTAAAGAATATATTTTTGTGATGGACAATATGAGAAAACCTGTACCCACCTCATTATTTCTCCTATCACTTGCTTCTCCTACAATGTAACATCATCGATCATCATCCATCTCTCATACCGTCCATCCCAAAAATATATTCTTTACTTGATAATAAGTAAAAATACGTGAAGACGTAATACGAACCTGAAGAACGGCTTTATCTGCAGCCAGAGGAACCGAGTTAAAGTGTTCTGTTCGAGTTCTTTGAACATTGCATTGCACTCGGGACTCGCGTCCATATCATTCTCGTAGTCGTTAAACATATTTTGCTTGTTGATTACTTTCAGCTGATCTTTCAGACTGTCAAATCTATAGAAAAAATATCAATATAAATAAAAATTGTGTTTTACTTGGAAAATGCGGGACAAACCTCGTTGATCTCGAACTCTTATGATACAGCCATTGAATATATAATCGTTTAATTGCTTGTAATGCATATTAATTAACCAACTTTACATTTGAGCCAATCAAGTACAGCAACATAGGCTTAACAACAGAGGGAAATAACGGAAGTCTTAACAACAGAGGAAAATAACGGAAGTCCCCTGTCAGGATGGTCAACCATAGTGAGAATCGGACCCCGGTCTCCTGATTGGCAGTTCAGTGTGCTAGCCACTCGACCACTCGTTTCAGAAAAAATGAAGAAACAGAAGATCAGAAAGATGCATTATATGCCTGATAAAAGTACTAAATAGGGATATATTTGCAGCGGCACTTATGTATTGTATTGTATTTTTCAGATGTTATATTACAAATTATATCTAGTATTGTGTTAGAATTGTCAAAAAATTATGGAAAACAATCTATAAACATCATAAATATTAACACACAAATATTAGTTTGTCGACTTACTGATTACTCTGAGCACCCCCGCCTTTGTCTCCTATCTGGCTGATGATATCACCAGCATTGTCACCACAAATGAAATGCTGAGCAAGAATAAAGTTGGAATATACTGTGGAGATGTTCTGCTTCTCCAACGCAGATATTATCGTGCGATAGTTTGTGCCCGCAGACATCGCAGAACTGAAACCGTAATAACGTGGCTACATTTTTATTTTATTCATTCATTTACTTATTTATTTTCCTCTTCTTATGATTAACATCATAATACACAGCAGATTAGCTTACATGGAGCAAATAAGAAATAATCAGAATACAGAAGAAGAATGGTACAAAATGATGATGATGAAATAATGATGATAATAAAATATATAATTAGAATTGGAATAATTATAAATTTATAATAGTGATAGTAATAGTAATGATGGTAATAATAATGGTGATAAAATCAATATCAAAAATAATTATAAACATATCAAGGATAACAATTACACCAATTACAAAAACCAATACAACAACAATTACAATAATAAAAAAGGAAAATATATTACTGAGTGCAAGAAAGAAAGAAATCTTGCGTTTGCACTCGGATACACCATAATACACCATATCGATATAATATATGCCCTCAACTTACCTATTCAAGTGAGATTTCGAAAAAATTCTACTTTACTTGATTGTAAGAACGTTGGTTTCGGGACAATTCTATAACATTTCCTTGGATCATAATTTTATGACATCACACTGTACTTGAATATCATAAGGTAGAGGCCTACTTTTGATGATTTTTATTTTTTTTCTACAGTTGAAATGAACATGTGGATATCTTCTTCTCAGGCATGTTTAGAGCATTGAAATGAATTACGGTTTGATAGAAAAATCAACAGAATAGAGACAAAGAATATAAAAATTGGGAATGACACAAAAATCAAACACAGAAGCACATTTTATCAGTTGAGCATCATATGGTCCTTTCCTTCCTCACAGCAACCTCTGACACTACTATCAATATCACTAGTATAATTTTATTATCTTCATTATCAACGTGACAATAGTTTTCATACGTAACACCCACATCATTAGTAACGAAAAGTTTCATTTTTTCTAAGAAACAAATATTCAAATGAAAAACTAGGGTGCACTCTCGATTTATGTTCCGATTTTTGTTTTTGTTTTGTATTTTCACATTTCAGACATTACTTGTGACGTAACGAACGTTCGGGTCAGTTGGACCACTTGTGAGAAAATCAATGATGACATTTTTAAAAACCCCATAAGATCAAGCTGGGCAGATAAATTTTTGGAAGACATCTCTTCAAAAACATTCAAATTTCAACGGAATGTAAAACCAAAAAAGATACACATTATAACAAACTTTCAATCAAATCAGAGCAGCCGTTTAGAAGAAGATAGGCCTAATTTAATAAATATTTCCTCTTCATCAAATGGATGAAAATAATGGCATTAACCACAATCCTATTTTCAGACGCACTCGTATAAGAAATGTCCAAAAACAGTGTTCATAAATGGTGTGTCATTAAAATTACAATTATAAAAAAAAATGTGTCTCTGAAACGTCACAGAGTGGCAAATCGTGGTTAATGCTATAGCAGAACCATGTTGACAAGATTCACGGCTTTCTACACTTCATGGTTGCCAAGTCAAGGTATAGAGAGTTATTGTGTATACCAGTATTTTATACAAGTCAAGGTGTGTAGAGTTTTCGATTATACTTCATATATGCCTCATCTCGCTCATCTTAGAACGCATAAGCTGCGCTTACCTAATATTTAGCCATACTCTTTTGGAAAGCACTTCCATCATGGTCTATTATGTCATTCATAATTATGTTCATTACGCTCTATTCATTGAATAAAAGTGGCTTACTTGAGGACGTCCTGATAAGACTCGAGAGCTTGCATCTCATCCGCCAATTCCCGAGTCAACCGATTCAACTCTCTCCACTGATCATATTCCAGCGTCCGACCCAGGTTACCTTCTACGTAGCTGAACATCTAGAATAAGGCAACAGGTATTCCATTGTAACACTCAACATATTCTACGAGCAGCTAGCTCTATTTAAATGACTTAATCGGGTGGACGGACGTAATGAAAGAATGATGTAAAGCGTCAGTGAAAGAAAGACATCAAGCAATTAAAAGATGAATATTTAAAATAAATGCTAATTAGTCCTACATGGATATAAAAAAACGAGCTGGTATGAGAAATACGGAATAAATAAAAGGAAAATATGAATTATTGGATGAACGATAGCAAAGACTTCCATCCCAATTTTTCTAGAGCTTTGTCTGTTTGTTTCTTGTTTTTTTTGCTTGTATGCACTGCAACGTTGCTTCAAGGCTTTGTAAACTTGACAATTAGTTTCAACCAAGGCCCGTGTGTTGTACTCGAGTGTATTTCATATAAGTCAAGGTATGTAGAGTTTTCGAGGTAGACTTCATTCAAATATACCGCTCATCTTAATACGCAATTGCTGTGTTGGTCTAGTAGTATACTAGTCACACTCATTTACCAATAATCAATAGGGCTAGACCTTTATGTCAATGATGACAGCTTACTGCCTCTCTCTCTCTCTTTCTCTCTCTCTCTCTCTCTCTCTCTCTTCCTCTCTCTCTATCTATCTCTCTCTCAACCTTCACATTCCAACCTGCACAGTTACTACAGAGCAGCAATCCAATCAATTTATCAAATCACTTCAACAAGTGATGAATTATTCAGTTCAACACACGGACAAACAGACCAGCAAATTTGCATTACGGAATTGTGTGACAGCCATCATGTTGTCCAGAGAGAATAATCAATAATTATGTCAACAAGAAGAGTAGTTTTCATGTGGGCTATAATAACAACTGTGCCTTTTCTAGTTCATTCTGGCACAGATTTACCATGTGAATAAAATTGGTTCAAATGGTTCAAATTTCACAGCCAGATTCACTGCTTTGAGAAAGAAATGACATAAACGTTTTGACGTACTGAAATTTCCATCATGTCTCTTCTACAACACTTCCTAATAATTTAATAATTGGATTAGGAGAGTATGTGCTCTACTCTTGGATCTAGCTCTCTAGTGCCTATAGTTATGAAAGAAATCTAATTCAACCAATAAATAATGATAATTAAAAACTTCTGCTATAAATAAGTATAACAGAATATGATAAATCATATTGAATCAATTCTATACATATAGCTAGTGTTTCAAAACCAAGGGGAACTGAAATTATTATTGAAAATGAAAAAGTAGGACAAGAACTTTTCATCACCAACATCTGATGATAATTTATCACCAATTTTGTAAAACTAATTAGTAATTAGCAACTGTTAAAATAACGTACCTCGTTGCGTATGCCTTCAAACTTGACCTCCTTCCTCGCTTCACGTAATAGGTTGGTTATATTGTTTGACGGCATATTACAAAAAGTATTGATAATAGAATCAAGATCTTTGGGTTTTTCGGTGATAAGGAAATGCATCATAAAGGGTTTGTCACAAAGCACGGATTTTGGATCTTCCCGTAACATCAAAATCTGGCTCTGAAAAATCGAATTAGTAAATTAATTAAAACGACTATCACATACAGAGTAAGCAAGATCTAGTCAGTGTTGGGCAAGTTCGGCTTTGATAGGAACATATTAAAAGTTCAGTTCACGTCAAAAAAAGCAATCTTTAAAAACCTTCAAGGTCGTTTTCGTACCTTTGCAGTTCAAGTTCAAGTCAATTAGCAAAAATTACAAGTCTATTCAGAAGTTTGTTTCTACAAATTATGTGAGACAGATAGGGACAGACAGAATAGGACATATTTTCTTAATACTGTATAGGTTATTTCTCGAGTATAATAGATACGGAAAGAAAATCACAAATAAAATAAATTCAAGATCTTCTATAATATTAATCCAATGTGATCCTGAGGTAATTGTCAAGGTAGACCTAATTCAGTTATATCAGTTCCTTCATCAGCTGATTCTCGTATGTCTCATCAGACAACCATCCTCATTTATTAAAAAAAAAACACCCTCCTCCATTTGGTTAAAAAGATGTATATAAAAACACAGCACACTACTATAAATAAATGCACGACCTTTCTTCAACAATACGCCCACACAGTCTACGACATATGGTTGCCGAAGTAACAACAAAATGTGTTGGTCAAGACAAAACATGTTCATGTATGTCAATATCGTGGCAAGGTCACGACAGGGTAGGGAATTTAATAGCTTCGAAGCTCATAAAGCAAATGTGTGATCGTTGAATGAACCTAGTTTTGCTTGACAATGGCCTGATAATTATATGATGAAAAACCGAACCAGGAATCATATGCATTCGGGCTTTGGCTACAGAGCTAGGTTGGGGAATCTTTTAATGAACGTTCTACTCTGTTGAACAACGGTGAAAAATCGAATGTTCGAAAAGTTCACGTTCCTGACCTAAAGATTCAACACGTTTATCAAAAAGTTCAGAAATATGAACGCAAACACTTTCATTTTGAAATTTCATCACACAACACTAGATCTAGTAACTGGTTTATATTATTAAAATAGTTGGACTTACCAGAGATATATTTTGAATAGCAACCTTAGAGTTATATACAGAATCAACAACATTATCATCTAGTTCAATACTTCCATTTTTCACATATTCTTTCAGAAACTCTGGTTTACTCATAAAGCTGGCAATATTCAACAACCCTAGAAATAATAATTCAAGACATATTAGACGAGTTATTACTGTATATACTGATCTAATAAACTAAAATCACATGAATCAAAATCTTCACTTTCAATCATTTGAATTTAATATAGGCCCTACTCAATTTACTAACTGTCAACTGATTCAAGCACCATGCTACATGATGAACGCCTATCAAAATTATCTACCTGTTAGATTTTGCTGACGATTAGTTACGTTCTGCACAAGGGATGAGAGTTCCTGAATATCTCTGTTAATATTCTGGACCTTTTTCCATCTCTCAACCAACGTATCATTTGTAAACAATAATTCCATGTCATTTGCTAGCTGTTCCAATCTGCAAATAAAAGATCAATAGGTCTTTAAACTAAAGAATACTCAAGACATTACGCGCTATTGGTTTATTACTAATTATAAATACGTGTGGAACAGTTCAATGATGCACCGTTATTAGGAAAATGGAAAGTAACATTAGGGAAATTTGTTATGTATTCTCTTGTTACAGATGAGTGAGTGAGGGGAAAAGAAGTTCAAATGTTGAAACATTTTTTCTTATAAATAAAAACGATTAAATCGAAAAAGTGCTCAATTAATTGGACAATGAAACCAACATAAACTTGATATGCCTTTACGTCAGGAATCAGCTGATGGATAAAAATTGACAGCATTTGACTAACAATTGACAATTGACACATTACAACTGACTAAATTGAAATTGACTAGGCAAAAGTCTGAGCATAACTTGTTATTACCCATGTTTAGCTACGATATGTTATTTTCGTTCCTCGACTAATAGTTAGTGAGTTAGTAATTAGCTAAGATTCGTAAAACTGTCTCTAAGACTGTTTTAGGAGCAGACTTTTTGGTCTGCCTAAAAAATATGATGGGTTGAATATTTTATTGAAAATAATAGTTTCTGTACAAGTGTCTAATTGGTTGATCTGAAATCACAACTGATAAGAAATAATTGTAAAAGTTAACAAAAGTTCAAATTTCAAATTCAAAGTTGACCTCTAATTGGTAGTGGGAAGGTGGTAGCCTAGTCAAGTTGTTTTTAAACAAAGTATTTCGAAACCATTTCACATACAACCATTTAAACGCTCATTAGTAATTAGCTTCAGGTAATATAACAAAGGAAGGGTGATTATTATCAGTTGTTTGTCGAGTTTAAAATTCACATACACTTAATTATAAATATTATTTGTGAAAATTATGTACAGTGCAAGAATAATAGACCTACATCATACTTTGGTTCAATAAACCAATTTACTCTTATTTAACATGATAAAGCAACGCTCGATGTTTCTAATAGGTCAACAACAAATAAAATATAATACAGATATAATAGGTCAACAACAATTATTATAATGGTACACATTTTCAAGTTCACTTTCAATATTTCAATTATATTTGTGATTGTGTTAAACTTCCTGATACCACGCTACTGAAGTAGAACAGTTTACAGTAGTATTTATCTATTTCTACCATGGAATGAAACTAGGACAGGCTAGTAGCTGGAACATTACAATATCCTTCAGATCAGTATAACCTTCAAATATTGATTGCAAATGAACAAGTGTATTGGTTATAAGAGGGCATTTCTGAACTATGATATTAATCTGCTGGCTTAGGAGGCTTGAGAAATATGGATTATTGATGTGAATAATCTATTATTACTCTAATTAATAATGAATAAGCAAAAAGCCCATATAATTACCAAAAAAGTAGATTTCTAGTCATTACATATACCGTATGAAACCAACTAATTATAATGTACTATAAGAATAACTGTCGACATATATGAGGAAATATCACTTCCAAATAAATTAATTTATCTAAATAAGATTAGGATGTGTTCCAGAACTAGGTCTACATTTTAATCATTAATGGCAATTAGGAGTGCAACTTATAAGGTTGATTTTTGATAAGTCTAGAAGATAAATTCTAAGTTGAATGCAATTTGAACAAATTGAACTTTTTTATATAGTTGATTTATCACATTACTTTATACTATTTTGATAAAAAGATGGCATTCAAGTGATTAAAAGCAATTTTTTGGATAAGCAAAGCGAAGGCTTAATTTTACTATACTTTGAAACGAAGATTTTTTGTTCCTTTAGTATTCTAATATGCGCTCCATAGGTCAAATGAATGGCACTTATTTGACGTCACTTGGCATGCACACATGTCATCATTCAAGTCGATTCTGTATAGTTTTGAGATGCAATCGGTTAAACCAATTTGGGGGAGAATAATTTCAAATTTTTTAAAACTCTTCAGAATAACTCAGAACTTGGAAAAATAATTTTCTCCGAATGAATTCATATTTTTACGGAATTCAAATACACGAATCAAACACATAATTCCAAAGTTTTTCATAAATGGGATGAGCCATATTGAAGATGAAAATTATTATGGATTTCATTTTTTATATGAATTAAAGCTATGGGTTTTTCTAAGCTATTCTATTAGGGAGATCAATAAGTAAAAGCTTGACTCATCGCTATTGTTAAGCTGCTATTCTTTTTTTCCCTTTCCCAAATCATATATACAGTGTGTCCGTATATACATAAAGGATACACGGTAATACCACCAGAGAAAGTTACGTATGATAAATAACAATTAATTCGAAAACTTCATTCGATTCACTTATGTGCATCCTAGTAGCATTGTGGTATAATAATATATATAAACATTAATAATAACATAAATTGAAACATACAAACAAGATATGGCATAAGGAATAGTAGAAATAATAGATATTAAAATAATCATTACTAATCAAAACCAAGTTGGCAGATCAGCAGCGATACGGATCTGCGCACATAGATATAGTGTGCATAACTTACATGGTTGATGTATTATAAACAGCTTCGCCATCATCGGTGTCTTTGATTCTTGAATGACAAGTGTTGTTGAAACTACAGAAAAAACTCTGCAAGAATGGCAGTTGGCCTGCTGATGGCATTGCTTTATGTTGGAAATGACCTACAAGAAACAAAATCCACAGATTACTATCAAAACATGAGCATTAGGCCTACTGACTACAAAAACTACAAACTTAACACAAACAAAACTTAACTACAAAAGTATTGTAACATTATTGTTGGTATTTGTATTATTAGGTATCCCGTATCGGTATTATTTTGATGGTCAGAGAAAATAATACTGAATTGACTTTGTAAAATTGTATTTGTTTGTAAATAGCACATTTTTGCTAATAAACTAATTACTAACTAGTACTTATATGGTCATATATTTTTGATCCATTGTACGCTCTCAACAAGTATCATTTTATTTTATTTTTATTATCAACTCTTACAGTTGCACAAAAATGCAACGTGGCAAGTTCCCTACCCTTGATCACGACGGTTTGCCCGCCCCCTAACCTTCTGCAGGAATTGTTTTACCCTTATTTCATCCCCCTATGGTGCCAGGGCCCTTATTCTATAACAGTAAACGAAATGGATGCGTGGCGAAAGTGTCAGAGCCCATATGATACACCGTGTTAAAGTATACGAAATAGTTTGGACAAATCGAAGATGGCCTGATTTCGTTTCGTTTTAGAGTTATAGAATAACCCTCCAGAGGCACAATTCCTCACTTCTTCGTTGAATTTTGTAAAAGATTTAATATTAGTAATAGTTTCATTTATTCATTAACCCTTTTAGCCTTAAAAGGATCCATTTCAATTTTTAGAAACCATTTATATAATTTGAATTAATTCAGTGTGTGGCCATTTTTTTCTCATATTATGTGCATTTTCTTATTTTTTACTATTCTTTTTTTAAATAATTAATTAATCAACTACAAAATATATTTTTTTTCTTGAATTTCCTCAATATTATTATTATTTTTCTGTACCATTCACTAATTTGTTATATTCGTTGTTATTGTTCTTTATTCTGTGTCTGTAGACAACCTTCATTAAAAGGCAGAGTCTTTATTTTAAATTAATAAAGAATTTATATATAAGGATAAATGTAGAATAAAAAGCTGCAAAGAAAACACAACAAAGATGCAAATTCATTGAATGTATCAAATTCAGGGTGGTAATTCTCAAGTTGTGAATGATTTCAAATTACAATATGCATGGTCACAGCAAGATAACAAAATTAATGTACATCACTAAAATCACAAATCACAAGACATTTTTTAAAAAGTAAAATAATGTTCAGTTTTACAAATGATACATTTTTATCATCAGATTAACTTGTTACCAATCTATTTTTGTAACTTTTTATGAATATGGAGGCCTATATAATATATTTGTGACACAAATGATTTCTGTGAAACATGTTGGTTGGATATAGTAGGTCTACAAAAATGGAATCAAATCTATTCATAATAATTCCTGGTGAATTCCATCATCTATATAGATGACAGAATTGAGTAAAAATTTTAGTATCAAAACTTTCACAAAAAACGTACATTCGCTGACGTATGCTTTCAGACCTCTGAAACGGACCCACATGAGAATTGCAAAGAGGAATAAAGGCCATATCAACTCCACCAGACATCGCACCTGTAAATAGAAGGCAAAGTAGGCTCACTGGTAATATTATTCCCAACACACATGTGCATCGTTTCCAAATATTTTATAAAGTAAAAATATATAAAGTAAAAATATAACCTGTAGGCCTAACTAAAAGCAAAACTGAAAGAAAATTAACCTACATGACTAAAATCATAAGACATTTTCAAAAAAGTAAAATAAGGTTCAGTTTTACAAGTAAATGGGGATTAAAAAATATTAATCTGCAGTTTTGATAAACCAAGTGAAGAACTGAATATCTCAAAGTAGAAAACAGTAGGCCTATAGATACACCTAAACCTACAGTAAAGTATTATGAAATATGCATTTTATATTCAGATATTTATATAGGCCTTCATTTCTTTTATCTAGAAAATTATACAATGTCGAACTATGTCACTTTGAAGGCTACAGGCACAGCAACAGAGAAATGATTTTATCTATATTTATATGGGCTCCTAGAATCAAATATATCAATAGGCCTTGACTCTTAAGAATTCTTAGGGCTCTTAAAAAGCAGGGGCGATAAAAGATTTTCTCAAACCTGGTGGTAACGTGTGCAACTACTAGAGCATTTGACGTCAACTGAAATATGCAAACGTTTCTAACTGGCCTAAAGAGAATACTTGTCCATTATTTTTATCAAACTTTTCAGCCTCCTTAATGCTAAATTATCTACATTTTCAGTTTATAGGGCCTATTCAAAGTTTTACTGCACATCATAACTCACACATACAATTTAGTAGTAATTCCTTAGTGAAATCCGTAATGCACGCTTTGCCGCTACAATAATTGGTAGAATATCAGTAACAAATTATATACAGAGGACTGTGGAATATCCACAGATCGGTTGCAGCATGGTTACAGACATGACTAGTTTCATATCCCTCAAAAAAGTGATGGTCAGTGCTTCAGTCATTGAGTTTATACACTTTATAGTTAATAGTTTATTAATTTTAATTTTACTAGTTTATTAATAGTTTATAGTTTTATCAATTTATAAAGTTTTAAAGTTTATAAAATGTATACCGGTGCCAGTACTTTTTTAAATTAAAATTTAAGCGTATCTTTAGCCTAGTTTATGACGAATCCTATATTGGTGCATTGTTTTAATCTATGACTACCAATAATGTTGATCAAATGTAACATAAAAAAATTTAAAGTACATAAATAAAATTTGACACTATAAACTGTAAACAAACTATAAATTATAAACTCAACGCTTTCATTTACAGTATAAAACCAGGCATCTATAGCTTCCTTCCTCTATGCTAGTAGCTCATGGTTAGGCATTGAGTTCCTGGATCATCTAGGCCTAGAAATCACTAGTTAGGCCTACTTGCAGGGTCCTAGCCCTAAGTCCAAGAAAGGAGACCATGCATGCATGTCTTCCATAGCAATTAGTGTAAAAGAATATCAATGGCCTTGAGGATATATATTAGCAATTAGCGTCCAATAGAAACTAAATCTCATAATACATTTCTTCGAGTTATATGCCTCATCCCACAGGAATTGGCTTCTTGATAATTAAGACCTTGACCTAACCAATCCTAGGTCTAGCCTAGGCTCGATTGGAGCCTCGGCCCTGGGCCTACCTTTTGTCTCCTTCTCAGGGTGAAATTCTTCCACACCAAAAGTTTTAATTGCAGAAAGAAACCCATGACTTTGTAGCCACTCAATTTTGAATTTAACAGCTTTAGGGCGAAAAACTAGACACGCGTATCACATTTTTACTTGCGGCCTGTTGAAGGTTGAATGAATACAAACAATTTAGTTATGTAATACTCGCCATTTAAATTTTGACAGTCAGTCAGCGGGTAATTACGTTGGTAGCAAGGTTAAATGACAGCTGTGTTCTTGTTGGTTCTCGGCTCCGCAGTTGGTATCAATGAATTGCATGCATTGCGCTCTGGTAACAAGAACATAAACTTATTGTACGGACGAATTTTTGAACTGAAGTTTATTCTCCAAACAATCTTATTTTTATTGTAATGCAGCATGGGCTCAAGGTATGATTGTTACATTATGATTTATATTTTTACGAGTTACTTTCTTTCCTATCCACACTATCTCTATCCATATTTAACTCTTCTACTTTCAACGATTTAATTTTAAATTTATTTTAATATACCAATAATATCCATTGTAAATTCATGGAGTTGAATTGGGAAATTCATGATTATTGGAGTCTTTGAGGATTGGATAAGCGGATAACAGGTATTATTATGATGTCCAATGATTCAACATACAAATCTCTCCCCTATAAACATTTATTTCACATTATCACATAAAAATAAATATTTTTGCAGTATCATTTTTTAAGATTAAAATGATTGTCACATATTTAAGCGATTGGAGCAATAGGTAAATGATCTCCACTTGGCCTGAATCCCTTGTCATCAGCAACATATGTCAGCTTGATGGCCTTTCCTTCGGGAGATGTATATGCAATAACTCCTTTCTTGACCAGAACGTATCCCTTACCATCGGCTGAGGGTACCAGCATGCCGGTTTCTGTGATAGCTGTGCCATCACCTGACAAGTAGCTAAATAAAAGCAACAACAATAATGTTAGTGGAACTGGAATAATAATACGAATTTTATTACAAAATCATACTGAGATAGTTGAATTGATAGTTTATAATAAGATGGTTATATCATTGGGATGATAGCAAACACGTACAAACCTAGTAGCAAAGCTGCTTTTCATTCAATTGTAATTTATAATTTAAATGAAAGAGATGCTAGAATTAATGTGATAATTGAATACATTTTAAAGAAATTATAATAATTGGTTGGTTTCGGATCTCCACCGAGTAAATCACCATTTGTGACTAAATAACCATTGTTATCTAGTCCTACATGAAGAAAACTTGCTTTTTAAAATATATTTATTAGTTATACCTGTTTTCGTAAATTCCTCCATCCCCGCGCACGTCACTACGCTTCAAGATGGGAATAATTTCAACAGCAACAGCAACGCTGATCAAAGCGAACAAAACAATCTGAAATACCACAAAGAAACAAAATATGGTGAAACAGTCATATGACCTTGAAAAATTAATATGTATAGTTATATTTAATTTCATAACTAACTATCAAATCAACTCAAATTTATATCAATTTCATTGTATACATTTCTCTATGAGGTAGAATTATCAGTCCAGATTTTAATTTTATGACAAATTATTACTTATTATTTATTTATTAGTGTTTTTATACAGTGGGAATAATACACTGTATACAGGTACTGAGAATAGAGCGGAAGCTCCGTAACAATATGTGCCTCCCTATCTGCATAATAATATAAATTAGAACAAAAATTATAATAGCAAATCGAATTGAAATTATAATAACTAAATATGAAATGTAAATGCCTAACATAATCCCTAATCTAACGTCTTAACATCTTAACAACTTAAATTGCTTTCGGAAATTATAAACCCAAACATTATAATAGCAAACCGGATCTGTATAATCTACGACTATTGTCCTAGGTATAATCAATTATCTTTCGTATAAATAACCACCAATCAATGAATTGTTTTTCCATCTTAAGAAATCAATATATCATATAATTAGTCACTTACCAGCTTCATCTTGTTAGGTAGTAGATTCTTCAAACTGAAAGACCTAAGATTGAATGTACTCATACTGAATATTCAAACGTCTTTTATACCTAAAAGTCTAAGTACATCAACTGTACTATTTTTGTTATCGAAAGCAAAACCAGAAATAGGCACAATTGAATTTACATTATCGACGAGCAATAATAACATTCTTGTATAAATACTTGATAGCTGTTGGGAATGTAGTTTTAAAAGCATAGAATAATAACATCTATATTCTATATAATTTATTATTGGTTTTGGAGTGATGATGACGCCTCGAAGCTATTTCAAGATAAATTTAAATGTTCAAATGAATAACAGAATTTGAAATTTTCTGTACGAAAGTTATTGAAATCATTTGGAGAAGACAGCAAGAAATTTGGAAAAATAAATAAGAATCGGAAATGAGCAATTAAAACACTCGATTATGAATTTTCGGATTAAATTCATACAGGATGATTCCGAATGAAGTTTCGTTTTCTATTGCTTAAAAATGTACGTGGTTTGAGTGTAATTTGATTATAAAGTTGATATTCAACTAGTTTTTGAATTGGGTGTCTTACAAGCATTACTTGTACTTAATTGTGTATTTAATAACTCCATCAACAATATAATTTTTTTACATTGGAGTCGGTGATTCTCAAATAAATTGATTAGAAGATGAATAATAAAATTAGGAAGATTATTATTATTATTAACTCTTACAATTGCGCAAAAATGCACGGTGGCAAGTTCCCTACCCTTGATCACGACGGTTTGCCCGCCTCCCTAACCTTCTGCCGGAATTGTTTTACTCTTATATCGTCCCCCTCAAAAACACTTCTACCAAGTTCATTCCAGATTGTACAATAAAATATATAGGCCTACTCTAACGTATCGATAAGATCATAATTTTATATCAGTGTACTAGTACACGATTAACCAGTGAAAATAAGTGACAAATAAAATAGATAAATAGAGTCATTGAATCATGAAATGAATAATGAAAAAAAATAAGTGGCCCATGGGGGGATCGAACCCACGACCTTCGCGTTATTAGCACGACGCTCTAACCAACTGAGCTAATGGGCCAGTGTGGCGTCAGTGAGTAAATTGTTCAACTAGACCTTAGCAAGTATGAACTCGATTAGGATAATACAAAGCATTGTTACAGTGTAAGTAACAATTGTATTATTGTTATAAATATTAGTTATGATTATCACTCAGTAATGCATAGACAAATATTGGGCTGATACTAATATAAATACTAGGAAACTGTAGCATTTGGCTTGTTTTATAATGATGAAACAAGCCAAATGCTACATTTTCCCAAGTATTATATATTAGTATCAACGGAATGGTACATGTTTATGGCATATTCAAGTAAAAATTGTAAATACACACCTTGATTATGAAAATATAGTAATTGCATTCCCGTTTCAATCGTTTTACAATCTAATTGGTTTTATCTGTTGATCTTCATAGCTTTAATTGATGTAAATAAATTACTTTCAGTTTTTTCATTAAAACTGCTTATCAGATTCATATAAAACTTTGGACCCCCATATAACTCAACTGTTGATGGGGTCGTTAAGCAAACAATAATCAAAACTTTGGAATAATCCATATTACAGTCATTCTTATACTTAAATTCCTTCAAATTTTCAATATATTAAATACAATAATCTCCTGAGGGCTATTCTTATTAAGCTTTAAAAAATGTTTCTTCAATGTAATACAACCGATTGCGCCTATAAACTATAGGCATCGAGTTGGAGATGGAGTAAATTCACAAGTTTCATAAAAAAATTTCATTTTGTATGATCTGTAGACCACATAATATAATATTTTTTCAAGTATGGTAAACTGCTTACGCTCATCCAATGAAAGAATGGCCTGATAGATTCCTAAGAGATATGGCATGAAATGAAAATATTTTTTTGATCTCGTAAATATTTAAGAACGAAAAAAAACATATTACACAGCCTCCCTCGATAGCTCGTTCAGCTGAGGCACCGCTCCAGAAACCGAAGTCACCGCTGGGCGTGGGTTCGAGTCCCGCATAAGGCATGGGTTTTTGTAAACGTCTTTTCACTAATTATCAATTCATCGTTTCATAAGCACCCGGTCATTTGTACCCCCGTATAATCTAGCTGTTGGTGGGGTCGTTAACAATATTCAACAAAAATATTACAGACAAATTAATAGAGTCTATATTAAACAATTAATTATTATTCAAATCATATAGAATATTTTAGAGAAGAAAAATCAAGAAATAAACACTGAAACAAAATACTTATTTCTCATTCTAGCTATACACTTGCAGCTAGCAATAAATAAATCGAATTGTCAAAATGTAAAATGAATGTGAATAGAAGGTTCAGTGAGACAGGATTGAGATGTAGATTTTATGGAAATGTGTTTGTATAAAGTATAAACATACTACAGTATTTAACTGTAGCTTTTCTACTTGGTAGTTCACTTGATTGAATCAAAATACATTTTATTTTCATAAATCAATGAACAATGAAATTATCGGGATATATAAAAAGGAGAACATCAGTATATTTATAGCTAATATACACAGTACTTAGACACTATGTGGATCACAATCAGCTCATTAGAAATGTGCAGTTAATCTCTCAATGTCTGTCAAATCGTCAATAATCTCGTCGACCTTGGTTCCTATTTTCTTGGCAACTTCCTGTTTCTCGGGCGTAGGTAATCCGAGAAAGATCCACACTAGTTCACCATCGATGACACCTCGAGCAGGATTACCAAGCAGCTTTGATTTACTTTTGTAGGTTCTAGAAGAAAGTGACATATGATTTGACAAAGGCTAACAATACAATACATTTGATTTGATGCCTTAACAATTGACCAACTGCATTGACCAACAACTGTATTTAGTTGTTTACTAAATACTACAGAGAGAAATATAGAGTACAGTACTAATGCAGTATACTAATGCAGTAGTATATGCACCTATATTGGCAATTTATTTATTCATATTTTGTATTTTCCTAACGCCACCTTCATGTCTTGTCTAGCACGCGCCTTCTAATTTAGGTGTTGTTTACAAACGAACATGACACTCCTGATACAGTGCTCCTTTAATCAATCGGTGAACCTGCCCGTGAAAGGCTGTGGGGTAGTAGGCAAGCCTACTAATTGTAGGCCTACTTAAATCAAGTTTTTTATAAAGATTCAAGTGTGCAACAACTGGTTTTAAGTAAGTTCGCAAATCCCGAACCGTCTGTACTGCTATTCCTGTACAATGATAATATATATAAAATAGGAAATTCAGTTATGGTAGTTATGGTAGCTTTAGTTAGTTATGGTAGCTAGATCCAAACTGTTATACATATATATTATATGATATGCTATAACTAACCAAGCTAGCAAGCTAGCACACAAACAGTAGCCCTCATTTCAAAGCTCAAGTTCACTATAAAATTTTACAAAATTACCTGAATGCCTTCGGATTTAAGCCGCATAAATGGGGTATATGGTTAACGAGGACATTCTGCAACATTAGCAAACGGCGATACGTTTTCTCTGGCACAGGCAACAGGTAGCCTAGTCCACCATCAAGTGTAGCTGTAACACATTTAAGATGAACAATATTCAAACTTTCCACTTACTTTTACTTATGATGCTTTGCACTTCTACAAACCAGTAGAATTGGAGAAGAGAAAAAAATTACTGGTTCTGGATTCTTCCAAACTTTCCTAGGTTTTAAAAAAATGATGGCCAATCGTAATTTATAGCATCCTATGTTGAACATAGATGTCAAGAATTGAAGAAATATAAAAAGTATATTACAGTAGGCCTATTATGCATTCTAAACATCTGAGATACATAATAAAGCTCTCACCAAACATTGTGACATGCCTCTTGTCGGCACCCATCAAGTGTTTCTGATTCAACGTAGACTCGTTCATTTTACACCGAATGCGGAAAAAGGTGTTGACGTGTTGGCCCAAATGGAAATCTGCTTTTCTCAGAAGGCGCTGACCTGCAATTAACCAATTAGAATAAAAGGTGGATTATATATTTTTATAAATTATTGTTACTGCTGCCTGTAGGTGTATGATATTTTATATAAGACCCAACACCAATATCTCAAGCTAAATAAAACATCAATTGCCAATTGGTGATGGACGATATGAGAGATGAATGATAGATAATGATACAGAGCTAAGAGAAGTTAACAGTAGTACTGAGTTCTCTTACTCATCCATCATTCATCTCTCATATCGTCCATCACCAATTGATATTCTTTAAATCAACCCTACGTTCCAATGATGTTAAGCTAAATCAAGTTCAGGATGCCGGTTAGATATATACTGAAATAGATATCGATGATATTTTACAGTTCAATATTATTATACTACATGATGACGTGACCAAATCACGCCCAATAACTCACTAAATTAGATTGAGTGGTTCTCCTGAGAAGGCACTTACCTCCGTAAGATTCCCTGGACTCTGGCTGGTACATATATAGAACAAGATTCTTCTCGCTGTCAGTTACAAGAAAGCCCATCTGACTGTTATCCAGCAGGAATTCACAGGTGTACACCTCAGATGGTCGGAAATCCTTTAAAAATAGTTTAAGAAATTAGAATACGAATACCGGAACAAAAAACAAAAAACACTCAAGACACGTTGAATAATCTAGTAGAACATCCGTACCGTAGTAAGTAGGCCTACTGTATTTTGGCAATACACTTACTACCTTGTCAAGCTACATTTTTTAATCCCACCCATATGCTCCCTCATTTTAAATTGGTTTCTAAATTGGAAATTTAAATTGGTACGTTTTTCACTTCAGTAAGTTTCTTAGTCTGGTCCCATACTAAAGATGTTGTTCTGCAGACCTTAACAAATAAGTAAGATGCTAGTTTTTCCAATCATCAATACTGACAATACAATAACACTGTGTAGGCATACATTAACTGCAACACAGACCAACTGATGAATATCAATATCAGCAACACTAAATAAGCCCAGTATTACCAAGTCTAGTTTTTTGTGAAAACAAATTCGAGCATTTGTAAAAATTAAAAAAAAAAAAATAGCTGTGAACTACCACGGATAAAAATACTACAAATTATAAAAATATCAATCAAAGAGGAAAATCCAATTACTTGAAAAAAATAATGGATAATGATGACAGGGTGATTGAACAACATACCCTGCTGACCAGTGACAATGTGCGATACTCTTCCTGAAACCGAAGCAAGCTGATTGACTTGTACACGTCGGCTACAAGAATGAGACTCTTGATACTCAACAGCTGATGGATGTAGATATTGGTATCGATGAACGCAACACCGACCAGATCGTTGTCTTTCAGTTGCCAAATATAGATCTGCAAAAGCAAGTACAAACATGGTAAATGAGAGTTCTAATTTTTAGCAGGTTTATGAAAAATTCTCAATAAAATTCAAGCTAACCTTTTGTCCGACGGCTGATACGAGAAATCCGAGACAGTGCGTAATGGCAGTGACAGGTCCTTTCTGCTCCTTAGCATAGATAACTTTGAACCGATTCTTTGTCAGCGGCTGGCCGGGTTCAGGAACAACCTCAATTATATCGTAGATGAGAATCTAGAAAGATTTGCTATGTTAGATCGTTTTACTATATTTTCACATTATTATTGTGTATGATTTGCGTTGGCGTTGGTATGGAAGTGGTGATGAAAGCCATGTATATAAGGTGGGGATGGATTTGGATGTTTTGGCTTTCTACATCTCAAGTCTTTACACCGATGTGTACAATAAAAACGTACTCTGCCCCTACTCGTGACATCTTCGATCGTTTTACTATGTTTTCTCATCTCATAAATTATAGTTTGTGCTGGTATTTCGTTTTCTACGTCTTACGTCTTTAGACCGACGTGAACAATAAAAACTTACTCTGCCCCTACTCGTGATATCTTCGCCGTAATTGTAGTTAGTGCCGACAGCAATGTAACCCTTGAGACCGCTCCTCGTACCTTCGTAAGCCAAGCTCACGTTCTTCAGGCATGTTACGTGTTCCCAATCCTCCAGTTCCATCTTCGTGTTGGGTATCACCTGGAAACACACAATTTCAAAAACTTATGATTGAACTTATATACAATTTTTATGACGATTGATTTCGCTCAATTTTAAACAAAACATTTTGAAAAGAATATCACCAAAAATGTTAATACGGTACCTTAATAATTTTCAGAAAAAAATCATTTGAAAGTTGACATTTCTTGGATAGAAAAAAAGTGGAAAAATACTAGTGACCTCTGGTCTGAGTAGGTTATATAACTTATATTATATTATTATGTAAAATCTATTCATGCAGTTCAATTACAAGTTGACCATTTTACAAAAATAGCAGTAAATTGTTTGGTATTTCATCTAAATGACTTATATTTACTGTAGGCAGGAAAAGGTATACTGAGCTAGCTACGTCAAACAATCAGGTATGTAGCCAACTGGTTACCTCCCACGACACAGGCGAGAAGAGAAGAATGCTGAACCGTTCTTGAGGCGGATAAGGAAACCTATCGTCTCTCTCTTCTACAGTCAGCTCTTTGTCTTCCCCGTTGAACTTGTAGTACTGGTTGGTAGGTTCGGCCAGACTCGTCACTACGCAGTACGTCTTGCTCTCGAGATGGTACGTCGCAAAATGCGGAGTACATCGTAGTGGCACTTTCCTGACCGGCCACGGTGCATCGTACGACAAGTGAGTCGGGAGGACACAGATTCGCAGCTCTTCCTGGAAACATTCAGTGTATTACACTTTTATGCCTCATTACACAATTGTTTTCAATTCAAAAGTATAGTTGTGCCAACGAAAGAAGAAAGTCGTCTACCAATATAACAGACACGAATATCATTGTTATATTTGTTTACTTGCGGTAATTTCAGAGTATTACCGTATTACTTTTCTGGATGAGATCTACGATAAGAAACGCTTCTGCTTGCAACGAGATTATGTAATTAGGCTACCGAAGATTTTTAAATTATCACAGTAGACAACCTTCTTTAGTGAATACATGCATGTATACATATCACTTATCATACCACGTATTACTGTGATGATTATCGTTTGGTTATCGACTTATCGTTGACCCAACACACACCTAGGTTATTTGCGGGTACCAACGACTTGATAAGATGAATGATTACAGAAATCTATACGCAGGACTCGGACCCACGCCCAACTTGACTTCAGTTTCAAAGTCTGGCTCCATATACTACATTTCATTTATTTCATTTCATTTAATTATTCATCCAATTAGATCGTTACGTAAGATTATATATACAATATATGGTATACAATATATGTATACATCACTCTTGATGCCCCATGAATTTCACATTTATAACTCTTTATTTCTGTTACTCACTATCAATCATTTATCACTCATCTTCAATCACAGTTACGAAATCTTGTGCTTTCTGGTACCTGACTACGTATTACATGCTAGTACTTAGCCAGATGAGATGAAAGAATATTCCAGACTGACCTTTTTGTTGAAGTACAAGAAGCCTTGCGGACAGTTGACATTTTGGAACGGGGCGAAGCAGGTGACTGCACCGTCAATGCTCATGGGGTGAGTTCGTAGTTCACCGCGTGACGTGAGAAAGACCCAATGAGGGTACGGACCACAGATGAATACCTAGTTTAACAACGGTTCATAACAAACATGAGCTTGAAAAAGGACACATTGGTAATCATATTAGATGAGGGTTTCAACGACCTCAACAACAGCTGGGCCATTTAATATTTTACATACCCCGTTATATCCGGCTATGTCACTGAAGTATCGTAGTTGGCAAACTCTGCTATCAACACTTTGTAGTTTCTCTTTTTGTCTGTGCAGAAATAAATTAGAACATTAATCAAAACATCTACAACATATTTGACTGGATTCATTGGAGGTCGAAAATTAAATGAAATATTACCTCGCTCTTCTTTCTCGTATGAGAATGGTGTTGTTCTGAAGCTTGCGGAATCTGATCTTTAGAGCGCCGCGGGGATAGCGGAAGACTTGGTACATGTGAAGTTCGTCGTCTAGCCGTGCTAAGAGTAAAGGACGACTACCATGGTGGCCAAGCGGCACCATCAAGATTTCGTGAACCTGTCAAGTACCAAAAATGCATTTATGAGATGAAATAGATGGGATCAATACCATTTAATATGAATTATAATGAATACAGAGTTCAAATTTGTAACACAAAAAGAAAGAAGCAGCAAGGTCTTCAAATACTGTGACTACAGATAGATTTAGGCGGCCATTTTTTTGGTTTCCTGCAAGTCACAGGTAGCAATACGGGTATAGTACTTTTCTGGATGAGGTTTACGATAAGAAACGCTTCTGCTTGCAATGAGATCATGACGTCAGGTTATTCAATATTTACCATTGCTTCCGAGGACGGCGCTTCAGGTTCACCAAAAGTGTTTGGCACAACAGTTGGCACTGCGCCCAACGTATCGAATAGTACACGATGACCTTGCCCAAAGTTACGCACGAGATAGCTCAGTTTCATGTCAGGCAACGAGTAGATTTCAAAATTGCCGTTCTCACGAGTCAAAAGCAACCAGAACGTAGGTTTCACTTCTTGTAAATATGCGTGCCACCTGGTTATAGAAGAAAGATTCAACCTTTTTATCTTGCAAAATAAGTAGCTCTTGATAAATTACTAGTGGCATGAGTAGGCCCTACAAGCACTGGAAATTGTACTTGAAAGTAGGTATAGAGACCAGATTTTCAACACTTTCCACCTTACTGGTCATATTCATTTCATACTGGCTGACTCCACAGGTCCTATTCTATTCCTATTAGGTACTCTGTTACTTTCCCTAGTCCACAGACCTACTTCCACGATCAGATAAATCATCCTCCCATCACTTACACGTTACAAATATTATCAAAATCAAAATAATCTATAGGACTAAAACTTATTTATTTCCACATTCCTGAATGAGGAGGTACATGTGTCACAGTCTTGAACATCACTAAAACATGTACATCAAATGAAGGCAGTCCTCTTTACTAGTTTTGATATTTCTATTTACATGATTACCATCTCTTCATAATTTTGTTAAAGGTTAACTACTTCCAAATTTAACTATGAGTTGCACCTGATTCATAGATGGGATTGCTGTAGTTTCTTTTAAACCACATCTCGAAATTGAATGTCGGCCAGGTCCAAAATACGACCTCAAAGGGTTAATGTTAATGATTTGAAGTCTATCAATGGGAACTGAAAAGAAGTTCACTGAAAAGTTGGTTAACAGTCCAAATGAGTACAACCAACTTACCAAGGAGCATTTTTATTGCTAGATTCCATGTCAGCAGCCGGCTCAGGGACAAGTGGCGTAGTGAATAGGGGAACGTCAGCTTCTCCATAAAGCAATTCATCTTCGTCGTCCACCTCTCTGACAAGCGAAAAATACAGAAAATTTTCATTCAACTAATAATGAGACATTTCATCACTGACATATATCACAACTAACTATATATAGGCCCTAAGAGATTGAGAGTTTCATGATGAAACATAAAACCATTGCTTTAGAAACAAGTAGACTGACAGATATGTTACCGTACCTCTTTACGTCCGTTGGTTCACTTTTGACCTGAACGTTCGGAGCTTCTGATTGGTCGTCGGACAGTTTCGATGAAAATAGACCGCTTACGTCACGATATGCACATAACGTATGAATCTGTGGTGCCTGTAACACACCCAAATCGTTTTACAAACTTTATGATTTTTTATGGTTAGAAGAAACTCTTTTTATTTCTTTTCAAATTGTCTATTATTTTAAAATTATATAACGTTTGATTTCAAAAAATCCCTCTAAAAATAATGGTATTCAACAGTGAACTCGAGTGAAGAGAAAAATTACCAAGTTGAGGATCGGCTTCGTAACGCTCAGTCTTCCCTGTCCGCGGAACTCTTTCAGCGTTAGTACTATAACCTGTCCGTCCTCGCTGAGGATAACAACGTGCGGATCAGCTGACGACGCATGAACAATCGGATAGCCTAGGTCGAGCGGTATGTGCTGGATCTGCTCTAATCCCTCTAGCAGTCTCACACCCATCTTGCACACCTATGCGATCATAGAACAAACGTTACCACCAACGAATATAAGTCGAATTATCAAGAATGGACTGTATTAAGGACTGTATAGCTGATTTAGCAGACTTACCTGTACAATGTACTTATTGTAACCAATATTTCCAGCGAATACGGTAGGGCCTTGTGTGCTAAAGCCCGATTTATCAACTTCGTTGATTTCCAAACCAGTTTGGAGAACCTGAGAAACAAGATAAGTTTGGCAATGATTGATGAACAATAATAATCATAGTAATCATAATAATAATCAAGAACAATCATAGTAGGTGCGAGCTTGGATTATAGTCATCGTACCAATGGATAGGCAACAGCGTTCCAGAGCTGTGCAACCCGCAATTTATTTCCGCAGTATAAATTACACTAGTTTGTTCTATATTCCACTGCGCATTCAACGTCTAGTTGAAATTATAAATTATATAACCTTTTCATGCATAAAACAAAAAAGCAAATATAGTCCCTACGTGTTCACGTAATTTTTTCACTTCTGTCTACATCGAAGTCTTCTTTGCTAAACATATCTCCCACAAATCCAACGGAAAAAACAGTACCGTACAGTAGGCAACCAAGTGAATGTTGAGGATCCGGTTCATCCAATTCATAGTATAATTTGAACTTCAATCACCACGCAAAACTGAAAGATCAACAATTCACCCTCACGTTTCATTGCTCTGGAGAGAGTCTGCATTAGGAATGATCAAGAGTTGCGTATCCACTATCCATATACTGTTTAGCAATAATCCAAGGTGCAAGGTAGCATTCTCATAAAATTCTCACACGTAAAAACTTTTTAGTTTTTACAGAGACATGTTATCCATTTCTTAATTTCAAGATATTTATACTACTAATTTTGTAATTAAAAATCTCTTGAAGAAATTTCTATTTTTTACATAAGTTTTTGAGAAATATGAACTTCCGTAATATTAACAATCGGATTAATACCGCATCTGGTATCTGCCAATTAATGTAATTAATATTAGGCTTCATATATATTCATTATTTAATATCTATAAAATGTCGCAATATATCAGATACATTACAAATTCTTACTGGTAACTAATACAGTAATACTTGATCATAGGACTACTTCTATAATCACGAAAGAGGAGAGAAATGATCATATACTACTAACCATAGTCGAATCAGATTGGCTAAGAATCATGAATGCATGATTTGACTCATGCTCCGATTCTGTAAGGTCAACGATTTCACTCTTGGCACCGACAACAGTCCACATGTCGACACAACCGGGAAGCTCAAATGTTGTTACAACCTAATTACAGACACAACAAAACAATGATAATATGTAGGCCCTAATCTTTTGTAATAAGACCTTTGTATGCATTATAAATAACGTTTGTGCAGATCTAAAGAATGATTGTATAAATTACAGACTAAGGTAGATCCTAAACCCTAATCTGGTATTGTTATGATTTTATGAACTATACATACAAAAAGAGAATCCTCATTTAGTGATTGCACAATGACCCCACAACAGTGAAATTATTTTGGGCACGGATGATAGATGAATGATGTTTATAAAAATCCTTGGCTTATGTGGGTCTCGAACCGAAGCCTAACTTGCGAAACACCTATCCTCAAGGCATTATATTATACTTTATACGTCATATTTTGTCAATTTAAAATTCATTATAATTCCAAAAGTACAATAATAAGTTTTGAAATCAGTTCACTTAATAATACTGGTACACTAGGTGAACATATTTTGATAATTAATAATTTTGAATAATTTTGAATTAAGCCTAGATAAGATTTTTTTGTACAGGCATACTAGTATGGAAGGTTAGCCAGTCAAGCCAACTACACAGCAATAAATCCAATTATATTACCTGAGGTCTCAGAGATCTTTGTAGTACGCAAAGTGCTCCATTTTTACCATATCCTGATGTCGTAAACAATTCAATGTCCGGATCTTGATTGTTAGAAAACTCTTCCGACAGAAACGCAGGTTCTCCCATGGAGATATTCCCACAAGGGCCAATATTGAGCAGACTGTCACACACCTAATAAAAACAGCATTTCTCAATGAAAATAATATTTGAGATATTCTTTTACACTCTTGTTAACTTGAATATTATTGGTAAAAAATAAAACAAAAACAGCTTGATACTAGGCTTACCTTACTTTTTTAATTATCATCTCATTTCATAGTTTTTTAATGGGTAAATAATCAGAATACACAACAGGAGTCATTCAACTTTCCTGAATTATGTTTACTATTTTATTTATATTAGAAATTTATATTTTGTTTCTCATTCTATTATTATTTTATCACTCTTTCAAATATTTTACTATGGTTATTTTTTATATTTGAATTAATTGATTTCTGTTCTGTGTTTTCTTAGCAATCTTAGAGAATTCTAACAGAATTTTCTTCTTCATTAAAGATATATATATATACGTATATATATATATATATATATACGGTACCTCAAAAATGTAGGATGCTATTTGCACCGAGGTTTTGGCTTCGCTACCGTATACTTCGAGTTCGTCAAGATCTCTTATATCGGCCACATCTGAAGCCATCCAGTCTCCGAGTGTGTCCAACCGCTTCTTTTTAGATGGTTCAGCTTCCGTCGGTTTCGCTGCCTCTACCACTTTCGGAGCGTATGTTTTCTCTTCTAAAGTAAACAGTGTACTCTGCTCTTTCTCGAAGAAACGAAGCAATAAAGAGTTACCGAGTCTCGATCCCAGGAACAAATAGTTATCTTGACTTAGACACATCTGAAAGATCGGAATAAAAGAATATTTTAGTACCTAGATAGAGGACAGATTTTTTGTCAACTTTGACTTTCTTAGATCTGGTGTCTGAAAAATGTCTAACTGGTTCATCTCAAAAGCAATCCAACTGATTTTACCCCAAAACCATACAATTAATTTCTGGACAGAGCTTGAATTTGGCAAAAGTTTGTAGATGACTGGTTTCTTCGTTGACTTACGAAAAAATCACACGAAAACAAACAATGCATATCGACAGACCGAACATAGAATCCTCTTTATTGTGTGGTCCTGGCGCATGGAGGTTTTAATGTGGCCAATTGGTTTAATCGAGGCATTAATGACGCATTGAAAACCACTCTCTCAGAAATATCCATGTTTAAGATCTTCAGAAGTAATTTCTTGAGAAAGAGCATGTCTATTTCCTTGAGATACAAATACAATTGAGGTTGTTTGATCATGTTTTTGAAAAGTCGACAAAGAGCTGCAAATGCCTTATACACAACACAACATATTGGCGATATAAACGTGATCTTAGGAATAAAAGTGTTGTTATTTTTCTGAAAATTATGTTAACCTGGGTGTAAAAGCCTAAAAGGGTAAAGGTAGTTGGCAAATTTGGAAAACCAAATTGGAGCTACAACCTGTTGCTGAATGTTAGTTTGCTAAAAATATCAACTGGGATGTTGTGCATGCATATTGTACATTATTACCATAATGATTTTACTGGTAACTGTTGTTACCGTACAGAACGTTGTTATAAAATGATAATGATGAGTGTGATAAGATGATATAAAACACGATGTTTCAAAGTAATAGATGCACTTATGAGAGTGCATGAATAGGTCAATATTTTAGAATATATCAGGCTCTTATATTATTGCCTTCTCTAATGCCTACTCTATTACCTACTGCCTTTTCAAGGTAATTCTCAAAAGTCAAAACTATTAGCAATTTTCCCAAAAATTCAAACCAAACATATAGGATTCTACGCATAAATCATTGCAACAACATGTGCATTACATTTTACTATTGCATAATGAGAGTAATGCCAATACGCATGGCCACATTCATTTTAGGAATCTATTGACATGAACTGCTCTAATAGTCATTAGACGAGCTTTAGCGAGGATTCAATTTGACATAATGAAAAATATTGGTGTTCGTTTTTATTTTTCATTTTTCATGTTTTTTTGTCGGTTCTCCACAGGTCAAACGGCTACAGCTATCAACTTCAAACTTTTTTTCAACATGGTTCCTCATCTAACTTAGATCTGTATAGTTTTGTGGCATTATCGGGTGGTAACTTTTTTTATGAATTTTAGAAATTTCAAAAATACTCGTTGAATAACACAGAGGAAAAAAAAAGAAAATAATTTTATTTTCCAAAAAAATGCAATTTTGCGTGAAGTTGAATTACATTTTGATACAGATTTCTGGAAATTTTCAGCTTGATCGGGTCAGCCATTTTGAAGAAAAAACATAAAATTTGCTAAATTGGTACCACTCGAAGCAGTTTTACCCATTTTTACCCATACTATTACTATCTGCTCGTCTAACAATGCATATATGGCATTTTACTAGTAGATTAGATACCACAACTAAGATAAGATAAGGACTCATCTCCAAAATAAAATCTCTCATTTAACCTGAGTAGGCCTACCAGTTAAGCATTGCATACCTGGCAACACCCATCAACCCACTTTCTATATCCTGCACATAAGAGGAAGTAAGCAAGTATGGAAGTAGTGAAATATAAGAAGCAAAAAGACAATAAAGGAGATTAGTGATTACTAATCACCACGTTTTTGCATGTGATTTAATGCATAAATCAAAACATGCAATTGCATAACTATCCTATCTCTAGTGATTGGTCATATTAACCTTGGTAAAGCTAAGACATCAACATGCTGGTTTGTTCCAGTTGTAACTGTGACTATAGAAAGCAGAGTGCAATTAGAAACACTATATCTAAAATCACATATTCTAGAAACCCAGCATGTAGTAAAATGTATCATTCAATCAAAATACGTAAAAATGTCATTCTTATTTATGTGGGAATATCAACAATTGTTGTAAGTCTCACTATATATATAATACTTTCATTTCTATCAACTCAAGTGGAGGATCTCAATATACATAACAGTGAAATATTACTGCAAAAATATGAAGACACATACGGACTAAGAATGAGCCCAAAAGGAAAAGAGAACGAAGAACTAGTTGCAGAACTTCAAAAATCTTTGTGCTACAATGAATTAACAACAGTTCGTTTGCCTGATGAACACTTTTGTCCAAACGGTAACATAGTGACAGTCGGTGAAAGTGGCCGTCTTGCGAACATTATATGGGAGTATGCGGCAGTTTGGGGCGTAGCTCGAAAGTACAATCTTACACCTTACATTCCTATATGCATTCATCAACAATTAAGTGACATTTTCGAGAATCTGAAAATACCGCCTCTGAGCTTCCTGACTAATTGTGTACTCAAAGATGAGTCAACATCAGAATATCCACGTAACAGTCTAGACCAATGGATTAGCAATAAACAAACCAAAAGTATCATTCTTCCGTCTGTAGACGTCGATTTCTACTATGAGATTTCAAAATTAGTTTTAAACTGGCTCGACGAAATAAGAGCAGAGTTAAAATTTAAAAAAACGTTGAACGAAAGAGCGCAAAACATTTTACGAGAAAAAACTAGACATTTATCCAAAGTTCGCCCGGTTGTTTATGTTGGTGTTCACGTCCGTCGAGGAGATTACGAAGTATTTCTACCACGATTTAAGGTTTCGATGGCAGGTCCGGAATACTTCTTCCGCGCGATGGATTACTTCCGAACTAAATACAATAATGTAGCTTTTTTGGTCGTCAGTGACGATCTTCAATGGTGTCAGGAAAACTTGATAACGAAGAATCAAGATGATGTATTTATTGCAGAGAAAGATGGAAGTGCAGCCCAAGATCTAGCTATCATGGCAGCATGTAATCATTCTATATTCGATTATGGCACATACGGAGAATGGGGGGCAATGCTAGCTAACGGAGAAACCATCATGTATAATATTACACATGGAATTCTAGTTCATGTCACGGAATTATTACCTAAATGGCAGATTATGAGCTAATTTGCTGACAGTGATATTTACAACTTATGTAATGATCTTGCATATATGGTACCATAAAGCCTTTTAAATGCCTTTTTGTATGTCATACCTATAAATAAGTCTAAATCCTCTGTCCAGTGTTGTATTTTGTAACATTTGTGTGGATGACATACCCAACACAAGCCCAACTAGAAGTTATTGAGGTTAAGTAATAGGCTAAATTATTGACAAATCAAGTTGAATGTTTACTTGAAGATGGAATATTTCTACTAATTGTTGAACAATTCAATGTTTTGCCTGCCACAGGATTCTCGTTACATTTGAGAGTGACTCTCTTTCTACTATTCAAGTTTTCAACTTATTCCTTCCTCTACCAGTATCCTAGATGTCAAAATGAGAATAAAATTGGCATAAGCAGCTTTGGGCTCTTTATCTTTATACTGTACAGTAGCTAAGAACTGGAGGCGTTCATCACATGCAAATAGAATGTTCATCTTCCAGAAACGTGCAGTTTGAATCATTATGAGAGCAAATTATTGAGAGCAAATATATATAAATTATTATATATAAATACTCAATCAGTATTATTTATAATTATAATACCAGATATTTGAATTTTATTATAGTGTGAAAAATTTGTCTGTAAATCATAACAAAATATTGAATTATTTATTATTATTTAATATGGATCTGAATTGAAAAATAAACAATATTATTATTATTTGTATTATTATTATGAGCGTCCTTCCTATTACAATACACATCCTATAAGTCAGAGCACATGGCTGCCATAGTAGCAACAAAAATATGTTGTTCAAGACAAAATGTGTTTATACTGCATCAATATGCCATCACAATTATGGCATGGTGATGAACTTGATAGTTATGAAGCCTTGATTGTTAATGTGTGGCGCTAAATGAGCATAATTTGTTTGTGAAGATTATTTCATCTTGACACAAATAATATGTGATTAGACGAATGATCGATTACAATACTTCGAATCGGGAGCAATGCATTCGGGCTTCAGCTACAGAACCATCTTCGATTAGAAGGAATCAGATAATACGAACTTCCAAATGAATGCTCTATTTCGTTAAAAATCACCGAAAAAATGAAAGTTCATAAAATTGTAGTAAAAGGAACGTAATCATTTTAAAAGGTCATTGGGTCCATGCAACACTGCCATAGTCATCCATCCAACAAGAAAATACACAGGCAACTAAAGCGGATAATTTAGCCTCCATATTGCAGAAACGATCAATAAGGCAGTCAAATATTGAGCTCAACTCAACTTTTCATAGTTTGAAACCACACTTTACCAGAAAGCCTTTAGTCTAGTTTCCATCGTTCAAAACTGGGTTGGACGATGAGCACCTGTCACCGTTAGATTGGAAAGGCAGGAGCTTTAAAAAAACTCACGGGAGAATGTGTAAAGTCAATCTTCTGTCGCTAGATAACAGTACGAAAAGTTTGAAATGCAGTTTGCTCACGATTCCGCTAGCAAAAGAATGGGAGGACAGCTCTAGATACCTTAAAGCTCATTAATGCTACAAGTACGATAGTGATCCTTCCATTCTTACCCCTCCCCTTGAAAGGGATTACAAAGAAGTACAAGGGGAGGGGTAAGAATGGAGATGGAAAAAGTGGATAGAGAAGTAGGTGAATATGGATTCATACAAAGAACGACGCGGGAATGGAATGAATTGGAAGAAGATATCAAGAATATAACGAAGATCGGTGATTTAAGAAGAGAGCTAAGAAAAAAATTACAAAGTTTAATTTTATCGAGTATGTTTGATTCTAATTTCATTAGGTAAAGTAACCATTACCACCTGTTTTATGAACAATCTGTAATGAATAAATAAAATATGTAAATATATAGGCCCTCCAGTATCATAAAATGTGAAATAACTTACACATGTAGTTAGAACACTTGCAGCTGCTTTCTCAAAGTGGAAGCTACGGACGCTTCGCATGGAATCGGCATACAGAGTAATCACGTACAATTCACCGCCTTTTAACGATACTACGAGCCTGTCGAACGAAATGAATGACACCTGAGCGCCCTCTAGACTGATCTTCACGCCTTCCTGGATTTCTGAAAAAAAGACGTTCAAGATGTATGGGTTAATTACAACAATTGTGAAGATGGTTATATTGTCTTAATGACTCGACCAATATCTAGGTTATTTTTGGCGAATACAACTGAACGGGTGATACACGAATAATGTACAAAACAATGCAACCCATAACGTATGCACGACTCGATCCCACGACCGACTTTCCAAAGCAGTCTTGAATGACTGAGCCAGATGGGCGGCTACAGCAATTGTTTACGCTCCTCTAAATGAGTTTATTCTTATGCTCATCTCATTTGCAATGTCACCAATACTACTTTCACCACGTTCTATCTCAGAACCGTACAATATTGGCTAGTATCGGCATTTTAATACTTACTTAGTGGAAAGTTGGTGCTTATGTCGGCAACACTGTTGATGGAAACGCCGTATGGTGGCACGCTCTGGTTGAGATATATGAATGCGTTGACTGATAGAATAAGTGTTCCACCTAGTGGCTTTTTCACGGCAACAGCTTGCGTACAATCGAAGGGGAGATTTGATACTGACCAGATGATAGGATGCACTTTTTGTTGGATATTTAATGATATGGCCACCATTGCACAAGTATCTTGGCGTACTGCAATACGTCTAAACAATGCAATAGATTATGTAATTAAAATTGGGTTAATGCCACTATTAAATTGACTAATGCCTAAGAAAAGAATACAGAATCAATATTACAAGTACTACATGAAGAATAAGTAACACACCCTGTCTAACTTCTTAGTTAATATTGACAGTCAACTGAAAGTTAGATACGGTAATTTATATAGGTCCTAAAGCAGTTCTACTCTGGTATGGGACTACATTTGATTAGATGCAATTTTAAAGTTGGTTGGCGAAGCAATTGACTACAGCAAGCGAAAAAATCATATTTTAAAAACAAGTAATTTTTTACATATGGCCTATGAGAAAAATTATTTTTTGCTTATATTTTTTTTAGGTATTGAATAAGCCCACAAAAAAACTAAAAATCAGTAATTGAATTATAATTACATTTATGTTCAACATGTATAATTATTCATTGACTTATCTAAATTATAAAATGAAAAAAAAATTTACAAGTTTCTAAAATACTCACCCTGGAAAAGTTTTTATTGGTTCATACAGTATAAGTAACGTCGGTTCGTAGTAGCCATGCAAGAACTGTAAATCTATCACATTGTCCATTTTCTCCTCGAGGTCTTTTAGGACAATCATGTACGAAGCCAATACAGGAGGTTTAATGCCTGCTGCACTTGGTTTTACATCTGCCAAAACGTTCGGTTCTGGATCATCGATAGCGGTATCACGACGGAAGGGAAGAACTACCAGTTTGCGGCCATAGACCAACATGACAGCACATCGGTCTTCAGGATCCACACGAACAATCGGGATGTGGTAGTGTTGAGTCCATCCGCCCTGCAAGAGTGTCACAATATTAAAATCAAAGCATGAGACTGCAAATAGCTACGGTAGGTATGACTTTGATAATATTACAACATTTTGGATATCAAACCAGCAGCTTGCCTATAGGCCTAAATTAGGCCTTCAACTGTGAAATGAATTGTATGAAAAAATTTAAATTGATTGTATAGAATAAAATAGGACTGATTATAACTGTAAGGAAAAGTTGAGAGAGTTGCTACAGAGTTGTTTAACATCTTGACTTACTCGCATGTCTTCTTCTTCAAAGTAATGAAGCGACAATGTCCGAAGATCATGTAGATCAGGATCGTATTCCACAACACTGAGTTTAGCATCTCGAAAGCTAAGAAGTAATGAGTCACGTGCCGACCCAGCTAAACTAACTGCTTGCATTGACATCACATTGCCAAATAAGGGGTATGTTGCCAAGCACTCCAGCTTCATCTTTGGTGGTCTTGTTTCTACATGACAAAAGTATTACAGCATTATTAGGCTAATATCTATTTTTACATTTTTCTACATATAGCTTATTAATTGAGAACTAAGTACATAGGATAATAAAGACAGTCAGATAAATAGTATAATATTAGTAATACAAATTCTAATACGGTAACGCCTTAGTAGTAATACTAAGTGGTAGTTTAATGTACAGTTTGGGCCGGGAATAGTGTGGACCTTTCTCATAAAGAGCCAGGTTATGCGTTGGTGTTACAAAATTGTTTGCAATACGTGTGGAAGGTGTGGTATGAAAATGATCATGGACGGATGACTGAACAGAAAAACTGGATCAAAATTTAAAAATATACGTAAGTGACTCGAGCATAGACGCTCCTGGTATGGTAATTATTTTTTCCTTATGAAATAGATGAAAGGAATCTGATGAGAGTAATACAGTAGATGAAGTAAGCATAAAAGTAATCTTTAGGAAAAACTCTGTAACATACGTGTTAGTGTTATAATTGTTGTAAATATATTGAAAAATGTAATATGTAGGTATTTTTACCAGAGAACACATCTTTTTTGAGTGGATCTACATCAGGAATAAGTCGGTACACACGGATAATATTTGCACCAGCCACGACAATAGACTTCTCTATTCGGTTAAAGAAGTGACATGTCAGTGCATGCTCTACTGCAGTTGCAGGATGCGACTGTTTGCATATAGAAAACATTGTGGAAAATGGGCCTTGAGCCTAGTGGCCACAACAGAGCACAACGTCGAAATCTGCAACATAAATACAAAACCATTTGATTTAATGTAGGCCTACAAAACCAATTTGTTTAATATACCAGTAGCACAAAAAACATTTGTGCGCCAATAGTTATTTGTTGCTAGTTTTTCACGTCGTAGTAGTCACTATCGCGAGCTCTAAAGTCGATCACACGAAAGTGAGCTTTCTTTATGGAAAAAAATTCACAGTTGGAATTCCCTAGGGCTCCATTCTTGGTCCTCTGCTCTTTGATATATATCAATGATCTATCTATACCAAACACGGATGTTCACATTACGCAGTACGCGGACGACACCTGCATACTAATCGTAAGCGACGATCCAGCTAACCTTGAACTAACAGCAAACACCGCAGTTCGGTGTCTTAATGACTGGTTTTATGTAAACAAACTACCGTATCTGTTAATAATAATAATAAGACAATTGTCATTGACTTGTCGGGTAAAAGGCAGTGGAAGCCAGTTATACGTAATCAGAGTAACCTTCTTCGAGCGAGCGAGCGAGTCCAGAAAATTTCTTGGCCTGAATCAACAAGGATTTGAAATGGTCTCGTCATATTGGTAATTAATACAACACGTGTGTTAAGCTCAGACAAACAATATTCAAGCTCAGATCTTTAAAGAAAGTCCTTCGAACTAATGAGCTACGTGTCTTCTATATAGCCTAAGTCCCTTAAGAGTCCATTGTACGCCATGGCATAGTATTCTAGAGCAGATCAGCGAAGAAATACATAGACAAGATATTTAAACTGCAAAAGCATGCCACCACAGTAGACTTAATGTTGCAAAAATGAAGGTAGGCCTATGATAGCTGCAGAGGACTTTTTAAGAATTTTAATAAAATGACAATAACATCTGTTTACGTATTAGAACTGGTCTGTTTTATCAAAATGAATTTTAGCACTTTTGAAAGTAATGCATACATGCATACAGCACCCGCAATAAAAATAATCTTACAACTTCAAGTCATCATACTGCCATTTATGAATCGGGACTTGACCATAATGCTGTGAAACTTTCTAATGTTCTTCCTAAAGAATTAACATGTATAGGCTACAGAATCTTTTGATATATTGAACATCAATGGAAAGCGTTATCTGTTGGACAAGGAGTTTTACAATATTGACGAACTATTATATAAGTTTTAAACATTTTTATTATTCTGACGAAACATAACTTGTAGGTCTAAATAAGTATTCTGTGAATAAATTATTATCATTAAAATCTTTAGCTTTTGTTGTCTTGGTTCCACTAAAATCGAGGCAATATTGCCAACTAGATACAGGTCTGGGCCTAGACACCGAGTTTATAGTGGATATAGGTCTACGCATATAGCCCTAAGCAGATCGATTATCGTAACGGCACGAATATCAGTGCCCATTTAGAAACACTGGAGTTTAGAGAAACAAGATACGAATTCACAAATATCAATACCATTTAGAAACACTGGCGCTACAGGAACATACAAATTCCAGAACAAGACTCTGTTTTAATTTTGTCAGACATTGCTCACTGGGTACAGGAATATCCTTACGGGATAGAGTGGCAGAGCCCTGTTTAAACAGTCTATAGATACGGGTAAGGGTAGTGTTACAAAGTAGTAGTCCCGCTAGTAGCATAACGGATCATGCACAAGATCATTCAAAATGTCGTCGGCTAGAGCACTGTTACGAGCTGATCAGTCAACTTGGTTATCACAGGCACTGTCATATGTTGTTGCCTATCCAAAGACTAGGCCTACTTTATCTACAATTGCACTGGCATTGAGCTTGGGTGCGTAGAGCTATAATAATGTATATTTCAATTAGTGATGCCTTCGGGTAACAAATTAGGAACCGGGTACCCGCCGAAATTACCCGGGTAATTTAAAAAACTAAATAAAACTAAAAACTAAAAACTATATGACTATATATGCTTCTCAGTTCTCGGTAAAGAATAGTATTTGGCAAGGCAACTAAATAGCGGTTGACAGGAGAGGGATTCAGTACACTGCACGTGTGACCACAGATAACGGTAGGTGGTGCGACTAGATTTGACGAGCGAATTATGACAAGTTGAGGGAGGTCTGGGAAGGTAGGTGAAAAAACTTATGTAGAATGCGAAGTTGAATTTCTCTCGGTAGCTTGAGTGATTTATAAAAGTTATTTTCTATATTATAGGTACTGGTTAGCACAATTACCCGGAACCTAGACGGGTACCCGGGTAACAGAATATTACCCGGGTAATGCATTACCCGTACCCGACCCGGGTACCCGAAGGCATCACTAATTTCAATATATTATATAATTATATAGGCCTATACATACGTAACTATATATGTATATATACATAGACAATTACTATATTATATTTTATACTTGTACAATGTACATCCACACGGCATCTTTACAGTAAGAAACATGAACGATAATAAGAATAATAAGTAACAAGAAGATTATAGGTTATGTTTCGTTTTTACAGGATAGGTAGGCCTAGTGAGCCTGTGGGGGTAATACCCACTCTTATTTGAAAATATTTCAACCAAATTATACCTGTAAGAATCATCTAGGATGAAAAATGTTATACGTGTTTCTTGTACCCTTAATAAAGAAGATTTTATTCACAAATACATTGTTCACCGGTTGAGTTTCCACAATAAATAACAACAAGTGACCATTTTGCTTTTTAGACAAAATTTTTGCTCGGAGCTCATATTGTATCGGCCAATCAGGTAATTACAGGCCTACCAGCGCATGCGTATTGGGTAACCTGCCGCCTGACTAGGAAGTTCATTTTCTCGCATTTTAATTCATTGAAATATTTTCATTGAATTCAACACGAGCTCCTAAAGTATGTAGATCTCGAATTTTAATAATGCCGTTGGGAAAATATGCAAAAATTGGTATTGGATGGTATGTAGGATAATCCAGATTTAAAGTATTGTTTATCTAGCTTTCGTTGTATGCCTATCCCCTCCCATGAATATTTAAGCCCCGCCCAGCGGTACTGTTTAGGTGCTGAGGAAAAAGCATGGCTATTGATATTTTGCTTGTAATAGTAGGCTCTAGTTAACCCATTGTAGAAAGAGGTAATTACGTATATTGTCTGCAAGAAATGATAGGTAAGAGACGTTTGTTTGTGAAGATATGCCCAAGCAAGAGCATGGGCTAGGCCTATCAGGCGTAGCCTACGGGGAGTTCCACCCTTAATTTGGGTCTTTTGACCCAAAAACTTTGGAACTTATTTCTGACCTCTACATATTGGGCTCACAATGATATAAAGATAATTTTCATTGCCAACCAATTTTATAGCACATGGGCCTAGGTATAGCCCATAGCCCAAGGCCCGTCGTCTGCGAGGGCATTGATTTTCAAAATCAATGGCCAGGGGGATGGGCAAGTAGAACGCATCATTAGTCAAATTATAACCACTGAATGTTGCTAGGCACCTTAAGCCATCTTATCCTGGGCTCAAAGAGTTACCACCATCTCTTCACCGCGGTGTATGTGAACGATTCCAGTCGTCAAAATGGTAAAATTACTGAGACACTGACCACGCCTATTTGTGTTTATTCCCAACCTCCCCCACAAACCTAAGCAACATATTACACCCTCCAGCAGCCCCCTCCTCCCCAACAGCAGCATTAACCTACCCCCCTAACCTCATCAACAAAATTCACCCCCTCCACCACCCCCCCCCCCCCCCCCTCCCAAACAATATGCAAAAACCATCAGATTCAAGTGAGTTTGAAACTATAAGAAACAACAATTCTCAACCTCCCACAACTTTTTCTGAAAGATATAGGCCTAAACAAGATCTTTCAGAAAATGCCAGAAAATCAAACACAAATTGGCGATGCTCAGTGTCACAGTAAAATTACAGTCTCTCCAATCGACTCCACTTAATAGCGATGGAGTTTGCGACACATTCACACAACTTATTTTGGACTAGTTTGCGACGCCAATTGGCGATTTGGACAACTGGAGCTGTTTTTCGTACCTTGCTTTATAATTCAATATCCGATTGGGCAATTGGTTTCAATGCTTAATATTGTTTTTGGTTAGAATTGATCGCTGCATTCAATACTCTTTGTAAATTATTCTACCACCGATTTGGATCTGATCTAAAATAGAGATCTAGAGACCCTAAAAATGAAATATTGTTGAAAAGCAGTTTCCAATCAAACATCCATTGCTCAATTGTATCAGGCCTAATAGTGTTGTTTTGAATACTTGCAGGTGTATAGTAGTAATTTATATGTAAAGTAGTGTCTGATATTCTGTAAATTAGTTACCGTATCCAGTTGAAAAGTAAATGAACTGAGTCCTGTTCTACACTTACAATGACCAAGTTCATCACTCAGCTAGAAAACGGTCAAGCCAAATTGATTTAGCTTGGAACAGTTGAAGCATTTCACTTATATCATGATACCAGTTGATCGTTCTAGTCGAAACAGTCTTTATAGTGAAAGAACGCCAGCTATGTTTGTTTATTCACACCGTCTTATGGCTTTGAGTTGCGGGCGTTCTTCCAAACGATTTTGGTTGTTTTATCACGTATTTTCAGATGCATTTTCAGAACATCTTAAACCTTATTGGCAGTCGATCATTTTTGCCCACAATTGACATTGTATGTCAACATATTTGAACTGTTTCAGGCTAAATCGATTCGGCTGAACCGTATCCCAATTTCCCGACTGTGATAAACCTAGTCATAGGAAGGAATGTTCAGTGTTTGTCATATTCAGGCATAATTTATAATTTGATTGTTTTAGGGGAATTATAACTGCGTCCGGACTTTATGGTTTTGTGCTGTCGAAGAGATCTGTCGATCAACGTCGCTATGACAGTATGAAAGTGAGGGAACGTATGCGAAATTCTAATTACGGAGAATACGACAATACTAGAAAATTTACAGGATAAAGTTTATTGACATTTGAGACTAATATCGTATTGACCAAATCTGAAACATGGCAACTCTACCGCAGCTCGACTCGGCCAAACTACAATTAGTGCAAGACCTTGAAATAGAGATGATGTCAGACATGTATAACCGAATGACTGCGGCTTGCCATAGGAAGTGTATTCCGCCCAAGTATAAAGAAGCTGACTTAGGGAAAGGAGAATCAGTCTGTCTTGATAGATGTATAGCAAAGTACTTGGATATACATGAGCGTATAGGTAAAAAGCTGACTCAAATGTCGATGCAGGATGAAGATCTCTTGAAGAAGAACATGCCTGCTGAAACTAAACCTTAGAACTGGAAGCAGTTGGTTTAAATATTACTTATGCTAGTTTGTTATGTAGTTTATCTAGGTATATAAATGTCAATAGTGAATTAAATTATGTATTTTCCAGGATATTACCATCGTGAAATATTTGCTGGAATATTGCTAAATATTTCCACTTTTTTCAGTTTTGTTGGTCGTAACTATTTATCCTCTGTAGGAGAAAGTATATTTTACCCTACAGTGAGTTGACAGAACTGTGCTAATGTAATAACGTAACGTAAAGAGTGAAAGTAAAATTCTATGCAATGTGTGGTCAGCAACTTAGAAACTTTCATTATGTTACAGCTTTGTATAAATTATTACATTTAACGACTTACATTGCAATTTGGTGTAGCAGATAGTCTCAAACCCACATGTGCAGTGCCGGTAATGTACTGCATCTTTTTACTGTATTTTAAATTGCAAATTGTGCATTCAAAAACTACTGCAGTTGATTAATAAAACATTTATCTGAGAAAAATATCTTCATGTGTACCTAGCCGAACCAGGCTATTTGTGATTCATTACATATAATTCAACGTGACATTTTTATTAATTGTACCTGTACTGTAATACATGGTATTAAACCATATTATGTTACCATACCATATATTATTATGTAATTTATGGTTCTGTAATACTGTACAGTGTAATTATGTCACTGTTTATTTTCTTTAAATTGTTATACTTCAGCTAGAAAATGAGTTCACCAACCATTATCAATTGTTATGGAAACAGAAATTTTTGTCAATTCATTTAGGCTATTTAGAAATATTATAATTTTGTAAAGATGAAACAAGAAAATAAATTATAATATACTTGAAATTTCTAGTTTATACATTTAATTACATACCGTACCACAATCCATGTGAAATACTCATAGTGAACTTGACACAGTGTACTGTAGTAACCTACTCATTGAAAATAAAATGGGTAGCTTTTACAATTATGTAAGTGACAGTCATATGTTAGCTGCAATTGAAGATGCTTTCCGGAAACGTAGCATGCTTTTAAATTTAAGTGGTTTTGAAATTCAAGAGATACCTCCATTATTGAATAATCTTCGAGATCTTGTGAAACTTTACCTACATAAAAACAAATTGCATATACTCCCTAATGAGTTGACCAGACTTAAAAAGTTAGAGGTGCTAACTCTGGATTATAACAACATAAATACATTACCATCTCCGCTAAAATTGTTTCATGAATTGGTTAAACTAAACCTTAGCCATAATCCTCTCAAAATATTACCATCTGAAATTGGAGATTTGGTTAACCTGGAGGTACTGTGGATAAACAACGCGGAGTTACTTATGTTCCCTTCGGCTATTGGAAATTTAAAAAAACTAGATACGCTTGGTGCAAGAGGCAACTTCCTCACGGATCTTCCTGAAGAATTGTGCTCGTTACAAAAACTAAGGTGGCTTACTTTGGAAAGGAACCTAATTGACGCTCTGCCACAAAACTTCGAGAAGTTAACGAATTTGATTCATTTGAATTTGAATAAAAACAGAATAGTCCATGTGCCCTTGGTTATTATCAAGATGAAGGTAAGTCACTGCGATCGGTTACTTTCTGAAAGAAGTGGTCAGGTTCTAGTTTGTTAGCAGTAATAGCATGATGCATTGTATTGTATAGTGATATCAACTTATACCATTAATTGTTAGCATCACTTCATCATTTTAGTGTGTCTCACAGAACCATTGTTTTTGCTATGGGCCTGATATGAATGAGACTAAACGTACTTTATTACAAAATAAATGAGAATTGAAGAAATATTTTATTGCTCAAAATCTTGAGTCATTTCTGCACCGAAAAAGAATTGCACTAATGGAGATTACGGCATTAAGTATATAGGTGGTGATTACGGTATCAGAAAATGACAAATATTAGCTAGGAGCGTAGACGTTAAAAATCAACCACTTTCAAAGATAACTAGTTTTGCACGTTCTACCAACTCAATGCTTCTACACACTTTACGTAGGCCTACATACTTTAAATCGTACATCATGGCAGTGAGTTGGAAGAACGTAGATAAAATTAGCTGTAGGCCCCTATCTATATTTGATAAATGTTTCTATAGTTTATTTTTATATTCATCTTTCAAGATTATAGAAACAATTTTTTGATGCACCAATTTGTACATAGGTCTACAGTAGTGTATTATTAGTATAGGTCCAACATTTAAAATAAATTAGAAATTGTCATAGTTCTCAAATCTGATGCAAAAAAAGACAGATTCAAAATTCAAGTATATTGTACTTCACTACTTCACTTACACATAATTACTGGTAATCAAATTACAGAACCTCCAGTTTTGTTTTCTGGCTGACAACAACGTGGGGAAAATCTGTTCTCTGATGATGCACCAATTGCAACATGTAAGAAAACTTGACCTAAAGGGCAACCCAGTAGGAGCACGTAACACAGAATGCAAGGTATGTAAATTTCATTTATTTGTGTATTTCACTGTATAACAGAATAGTAAACTGAAAATTAGATTATAGCAGTTTTAGTGACATTTTGTCAAATATAACTAGGATTGCCAGTCAATATCGATCGATTCAATATTTTAGGACTTTGCTTCAATATCAAATTAGATATAACTATTAGATTACTCAAATTAGAATTTGGAATTAGATTACTCGATTAATTCAATATTGAGTGGAAAATATGTGAGTTGCTGAAATGAAATAAATACTGTACATAACAACAACCCTAAAGTAAACAAGATGATTTTACAGAAAAAATAACTGTCACTCATATTACCGGTAGTAGGGTCCCAGAGTAAGTTGGCCTCAGTCCATGAGCATAGTAGCTAATCTAGCTATAGAGCTTGAACGTGTCCATAGCGTTATTTACGCATGGTCAAGAATTATGACTTTAATTCTTTAATACTTTTCGATATCTATCGAAAATTTTGATCAATATCATTTGCAATTTTTGTATGGACTGGCAAACCTAAATATAACAAAAAAATCAGTTGATTTGTTTATACAAAAGTGTCTTTATATTTATATTGGACTTAACGAAGCACTGAAATCTATTAGCATTGGTGATGAATGAGATTGTGTTAAGATAAGTTGAACATAATATTTTATCAGGTGTTTTGGATAGTGGGAAGGAAATGGTCGTGGCTTGTCAAAGAGCCATCCCAGTATTCAGCTCGACGAAACGAGGGAAAACACTCGTCAGGATAGTACCGTAGTACTGCATGTGGGGGTTTCGAACTCCGGTCTCCTGAATTACAGTTCAGCGGGTTAGTCACTGGTCCATTCATGTCAGTAAAGAAGGGATATTATAAAATTTTTAACTGATTTTGAACTTATTTCTTATGATATTTACCTCTTCTATATCATGTGTAATATTATATTACCTAAAAAAAAGCTTGGGCTCCCAATTATTAAAGTGAAAAAAGTTGCTCTTTTTACAGAACATAACAATTGTTTTGTCCAGAATTTGCAGAACATTGTGTTTGACTACGAAGCCGAAGAGGAGGTACATGAACCAGCTGTTGACACAGACTCAGATTCGGAGGCTCAGGATTGGGAGGTTTCTATTGTATCCAGTGAAATTGACTCCAGTGACACAAGCGATGATGAGAGAGATGGTAATCATGCAGTACTGATTGTTTTGCCTGAAATTGCCAAGTTTGCAGCAACAGGTTGCTGAAAGACGTCACTGTGTTTTCTACGATTGAAATGGTTACAAATCCCAATCAATCAAAAAACCTGTTTCGACATACCAGATGAATGAAATTTGTTGAATAAAAGTAGGAACTAGGAATCATACAACATACAATGGAGCACAAATAAATTACGTAATCAGATGAGTGAGCGATAGCAAAGACTTCCATCCCACTCTTATGGTGCTTTGTCTGTTTTGGTTTTATGTTTGTTTGTATGCTAAGTCACAAATTTCAATTATGAAAATTCACGAACAAAACAAGCTTCCACGAAGTAAACATTCACTTTGCACTTCTTTCACTTAGAAATGAACGCGATCATTTTAAAAGTTTTCAACCCAACATTACTCATCTTAAAACACATTTTATGCTGCATCTACTTAGTTCATACAATTGTACTGTAATACAATTATGTTGTATAGAAAATGTATTAGGTAACATCCTGATGTACGGTATAGAAATAGAAAGACTTTTAGTCTTTTCCGATTTTTTGTATCATACTTTTATTTACACATGGTTTAATGAATTATTAAACACCACAATATAGCTAGATACTTAGCAGATAGTTTAATTAGATAATTACACTTATTTGAGTGAAACATGATACATTACAAAAGTAGTATGTAATAGATGATACTACTACATGAATAGACATAAATATAATATATAAACACACATGAGCTAAATAAGCGCATCATTTATTTTTTGGTTTATTCATATTCGGATTTCTTCCGCCACCCATACCACCTCGGTTTGGAGCATTAGGTCTTCCTCCTCGACCGCCTCCAAATGTACCTGTACATAAAAATAACATTTGTTGGTTATTTCTGTGCATATTTTAGATCAAATGTCTACAGGTTTAATAAATGCAGCAATCTGACAAGAAACTAGACTGGTGCTGTACAAAACAAGTATGGTAGGCTTACACGTAACATGATCTACGCAGTCTTCGCCAAGAATGAGATACCAAGTCATTAAAATACAATAAAAGGCTACAACTCGGGAACAAACTTAGGATTCTGCGTTAACCTATCGTATAAAAATCCTAAAGTAGAGAAGATGTCAGTAGGCCTACATTTTATACTGAAAACGATCGGGGGTTGCGTTTTTTCTAGACATGGCATACAGGTCAGACAAAGTAACCAATCAAGTTGAAACTTTTTATGGACACTGACATCATAGCATCACTATTTTATACATATAGCACCCTGCCCATATTCTTTCAACAATTGGTTGACATTTTTTTCTGGGAATAATTGAAAAGCTGAGTACATCCTCGTAACTACGCAATGAATTAGTGAGATTTCCATTTTTAGGCCTATATTCAGTTTGATTGAAATGAAAGTTGCACTTGAAGAAATGTTGGCGTACGTAAGAGAATAAATACAAAATATACATAAATACATAAATATAAAACATAAATATTAATTTAATATTAGAATATATGAATTTATTAATACAATATATTAAATATGAAAATATTGAGCTTAAAATTGAATTATCTATAACAATATATCTATAATATATCTATAACAATCTATAATAATTATCTATATCAATGTATCTATAACAATTGAAATGATCAACAGATAAATCAATAAGAGCAACATAACGAAGGCAGGGAGTGACTGGACTCAATAGTTCCAAAGTAAGTTTTCACTTGATGAAAATTAAAAAGTAATATAGGCCTAGCTAGAAATATCACAGCCTAGATAATATTCAATTAATAAGGTCTTGTATCTTCTCTTACCTCGACCACCTCCACGACCTCTTTGACCTTGACCTCCTCGTCCTCTCATTTCCCCACGACCCCTTCCTTTAACTATCGCATCTTCTTTCACCATATCAATAACTTCGTCAGGTATACGCAGATACTTTATGGTACTACCTCTAATATAGCACTCGGGCATCCTCCAAAACTTATCACCATCCTAAAAAAGATGAAAAATATTTATCATTTTTGAATATTCATCATATTTTCTTTGATTACGATGACAATTGATAGGCCTAGTGAAGGCCACATGAAACATACTTCCAATTGTCAAATTGATTGGGGAACAAAACACGTAGGTACATTTTATTTTGAGTATCTCCAAATGATTTTATTGATAAAATGAGAAATATTTACAGCAGTCAGACTGTCCATTATCTGCACATTTTTTTTTGCCATGAAGAAATTTTGTGTTCAACTATCTTACTGCTGCATTATTGTTAGGCTGTATTGATAAATTGGAAAAAATGAATTGTGATTTCCTTAAAGGTGAACAAACTAGGCCTAACTAAGAAAAAGTCGTCTTATAGTAGCCCATAGATGAAGTTGTACTTTTCTGATTCATGTGAGACATGTTCTACAAAGATGCCTTTTCTAGAAAGACAGGTGTAGAAATGCTGCGCCAAAAAATTATGTGAACATTTTTTTCGCCTGAAATTGAAACGTTAGATGCGTACCTTAGCGCAATATAAAAGAAACTATTGTACGTAATATGCTTTGCAGCACATTTTTGGTTTTTAGTAAGCCCATATACCGTATTTACACGCATATAAAACGCACCGGCTTATAAGACGCATCCCTACTTTTCAGGTTTCATTTTTGGAAACCTTTTTGTTTACTCATATAAGACGCAGTATCATATTCCCAATATTTGGTGTCATAATCATGATTCAGGATACCTTGTAACCACAAAAGAAGGTTCCATCCCTTCACTCTATACCAGAGCCACTCTATTTGACAATAAACAATATTGATAATATATCTTCCAAGTTTAGATTCATTTTTATCCATCCTATAGTGTTGAAAGAGTAGCGCCCTATAGACTCAGTTATCACCATTGAATTTGTAGGTTTGGCAAGTATTGTTGATTGATGATAAACAGATGTGTCAAAGTGTCTGTCTTGGTATTCAGTGTAACATGATCGAGAGTCTGACCTCCTGACCTCTAATGGAGGAAAAAGGCATAAGGATATTTTATGAGTATGTTTGTTATCTTTTGTTGACACATTTAGGACAGTTTTATATCCCCACAATTGACGATTGGAAGTCTGCCATATGCTTTAATATCTACGACCATCCGTGCATACAATCTGACAACGATTGTGGGTTCGCCCTATGCTTTAACACTGGACGACCGGCAGTGTTTCACGGGAACTGTTTTTGCGATGTTCTATCATCAGAGAAAAACAGTTTTCAGCGAGCGGGCGTAAATATATCGCAAAATGTGACAGTTTTTTGGTCACTTACTTTTATAAGACGCACGTAACTTTTTGATGACTTGAAAATGGAAAAAAAGTGCATATGTCTTATATGCAGTGAATACTATAAATAGTTGTACAGCTAAATATAGAAAGTTGTTGCCAATCCATCAATACGAAAACTATACCATTTGACCACGAAACCATTTGCTATAAAATGGATAGGCCTACTGGTAGTGATTAAAATATCAATTGAAAACTTTAGTGAATAATGATAAAAACCAAAATAATCAAAATATAATAGTTCTCAAGTAGGCCTAGGCCTATCTGTGATATAGACATTTCTTTTCTACTTCTACCATCCAGACATCATATTATTATAATTTATAATACGTATTATCACAACAAACTTACACGGGATGTACAAATGACCTCTCGCAAGTTAATGTTCATCCAGTTGTCGCAGCTTACCAGGTGTCCATTGTAAGTTTCTCCATTTTTCAATTCAACCAACTGTAAAAATAATCGTTTCCAAATGAAGGATATAAATAAATGTGGTTTTGCATATTATTTTTATGTTGACATCAAAGCCATTTGGTGATGAAGGTCTTCCGGCAATAGAGATCTATGCTAGTCGACTGCAGTCTATGTTAGAGCAGCATAGATGCCACAGCGTATTAAACAAAAAAGTTCTCAATATTGGTATCACAATTGTTTCAGGAATAGCCACACCATAAAAAATTTTGATTATATATAACTCGTCTAGTTTGGTAAGTAGTTTATCTTTGACCTCTACGGCTTGATATGCCTAATCACTAATCATTTATAAGTTTCTTCTTCAAATAAACTAGGCCTACATGCTACCGGGACGTGTGGATTGTGATCTCGTACGTGGGCTTGTGGGAATAGAAACTTCTAATTTAACCCATAACATTTTGTAGGCCTATGGGTAATAGTATTAGTTACTTAGTAGTAATAATAAGCAATGACCTCTTCATTTAATCAATGCCGAAAAATTAAAATGGGCCTAGCTAAATGCTGCGTTCAGTCATTGAGTTTGTAGTGTAGCCTAGCCCTACAAACTCAATCTTCATTTAATCAATGCCGAAAAATTAAAATGGGCCTAGCTAAATGCTGCGTTCAGTCATTGAGTTTGTAGTGTAGCCTAGCCCTACAAACTCAATGGCAATGGTCATTTGACTTGCAATGGTTTAATAAAATAGGGTTATGGTTACTGGGCTTGAGCTTACCATAGGATGGTTTTGAGCAGTTCTCAACAAGGATAACGGCAACTGTGAATAAAAAATAGCTGTAAATGACTTGAAATATTTCTCAATGAAAGCTTAAAACATACGTGTCTCACTTACCATTATAATAAAAATATATTACAACTGATAACCTACAAAGAAACTTTCAAACGCGAATTCACTCAAATGCGTAGTTTCAAGAAAGCCGTGGTACGAAGAAATGTCAACTAAAACTCGGTGCTCGGGACTCGCGTCGCCCTACCTAACTAAAGGAAGCTATTTCCATTTTAACTTTTCTTCGCCAATACAATCAAAATAAAAACATACTTTATAAAGAATCAGAATACAATGAACTAATAAAATCAACGAGAATTTTGGACTTCTAAAATATTTATTATAACATATTCAATGAAAATAGCCGTTAATTTTTCTGTATCCCCTCCCACAATTCTTCCTTAAAACGGTCGCCGTCGCCATCTTACTGTGATGGGGCAGTGCTGACAACATATTATTAAAGTTCATTTTTGCGATTGGTATTTAAGAAATACAAGTTTGGTTAAATTAATTATTTTTCCTCCGCTAATAAATAAATTCACTTTTCCACTTGTTGGATATCTTCTGTACATATTTTGAAAGTTACGCGCATATCTAAGTAAGATTCCGAGTGCCACGGCTAGTTGCGTAATATATGATGCCCTAACCCCCTACAAAACGAACCTTTGGGCGAAATAAGTTCCCAACAAGTCTCGGTAAGTGAAGAAGAGCGTGAATTGTTTTGGTAGGCCTACTTTGGTAGGGCCTACCACTAAGAGAAAATAATATAAGTTTGACAGCTAATTAAATTTAGTGTGCGGGGCATACGCTTTCAATATGCCCATAATGTAATTATTGATATACACGCCCTGGATCTAGGCCTTGGCTCTGAGATGGTTAAAATATTGAGTGCCTAGGTCTAGGCACCCTGCTAAGCCCCTTATGAGTTTGTTATTCAGGTCCTTAGCCTAGGTCTAGGCCTGGGGTAGGCCTATATTCCCTTGGCCTATATCTAACCATTGATAATCAATGATCGAACCAAGCATCGAGGGCTAGAAGTAGTTTGCATTGCAAACCACGGTAAATTTGTCATACTCGGTAGCCTAGGCCTTCCATCCCTAATTTTGCAAATTTGATCCTGAAAATGGTGTTTTCTAATAGATAAACATTAAATCTATCGAAAAACGGCGCCAGACATATAATATTGTTATCCTAAAATTGAATAAAACAGTCCTAAACAGTATGAAATTACATGGACATTGATCACAGTCAGCCATCTTTGGAGGTTAGGACACCAACCTTGACCAACTAACCCACCATTTGGTACCGAGTAACACAAAATTACCCAAACCACAAGGACATTCGTTATTCTTATAATGGTCTTTTAGATGCTGTCATATAGCCACTCTCTGGCGACTGACTGTTTCTACGGCCTGAGCTAGTGTGTGTAGCGGGAAATTGTAGTGTAGACCTAGGCCATTACAATCTCAATGCCTAGACCCCTTTTTTTTTTTTTTTTTTTTTTCTAATATTTGTTATATTTTGCAGAGCTCATTCAAATATCAATAAAAGTATAGGCCTACAAACTCACAACGGTGAACTATCATCAGACATTCAAGGGCCTACTGGTATTGAATATATATTATATAATTATTTTCTCTAGGGTAGGCCTACTACAAATATTATTGATATCTCCCAAAAGGCAAAACTTGTATGAAGTTAGAGCCAGTGCTACCAAAAAATATGAAATTATTAAGCACAGGTCAAGATGCATTGAGGGTTGCGTTGATTTGCCGTGTTGAGAGGTGTCTCAACTTAAACCGGAAATACGTTCCATTTCCTGATCTCTTTCCTTAGAACACTTGTTCGCTCCTCTACCGGTACCTAGTGTTGTCTTGTAGAAAGTCGATGCCATGCCTTCTATATACAGTACCTCAAATATTTCCATCTAAGATGCCTGCAGTGCATATTGCTATCCAAGATGCCTGCAGTGCATATTGCTATCCAAGATGCGGTGGAAGTAGGCCTAAGCAACTGTGCTATGCTTATGAAAAAGGATATTAACTGGTAATGCAATTAAATACTTATTTGTTTGTGGCATGTGGATTTCTCACAAGAATTCGATTACATCAACAAATCGTCCAGATGTAGGCCTAAGTTACTTGCAATATAGTTTGCATTATTATGAATTATTATTATGAATTACTTCACAATTTAACCTCACTATCTCCGTTTTACTTCATAGAAGAAACTGTTTCAGACAATTGAGCAAACGTAAGTTTACGTCATTTTGGGTGTATTTGTAAACAATGTTAGTTTCTTTGATTACTGCTCACTACGCATAATCGGTTATTAAATTCGTACCGGTAGCCTACATATTTTTAACATGGGAGGGATAGGAAGAAAATTCACCATATCGAGGCCGGCAAACCAACGCAACCCTCAATGCATCTTGGCACAGGCCTATAAAAGTTGTGATAGGCCTACGATAAGTTTAAACCAACTGCAAACTCAATGACCAGGTCACCCAAGCATACGTGTATCTGGTATTTACAAGAGATGAAGGTTGTGAGGGATCTGACTATGCATATGAGATCTGACTAACCTAAGCATTGCCATAGTAACCAGGGAGAGTCATTGCCTAAATAGCAAATTGTTCTAAATGGACTCATTAGGCCTACTTGTACATTTTCAACTTTCTGAATACCGGTACTGTACTTTTTAAATACTCTGACCAGTAGATAAGTGATGAAGTTTACCTAAACTAATTGCTAGAACATTACGAAACCGCTTAAATTTTGAATAAAAACTCTTGAAAAATAGCCGTTCATTCACCGACACCACTGAATCATAGTTATCGTAGTGGGTCATTAAACCCAGTAAAAATAAAATATACCGTGAGCTAGCTACATACTCAAAAATGCAACCAAACGAAATGTTTCAAGTTTTCTGATATAATATGCTACTCTTTCTTGAAGAGTACAATAAAATAACTACAGTATATAAAACTGTAGGCCTAATTGTAACTTTTTTCATCTGTTTCAGGAGCTACATTTATCCTTATGGCATCTGATAAAGATACAGAAGCTGTAGTTGAAGAAACTGCTGGCGCGGTTCCTCCTACAAGTTCTCACTGTTTGATTTGTCATAGTCGAGTAGGTGTATCTTCACGTAACAGTGTTGACATATTTTCCAAAAATCTTTTGTCTGATGATCGACCAGTTTCGTATACAATCACTTCTCTTTTGGGAGACGCAGTACAAGGTTCGTTTCACAGCCAAGTGATCTGTAAGAAGTGCTACAAACTGTTGTATGAGCTTGATGAAATCGATAGTAGAAGAGTTGAGATAAAAGACGAAGTTCTATGCAATTATAAGCGAACTCTCGAGCTTCGTAACGAAGAAAAAGAGATGCAGGAAGTTGTGAATGTAGACAATCGAAAGTTACCGCTTGGCTCTGATGACGGCAATGTAGTCAAGTACAAACTCTTGATACCTAAAGGGCGCAAGAAAGCTGTACCTAAAAAAATTCAACCGCCTCCAACAAATGGCAGTGGCGAAGAATCCGAGCAAAAGGCGAGTATGGTTTGAGAATATTCAAGTAATGTGTGATATGAACGATGTTTGAGAGTTGGTGTGTGTTCCTGCCATCAGCTATATTGGTGATCACTAGAGTGATATAGAAAATAGATTAGCTTGGCTATAGGTATATAGTCAATATAAGTGTAAGACATAAGTCTTTTATTCCAAAATCTTTTCCTCATAGTTAGAGTTATATTTACGCTAGTGTAAAACACCAATCAGGACACCTAGTTGTTAACTGGTGAAGTGATAACAGATTTATGTACTAGGCAAACGCAGCATATGCGTTGTAAGTGAGATATTTGTATGAAGGATAATCGATAACTATACACAGCTCAACTCATGAAATATTGACAACTATTGGTTCTAGAAAGCGGTGAATCTCGGCAACTTGATTCCAACTATCAGCGGTGGGTAAAGATGATGTTTTTTTTTATCGGTAATCTTTTTAAAATTTCGATGATCTTCAGATAATGCCTCATTGATTTCGGTACTAAACGTGGTATTAATACGCTGATGGAATTTTTTTTTTTTTTCATGGTATTACAGGAGAATGCAGTGACCGAGTGTGATGCTGAAATGATTGATCACGATAGTGACAGCGACTATACGCTAGAACTTCCTGAAGAGGGCCAGGAGTTGACAGTGGAGCATGATGGGGAACAGATCATTGTGCAGATCAAAATGGAACCAGATGATGAAATGAGTGATGTAGAGGTGGGGAGGCCAAAGAGGTTGAAGAGGAAGACAATGGTAAAAGAAGAAGAGTTTGAGCTACCAGATAAGCTTGTGAATAAAGAGGAAACAGACTTCACCTGCTGCCTCTGTGTAGATGAAAAAAATACCTTAATGGATATGAAAGAAATAATAACGCATTTAAAGAAGTTTCACAATGTTCGCGTGTACATATGTGACATCTGTGGTTTAGACTTCAAAAAACGAAATGAGCTGTCAGTTCATCTGGATGAGCACGTAGCAACAGAAGAAGGAGACTTCCAGTGTGAAGTTTGTAATCGAATCTTTACTAACCTCCGACTGTTTCGGGTGCACAAGCGTATGCACTATCCTCAAACAAAGCTCTGGACCTGCGATACGTGCGGCAAACGCTACAGCTCTCGCAACCTGCTAGACGAACACATCAACGTGCATACCGGCTCTCGCCCGTACATGTGTCCCGTATGCGGAAAAGATTTTGCCTCGAAATACACATACAAAGCTCATACCAAAACACATGAAGTTCGCCCTCGTCCCTACGTCTGTGGAGAGTGTCACAAGTCGTTCCTGAGTGCTCAGAATCTCCAGCAACACGAGCGAACCCACAACGGAATGAGAAACTATGTGTGCGATCTTTGTGGTAAGGCTTTCGGCACTGCTCGAAACTTGGAGGTTCATTCGGTGGTACATTCAGGATTCAAGCCATTCATCTGCCGGATATGTGGCAAAGCATTTGCACGAAAGGCGGAGATCCGCGATCACGAGCGCACGCATACCGGAGAAAAGCCGTACGTAACATGTTTGTGTGTATATATTGTTTTGCTGTTCAATATCGAGTACAGGTATTTCTAATGATTATCGATACTAGGGTTTTGCCGCCTTTGTTAGCTCAGTCAACTGAGGCACGCTTCAGACGCTGAAGTCATCGTTGGGCGTGGGTTCGAATCCCGCATAAGGCATGGGTTTTTGTAAACGTCCTTTCATCTATCATCACTTCATCGTTTCATTATCACCCGTTCATTCGTATCCCCGTATAACCTAGCTGTTGGTGGGGTCGTTAAGCAGCATTAAAAAAAAAAAAGATACTAGGGTTTCGATCCATATCGAAATCAATTTGTTTTTTTATTATATCGAAAGTGAAATCGATGTTGAATAAATAAACAGCGGGCAGTGTGGTGTGTCGGATTGGCCATATTGCTGTTTCCTTTCCTGTCCTGGCATTGAAAGATCAAGCAGTGAGCCAACAAACCAGCCTGTCAACAGTTTTTATCTATGAACTATGATCCATAAGGGCTCTCTCTCTCTTATTATTACTCGTTAACTATTGAGTTAAATACATTAAATACATAGGCCTATTAAAATTCCAATCGATATCGAAACAAATAAAAAATATCGAATTGAGAATATTGAAGGTGAAAAAATGCGAGATTGGAAGTCATGATTCCTGATCATATATACCTAATACTGGTTCAGTTTCAATTCATTTTCCACCTGTTTTGAAAGGATATATAGCACAAAATTATATTTGACTCTAAGATTGTTATTGACGTTCTCCTGTGGAAAAGGAATCGACCATCTGTAAGTTATCTTATGTAATAATAACCGATAGCTTCAAGAACAGATAACAAGCATGTCGTGCGTTTCCGCCTCCATACACATCATGCTCAGCATGCACCGTTAGGCCTACTGAACACCAACGAGAAACCATGCGCAAAGGCCCTACCAGTAGGCCTACTATTTATTTTCTCACTTTTTTCAACACTTGGTTATTTGACACTACTTATTTAAGCTTTTTCCAATTTTTCAATTTAATATCAATCATCGTTTGTTTTTTATCAAATTAATCGAATGTTGAATATTCAAATTGATTTGGAATCGATATCCCTTGAACAAGAAATTGAACAGCAACCCTAATATATAGGCCTATCTATGTATGTAAGGCCTTGTAATAAAAACGACAAAATCTGCAATTTCAAAAGAATTTATGCAATTTTACCAACTTGTTACAGGTACCAGTGTGAATTCTGCGGTGCTACATTCAGGTTAGTTGACAAATCAATATAGATAGACTAATCAATATAGAATGTTGAGGCTGTAATTGGTTCATAATATTGAAGCAGTGACACTAGACTATGGTACTTGACTTGATGCGTAACCTAAGCCAATGAATATAAAATTATGAGCCTAAACAAAAAACACTATACTGGTCTATGTTTGGAAACATGATTGAAGGTTTAACATGAATACGTCATCATGTGATGATGCAAGTATTCCAGTTTGTTGACTTTGTCTTCGCTGTTTCCTCAATCAGAATCACATACATCTTACTGTCTTGTATGCCCATATACCACGTGTCTATTACTCTTCTCGGTCAAGTGTGAATGTACGTAGTTTTGAAGAATACTTATCTCCATGTCTTTGTGACAGCTCTGCTGTGATATGTATGTGTGTGAGAGAAAGAGAGATGTCTAGTTCCAAGGTGACTCGGCCAGTATACTGTAGGCCTAGAGTGTACACAATGCGCGTGACAGTCAAATTCCTGGACTAGCAGTCGATAGCGATTTTATACATCAAAATATATGTATTATTTTGTTCTATAATTTCAGTCAACGTAGCAACCTCCAGTCGCACAAACGCGCAACTCATTACCAGGACAAGCGCTACAAGTGCAATGATTGTGGTAAAGGTTTCAAGCGACGGCGTCTGCTTGACTACCACATCAAGGCGGCTCATACTGGCGAACGTCCGTTCAAATGTTCGACGTGCGACGCAACGTTTGTGTATCCTGAACACTTCAAGAAACATCGGCGAATTCACACTGGCGAGAAACGTAAGTTGTCCATAACTATATCGCACTATTGAAACATTTAGTGTCCTGACTCTTGTTTCAATATTAACTAAATTTCTTCTTTTTTGTTTAGCATTCCATTGTGAAGTATGCGGCAAGGCATTCAACAGCCGAGATAATAGGAACGCTCATCGATTTGTACACAGTGATAAGAAGCCCTACGAGTGTTTGGTATGGTATTTTCAAACTTTAATTGAAGAACCACCTTAGCTACCCCTATCTACCTATAATCGTGCACCTATTTTTGCATTCAGCCCTTGTTTGTGCGTACCACTTACTTCCGTTGTCCATCATGCTATTCCAATATATTTTTTTTTAATGAATTCTCTTCCTATTTCCTGTCCATTCAAAAAGTAGTGTGTTGAAAGTAGTTTGCGTTGTGTGAGCGTCACTCCTATACATCCGCAATAGATCGACTCGCTGCTATTGTGAAATAGGTTTGGACTATCTAAGGGCTTTGTCTGTGCTTTGATAATAACGCCATGAGCCAACCAAATTGTCCAGTCGACGACAGCGCTTTTGTGGCTGCGTCATCTATGCTTCGTATGACGGTGTTATCACCAGTCATGTACAGAGTTGATACAATCACCTAAGTAACATTATTTGGATGCATGAACACCAGGAGTGAGTTGACATGCACGGTCATATTTTTGCTTCAAGCACGATCACCTAACTGACGCTACTGAAGCATAGCAAAGCTGTGCTGAATTTACTTCACTCTAACCTAACAATATTCAACAATGGTTAATGTCTAGATAAAGTGAAGCAATAAGCAGCAGGGGGTTTGACATTAGTTGGTCAATTGTTTGATTATTAGTGCTTTGTTTTTGTTTGTTTGATTTTAGAACATGCCTTTAGAACAACAATTTTGTTCCAGGTGTGTGGGATGGGTTTCATGCGTAAGCCGCTTCTGTATAATCACATGCAGACCCAAGGCCATCTCAACGACACTATCGTTGTCAATCAGCCTCGTCTTACAACTGACGATGATCTGATTGTTGAATCGTCTGTGGCCGAGATAACGGGCGAACATGAAGATGTGGAAGTGTCGATAGTTGATGGCACCGGTGGGCACTCGGATCAAGAAACCAAACTCTACATTGCCGAACTCAAAGAGCATGTCATTATTCAGGAGGAAGACGAAAACGGACATTTCACGGGAAAAACAGTGGTTGTCGGCGATTCGGACCAAGAAGATGATGGCGAAGACGATGAACATATTGTTCAAGGAGCTGTCGAACATCTCATAATAGATGGACAAGTTCACTTTGCCGACCCCAATGACATGGATATTGATTCTGTAGCCGAGATCACTACTTCGACATCAGAAGGAAGGGGACGAATGGTAGTGGTACCTGCTACACCAAACATGATAAACGCCTCTGGCGAGTGCTACGAAGAACAGATTGCAGCCGATCATGGTGAAGTTGAGTTGACCGATCTCTCGCCGTCACACATGGCCGAAGGTGGACCAGTTCACCTTGTACAAATTCGAATCCCCTCGTCTGACAATCCCGATGGTAGTCGCTGGTTTAATGTGGTTAATGAAGATGTTCACGAGTGAAATTAATTGAATATTTTGATGTCTGCTAGAAGGCATGTTAAGTAAGCATTTTTGGAAGTGTGCAATTATATGTGAAGATAATAAGCATTTTTGTAGAGATATCCAGTGAGTTGATGAATTTGTTCTACAAGTTTTATGTACCATTGAAGACAATTAATTACTTCACGTGATTTTGAAGCTTAATTCCGTGTTAATATGTTGCACAGTTCGATTTAATGCCAACATTGATTTTTCTTGTCATGAAGGAAAAAGAAACTTGGGCCTATGCCTATGATTACCGTAATATTTGAATACTTAGATGTAGTGAAGTCATTATTTACTCTAAATTGCTATATATTTAGCCATCAGTCAACTTTAACTGTGCAGTACTGTTTAGGTAGGCTTACCAGTATATTATACCTTAGGACCTATAAGTTTGTGAAGCAAATACCCAATAATATTGGTCTTGAGCCTGAATGTTATTAATATTTGTATATATTTTGAATATTTTTAAATACTAATGATCACATTTGTTTCATCTCATGTTTTTTTTTGTTTAAATCAATAAGTTCCAACTTGTCATTAATATGTAGACCTACAACTGATGTTACATATTGGGTAGACATTTTGCCTAGTACAAAATAATGTTTAATTAAGGATCATGTTTGTAGCAATAGGATGGCTGTAAATAAATATCATTTCTGAAATGGTGATGTTCTGAAAATAAAAGAAGCCACATGGAATCAAGCTATTACTTAATGTGTTCACACCCACATCCCCACAACAGGCAGAAATTTGTACATGCGTTTATAAGGCACAATTACGGTAAATGATGAATATTACTATTGGACGGGAAGCTCTTTGCGTCAATCCCGATGCTGGCCACATGATAAAACCAAAAAAACAAGTATTTGTCTAGGGCTGCTATATTTTTATTGGGGTTTAATGATTTACTTGTGATTCATTGACGTCAAATGAATAATTAGATGAAAGGTTCTTAGGTGGCGAAGGAATTGCCCGTGATCTATATTGTAAGAACTATCCTGTCATTCACCTAGATTGCAGAGGGAAACCACAAAAAACTCTGTAAAGAGGGTCAGTGGCAGGATTGAATGAAGCCTGATATACCCTCATCTCTAGATACTACCATCAAGTATACTAACCTGTATACTTAATGATACTACTATAGGCCTAGCCAGGCTACTGTATCGACTCTAGTCACAATATTATAAACAAGGTTTTATATGGTTTTATTTTATCCAACCTATTTCCAACCAAATGATAGTGTTATCCAATTTAAAGGATGCCATGAATGATGGGCCCTATTCTTTCCCTATCTTCATGCATTATGCAAGCCTGAATGTCATGAAATAGGAACCTTGAATTCATGGCGTGAGTAGGCGTATTCCCGCCAAACTACTTGTCATCACGGCCAATGTCACGGCGCTGTTGGTGGTTTCCAGCTATTTTCCTTTTTTAGGTTTAGAAGGCAATGCAAATGTGATGGCCGATGTGTCAGTAAAATTTCATTAATGACAGTTGCCTAGTTTTGTGGTACTAGCATTAAGTATATAGTCTTACTTAATGGTACTAGGCCTACTTGTCAGGTGCTGATGATAACACATTTTTTTTTCTCGGAATTAATCAGGTAGGCCTACGTTATTCATCTTATACTTTCAAAATCTTTTTTTTCAGCATTTCAATAGGCCTAGGCCTAGGGCATGCCTAGGGGCCTAGGGCTAGGCACTGATCTAGAGACATTGAGATTGTAGTGCTACAATCTCAATGCTAGAGATCAGGGGAGTCTAGACTAGTGACTAGGCCTAAGACCATTAAATTTCAATGCTAGGACAATGGCCAGGACTGGATGGCTAGGCCTAGGCCTATAAACTCGATGCCTAGGCCTAGACCATTGATTTTTTTAACTTGTGCCATTGAGTTTGTAGTTGCTTGGGCCCTACAAAAAAAATTTATTATTTTACTGTGACACTGATCTCAATGGTCACGCCCTCAGAACCAATCACAGATGTGTTTTAAGTATGCGATTCATCATGTTCCACGTTTCAGTAATGATTCTTAATGAAGAATAATTGCAATATTGGTCGCTAAGCAATATCGGTAGTTGAAAAAATGGCCGACCCTATTCCCACGAACGTTCGTGCGAGTTGCGCCTCCAGCCACTTAAACTACTAGGCCCAAGAACCGTTCATGCCGGCAAGACTAACAAATACTATTCGCACATACCGTTAATGCCGGCAAGACATGTAATCTCTATTCCCACAATTGGTTGTGTGGGTCTTGTGAATAGCCGACCAACACGGCCATGTCTATTCGCAAGATCCGGCACACCAAGCGTTCTCACGTAGTTCATTTGATTCCAAACAGATGAGCCCTGGCAACGGAAGAAGGCAGTCAAAGAATTAAATTGAACGACCATCTATTGTGACCATCATCTTTATCATCACAGTATAGGCCTAGTTTCATTACGCTTACGCGTACATGCTTCCCTATATATGCTATATATTTGATATAATTCTGTCTTATATGCTTCCCTATGTGCTTGTCACTTGCTTATTGCTACCAAACACGGCTGTCAGCGAGGTTGTTAACTTGTTATTCCCGCCCGAGTCCGCTTTGCAAAATAGTGAGTCCAGAGCCCTCTCACGACGATCAAATGAACTACGTGATGCCGTGGTGTGTGCTTCGTGAGTTTGTTCCTGGGAATAGCCAGCCCTAGTGAGTGCTAATCCTCAGAACCGTTTCGTGTCGAACGCCGGTTGTGTGAATAGAAGTGCCCGCGCTATTCACACAACCTGGGTTGTGGGTCGGGGCGTAGGAATCGACACTTCGTAAAAAAATGAACCAAGCACATTACCTATAGCCAAAAGCATTTATATGAAATTGAAGTAACAAAATTCCCAGTAGCACGTACTTTATTTGCTCGCCTATAACTCGCGTTGAAATACCTATAACTCTAGTCTATGTATGATTTGCATGCCTAGGCCAAGTTGCCCAGTGACTGATAGGGCCTATATTGTTACGTGAATATTCCACTTAAAGGTCCTGTACATTTCTACGACTAATTATTGTAACTCCTTCAGATTCAATGTACGTCATTGAATACAAAAAGAACAACAAAATAAATGCAAATAAGAATTGATTTTGTCCTTGACATGCCTGATATATTGCTTTCATCGTCAAGTGATTGTCCATACAAGGGCATCATTGAATATAATGCAAGTTTGCAAGACTGTCTTTCTTTCAGGTGAATTGAGCTGATGTTGATTACATGTAATCTGTAATTACTACATTAGTGTAATAACGTAGAGGATAGTCTATTGGAAGTTTTGTGGAAACAGATATATTATGTTGTGGCTACCAAAACGAAGATTCATTAGAAGGTAAGGTAGGCTACAGTAAAATACCAACACATAAAAGCAAAGTTTTAAAATATAAATACTTTTATTTTGTTATAACATTACAATGTATGAAATATTCATCGACCAAACTCAATGACCAGGTTCATATTCTCATCATATTGTATCGCCATCATACATATTGCATTTACAGCACTCAGAAATCAACTTGATGCTTTTGGTCTATCGGTGCCGATACAATAACTGAGGATCTAAAAGGAATATATAAATGGATTATGGACTTGAGCATGTTACTTATCAAAACGTTGTGCTACTGTAGGCCTACGTAAATGTATTAATATACCTAGTGTGTGTGCTGGTAGGTAGCCTACTTGAAAGAAAGAGAGTGATTTTGGTATTTTAATGTATGAATAGGCTACGGTATGTATCCTACTTGGAGCTAATATTGCCTTAGAAATAGAATGCACCTAGAGCTATGTTCTTTTTCTCAACTGAATATTATTTTCCCATATTATATCGTATTCATAAACGGTCTGTACATCAGAGCATATAATTTAGATTGAACCACTCTAATCATGAGGCCCTATCATAATTTGAAAGACAGGCTCAATAAATATATATGAAGTAGTAGGTACTTAATTACCGTATTCTCAGTAGATCGTGAGTGCTTAAAATCATTTTAGTCTTTCAAAGTACTAATCAGGCAAGGTTGACCTTATAGTGACTGTACAAGTAATTCATCATGTTGATTGTTGTTTAATTGGTAATCTAAATCAATTTTACTCTTATTTTAAGATGATACATTTTCTTTGTTTTCAAGATTCATACAGTGCAAAGGCAGTTTTTGGAACCCTAAAATTCGGATTAAAAGGTTGGAGTGCAAGTTCTTGTAAATAATCTAGGCTAGCTGGGTCGTACATTATAAAATATTATTTTCATTGATTGCTTTTACTAAACCTTATTTATTGTTTCAGGTAAACTGTAAATAGCAATTCTTTGTTGTTTTCTATTGCCTGACAATATTTTATAAATTGGATGCCGGTACTTCATTGGATTTGGACTTCTAATTGACCACTCTTCTATTTTCTCAATATTGTTCCTATCAAGCTACCTGAACCTTTCCACTTCAGCATCGTTCTAATAATATCATAAGATGCAAATGACAACTGTTCCCTCTAACAATATGGCAACTGTTAACCCTTACTATAAAGTTAGCACGTTGCAAGGTATTGGTATTATGATTTCACTCTACTGCATCCCGATTGTCTTCTGGTTATTAGGAATGTGAGTCTTTAAAATAACAGTAGCCTAATGTTGTGTCTGAAAGTTTAGGATAGTTCGACTCAGGTTTCAGAACTTCGTCAATGTTTGTGTAGCTCCGGTATGTGAGCTTCAGGTTATCACATGATTTTGTAGAATGCTACCACTTTGTAGCTAATAAAGAATTTATATGTGCTGTCTTAATTTTGAACTGGTACCATTTTTATGTTCAACTTTCTGATTTGTACTTTACGGGACTGTTTTACAATAACGTAAAAATAACAAAAATGTGATATGGTGATCGGAAAGAAGCTTTCAGACACGTCGTAATTAATAAGAGTAACAAAGAGTTCTAGCAGCATTAAAGCTACAGAAAAACCCTCAACATTTCATAGAAGTTCAACTCTGTCAATGCAACTAGAAATCTTACTTGGGCCTAATCAATTAAAAACTCTCCAGCAATAATATGCGTGATATCAATTGATTATGATGGTATTTTACAATTTGAGTGAATTTGAAAAAAAATCATCTCCATTAGCGTAGGCCTACTTTTTAAATTGTGAATAATTATTTTCTGGTTTTACAATTATACTTGATCTGTAGTTTTTCTTCTTACTCTACTATTATACATTCTTCTGTCCCAATGTTCTTTAGGTGTGTAGCCTGTTTTCTATATTGATTATTTTTTTTGCATAATATCACCAACTTTTTGCGTCATACTAAATTTGGACCTTGATTAGCCTCGATTAGTTTTATTTTTGTAAAGACGTACAGTAAAATCCACTCAATCTTCAATCACTATTCACATAACCTACCTATAGTTACACTGTAAATTGTAACCAGTATAATTACGTACCAATAAGGTAGTCTTCTCATACCGTCTTTCATGTACCGTACGTACAGTACAGCTATTAAAAGTTCTGAAATGTTTCATTTGTGGACCTAATTATAATGGGGTATATGTGTTGTTTTCAGAATACTCTACAGCTCTTTGTGCCTGATGATTACCTTATTATTTATATTATTTGGATTAATACCAATAGTGTATCGTTATACGTATACATTACAAAGAGCCATGGTATTTCTCAATTTTGGTAAGTGCTTCCCAATAATCCTACTTAACGTTATCACATTCTTAGTAAATCACATTCCACTGAATATTTCAATTTTTTGAAAGAGATTTTTTCCAACTTTTTCTACCCAGTCTAATCTTATGGGGTTTTTCAAAACTTTGAGATAGTGCTTCTCTAAAGTGGTCCAACTGAGTTGGCCCAAAAACTATAAAGTTCCAAGTTTGGATAAGTTCGCATAAACCTAGATCCAGAAAAAGTTGCTTGTTGATCGGGCAAACTGTAAGACCTGTTCAGTGCCTACAAACGTACAAATAAAAAAACAAAAGTTAAAATGAATAAACACACAGTCAAAACTTTAAAAGAGTGGGATGGAAGTCTTCACTATCACTCATCCAATAATTATATAGATACATTCTGAGCCATATTGTCTACATATCATACTGTAATGCTTAATTACACTTTAGGCTCATATACTGTAAATTCCTTGATGATAATGTTAACACATTGCTTTATGAGTACATAAGTCAATACATATTAAATATAGATTCAATTGTGACTTAATTGATGAAGATATACCAATATGTTGTTACAAATGCCATAAATACAGTCCAGTCTTATAAGATTACTTGTGAATTTTCAGTGAAATGGCCACACAATGCGGAATTCAACCGACCAGAGAAATATGGCTTATCCGATACGAGAAACTTCTACTTATACACTGATCAAGAAATTAGGATCGGTGTTTGGTAATACTACTTATTGACATATAGTTTGCAATAAATAGCCAGTGACGGATGTGGCTTATTAATCGGCCATCTAGACCTATTAATGAGCAATTTTGAAAAGGTCGGCTTTGAGCACACACTACCTATTGTATTTCTAGGCATAGTTTTATAAGCACACTAGATGTGCCTTGGGACACATTAGTGTGCTTCTAGACATGCCTTTAGAAGCACACCAGTGTGTTCTATAGAGACATACTTAGAAGCACACTAGTTTAGATGTGTTGATTGTAATAATTCGATATTATTATAATTTAGAGGCTGTAGAAGCATACCAGGGTGGATTTATTTTTTATGTAATTAGAGGAAAATTAGTGTGCTTCTAGGCTAGTCTGTAGAATCACACCAGTGGGGGTATTTCAAGAATATATTTGAGTATGTTGTGTAACAGAACCAATATAATGAATGGTTTTATCATCTATTAACAGTGTGTTAATATATTGCCTGTATTTATGTTTGTTGAAATTGCATAGCTCATAACTTTCTTTATTCTGTATTATTGATGTGCAAAATATATTTTTCAAGTAGACCTAGGTCATTTGGATGCCAATAGATCAGCTTAGCCATCAGTACGGTGTGTCGTTAAACTCAATATAACATTAAAATAAATTACCTATTAATCCCATTATGTTATACTATAAACATGTTTACTGTAGTTATTAATGGAAACTATTTTTAATAGACCCACTTAATTACCTCTAGCTGGAAATATTTTCACCATACAGTTTAATGTCTAGAAAAAGTTAATCTATTCTGAAATTGTCAAGACATGAAATATACATTACAATAGTATTGACTATATATCAAGAAATGAACCTAAGTGCAGAATAATTGTTAGCGTCTTCAGTGAAGACGTTGAGTCGAGATGCCACTACTGTAATTATTATGTTATTATTTTAATATTGTACTGAGAAAATCAACCATCCAGTTCAAGTGTTCATGGGGGGTGATTCAGCAAAATATCAATTTTTTGGTGATGGATTTCGAGCAGTAATATTAAAATCAAAATATCAAAATAATATCAAAATTCTAATATTGTGGAAAATTTATACGTAGGTATATAGCTGAATATATATAGCTATTAGCTATGTAATATGTATATAATATATATTTATAGTTATATAGCTAATATATAGTCAATTTCAATACCTTCAAGATGGTGTGACTGTTGATACATGTCAAACAATTATCAGATGTGATTGTAATTATGTTGAGAGACTTCCATTCGGGATAAAATCAGCAACGGGTATTTTTCACATTTGATGTCCACTGATAGTGGACATCAAACTGACAGTATCCACTGACAGTATCCACTGACAGTGGAGAATGTCCACTGACATTATGGTCAGTGGAAAAACAGAAGAAGAGTATCAAAGGCGACTACATCAAGTGTTGGAACGATTAAACTCAGCAGGGCTGAGGTTGAAGAAAAGCAAATGTTTGTTTGGTACTACAGAAGTAACATTTCTGGGGTACAAAGTGGATGTAAATGGAATTCACCCAACAGAGGATAGAGTAAAAGCTATCAAGGAAGCGCCAGCACCTACTAATAAAGGAGAGCTTTAGGCTTTTCTTGGATTGATAGGATTTTATGAAATAATTTTAGAAAATAAATCCACAATGCTCGAGCCATTACACTGGTTGTTAGACAAACAGACGAAGTGGAATTGGTCAGTTCAACATCAAGCGGCTTTTGAAGGGGTTAAAGAGTTATTACATTCGGAACAAATATTGGTGGATTGTGATTTGGATAAAGAATTGATTTTATCATGTGACGCTTCACCGTATGGTGTTGGCGCGGTGTTGTCTCATAAAATGGACGATGGATCAGAGCGCCCAGTAGCATTTGGATCAAGGCCATTACAAAAACACGAAAGAAATTATGCACAGATAGACAAGGAGGCTCTGTCGATTATTTTTGGTTTGTCAAAATTCCATCAGTATATTCACGGACGGAAGATTACAAATTTTACTGATCATAAACCATTATTAGGGCTACTACATCCTCATAAAAGGATGCCAGAAGTTATGTCTCCAAGGATGTTCAGGTGGAGCCTTTATCTTGGATCATATGATTACGAACTCGAGTACCGACCAGGAAGTCAGCATGGAAATGCAGATGGGTCAAGCAGACTACCATTGCCCGTAGGAGAAGGGGAACGCCCGGATCCGGCAGAAGTCTTTCTTCTTCAATCATCTCTAGAGTTACCAATTGGTGCAGATGATATTGCTAAGCACACAAAGGAGGACAAGGATTTGAGTGACGTATACAAATATACAAAGGAGGGGTGGCCACAAGTGTCGCCGCCGAATTTGAAGCCTTATTACAATAGAAGATTGGAAATGTCGATACTAAAAGACTGTGTTCTTTGGGGTGGAAGGGTCCTAATACCCAGTACACTTACGTGTAAAATGTTAAAGATTGTGCACAGTATTTATCAACGCTCAAGTCAGATAAAATCAGTTGCAAGAAGCAATTAAACGAGATGAAGGAAGATGTATGTTTAATTCTCTAAGTGTTGTATAAGAAGTATATAATACCTAGGTATTCTATAATATTATGTAGTATATAAGAAGTATATAATAGTATATAATACCTTTAACAATACAATATAAGTTGCATAGTTTTTATTAACCCATCTTGGAAGGTATTACAAATATCTTGTTTCCTTTATATTAGAATTTTGATATATTACATCTTTGGAAATATCACAAAAAACTGATATTTTGCTAAATCGACTTCTATGCACTCTTAATTTAGTAGTGCAACTATAAAACATTAATCACAATATGTTCCAGGCATATCTTACCTGCGTCACTGTCGAATCAATCACGGGCCCGCACCGAGAGAAGCTACAGCGAGGCCCTTGATAACGGTGAGCCTGTCATTGTCTACATGCACGGCAATTCGGGCTCCAGGGCAGTCGGTCACCGGATCGAACTCTACAAGCTTCTCCGTGATCTTAACTATCACGTCATTGCGTTTGATTATCGAAGTAAGTACGTTTTGTCATCGCGTCAGAGTAGGTTTGCAGGAGGCTATCATTTTTTATTAGATGAGCAAAGAGAAGACTCTATTTTACTGTACTTGAAAATAATCTCATACTTACTGGCTGGGTCTGCGTAGTGAGGGTTTTCTTACATTGCCCCCGGTGGGTTCACAAAGGTTGACGGTCCCTATTGGAACAGTTTTCTCTAAACAGTCACGCACTCAGCCGGGTGCGTGACTGTCAAGCAACTACGTCGACATCATTTCCTTGGAGGGAGGGTGGAACGAAGAGATCGTATAAGTCAGATACAGGATAATTCCGTGAAATACCGTTATGTCTGGATTTATGAAAAATACTTTTTTGTTTGGTTTTGATTTGTTTTTCGATTCGTACTTCACAGGTTCAATGAAAGCGCAAATTTGTTGAAACTAGGAATCCACATAATGTCTTCTAATCGATAGTGACAAGTTATTTTAGGTAACAACCGATTGCAGCGTACCGTACATTGACAATTTGAGGCAGTAGCCATGTAGGCCTACTATGTTAGATATTATAAAAACATTTGGTATTTTTATGTTATTTTACTTAGGTCCTTAATGCTAGCTTAAAGGTATTCAAAAATTTGTTGTACTTCCTTGAGGTTCGAATTAATGAGCGTTCAAGTCTGTACCTAATCTGGTATGGTGTGCTTTGCTTCAGGCTATGCAGACTCGAGCGCCATCTCTCCGACGGAAATTGGAGTCGTCGACGATTCAATATTTGTTTACAAGTGGGTAGCGCAGCGAGCGAAGAAGGCGCCCATTTTCGTGTGGGGACATTCATTAGGCACTGGGTATGAAATTTCACTGTGGCCATTTAAAGGACATCACAGCCCTGAAAGTAAATTTTAATCAATAATGACAAGATATATCCCCCAAATTTTCAGAGAAAACAAGAAATCATCATCTCAATTTCAGAAATAATAATTCATTTTTTCGTCCGGATACTTCGAGTCATGACATAGGCATTACTGGTTCTGTATAGAAACATAAACAGTTTCAAGTAATGTCGATTCAGAGAAAGGGCCGGGTCCGGGAGGACAAACAAATGAAAAATAATTTCTGAAATTGAGCCGATGATTTCTAGTTTTCTCTAAGATTATGGAAATAAATATTGTCATTATTTGTTGAAATGTAGTTTCAAGGTTAGGATGTCCTCTAAAGTTATTTTTGATTGTGAACTTTCCAGTACTGAACGTTTCTTTCCAATTGGTAGCATGTTGTACAGAAAGCTTCTTCATATGTGGCAATGTTACGATTAATGGCAACGGTCGTGAATCTTGTAACGCTATAAATCACCATGGTCATAGCAGTTTCTATTTATATTTTCAGGGTTTCGACGCATGCACTGGATGTGCTTTCTAACAGCAGCATTCAGAGTCACGGACTTGTTCTCGAAGCTCCATTCAATAACCTGAGGGACGAAATCATAGAGCATCCGTTTGCGAGGGTAAGATAATGTTTGTGGGTTTTGGAACGCTGAGACTTTCATGAGTGTAGAATCAAGATTTTGAATAAGTAAATACCAGAATTATATGAACTGGGTAAAAGGGATAAAGAGAACAGCAGCTTATCGAGGTTCACAAGTAGATAGGCCTACTTATGGTGGTGGACAGCCGTTGATAGAACACAGAGATAAAAAAAACGTAAGATTTTAGACGTTTCGGCTGTTGCCTTGGTCACTGTAGGGATTCAAAAAAATACATCGTAGGCAGTGAGGAACGATAAACCCTTTCAAGCTGTTCCGGATTTAGTTTTTTGGGAGGTTTTGAGCTTTCAAGCTTTTGTACGATATCGTATTTTGAAGTTTTGCATATCAAATTGTTATTTCTTCCAGTTTTTCCGTTTCCTGCCTTGGTTCGAGTTCTTCATTGTTGATCCGATGTCACAGAATAATCTGTTGTTTGAAACGGATAAACATCTGTCGCGGATTAACACGCCTGTTCTCATTCTTCACGCTCACGACGACATGGTTGTTCCCTTCGTCCTCGGCAAACGGGTGAGCGTCGTTGGTGTAGTCTGTTTATTGTAGGGCTGCCATTCGATCAAGACTTTTTAAAGAATATCGATTATGTCGGATTGATAGTCGTTGGAAAATATTGAATATAGGCCTATCAAGAAATATTATTCAATATCGAATCGAAATGGTGATATTGAATATCGATGACCAGTTGAGTTATTTACATTTTCTAAGCTTACACTCTAATTGAATTTTTTTTTGCCTTCTGTAATAATTATTCTGTGACTTGCAATGAGGATTTGCACTTGTCTTGACACACACATACACTTCCACAGTTGCTTAATAACTGACGACTTGACCTTGTACTAGATCGTGCATGATGAGTATCATCCGTGATGACTATGATGATTTGTTTGGTAAATCAACAGAAGGCTGTTTATTTATTCAATATCGAATTCATTTTCGATGTCGAAGTAATCAAAATCGTAAGGATTGATTTTTTTGCTTATCGAATGGCAATAAAAAATATTGTAATCGAATGACAACCCTAGTTTTCTACCATCTTTGGTATTACCAATGGTGACTAGTCTCGATCAATAGGTCTATCAAATTTTTAAGAAATAGAGAAAATTGGTGAGGTTATTAAGAAATTGTAGGCGTACAACGTATCTGTGTTGAGAGACTTACTGATCGCTGTTTTCCTTTTGGTTTCCAGTTATACACAGGGGGACTCGAACAACGAAGGAGTAATGGTGGTGGCGAGATGAAATTGGTCGAGTTCGAAAAGCACTTGAAATTCGGTCACAAATTCATCTGCAGATCGCCTCTCCTCCCCGGAATCGTTGGGTATGTCAAAATAAATATTATAATAAACTTGGTCACATTAGATTTGCCAACGGCATAGAAGCTGTATATGAACTGTCATTGGTCATTAAAGACCCTTCCCATAAGACGCAGTGGCCACGGATAATCCCTTCGCACTGATAAATTAATCGGTGGGATATAAAAAGTATCGGTATATTTCATTGAATGTTTATATGAATGTAGATTATCTCTTGAATAACTTGAGTGATACATCAAAATGGTATGAACCTACTTTCAAGTCATGCCTAGTACAGTGAACCCGTGATGCATTATTCCCACATCCATCATTTTCCTGCTTCTATAGTTTATTTTTTCTATTGCAAGCCCCATATAACCAATGTTTATGTTTAGCGAGGGTGTTTTTTCCGAGTCACTTGAAAAACAATGGATAGAGGTTTCACTCTAGCCCCCACTCTGTCTTATGTGTGACTTTTGTATAAAGTTCTCCATTCTTTTCGCAGTGACTTTGTTTCCAAGAATATTAAGTGACGACAAGACGACAACATCCATTAGAGAAAATAATATTACGGACATCTAGACAATGCAAACGTTCCTAATAATTGACGCTGTTAACATTGTTATTGAAGCATTGTAGGTAACTACATATTTTGTAAGCATTTACTCTTTGACAGTGTCTTTTACGTTTTACTAGTAAAGTAGCCTGGGACATCAAGGTTCTGGTAATTCTTGATTATGTCCTCTAGAGTATTGAGCTTATTATCTTTCTCGACTTTTTCTTTAAAGACTTTTCTTAGGCCTATCCATAGTTTTCATTGTCTATGCATCATGGTACCGTACCATGGTAGGGTGTAGTAGCATTTATTATATCAGTCCTTTTTATGCTATTTTTAATTTCACTTGGCCCTTGGGTATATTTACCTAAATTCAAGGCTATTTTGTGTTATTTACATACCGTATATAAAGGTATTATTATGTTACCAAGTCAATATAAGTAGGTTCACATTGGTGCAAAGTACGTTCAGTTGCTTAGTTCCGATTAGTCATATATATGTTTCTACATATTTTTATTATCGTTCAAAGTATTATACACTATAAATGTTGGTAAAAAGATATTAATTATGAGGGATCTAGAGGTGAATGAAAACATTTTTCGTGTTTGTTGGAACGTATCAAATACCTTGTAGTGACAAGGCAGTGCATTCCTGGAATATGATAGTTAGAGATGGCTTTCCTGTACTATGTTAGTACCTTAGTATCTAGTAATAGGACCTACACTACTTTACTGGTACTTACCAGTATATGTGATTACCGTACTTATTACAACATTTTGGGATTTTGCATATAATTATTTGAAAGATATGTTGGGCTTCACGGTGAAAACTTTCGAGTGAAGTTTGGAGGTATAAAGTTCGATAACATTTTTAACAAGTTATATCTGCATTCATAAGAACAATTTGGTAATTGTGTACATCTGAATTATGTTTTAGGAAAATTTGTGGACGAAATTCAAATCATTTTCCAGTTACCACCCATAAATGTTTTCCTATTCTCTTCTTGTATCACCAAAGTATGAATTGTTGTATCAAAGTAACATTTCTAGGTTTTTTCAATACTTGTACAGAATACTCACTTGTTTGTGGTTAGGAAAACGTTATATGCTTTCACCTAGATGCCTTAGATCCCGTTTTACGAATGCATAATAAATTTGTTGATTAAGCGATAATTAGTGGATTAACTTGTTATTACCTTTGGTTACCAATGGTATTTTTGTACCCCAATTAATAATTAGCTTAATTAACACATTTTTACTATTGGTAATATGAGGTCTTAACATATTAGGGCCTACATATAATTAGGTATGTAGCATTGATTTCTTAAAATATTCATAAAATTGGTTGAATCACACGTTTTGATTATTTTTCCCGGATCACGTGGTTGACATGAATAGGTGAAACGTATTGTTCATTGTTGTATCAATTATTATGCAACTTGTTTGCAAAATTGAAATTTTAGAATGAATTTATGACCTTGTCAATACATCCAGTCGGTGTTTCAGTCCACCACAAAGATATTTTATTCTGCTAATAAAATATATTTCGGCATGAAAATTTCAAGTCAATATAAAAACATCAGTCGTAACAGGTCTACAAATGTTTGCGAAAATAGTGAGGGCATTTAGGTTGCTCTCTTCTAGATTTGGATCGGTTTTTGTGTACACACCTCCAAGTAAAACAAAGTGTTTTCAAAATGTTGTTGGTATGCTAGGAAACACTACAAGTGACCAAATAATGCCTTGCATCAATGATGCCTTGTCAAGCATTCTTCTTTGAGTGTGCTTTTATTTGCTCTTATTTGCATTTGCAATGGTTAGTACAAATATGACAGTTTTTAATGCTTGAAATGTAAAGTGTTCTTGTCCTAGAAAAATTATTGAAGCAAACAGTAGGCCTACTGTAAATTCAAACGATCATTTAGTCAAATGGCGAACTGCACTGATGTATAATAGGCACATGCTTTTAAAAGTACAATGTATCATTCATAAATAATTTTTCTAGTACAGTAGCTGTTTCCTTGTGAAATATTGCTCAATATTATTATTAATAATTTAGTGCAGTACTGTATATTGTATAACTGTAAATGTCAAGCATTCATGACACTTTAGAAAAAGTGACAGTTCAGACAGTTGGTTATGAACTTATGGCTTATGTGATAAAATAATGATGTTAAGGGGTCCAAATACAAAACTGCAGCAATGAGATTCAATCAGTTATAGTGGAAATGACAATATATTGAATGTATTATAATGTATATCAGTTGTAATACTCGAATGGGCTACTTGATGGATGTCGAATGTACAAACTATCAAGTTTATAGACATTAGATACACTTATGGTTGGTAGATATTTGCTTATGATTGCCAAACTGCTAGATATTAGTGGGATTTGACACCAGTACGGCAGCCTATTATTTTACCAAAGCTCAGTTTACACATTTGTAATAAAGATTATGTATCATCTTTTATACAGCGACTTTATTACCATCCTACAGTCGTTACGAATTATCCATAACACCCAAGAGAGTAATATTCAATCTTCTGCGATGTTGAAGGTGACTTGGGTGGTTTATGTAACTGGTGAGTGACTAAGCATATTTTCAGACAGAATGTTAGGGTTGTAGTTTGGAATCTGAATGGAAGAGTACAATACAATCGTGTGTTTGAGAATGACGAGCAATCCGAAAGTACTGTACAAACTTTTAAATGAACACACTCCAAATATATCCAAAAAAGGACTCCAGAGGATATCAAAAAAATCCATCATTTGGAAAGTTGTCACTCCTTTTTTTTGAAGCCTGCATAAACAAAATCAGAAAAACACACTCACACATTTTAAAAAGTCATTACCCAGCACTGCGATGAAGTATACTGGTGAAACATTTATTTTTTATTCATGGAATTATTTTATTTCATGGTAGCTGTTCAGTACATTAGAAAAGCAGAAGAAACATAGATCCATTGCTCACATATACGTATATAGATATTATACGTAAAGAAAAAGTATAGGCCTACATAGTAGTTTTTTATGGGAAGTGAAAATTCTTAGATCAGGTAATCTTTGAAAATATTAAGCTGTACTTTATTATAAAAGCCAAATTCGTGTTTGGAAATATACTATGATGATTAGTTTCCATTATTACACTGTACTGACATAATTTCGAATTTCATACATTCATCATGTTGTACCTAGATGAAAGAAAAAGTATTATCTGTTGGGGTAAACATTAACAAAACAAGTTCTTAAACAATTACAACGGCAAACGTTGATATTTAAACAAACAAAAAATTACGTTGTTGTTTCATTTTTTTTTAAATATATATTTGTGTATTCATATGATTACTTATTTAGTCAAGTTGATTAATATATCACATTAAAAAAAAACACGCACACAGATAGTATAGATGAAATATGGTAAATCTAAAGAAATAAAAATCTCAAACAATAGAAGATAACTATACTGTAACTGCTTTGATGGTATGCTCTGCCTGAATCTGCCAGTAGGCCAAATTTTTCTCCTTTTACTGTACTTCAAGTCACATGGCACTGCAATAGACTATATAATTGAGCAAGATGATTATATTTCAATCATGTGTGAGTGTAGTTATTTGATCTGTTGATATGTTACTTGATCACTATAATTAATTTATATTGGTTATAAATTGTACCTTGAATACCACACTTTAGAGCAAATCCAGTTAAGATTCCTTTTAATGACAAATATCAATAAACACTACACACAAAATACTACATAAAATATCAGTAATGAGAGTTGATTATAATTTCAGTTTTCACTTGACATCAATTGTTTAATCAGTGCAATCACGTTTACACTATAGAAGATTTAAAAGATGAGTACGTACACATGCACACATGTCACACAAAAACCACATACACATTTCAATTTACTTCATACAATGGTGAGTTTTAAAACAACATATAGAAAAGAGAAGTGAAAGAAGAACATGCTTCAATGGAATTATTTGATATTCCAGGAAAAAAATCCTTGTACTTCTCCAACATTTTGAAGTGAGTACCTACGTCGTTTCACAGAGCTATAAAGACATTAAGATTGGAAATAACTATTAACATGAAAAGACGGAATTATATAATTTTTCACGAAACAAATAATGTTTGTGTAGCTTTGTGAGATACAACGCTCATATCTCGACAAGAATGTCATCGAGTGTTTTTCTCTCCAGGTCAGGCACTGAGGCATCTTCAGCTGGATAGCCAACAGGTAGGAGTAGAGTTAGTTTCTCAGAGTTCGGTCGACCCAGTAACAGACGTAAGGCAGGGCCGCAGTTGAGAGGTGTGCTTGTTAGTGATACCAACCCCGCATACTAGACAGGCAGAGAAAAATCCTTATTGTCATTTAAAAACACGTGCCATATTCAGACAGTCTTTCTGCAACACGTTTTACTTTAGCAATTGATAACTTATTAACTCAACAACACAGAATGTTTTGAAAAATTAGATTGAAATTTAAGAAGTACGTATCAACTAGCTCTCCCATGTAGAAATGATATTAGAATATTCAACTCAAATTAACTGTTGAGGGTCATAACTCATAACGTTGAAAGAATGAGACCTATTATTCTTGCTCATCACTTGATGTTATCACACCCTTGTTGTTTACCTGGTATATAGATGGTTATAATTTATATATATATTGTAATCAATATGACTAATAGTAATAATGAAAATGAAATCCATGTGCAGGCACTTACATGTACAGCCGAGATCAGGATACCTGAAGCAATGGCAACACTCATCTCGTTGTAGTAATGTGTACGTTTTGTTCCGTTGTCATTTAAACTGTACATCTGTTTGAATACGAGGATCAGATACGGAGCAGTCGTAAGGTAATCTTTTATCCAGTTGGTCTTGAATGGTTTCAAATCTGCTGTCCACTGCACACCTGAAACAGAAAATATGTTGGGTCCTCATGCTGAAGCTGCGACAGAGCCTGACTACGTGTGAGTAAGTGAATCTAAATTTGCCGGTAATGAAAATAGATCACATTTTGAAGAGATCACTTCAGAGGTGTCAGAATTAAGGGGGTGCTTGTAGCGCGATTTCTAGGCTTCGGCGAGTGGATCTCAGGCAACTGGGACTTTCACCCCAGACACCCTGCACTCTACCCCCTTTTGATCCATATTTCTGTTCCCTCCCTCCCCGCGTAAATTGACTCTTCAAAGCTTAAACAGATGTTCAGAATTACAGGTAAATGCTAGAACCTACACTTGGATTATATTTAATTGGAGTTGAAATAGTATTTAAGTATTGTATTTTAGAACTGAAGTCTTTGAAAGTTTTATAGAGTGAAAAGCAGTTGATAAAAAAAAATGAAAAATTATTTTAAATCTACTATATGAAATTTAATTACTAGTGAAAAAATTGAATGAAGCAAATCACAGAAATGCCCATAAGCATGTGCTAGATGTTGAAATGTATTGAAATACATTTTCTAGTGCAGCAAAGTACTAACATGGTTGTGGAATAACTGTTTCACTTCATATTTCATTTTACCATGAGTTTTTCCACGAACTACAGTAAAGCCAATAAAATCTAGAAAATCGCAACCTGCGTGGATCATGGGGGGAAAGATCCCATTTAGCCTTGCAGGGAATTTGAGGTATTTATTTGATCAATTTCTTGTTCGTAAAAGTGATTTTACCAGAAGAGTAGGTCTAAAGGAATTTTGTGAAAATTGTTATAGATCAATAAAGATATACAATTTTCAGCTTACCCTTAGTGGTGCGTTAGGTCCGGCCACTGGCCACTCTGCAAATCCTCTGTGCATACTTTACAATGCATATTTCAACACAATCAAACACTAAATAAAAAATGTTATCGGTTTTTAAATATTATTTATAAAAAAAAGTCTAGCAAGTGTTAACCTCATTATTATACTGAATCAGATCCCTTGATTGGTTATTTGACAAATAAATTGAACCAAATTGTTAATTTTAGATTTTGCCAGTTATTCCGGGTTATAAGGTCGTAGGGTCGTAAAATGTGGACCACTGATATGTAGAATGAATTGCATGATGGACTACTCAATAACTAATCTATTGATTTGAAGTGATGGGTTTGTTTCGTTACACCATAATTTAAACTTTGGACTGATGAGACTACATCAAATTGTCACTTTATAGATACCATATCAATTAATATAATTTGAAACTTTGGTAAAAAATGGTAAAAATATTTGAATTATTCGACATTTTTTTCAATTTGATAAATCAACACTATTATTTAGTGTTTCTAGAACGTACTTGATTGTATTTCTAATTAGTCATTTCCCATATTAGTGTTTAGATTAGATTGTAAGATTAGCGGCAAGCTCAAATTCACAAAAATAACTACCGTACATTTTAGGAAAAATAAAGATATAATGAGCTGCTTACCCATTCTCTTTGTGTAATTAATCTGCTCTTCCTCCTCAACAATCACCCTAATTTTCTCCTTCATCTCCGGATCAGAAACTACGACATAAGTCCAGGGTTCCGTGTGAGCTCCGCTAGGAGCCGTTCCTGCTGTACGGATAATGTTACGCATAACTTCTGGATGTACTGGATCAGGGCTAAAGAAACGGACGGTGCGACGTGTATTCATGAACGCGTAAAACTCTTCGGAACGTCGTAACATGTCTTCGTCAGACAGACGGCTGTACTCGAGAGGGACATGTTTCAAGTCGTGTGGCAATGCACTGGTCGTGTCTTCAGATAAGTCATCGAACTCATCAACTTCTGCAACTTCAGCGACTGTAAGAAGAGGAAATTGCAGTTGATCAGATACTGTGATGCCTTGAATTGTGAAGCATTTTATTTTAAATTCATATATATATATATATATATATATATATATATATATACATAGGCCTATATATATATATATATATATATATATATATATATATATATATATATATATCTTATATCTGTATATTCACGTATATATATATATATATATATATATATGTTAAGAGAATGACAAAATAATGTTCTAATGGATTGAGTGAAATGTTATGTTGATTTCTCGGGCTGACCACGTTTGCTCGTCGAATTCAAGAATAAGAAGAAAATAAAGGATATTATGATAACTAGGAAAACGCATTATATGCGTTGTGAGGTGAGCTTAGAAGTATGGAAATGTAGAATTAAGAACATTTGGTCAGCTCAATGTACATATACCGGTCATGGATCACTTCAAAGGTTTAAAAACTGCGGCTGTCCGTTGGTATATGGACCTTGGTTTCCCAACAATGGTACCAGTGCCTTCTTCATATGCATCACAGGTTTTAATCGTTTAAATTTGTTGGTGACACTTGTTGCTCACATTTAATAGTTCCTTTGATTGCTTTTTTAATTGCTTTTATTGATGTGGAAAAAAGTACTTTGAAAATGCGTTTTCCATGTTACTACACATTCGATTGTTCTATAAATCGCCGAAAATGTGTACGATGGTTGTTACTACATTCAGTAGAAATTTTAGAGCTTTTGGAAATGTTTGGTTTTTCAAGTATTTCGCCTGGAGCCGACTTATTCTTATGGCGATTTTCCATACTTTGCACATTTTATCCGGAAAAACCGTTCTACCGATTTTTCTGAAAAACAATCTCAACCTATTCTGGTATAGGACCAATTTGAAAAAAAAGTTTCGAGTTGATTGATTGAGTTGGTTGACCTGTATGCCGCGTACAAAATTAAAAAAAAAAAAAAAAAACATTTTTCGGTATATGGAATTAAAATCTTTGCTACGCTCATCTAATGAGAAGATTCAAGATTTTTGCTCCCCAATGTAAATGTTTTAATTGTTTTCTATTCCCGAAATCCTTACTTTAAGATTAATTATTTGTTAAATGAGCTCTTATTTATTCTTTAATTATTAATTATTCTTTGGATTGATTAGATTGCCCTTGTTGTACCCCATCCGAACGACCTCATCTTTTTTCCATAACCGTAATTGGGGAACAATGATTTTTATCACGTTTTGGGGTTAATTAAACAAAAATAACTAATTATTAGTCGGTGCAACTAGCTCGTACCACGAGTCCATAGAACCCTCAAAATGAAACATCTATTTGATCAAACACAAAATGCCCCCCAAAAATGTTAATTAGCTCAATTTAATTTATATACCGGTATATTTTCATTGAATTACAATACAAGGTTCTTAAAACACCAGAAGTGCGTAATGTTGTAATTGTGACATGTACGTATACGTACGTATACGTATGTTATAAAGAAAAAGGAGTGATGTATAAAATGTTCTCATTATTTTCGCTGAACCATAATACAGGTTTATTAGGCTTAATTTGGCTCACTAACTAACTTATTCTACATCAACAATTCAAACCGTTAGTGCATTATTACATTCGTGTTGAAAATATCTATTATACAATGAACCTATCTGTATGAAATTGTTTGATAATGTTTTGTTGACGATCTATAAAGCCTATTCCGTGCCTTGCCAGAACGAGATAGCATGAAACATATACATATTTCATACTAGACCATAATGCCAGCTGAATAATGCAGAACACGCTGGCTACGTATCAAATTGATTCTGACTGTAAAAGTTTGTATTTCACTTCCATTGCATGTGAATATGATGGGACTAGTTACTATATTCTCAGTTATTGATTCGTAATTTCCACAATTTCTTTATCGATTTCGGTTAATATAAAACACTTCTCGTAGTTTACTGTTACCTATTAATACATATACTTCCTCGAGTGTATGGCTGTCCCGATCGACCGTCCGCCCTATATTTGATAGTAATAAAGGTCGGGGGGGGGGGTTCCTATTTCGACAAAATAGTCACAAAAGCAGAATATGTGATATACTTATATCCACGAGACACGTAGGCGCGAACCATCGGTGCACTATAGGGGACGGTCGATCGGAAACTTCATCTTTCGTGGATGCTAGTATATTTTGCTGTGATAACCATCACGATCCTAATCAAGAAAATGTCGATAAAATATGTCATTATGCAACTGTATAATATTTCATACTTCTAAATATTACTTCCCGTATGCCAGAAATAATGTGTATGTTTTGTAGAAACAAAACATAATTGAACTTCAATAAGTATACAACATAATAAAATATATTCGTTCCATAATGTGTATAGTTAAAAATTAAAATGGTTCGACGTTATATTTATGTATTATTTTTGTTCTCGTAAGATCTAACGACTTTTCACGCTATTTACACGATAGAATGTAGGCCAATATACACAAGCTATAAACGGGATTTTCTTTTGATAACTTACGATAAAAGTTATGCTAATCAAGATTGAAGTAGCAGCTAACTATAGGCTTCTGTCAAGAAACAAATGACTGACAAGTTACCATAGCAATACATTGGGTGACCATATTCAAAGAAGGAAATTCCGGGACAACGCCAAGACGTGCGTAGTCAAAATCATTCCTTCCAAATTGTAGAGGGGGGGGGGGATCGAGGGCTCAACAGCCCCGCAGTGGAATTTGTCGGAATTTGTATAGTCTTCTAATAATATTTTGGGTGTTTTTTCTAGTCATATGAAATCAAGAATATATTTTTCACTTTAATAGTAATTGCATACAAATTATACTCTGAGGATGTGACCCATTCATGTTAATGATAGAGAAAGACAGTTATTTGAATTTGATGCACAATTCAAAGATTGATTCACCAAATATTAGCAAATTTTTAAATTTTTTAAAATGCCAATTTAATTTTTATATTTAACAAATAAAATACGTGCAATAACATTCTATAACTTGTATCAACAGTTAACAACTTGTATGATCGAAGAAAATAAAAATATTTGATTATAATAATGTAAAACCAATTCTATGTAGATTGATGAGACAAGAATATTATAACATTTCAAATGTATAGGCCTATTATTAATGTACCGTAGTTAGCTTCAATCAGTTCAAAGGGATATTCTAGTTGAAATTTTCCTTGACATTGAAATGGGTCAGGCAAGGCCAGCATACGTTTTTGCCCTAGTTAATATGCACTTACCTAATTTTGTTTGTAAATGTATTAGAAATGAAAAAATATATATTTTACGGTTTATTCTTCTTTATAATTATTGTCAACTTCATAAAAGTCGTTCAACTTTACATGTATCTATTAAAATATGTTTCTTATGTCAGTTATGCCTGTACTTGAAAAAAAAATCGTAAAAGATTTTCATTTCTTTCGTATACAAATAGAATATTGTACACTTCTACTTGTGTAAGAAGTACTGTTTATTGTAAAAACTCTTACAGGTCATTTCTCGAGTATGTTAAGGATACGTAAAAAGTGCATTTTCAGGTTGACTGTATTTCAAAAGTTCATGCAGGTTGCTTAGAATTTAGGTCAAAAACAGAATGCTTTCATTTTCATTTCGAAAGTTTAGTTTCAATTGAATTATTCCCGAAAGATATGGTCGACCCAAATCAACATTATACAACACACAGTGCCTATATGAGCAAAGCAAACATTAATACCTTTTTTTTTTTTTTTAATTATTCATCGTAATAATAATTATGACTTGACATATAGCCCTATTATTCATCACTCATCTACTTGTTTTTATTGGTTGTATATACAGAATATAGTATTTTGTACTTAGCGTATAGGCCTAAACTAGGAAAATGCGTGGTAAGATGAAAGCGATGTTCATAATGAAAATGAATAAGAAGCTTTACACATCTTGATTTCAAAACTGTCAAGTCCCTGCCTTCATCCTGAAGCTTCCTGAAGCTCCTCCTGAATCTTCATCCAGCCACTCTATTTGGTCTAACAGTTGATTATTTTAATCGTTATGTTGCTCCAATTGGCTTTACCTGTTCATATTTTTAATTGGATGAGCAAAGCGAAAACTCAATCTCACTTGACTCGAAAAAAATGTACATATTTTTTTTTATTTTGTTCGCTCTCATTCGATTGAAACTTGGCATGCCCAAGTGTCGTCGTCTGATTTGAATCCCATTGTTTTTTATGCGCAATCGGTTGCACCACTTCTGAGAAAACTGATTTTCCAGTTTCCAAATTCCCCATAAGAATAAGCCATAAGAAGAATTTTCGTACAAAAAATGTCCTTCAAATGTCTTTCAAATATCAAAAATTCAAATTTTCACCAAATATCAATATATTGATGATACACATTATTCCAAACTTTCACGTGAATCGGATCATTCGTTTCGATGTAACAAAATATATAATGAACGTTCAATAGATCACCCAAATCCCTTCGAGAAAATTCAAATTTCCACCGAATTTCACTACATTGATTATAAACATCATTTCAAACTTTCACTCAAATTGGATCAGTATTTTTGATGTAACAAAATATATAATGAGGTTTTAATAGATCGCTCAAAGCCAGCAAAAAAAAGCATTTAAATCCAAGCAACAAAAGTGTCATCAATTAATCAAGAACGATTAAAACAAGGCAATTCTCTATTATTAGACAGAAATAAATTAATTGGAATGAGTGATGAATGAAAAAGGAGGGCAGCGACATCATTGTTTGGATCTCAAGGTGTATATGTATACAGCTGTCATTACGTTTCATAGTAGTCTAATATTATATAATATAATATCAAATTGCATATCTAATATTTCCTTCATTAAAATAGTCTAAGAAATAAACCAACCGAATGGAAAGATTGATTCTCAACTTGAATGCCGTCAAACATCAACTTGATATAACTTTTTGGAAGAATTCAATTTCATTCTTATTAGCTCATCCATCAACGCGGAAACACATAACGCGTTTTCCTAGTAGGTTTAATTACTCTTGTAAAATAACATTCAAATTTTTTTCTTCACAACAGCTAATCCAATTTGTGTAAAATTTCAGAACGTTGCGTATTATTATTAATTGTGCTTAAATTGATCAAAAATGTAAATCTATTCGAAAAAAATATTGTCTTAATTTTTATAAATTTAACGTTTCGGTCTGTAATATTTTGGACGTTTGGAGCGCGCAACAAAAAAAAAACGCTTTTGTTTTTCGAAGTTTACGTTAAAAATTATTGAGTCTTCGCTTGAAGCCTTCTTGCTCTTTGTTTTACGCTTTATCCAAATTAATCCAATTATCATTATTCGAACTTGACCCGAGTTGAACAACATACCTTGATCTGGTGTCCTGTAGACAAACTTTTCATTTCGATTCTCCTGAGCAGAATCTCCTTGCGAGCTCGACGAGGTTGTCGTGTGATAGAGAAATCTCGCAGCCAAATAGCAAACAACGCCAGAAACAATAAAGGGCCAATACTGATTAATAAACGGCATATACGGCAACATTTTGAACAACTATTTGGAAAATGAAAGTTCTGAAGATTGTTATTGTAGGCCCTACTACTTGATATGATTATTACAAATCATACAATAATAATTAAAATGATAATAAAAATTACAATAATATTTAGTCCTATCAATCTAATTAACCATCTATTGTTCACAAAATAAATACTTCAGAAAATGAAATAATTCGCGACCAACCGCTTAGAGCGCCGGTGCAATACTGGCGTTGGCTGTCAGACGTCCTTTCGCCACTCAACCCACTTTAATGTTAATCAATTGTATAGGCCTACTCAAATAACTTGACATTTCCCCCTCCTTTGTACTGTTTCTTGACAGAAATTGGCGTGAAACTTATTAATAAGACAATTTATTAAACGGTATGCATTTTTTTTTATAAAAATAAAGAAGAAAATATATCAACTCTAGTTGAAATCAATTATATATTCCTCTGATCCTAATGTGAGATTAATGTCGAAGGAGATGCAAATTTCATTGCGTAAACTCAAATCTACAACAAAGTCCGCAGATACTGGTTTTCAGCATTTAGGTCATAGATATATCGAATAAAATGCTATAGAACAAACATTGTCAAGTACGGTAGCCTGCCTATACGCTTGATATGACGTAATAACCATGCTTGGGCCTCACATTTCATATCAGGCACACAGATTTTGCAAGAGATGAAGTTAATCATAATTCAACTTTCATTCCAGTCATCTTGTACAATGAAAGGTCTGATTTGATTGCTTATATCTACTAGTTTTTGCATGCAAATTATATTAGGTCAAATATTAATGTACGATCATAGGTCTTTTAGGACTTCAATAAAGGGGATAGAATGCGCTTACAAGATTTTGTAATTGTTGAATGTCGTGCAAAAATCTCATCAGAAACTGTGCATGTAGGAATTATCTTGTACAGATACATTTTTCACCCAATTATCTTTAAAATATTGTATGTAAGATTTTGAATCGATAGACATAAAACATCTTTTAACTCAATTGATAATATCGGCAAATTTGACAGTGTAACAGCCGTCACAAAGGTTACAAAAGGCATAACCCTAACGAGTTCAACTATGGTTACTGTCAGTAAAACAAATAGCACTGTTAATCATAGTGATAACAACTTTTAACTGGCAGTTATAGCTGGAACGGTATTACATACCCAAATATTATTTTGAAAATCTGTGTCAATGAATTGAGTGCCGATCTCAAACGTCACACCTCCAATCTTATTTTGTATATCATCTATTCATTGTCAATTCAATATTCTCAATTATCATTTATCGCGTATTACTGCAATTACTAAGCACGAATTTGACCATTATATCACCATCTATTATTACTTGTTTTATTGGCTAACCTTGAACCTGCATTTGTAGAAGTATGGATTTTTATTTAATAATATAATATGAACCATCAATTAGAGTATGTGAAGTAGTTGGTGAATGTATTTTGTTCTTTGTTGTCTCGGTCAAGGTTCACGGAATATGGTATTTGAAGTTTGGCGCAAGTCGTAACGATATTACTGATCGAGCCATCTACCAGCAAGTGCGTTCAACAAGTGGCTTTTAATTGTAATACTAAAATGATACGGCTGTAGGTAGCGCTAGTCTCATCGCGTTTCCTTCTGATTGGAACATTTTAATTACACTACAGAGACTATAATAATTACAAAAATCATGGAAATAAATAATAATGACAGAATTATGAATTTTCGACAAAAGTGAATACATACTAAAATACCAGTAGGCCTACCATCCATCTATAGGGTAAATCAAGTAGCTCATCGAATGTGATCTTACTACAACTAAATGTAGAACTGTATTATTTCTTAGAAGTATTTTTGCAAATAAATCATTAATCAATTCTTCAAATATAAGAGTAACTGCTATCACTACTAACATTCTGAGGATGCTTGGTGCGAGTTGTTTGCTTCTGATTTTAATATATACAATTTATAACAATTCAAAATGAGTATCAATATCCAATACGGTTAATAGAAATCAGTCCAAGAAAAATTGAAAATTATATTGTCGTATTTCTTGACATTGATACGCATTGATTCCGTTGTACTCCTCCGACGTTTACACCTCTTATGCTTTTACTGTCTGAAACCTTGGCAAAAACATAAACACAAAAAATAATAAATTGGCATAATTATGTCTTAATTTTATTTTTTCCCCAATTTATTTGTCTGTAGGCCTACATGTTTGAATATAGAATGATGTTGAAATTCACAAACGTAATTTCACCAATGAGAAAAGATCTGGTGCTAGTATATTATAATGAGATTCAGTGATAAGTATTTGTTCGTATTGAGGTTGAAAGATTAAAATGAGGAAATAAACATCGTAATGCATGCCAAGTTATCGAACGCACACACCAAGCGCACGACAACAGGTTACGCAATAAAATTGAGCGAGACGGTCAATGTCAAGAGTGTAGTATCTTCGCTACGGATGTTCTTTGGACTGTTCGATTTGCGGCCGGGAATTCAGTTGGCGTTTGAGAACCCCATGTGTCAAACCTGTACTACTCGTACATCGTACGGCGAGATAAACTATCTAGTGTTTGCATCGTAATCGGTAATTGTGTGAAAGTGTGATAATAATAACAATAACAATAACCAAGTACAGAGATATTTGTTACGTGAGAGGTTACCATGGAGGTAGCCAGTACGTCCGATATGCCTCGACCTGCGGCTGTAGATGACACATGTCAGAGGAGTCAACCTGTCATCGTTGCTACGGAGACGATCACTCATGTGTTAACATTCGGTGAGTTGTTTTAAACATAATTAAAAATAACTTGTAAGTAATGCAGTAATAGTTACTGTGCTTGTGTTATTCTTTGGTACCGGTATGCTGTTTACTTCTAGACTGAGGGAAAGGGCTGTTTATCTATCTTGACCTAGGGGTGACTCATCTGTAGCTAAAATGAGACCTATTGGGATTCAATTAGAAATAGATCGTTATTTCATTTCCTGACACCCTTACGAGTTATAGCCGGTAGATACAAACACGCTTCTACACGAGGGCTCATTTAGTATTTTAATTCTTTTTTTATTTTTTGCCTTCATTTTACACCATCATATTATTGTGGTTCGAGTTTAGTGTTTACTGCAGGCTGTTTAGCCTGTGAACACTAAATTCTGTTTACTTACCGAATTTACCTATATTTAGATGTTTTCGTTGTTTTATTATGTAGTGTATGTATAACTATAGGATTATTTAATACTAGTTATTGCGAACTTGTATGTTGTATTGTATATCACGCCAAACAAACAAAATTTCAAAGTGCATATAAGGAAAGGATAAGGTTTATCTTGAAAGAGAGAGAGGAACAGAGAGTTTCCATTGTGTGACTATTTGCTAGTGTTCATACTATAATAGGTGATAAAATATAGTACATCGATTGTAGTTTACTATCAAGTTTAGGGCCACCTATATAGTAGGAAATGGGCGGAACTGGTTTACAGGTATCCGTATAGACTGTTAGATGCTGTAAAGATTTTACTGTCCAAACTTTCCTTGTGTAAAAAGTAAAAACACATCAATACCTTGACCAAGTATGAAATTAGATAATTAATAGATGCTTGTGGGCAGCAATCTGATTATGAGATTACAAATGAATTTATTGCGTGAAATTTGTGTGATATTACAGGTAATAATAATTGATAACATACACAAACAATTCTGTAGCATGATGAGTTTGAAATGGTTAATATGTGTTTATGTGTGTGGATGTGTGTGAGAGAGAGAGAGACAGAGAGAGAATAATGCTAACCAAGGTCGGGGGATTTGTTTAGTTAGCTAAAGGCTGGCACGTTGTGTTCCAGCATTATATTATTGGAACACGGCCAGCTATAGTTGTATTCACGAGAGATGAAGGTACGAACGTCCCGTGCGCTAGTGGTGTGAGATAGAGGAGACGGTCGATCGGAATCTTTTTCTCTCGTGGATACAAGTATACCATTTGAAACACCACAGATCGTAACCCTATGAAATGCTCTGTTTATAATGTGAGGACACAGTGGAAAAACTGAAAATAGCTATCGGTCTAAGAATCTGGAGTGAATTCTTGCAATTTACTTAATCTTCGTAAATTATTTTTCTCTTCGTTCCGGATCTTTTAAAACAGGAATACTTGTGGTAAAACGATGCAATTAAATCGGATGGATAACTACAACGTTGATTAACGACTCAACCAACAGCGAGGTCTGGGGATGCGGATAAGTTGAACGAATTGATGAATTAACAAGCTATGCGGGATTTGAACACACGCTTCTCAGCAGCCTCATTGCATGGCGACGCTTGGAATTATTAATGAAACTAAAAGTTTGTCAACTCAAGTAGCCGCCGTATAAGTACCGTTATTATAGGTTTTTTATTTTATTTTGTTTTTTTGCCATATTGATCTCCCTGCCCGTACCCCCTCCTCTACTCGACGTCCACATCTCTTACTCATCTGAGCTTGAGAGATGTCAGTTCATTTACACTTATAGCCCTTGACCGCCAGGGTATAATTGAATTATGTATTCTATTGGACACTAACGTTGATAATGCTGCAGTATCTCGATCTTATATCAACAGTAGACATTACTATATTATTGAAATTATGAAATCAGTCATGAGAGACAATATGAAACAATACAAACATGGAAATATGGAAATAGCAATAGGCAAAATCTTACTTGGTTGTCTCTTTGCCAGAACATACCTCCCTTTAACCTCCGCAAGTTGTGAAATAAACTTGTATATCTTCTTGAACATTGACATTAATCATGGTAATTTCTTTATAATAATTATAATAATAAAATAATAATATGAGATGTGATTTATCAACGTGAATATATTATTTTGTGAATAGTACAAATAAGTGTTATCGTAAATTGGTGTTCTTTAAAAGCGTTGGCGGTTGACTACCAAATCATCTACTCGTCAAATTGTCATGAATTATCAAAGGATATGAAAATATTTATTTTATTCTTCAATTGATAAAGAACAAACCCAAATTCAATATAAATTAAAAATTCGCGCATAAAATGAGCCAAATCAGCCATAAGTGATGAGCCAAACATGTATTTATTTTATTGCATGATATAGATAATCTCCAAATTGTACGGACAGATTGCACCGTAAACCAATCCTGAATATTTTAGCCTGACTCATTGTTTCACTTATCCGGATATATAAAAATGTAAATACATCTAGAAATATATACATTAAAAATGTAGGCCTATAAATTACAACATCACATATATAGAATTTTATATTTAAAAAATAAATGAAGATGCAAATGAATTCAATTTTTTTACAATATTTGCAAGGATATATTTTAAATAAATATTGTCTTCGTAAATTATTATAGAATGTTGATTACATTATACGTCTAAATTCAAGTAAACAAGCCATGCATTGATTTGTCGGTATTGTTGTGTTTTAGGCTGAATACGTGAGTAATTTAATAGTGAATTATCATTGTATTATTGTTTTTTATTGTTGAATACTCGTCTTCAATATTATGTGAGCAAATAATCAAGACCAACGCACGCTTGTGCATCTTGACTGTTATTTCTTGTAGAAAACAGCGTGGGACTTACCTACCTCACCTTGGTATACGCAACCTTGTCTTCCATCAAATTACAGACTCGAAACGTTCATGTTGACGACTCGAAATTCTCAACCGGTAATGCTAGCACATAGGGGGACGGTCGATTGAAACCACCAGAAATGCGTCGATTGTGTGTGAGGTTACCAACATAATAAAGCGTTTGAAACTGCTACAATAAAGCGCAATTCGCCTACTAATTTTGAGACATGTCGGTAAAGTTGGAAACTGCATTCTCAATTGACTTCGAGTTTTAATTTTTCAATATTCACAATTCTTTATTTATATTCAGATTGATGAGTATAAAATAATAATGAAGAGATAATTGAGTAACGGCCGTCGGAATGACAATACCTTGCATACCGGTTAGCTAAACGAGAAAGTACAATCGAAACAACAGCAACAGACAAACTTGGAAAACTAATAACACCAACAATAATAATATTATCGAGGGTAGGCGTATACGTATAATGTAAGACAAATTCCTATATATTCTTTGGGATGTAAAATCATATTCAAGATCTATTTATACCTAACCCAACCGGAACTAAAATGCATAACAATATATAGGCCTGCTAATGTTTTTCATAATTCGAACAATTATCTATAATCTGATTTAGTAACACAGAATAGAATACATAATTCATTTTCCGTGGTGGCAATACATTCTAATATTTATCTAGCTAAAAAATTTGATATGTATTCCATTAGTATATTGTTAGAAAATGGTTGAATGTGGTTTTGAGACCGGAAGAAAGGGTTCGCTATGGAATGTGAGAGGAGCGAAAGAATAACAAAATCGGTGAAATATGCTAAACTTATTTATGATCTCCAGTTTTTGATGATCTACATCAGTTTTATGATCTCCAGTTTTCCCGTCTGCTTATAACCTGCATTCGAAAACATCTTTAAAATTTGGTATGGTAGCTATCGTTATAAATCTAACAAATCGAGTAAAACGAATAATTGTTAATTAATATAAAATAATAATTATTTAATGATTGGAACGAAATAAGATTTTCTCAAAAATAGTGTTATCCAGTACTTCTACGATATCAATTTAGCTCCAGGAAAAGATTATCATCATGAAAAGATTACCTATATGGCACCCTGTCGACAACTAAATCTGGTATAAATTCGTTGCTAAATGATGCTCTCTTAGATTTATGTTCGACGTCTATTACCATAGAGAACTTCTCTATGGTAATATATGTAGCGTCAGTATGTGACTCGGAAGCTTAGCTGCTTTGAATTAAGATCAAGATTCAAGGCAGAAACAATTAGTGTAAGTTGCTTGAATCTAATTTCATAACTACACTTCATACACACTATAGAATAATATTCCTACAGATAATAATTTGTATTCGCATGTTCTGTTCTGTTTTACTTAATTTCCTCACCCAAAGTATTGTTGCTAGATTTTAAGTTTCAACAATGTCCAAGTATAATTTGGTATACTGATATCCACCATAACGTCGTATATACCAAATAAATGATAGTAAAAAATTCATTAATTTGAGAACAATTCATTACAGCTTGAATCAGTTGAAGGTTTTGAACGCTTTCGAAAGATTTGTTTGAGTTTTTAATCTTTCATCTCGTCTTGAAAAATTATTCATCCTCAAAATACCACGGTATAAGTGTGATATTTATGTTGGTGGGCTACCTTCTTTTTTCGTAGATATACAAGCATACCAATTGAAAAATGATTGCAAGGTTTCAATCATTTTCATAATTTCCTTCAGTTGAATATTGCTATCTTTGGTAACCATAAAAGTATTCATAATTCTTTAATTAATGGATTCAGGAGACTATTTATTTCTCGACCAAGCGACTTTGGTCTTAACGTATAATTTGACAATATAGTTACATTTCCGAATCGGACATTCTTTTATAATTCTATTATTATGGTGAGATTTAGTTTATTCAGAAATTTTTTGCTTTCTAGTCTGTTCATGTAGGCTTATATTTGGTTGCTACAGTAATGCCTATTCTTGATAGTGATTACTGAATGTCCTTCTACCAATGCAGATGTTAAATATAACTGCAATTGCATCCAACTGCATGGTAGTGATGCATGCTATCATCTCAGCTGTTGGACATACCGCGCGGCTAAAATAAACTCTTATACTTCATCTCGTTTAGTTGAAGAAGTGAGAATAGATGTCAAAAATCAAATGTAATATAATTATTTGTTTATATTATATTATTTTTCTCATTTACAATTACTACCATAGCTTTGTTCGTTATAACAAAATGTCTACCTCACATAATTTTTGAATTTAAATTTCTAATTAAATCTTGTAACTCTTGTAATTTTATTATAATAATGCATTGTTTATAGTATTATGCTGTGACAAGTGGCAACCATTATAGCGGCAGTGTTTACTTTTCTGTACGATAAAAATGATCTGAAACTATTATTATTACTCTATGCTGAAACTCATCGTAAATTCGTATTTTATAACGTATATAATATAAGACTATAGAAATGAAGAAAATATGAATTTAAATTTCAGAAGTTCTCAGTCATTCATATAGCATCATATTTTATGAAGGTATCGGATATTGTTATGAGTCATATTAAAGAATGCAACAGTAGCAAAGAATATAAGATGAGGTGTGTTGAGTATGTGTGGGAAAATTAATAATTATTGATCGAACTTGTTCAAACGGTGTCTCCATTTTTATTATCGCATCGTTCAATTTTTTTAGTTACTGTGTATTTTTGTTACAGGATGATATATATTTTCTATTCAAACGGTGTCTCCGTTTTTATTATTGTATCGTTCAATTTTTGTATTTACTGCGTATTTTTGTTACTGGATGATATATCTTTTTTATTGCTGAATAAGGACGAATCGAATTGAATTGAGCTATAGATTGATATTTGTTCCAAACTGTAATTTTCATCCTCGAAAAGGTTCATCGTTATGACGGTCATCTATAGGCGAGTGTACATTCCACGTGATAAGCACGTACAATTTTATTCGATCTACGAACGTAATATTCAATGCAGAATTTCACATATGATCAACTATTTAATACGTTGTTGAAAGAGTGCATATACTTCCCGAGTCTGCCAGCGACATTGCGTACAAGTATTGGCGGTTCCAATCGGCTGTCTCCCCTAAGCAAACCATGTCCGCTCGATAGTCTCGACCTGCCAACACTCCCGTGAAACTGTCCCTCCCCCTCTACTTCGTTCCCCTAGGAACATTGCCAATTGGGTTAGTCGACTTCATTCTCTCTGGATCGATAGAGTAAAACATTCCAAAAGGAATGATCGTAGTTACCCTCAGTCACTTACAATATGCTTGCGTTAGGTGCTTACATGCTACATGCTTAACACGTTCTTCAAATTCCACATCGTCTTGCAAACAAGGTGTTTTGATTTCATTTTTATTCGAGTCCATGCACTTTATAAATGCACTCTATAGTTCTATACTGAAAATGTATATGCAACACAGGCTCTCGTTTAGTGTTGTAATTTTCATCTATACTTCTACCAAATTCTACAAAAACAGAATCAAGACGTTCGTTGCGAACGTCTTGATTCTGTTTTTGTATATTCTGATTCTGTCTGTGTATTTTTTTTTTATGATTCTGTTTTTGGCTTTGAATTTTCTAAAATTTTAATAAACTTTATACTTGTATAGATTATATGGTGTGACATTTATACGTCGGTCGTATTTCAGAAAAGTACATCGAGCACATCTTTGCTCTTACTAAAACCTACTTAAACTCAACATCAGGTTCAGTTTACACATATGGTTATACTGGATAACTCATGAATCCAGAAATATGCTGTTATTATTTTCACATTTAATATGAGTTTAGTTACTCAAGTTTACGACTGATTTGGTTTCCACTTTCAAGATTACCTAATAAATTGGAGACTGTAGGCCTATATTATGAGCTCGGAGGTTATTTATCGTAGTATTAATATCACATGAAAGATTTTCACCGATTTCCGTGAACAATTAAATGGATATGAATTGTATAGCTTGAACACGATATAAGGTGATAGATTTATCCTTTATATATATATATATATATATATATATATATATATATATATATATATATATATATATATATATATATATATATAGAAAGAAGTAATAACGTATTAGGGGTTAAATTTAGTTTTGCCACTATAGTTACCATAGCGAAGCCGTATGTGAGGAGTGTTTTAAAACCAACCCTTATTATTGTAACGTTTCGTAACATTTCATTATTCCACGCTACTGTGATTCAACATTAATTTATTGACCAGTTGATCGTGCGACATACGCCGCGTGTATGACTAGTGAAACTTCTGAGAATTGCATCTATTTGTGTCATGCAGCGTCTCAAGAACACGTCTATGCAAGATTGAATTTGAATTGTATCTTAATTCACTTAGTGCACCAGCCGCAGTATTAGTACACTCTATGCGAGATTGAATTTGAATTGAATCTTGATATACTTAGTGATAACGCAGTATTAGTACACTCTATGCGAGATTGAATTTGAATTGAATCTTAATAGACTTTAAGTGACAAAGCACTATTAGTATAGGCCTACGCTCTACGCGAGTTTGAATTTGAATTGTATCTTAAAGCGGCACATATGCAGTCATGAACTGCCATTCTAATGTGTAAAGAAATAGGGACTCTGAAGTCTCGACGGGATTTAAGACATCAAATTATCAACAGTGAATATATATACGGCATTCATTTTCCTGGGACTTTGAAGTCCCGTCGGTCTAAAAAGGGTTAATTTACTTAGTGGTAACGCGCTATTACTCGACTATAACTCGTAGCTCGAACCAAATGTAAAATTTTTTTCTACCTGGTTGAACCAGTCGACCATACTTATATTGTATAGGATTCAATCGGTATCAGACGAACAGAAAATGGACCTTTATACTTTTGATTCAAGCTCTACGGTAAATACAATACATAGTCACGTAATATAACTGCTAACATACTGCACTAACCAAGCTAATTCAGCCTACTGCTAGAAACTTGGCACCTCTTCCAAGAGTCAGGCGTGGGTTCGAGTCGAGCATAAAACATGCATGGTTTCTGTAATAGTCTTCTCATTTTGCTTAACTTCATCTTTTCGTCATCAATCGCTCAATAATGTATTGTAGCTCCATATAAGATAACTGTTGCTAAGATCATTAAAAACAACTGAAAAAAGAAAGTACAGTATAAAATAAGTCATATAAAACTTATAGTATATCTATAATACGTAGAATGTAGATTCGTTTCTTGGAACGTACGAGAGACTACACAAGTTCACTGAGGACGACATGCCTATCACTTTTATCTTATCTATATTATTACTTCAAGTTTCAACCTTTGAATTTTAAAGTCAAGTTATTATACTTGGAATAATAACTCGTTTGGTCGAGTCGATAATCGTGAGTGATGGTTATAGCCATGGATAACAATATTGAAACGGGAACCGCCCATTCTCTATTGGTGGAGGTGCCGTGTTGATATCATCACATGAATCACATGCATCGCCTGAAGAGCGAACACCGGAATAAAGTCGACTCAGTTGTGTAAAGTGGGTTTGGGTGTCCAACCTTACCTGAACCCTAACCACATTCCATTGAAAAGTACCTCGAAGCCCATGTCACACGAGTAAGTAGCTTTATTCCGGTATACGTTCTTCAGAGCCCACCATCACATAGTTTACGGAGTGGACCAAAATCACGAATGAATTGAAACGAAATTAAATTTGACAATTTTCAGATCATTTTTATTTATTTATTCATTTATTCATCATGTAGGATTGTTCAATTATTTATTTATTAAGGTATTCAATCAATTATTTACGAATGTATTCAATTATTTATTCATTTACATATTGGAAATACATTGTATTATAGCCCCTATGGGAAATAGTGGAGCATTGGAAATATAAGCTGTAAATGTTCATGAAACCTTGTGAGATTGTGTAAATAGTAAATTTTGATATCATATTTCACAAGGTACTATAAAGAAGTGATGTCCTTTTTTATTAACTAAGAGCCAATTACCATATATACATATACTACCATAAATCCAGCACTGCAATCCTCCAAACAACCCAGGCACAGCCACTCCCTCTAAGACCATGCCCTTCCTTTTATGCTCCAAGATTTACAGCAAGCTTCCTTCAAACTTAAAGACATCTAACAGTTTTATCTCCTTGTACTCCGACCTCATATTGTTCGTCTCAAACTGTTCCAATTGTTCAAATTGTTCCGAAACCCTCGAATAGTTCCTTAACATCTATATCTGTTATCCCTTGTCAACTTTTGGAAATATCTTCAGTCTGCAGTCTTCATTAATAATTGTATACATTATCTCGTAAAATGTTACTTAATTTCCATTTGAATTAGGTTATAGTTCTATTTAATTATACGTTCTCCTCAACTACAACTTAATTTAGTATATTTGTAGTCAATTAGAAATAATAGTTACGGAGTTGAATTATAACGATTTTAAATTACGGTTGACGGCAGCCATATGTGTATCATGTATGTTGGCCTACACTTGCACTCACATAAAATATTTTTCCGAGACGATTTTTTTAATTCAAATCTATTCGCATTCAACCGCTAATTCCCTATAACGTATAATGTATAACGATAGCTAATGTAATTGTTATCTATATTTGTCTAGTTGTTACGGACAAATCGTGTGACAGTTGGAAATAAGCCCGTACTTATAGGTCCATTACCATTGAGGAATTTTCATCCTAATAATATTTAATAGAGTAAACAAATCAAAATCTCACTATCCGTATGAAAATAAAATTGAATTTGAGTACTGTATATTAAAAGTGGTGTTCTCGTAGAATACATATGAAATGGACGCTACAAATCTGTAATGAATCGCCATTTATTCGAGTTGGGTAAACTGTCACATCTGTTTCTGATGAGCCGTGTGTTGAAAACATGTTTGTCTCCTGTCAAGTACTCGATTCCTTGATATAATTACAACAGGAACGACCTGTTTCTGTAGCGTCCACAACTGTGTGTGTACTCAGGAAGAATTATTGAGCATACGTAGAAAAACAATTCAATGTATGCCTATGTGGAAATAATTATTTTCTGTCATTTTCATTGCGTAAATATAGTAATGAAGCTGTTTGATTAAATATATTTTTTTATATATATTGGGTTTAACGACGCACTGTTATGATAACTGAGATCTAATGGCGTCGGATGGATGATTAATGAGATGATGGGATGATGAGATGAAAGTTCTTGGGTAATGAGAAGGATAGTGGGAAGGAAGCGGTCATGGCCGACTTATTGTAGGAACCATCCCGGCATTAGCCTTAGACTACAGAGCGAAACCATGAAAAACCCCTGTAAAGATGGTCGGCGGCGGGGATCGAACTGGGCTCGAAATTCCCCTCGCCTCCCGGATCACATGAAGCGAGCGCGTTAACCACTGCGCTGCATGTGCCGGTGATTAAATAATGACGATCATTGTTTGCATAACGACTCCAATAACTAACCCCTTTTTGGGGGTATGAATGAACGTAAAATATATGGATGATATCTACAAAAACTTGACTTATGTAAGACCCAAACCCATCCCTGACTTGATCAAGACTTGATCAAGTAAACATAAGAGGTTGAATATAATAAAAACCTGTAAAGAAAAAGAATACACGTATCTGGTTCTGAAATGATCGCGTCGTTGGCACGTTCATTTGTTGGTTTTGCGTCTAAACGCTAAACGTCTGGTTTTGCGAACTAATATGAAACTAATAAAAGAAGGTTTCGATTGACCGTAACCTCTTAACCACACCACTAGCGCACGGGTGGTTCACTCCTTCATCCTTGTCGGACGCAAGAATATATCGATCGTTTTTCTAACGTCCTTCTCGCCACCAACGACGCCGAACGCACGTCCTTGGCGTCGTACGTTGCACGCAGTGGCCGACGTTAAGGGATGCTGTGTATTGGGGTTGCACTGCGTCGCGCACACAACCGGCATTGACCCCATTCATCCCCTAACCGTGCTGCTAGAACTGGAGCAACAGGTTGAAGTTCCTCCCCCACATTGGGATATTGCGTTGCACTTCCCTATAATTCTTCCTCGGGGAGTTGTCCTTTTAATCCGACGTTTGGAGAAGAGAGAATAACAACCGGAAATGATCTGGAATGTAAAGAAAGAGGAGAATTAAATGTTCAAAGTCGTATTTAGTTTTAGATTCCATATTCTGATGATGATTATTATTATATATTATTATTGTTATTGTGTGCTCCGCCAACAGTTAAGTTGTACGGGGGTACGAATGAGCTGGTGATATATTTTTCTATTGTTATTAATTTCTTACATATATAAATACACTTAGCAGTCAAACAAATCCAAAAAGTCTTGCAAGGAAGACATGACTGTGGGAGAAAAAAGAATATTATATAATCTGTATATTTTTTATATATTTTTTATTTTTGATGAAACTATGAAGTAAGGTTAAGTAACGGACTTTTACAAAAATCTAAGCCTTATGCGGGACTCGAACCCACGCCCAACGGTGACTTCACTCTATCTAAAGCGATGCCATAGCTGACTGAGCAACGGAGGGAGGCTCCATATTTATATTATTATATTTATATTATTTAATAATTATTATATTCGACGACAATAAATCGTAGTTATTATTACATTGCGTCGTTAATCTCGATAGAAGTAAAAATAATTGTTCTTGGCATTCAAAATGTCTGTCATCAACAGAAGTTCGGATGCTAATGATGTAGGCCTATAGAATTTGTTCGGTCACCCTATACATGCGTGAAACGATGCTGCAATTGTAAGTCAGTAACATTATGTAAAATATACCACATATAATTATCAAGTAAAGATGTAATTTCAAGGTTGTATTTTCAAATAAATCGAAGTGTTTTGCTTCTTATCGAGGATCTAAGTCTCTAAGACGATGAGTAAAATCCCAGGATTTTCCTCCACGTTTGTTTTCCTTGTTTCGGCGTCGTATTTCTGCCGTCGTCAGAACTCTACTACGTTCAACTTGTAAGCTTGAACTATATTTGTATCCACAAGAGATGAAGGTAGTCTACAAACTTAATAATAGTACAAAATTAAGAAATTGCAGAAAACGCTTTTGAAATATTGTATACTTGTGTTTCTAATCATAAATCTCTTCGTGAAAAGTTATTAACACTCCAAATACCACAGCTAAATGAATATAACTGTAGTGATTGTAATTGTTATGTTGGTATACATTCTCCAACTCTCTTGTACGTATACAATAATAACATGTCTGCACTTTTTTTTTTCAATGATGCTTAACGACCCCACCAACAGCTAAGTTATACGGGGGTACGAATGAGCGGGTGATAATGAAACGATGAATTGTGATGATAGATGAAAGGACGTGTACAAAAACCCATGCCTTATGCGGGATTCGAACCCACGCTCAACGGTGACTTCATGTTTCTACCGCTTGTGATAGTTGACTTTAGCCACCGGGGCGGGGTCTGCACTAACTTTTCAGATGTAGACGTACTTGACGTGTGGAAAAAATTAAGAGCGTATTTCAAAGAAATTTTTGTAAAGCCCATGTATGAGATTAATGAAGAGTATACACTAATTTGTTTTCTGCTAATAACAGAATTAGAATTTCATCAGTTGTTAGATAAAATCGTGAAGATATGCTGAAATAAAGTTTTTCCACTTTTCTTGCCCTATAGGCCTACGTTCATCTGTCAACGTGGCTAACTTATATTGAATTTTTCCACTTTTCTTATTCACATTTTCAGCTCTGGCTTTATGTTATGCGTACAACCACATAACATAACATAATACAGGGCACGAAAGTCGAAACCACACATGTATATATAGGGATGTGGTAACAACCAACGACCAACGCGAACGAGAGATTGTTGAGACTGGAGATAAGGAAAGATAAGCAACAGTATTTATAACGTACACATTTAGTAATTCTTATCATTGGGAAATTTTGTGAAAAATATTGAGTTTGTTTTGGCCATCTGGTTGAACAACTAATTACTTCTTGGTTATTTTAAAACGAATCATTAATGTTTGGTTTTCTTGTGGCTTTGGTTGGAAGGGGGGGATATCTGGACTACTCTTTCCGCTTTCCTCCCTTTCCCCTCCTCGCAGCTAGTTACCTACACCCGTACTGGTTAGTCTGGTTACTTATAATATTGTTATTGCAAGTTTGCAACCAATGTATAATCTGCATTCATGACAAAATAGTCAGATCATAGATGTTTCAAATAAATTAATCAGATCGCTATTTAATTTAATTTGTACTCTCCTCACCCATCTTGCAACTCGTTAACGTCAGTGTAATCTAACCTCCTTGGTCAGGACGGAGGAATTAAGTTTAGGGGACTGAGTGATAGAGCTATGCAGATACTCTGTATCATTTTGTTGAACGATATAATGAAATATTATACACTACATTATCAATTCTGTTCACTTTCTTTTCCCCAAATAAAGACTTATTTATCCAACATTTATATATATATATATATATATATATACATATATATATATATATTAATTGGTGTAAGCTTTCACAAGTATTATGTTTAGATAAAATCATGGTTTTAGGATTGTTCTTGTGTGTAAAATATATATATATATATATATATATATATATATATATATATATATATATATATATATATATATATAGGCCTGGTAAACTAGTTTCTACCGTGAAACCACGTACTTGAGTATTTGCGTCTCGACGTTTCGACGGAGTTTTAACTGTTTTATCCGTCATCCTCAGGAGTCTTGAGCGGTGGAAGTTCAGCTGACTACAATGTCACGAAGTGCCACTGATGCTTCGTTATGTCGATCAGTGGCATCAGTGGCACTTCGTGTCATTAGTCAGCTGAACTTCCACCCACCGCTCAAGACTCCTGAGGATGACAGATGAAACTCCGTCAACACGTCGAGACGCAAGTACTCAAGTACGTGGTTTCACCGTAGAAACTAGTTAACTAGTTTGGCCACGAGAATCTACGCATATATATATATATATATATATATATATATATATATATTAGTCACCTAGTTTCGATTAATAAAAAGAGCAATAATCGGTCGCTCAAATGATGGCGTCCTATGTAGCCACGCAGTGAGGCCTCACTGATCAATACATTATATTTATCACACGATGGTAGCTATATATAGGCCTATAGCTTGAAATGTTGACTTATTTAGAAGATTACTAACGAGCTGACTCTTGAGTCTGTCTTTATTCAGGAATAATTACTAGTCTTGGTATATATATAAAAGCTTTATTTTCCCAAACAGACTAAATCGAATTCACCAAAATACTAATGTAAATAATCGTTAATTCGCCTTTCGCGAATATAAACAACTCTATATAGGTTGTTTATTATCTCTTAGTCGAAGACAATAAAATCATGCAGCCATTTTCTATTTATACACATTCCACTCGTTGAGCACATTATCCGCGATTCTTCATTGCAAATAGAACTTATGTCACCATTATTTTTCATTATCTTAAGTTGATTATCATTATTACATTATTCCATTTTCATATATATTGTAGTACACTTATTTGTCGAGACTGAAGAAACTAGAGTAACAATTGTAACCTAAAACTTCCTAGTTATTTGAACAACTCCACTAATGATTTGATTACATGTGAGTATGAAAACTGGTTGAATGGGAGACTAACGAGTAATAACGACTCACTGTATAAGCTGTGAGCAGAATTCGAACCCACACCAATTTAGTTCAACTTTCAAGATAAAAATCAGTGTCTCTTATGTCTTTTATATATATAGTATTATTGTGTTAGTAGTGATGACCGAGTCAAACGTTTTATTTTCTAATCAGTTATTTCTGTCTTGTTTACTTAGTAATTAAGTTAATTGAAATTATTCAGAACCAGTCTCTTGTGGAATAATGCGGTTTTTGTGCTGTTGGAAAAGTTGTTTCATCTGCGACTAGCTTGTATAACCTGGAGTGGCGTCTAGCGTTTAATCAATTCTCTTGTAGACAAGCGTCCCGTCTGGCCCAGTAAGTTAAGGCATTACTTATTGATATTGAAGTCACGTCGGACGTGGGTTCGAGTCCCGCATAAGAAGTTGTATTTAGTAAACATCATCAACCATCTATACTCACACCCACACCCCCAAATACATCCAAATAACCTAACTGTTGGTGGGATCGTTACGCAAACAATACGTAGCGTTTTTAAATATTATAGGGTACGGGTATATTAAAAATTAAATTATCGATATTATGACTAATTTAGCACATAAAATATTTAAAACGTACGGTATTAAATAAATTGATTTCAGGTATTTATTTTTTTGGTAGTACAATGTTTCGTTCAATCTGTTCCAGAGCTGTATTATATTGTTCATATATATTACATTATGATCAAGTATATAGAAAACATTTTAAAAACAAATGAGGTAGGTCCCTAAAAAATGTATAAAATCCAGGAGAAGTTAAAAACCAATTCTTTATTTAACAAAATTTATAACAATCTTTCATTCAACTAATAATACTTCAGTTTGTGTACATGGAAATTATTTTTTCAATGTTCAATATAATAGTTATATTATAGGGTTATTTCCATGATGACCTGGTGGATATGTTTGTCGCTATTTGTTGATGTGAATAAAAACAGTAACATCCATTCCTAAACGCCAAATAAGCAATATGACTGCTCAGTTAAAAAAATAAACGGAAATGCATGTCTCTAGAAATTTAAATAAGAGCTAAATACCGGTATTTTGGCCACCCCGGTGGCGCAGTCAACTATCGCTAGCGGTAGAAACTGAAGTCACAGTTCGGCGTGGGTTCGAGCCCCGCATAAGGCATGGGTTTTGGTAAATGCCCTTTCACCTATCATCACTTCATCGTATCATTATCTAGCGCTCATTCATACCCCTGTATAATCTAGCTGTTGGTAGGGTCGTTAAGCAGCATTAAAATAAAATATTTTGTCATCCAATTTTGAGCAAAGTTAGTTGGATCGTTTTTGAAATACCTCATTTTGACGCCTTGTTCGCTCATCACTGCACGCATATGAATATGGTGTTTTCCCTAGTACGGATAAAATAGGGATCGACCATCTATGGTAATAGTGTGAAGATGTTACGGTAAAATCCACTCACAATAGTCACGTGTTCTCTCACTTGTTGCTTGAGTGGGTGTCCATCTGTACAAGGGAGGGGTGCATATAGTCGTCTCCGGTCAATGCACCAAAAACCACTGCCCAAAGCCTCCACTAAATATGGTGCGATCGAGATTATTTATTAACTTTAATTAAATCAATTATATTTATTGATCGATGGGTCGGTTAATATATAGGTCTACTTTGAAATTTGAGTACAAGGAAAACTGGACACACGTTTAAACAAAACCGGTAATCAAATCAGTCGATTTAATTTTTATAATTTAAAAATAATGTGTTTATCGGAACGTCAAACCATGGTCAAACTTAAATACTGGTATTTCCGTTTTTCATATTTGAATTAGGATACGCGAAAACTGAAACCAGGATTACCCGGGTATGTTTTTTGTGAATTACCCTCTGCCCTTTTCGAAGGCGATCATTTTTTTTCTTGATAGTTGATTTCATTTAGAGGATTACATAACATTAAACTGCATTTTAAATTCACTCTTAGAAAAAAAATCGTTTGACGGTTGACCTAGTTTGTTTCTTCCTATACATGCAGGTATTTTAAAAGTATTTACGAATGTTTTACCCAACGTTTGGTAGAGAGTAAGACATATGAAAATATTGTCTTGCATATTACTCTCTCATCTATCACCAGCAACTATAATGGTGTTTTCTTCGTGTTTTTACTACGTACATGCGCGGAGCTGTATCATGTCGAATCCAAAGAGCTTAGTTTCTATAATGGTAACGGTTGTGTACTAACTTGGTAGCCGAGCTAACGTAAACGAGCAACTATAACTAACGCATACTAACATAGGTGTCAGTGCAAGCCACTATTTCTTTCACACGAGTGATGGAAGTGATAATACACAATGAATTATTGTAATCGTTATCACTAAATCAATACATTACTTTTACGTGCGAAGAAAATAATAATTATATTTTTAGATTAGTACTGCCATAGTGCTGCCATAATTCCACTCAAGGCAACAGCAACTATAACTAACGTATACCAACATAGGTGTCAGCGCAAGCCACTATTTCTTCTTTCACAGTAGTAAAGGAAGCGATAATACCAATGAATTAGTATTATCGTTATCACTAAAACAATCCACTACTTTTATGTACAAAGAACATAATAATTCAATTTTCAGATTAGTACTGCCATAATTCCAATCATTGCAACCAGCGTTGGCTTATAAATAATGTTTCTATTACACCGAAAAGAAAACGTAAATAATTTGTAATGCGATTTTTCTAGTCGGAAAATCGAAAATCGAAAATTGAAATCTTCATTATCTGAATTCACCAAGCCAATATATTTTCAAATATTATAAATATATTTTTTGGCAAATGACGAAAGTAAATATAGTAATTAGAAACAACTTTCTTTTTCCATTCTCTGTTCCTTGAATTCAAGACGTGAATTTTAATATGTCTACTCGTTTCTAGCAATTTTCTTCATTTCAAAACACTACATCTGTAACTGGTATGAAGTGGAAATTGTAGGTAATCCTTCACTTGACTACTCATTGCTGCTAAATACACCCTTATATTCAAGTTTTATGTATCGATTGTATCGATCGGTTGATTAGTACTTGAAAACCTATTAAAATAAACTACGATGTGAAACTACTGTTTTAGATGCTTTTTTGAAAGTTTCGACCGTTTTGAATAACGGTAAGTAATTTGAACATAAGTAGATCAATAGCAAAAAGTGCTGTATTTTAAAATTTCAAAAATCAAAATTTGAACTCTGGTAATTTATTAATTTATTTCTGGTGGTTACAGAAAATCTCAAAAGAGATACGTATTGTACGTTGTTATTGTGTTATTATATTGTATGTTTTTACTGCTGTAATGGTGATACGGAATAAAATGAAATAAACTATGATTAAATTAAAGTATTTACTCACATTTTTATCACTGTAATAGATGTCGAGTGAAGCCTTGAAAATTAGATGCATGATGATGATTATTGTTTGCTTAACGACCCCTCCAACAGCTAGGTTATACGGGGGTACGAATATGATTATGAAACTATGAGGTGATTTTAAGTGAAAGGACGTTTCACTTATCATGCCTCATGCCTCTTGCGGGACTCGAACCCACGCCCTACGGTGACTTCAGTTTCTGAAACAGTGCCTCATCTGACTGAGCTACCGAGGGCGGTATTACATGCATGATATAACAGTGATTGAATATGACGAAATAAGTTTAAGTCATTAATCAAATTAATGTGTAGATCTCCAGAAAATGTTGGAAATTTTATACAAAAATCTTTTATACCGGTAGTCTTTTATTTAGAAATAACAATATCTGAATTTTGTCGATTTCAATAAAAACCCAATAAAGAAAATTCCGATAAATACTTTGTTCGTTTTTTCCATTTCCGGTGCAATCAATTCGAGAGGATTCTTGTAAAGGTCAAATGGCAAACTTGTAAGAAATACCGCTTTGATACAAAAGTACAATTATAATCAAATGTTCAGAACCTTTTTGTACCTTGTGATAGCATAGGATTTTCAACAGGTATCAGACCAACAGAAAACGGACTCGAACTTTTTGTTCAGGCTCTACTGTATAGACCTACTGTTTACTGTTTTACACTCAATATCAAATTCCCGCGAATTGATTCTAATATAAATGAAAACTTTCTTCGCATTCTTTTTACTGCATTTTTATTAAAAATAATATTATTTCAGTCTGAAAAGAATATTATAGAATACTATCAGCTTTGGAAAAATATCAGCTTATATAAACTACATTCCTTCATGTTATCATAATTTTTAAGTAAAACATTAAAGCATAATAATTGTTTACAGGCCTACCGAGTCATCAAAAATTGCATGGCAACTATGCACAATGCAACGATTGCAATATGCAGTGCAATATGCAGTCCATATATCCATATACTAAAGTCTTGATGCAATCTGTAGCATGCAATTATGAAGATATTTCCTCATCTATAAGAGTAGTAAAATATACGAAATAAACGAATTACGCTGATGACTGAAGTGAAGTGTGCCGTGCAATTGGTATGGATCGAAGGTCGCAACATATTTTACAGATACAGTTTGAAATATCATTGGCATTAGCAAGACCTTGGGGTTGCAGTGCTATATACATAAAATAATATATTATACTTTAGTGATTGACAAAGTTTGAATAAATTCTATTATGCAGTACACAAACATAGAAATAACAAGTAACTTTGAAGTATTGACACACGGTACGGGAAAATGTGCAGTTGTGTGTTATATTATTTGCCTTTTTTTAGCCAGAGGATTTTTACTTTTGGTATGAATGTACAAGTGGTTCGAAAACCGTAATTCTTAATTCTTGAAAAGACCAGCTATGGAAACAAACCGAAAGATTAATGGTATTTATACCGTAAACAGGTATCCTATAATCAAGAAGAGATTTAATTACTACCAACTTACACAAGAAATTACTACATATTACTACCTGACACCGGTCATCGTTAACTAGATTATTGTAAACTGGCAAACTTACTGTTTTACTCAAAACGTTGTCGTAAAGCACTTTTAACCAACTATTACGACGAACAACATAACTTTCGGTTATCAAATTCCAAGTTTTAATGAGTGAATTCACTGGACTCGATCATACCGAGCCTCTAAATAAATATCGAAATGTGATTTTTGATTTTTGATCACTAAACGCAATTCATTATACCCATACTGATGGATGGATAATGAGATAAAATAATACTATTTCACTGACATATACAAAGTGGTACGATATATGGTTGTACGATTGATAGCTGTATATGTATGATTGTACTACACCTATTGTGTTTCTATAATATAAGAACAATAGATTAACAAAAAATAGCAACCGTTGTCCCTAATTATAACACTAACAGCTTGGTAATTGGGGGGTTTATTATAGTGGTTGCTTGCTTATACATATACAGTTGCATATTTTATATTAAATGTGTCATCGTTATTCACTGTCATTGAATTAAATAATATTATATTACTATATAGATAAAACCTGTGTTCGATGAAGATAACCAGTGTGTGTAGATAAAACCTATGTTTCATGCATATATATACATATATAGACCAAATCTACGATGGTCTTTCCTATAGCATACTGACTTTCCTATAGCATACTCGAAAGTGTGTTCGCTTTTGGGAAGTTATAGTGTCTTGATAAACTTGATAAACCCAATAAAAAGATTATAAATGATAAACCCCGATAAACCCAATGAGGGTTAAACCGTTAAATATCAACATCAAACATTATATAGCTTATATAAGTTGATAGAAGCAAAATTGAACATAAATTGGGAGTTAACGAAGCACAAGGTGAACGAGGTCCATCAGTGAATTATTAATGAGATGAAGAAATCGGCAATTCTGTACTAAAACTATACTAACACCAGTTCACCTGGGAAACTGTATAGGCATACATTATAGATGAACCACGTTTATATACAAGGTAGTCATAGACAAATATAATCTGTAGGGAAGACCCTTTTTGGAAACAATAATAGCGATGGTTTGAATGTAAGCTTCACATTAAATAAAAACAAATGAAATATACAATATTACGTTATATACATAAATAGTGTATGAACTAAATTTGTTCATACGAATGTCAGACCTCGATAGTTATAAGGTCCATTTTACTATATGTATAAATACGTTGGGATGTTAACGAAATTTCGACTGGTAGTGGAGTACAAAGCGCGAATATAAAAAAAAATGCACGGAAGCTTAAGCTGACTGAAGTGTTTCTCTTCGCTCAACTAATTATAACTGTAATAAATTCATTTGAAATTAATGCAAATAAGGTATTAGCAGCATTAAATTACTAAGTTATACTCTTGCGAATAATTGACATCATAATTAAATATTCATTCAATTTGTTCGAGGGCATTTTTCTTCAAATGAATGCTTTCACTTCCCAAGTTATTTATAATTCTAAATATTATGACAAGTAAACGGAGGAAATATATTTCACCGACTAATTTTAAACGATTCACCGAGTTGTTTTTTCGTCTTTGGCTAGGGTCCTCTCGTTTTGACCTTGCCTCGGCTGCTTACTTCATGCGCACCTATTACAACTGTATTCAAGTCGTTAAGAGGTCGACACTTTGTTGTTTTATCGTTGAATACAACGCAAACCTACCAAGGATTTGTCCTAAGAACTATTTCAGAGAACGAATGGAAATTTCACTAGATTTCAAAATAGCACCAATGCCAATTTGTTTTGCATAAATTTGAACATTTTCATCATCTGTGAATTAAAAATATTGTTTGAACTATGAATAATTATACCATTACCAAAAAGTACTTTGCTTTATCGTCTGTCAGTGTATGTAGATAAATATGTATCCTCGTTTTGACTATATAGCACTGCAGTAAGGTTGATACTAAATATGCATGGCATTAAGAAGAAAGGCTTACAAGTTTGGAAGGCAGGACTGATAGTATTATTTAAACAGAACCATTCTTTCAAATATTTCAAGTACGTCCTTACCGATAATTAAAACTTATTCATACCTTCATTATTCCCGTACACATCAACTATTATGTATGATTTGTGGGTCAGAATCCCCCCCACCCCCGCCAGACCAAGAACTACCGTCCGCCGCATGAAGGTACCACTATATGCGCACATTATACTCCTTAATGGCCTCACTTGTACAAAACCTGGCTGTACATTCAATTAAACAACTAATTATAGAATAACGGTATTTGTAGAGAATAATGCACAATTTCTCTTCAGCCATTTAATACAGTTCGTCGAGAAGCATCATGTCTAGGAAAGTCTAAATTTAAATCAAGCGTGTTGATCGTGAAAGAGTCCAGCTGTGGAATGGATGATGGTACGAATTTCATCTACCTCTACGAATCCACGATAACTACCTCTATGAAAACGCTATAGGCGAATTGAAAAACCAGACTGAGAGATTTATTATAAGATCTCTTCAAAAGCTTCAAAATCTTCAACTTTTAGCTTTAGCTTTAGCTTTTAATTTAAAGAAGATATTATTGATGTGAAACATATATAAATTTTACGGTAGTATTTTCAGATTATATATTTTAGAAATTCAGATTTTTGTTGAACAAATGTATTGTAAGTTTTGGTTTACATGAAATTTTCATTTGTAGTTGCATTACGTATACAGGCCTATATGTAATATATATATATATATAAATATATATATATATATATATGCAAATATTCCAGGGAAATGAGACTGGTAGCCATTCGAGCCGACTAGCAGTCTTTTGTAGCGTCGTGTACGATGGCGCAACGGTAGCCATATTGATCCGTTTTCTTCACGTTGTTTCTATCTTATTGGAATTATTGGGTCTGGTCCACATTCTATTTTTCCAGAACTAATTATGCAACATGAATTCCTGTGAGAATGAAGTAATGAATCTCCACATTCTCGTCTCGCAGTCCAGGATTTCCTCGAACCATCGCCGTCGTTTTTTTTCCTCATAACTGGCGCTCATCACTTGGGAGTTGGGGAAACTTGACAGAATAGTTTTCCGAGTAAACTCGAACTTCTAAAGAAGCTATAGACAATCTCAGTAAAGATGCATTCCAAGAACAGTGTGTGTTTCTTATGTGCTTAAAGTGAGGGTCTAATAAAATATTGCCTTGTACTTATGGCCTTGGCCTTATAGTCTACGTCAAGGTAATGAGGCGAGGTTGTAAAACAAGCACTTGTCATTGGTAAGATGCACGGGTTTGACTCCTGATGAGAATGATTGCTTTTTGCCTACAGCCACAGTCAGATATCACTGCCATTAAAATGAGGGTATATAGATTCAATTTGATCTACTGAAAAAAAGGAGTATGTTTGTGTGACATGTTTTTTTAATGCTGATTTATATGGGCGTAAATAGCCTTTGCTGTTGATGAGCGCATGGGAGTCGGTTTAGCGATTTTTTTTTTTTGAATTTTCGAACGGTATGAGATGTCATAATTCTAATACGGAGGAAACGCAGCTATATTCTCCGTATTATAATTTTTATATCTCATGCCGTTCTTAACTGATATTTCACTAAATCGGCTCCCATGGACATATTTTTTGTTAATCCATTGCTCGGCGTGTTTCATACCACCCAAAAATGAACTTTATTTTGGTGCAAACAGGCCCAAGACAATTTCGGATGTTTCAGTTGAATCAGTCAAGTTGTTTTTGAGAAAATAATATTTTAGATTTCCATACCCTCAATCTTGTGTCTCACGACGACACTCGTATTCAGTTATCTTTGTACAGCACAGAATTATTTAATCAACTTTTTTTTATTATATATATATATATATATATATATATATATAAATAAAAATAAAACCACTTGAATATCGAAGTGAATAAAACTTGAGGGATAATTCAGTTCGGCGAATTTCCATGATAGAATAATAGCTTGTGGTTATACCTGCAATTCCAAGCGCACTTCGCGTGGCGATAAGTGACGTACATAAGTTGCCGGTGCGGTCTGTAGGCTTACTGTTACATACACACATTCTACGTTCATTCAACGAATCCATCAAATATAACTTGAAAAAGGGATCTTCTTTAGCGATTTGGGAACACCATTGAAATTGATATCAAACAGTTATTGATAATTCATTTTTATCTCAAAATGATAAGATGAGCTCAAGTGCAGACTCAATTTTACAGTTGTGAAACTGATTTTTCTCTTTCTGTGCGCACGTTCCACAGGTCAAACGAGGGCACAAATTTTGATGAAAATTCGACGTATGTCGTCGTCTAACTCGATACTGTATGGTTTCGGTTTTAATCTTGAATTTTAAATTTTGTAAACTCATACGAATAACCCAGAGGATAGAATTTGGAAAAAATGAGGATAAAATCAAATTTGCTTCGGAATTTGGGCACAAGTAGGATACACAAATCGTATGAGACATATGAAAGATTTTCTTACCTCGATTAAAGCTATTAAGAAGATCGTAGATAGATTAGAACAAGCAACAGGTAAAACAGGAAGGCAGTGTTTTCATAGTATGAAAGTCAAGGTGTGTATTTGGCTCTCCATTACATTCCAAATTTCATTTAAATATGCCGTTATCGCTCATCTCTTCTTACAACGCATAAGCTGCGTTTTTCAATTAAATACACTTTCAAATTTAAATTTGTCGAATTTTATTTCAACTAGATAATTGTGTCGTGTTTGTGAATGAGCAACCTTTCGACCAAACTTTAGACTGATGAAACACCGGAATCAATCAAAATACTGTATTTTTCATTAACTGTTGAAAACTGGCTCCTCCACCAATATAGTTAGATAGCTTGAACGATGAAACTGATATACGTGTATCAACGAGAGTTGGAGTTTGTCCCCTAATATGAACACAAATAACACAAACTCGATGTTTTAGCCAAAATCAAATTAACTTTATCAATAAAATTACCATCAAATCCATCTTCAAATATTTTTGGAAAAATATTATTCGTATAAATATTTTTATTGTAACCCATCTCCACTCAACTATAAACTGCACCACGAATATATTGAAGCCCCACCCATTTGCTATTTCTGATACCGTTTACAGGTCAACTTCTTATAGGCCTATATGGCCACATGGTTTCACGGATTACATGTAAGTTAGTTATTGGGACTACATTTCTCCAACATCCAGTACATTGACATTGACCTAATGTCGAATAGCTGTGGTATTTACAGGGTCAATAATTTTACAGGATGAGATTTACTGTTAGCACCAACTTCATCTTTCAAATGGTTACACCGACATCCTGACATAGGTTTTCATGGTTTCTCTCTTTCGTTCAGCTTCATATACTTGGATGGTTCCTCAACAACAAACCACGACCGACTCTTTCTCACTATCCAAAAAATAACTTTTCGTCTCATCTTCCCATCATCTCATTCGTCATTCATCGACGTCAGTAAATCTTGGTCATCACTACAGTGCAGCGTTAAATTCATTATAAATTGGAACAAGTTTAATTGGCGTCGCGTCATGATTTATCATGTGGAAACCCACCCTTACACGGAACTGATTTTCTGCAACACGACTGTATCTGGTTAACAACTTGACTTGTATGTCACTCACGCATGAAAGCACCCTTGAAGTCCCAATTGAAATGCACTCAATTATACCTGTTGCTTATTTATATAAGTATAGAGACTTTGTTCGAGTTATATTTTTAAACTCGAGCTATTACTATCGTCATAGTGAAAAGAATGTGACAAATTGTGTATGCCTATAATACAGCATTTATGCACCTTAAGCTATAATAACCTTGTCAGTATGAAAGAAACCTTTGCTTGAATCAAAACGGTATAAGATCAAGCATAATAACTTCATGATATCATAATTCACTATATTATAAACTTGAATATAACCGTATACATTTACATATAGATACAATATATAATATATTTAATAACTAAAATATTCAACATTAACATAATTATATTTACATAAATATCATATATTGCGTATGCATAGTGCTTGTTTTAATCTCAGTAGGCCTATAAAGATTTAATTATTCAGAATGTTTTTCGAAATATTGCGAGAAAATCGAATGATTTCAAACAAAAAGTTACACAACTTATATTATTCCCTCCATCATTTCCTTCTGATCATTTTCAATATGATTTTCCATAATATTCTGTATGGCATGATTCATGAGTATCGTTTATACGTACTGTACATATATATATATATATATATATATATATAATTAATATATATATATATATATATATATATATATATATATATATATATATATATATATATATATAATTAATTCAAATTTGTAATCATGGAAATCTTGTCACTAAATTCATCTTTATTCTCAACGGAGCAGAATATAGCTATGTCATTCTCTTGTCTATTTGCCTGTACTTAGTTTGGTACTTCACCCTTCTCCTCACCTCTAAATACCTACCCCTCACCTATCTTTTTCTTTCACTTCCAATTTGTGATTCCCACAACATTCTAAGAACTCAAACTTCAAGCACTATAATAACAGTCAAGTTAAGGTTTGTTCTAGGTTAATAGCTACGTTGCAACACTCCTGAGCTGCAGTATATATACATGTTTAATGTATAACTATAAAACCATGCACGTGCGACGTCTTAGGCGTGCATACGAGGTTTCCATTTGTGATTTTCTTGATTCTTGAATCCGCCGCTGGCTGACTTTTGCACACTGCACAACGTACTGCACTGCGATATAGCTAGATTACATCACATGAGCAAAAGGCTGCAACTTCACGGTTATATTATAGCTATCATATAAGTGATCGACTAATCGTGACCATCAAGTATATCCTCGATAAGCTCACAAGCTTCTAGGTCGCTTGCACACAAACTAACGATATAATGCAGCGAAGAATCAAATAAAACGTATATATATTTTCATATTATGATTGGACATTCTCCGAAAATGTTTAGAAGCAGGCTAAAGTATTTTATTTTCGTGTTTCGCTTTGTAGGTGTATTTGATGATATTTCAAGTGCCTATACATACTTATATGATATTTTGTTGTGTTTCAAAATGTACACCCCCATATTATGTAAAGGATGTTTGTCGAAATAAATGTACATAACAAATGTAACTTATATATGGTAAGTCAATCTTTGCGTAAATTTGCCCTTCTTTGAGGAGTGTTGTTATGTGTTAATATTTTGATATAATATATATAATATATATAAGTTAATATAGCCTAGTGTTGATACATATGCCTATATGTATATGCTTTTCGGAACCAACAACGCTACTCAAAGAAGGGAAAATTTTCGCAAAGATAGACTTACCATCAACCACCGGACCTCAAAACTTCAGACATCACGTATATATATAGCGATTCAAGAATTCAAGATTTTGAAGCCGTTATACAAAAGAGCAAGAATTTTGTGTCATAATTGTGTGCAAGTTCGATCTAATAGGTATATAATAGTTATACCTTCTCTTACTAAAAACCGTCGAGTTGTATTTCATAGCTCCTTGGATCTTTGTATAGAGATGATAGTTAAATTATAGTGGTTGCGGTTTATGATAGATATAGTGATAGTGATGATGATAGTTGTGCAAAAATAACAATAACAATCTGTCTTGTGTTGTTATTTATGTTTGGATGGGTGTGTTCATTACGTAGGAAGATTCCGCTCGTCATACAGAAATTACAGAAATACTTTCTTTTTCTCGTGTGTGTTCATGAGAATGATTGAACCAATATACGGCATGGGCGTATCCTTGTGTACGTAGTGCAGAGAGAAAGGGTAAAAGTATATCTAATTCAGAATTGTAATTTTATAATTGAGAAAATGTCACGGAATGTCAATGGTAAATGTGCCACACAACGGAGTATAATAAATCTTTTGACATCGGAAATAAAAGATTGAAAGTTGGTTACTTCATTTTTTTAAATCTATTTCAAATATAAGCAAGACTAAAGAAACTGTCCAGTTTCACAATCCGTGACACTAAATGCTGACACTAGATGCTGATCTGAATAATATCTCATAGTTTTCATATATTTGTATCCACGAGAGATTAAGGTGGTCCACCAATTGAATTATTTCAAAAAGTTAGGTACTGGAAGAGAATTTCAGTGCAGCTGATGTGAACATTTAATCATTCCGACAGATATACTATAGGATTTTTAATTTTGACTTGCCCTGAAAAATCCTGGACTCTCAAAAAACCACAGCTATAAAAAATATGACGATGATATTTGTGTCTGTTATGTTGGTAAACAATTTCCCACTCACGTGAATGCAAGTATAGAATTATTTTTGACATATTGTGTTTAGGCCAAAGGCAGTTATTAGAGCCGATAAAGCAGTTCTATCAAGCTCTAGGTTTGCTACCTTATTGACTCTGGCGGATCCTTTTTGAAAATGAGGCAGTTTTCGGAATTTTCATCTCTATATATGATGAAAATCTATTGTCTTAGAATTTTCATTTTGTTCGAAATCTAGGCTCGCTTGAAAAACACTTTTTTTAAAAGACGTCAAACTCTCGGACTGTATTTATCTGAAAACACAACTTTGTGACATCTATTTTTAATATATGTATGTGATGAAATGTTTATTCATTTGTTGAGTCGAATGAATTTCGTACTCTGAACTAGAATCTGCCCCATTGGTAAACGTTTCTAAAATAGTGACCGAAAAAACGGTCATCTTCCATGAGTTCAAGTTGTAAGTTGTTCACGTTTTAAGTTGTTCACGTTTCAAGTTGTTCACGTTTCAAGGTATTCACGTTGTAAGTTGTTCACGTTCCAAGTTATTCACGTTGTAAGTTGTTCACGTTGTGTAAGTTGTTCACATTGTAAGTTGTTCAAGTTGTAAGCGGTTCAAGTTGTATGCTGACAAGACAATCTGCTGCAACCACTTGTTGCAGGATCAATATGTCGAGCATCTCCTCGAGTTTGCAGACTGGATCCCGAAGTTGCGTGTGAATAATAAGTGAAGCTCTGATAGTAGCTCATCTACAATATAACTTGATTCATATTGAGTTTAACGACGCATTGTAATGATGACTAAGATCTATTGTCGTCGGTGACTGATGAATGAGTTGATGGGAAATGAGATGAAAGGTCATTTTATTACATGTTTTCGGATAGTGTGAAGGAGTCGGTTGCGGCCTGTTAAGGTATCATACCAATACCAGTATCAATTCCTAAACGACAGAGGGATAACACGAAAAACATCTTGTCAGAATTATCGACCATGGTGGGAATCGAACCCCGGTCTACTGAGTGATGGTTCAGTGTGCTATAGCCACTGGTCCATCCGTCTCAGACAATTTAAGTCCACCACGACTTGATCAATTATATTGACGTACTTTTTCCTGGAAATGCAGTGATGGTCCAAGGTGAGATTCGTGAATTTCCGTTATCATCGTAATAACAATAAACGAATTATTCTATCAAGTCACGAACGAGATGCATGATGCACGAGTAATTACGCATTCAACTTGTTATAAGTACCTTTTTATTTTAATTTGTTTTGGTTTTTACGAAACATATGTTTCGTCAAAAGGAGAGCTGTCATTCACACATGAGTGAGATCAGGAAGAACTGTTTTTTTGTATACTTTGTGATGGAAGTATTAAATACGTGCTTGTACGTAGAAAACCTGGGATTACAGTTTTAAAATAAAATGAGCAAATACTATTGTGCAACAATATTGTTGTTATGGGCTTTTAATTAGAGACTGTGAGACTGGGGCTAGCACACTGAACCATCATTCAGGAATCCGGGGTTCGACTCTCGCCAAGGTCAATCATTCTGATGTTTTTCGTGGTGTTCCTCTGTCGTTCAGGTCAATACTAGAATGGTTCCTGACCGACAATTTCTTCCCGCTATCCAAAAACACATAATCAAATATCCTTTCATCTCATCATTCCACCATCTCATATATCATTCATCGACGCCAATGAATCGTAGTCATCACAGTGCTTCGTTAAACTCAATGTAAAGAAATTGTTACGATGAATTAGAGTAGTTGAACACAGTTTTTTGATTTCAGTAGACTATAAATGACTATTTCTCAACTATTGTAAATATCATTTACACAGTAAAAATAGTAAATTTTAGAATTTCCAGATTTTTTGGTTAAATAAGTTACTCAATTACTAGAAATGATTAATAAATATGTAAAAAAATGAGTAGTTTTCTGTTTACCGGTTTTGAAACCGGAGTTACGAAGATGCGTAATTGTGAAAAATATATTTTCCTTCAATATTCTATGGCAAATACCAAGAAGGATGGTCAATGGCATGCATTAATGACCTTCAGCAATGTTTATGCACATATCGTGAAGTGCTCTTTATATGTATACCATTGGTCAAAGTATTCATAATAAAATAACTTGATTTAATACTATTCTATTGGAGGTCACATGTCCACCCAAACCTCATTCTAAAGCACATATCATATCAGAGGGCAGAATCAGATAAAAGGTGGAATATATTATAATGCGAAGTGTATAAAGATGAGAAATGATGACATTTACAAATACCCTTCCATTATACAAGATCGAACCCACGCCCGTCCAACCCCGTCTTCAAAGACAATAGTATTTTGAGAAGTACAACAACAAAGAATGGCAGCAAGTGAATCATACAATTCGGGTGATCATAAACTCGGTGACTTGAAGACCATCAGAAAATAACCAATTTCCGGTTTCACCATCACCTCGAAGATTTCATAAATCTGATTGCGTACAGTCGTTGAGCGATGTTCCTCCCAATCCATGTGGCTCGTCCTCTGGTGCCCTCTGGCTCAGTCAACCAACGCTTTGCTTTTGCAACCATAGCAGAATCGGGCGTGGGTTCGAGTAGCACCTATAGCTTTTGTAAACATCTTTCACATATCACCCGCTCATTCTTACCATCATAAAACTTGGCTGTTGGTGGCGTAGTGAAGCGAACAATAATTATCATCATCATTATCCAATAGTTTTTCCTCGATTGTGATTGGTCAGATCTAAATACGCGTGCAGCCAATCAAGTGACGTCATGACGGGAGTAGTTTCACGACGCGTCGTAAGAGAATCAGAATATTATCTAGGTATAATTTTTTTGTCACCACGCGAGCATAGCATTGTATGTCAGCCAATGGCATACACAGCTAAGCATGCAAATGTACAAGGCCACCATCGGGTTGCATTATTCTACTTTGCGCTATCAGCGTTTTAGCTAAAGTTGAAAAATTGTAGAATCGTATGCGTGTTGAAATGATAACACTGTAACATGTGCATGCATTATTTACATGTGATCACAATTTTTTAGTGTACAAGTTAAGGTTCTTTGGACATCAGATTAAACCAAACCATAGGCGAATGAATGTGTATATCTGCATGGCTTTGGTTACGTATACGTATACAATATTTACACAAATAATATGACCATCCATCTTCTTGACGTCACAAATCAAAAGTTTCATTTAAACTATCGTAGTCTTTAGACTTCGATACAATTGAATACAATTGATTGTGATACAATACGATTGAAGTTTATTATAGACTACGATAGTTGTGCTGTAATACCTTGGCTCTAATAGCCAAAGTATAGGCTCACTTTTCAAAATTAATAAATCTATGGGTACTCATTAAATTATAGTAAATGTTGCATTGCCAATGTTGGAAGCGCAACAAATATCAAGATTGCAGTGGAACAATGGTAATCATCAGGAAACAACCAATAGCCAGCTTGCAGGATCAACTAACTCAACTACGGGTTTCAATTAAATACCAGAAAATGGATTTGAGCGCTGCGATGCTCAATACGTATATATGCCTATATCATTATGTAGTCATCGTGTAGGCCTACCGATAAGTACCGGATTGATAAAATAAAAACTAGTTATCTTGATATTATTCCTCAAATATAAATCTTAGAACATATAGTCAAAATACTATTTTCAAAAATTTCATTTTTCGATTATTTATAACCGATGTATATAGAGTTAACACTTGAATGGCGTGAATGAATGAATAGAAGATATCACTAAATTACAACGGGAACCGAATTTGCATCCTGACGACAAACTGTTTTCTTATAATCGTCCTTTTATCAAATAATTGTTACGATGATGACGCAATGTTTGCTGAACCACCACCAACATCTAGTTTACTTGCGAGGGTATGATTGAACGAATCGTATAAGTGAGAAATCCATGCCTTACACGCCTCCACCCCTCCGCAAACCTCTTTCACTTCCTCATAATTCTGGTTTACATGTTTACATGTATCCTGTCATAATACAGAGCGAAATACACTTGCATCCACAGAAAAAAGGTGTCTACCAACAAAATAATTGTAAACACAATTCTCTGTAATTAACTGTAATGTCACACATTTAACGCTTTCGAAGCAGCATGTCATTTTGTTTCTAATCGAAATTCTCGTTTGAAAATGTTTTGATCCTCAAAATACCACTCCGTTATGTCAGTCTTTCTCTTTCTTTTGTGGATACAAGTATTATATATATATATATATATATATATATATATATATATATATATATATATATATATATATATATATATATATATATATATATATATATATAATAATAATAAACTGAACCAGGTCTTTCCACTCGTGGCCGAATAAGAGTGGTCGTTGCTTTGGGCATACTCCAGTATTATAACGTTCAATTGTTGATGGACTCTGATTTGTAGTTCAATTATAAATGTGAAGCTGTTAGCAATCTTATTGTCATTTTATTTAATATCTTTGATCAAAAGTGCAATAACTTTCCATACAAAAGGTATTATAATCTTTCCATTTGGCATCTTATAACGGTAGTCTATACGCATACACAAGAGCAATCCATGATAATCAGTTGTGTATCCAAGCTTACCTTCTGTGCCATTAGGTACAATGTGAGTTAGACTGTTACTTTCTCGAAATTAATGTATAGCATGCACTTGTATATAACGGGTCGTTACTCAAATGTGACATGATTAGGTTACTTGCAATAGTATTTGGCTATTTACATTATATGGTGGTTGACGAATAAGTTACTATTAGCATATGCTATTGGTTTGACCATGCAAGTTTGAGCCAAACATTGAGACTTGAAATTAAAAAAGTCCTTTCTATTCTACGGTTGTGACATAAAGACTAGTTGTGATAAGAAAGAAATATAGTCAGCCTGAACTGGTCACCTTTCAAAGTATTTTTTTATTATTCAGAACTAACAAGAACTAAGATGTTATTTACTATAATAAATTCTTGAGAATGTTAATATGATAGAAGATTAAATGTAGTGTTATGGTAAACGTTATAAAGTATTTGAATTCTCAGTTATCGGAGAGATAATTATGATTGTGTATTAGAGAATTGCCTTGATAATGAGTTTGCTGACCTTTCGATTGTTTTGAAGTACAGTGTTTGAGTAGTCATCTAATGATCAATTAAAGATGTCATGTTCAGGTATACACATATACATGGGTTGTTTAGAGATAACACTGCTTTGAAACGTGCTGTGTGATTAAAATGTCGTGTATTGATTTTATAGTGCTTGTACCAAGTAATAATTGAGTAATTTCCAGTAAAGCTACGTGAATAAAATACGTAACCAAGGGTGATAAGTCGATTCTCTATTTTTTTTTCTAAATTCTCGAATTGGTACAACTGGTATCAGTTGGTACAACCGGCTGTTTGAGAAGTATATTTGTTTTTCGTTATTTTTTTTTGTGCGTTCACGTGCACATATTTATGTAGCTAGCAATAATAACGCAACGTAAGACTGCTGACATTTCGGTCTACCGTTACAAATTTCAGAAATAAATTGCACTTTGCCGCCCTACAGGCTCAGATGTCTTTTCGTGAAATCTGAAGAACGGATTCGATCCCGGGAGAGAAATCCATTTTCAGTGATGACTGCTTTTTATGAACATAATTAACTACAGCTGGTGTATCAATAAAAAATTATACAGTAATTTTAACATTATAATTTTGAGATTCAATTAAACATTATACTAACAAAGCATTAAGAAAATATATTTTCGAACAGATGGTTTAAATCGGTATGAGAGTGTTAATGGAATTGATGTAAAATACGAAATTATAAACTATGCTGCATGTTTGGTTGAACATAGGTTTTTGTGTGTGGCCCACAGTTGGTATCATTGTATAATATATACAGGGTATCAGAATTGCGATTTTGAAAACGTGATATTCTTAATTAGCTATATCTGTTGGGGTCCTTTAACAATTTTCCATAATAATTTCACCTCAAAATTAATTATATTTGCTCGATTTTACACCTTTATTACAACTGGTTTATTACAATCAAGTTGAACTGGCACTCTGTATACAACTGTATGTTCATATAGTAGGCCTAGACCTATTTGAACAACTATAATTTCTCATGATCTTTCGAATGTTAAATTCACGATAATAAAAAAAAACTTGCCCCAAATCCCTACTGTAATCAGCAGATCGTGTTATATACTTATAATAATGTTATTTAGCATATTCTATAATTCCCCACAGGTGTTTAATGTAGAGGCTATAACAAAGAAGAACGCCCTTTTTGAAACTTAAATCTGTTGCATTCTCATGTATATGATAAATGTCATTATGATTATATTCGTAATAAATATTGTTCGATTAATATATCATCAACAAGTCAAATAGTTCATTGAAACGACAATCATTTCCAAGGCCTAATGTACCATAACTGTTGTAACGGATTTATTATAGGTCTAACAGGGTCTAACATAGTCATATATCTTGACATAATATACAATGTAAGTCGCCATTTTTTGGGGCAAATGGATTCTCATTGGGGCTATAATTTGTCCCTGTTACATGATGTTGGAATTATGAAATTATGAGTGGTGCTGAAGCCGGCCATCAGATACTGGGTATGAAATTTTAATGGAAATCGTTAAAAATTAGGTTGGGTTGGGTCAGTTGTTTAGATTAGTCGGTCAAGTTATGTTGTGAAGACTTTGTTTCGCGTTATTCAATTTCCAGCATCGTGTAACATGACAGTCTTTCTAGTTTCTTCACTTCAACTCTCTAATTTGCTGGAAAACTTATTGAACTTTTATACTAAATACTAAGAAGTTGCTTTATAACAATATAATTATTTAGGGTAATCACAAGACTGTGAAATTTGGAATTCCTTGTAACTCCTTATGTTGAGAAGTCACTTGAAATAAATCGTTGTTTGCAGCTCAGATTTCAACAATTAGATTTACTTGGCGAGTCCATTGTTATCTGCTTGTTACGTATTTTTCAATTGAATTACTTTCGGAGAGACTTCGTATTGTCATTTTTCCAGTGTTGACAAGAATCCTCTTCAGTTTCATTGCAACAATGAAAGCGACAATACTGGAAGGACATCAGTCAAGCTTATCAAGAGTATTCGACAGTAAAAGTTGCAAGTACGCTGTGGTTGTTGAACTGAAAGTAGAAAGAACTAATACAAATTAATAGGAAAGAAGCACGCGTGAACTACAACAATATCATTATTATTAAATATGTTTCATTGGTATAGTGTTTTGTTTCTATATACATTCATGTCGCCGGCCATATTGCATTTAGGAGCGTATTCTGTTGTTACTTTTACTGGTGCCTATGATAAGCATTGTAGTGTATCACGTTCCTCGACATGTGCATGACTATATAGTATTATCTCAAAAGTATTTTATCTTGATCCTTTATTTGTCTCTCATTTATATCTTATTTGTTTATCGTATGTCCGCCATTGGCCAAGTGAAACACGAGCCCGTTTCGTTGTAAGGACAAGGTTTATGATATTGTCAATTGTTGAAGTGAACAGATAATGTGGATTGCTATTGATGATTTAGCAAGGCCAAGATTTCATATCAAACGTGATAAGAAATCCCGTGTTACATTATAACACAGGTACAAGCATGATGTTGACATTGTTCTGCCATCTTGGCTTTGTCGTGTCATTTAATGCTGATTTTTTCGTGGTCAAATTAAAGTCTACATACACATGGTGCCTTCGAGACATGCTATTTTATTATTCGTCACCTTGGAAATACTGATGCAGCAACATGACGAGAAGAAATATTAATTCATGCAATTGAACTTGGAATAACATGCATTCATATTTGTTTTGAATAAATGTACTCCGGTATTGTCAAATATCAAAGTCAATTGATCACATTTCCTATCCACCATATTTCCCGTACTTTGTAAGTAGAATAATATTCTACTATGTTCTATTAATATTCTATTAGCCTATGTTATAGGCTCTATTGGTGGAGGTGCCACGTTTGAATAGCGTGAGAAATATTTGTGAAACATAATATTACATCAATTTACACTACTATCCATCCGATTTGATGATTTATCTAGTAAATAGGCCTACATAGTGAAATCTACAATATATTCTGATATTAATTTTCTATCCATATCTTTAGCGAAAAACTTTTCGTGTTGAAATGTGTGGAAGATGAAGCCTTGCTATTAAAATAATGTTTCTTACCACCCGGGGCCAGCAACTTGGTTTTATCTGACACCTGATACGACATTTTGAAGCAGATTGTATAGAAAAGATTGTAAATAACTGTCATGTCTGAGGCGAGCCAGGCGATATGGCCTTGTCTGGTACTGGGAAGAGTGTTTAGTGATTAGGAAATATATCCCAAGGGAATAATCTGTGGTGATCGGTACTGACAGATAAGGGAGGGGGGCGTTATTCCAGCAAGCCCGGTAGCAGTCAGTTTCCTCTACAGACAAGTGATAAACCACCCTACTAGAAACACTTGTTTCTTTACAAATATCAGGGTTACTATAGTCTATCTAGTAAAAACTAGAACATGCAATATAGTGGTACCTTAATTATTTACACTGACACACGCAGCGCAGTGCTTCATGTGATCCAGTAGGTGGGAATTCCCGCCACCTTCCATCTTCACAGGTTTTTTTCGTGGTTTCCCTTTGAAGTCTCGGCTAATGCTGGGATCGTTCCTATACAATATTGGCTACGGCTGCTTTCTTCTCACTATCCTTCCCATTACCTAAGAAACCTTCATCTCATCATCCCATCATCTCATTAGTCATTCATCCGACGCCAAAATATATTAATAAAATATACATTATCTTCGGCGAGCGACAACATCAACCTTTACAGTTTACACCAACGTTAGATTATGCGACTGAGGATGTCTGCCAATGTAACAAATTAAATGAATATACTGTTATTTTAGTACTACTTTTTTGTGCAATCTTATTGAAAGTAGCTCTTGCGTATAATCTACACAATGAGTTTTGTTAAAATTATTTTATGCAGTAGGCCTACTGAATAAAACAAGAATTATTTTGAAAAAATTGTTCCCCCATTTCAAGTTTTTAACATTTCGTAAGGTGATAAAATTTCACAGATTTTTCTTTTTTTAACAATGTGAATATCGAAGATCGTACTTCGTCTGTTTTCTGATATTGAAATTTTCAAAAGAAATTGATACATTTGTCCGGACTTGTGTGTATTTACTATTTATACACATTTTTGTAGTTTCAGACCTTTTTTTCAATAATCTTGACTCTCATACCCATACTCATACTGAGAAATGTCAAAATTTGAACTTTTTAACAATTTCGGTCTGCGAGTCTGTGAAAATGAAAATTCCTTGTAGTTTATTGTATTCAGAAAACAAACGTCGTAGAGCAAAAATGTGTGTGTTTATTTTTTTAAGATGATTGCTGCATTTAGAGAAATCATTTGTATCCATATATTGTATCTATATTGGCAACCAGACATTTTTTTCGAGAATTGGAAAACTTTTCTGATGTTCAACTGTGTTTATCTGCGAAGGATGCAATTATAAAGGACCTTTGAAAAGAGGCCTCGCGTAGACCCAACTTTTTTCCTAGCTAATTATCAATGGAAAGAACAATTAATGTGACCTTGTTTCATCTTCAGAATTAAATCATCCATGCATCGTTAATCACTCTATTGTCCACAATAAAGACCTTTGAAGTGCGTCGTTAAACAGTGTTCACCTCTACTCTATCCGTAGTTTGATTCATTTGAATAATTAATAATATTATTCCATTATGACCTTTGACCCATTTCATATTTATTGAATATCGATTATAATATGTTAACACTGTATGTGCAGACTCCTACAGTTGATCTTTGAGTTTCAAGCTGGACGTTCTCTAACATCCTTAAATATTGTGAGCTACATATACATTAAAATGATAAGAGAAAAGAGAAGGCAGTAGTTCAAACCTTGTACTCTATTTCAATGTTGATTATCTTCAATACACAGTCAAAAGAAATTTAAATTAGCAAAAAATTATATGTTATTATTTAATACGTAAATGTATAGGCCTTCTGTACACGCATATATATATATATATATATATATATATATATATATATATATATATATATATATATATATATATATATATATATATATATATACATATCATACACATGTTATTTAAATAATAGTGTTTACGTAATGATTAGCGCTGTCGCTTATTGTATTATCCATTATTTGTAGTATTGTATAATTAAGAAAACATCAAGTCTAGAGGCCATACATAGATACACATTTTCTGCTCATTACCAGGGTTGCGTTTTCAGATAGAAAATTAATATTCAGAAATGATACCTCATTATTATTTATTCAATTTTGTCCCAAGGATATTTTTTTTGTGTGTACCGGTACCTTACTTGAACTTTTATTTTGTAGCCAACTCAGGCAATATAATTTAATTATATAATATCGTAGACCGACTCTTATTATATACAATGAAAATGCTATATCGAAGTTACGTATAGACGGTTTATAAGAACCAATACATATCTCTATTTATAATAAAATATCTACCACTTCCTGCTATGTCAATTAAAATTCACTAATATATCCGCATAATATCGAAATCGAAATTTTGTTCGAAAAATGGAAATCGTTAATCAAAATCGAAATTTGTTTTCATCTTGACCTGAAACATATTTTATTAATACGAAATTAATCAAAACATTTTGAACATATAGGCTATATCTGATTTATTAATCACATTTTCATGCTTCCTGAAAAAAAAAGTTTTCGGAGATAGAATTGGTATTGGTATTGGTTCTTAACCATCGGTATGTGATACGTACTAGTAACAAAATCCATAAAAAAATTGTGAGTAGGTTACACCACAACACATCCACCAACCACTATTCCAATTACACATAAACAACCCTTATTGTTATCATTATTAATATTCCGTGCTAATATTTGTTTGATCTTGGTTTACGTTCCTATTCGCCTCGACTGCTTCATGAATGCATGAAGATGTTGACCTATGGTCTCCATCCAGCGTCCGAGCGTTATATGGAGCTAGATCTGACCTATTAAATTCACTTCTGTTAGTCATTAATTTGTCTTTGTCTGTTGTCACAAATAATTACACTGTAAATTTCCTGGTGGATACTGGCTGTGTATATGTGCCCATCACGATATTAGCACTCACATGTTATATGCACTGTTGTAACGACTAACGACACGGAGCTAAAAACTTCATCTCTTGATGTTGATTTGATTGCTGGTACCGGTACCATGGTACCGGTACCGATCGACCGTTTTCCGTATTCATCATCACTAGCGGACAGACATCTACAGATGCAAGATGATATTCTGCTGAAACGTTATTATTTTTTCAACGGACATGTTCGATTACTTAGCTGGATGAGCATAAAATATGCAACTTTTTTACATCGTATTAGCTAGATAAGTTATTAGTTTTATGCGTGCACAGTTATTTTCATCGTTTTATGAGAAATTGAATTTGAGCCAACATGTTGGTACATTGCATGCATGTGTGTGTAAAAGTGTTAATGATGCTGTATTACCAAAAAAGGGGTGAAATTATGACATAATCTATTATAAATTGTGTGGCACATATTTTTGTTGAACTATCGTGCTCAGAACGCGAAATTATGGATGTTTATTCGACTTTATTGTTATTCTTCTTTTGAAAATATTAATAAAATACATTTTCAAAGAAATGTATAAACCGGAACGCGAATATTTAGAATATATTGATCTGTGTTTGAACATGTTATGGCCAACAACATTTAAATATGTGTTCATCAAATAAATAATTGCGGATATCAATTATCAACATTTTTATAATTTGTCAAGTTTCCGAAATGTATGATATTATTGAAGTGTAATTGGATTTATACACTATAGACCTACTTTTACCTATCATTTATATAATAATTTACTATTTGTAAATATATATTTAATGAAATTTTAGCTTATAGGACTACTAATGATCAGAAAAGTGAAATATTACCAATATTTAAATCGTGTTTCGAAAAGCTTTTTCTTATTTACGCGTCAATTGCTTCGTGTGCCAAAAGTAAAAGTACTTCATCCTTATTTTAAATGCATATATGCATTTGGTTATTTACACGTACCACTACCAGTAGGCCTACCATTGCCGCGGATGGTGTGTAGCATTCGCCCTTGCCCTCAATAGAAGATTCAACAATTGGGACATGTTTCGGATTCATCAACCATGAAAAAAGTGGGTTAAAGTTTAGCCCACCGTAACAATTGATAAGGATGGTAAAATAGATAGTGGGCATTTCTTACTTTCTGTCACTCGTCCACTCCATGTATTGAGGTACTATCATCACTTTACATATATAAATAAATATATATAGGCCTATATATATATATATATATATATATATATATATATATATATATATATATATATATATATATATATATATATATATATAGCCAGGCCTATAGTACTTTGTACTTTCGCGTTCAGTATTATTATGATTATTTTTGGAATTCAACAAGTATAATAAAAACACACAGACACAAATCAAAATGTACAATATTTTTTATATAATTGTGAGCCTGACGTTTCTGGAGTCTTGCCGCTTCCTTCTTACTCTATAAGCACTCCGATTATATAATATGTTGATTACTTGATACTGTTCTACTGTAATTAATACAAAAGAAGAGAGCGACAAGACTCCAGAATCGTCAGTCTCATCATTATATTGAAAAAATGCATATATATATATATATATATATAAACTTATATTTATTTTTTCATGGTTCCAATGATCAAGCCGTACCGAACAGGAAGTGGTTGTGAATTTATCTTCGCAATATCAGGACCGTTCAGTTGTGTGGTTATAATATTGTGGTGGCATTTTTAGATTGTAGAGATTCGGAAAATTTAAAAAATCATGTACTCGATTATAAATGATCAAACATAGACACGTCAAGAGAATAATATATGGTGATTAAATCAATCAGTATAGTAACCTATAGTGCATCGTACTTCCTTCCAGTATCAGTGGATCGAACCACCCGACCGTATATATGTATAGGAGTTATACAAATTCCGGAAGAAGGTTGGCCGGGAAGTGGAAATATAGGCCTACGATTCGTGGTTCAAAAACAATTTTGTAGTTATAGTTATAATTTAGAACTGTGAGACAATTTTTTTTCCAATTTTGATTTTTGATTCTGTAGGTATTTAATGATTGGAAAATTATAATTTCCAGAAAAAAGCATTTTTTTTTAGCAGGTACTATGAATTCTTCCTACTTGAGGCACAGACTACAGAAGCTTCTGTAGTCTGTGCTTGAGGTCCTAAGAGACGTATAGTCAACTGAGCTAACCGGGTAACCAGGATATACACCGAAACATTCTTATTTCATGCAGATTGTATATCGTGTTCATCTTTGTCTCACGGAGCACGAGATACTGTCAACTTGACAAACAAACAAAGAAAACCACTCTAAGCATATGTGTTTTAGAACACCTTAGAACTTCGTAGAAACTATAGATATATACAAGCGAAATAAACGGTGACAAAAGTAAGTTCTATACGAATATTTCTTTTTTGGGATTTTAAATTTTCTATCTCTGGAATTCGTATATGGATTGCAGTCAGTTTAATTAGTGTCTTAGTTGACTATTCTAATTACAGTATTGATGCGAAATGATTCCAAACGACTGCTGTATCTTTCACAGTTGGGTTGAGAGTTTCTTGAATTCTTTATACTTCTTAAAAATATCCAAGTGCGTGTTAATAGATAACGTAATCACGTAGCTGATGTATGTTTGCAACAACCAACCCCTTGCCTTGAAGTGGAGAGGACATCATAAACTGCTGGCGTGACAGTGAGATTTTCCGATGTATAATGAAAATGTGATCATCATTTATATTACCTTTTTTTCGAAATTTTTGTATGCTAATAAAATTGTATTTTATTTCAAGTTAACATTGCAGGTTCTATTTGAGAGTGTACATTCACACCAACAGTCGCGTGTTGTGATATACGCGGCTGAAGATATGAAAATATCAAAGCACGTTGATAAATATTATCCACGAATACATTTCTGAAAAAGTATAATATATTCTTAATCCATTCTTAATTCTATTTTTTTCTGGATAATACCAAATATAGAATTTAGCCTTGATTCGTGCTTATCTAATAATACAGTGTATTTTTTCAAATGTAATAATATATATTGAAATTAGCTATATAGTTGAGTGATTATTGATTGTGAAATAAAAAATAATGTCAATTCATGGAACTATTTCTCTCATAAGAATAATGATATCTAATCTCTTAGAAGCATACAATAGCTTTTTCTCGTCCTTTCCAAGAATCTTCCACATATCGCGGAAGTATAGGCCTATTAGTATATTTGCACGATGTCTAGTTTTTCTTACAGATGTTTAAAAGTTTCAATACTGGCAATAAATTTAATATGAATGCATAATTACAAATATAGTTGACAACTATACCTTACTTCATGAGCATATAAGTCTATAGTTATCTATACCTGTATCCACGAGAGTAGATGGTCTTCTACCAATATAAGAAACACAAATAACAGTGTTATATTTGCAAATCTGTGGTATTTTTAGGGTATTATGATTATTCAGTATGGTGTTTACCAACGCAACCACATCCCTCAAAAGCATTAAATCCTCCACAGTTCCAGCGCGAATATATAACTTCCAAAGTTTCTGACATTATTTAGTAATAAACGGGACCGTCTTCATTCGACTCGCTTCGTGTAGCCCGTAAGTTAAGGGTAAATCGGACCTCGGTTCGATCCCCACCAACGACCATCTTTGTATGGCTTTTTCGTGGCTTCCTTCTGTACTCTATCCTAATACCGGGTATCTTTTCCATTAACTATAAGAAACCTTCATGCCATTATATATTATCTTATATAATCATCCATCCGACGTCAATATATCTAAGTTATCATTACAGTGCGTTTTGGTGAATCCAATATAAAAAATTTTAAGAAAAAAATGATTTTTTGGATGCAAGTAGGCTTATAGGCTAACAATTTGAGCAAGTGTGAAACTAAAGTTTTGTATTTTCAGATAGTATCTTGAAGAAAAATTAGCAAAGACGTTGAAGTAATTACAGTCTGATCTATGCCTGAACCATATGATTATACTGTACATATCAGTTTTAACGTAAAATGTAGCGCGCGAGGAGCCAGAATATTTTAGAACGGTCAACGCTCTATTGCAATAAGGTAGACATTTTTAAAATGGTTAAATAGTTCTTTTCACGCTTTCAAACTAATACGTGACTTGCTTACTTGTATGGCAAATTGTAATAATGTCACAAAACAGAGAGAATAAATCAATTACAACATCTATACGGATACGAACGAATTGTGGACCGGTAAATATAAGCTGACATAATGTACATGATCTTGACCTATGCGTTCTATTTGTGAGTGTAAAAAATATTCATTATCTTTCTCACTCTTCTGTTGCCATCTAGAGACTAGAGTTGTAGAGAATGCCCTCTGTCCTTGATGTAACATTGCTTATACAAACTTAGCTATGTATGAGCAGTATTTTGCAAATGAGCTATATACATTAACAAACAGGTGGCCAATGGTATAGGATGTTACAAGACAACAAATGATATGTTTAATAAATAACTTGAAGGTATTATTATTATTCCAAATGCTTTTCAAAATGTTTTTTTGTTTGGCAATTGGTATTGTATTGCACCATGCACGTACGATTATGTGTAAATTAATAATTTAAACAATCTGGTATTTATCTAATATTAAATATACGTTTATTAAGAACTGATTATTTTTCTGTCTAGATTAACGTTTTACATGCAACACGCGTGAATTGTGGACTAGATAAACGTTTACCTATACGTTTATGGATAAGATGCTATACAATGGGGGAATATGTATTTTAAAATATGAGGGAGGGGGGGGGGAATTGAGGTTTGTTGTGTACAGAGAAGATATTTATTTCATGGTCTAGTAGCACTAACCCCGTAGACTATGCAAACGTAATACGAGCCCCATTGAAGATTATTGTTTGTCGAGCGACCCCACTAACAGCTGGGTTATTTGGGCAGACGAAAAAGCGGATGATATGTGAATAATGTTTTCAAAAGCCAATGCTAATGGACCCGATCAACTAATATATTTCAGTATCTTTCAAATCGACTGAAATAGTCAAGACACCTACCCCCCCCCCCCCCCCCCCATTGATAATTCTAGCAAGGAAGATATTGACTAAACGGATATAGCTGACTGATGGTTAATTAACATCGGTTCAACTTTTAAAGAATTATTCAATACCGGGTCTTATGGATTCTTTGGTAACAGTTTGTTAGAAAACCATGGAAATTTCAAAACACTCACGATCACATTATCAATAGCTGCTAGATGTAAAAATGAAAAAGTATCAGTCATATTGAAGATCGTGTCCGAGAAATAAGTATATCAAATAGCTCGCAAATGTTTCATTTGATAGAAAACGCGTATTTAATTTTTTTTTTTTTGTTATATATTGGGTTTAACGACGCACTGTTATGATAACTGAGATCTAATGGCGTCGGATGGATGATTAATGAGATGATGAGATGATGAGATGGAGGTTCTTGGGTAATGAGAAGGATAGTGGGAAGGTCATGGCCGACTTATTGTAGGAACCATCCCGGCATTAGCCTAGACTACACAAGGAAGCCATGAAAAACCTCTGTAAAGAAGGTCGGCGGCGGGGATCGAACTAAGTTCGGAATTCCCCTCGCCTCCCAGATCACATGAAGCGATCGCGTTAACCACTGCGCTGCATGTGCCGGTTTTCATACATTTATTGAGTTACTTTACACAACACTGAACACATGCAACTGTATCTCAATAAAACCCATATTCCTATATACTTGCGACTTGCATAATTATAATGCTCATTACCAGTACGGATTGCGGTCACTCCAAGTGGTCGATCAGGCTTCATTAAAAAGCATCCTGAACAAAATGGACTGATATTAAACGCACTAAAATTAGAAGACAATGTGGGTACACACGCGCCCCTATGATATCGGTCAAGAGTCCGTGGGAGTCGATTTAGCGGAATATCAGGATGTTGGTGATAACTTTTGAACGGTATGACATATCGAAATTCTGAAAACGCGGGAAACACTTTCAATACCTTCAAGACGGTGTAAGTAATAACTATGTTTATCTCACATCAAATAATTGTCAGACGTATACGCGTAAAGAATCTATATTTTTAACCGCACAGGCCTACGCCTGACAATCAGGCGATTAGAGTGTTTCCTGTTTTTAGAATTTTGATACCTCATAACGTTCAAAAGTTATCACCAAAAACCTGATATTCCGCTAAATCTACTCCCAGTGACTTTTTAAGTGTGCGTAGATTTGTATTTAAATTTATATTACAATTTCGTATTTAAACACTTTATGATTATCGCAACCGTAATATATATCTGTATGTACCAGCAGGTTTTATCACGCTGCGATACCAGATCTCGTCATACTTTCAAGCAGTAATGAGGTTGTGCACTTTTACTGACCCATTACGAAGTGCAGTATTGCTTTTGTTCTATTTTCATTGTAAATAATTACGCTAAAAAGAAGTAAAGGTACATCTATCATTACAGGTACACACGTATAAACGTGATGATAGACTGAGCACAGTTGAAGACTTATAACTGTTTTGTGATCATAGTGATATCATCATTTCCAACAACTTGTTTTACACTATAACACACAAGGCTGGGATTTTTTTGTTTTTTTTTAAATCATTTTTGGGAGGAAGGATGTATATACTTGTGTGGTAAAAAATTGGGCGTGAAGATTGATGAGATATTATAAAAATTCCTTTTTGGATCTTTTTTGGGCCGATAAAGTTGCATTCTGTTGCTCCAAATTATCGACTTGGTCATTTCGAAGATGGTTATAACTTTGTCACAGTGAATAAATACTGATAAACTGGTGTGTTATTGATCCAACGTCACCCGCATATATTTAACATCGTTTTGATGTACGTATTTAATAATAGTACAAAATGGTTTCAACTTTCAGTGGTAATGTTTTATTCTTCCTTGTTATTATTCTCCACAAAGAAAATTGAAGTGGAAGTCAGACAAACGAATTATTCTTTATATTCTTGTGGTAATAACTTTTGAAATGTTATATTCCATGTTGGAACTTACTGAAAGAAGCTATAGAGCATGAATTCGAGATGCAATTATGTGAAAATATTTTTTTTTATAGGAAAATAGAATACTGTAAAATGAATAACTTGATGGATAATAATCAATAAGAAATGTACAACCCAAGTGATTCTGATCTGTGTTGATTTCTATCTCTTGAAAAACGATATTGTTCAGGCCTATTTGATTTAATCATATGATTTTGTAATTATTACGTCAGTTAATATATTCTTGAAATAGCTCCAATTAGTGGTGTTATTAACTCTCCCAACCATAACATTGGTGCAAGGCTGTTGTATGACAAAATCAATCAATAGTTGGTGTAACTTCGCTTGTTAATTATATTTAAAACCAATGAAAACTTGTTAAAAAGTTATTACGAAACAGCTGACCTATCGCTTTTCTGCTTAACATTTCTTTGTATACTGTCATTATATGTCGATTATATAGATAATTGAGTTATGAGTACCGATGATTTTCATCTGCTCTGACTCCTGAAGAATTTTCCGCTGGATGGCAATTGTAGGTCTACTTAAGTGACGGAGAAATAAACGAACGTGAAATTTTATATATTTTGTTGAAATTGTTTCATCATAGGAAAAGTACCAGGATCTAGGTCAAAGAGCTGCCAACCGGAAAAAACTTTGTGTCAAAAAACACAAGATATTCGATATAAAACCAAAATATTTCCAATTTGTCATTGATTCGAGTTAGGACTATTTCATGTTTCTGTTCACGTATAAATTACAGCTTTGAATTTTCTCCGTCGGACATTTGAATTTTGTTTTAATGTATGAATATTTATTTCTATATTTCAATATTTTGTGAATTTTATGAAACATTGAACATAATTATATATAAGTTATATACAAAAAAAGCACATAAACTGTGTGCTTTTGTGTGGGAAAAATAGGTATTTGAATGATCTTATATTATTATCAAGATGGCGTGTATTGGTTTTGTTAAGTAAAACAAATAAACCTAATTTCCATATTCGGAGGAGCTTGAGTGATCAGCCTCCTTTCATAATTAGTGGATTGTTAAAGAAGATGTCTTAGAATCTGAAGAATGAAGAATAACTTTTTAAAATTGTAATCACAGGTTATTTTTTCTTTGATACAACGTTAGTCTTCAAAAAGAAGATTGTAACAATTAAGTGTCCGTTTTTAATAAAAATGAACACTGCTGCTGTAGGATCAACACACCTGAACGTTACCGCTAATGGAAGGGGAGACGGTCGATCGGGACCACACAAGTCGTGTAGCACGATGTGTATATATATATATATATATATATATATATATATATATATATATATATAGGGGTCCATAATTTTGTTTTTCCTTTGCATATATATAAGTTAATTTCTTATCAAACGCCATGTATAATTGTTCCACCTGTAATCCCAGTGCTAGAAAAACGTTTGCGTAAATCATAAAGTTGGAAATATAAGTCATACTTCAAATTAACCATGCAATTCAATCATACTTTACTTTTGATTATGCGTAACATTACTTCCTAATTACTTCTCATTTAATTTAATCATGAGAATTTATATTTGAATGACAAATACAATTAAAAATCATATGATTGTTATAATAATGTAGGCCTATCATATGTATGAATGATAATAGGCATCAGGTAACATTTACTTTGTAGCAATTAAATCACGTTTGGATATAGGCCTAATCAGGATATTTATATTATTCAGGACTTATACTGTTACAAAAATCCTATCCACAGCTAATTAATGTTTTTATCACCACCTCCTTCATCAAGTGATAAAGATTGTGCTTATATCATTGTTAGGAAGTATATAAAAACTTACAAAATGATAAAACAATATGATAAAACAACAACTGGCATAAAATAAAATAGAATGTTGCAATTTAATCAAGGTAATGTACTTAAATATGTTTTTAAGGTTATTGTACTTATAAAAAATCCACTAACTTCTGATTTACAAACACTTCGGACAGTTTTGACTGTTGAGCAAGACAAGCCGAGTCGGTTGAAAAATGCTAAGTAAAAATTACCATACAAAGGTAAAGGAAATGCACGTTGTTTTTACCTGAATTTAGAAGAGTTGGCGGTTTCCGATCGGCTGTCTCCTCCATCAATTATCATGACCGTTCGGTTGTTCCGGTCTTTCGGAACGCCAACACAGTTGAATAGAACGGAAAGTGAAACTTGAACTCTTCTTTCTTGAAGCTATATAGAAAAGCTTTTGTCTAGTTTTGTTATCATTATCAGTATTAATGGTTGTCTGTTTTTTTTAGTATTATTTTAAACAATAGTGGGCTACTAAAGAAAAGTAGGACACGGATGTGTCAACATCACCGGCTTCGACGTCTTTGAGAATAATGTAACGAAATAAATACAATATTGAATTGTTTACTCTTTTAACTTATCTACGCCCACATATGTGTTACGTAAAGGTAAAAATATTGTAATATTTTTATTTCAATTGTTCTTTTCTATACAGAAACTCGCTTACTGTATAATTATCTACTATTATTATTGGCAAATTTAATTTATTTACGCACTAAGAGCGACACAAAATTGCTAGTTTTGATATAATTGAATTTCCAGTGGCGACGTCGCTATATATGAAGAAATTGGGTGTGCATCAGGAAAATATGGTTTGTGGGCAGTGTGGTTCAACTGTTGCTTTTGAGGGCGAGGGATTTAAATGCGTGCCCTTTGATCTTGGATTTTTTGTAAGGATCTCTTGTTGTTCTTATTTGTTGCGAAGATTGGAGTTTTTTTTAAATCACCAGCAATGAATGTTCTATACACATACTTTCCCGTTGTCTCCAACATGGATATTATTTTAAACCAAAATCATTCACAAATTCCTACAAATTAATTGCTATCTTATGACAACAAAGACCCATATTGTGCTCTAGAAATGATATTTCATTTTTTTAAATTAATTTTTCTTATATTTAATACAGACACATGTAGGTGTACATAGCTAATCTGTTTTTTTGGTACTACCTCTCTTTAGTCTGTTATGATGGAACTGATGGAAGGGAGACGATCGTGGCCTAATAATACGAACGATAAGAATGTGGGTGGTCAAGGGCAATTTTGTACCCCCTCCCCCCTCCAAACCTCCCAGCATTGCTTCATCGCTGATTATTAAGTCTCCGTACAATATTTGGCACACTGATTATATGTCTGGCGTTTTCCTTGAACGTATAAGGAGGTTTGTATTGTAGCACGACGAAGATCAGACAGAATCTTTCCAAAAGTAGTGCGTGTGGAGAAAATATAAATAAGCCGAAATAAACCATGTATTCCGTGTATGGACTTGTTTATATCAACGAAATAAATGAGTAGTCAATACCAATAAGTAATTGTGATAATTCGTTAATTCTAGAAGAATTCACTGTAGTCTTGAACATATAACGCTTTTGAAAGATTTAGTTGTGTTTTTTCCAACGTAAATCTTGTCCTGAAAAATCATTGGCCCTGAAAATACGACAGCCTTACAAATATAATGGAGGTATTGTTTTTGGCATGATGGTATAGACGACCTTTCTCTTTCATGAATACAAGAAAAGGAGTTTTTCAATATAATTTAGAAATCCGGAAAGATCTAATACCTAATACTCAACCCCAGACGATGGAAAATCATAGATTTCAATAAATGCATAAAAATGTAACATTATCTCTGATAATTAGATTAACTTAGGTAATCGTATTTGAACCTCTATAATCTAGATAAACGAAATCACTTGTCTAGGTTAGTCTCGAGTGCAAACGTGACGTGTTTTAATATACTTATCACAATTATATTGTCTCAATATACTGTCTTTCTTATTGTCTAGCAATGTCATCAAACATATACACTTCACATCAACAAAGTCATTGCCCCTTCGTTCGCCATTAGGACCTATGTCCTTTAGACTTGAGCATTGTTCACATGAATACATTACTTTCTTACACTCCTCAATTCGAATCAATTATCAATCGATCGATGACAAAGAAATCGCAGTAAAAGTTAGCTCGAATAATACTAACTTTATTGAAAAAGTTTAGTTTGCAAAAATGAATCTTCTTATTGTAATCTACATAATTTTCATTTGAATAAAATTAATAGGCTCACGTAATATAAGACTGAGTTATTTATTATTGTGTATTTACTAGTAGACTTCTTTGTGGAGACTGATTAGTAATTAATTATTACATTATGTATAGGTATTTGCAAGCTCTGACTAATTGAATTATTGAGAAGTTTTCATTTCATTATATTTATAATTATTTCATATAATTTTCATTATATTTATAATAAATAATAAAGGACTTTTCTCATCTGTGATGAGCTAAGTGAACGTAATTAGTATCTTTTTCTCGTTTTAATCTATTCAAACAAGTGCAGTGATGCCAACTTTCCGCTGATTTTCACTATAACGTGCAATCCATTACTTTGGTATATCTTTATAAATATGTCGTTGTTTAGGTGAAGGCGATATTTAAAGATGACCAACAATATGACAGATGATTAGAGATTTATAATCGTTATGTTGACAATTATATTGATAATATATACCTAATAGCAAAAAGTGAAAGCTAAACATTATTTGCAAATTAAATACATAGTAACACATTATAAGCGAGACAAAAATAACCAGTATAAAAAAGTGGAACACTTTAAAATAAGTCCTAGAAAGTTCAGTAATGGGAATATAAAATCTAGATGGGGGGTTTGAAAATAGTTTTTAAAAACGAAAGTAGATTCATTAGAGAAATACAAAATGTATATTATATTATGTTTCAATAGCAGAATTTTCCCATGGTATCGTGATCGGGAAATTCGGTTTTCTCAACTAAAAGTCTTTTAAGGATATTTTTTTCCGCTACCATCCATCTTTACAGAGGTCGTCTGTGGTGCAGTATAGGTAAAACGCAGGGATGGTTCCTGCGATATAGGTCACACCCGACTCCTTCCCCCTAGCCTTCGTATTACCTAAGAAACATTTTTCGCATCATCCCATCCTCCCACTAATCATTCATCGACGCCAATAGATTTTGGTTTTTAGTACAGTGCGTCGTTAAACCCAAAATGAAGACTAATCAAGAGTACACATTTTCCTATACGTTCTTATATTCACATTTGCAAATCTCATCTCGCAAGTCACATGTGACACATCTTTCCTCATAGTATGACTCATCTGAAGATTAACTCTTACCCTTTGATCAAGCTATCATTTCAAAACTTGTACCCCCCCCCCCAACCACAATACATGACTCCATGACTTGGAAACAAGATTTCGGATACGATGAGTCAACTTGGTTCAGTGGAATGTAATAACAAAATTTTCGGAATTACTCATCCCGTCTGTGTGTGTGTGAGTGAATGTGTGTGTTTCAGAGTTGGACTCGTCACTCCGAGTAATGTGTGTGTATGTGTGAGCGCCCCCCCCCCCCCCTCCCCCGTCCCTTACGCAAGTTGGTGCCAGCTATATGTGTACGTCCTCCAATTAGAGCTTAGACTAATGGTCATCAGAGAAAAGAGCAACAGCTATAATTATCTAAAGAGCGTTTTTGTTTTTAAAAACATACTCGACCGCATTGTCCTTCGTCAGGTGGCATGCACTTTCATGCTAACGGCTGAGTGTGAAGGTATAGAAACTTGAAGCTTGCAACACGGCTTGACAGGTTTAATAGCTTAAACTATCAGGATTGTAGAACTAGGATAACGTCACAAACGATATCGTGATATGAGTAGAACATGAAAATGAAAGCCGCCCCTGTGGCTCAGTCAACTATCGCTAGCGGTAGAAACTGAAGTCATCGTTGGGTGTGGATTCGAGTTTCGCATAAGACATGGGATTTTCACCGTTTCTTTATCACCCGCTCATTCGTACCCCCGTATGACCTAGCTGTTGGTGGGGTCGTTAAGCAGCAGTGAAAAAAAACGATATTAGCCCCGATTAGCCCCTTATTATCTGTTCTTATGCTCAAGTGATTTAATCGGCATTTTAAATTATGTAGCCTAGCTATAACTTCCAAAAATTGAAATATATTTCACGCTCTTTGAATTTTAAGAAAAATTCCAATATAGAGACTCTGAATTTCTTAGTCCTTCGTTAATATTTTTCGTTGGATGAAATTCAATGTGATAGATACTAGAGGCGTGTTGTTATTTTGCAGATTTTTTTGTGTTAGATTGGATATCGAGGTTATTTGTTCAACTAAAATGATCCGACCTTACATTTTTTAACCCTGTTCTTTTATGAATATTAGTTTCATGAATATACTGCGAACAATCTACTAATTACGTCTAGTAATTGCTTGAATCTACGCGAAGATTCAATAGGTTTATAAAAAGCATTGTAAGTACTTGATTGATGAAGTTTTTTGTTCTGTTGAATCATTCTTCTAATGACGTTAATTTACTTCAAGTACAGCTTACATGGAGGCCTACGTCGTGACTTATTGTTAATGTACATTTTATATTTATAAATTATAATACTATTATTAAGAATCCGAATATCTAACCTTTGCAGTCAATGCGGGTATATTGGTGTATCTCTATAGCACCATAACAAACTGCAACGATTGTTTCTGTAGTTGACAGATTTTTAAACGTATAGGCCTAGTATCAATTTGAATATCCTTATACCTCATTCACACTAGGCTTACCACTAACCGGTGTTACACCATGCACTATTACCCTCGTGGGAGTAGCTCTATTTAGGAGGAAACAGCCATACATCACCTGTTCACCAATGCTATTTGGTTTCACTAAAATTCATAATAAGACAAACTGGATTTGGCAATACCACAGACCATGGTAATACCATCCATAACCGATCTATCACCGTGGATAATACCGTGCCTGACATTAGCAATGTAATGTGAGCGAGGTCATTTAGTACTGGCAATAAACTGAGTCGTCGCTCTTCTGAATAGCCTATTGTAATGTAAGGTAACCAACAGAATGATGAAAGTGCCGGAGTCTCCCCCGTGGCTCAGTAGAGTATCGCACTACGGTAGAAACTGGAGTCTGGTTGGGTGTGGGTTCGAGTCCCGCCTAAGGCATGGGTTTTTGTAAACATCCTTTCACCTTTCATCGTTTCATTACCATCCGCTCATTCGTACCCCCGTATAACCTAGCTGCAGGTGGGGTCGTTAAGCAGCATTAAAATGAAAAAAATGGAGGTGCCGGGTATGACACAAATCGTATTCTACCATTCCACGACGTAAAAATGAATCAACCTGATTGACGTCTCTGTCCGTCCCCCTTCCGCCCCCCCCCCCCCCTCTTCCCTTCACACTATATATAATCTTCGTATTTACCTCGTGTTTCTTGATACCAAACAGATGAGCGCTAATGAATAATGATTCCTTAAGCTCTTTGTCTTCTAATGACTCGAAAATGACGGTGTGTAAGCGCATGGGCGACTGATAACAGAATTGGTGATAAGAGATTAATATGTTCGATTGCATTCCTCTGCCGGGCTCATTGGCCCCACGTGGCCTTGACGGTGACCTAGCATATACAGTGTTACACTTAGGCAAGGACAGTTTGTTTTTAAATACAAGCGATCATACAGGAAAATGACCTTATCAATTAATAAGGGAGATGAGTTACGCGAAATGGAATCATTCAGGTCTACTTGCTGTTAATTAATCAGTTTTGTTTGGTGGAGGTAAACCTAAAAGTGACCGTCACAGCGATATTGAATTAAGTACTTCGTAAAAATACGTCTACCCCTAGTTTATTCTAATAAATCTTATTGAATGTAGAAAATGTAGAAAAACTAGTAAAATACATCACCTTGGAATACATGAAAAATAAATTAATCGTCATTGGGAAATGTTCATCAAAGAATGCAATATTATGGAATGTTTTGAAATGTAATTAGGCAAATAAATGCATCAGTAAATGGCCTTGTGCCTCACCAGGCCCGAGTGCATGACAGTACAATACATAATAACAAGGTTACACATTGTTACTACACATATTCGGCGAACGAAATATTAGGTGTTAATGTGGGCCTACGTATTATTGTATCCATGAATTGTCCCGCCTCCCCGCCCGCACAACTACATCGGGTCAGCTAAGGAGCAGCTTTAGAAACCGAAGCCCGAACTCGATGGCGTGGGTTCGAATCCTGCGTAAAGTACGGGTCAATTTATCTATTCACTAATACACTATCACCCGCAAATTCGAACCACTAAATAACGTATAGCTGTTGGTAGGGTCATGACCGGTGAACAAACAAATTACCAATAATATAGATAATAACACAAAGTAAATAAACAATAAACAAAGTAATAAATGGAGTGTTGACTAAAATTGATGTTTTCTTAACGCTTTTTCTATGTGCGCTTAATTTAAAGAATAGTTGACAAAGAAGACTCTTTACCGTACTTGAAAAAAAAACGTTTTTTCTGTTTGTTGTTCGCGCTCCACAGGTGTCAAACGAAAGAAAATATTTTTATGAAACAAGGCATACACATATGCTATCATCTAACTCGATTTTCTAGAGTTTAGAAGTGCAATCGGTCTAACCACTTCCGAGACAAATAATTTCCAAGTTTTTACAAGAGGGAAAAATATATAAAAAAAATGTTCACTCCGAATAAATTCAAATTTCTACGGAATTTAAGCACATAGGCCTACATAGTACACATTATGCTAAAGTTTTATATAAATCAGAGAAGCCGTTTCAAAACTAAGATTTGTATTATTTTTGAACGTCAATTAAAGAGCTCCATTAAGAAGTTATTTGAAGATAATCAACGTGTTGAACCAATTAGTTCGTGAAATGATTGAACTTCCAAAATCGTGGTGTGTAAGCGCTTCATCATTTTCCCATTACATTTCGTTTTAAAATCTCTCATTCTAACGCTTATTCAGCGCTTTCCCAATAAGATAAAGTGATTGACACTATAATATAAATGAATTATTACATTTTCAAATGTGCACATTACACAATTGTCCACAAGTTTACATAATCTCCTGACAGCCCCTAATTCTTCTTACACACACCGTGAACTCATTTCATCGTACAAACAACGTGAATCAGCTGCGTGAATCTGCCAGTCCAAATATATATCAACGCGTCTAGTTGAAAGTTTAAATTTTAATCCGGTTACCAAACTGGCATCTAAGTGGTAATGTTAAATTTAGACACAACGGGATGTTGTTGTGAACTGTGAAGCAATGAACCTATAGAAGTGAGTACGAAATGCATACTTGGTTTAAAATAACAATAATATTATATTTTTATATATCCCAGTTGATTACGTAGGATGTTGAACATGTCATCATAATAAAAAATGGAACGAATGTGATTTTATAATGTTATAGTGGTTATGAAGAAAACAATACACAGTGAATAAAAATAAAACGTGGAGTTTCAAATAAATTATTTGATGTGAATGACTACTGAAAAGAAACATTTCTTCTTCGTATATATTTTAACAGATACTTTCAACCGTTTTCACCTGTTGGCAATATGTTTTTAATTTTATTGGCAAGCATTTAAAGCATTCTATGTTCTTGGCCCGTTCGTCCTGCACATTAACTTGCATAATGTGTTTTGTTCAATTTCTATTACATTTCTATAGTAGAGTTTATCTATATCAACAATTGTTCTAAATATTGCATGATTATGCTTTCAGTGACCCACAGGGTAGTGTAAAAAATGTATATATATATATATATAGTCAGGGTTTTAAGGACCCATTGTTTTACTTTGTTTTTAATAGTTTAACGCATAAGTCCTAATTGTAGAATATACTTTCTCACGTAGAATATTTTGCTCCCTTTCCTAATTTTCTGATGACCCTCTTCTGTAATATAAATAGGCTTTTGGTGTAGTATGACTCCCCAATAGGATTATTACACATTGTTTTCTAGATTCAGTATGCGATGTATGTATATGCACTATTTTGTCAATATTGAAGATGCTGACTTCTATAAATTATTAGAAAACTGCGAAAACTGAATAATTGTACCCTAACCCTATTTGAAAAATAAAAAATTAGTTCGCTATTCAATGCTTCTTGATCGAGCAAAGCAAAATATTGTGACGAAACTTTACCGTGGTATTTATATGTAACTATTTATCCAACTTGAAAGTGAACACTTTTGCGGGGAAATCGGAATACCACATCTGAGACAAAAGATTACGAAATTTAAAAAAATCCCGTGTAAATAACCCATGAGGGGAAAATAAGATGTTTTTTCAATATTGACGGACTTTCAATACAAAGAATGATACACATAATTACTAAGTTTTACATAAATCGGATCAACCCTTTCGAGACACAATTAAAATGTATATTATATATATCAAAATAGCAATTGAAATTACTATCAGGTACGTGTGGAAATATTAAATAATGTGCCAACAGATACAAGTAGTTAGTGCTGCACATAGAAAAGGCATAGAGAGAAGTGACTTGATAGTTTCAAAACCAAGGTTTTATTATACATTAGTTCTACATAATAGTTTCATCAAAGTACATATATGCTGCGTTTTCCTAGTTATTTGAAACCAGCATTATAAAATATCTTGATATAATTTGTAATTCAACTTAAAATATACTAAAATTTCAAAAAATCTCTAGTATCTTATCTATATACTTCTATGTTCTTGCACATTACCGTGCATTTGGCCTCTATCAAGAAATACGTGAACAGACGTGTCATTATGCCTAGAAATTATTATGTTCTTTCGGTGTTCGTGAGAAATGAATAAGTTGATATTATAATAATGATTATTTTGCACACGGCTCTATTTGTACCAGGTCCGCCATCACATCAAGCTAGCACGTGATTCACACGTGTATGGTAAACGTTCAGCCTTGGAACACAATTATAAACCTACCTGCTTTAGTGTCAAAATAATGGTGACATGTATGTTTTGCAATATGTTTTAAATACTCTTATCCCTGTATACAGTTTATCGAATACACAGATATTTAGTAACTATTTTTTGTTATTTATGTGCTGACTTTTTAATACAACAATAAAAGTTTTGCCTTCTTGTACGATGTATAAGAATATAGCACATATCTTTTTTACTCGGGCAAGTTTTATTTGAAAATTGCAAGCTATTGAGCAACGACTGTTTATAATCGTGTGTGTGCAATATATTCTTGTTATTTTACTACGTGGACTACGTATTTATGAGTCGAGAGATGATAAAGGAGAGGTACATTTACTTCAGTCTTGAAATCCAGTTTACTAATGGAATTCGACTTGAGTCCGCGGTTGTGCGAACTCATAATTCAGAATTAATTAGGTAAAATTTAATTAAGGTATGAAAAAACAAATAACATAAATAACATACAAAATATAGCTATGGAATACCGGGTTTAGAGTTTAATTTAATTTGCTGATTATTTATTAAATTACTATAAGGCTCAGCTTTACGAATCGATAGTTGAAGGATTAAACATTAGTTATAGCGGATTAGGTTGTTATCACCCTTGGTTACATATGTTATTATCGTATCTCAACCCGTAGTTAGCGGATTAGTACTTGACTAAGATTCGTAAAACTGGCTCTTATAGACCGCGATTTTGAATAATACAAAAATTGTTATTTAAGCTAATTACCTATGTATTAATATACAAAAATATGATTGATAACCAAGAGCTGGTTTTATGAACTCTTAGTTATGTATTAATTAGCTAACTTTTCGTCAAGGTACGAAAATAACATATTATCATTAGCTTTTATCTGAGAGTTGGTGAAAACAAATAGCACGGGTAACCATGGTGATAACAACTTTAAACTGACAATTAGAGCTACTCCCACGTTGGTAATACCGTACCTATGGGCGATAACAAGTTAATCCGCTAACTATCAATTCGTAAAACCGGACCTAAGAGTGATAACAACTTGATCTTCTAAATATTACTTCCTTAATATTAACAGTCGGGTTCGTACAACTGACCTGTAGGCTATCGAGTGATTTTCGACTTTTCGGTTTATCGTCGACAACAAAATGTCAGGTACTTCTCTATTACGTAGCAAGGAGAGTATTAAGATGCGTCGAATTAGAAAACAATTGCGCACAGATTTGACATTTCAACAGTAAATTCAGTAGTAGACTAGCTATTAGACTTTCATTAAAATGTCATATTTTTGACAGATCTAGACTGAGTGACAGGGATCACAGATGTGAGGCGAACGTATGAAAATGTCATAACATATTCGCGAAAACGGCTTTACGGCATGGTTGATTTGTAACTTTGAAAATATAATTCATTGGTCGATTATATGAATTTTTGTTCGAAATAGTAATTTTGTTTTTTCCCTCTCTGATTATTTTAACACGCGATTCTACAAAACTGCCATTTTAATTGTTTTCTTTATTAATCATTATTCGTTAACATCTGTAATCGTAACAATTTCTTACATTTATTGATGACCGATTTCAATCCTAATTTATTGATTATAGCTATATTGTATACAGACCAAAAATCGTGGTGGCTCTATATTAAAATTGATTCATTAAGCTGGGCCTATGGTGTCTCACCTATTTGTTCATTGCCGCCAGTTGAATTATCTGTATCCGACTAACATCACACAAAATCACAATAACGAACCCCAGTAACCCAATACGTGAAGAGAGACTTGGTTGACTCTTCGCATATCTATAGTGTCGCAATGTAGCCTAATAAAATCAATAATTACTATACACAGAAGTAACCGTTCAACAATAATCTATTCAACATGTTATATTATTTCCATAACAAATACATCCAGATGATTCTGATAAAATCCTGAATCCGCTAAACCACCCCTGAGAAAATAACGAAATATAAGAACATAATGTTAATGAATAAAACCAATATTTCGGAATCCAATGCTCATGAATGATACACTTTATTCCAAAGTATTATACATAAATCGGATCAGCCATTTTTTTTTTTTAAAATAATGTTATGTAATTGCTTGAGATCATTTGATTACAGCTAGCAAGAATATCAACATTTGAAACCAGTTAGAGCGTGAATGATTCAAATAATTAACAGGTATAGGGTTACATCAATTAGAGCAAGAAGGCAGTGACTCAATATTTTCAAAATCATCCAAAGTGTATGTATAGCTTTCCATTACATTTCATATAAATATTTCTCTCATCTTACTATGCGCCGTTTTCCATAGTGATAAAATAATTTTCTCTAAGCTCATCCAAATTAGTTGGAACTTCCTACCATATTTCAGTCCTAACTAGCGTTTTAATCTCTACTGAAAATATTGACTTTGGTGGGTCTCTTGCTATATACCTACGACTTCATGAATTCATAATGCCCTTTATCTTCTCTTGTTGTCTCACTCATACTCACAGCCCCTCGTACATACTGAATCACCATCACCAAGGATGTGACTAAGAATACATAAGCCTTTTCAAAACACGTGTACCCAAACAATCGGCTATTAGAGTACTTACAGTGATATTATTGTTGTTTTGTTTCCTAAGAGACAGTCATGTATATTATCAGTCAATGAATTGATTCATTCAGTATAGTCATACCAATTGTCAATATAGGCTATCTTAAATATGCGAGGAATAGTGTGTTATACATTTTTGTATAGAATATACTAATACGATAATATGATACTATGTGATTTCGTTAATGTTTGCGATCCCTATTGTCTTAATCTTTTCTGTCATAAGCTGCGACATGGCAACAATCATTACACGAAGTTTGTACACGGCAATATGTATTTCCTGGATGACTAAAAACTAGATAATTTCCTTTCATGATAATTGAAACAATAGTTCATTTTATCGTATTTCTTTGTACACAATTTTCTAACTACTGTAATACCTATTTTCTTTTCTCATTAAAAGCACTGCGCATACCACAAACTTGTTGTCAGGTAACTTGATTATCAACAAATCTAGAAATAGGATAAATCACTTTTGTTACGTATATTTTAAAATCAGACTTGAGTGGCTTTTAAAAACTATTTCATACTTCATATTCCCAAGTATAAAATGTATTATTAACCTCATTTTGATTTTTTGTTGAATAAATTTGATTAGAAAATTAAATAGAAAATAACTTTGTAATTTGAAACGTGAAATATGATCTCGTTGTTGTGTAGATTGTAAATTATTTTCATTTATTTGCATCCGATTTTTCAACTTACCACCAAACTTACATGAAATAATAATTCATTAAAATATCTAAACAAATTGCATTATGTCATTTTCAATTTTAAAAACATACTGTCTTCCGTCATCTTGAAAACTGAAACTGAATTAACCTTTTCTATTTCACCCCTCTTCCACATACAAGTACATAGCATATTCGGGTATTTTATTATTATTTTCGTTTTTCATTAGCATATGGCATTTCCTAGCTTATGTATGAATATTGTATATCATTGAATTGTTTTGTATTGTTTTATCTGCAAGGTTATGTTTTAAAATTATGTGAAACTAGTGGTTGAATTGGAAAATTTCTTATAGAGGGCTGATAACTCGCGTCGATAAAATGATAATATTTACAACCGGGGGGCGGGGGAGGGGAAAGGGGTGGGGGGTACATAGCCTGTTAGGGGAATGTTTGTCCAATAGTATCTCATTTTCTGGGTGGTGTGGGCCATTAAGTTCATTAATTTATTTGCACTGAAAATTATGCTGATCTGGTCTATGGTTGTGTATAATACACATACAACACTAACTTGTATACATTTTAAGAATATTCACTTTCCTCTAATATTTAATATTTAATATTTATTTCTTGTTACTAAAAATATGGACTAGGAAAATTAATTACCAGTGCAGTTTAATGTATTATATTCATGACAAATAGTAAAATTCTTCTGAGGAAATGACGAACAAAGCATTTCCTTTTGGGGGATGGTAATCGTGAGAGTTTATCTTTGGGAGGATGGCATCCCCCCCCCCCCCCCCCCCCCCCCTCGCCCTCATCGCAATTCCTCCCTATTCATTCCAATTTAAACACTTTGTGAAACGCTCCTACCTGTAGGCCTATATTAATAGAATAGAGAATTGAATATAGATTGAATCTCACTTATTCTCAATTTGTTAATTTCATAAGTACTTGTTATTTATTAATTTATTACTGGATTAGATATTTGATGTGCGATAATAATGTAAAACACGAAGTGCTGGAATGACCAGTATATATAACTAACTTTCGAACTAAATATAAGGCTATTTGGGTTTCCCATATGTTATCTGTCGCCAGATACGATTCGATTTTGGACTTTGACCGTTCGGAATCAAGCAACTTCTCTCAGAAATCAGCCGTCATGGCAAACATCTCATTACTGTCAGTTCTCTGACGTCACTGAGGGGTGGGTGGCCATTGCATGTGACGCGTGCGTTAGATAGTGACGTCACCAGATCGTGGAATACAGCATCGTTGCTATGGTTACCGCATGACGCTCTAATACCACGCAGCAATGCAACGACTTTAGTGCGTTCAAATGACACACGAGAATGGATGATGTTGTTAATGTGAAATAGAGATTCAATCAGTAACTCTTGTGAAATATATATTTTTTTTATTCAATTTCGTTTCGTTTTGTATGGAAAAACACATTCAATATTCTTGAAAATGGTGCGGCCGTCGTCGTTGCTGGATGAGTATATTATACATACATTTTTTATTTATTTATTCATTTTATTATCAATTGAAATTAATCAGTTGGTCGAATAATTCTGTAATATTCATTCTTCTATCCAGCTGTATGTATTTATTCATTGATTGATTAATTCATTTGATCATTCAACCAATTAATTAGAACTCGAACTGAGGTCTCCTGAATGACGGTTAGGTGCGCTGTCGAATGATCTGAACCCGTCTTAATAGGCGCATATTTGTCTAAATATATTTTTCTCTTGCAATTTACAATACTAATGGAACTGAAACTCGATCAAAATACCAAGTTAGAAGTTGTCCTCGGTTTTGATCAAAATACCAACCCTATTAATAATCTCTCTAATATTAATCTCTAAGTGAGCTCCATTATATTATTTTTTCCACTGGGTTAAATTTTGTGGCTTCAAATTAGGACTCTTCATATTTTTCGTATTAAAATTTTCCCATTTATGAAAAGTCGAAATTATAGAGGTGGCATGGTCGAATTTATACTAAATTATGAAGATGTACATAATGTTTGTACACATGATGTGTGTGTATTTCAGACTGAAATAGAGAGTAATTGCATGGTTTCTCCGTTTATTCTGTTTAGTAAACATGTCCATATGCTAAGCACAACTGCGTTTAGCGACTCGATACATACGATTTGTGGTAACATAATCGTCTTCAATAACAACGCATTCGTTACTTAATTCACTTTCTCTTTGTACTAATAAAGTATAAATTCCATATTTTATTACTGTCTATATAAGAATCAGGTAATATATTTCAATAATTTGCAACAATAGTGAATCAAGTGAGGCGTAAACGTTACATCGTTACCGTTTATACCATTTGGGCAAATGTTGTGTTGTAGTTGTTATAATTATAAAGGAATGCATGGTTTTACCATGAAGGTAATTATATATAGGTTTTTCTGATTCTGTATTTAATATTATGGTTGTAGTATTACTACTTCTACTCTCATCGAACTCATCTCACTGTCTTGTTGACATTTTCCATCTTTAGTTAATGTACTATTTTGTATACATTTTCACTAATAGGCCTGTACCTATACTTGTGTACCCCCATAACTTTGAGTGGCATTTTAACACAAATGCATATATATATATATATATATATATATATATATATATATATATATATATATATATATTATGTGTGTATCACTTCCGTTAATATACGATGGATTCATGATAATTTTACGAGGGGTCGCAAACTCGCAAATTTGGTGTACAGCTGATTTCAGGTGATTTCAGAGATTGAAGGGGATTTCAATGGGATTACATGGCAAGTGTACACCGGATTTCAAGAGTTGTCAACCCCTCGTAATTTTATTGTTGTATAGTCCGGTTGTATATATTATTCATTATACATTCGTTTAGATGACATAAGGTGTTAAGAAGTGACGGAAGATGAGAAATGCCTCGCAAATAACTCATTTAGATTACCAACATTGCAATAATCCTAATCTTAATTGTCGAGAAAGTCGTATACAATCATAAAATAGAAAGTGCAAGAGGTATTATCAAATTAATTACTCCTGTTTACAATAATAAAACATTCGTGTCATCTGTTTTTTTTAATAATCAAAATCTTTTCAATCTTTTAGTTTTTATCAAACAAATCGAAATCAGTATGTATAGTAGCATTTGTGTTGCCTTTCGTGGTAGTGTGATGAGTGAACGATGGTTGAAGAAACATATTCGCGGATGAACTGGGTGCTCTTCGCAGAACTTCCGGAGATTAATTATTTGATGCCATTTAGTGCCAAGTAATCGGTAATAATGTTGATTCAAAATAGTATCGTTTAATATGGACATTAAAACAGATTTGCTCTGAAATATATATACATATATATATATATATATATATATATATATATATATATATATATATATATATATATATTATCCATATATATATATAACCAATAACAATGAATTCTACCAACGAGCTTAATACTAGTTTCTAGAAAGAGTTCAATTGATGAATTGAATTATGTATGTATTGTTATTGTTATGCAAAATACGTACTTAATATCTAGATCAGTTGATTGTTAAACACCTACATTGCGCCATCTTGACGTTAATAATATTTGTCAAGTATAATAAATGCATGTCAATGAGGCACATGCACCTTAATAATAGAATGTGTGTAAGTATAAACAGCGTTTGTTGATTACAGTGATAACCTGCCGAGGCTGGCTTGTCGTATGTAAGCAAGTGTGCGGCGTTTATTTATACATTCAAGGTGTATGCTATACGTGCTGCCGGTTGTCTAACTTATTAATATGCAGCATCTCGGGCTGTGTAGTCTTATCACATCTGACAAACATACAAGACGTACAACTTTATATCATAGTCAATGGTTGTATGCGAACTATATTTATAGAATTACATTTTTAGATGTATTAAATGTTTTTTAAACCATTTCAGTTCGTATAAGCTAGTGGTTACACTGCAATGCATAATGGGACAATTTTTATTTAGATATATGAAATAATTAAGAAAATCAATAAATATTGTTTTATTATTGATTTTGTTTTTGGATGTTTGTATCAACATTGAAACCTTGACAAAGTAATTGTTTCCAAATTAAGGATAAGCATGACATGTTAGGATCGTTTGAACGGACCACCGTAAGGGCGATATTATACCATCCTATGAACGGAGATGAAAAACCCGCATCAAAGTGAGGCTCATGGAAATTGAGACATGTATCAACAATATGTACGCTGGATTGGAATCCATGGTAGAAAAAATACCCCTATCGCCGTCGGTTTTAAAAGTTTACCACTGGCATATTATTATCTTATCTTCTCCCTCTTTACTCCCCCTCTCCTTCCCTCAAGTCCACATCCGTATTTTATACTTTTTCACTTCGAAGTGACTAGGGGAGAAACACACGTTACTGACAACTGAGTTAGTTGAATGATGGAATAAAAATGGATTTGAATTATTGTATTATCCATTTGAAAAAGTATAAAAATATAGGTTAGAAACTGCGTTGTATACAGAAATCCTGTAAGAGGACTGTTCATCGGACATCGTTACTTCATGCGGATGTCGTTGTTGTTGTTATTGCTGTTGTACTTGCTGTTGTTGTTTTTCTTCTGTTGTTGTTGCTGCATGCACCCTAGATTGACCTAATAAACTGTAATCAACGTAAAAAGCTATAAAACTAACCTAAAAGCGCGTCGTTGACACCTGCTGGTGCATACACTTCTGGTCGGTTAACTAGCAACTTCGTACCCTAAATATAAATCTGGGAAAACGCGTCATATCGGTAATACCATCTGTAACGACGATCGACAGCGGAAACCAACCCCCTGTCTCCGGTACCAATTTGATGAATTCCCAATTGTTGATAAGAAACACAATCAGGCAAGAAAAGTCAACATTATACAAAGAGAGTATAATGTGTATCTTGTTTTTCGTTTCCTACGACAGTATTTAAAATAAATAATTTTAATAAATACGTTTGTATAAATATCCTTGTCATTATATGTGAGAATCACGTGATTGAAGAATGTCTGCTAGCTTATACTCGTTAATAGCCTCAGTATCACTAATAGGCGTTAATGGCACGTGTAACTAATGGACTTGTTATTTCGATCATTTAACTGCCATAGTTGATACATTTAGGTTACGGTTGATGTAATTGTTCTCGCTCTCAGATAGACAATATTAATAATAATCTTACACAGGTAGCCTATATTATTTAGAAGTGAGATGTAAATGAATTAGCATTGTCATTGCCTAGCTTCACTTGTTGAAAGTAATAACACTATATAATGGCGTCGAGTTTATTAAGTGATTGTTTTCAAGTGTTTGTTTGACACGTTGTGCCATCGGTGTATAAAACTTGCGAAATGTTGTAATTTATTCTAAAACAAAAATGATGAAACTTGAATGACAATAAAAAAAGCTAACATAAGCGCGCAGTGTACTATTTAATATAGGTGAGATCAAATTAGTTTTTCGTTTGTTGTTATTAAGCCGTACATGGTTTCCAATCAAAATATTTTTCAAGACCTTAGATTACCAGATTACCGGTCATTTATTCCTTGAATTTATCTCGCTATACACTAAAATCATTATATTAGTCGACTGTTTATATTCACATAACACTTTGTGACGAACTGAGTATTTTGATTTCCTATTATATTTCCAGGGGGTTTGTGAATAGCTTTTGTGTTGACAATAGTTTGTGAGTCAATCGGTTATAATCTTGTAAAAGAATGTGTTACCAGTGAACTTACTTACAAAAGTATTGTTGACATAAATGAAAGGAACAATATGTACAGTCTGCTAACAAAATGAAATTGAAGGAACTCGTCCTCGAGAAATGTTCTCGTATATTTTATCAACCATTACGATTGCAATATATAGTATTCAATGTTTTTCTGAATCAAGTTTTTATTCGGGTTGCATGTAAGATGTAATAAAAGATGCATTCATGTATTTAAAAATATCGAGAAAACCCAGAACCTCTTTTCAACCACATTTAGTAGTTATAAGTTATGGTTATAGGCCTACACACAATAATTGTTATTTATTCCTTACGGATACCTTACATTTTATTGGGCTATGAAAGTGTAACAGAAATTAGCCTTTTTAGTTGCATTTGCTTATGACGTATTTGTCAGTTACAACGACGTAACTTGCTATTGATTAACGACCTATCTAACAGCATAGCGAGACCTTTATAAAAAAAGTCAATATATCCGACATAGAATCTCACTTGACGACGTAGAATTCTCCGGAAAGTACGTGTGTTTACATATTCACATTGTGTTCCGTAATACTATTATTTTCACAACAAAATCAAACTCCTTTATCAAATCAAAAAATATTTCAAGTTGGCAACAAATATTGTTATTCCCCAGCTTGGTGCCATGTTGCCGTCGCGAGCATGCGCACAGAGTCCAAGTAGTAGAAAAACAGCTGATGGCTTCCTCCAGCTGAGCGTTCGGTTTCCTTTCCTCAATCCGAACCAGTTTGTAGCGGTCTGTCGTACAGTGAGCATGTAGCTTACGCGCGACCATTGTTCATTTTATCAAACTTCAGTTTTATTTAATTACTGCCGATTTAAAAGTGAAAACAATTCAATTTACAACAATATAAAAATTATTAGTGTGGATAAGTGTGGAAACTAACTCAATAAACGAATGGATTTTAATTTGAGATAGTTTTTGTAAATATAATTTGTTGTGTTTGTGAATTATAAGTTGACAGTGTTGATATTTATAGTGACCAAAGATTGAAAAGGTGCAATATTTATATATTTATTAAACCTGTTGTATATAATACAAGCGTGGATTTTGTAAACGAATAAACCTGTGTCGGATTTTCTTTCTAACTGTATTTTGTATACGGAAGTGAACCAACGGTATCCGTGCAAGCAGGACTTCATCGCTTAAGTGTGTGAAACTTGGAAGCTAGTACCGTAAGACCTAGTTTTCGCGATTAGACTTGCTTTAACCTTAATAGTGATTATTGACAAGATTTATCCGTGCTAATTACAAATTTACGATTCGATCATTCGAAAAATAATAAGCCAATCAATGAGAGTGTGTCTGCGGGAAATGACGGGTGATATCATATTGTGAAGAGCATCTGGAGAATTAAAGTGGCGACCATGGGTGTTCATAAAAATGCGGAACATGAAAGTGGGTATTTCGAGGATGAAGAGGATGAAGATGGGCATGTGCCCAGAGATACTATATGTCTGAGTAGGAATGCGAATAGCGGAAGCAGTGGTAGTAGGGAACTATGTGACATTAACGATAACGTCACGCCGAAAAGCTCAAATCCATTAGATAATTATAGCAAGAGGAGTACAGCCGACAAAAACAGTAAGTTTCTTCATTTTTAGTTGATTTCGAATTGCATTGTAAGTGTTTGATATTTACGTTTTGAGTGAGGGATGAAATAGATCGTGTTAAGAATATAATCATTAATGGTGAAGGTATTCCCACATGGCTCAGGTGACTCACGTAAAGACTCATAAGCATTTTCATCATGTTACGCAGTTCGTGTTGATAAATTTTGAGCTTATTTAGATTGGCCCGCAAATTTCAATCAATTACATGCAAGCAAATGATGATAATTATAAGTGTTGACTTGACGCGATTCAATTAGGCCTAGGCTGTAATAATGGACAAGTTATTTGCGTGTCACTTGATTCTGTATTTCATAAGACTGTAAAAAGTTTCATTAACAGTGCATGTTTTTGTAGTCAAGGAACCATCTTTTCAAGGTAGAATTTATATATCCTCATTTTAAAATGAAAATCGTTTCTAAAATACAATTCTAAAATTATGTAGGTCGGCAAGATATATAGTCGGATTGTCTTGTTTGTTATTTCTGTAAGTATCCACGCGTCTTTTAACAGTGTCAACAATAACATATTGATAAGGTGGCATTACCCAATAAGCCACGCCCACTCTCCTTTACCCACACGTATGTAGTAGACACACTTGTAAACATTACGTTGACAGTGACATACAGATGATGTGATGGACCACATACCTCACTCGATGCTAGTTTCACTGCTTTTCGACTAAAGTAGGTCAGTTACAAAACGCATGATATGGAGGCCGCAACGTTATAAAATCCGCACGTGAATGCGATTACGCACGCCGATGACGAATATACATTGATTTTGATTTCAATATTTCCGATATCATCATAATTATAGGGGATGATTGACCTGATTCTTTTCAACCATCGTGATTAGGCCTATACTGACCTTCGATACTGGACGATTTATCTCTCAAATAGTATTGAAAATAGTAATAGACAATTTATTTATTGCCATTATTATTCTAGTTGGAATGAAATACCGTCAAATAGATTACCTGTATGGTTAGAACTAGAATCTTATCAGTACCCGCCACGAGCTTTTTTTTCATACAAAATGGTTGTACGCCCGTTCTCTAAGTAGGTTAGTAGGCTTCGTAAGGTACTTTATAAGTAATGTCAAAATCAGCGGCATGATGTAATATACATGTGTGTTCCATTTCACCACCGATGCAATTCTATCAAATCACGACATGTTATTTGTGGAGAATTGAAAACTGTGATACTACTATGCCCTTATTTTATACATACACGCATAAATACAATGTGTAACAGAACTATGGATTATTAATAGCAGGCGTTGTTATGTTAATCCAGTATTGAGAAACTCGGTAATTGTTCGATAATGTGGACTAGATACTAATAGATGTTCATTATCGTTTAGTATAATTGTGTTGTAATAGATTATCTAATTATTATTGTTACTTTTCGTCCAGTGCGCTTTGTATGTCATTATTTAATTACTTTCACGATCTAAGATTCTCCATTTTAGTGTACCGTAGCTTATATTTATCTTAAATTCTCAATGTCTAACCAGCCACCAATGACCTAAAAGAAAGATAAATATTTTTAAGGGTCTATATGTAGTGACTGATAATGATAGCTATTCGTTCAGTAATTAAAGTCAGTAATGAAGATAAGTAGGCCTACTATATGTCTTTCGAAGATGAACTTTGCACTCATGTGTTTCAGTTCGCGTTATGAGGGTTTTCTTTTTCTCTATGACAATTGAAATGTAGTCATCCAGATGGTAATGCATGCAAGGGGCACATTCTTGGCAACTTTTTCGATGTGTAAAAATTGTTTCTTGGCAAACACAATCTGTGAATATAAGACAAAGTAGGTCCCTGAATTATGCGAACAATGTATATCCAGTGTTACGTTTAAACATCGCTAAGGTCCGCCTACAATCCAAGGGAAAGTTGGTCAAATTCATAATAGTACACCCGTATTATTTCTATGCAATTCCGAAGTTCGTACTATCTCTTCAGGTTGACAACCATTTCCCCCATTTTAACGAACGACTTCTAGATCCTTAATCAAAAGTAGGTCATTGTTAATTTGTTATGTATTAAACAGTGTACTCTAGTATAGAATCTATGCACACTTTACTGTAGTAACAAGGCCGCCATATTGCAATACAATGTATTCGTATTCTAAAAGTAGGCCATATCCAAAGTACAGCTATTGCTTATATAGGCCTGACTGACTCGAGTAGTCAGCAGGTACACGATTCGTCTTCTATCTATTATATGATTAAAACGGTACTGCAACGGCATGGAGGCAGGCGATACTTGATTATTAATGTAGGCTACTTACTATACTTACGTATAGTACTGCGATAGATTCACATAACACATAGAGGAGTATGAGAAATCGTGATAGCGTAATTTAGTACACTTTCGGTGGCTAAACGCGTTGCTCAGCATAGCCACAGGTCTTTCGTAAGGATTGGTAATTTCCGTCATTCATAACTTGGCAATAAGTGATCAGATAGATAGAATGATAATTTTTAAAAATATCGTACCAATGTAAAATGTATCATTTCTGATTTATGATTGAACTACGCCCAATATTTCACATTATTAACCAGATGGATGTATATTATTATTTATAAGTGTATACTAGTTAAAAAGATTGTTTTATTGAATCCAATCGTACTGAGTGAGATTTCAGTTTCGTTTTGATCTGAATCGAATGAGATCCAAGATATTTTCTCTGAAAGTTCAACCGTTTCCAAGGACGTTCTAGAGGTGGACAGCTGGAGCTCTTCCAAATTACCGGTTCTTTTTCTACACCCAGACAATCTTATTTCTGTTTTCAACAATAACAAACAAAACAACATCTACGACATACAAAAGTTCGTGATGGTTAGGGAAGTCTAGTTCGGTGCAGTTCGTCCGAATCATCTGTCTATGTTTTGCTTCCTTCCCCATATGTATTTCGTATGAACTTAAAGGACCTCTCCATATCAATATTTAAAAGGCCGATACACCGAGGTGTTTTTATGGGGAAAGAATGTTGGCTGCACTTTTAATGCACCAGCTGCTCTCATTCAACAAGAGGGTGCATATATCTCTTCCCCACCACCTTTCCTCCCCCGCCACATGCAGCGCCAGGTGGTGTTGGTGTCTAGTTCAGAGCATGTTCAGGTAGCTGTTTCATCGTAATTGTAACCTTATAAGTTTTTCTTCTAATATAACACAATATCAGTAAGTTGGTAGACACTCGCACTAGCTTCTCAGCATCTGTCCCATGGTGTCTCGGTTCATTCCCCCTGGCTTTTTGCCACAACATACTTGCACAGCTCTCTCTCCCACCCTCTTTCGACCCCTAGCTGCATGCTCTATAATAATATGGAACTATCAAGTAGATGATGGCGGAGGATTATTAGAGGCTGTGGTCGATGTTCGTTCAACCATCTGCGGGAAACGAATGTCTTCGTCTTGGAAGTCTAGTCGAAGCCTTCGGAAAGCTAATATACTAGACTTGATTTTACGGTTGTCAGTATAATATATCACTATAAAACATCCTCGAAACAAATGCAATGAACTTGGTGAACTTTTAGTTCCTTTATGAATATATATTACACACATGAATTAATGGTGTACTAATATATTCAACAGGTATATGTTCCACTGTGGCCTTGCTCGCGTCTTTCCTTATAAACTAAATTTACTAAAAATAACTTGTAAAATTCTGTTTTTATATGGATCGTTCATATCGTCAAGTTGCAAGTGTAAAGCAAATATAGATTTCTTTGCGCACTTGATAAGAGCCATGTTATCTGTGTTTTTGAAGGATTACTGTGTATGTATTTGTTGCTTTTCGTGAGTATGTGTCCTGTTTGATAATTTGATTATTATAAAACTAAATTCGTTGTTTAGAAGACTTCACGATATTTCCCGGTTAAAACCAGTGTTGTTTATCAAACTTGATTGCTGGAAATTAACCCGGGTTATACAAAGGAAAAGAAAACATTTTCGTCTTCCCTTTTCCTGTTGATGTCAAATTTTAAACATCTCATAACCACTCATAATGCTTCTGTTTTATTAGCATATTGATACTAAGCTGTCTTTGTAACTTGCCTGAGTCGTGTAAGTTCTTCCCCCTCCAACTCTGGATGGTTATATTATCATGATATTGTATGTTTACCTCATAAGTTCCAATTCGACCTTCGTCCTCAGCTCTACATCACCTTGCATCCTCAGCGGGAGCCTGTTCGATGTTCGTTATATATATATATATATATATATATATATATATATTTGTTTGGTTCTATATTTGTTTCCTTCTTATTTTATATTATAATATTTGTTATTATAGGCCATCTTATCCTCCTGAAATTGTATTTTTTCTTGTACTGCTTTATTGTTATCTACAGTCGAAGTTAAACCCACTCTTTGAATAGTGTACACATCAAACAGCTGTGAGTTAGTACTGATAAACATTTTTGTTATAAATTACTGTATAATTAGGTAGAGTAATTAAGCCACATTGTAGAATATAAACATATCATTTGTTCATTTTAATTTTATCTCTGGTATTAGTTTTGAAGTCATTTTGATTGAACGGCATTACCGCTTCCTTCGTCGAACATGTTTATAATTAATAATAATTTAATTGTTTTTCGTATAACTTTGGTCAACGGTCATGAACTGGTTAGAAGGCCTCGTACGGTGGGTGTAGTAGACGTAAATTTTTTATCAACTAGTAGTTATCACATTACATTGTCAGTTCATCATTGTGTGGGTTCTTGCCTACAAGATAATTGTTTCAATACTTTTTAAAGTGATCGCCATGTCTTCTGTTATACATACTGTACAGCACACCATAGCAATTGCACCACGATTGATTAAATACACATTATGTTGTGTTGTGTAGCCTAACAAACATAGACCCATATACATCTCAACTTTTTCGTGATTTTATTTGTAATATTTGCTTAGCGTTCGTCCGCCATCTTTTTGTTGTTATTATTATTGTTGCGTAATGTGCCGTAAATGTCAAAACCTTGAATTATGCCACGGTTTAAACATTAGTTTTGGTGTCATGGAACGTAGGTAGTCCTTTCCGTCTGGCGACCTTACAGAATTCATAGTATTATATTATACTTAATTTGTATGCGATTATTGTTAATTGATGTTAAAACGTGCTTTTTTTGACCTTACTTTTTAACTGTGCTTACAAACTGATTTCGTTCAATTTTTACGTGGCCATGTTGAACTTATTAATGCTTGTTATTTAATTAATAATTACTCGGATGTTGCTTAGCATGCTAAATTCGTTGTACCAGCTGGCCTGACAAATCAACGATCATAAACGTCTGATGGTTATTATAAATCCATGTGTAAGTATACGTATGAGAGAATTAGAAGAAAATTAATTCGACCTTCTTTTTCCTTGACGCTGCCTTACTCTGTTCGTGCTATTTTACTGCGTTTTGATGGGAAATGTTATTCAATCCTTTCTTCTTTTAACCTCCTTATTAATATCCTTCATCATGCTTTCAAGTTCTGTGCAAATAATCAATCAGCACGCAGAAAACTACAACAAAGTTGTATTGCGTGCAAGTTAATGGTATTGAATGTAATGTGTTTCGGGGAAGATGATAGAAGTATTGGGATACAGTATTTCAAGTTCAACCTGCGTAGACTCTTCTGAAGAGTGGGATTCAATTCCCACCCATCGATTTTAATAAAAGTTTATTTCATAATTTAGTATGCATAAATGATTCACATCAATTCCACTCTGAGGAGCTGTGAAAAAGAGAAAAGATGTGCGATAAATGACTGCAAATATGAATAAAGCAGTAGCCTATCGCAATCTGTAATAGTTGATAACGTACTAATTACTAGTCTGTGGTATTTCGCTAATGGTCGGTGCTATTGCTTGTGCCATCAGTTAACATTATCACAGGCTATTTTTATAAAGTACCTACTCTATATACATTATATTTGTGTTAAATATCAAGAATACGAATGGGAAGTACAATAATTGAACAAATCATTGGAAAGCACTTCACCGCACATGTCTAGATTTGTGGATTAATTTTTTAATTATTATTATTATTTGTATTTGTATTGTTATCAACCCTTTCACTTAACTTCTAGATGGTTAATTTGGTACTACAGAATATATTTTTATGAATATCGTGATTTTGTTTCATATTTTCAATCTGTGAAAATGATAAAATTTGAATAAAAAATTAAATTGGATACGAACAATTTTATTCGATTTATTTCTATATGCAATTCTACTGTTGTAGAGAGCTTCCACAATTCTATTGATCTCAGTTATCAGTTTAGTTCACCATCACGTACGATTAGAGAATTGAGAAACAAGAAACTAGGAAAACCTCCTACATTGACATGTTGACAAGTGAGTACCAGTTGTCACGCAACAAGTATACTCATGCCATGTGTTCTTTTGTCCAACAGTGAACCTGACCGGCGTCGGTCGCGTCGACATGTCGAACTTCGAACTGTTGAAGGTCCTTGGCACCGGTGGTAAGTACTTGGACCATTCTCTCTCTCACTCGTTCTCTCTCTACCCGTCGTATAGTGCGTGCAGTTCGCGCGACCATTCTATTCCGAGACAGTTACCCGTCATTACCTGGCGAAAAAACAGTAACAACTTGCCAAACATATTTGCCAGTCGAGTAAAAAATGTACCAACCCAGCGCTATCCAGAGAACAAGCTCGATCTGCGCTGACATCCCTGTTGCCTAGTAACACGACATGTTTGGTTCGGAGCCCAGTCATGACCTTCCTCAACATTCAAAACACTGGCACTGACGCAACAAATCACGATCCCTCATTACCAATTCACTGTTATTATTAATATTGAATTATTATTATTATTAATAATGTATTATCAAATGGCTTGGGGTCACATTGAATTTAGAAGAAGACGTTTGAATTGATTATGTTGTATTAATTATGCGTCCAGAAATTGTAAACATTTATTTGCTGTTCAAAGTCTATGGGGTGGGTAGGTTTTCTAGGCTTGTTTATGAAGGTCTCCCGTTATCATTTCCATGGTATTTCCATATATACGATGAGGCAGATTCATTGGAATACTTTGTTCCCATCGCATAGTTTGAAGACTACTCTAGCCTAACCTGATTAAATATAATCAGTAATATTCTCATCTTGAAATACCATATGTTTCGCCATTACTCACCATAATAATAGAATGTTACACATCAACGTTATAGCAACTTCATCATTGGACCCGTTATTCTGTCTCCCGGCTGCTTCACAATACTGTGTAAGCCCATAGCTGAAGATATAAATGCCAGTTGCAGAACTCAAAAGCAGAAAATCTCGCAGTTTATTAACTTCAAACTACACCAGATAAATACACCACATATTGTGCTCTGTGATATCTGTAATAGTAATTAATGTACCTTGGGTCATAATTATTCGAGTAGCCTACCGGTAAAATGAATTACTTATAATTATTTATAACGTTGGACTATTCCCCTTCTCGCAGTCGTTTCCACATATGGTGCTGGTATTCAAACTGCTACTATATGTGTGTACGCTATTCACCAGGTGTTGATTGAACATCAGCTGTGCAAGTGCCCGCGGTCGATTTTATAATGTATGTTAACTGAATACTGATTCTAGAGCAAAAGCACACTGGCGAGGTAGGCTTGTGAAATAATAAATGTAGGCCTACATGTTGGGCATAACGATCATAATGATTGAATTTTAGACCAAATCTTGATCTCGCTCGTGTACTGTACAAAACAATGTAGTTCAAGAGTGAAGGTGTGGGTGGGAGTCGATTTAGCGAAATATCGTTTTTTGGGTGATAGCTTTCAAACGGTATGAGATAAAAAAATATAATACAGGGGCAACACATATTTTTAATAACTTCAATGTGGTACCCTTATACCGCCTTGCGCTCTTCTGACAAGTACGATGTTTTGTGTGTGTTTCGTTTTGCTTATATTTTCTTCGTTACACTTCATTTAGTTACGCAACCGCGCGACTCATTTTTTCTTTCTACAATCCCTGGAAGAACAAATCAATAGCATCCTGAAACTGTCCGAGAGTCATTCCCATCCTACTATTTCGTGAATTCTTGTTACTGTAATTTCAAGAATCTCAATTGCCGTTCATTGAAATTCTAAATCGTTTTAACCAACTGAAACTATGTAGCAGTGTTGAATAAGTTCTTATAAATAACTCATTGCGATGTAATAATATCTACTCGTTAAAAGTTATCAACTACGTTTATCTCTTCCACGTGTAGATAGATCTCTATAAGACCATTTAGACCATTTTCTCTTTATTTATACCAAGCGGAAACACAGTCTCTACCGCGAAGGGGGAGCGAGCGAGTTCATACAACTACATTTACATAATGCATAGTGAATCGTGACAAACGTTAAAAGTTCATCTAATTAAATACAATTTCAAACCAATCCAAAGTATTCACTGCCACTTATTAATTTAAAAAAATACTTTTAGCAATTTCGTTCTAGAAATCTCCTCAAATCAGTATTAACGCACTGTATTAATTATAGCTCAGAGTGGGAGGGAAAGGGAGCGTATCAACATTTGCAATTGTTGTTTTCATATGACACCATCTGACATTTTATTCCGCGTGATTATAAATAATTAATCGAGAATTTCGTATGGTATCGCTGCCTTATCCGTATAGGTAACTTGCACAAGGGGTAGATGGATATCGATTGTGTTTTATCCCCCCTTTGCCTCAACTACATATAGGGTAGGGGTTGATCTAACCGGTGTAGAAGTATTTGTGCATAGATGGGTTCTATATTGAAGTCCATGACCACAATAGAGTGTTGTTATAGAGAGAGAGTGGAATGAACCTACGGTCAAAGACGTTTGACGCTATTTCATTCAACCTTGCCCGAAACTGTTCGATGAGATACCGCAACTTGGCGGAATAGAAGTAGAGGTATATACGTGATTTTGTAAAATCCTCTCGGAGATAATTTGCCGTATTGCCATCCGCCATTCAACCGTTCGTACTGAGAACCGAATCTTTCAGATTTCATTTGCTTGTGGTTGTGTTTTCCTGAATAATGAATTTGTGAATAATGTGCTGCATTTTAAGAATATAGTTACAACTTACTGTTTGACGTTTGAATATAAATGTAACATTTAGGTGTCCGAGTCATTGAATTGTACACGCATATGGAGGTAGTATTCTGTTGGTATGGGAGTACAAAAAGCTTGAAAAACAAGTTTATTGTTTGTCGTCACTCGTGATTTTAAGTTACATATAATATTATATATTTCGTTGGTTCATTAGATTTGTATTACCGGTAATTACTTATTTGCATTTTGGGGATAGCCGTTCACGTAACATATTCGCACAGTTTGCCATATCTTATACTTTCTACATTGGCTTATGATGAATAAAATATATTTATTTATTCATTTATAAATATATTTATTTATTCATTTATAAATATATTTATTTATACATATGTATATATTTATACATATATGCCTATATCCAAATAATCCTCTTACATGATGGCCAAGTAGGAAACCGAATCTAATTTTAGAATGGTAATAATCTTGTTGTTGACCGTGCTCTCTCCTGTTTTATCGTAGTTCGTAGGTGCCTGAAGCATGTTTTTTTCACATCTTGTGCGAGGCGAGGTGTACAAGCAAGCATGCATCCGAACGGAAGCTGCTGCGAGATATTTCAGCCCGATTCGAACCACCCAATGACTTTTGTTCGCACACTCGTTGAAGTGAATGATCGAAGTGAGTCCATGTCCTCGACGTCGGTTAGATTCCTGTAGGCAGTCGGGTATCGTACGATTGTCTAGGACTAGGTTGCTGACCTACGGATTGGTGTACCGAGACAGCCATATAGTACGTGTATACAACAGACGAGAGTGATAGTCAAAGTGTGCCCCTTATCACTAGGTGATAAGAAATAATTGGGAATGTGGGGACCCATGTCCTTGGCGCTCCTGACTATTCATGGTCTTTCACGCTAGCATTGTTGCCATAGTACCAACAAGATCCAATGAGGTGGTGATTCCAAGGATTTGTGGATCTTCTTTATCAAGAATAGTGAGAGTAGTTTTATATGTATTGATGATAGTTCTACTTCGTCACCGAATGCACGCTTTCTTTAATCGAAAGTTGTCTCTCGAACGTATGTCTAACTAACGTTCTACTTTTATTTTGACTATATTTCGTTATATAAGCGTATAGGCCTAGTCTACATTTGACCGGTCATAAAATAATATCCAAGTGGTATCAGCTTATTTATCGTGCGTATAGGTTAGTTGTGCCACTACATTTTGTCAATGTTCGAACCTCACAACAAAAACTGGATTGCATTTTTAGTATAATATCAACCAGATAAAATTGTTTTTATGTAGAACTTTGATACCGATTACAATGATAGTTAATCAATGTAATACATTAGTTTTAATCAGTAGACCTCTTGTAATAATCGAATTCGTATTCAAGTTATTATCAAACCGGTCACACAATAATTGTCAGCGGAAAATATTCTTCCTATGCGTGCGAATGTTCTGTTCTATGTCGTTGGGTCATTCCTTTTCCTTCTTCGCTATCTGTCTGGCAATAATAGTTCCACTATCCTCTCTGGCAACTATTCCACTTCTTTTCAAAAACTGCAATTTTTTGTATGAAAAGATCGAGTAAATTCCATATCTAATCGAAAAAATAAGATGTTCCATAAGTCTCCTTCAAAAACTTATTCAATTATTGTTTCACAAAGAAATCAAATACTGTACCTAATACACACAAAAAACGACTTGATTACAACGTATACATCCATTTTGAATATGTAGCATTCCCAAGGTTCCGTTACACTTGGCTGTACAAAACCCGGCACCTCCACCATTACCGTTGAAGACCGTGCAGGATTCCCATTTCGTCTGTATCCATTGTGCATTATGTCTCAAGTGTTGCACTCGACGTTTCCAGCCTAGATGTGTGTACTCGTCCAATCATTGCATGTCGTGCCCACGTTACAGCATATACTCGCATCTCGTTCGAATTCCGTGGCGTCTAGCCAGCTGAAGAGGTCAATCAACGAATTAGAAGACGTTTGCTAGTTCGTTTCTCGTTGTTGTTACAATCAGATTTGTTTGTTACACAATGATTGTCCGAGAAACAATAAGCATGTGGTAAGGCGATGTGTGTGTAGGAGAAGATGGTAATTGGGCTCACAATCTTGGAATGTTGACAATATTGGGGATGGTGTAATCACAGATAGACTTGGGCAAATGGGATACATTTCACTTCGCTCTCCATTTGTATGACAGAATTCAAATATTATGATAATTTTACAAGTCACAGTTTACAGCTACGCTGAAAATTGCAATTATATCACAAGATTTCTATATTTTTTTGCTTGATTAGATTTTATATAAAATGTAATATCAGTGTGATTATTAATAATTTTTCAATTAATAAACTAAATAAATAAATAAATAGCGCTGCAATTGCTTTTCTTATGAGTCAGTTGCTATAAATATAACACTATTCATAATTCACTCCCAACGTGTAACGGTTATCCGATAATTGAAATGTTCATCAAATGCCTCGAATACAAATGGCCATTTTCTCTGGTGTCGTCGTCGTCTTGCACGTGCTTTTACTAGCCCCACGTGGTTGCCAGCGGTCGGTGCTCCCTACCGCCGTTGTCATGCCTCCTCTCCTTCCCCCTCTCCCCTCACCCTCCCCGCGTAATAGTTCCGGCTAGTTCCCCCTCGCCCGCAGATCACACCGGCTAATGAGGTGCACCCCAAGGTGTCACTATCACCCACGGTCGACACACAATCGTTGAACTTTTGTTGTTTCACTATCAAACGAAAAACACACAGACTTGGCATTCATTCTCTCTTTAGATAACTATTTCGCGCCTGTAGCTATTTGGTTACTACTTGGTAGTAGATGGAAAAATGTTCGGTTCAATCTCCGAGGTGGTCCTTATAATGTGATGGAATGTAAAGGAAAGAGGAAGATAAACTAAGTAATTTTCTTTTATAACTATTCCCATCCTAATATGGTTGGTGGTACGAGAAAGATGATGTAGTTCAGTCATAACTGTTGAATGTATAATCAGTCCATCCTTCCTTCAACTCGCATAGGAGCAGCGGATGTCGGAATACCTCATTCATTTTTTCACCGGTATGTGAAACCCGTACGGCTAAAAAGATAAATGATTTCGTCAAAATACCATCACGCACAGTAGTGTTAGCTAGTCTACGTTCTACGTTTATAGAAAGTGTAATGTTTGATTTCTTAACGGTTTAATAGTTTTGTTAGATTTTTGGAACGAAACCAATAACGTTGGTGGCAGATTTCCGACAATTGTGAAAGTTTTATAGACTTGCATCACGGGGTACAACGGCTTCTAGTATTTCTCAGATATACAGAGCAAACACACAAAAAAACGAGATTGCAAAGTAATATACCGTGTAAATATATTTTCGATTTGTAAATTGCAAGGACGTGTTTCACACCTACGACGGAGGGTTGTGCGATGACTAAGAAAATATGTCATTTATTTTCAGTGAAAAGCGTAAAAAGTAAACCTCGTTTCGTCAGAGTGAGATGGAAATATCCGAAATGACAAAATGTTGCGCAGTTCACGGACGACCCCTGGCAGCACACAGTGCGTAGCGAGTGTTTTGGTTCCCTTGACGACCGCACCGATATTGTTAACGGAGCAACGTCCTAGCGAGACATTGACCTGGCGTCCCATCTTCAAGGTCGCGCACTGACCTGCATTCACCTGTTGTGCTCTCTCGCATATACGCAGCTCGCTCGCGGTAACTCGCTCTCGTTAATCACTCGATCATCTCACTCACTCTCGCACCTTGGATTCGCGCACTCGCATGTCACTGTCGAGAATGCGTTCAATTCCTTCCCTTTCACTCAACTGGGAACTTGACCTGTGCTCTCGAATGCTGCTCGTACGCCCAGTTCTGGATTGGGATTGAGATAGGCTACTTATCTCTCAACGCGTTCAGCCAGTTTCCATTAGATGCAAATTTTTCGCATTTTCCTTATAATTAATATCAAATCCAAACAAGCTATTCTAGAAAATAAATCTAGATCTGTGGTCTTGTTTTCATTATACTATAGCCTACATCATGTGAAAATATGAATGTAAATATTTAAATAAAAAGTAATACCGTACAGTGAAATTTATTGAAATAAAATATCAATACACAATATAACTATGGTTTTCTATTATTCTGGTTACCATTCTTTCATTTACAAGTAATATTCCTTATTCTCTCATTTCCTGAGTACAAGATTATAACAGATTGAATGTAGGCCTATGATGTACTTACACCAGGAAAGTTTTAGATATTCATTTTGTTAGATTATAACAATTGTCATGGCCTGGGACATATACATTCTATCGTGAAGTAGTAATCTATATTATGGCAATCTTCTGATGTTTGCTCCTACCACGGGAGGATGTTGCCTCCTCGTGTTTACGCATCGAGATAATGTTAATCTTGTGGTTGGATGGTT